>JAWNOV010000062.1:3817500-6217500 GCA_035045575.1 Drosophila falleni
AGAGAAAATAATTATAAAAACAAAATAAATAATTAAATCTATTTACACAGTTTGAATATTTACTTATTCTGTTTAGACAAATGCCCAAATTTGATATTGTTCATACGAATAGATCCAAAAAGCACTTGCCAAAGTATTACAATTTCTGTGTGTATTTGTAAATAAGTAGATTATTTAATAAAATTCTAGACATTTGTGTAGTTGATCCTCGAAATTGAAATGTTTGCTAAATTTGCTCCTTTAGTGCAGCCAACATCTTGGCACAAGGCATCAAATATAAATAAATAGTAAATAAATATATTGCAAAATTAAAAAATAAATTGTATTACATATATGATGTATTTAGTTTATAAGTATTAATAGAAACCGATGAGTAAACGCAGAGAAGCCAAATTTTATGACAACTTCTCAAATCAAAAGTTTTAAGGGCATCCACAAAAAATGCGAAATAAAAACTGAAAATTATTTAATTACAAAAAGGATTTTATTATTAAAGGGAGGCGGAAATTTTTTCACTGGAATGTTATTTGTTTTTAATTATTTGTTGGAAAAAATTAAACAAAGAATCTGCAGAGCCGGCTTACCATTTTTTCAGGTAAATCAACAGAAAAAAATTAAATTGAGTAGTACAAATAGGATTATGTTACCATAGACAAAGATTAAATTTCTTTAATAACAGAAATACCAATATAAATAACACACTCTGCAATAACCAGCTGAATAAAAGGAATTGGGTCAAGCTCATCTGTTCAGTCGTGTTTTAGTATAAATATATTCCTCCCTTTACATCCCTTAACATCTTGACCACTTCAAGGATTCAACAAAGTAAGAGCCAATCGGCAATTTACATTAATAATGAAGATCTGCCCAGATGAACATGATAATAAAAATAAACGTGAAATTAGTGAGGCATGCGACACTTAAACATGGAATAAAGCACACACACACACACACAACTATACAACACTCATTGGTTAAATTAAATAGTCCGACTAAACAAAGCAGCGAACATTTTTATTTCAAATCCAATTATTTAACATCAAACTGCAATCAGATGATTGTGTCCAGCAACAGGAAAGCATACATATACAATTATATGTATGCGTGTGTGCTCCTGTATGTGTAAGTATGTGTATGTGTGTGTGAAAACTGCTGCGAAAATTGCCGACAAAATGAAAGTCAATTGGCATTTTTTTTCCGTTGCCCTTTCTCGCAGTCATTTTGTTGGTTTTTTTTTTCTTTTTTGTCCACTGGAAGAACAGAAATCGCCACATTGAGGTCACACACACACACACACACACACACACACACACACACACATGTGTATAAAGTAATTTGTGTATTTGTGTGTGTATGTGTGTGTGTTATGCCAGAGATGAAATATTCAATATTGCAACAAGATGAACGTGGCATTCAATAACATTAAAATTCCCATTCGATTACGGGCCGTTGGAGGCCAACAAATGTCGTTCCAAATGTGTCCAACTGTCGCCAATAAAAAGGTTAACGACAACAAAAAATATATATGTATGATAATACAAGTAAACATAACGAAATTTGTTACCGTTAAGCAGATGACAACCACGTGTTGACATTTCAATCTTTTTATTGTTATGGAATATCTTTATTAATATTTTTACAGTCTAAACGGACTAAAATAAAGTTTCATTAGTTTTGGATAACATTAGATTTGTACAATATTATATATCGATTAAACGAGCAATTTTTATACAATTCTGATGATAACTTCCGCAAAAAACTTTAGAATTTCTCTACCTAACAGAAACGTAATTTAATCATTAACTAACTATTTAAAAAAAAAAGAAACTGAAAAAAAGGAGGCAGAGAATTGGAATTGGCAATTAAATAAAGTTGCCTAGGGGGTTATACTATATGCCTGAGAAACAATTGAAATGTTAAATTTTTTATTCAATTAACTTTTGGAGCTTTTTAAAAGGAAATTTAAAATTTAAAACACTCTCACACACACACACACACATGGAAGAGTGTTGTGCAAAAACTTTGTCTAATTGATTTTGAAGCTGCGGTACAGTGCAGGCAAATGGCGTTCCATTAGCATCAGACAAGTTGGAGGCAACAAAAAAATAAAAATGAAAGAGCGCAAGTTAACTTACGAATTTGTTGTTGCTGTTGTTGTTGTGTTTTTTTTTATATAAATATGCAAACAATTTTTGTGGCTGTTTGGGCCTGAGCTGATGCTGATGTGCAAAAAGCACACACACACACACACACACACACACAGTCAACTTTAAATTGCATTCATATTTAATGCAGCGCCAGCAGCGCAGCCAAAAGCGCGGCCACATTACGTATACGCAATGTAGTGCTCCATTGGGACACATTGCTTAATTTCTGTGCAACTCAAATGCATGGGGACAGAGCGGATGGTTGCAAGAGCAACCATGTGTGACACTCACAGAAATATATACATACATATATATATATTTGTTTGTATATATGTGTGTGCATAAAAGCAAATGTCAAATGTGAAGAGCAGCAAACAGGAAAAGCAAGAAAAAATCGCATAATGTATACGGCATTTTTGCTACATTTGCGTGCAGAGAGAGAGTGAAAAAAAAGAACAGGCATTTGGGTTGGCCAAGAGGTGGTTTTGGGGGTGGGGGGTGGGTGGTAACGATTTCATTTCATGGTTTTGCACTCGTTATGACTTTTGCCCCATGCCTTATGCTCTGCTTGCTTTTTATTGTCGCCCAGTTGCGATTGCGTTGTTGCGTCCCCAAAGTGTGCATCGTTTTATGTTTACTAGAGGTAGAAATCGACTCCTCCCCCATTCCCACACTCTCCACAATCCCCCATCCCCCCAATGGCCCGACCCAGAGTACAGTTTGACAAATTTTATTTAAACATTCGCCCAGCCACGAAACACGACACGACATCGTGAGGTTCCCAAGCGCAGCAAGTTTTGTTTTTCAATTTAAACTTTAAATTTCACATGTTTTTATAACATTATTGTGCCAGCTGTGTTCGGGCCGCCTCTCTAGAGAAAGGTGTTTGCTCAATCGTTAAGGTGAGCCTGGAGATTTCATTTTCAAGTTTTTCAACGCCATAAGCTTAAAGTAAGCATATGTATTGCTAAAAATAACAAGTGAAGTGAAGAGAACCAATTAGCACAGCTAACTGTATGATCAACAAATTAGTATGACATAACTGCGAAATTCACAGCTATTCATGTTCAGTTAAATAATTACTGCATTGATTAAAATAGCACAAGTTGAGCTAATGACAGCTGTATACCAAGAACTGTGCTAACCCAATCATCATAAACAAATTGAAGCTATTAAAAGGCAAGTGTGGACTACATACACAGAGAAAAAAAAGGCGTACTTAAATTAATTTCAATGAGGGCGAATTAATTTTTGATACTTAAAAATAATACTTGATATAAGTACGAATTACGGAGAGTAAGTATAAAAATTCTTTAACCAAGTACCAACTTTCTTGATATAAAAACAAAGAATCTTGGATAAAGTAGAACTCTTAAATTACTATATATGAGTACAAATATAATTTAAGAATACACGATTTTGATTTAAGTATTATGTTCATATTTTAATATATTTTTGTACACAGTTTTATAATATTTAAAACTTGGAACAAGTTTAGATACTTAAATACTTAAATTTCGTTCTTATAATATTGTACTTGAATTAAGTTTGAAATCCTTGATATCAGTATTTTAATTCTTAGTGAGAAATCAAATTCGAAAAGTGTCGTTATAAGTATGAAATACTTGAATTTTTCTCTCTGTGTATAACCAAAGGGGAGCAATAAAGCTGAAACTGCAATGGGATAAGCCAAACGAAAGGCAAATCAGTGACAAGCCAGCGCCAGCTCGTGTCACCTAATTGAGTAAGTATCCTTGGCTGGACCAGGACCTCACACACACACACACACACACACACATGAGTCTAAGTGGCTTTGGCTTTGGCGCATCCTACCAACTCTGGCAGCTGAAGCAGCAGTGGAAGTTGTGGCCATGTCAAGTTGCAAATGTACTGTGTGTGTCGTGTGACTCTCTGCTGTGGATATTTTATTTCATTTTATTGTATTTTATTCGCTTTTTTTTCTTGGTTCAACAAAACACGCGCACTTCTTTCTGTTGTTCTTGTTGAGCTTTGTTGTGTGCTTTGCTTTTTATTTGTGTTCATAACATAAACTTTGTATTTTTATGCGAAAGAGAGAAGGAGAAACAAAGAGAAGGGGAAGGGAAACGTGGGAAACACTGGCTGGCAGGACAACCAACAGGCCAAGTTGTTTACGCTGGGAAATCAGTTAAGAACTTGGCGCACACACACTTACATATGTATATCTATATATATATATATATATATACTTGCTGCTGTCCCCGTTAACACTCTGCACTTTTTGTTGTTTTACCACTTGAGTGGATTTTTGAGTTATTTCTGTGCGCGTCTCGTTGCTGATTTGACTTGGGTGCAGAGGGAGGGAAAGGGAAGGGGGCATCGTCATTTATTATGCGCGCCACAAATCGAAATCAGCAATGCGACTTGATTAAGATTTAACTCTGTCTCTCTGTCCCCCCAAACACACAAACACACAACACAACACACATACGCACATATATATAATATATTGAATTAAATTAAAATTGAAATTCAAAATGAAAATGAAATGGAAACAATAAACAGCACACAATAGGCACGCGCCATAAATTATTTTAAATGTCTATTCAATTTTTGTTGCTTGTCTTTCAACCCACACAATGCATAATAAAAATGAAAATAAACAAAAAAAATACAAAAAACGTTAATTAAACGAAAACCACTGGCCACATGCAACATGCAGTTTTGTGGTGGCTGGTAATTAATAAAATACGCAGCAACGAAATTCGAACTGGACACAGACTGATCCAAAAGCCACTTTGGGGACTGTTTCATGTTAGGGCATTAGCATTAACATTTAATATTCGAATTAATACCCTATATTAAATATGTGGCTAAAGGTGGTATTTTATTTTTTTAAGAACCTTTCTTTTAAACACTACTTTCAACTATCTTTTATCTATCCGGCACCACCAAAAATTTTAAAATAAAAATCATTCTCATATTTTTAGCTTTTTATTTTTATTTAATTTTTTTAAATATTTGTTTTATTGATTTTCTTTTTAATTTAATTTTTTTATATTTATTATATTGATTTTTTTTTCAATTTAATTTTTGTTTATATTTATTATATTGCTTTTTTTTAATTTAATTAATTTTTTAGTATTTAGTATATTGCAGGGTATTTTTAAGACGTGTCAAACAGTTCAGACTTTTGTTTTTTGCACTGCATACGTATATTGTACATTGTTATAGCCAGACCACTGTCAACTGGCCATCAATCCATCGGCTGTTTGGGGGGAGGGGGGAAGGCGTTAAGCTGTCCAGCAAATCCCATGGATACTGTTAGAATGAGGCGCGGTTTTTGTCTGGGGGCTTAACGAGCTTGACGCTAAAAATGATGACACAGACACAAAAGGGTTGAAACGCTTTGAGCAAATCGTGTTCTCTTTCATCTGGACGCAAGGACGAACAGGACATTGCGTCAGACGCTTCAAGGCATAGACAGCAGCAATCTAAACAATTGAGGGAATATTGAAGTTTTTTGTGCGACAATGCATAGCAAATTCGACTTTAACCAAACTATAAACTACAATTGCATACATTGAAGAAATATCTATTGTACATTGAAATTTATTACTTTACAATAACCGAATATTTTCTAATAAAATTCATAATTTATATTTTATTTATTAAAAAATTCCTATTGCCAGCAGAGATGGTGGAAAATAGCTAACTTTACCAAGATCTACATCGTATCTCAGTTTAAGTAATATATTTCTTTATATAGACATTTTTTATTCAGCATGAATGCTCGTAATTCATAAAAATATTGTCTGGCTTAGATATGGCTTTAAAAGGCTTGTCATAAACTTTTCCCAAAAAACGTTGCAGGTGTGCAGCTGCAAAATATTTGAGACTGCATTGACAGCAATAAGTCATATAGAATATAAACATATAGCAAATATATACGTAAATAAAAAGGATATAAGCTGCGCATCCTGAGTGGCACGTGAAGCTTGAAGAGCTGCATAAATAATAAATAAAAGCCCTTGAAAATTGAATTGTCATGTTAGTGTTTTCAGTGGAAGCCAAGGAAAATATATATAAAGGAAATGGACAGTAAATTGTGAATGTTGCCTAGACTTTTCAATCGAATGAAGCGACAATGCAAACAACGAATTTTACATGCCAATGCACTTGGCAGAGCATCCAAAGTGAAAAACAAAAAAATAAAAATAAAAAAAAAAAACAATTACGCGTTTAATATATTTTCATTTGGCAGAGCAAAGTCAATTCGCTTTTTGCTGCTGCTGACTACTGAATTACAAAGCAGAGTAATTCTAGGGGAAAGGGGCAAGGAACAGGGGACAAGGATGTTGGCCAGTCGTCCTGAAGTCCTGCGCTGCCATTTTTTACTTTTAATGAAGCGCAAGAATTTCTGTTGGATAATTTGTTAAGCGCAGGACAGCCAGAAGGCAAAAAGCCAAAGGAGCCTGCGAAAAAAAAAAATATACTTAGACAGCATCAGTCGTAGTGCAACAAGGACACTCACGTACACACACACACACACACATACACAACCATTTACAGCGCTGAAAGTTGCGCTATAATTTGGCTTCTTTCGACCAGTAAATTTATAAAGTAGACATGCAAAATAGAGCGCTAGAATTAGCCTGAAACACAGCTGAAAACTGAAGTCAAAAAGGGAAAAAAGGGAAGAGACAGTTGCAAGATAAATGGCACGCAAATGCCAAGTGGCAGATTTTCATTTTTAATTAAAAGAACGGTCAAACCGCGCAAGTTGTTAAATGTGGCCAGGGTGACCTTTCGTAATGCTTTGCAATAAAACATAATTAACAAACAAAAAAAAAAGCTAGCACTTACCTGTTGTAATGTTGTGCATAAAAATCTCACGCAAAAGCAGCAATTCATCTTCAGGTGCAGCGGTAATTGAACCGAATACATCATCCTCTGGCCAGACCTCCCTGTGAGATAATAAATTATTGTTATAAAATACAAGAGAAAATTGTACACTAATCTTTATAAACTAATAAAGGTTACGGTTTCGATTTCGGTTGCGTTCCGAATCAACTATTTCGGTAAAAGGTCTATTTCAGATTTCTTTTTTCGGTTCTATGTATAGAAAATTGGATGTGAGATGGCTTAGAATCGAAAATATATCAAATTTTCTAGATGATAAAAATTTAAATGCAGAATTAATTTAGAGGCCAAATCATGATCAAAATGATATTCCGATTGAAAATCGGATAAGTTTTGATAAAGTTATGAGAGTACAAAGTTTTTGAAAAAATGTCAAGGGGTATGTATGGAAAATTGGATGTTAGATGGCTTAGAATCGAAAATATATCAAATTTTCTAGATGATAAAAATTTAAATGCAGAATCAATTTAGAGGCCAAATCATGATCAAAATGACTTTCCGCTTGAAAATCGGTTAAGTTTTGACAAAGTTATGGGAGGTTAAAGTTTTCGAAAAAAGGTTCAGGGGGTAAATATGGAAAATTGGATGTTAGATAGCTTAAAATCGAAAATATATCAAATTTTCTAGATGATAAAAATTTAAATGCAGAATCAATTTAGAGGCGAAATCATGATCAAAATGACATTCCGTTTGAAAATCGGTTCATTTTTAATGAAGTTATGAGAGATCAATGATTTTGAAAAACTGTCAAGGGGTAAGTATGGAAAATTTAATGTTAGATGGCTTAGAATCAAAAATATATCAAATTTTCTAGATGATAAAAATTTAAATGCAGAGTCAATTTAGAGGCCAAATCATGATCAAAATGACATTCCGCTTGAAAATCGGTTAAGTTTTGATGAAGTTAAGAGAGATCAAAGTTTTTGAAAAAATGTCAAGGGGTAAGTATGGAAAATTGGATGTTAGAAGGCTTAGAATCGAAAATATATCAAATTTTTTAGATGATTAAAATTTAAATGCAGTATCAATTTAGAGGCGAAATCATGATCAAAATGATAATCTGCTTGAAAATCGTCTGATTTTTGACAAAGTTATGAGAGGTTAAAGTCTTTAAAAAATATCAAAGGGTAAGTATGGAAAATTGGATAATAGATGGCTTTGAATCGAAAAATATAAAATTACGATGTTATTCCCTTACATAAACTGTTATAAATCAAAATATAAATCTATACGCATTACGAAAAACTAATTTAATTATTTTTTAGAGACTCATTCGAAGTATTCATTTAGGGGAAATTGAATACGAAATTTAAATAAAATTCAATCTTGTTATGGAACAAAGTTAATTAGATTGATTGAACGGCTTCTAAATTTTAATTTATATGCACTCCATATAGAAAAATAAGCAAAAGGAGTTGATTTTCAGCCATGGGGTTTATTGGTACCTGCAGCACAAAAACGCCACGTCATGAGCAGCAGCAACAATAACGGCAATGTTAAAGCAACAATAACAAGAGTCCAACGTCATGCTGCAAAATCCGGACGCAGCACATGCAACAAGCGAAGCTTTTAGCTTTCACAAAATGAAATTGATGCGTTTAAAATTGCGTTAAAATTTCTTGCTGTTGCTGAACACAGCAATACACACACACACACAAACAAGCAGAGCAACACACACACGCACACATAAAGCATTTATTGGTAATGGGAACTCCTTGTGCCACCTCTTGTTGCATTTCTGGTTTCATTTTTGGTGCAGCACACAAATAATCCTTGTGTGCTGTTCATGTTGCATGTAGGGTGTTAGTGTGTGTGCTTGTGTGTATGTGTGTGTATGTGTGTGTGTGTTGGTGTGTGTGTGCTTGTGTATGTGTGTGTGTGTGTGTGTATGTGATGCGTGCGCCAGTTGCAGGCTTTGCGCCATTGCCGTTGCCGTTGCTGCTGTTAATTTAATATTTGAAAGCCGCTTAATATGCAACTCATACACACAGATAGAAAAACTATGTCAGAGCGAGAGCGCAAGAGAGAGAGAGAGAGAGAGGGAGACTGGCAGCCTGCTTAGCATTGAACACTACGTCTCTGGCCATATCAGTAACTGCCATGCAACGTGTTGCAGTTGCAGCTTTTGGCCATTTCGTTTAGTTGGCGTTCTGTTTGTGGTGCGATAGTGCAACTTATGTTTTTCGCTGTCAAGCGCCAATAAATTGACAGATATGCCACATTCTACACACACACACACACACACACTAGAAATAGGGGCAACAGTTGGCAACAGTTTTAGATTTTTGCATAGTAAATGACAATCCTGTTTCGTTGAGGGGCACAAGTTATGGCAACCTCGGAACCACTGGGGCCTTTCTCATTAGTCGTTACCAAGGCTAATGTCATACTCGTAATTACAGTTGCAAGTGCCGCCGATGCTGGTCCTGGTCTGCAGTTAGTTCATTCAAAAGTTACACAACATATTTTATACGCAACTCTTGCGCTTTTCCTATTTGCCAAGCGACCTCATAATGCAATTAGTGGTTTCGATGCCGAAGCCCGAACCAAATATTGGTTAATTATATACCAGGAAAATGTAATATGCGACACTGCAAACTGTAAAATAGGACAGTCTATGGTTGACCTTTAATTATGTGTATTTTACAGCTTAAACAAGGTTTATTTAATTTATAATAATGCAATTGAAAAAGTCTTCAAATCATTATAACTTCTATATCCTATGATTAAAGTAAATGCTATTGTTTTGATTTCTTCAGTTCGACAATAAGTGCCTGATAAATTGGTTAAACATGATCTACAAGTCAGCTTAAAAGCTTTAAAATGCAAAGTAGTCACTGGGAAAATTGCAACAATTCTAAATAAAAGCTGCGACAGTGGAAGCAGACGTTGCACAGTGGTCGATTTTGTCAATCTGGCAAGCAATAAAACATGTATTATTTTTTTATAAATTTGTTAATAATCCAAGCCAATTTTACCAGCACCATTTTATTTTTTATTTTTAAAATTATTAAATTATTTTCAAAAAACTTTAATAGATTTTTTTTAATATGTTAGAATTGTATATTAAATTTTTTACAGTAGGAAATATAATAAGTAGTTAAAAAGGTATTTAGCAAAAATTTATTATTTTTAAATTCATTATTTTTAATTTAATTATTTTTTAATCTTAAAAATAAAAAATAATTTTCAGCTACCATTTATAATAAACACGTGTACAGAACACATAAATATTGGCGAAGTGTTAGTTTGTAACAAAAAAAATTAATATCAACCAAATTCAAAATTGTAATTTTGTATTATTGCCTGCAGATTATTTAAAATTGACCACTGTGCCTTGGCTAAAATAAGCTTAGTTAAGAGAAATACGTAGAGAGAGATTGTGAGGGGGAAGGGGGGATATAAAAGTTGCAGCTAAAATGAAGTTTGAATAAACATTTTTCGCATTTACTTCACTTAAAAGTTTTTCTAGCTGACATTTCTGTGCGCTTGGCGCAGCCATTAAGCCGCTAGCGGGAAAAGCAAAAACCAAAACGTTTTCAGTTTTCCCACTTCATTGCCGTTTTTTCTCTTCATCTCTCTCTCTATCTTTATTTTGTTAATAAAATGAAAAACATAATAGTGTGACTTGGCAAGTATTTAAAAATGCTAGGCAGACCGGGGAGCACATACTATATATTCATTTGGCATTCGGGCTTGGCTGGAAGGCACTTACATGCCATGCCAGACACATATGCACAGCAGTATATGTATATTTATTTGTGTAAGTATAACTTTAGTTTATTTTCAATATTTTTTGTTTACCCAAAAAATTGTTGCGGCAACAAAAAAAACATATACAGCATAACTCTCCAGACGGCGAGTTGCAAGGCAACAAACAACAGGGCACAAAAAGTTGCAGACAAAAGGCAGATGAAGTGCGAGTGGGCGAAGAATGTAGAAAGCATCGGATGCAGAGGGTTCTCTATGCATATCGCATTTTAATTTATTAGCACAAAAAGCGTCTAGACCTTTTTAAGCTGCAGCAACAACTGCTGCTTTCTACATTTTAATGCAACAATTTCGTTGGCAACAATTAAAATGCACATAAATTTAAATGAACGCACAAAGTGTAAAAATTGCGTATACGCCCCATGTGAAGTGAGTAGAAAACAAACCCAGCTGAATGACAATTAAAATAATCCAGAAATATATCTTGCAAGTCTATTGTCAATAATTGTTAAGACACATCTGCGACTTTATACACTGAGTAAAAGAATTTAATGGACTTGCAGCAAGCCAAGAGACTTTAATTTTGATTTAACAAGACTCGCTCAGTTGAGGTAGAAAATTTTAACGATGCTGATAAATAAATGGCTTGGAAATATTTAAGCCACATTTCGATTGCTGTGTGTGAAAGATGTGACAGCAACAACATCTGTTGGAGGCGTCTGTTCTCGCTTGTTTAAATGTTGACGCGCAAGAAGGTAAATTATTTTCACGCAATTTTCCAGCACAAACAATAAACATGGAGCTTTACATAATTGAGATGGCAATTGAATTGAAACGCAGACGCCTTCAACTGAGCCCGGAGTTCAACTAAAGCCAGAGTGACAGAGTTGATTGCGATGCAGAACTTGGGTACATAATGAGCAGAAGGACACAGAACTCCGTGCGCTCACATTATCTGTAGTTACCAGAGCACCTGGCAACTCGACCATCTCACCATCTGACCGGAATGCGGGCGTGCGTTGCCTTAACAATAAATAAAAACTATTTAATTTAAGGACCGCACTGTGCATCGAGCTGCTTTTCAGCCAAGGACAGTCGCTGTGCCAGAAAATATGAAATATAAACAGAGGACGTTAAAACAGATAAAAAGAAAATGCACAACAAAAGAAAAAAAAACAAAGGCAGCGTATAATAGTACAAAGTGTTTGCTTATGAGATACCCTGTAACCAAATCAAACAAGTTAAGCAAACATAAACACAGATAATACTTAAAAATAAGACAATTTTGCTGATTTAGAGTAAACTTAAGCAGTTCGGAAATTTCTTTTTCTGACATTTACAGGGTATAGCAGCAACACACTGCAGTGCCAACGGATGCTACAACGTGCTCTGCTTTCCTTTTTACCTGGGTTAATTTATTATGCGAATTGCTTTTATATATTTTCTGTGCTGCGCACAATGGGAAGAAAGAAAGAAAGAAAGAAAGAAAGAGCTGACCCGCAGCGAGCAACAGTCAATGTCAAGTTATTAAAAGAAGGATTTTCAAAAGGATTACTGCTGCAAGTTGTTGCTCAATTTTGAAAATTTTTAACAATTTCAGTGACAAACTCACCTGGCGGATCTTAGCAAGGAAATTCCATGTTCCAATTTTCCACTGCGCAGCAATTTATTAATGTGTGTCATACAATCTTCACTGCAAGTCAAAAATGAACAATAAAATCATAATTTATTATTTTATTTAATTAATCGATTACTTACCGTTGATCATCGATGGACTTATCGGAAGCTGCGTCAAATGGTAAAGGCTGTTCGTGCTCCGGTAATTGCAACTCTGTGGCTAAGAGCAGACTTATTTCCGATGCCATTTCGGCCCATTTGCTCGATAACTCCTCCTAGAATTGGTAATTAACAGATATTAATAAAGAACTGTTTTCTTTGCATATATTAAATAAACAGATATTTAAACATGCCGCCTTTGCAAATATGAAAATTTAAATCACATTTTAAAATCAATACCCACAAATTTGATCATTAACCAAAAAAAAATGTGTACACAATGTAAATGTCATAAATGCAATGTTTGAAACGCATTTAAATGCCAAACAAAATATTCATTTATGTTTTATAAAATTCAACGAATCATTGTAAATTTACACGTTTCCTTTTATATCCCGCACGTTCACTAAAAATATTTGCATGTATGTCCTTATCGGCCTTGTTAACAATGCATATTTTAATTGCGCGTCTATCGATAGCAAGGCCATTGGCATATTTGCGTGTTTAATATCACATATTTTAATATGAATGCAGAACAGAACAGAAAATCATTGTTTTTAATACCCTACAATAAATAGCAATCGGGGGGTAAAGTTCCCAAAATTTATAAAGAAATCTGAAATACCTACCAAAAATTAAAGTAACTTCAATTTTGTATTTTAGTTTAGTTTAGCTACAGAGAGAAGTATATCTATGAAACGTTTGCAGGATATCTTTTAGTTAAGCTATTTGAAACAAATCATACCCACATATGTATGCAATATTTAAGGTACATATTTAAAGCTATTGTTTTGCATATTTTTTGTGCTAATATTTTAACAGCTTTTATAAAAAGCCGCACAGACAAAAGCACTTTTTTCAATTGTTTTTCCGATTTGTTTTTTAAGTGCACAATACAATATTGTTGGCATTTTAACCAATGCCAAATACTTGAATTTCCAAATGAATTGCTTAAAATTGAATTCAATGGGTGTTTTTTTTTAATGAAAGGGATGAGGCTGTCAGCAATTGCAACAAAGGACGGGCGTGACAACGGCTGTGCCAATAAATATGTCAAAAATTAGCACAGCCAAAGGCGTGCAGAAAAAAAATGAGGACATGCCCGTCTGAACCACACGGTCCATGTATACTGGGTACAAAATGGCGACCGGAAATCACGCTTGGTGGTGCATCAAACACGTCCAAGTGTCCAAAAAACAAAGCTAAGGGGTTAAAATTGTCAAGGGCTATGATACGTCCAAAGTGCACGAAAGTGCATCAAATAGCAATTAAATTTAAAAGACATAAAGTTTCATTTAAATGGAAGATTTTTAGGCATAATAGACACAAGTATCTTGTGGATATGAATACATAAATAAGAAAAATTAAATAAAGTTATCAATGTTATAATTAACCCAGAAATCGAATCGTACATCCATTAATATATAAAGCTGTATGTCCAACTGTATAGGCCAAGCGGCTTGATATGCGACCTTGAGTTTTGGCCACAATCTACTTAAGATAATTTTATCGTGGAAAAAATCGAGCTGAAAATCGCGTTTATTTTGATTTACATATAGCAGCGTTTGGTCACCAAGCGGGTGGCTTAAAGGATGGTGTATAGACTTTAGCCCAAGAGGTCCGCGGTTCTAGCAGTAAATATTTTACTAAGTACCGTAAGAATAAAATCCCTTAAAACCCATAGGTCAGTTTGTTTGAAGGTATAATAAATAGTTGAACTAAATAGTAGATAAATAAATAAAGTAACGAGCAAATAAATGAAACCACCGACTGCGACATCGACAGCGAACTTTATTTTATTTTAAACCATATTTTCAGTCAATTAAATTTCACGATCAAACCTATAAATCTTTTGCGCCGGCAATATAGACGACAATTGTTTTTTGACCCAACCGCTGTCGCTTTTGGCTATTTGTTTTAAATTTTATTGCCAATTTAGAGAATATTTTATGGCGCACACAGCGGGCGACAAAAAGCGAATAGCGAATGGCGGACCAGCGACCAACACCCGCAACCCAAATGATGTCATTTAATGCAGCAATTTATTTATAAGCATTAAAAATTTCAATTTCAACTTTGTTTGACTTACCTCCGTCGGCTGCGTTGGCTTTGACTTGGTCGCCGGATGTTGCTTCTTGCCACCGCGCTTGCCACCGCCAGCTCGTCGTTTGTCCTGCACAACAACTGCATCCTGGCAGAAGCGTTCCATCATTTTAATAAATAAATTTGCTGTTTCCACAACATCACGCAAAAAGACCCTGTTTGTTGTAGAAGAGAGAAGGAAAAGAAACAATTAGTTTATCAAATTAATTCATATACAAAACAATAATTCGATTCTTGAATTTGCTTTCTCAAATTGAATAAAAACACTACAAAAAAATATGACCACACATGTTGAAAATTCAATTAATCGTGGCAAATGGTTTTTTATTTTAATGACAACCTTTCACTGGACCCATAAAGCTGCAATTAAATCTATTTCCCAGTTCATTAAATAACAAGTGGGTGGTGGCCCACATAAATAGGCAACACTATTTTTGCCCACAAAAGTAGGCAACACTAATTTGCCCATATAAGTAGGCAACACTATTTTGTCCATATAAGTAGGTAAAGTTTTTATAAAGTTATGTGGGATCAAAGTTTTTGAAAAAATGTCAAGGGGTATGTATGGAAAATTGGATGATAGATTGCTTAGTATCGAAAAAATTTCAAATTTTTTATATTATAAAAATTATAAATAAAAAATGCAGAATTAATTTAGAGGCGAAATCAGGATCAAAATGACATTCCACTTGAAAATCGGTTAAGTTTTGAAGAAGTTATGAGAGATCAAAGTTCTTGGTAAAATGTCAAGGGGTAAGTATGGAAAATTGGATGACAGATAGCTTAGTATCGAAAAAATATAAAAATTTTTAGATGACACAAACTGAAATGCAGAATGAATAAATATACCAAATCATGATCAAAATGACATTCCGATTGAAAATCTATTTAGTTTTCATGAATTTATGACAGTTGGAAATTTGCCAACTCTTTGACCTAGCAACTTTACAACAACCGAACCGGTACAAGCGTTTCGGTATTCGGTTCTTGACAGAAACTTTATTTCGGTAAAAGTTTCAGTTCTAACAGTAAAAATAAAACGGTTAGTTTCGATTAACGGTTCCGGAGTTATTCCCTGTTTATACCAAAGTTTTGTTTGGGCAACGCCAAAAAGGTTGCCTTCAAATTTACTAAAACTCATCGAGCGCATTAAAAAAGCAAAGCAAGCCATCTAAGTTTGGCACAAGCACCGCCTCCGTTTTTTGCCCATTGACAACGGTTTTAGCCTGATTTAAATAGCCCAACTCAATTCAAAATACGTCGTTGACTGATGATGTGGCCACTGCTCTTGCCATTGCTTCTGACAAAGTCGATGCCGGTTTCGATGACGATGACGCCTCCAATTAGCAAATTAGCCCTAAAAGGGAAAATAGCAAAAAAAAAAGAAAAAAAAACAACCGACAAACTGCCAAACTGCCAAAATCAGCTGCCGCGTAGTCATAAAGCTGGCGCAACTTCCGCATTGTTTTTAGCCAAAAACCAAATCAGGAAGCACAAAAAAATGGCGCTATAAAAAGGCATCGTCATTGTGCACGTCAATTTGTTAAAATGATTGATTGCCGTTTGAATAATGAAAATCGCGCGCGTCATAGAAAAGGACATTGAAAATCAGGCTATACAATATGTACAAATAAATGATAGACAACGCAATGCCCTTTGACCTCTTAAACAAATGCAGAATCTAAGATGTTTATCATATTTCAAACTGTTTTCTTATTGCATGTATGCAAATGATAAAATAAAAACTGAAATAAATCTAGAAATATACATTTGTTAAATATCAGGTAAATTAACTTTATACATATTACTAATTGAAGGGGTATTTAAACCACCCAGTTTATCAAGACTCTAAAATCAGCTGGGTATTGAAATTTCAAAATTGCCAAACGTCAAAAAATTATCGTATAAATTGGCTGAACGGCTGAATGGCTGGATATTGTTGAAAATTCTCACTGTACATGACTCTGCAATATTTGCATATGTAGACTGTGTATGCCTGTGTGTGTGTGTGTGTGAATAAATGTGTAGTGTGAATGGTGTATGAATGTGCCCCAGTGTCAAGTCCTGCAGCGGGCACTCTAATTGCCAGACGAACCATCTGACAAACATCAAGAAAGAAATTTTCTAATTTAGAACTTTAGAACTCGACTATGAGATACCTTATACCTTGCCTTTGTATTTGCATATTTTTTTCAATATTTTGAGTGTGAAACAATTTTTATAATATAATAAAAGCTTGACTATTCAATTGTCTTTCGAACATAAATATATAAGCTTAAAACCCTTAATTGCCCATTGAGTATAGGGTATTGAAAACTTTACGATGTGTTGCCAATGAAAATAGAGTTCCGAAAAAGGTTCCATCGAAGCGACCGGCTTCGAAATTTATGCAAATTCATTGTGAATTTAAATAGGCCCCGCTAGAAGCTGACCGAATTTTCGGAAAATGCGGTCAACGTGCTGGGAAGATGTGCCAAGGGAAATGCATTTGTAATGAAAACTGTTGTCAGCATAGACACACCTTCTATACTCCCTTCAACAGCACATAGGTAAAAAAAAATCGAATGCAAGAACAAGTTGAAATGCAGCCAAATTTTAGACAGTATTAATTAAAGAGATACCTCAAAAAAGAAGGAGTATATTTAACACTCTAATACCCAAGAGTGAGGTACTCTTCTGATTAACTACAATTAATAAATTAATTTTTTAATAAAAAAATATTTTTTGACTGTTGCTTACAAATACATCTAATCTTCTGCAAATGCTTGAAATCTCTCAGAAGGTTTTAATGGAACTTTTATTTTTGTCTTGCACATGTCATGTGATTTTTTGTGCGTTAAATTTCATCTTTTAAAATGTGAATTTTTTTCAATTAATACAACTCGAAAAATAACACATAAATTTTTTTCTTTGAAGGGTAGGCTTAAATACTAACCAAATTAAAAAACATATTTGTGAAATTTATTATTTTTGTGAAATTTTTTACACAGTTTCTGAGCACATTTTTTAATTCAGAGATCAAAATTAATCTTAGAAAAAATAGTTTGACTTATTGCTGTTCATTATTTCGATGATTGGGCTTAGAGGGTTAAATGATATTACATTTTTTGGGATAAACTGTGAGCTTTGTCTGATAATCCGTTTTTGGCGCATCAAAGCTATTTACCTGCGTGTGTTGTCTGCCTGATAATAACTCAACTGCAATGAAAGTCAGTCGCAACTATTTCTGCTCTTGCCACAACACTGGTCTCTGCGGTCGTGGCAAGTGGCAAGTGAAGCGGAAAAACAGTAACAGCAACAACACAATGTACACAATTAGTGTATGGGTTGCACAGTGATTTCAAGTTGAAGTATCTATGCAATTTTTCAATAAAAATCAGTTGCAAATTCCTGGTGGTTTTAAAACAAAAACAGTTGCTTATTAGCCAAGTTTGTAGCTACATTTTAGTACTATAGTAAAATGAATATTAATTTGCACACACTTTGGATGGCATCTGAATAACTGTGCAGGGGTGTAAGGGTGTAAGTGGAAGGGTGGAAGGGTGGAAGGGGTTGGCTGCCTCTGATGTTTACTGACCGCAACGCTAAGCAACCGCAGTGTAGAATGCGGGTGCAGCACTTGGCCATAAGGGTGTTGTGGTCTATGTGGAGTATGAGCCAGGTTGCATAATGGTTGCATAACAAATTGCATGCCACAAACCATTTTACAAGCGGCAACAAAACGATGTCACCTACCTACAGCAAAACCTATACCAAAGGGCCACTCAAACTCATGTGTTGCCAGCCCGAATGGGACAAAGATAAATCGTTAATAAATTATTTATAATTAATTTGTATGTGTGCGCGTTGTGTTGTTTGCCACTCATTGTTGCTACTGTTGTTGCTGCTGGTCATGCTTGATTTGATATTCGCGTTTACGTTGATTAAATGGACAATAGCAACAACAATGACAACAAAGTTGAACAGCATTCAGAATTAATTAGAAGACTTGGTCGGTTGGGTTGGGGGTTAAGATTGCGGACTGAGGCTTACACCAGCCACAGTTTCCAGTTTCCTCAGTTTGCTCAGTTTGAGCGCATGTTGAATAAATGATAAAATGTAATTGCGCTTAGTCTTGGGGCAAATGGTTAGCGAGTGATGCTCATTGCCATAAGACGTTTATAATGAAAATATTATTAATTATGACAGCACAACAGCAACAACAACAACAATCTCAACAATCTCTCTGCCCACAATGATGAGTGATGGGCGCTGATTGCAGCCTCACAACACCCCCACACACACACACACACACACCCACACACACACACAGAGAGAGACCTCAGACTGCGGTCCAACCCAAAGGCTCATAAATAATTCATGCAAACGGCAAAAGGCTTGAAGCCCTCAAGTGCTCAAATTTTGATTGCAGTTCAAAAGACAACAGCACTTAGTTACTTTATCGCTAATTGCAAAGATTAATTGAAAGCAATGTCTATTGCAGGTTTCGTATAATTTCCCCAGTTAATATTTAAACGATCGATTTGATTTTTGCCAGCCATTGCCACTGCATGCTCAACTGGCGATATTAACGCTTCAGTAGCACACGAATTCCATAGCAGCAACAACTAACTGCAAATATTTCAATACTCTATAAACCAGAAAACTAAAAAGGAGTGTATACACTTGGAACCGATGGTTTATATTTATTTATTGTCAGACTATGAGCAGCCGACAATGGACTATACATTTAAATTAAAATAAAATGAAAAAGGAAATTAATGGTCCTACATTTATTGCGGTGTATAAGGACAACACAGGATATCTTCTAGTCGATCAACTACAACTGCAAACTGCACTTGCATTTGCTCTATTGCCGCATGCTGTCAATTTCATGTTTGCGCGTTAAATTAATTTAGTCAGAGCTTTGAAAATTCCAAATGCATTCCCATCCGCCTAATGTCTGTCTATATCTATATGTATGTCCATCTCTTCATCCGATTGACTGACACGTTGATAGTTGAACCCACACCAAAGTGGGAAGCGTATTGAAATTGGATGTGTGTACAAAACGCACTGTGGAACATATACATTGAATGATTTTTATGTCATTATTAGAGTCTGAGACAACATCAATGGATATATTCAATTCACTGAGAAAGCTACATTTTACATAATTTCAATATATTTTAATCAGGGACTGTAATTATTATAAGTTATATTCTAAATATTACTTGGTAATGATTATATTTAAATTTTTTTATGATTATTATCAAGAATAATCAATAGTTTTCAGTAATTTAATAAATTTTATACTATAATTACTATTTTTGATCAAAAAATATAATAATCAAAAATAATCAGTATTTTTGATCAAAAAAAAAATTATTATTATTAATAAAAAAATAAAAATATAAAAATCATTTTGGATCATTTTTGATTTTAAATTTTTCTTATCAATAATAATGATTACTTTAATTGCTTATTTTGAAAACTGAAAGCGTGACATATTTACAATTTTAACAAATAATATTACTGATTTCCCATGGTACGCGTTCTGTTTGCCTCCAATGGCTGGCTGTGACACAAAAACACACTTTCACATTTATTCAGACATTCATTTCAGGTACATATGTATGTAGTATCCACACCATGCTGCATCAGTTTGTTTGACAGATAAATTTGTGCATCCGTTTAGAAATATTCAAGTGAGTTTAGCTTTTCATGCCTCGCATGTAAGCTTAAAAAATTGCAATTATCTAAATGGATTTCGATCGAATGCTACTGCAAAGGTAAAAGTATAGAGGGATGAGGGATATGAAAGGGAAAACCAAAACTTTTAAATGGCAATTGAAAGTGCATGCACGTGTTGTATGAGTACTAAGCTTCTCATGCATATATGTACCTTTGACCGAATCGCTGCAGGTATAGTTAAGCTCCAGTTGAGTTATTCTCGTGGAGCAGTGCTTAACTTAGTAACTGGGGGTAACTAACTGGAGGGGAGAAAGTGCTGTGTTGTTAATGAGTCTAAAAGCACTACTGCATGCCAACTGTGTAAGTAGTTACACTGATAGAAAAAACACATAATGAAATAACCCTATTTAGATTACTATGACATATACTATGACATATAGCTGCCATAGGAACGATACATCGAAAATGAAGTTTTAGTATGAAAAAGTTTTTTGTTTGTTGAGATATCAGAACCAAACTGATAGAATACACATGGACAAAAATAGTGTTGCCTAATTATATGGGCAAAATAGTGTTGCCTACTTTTGTAGGCAAAAATAGTGTTGCCTACTTATGTGGGCAAAAATAGTGTTGCCTACTTATGTGGGCGAAAATAGTGTTGCCTACTTATATGGGCAAAAATAGTGTTGCCTACTTATATGGGCAAAAATAGTGTTGCCTACTTATATGGGCAAAAATAATGTTGCCTACTTTTAAGCGTAAGCTATAAATGCATTTTTATACCCTGAGCCCATTCAAAACCTATTAGAATTGGAGCCGGTTGCTACATTGTTGTTAGGCAAAAAATAGAGCAACTTTTATTTTAATTCCGGTGGTTTAATGGTTAGACTGGTTAGAATGCTGCAGACAGAACTTTTTGAGTTCGAAAGCCTTGGTCCAGAAAAGTCAGCAAAAAATTTAATGAAATGTATTCATATTTGTTTTTGACTTAAATCTTTAAGTCTACCAAATCCGTGTTTAACGTGGAAATCTTAAAATTTCACAGCATTTTTCCCTCAGTGTATGTAAATCAGTTAAAGGCACCACATTGCCATTTCCCCCCAGTTTGCACCCTTGTCCGCTAACATGGCAATTAGAATGCAGGCAAGGTGCAACACCCCAAATTGCACTCGATCCTCGACATGCGCTGGTTCTCAACGAGAGCAGGCGTGTCTGTCTTGCTGTCTGTCTGTCTTTTAGTTACCAAATGTTATAATTTTAATGCCAGAGCACGCGTGCCGCACATGCTTGTAAAATCAATTAAAGTTTTCGACGCATCCAGCTCATGCTGCTCTTCTGGCTGCTCTTCTGGCCAAATTCAAAGCGCAACTAGTTCATTTAACAATGGCGCTGCACACACACTCACACCCACACTCGCACACACACACAAACACACACATGGACAGACAGCTGTGCAAATAGCCAAACAAACAAGTCTTAAGACAAAAGCATGCCGTCAAGACAAACAATGCCTGATTGTCGATTGGGGCCAGAGGTTTTTGGCCGGACAGGAGCTTAGCATTCAGTTAGATATAGATATATATATATATCTGAGAGAGAGTGTGTGTGGTGTGTTTGGATATCGGGTCTTGCAGCAACTCCAATGGTAATCCTATTAAGCGATAGTCAGCGAGTGTGTTTGCCTTGCTTATTTGTGGCCATCAAGCAGACTCAGACTCAGACTCAAATCTCATTGCTCCCCATGACACATGGGCCACCCAGGCCATGTGGCATGTGGCATGTGGCATACGGCATGTGGCATGTGTGATGCCCGGGCCATGGCATGCCATCCAAGTTATTTCCAATATGATATGTACTCTTTGGTTGGGAGATAGTTATGTGGTTAGGTGTTAGCCGGGGATACTCACTTTGTGCTATGCGCCTCATTGTAGTTCATTAACAAATGCAGTATTGTCTCCCGATACTCTAGCACATAGCATACATTGTTCAATAGCATATCAAAAAGGCCACGTGCGTTATCATCATCCTTTAGTTTCTGTAGTCCCAGCAAACTCTGCAGCAATTCGCGGAATGTCTTTAATTAAAAAATAATTTATAAGTATTAAATGGGGTCTTAACATTCGTTGGACAAACGAAAAATTGTGAATTGCATTGGAATTAGTCTTCAGGCTATCTTAAATAAACTTATATATAAATATATCAAATATTGTTATGCTGGAATTATGTTTAAATAATGACAACTTTTAAGTATGAAACAATTTACATCTGACTCTTATAGTTTCTTGTAGGTGGAACTTTATTTTTTCCTTTTTTAACTATAAATATTTTTATTTCTATTTATATTTAAAAATTCTTATTTAATGTGTGGGAACACTAAATGTAGTAAATGATTGTTCAATTTAGATTTCTATTGAAGGTTTATTTATCCCCCTTCCAGTTTGAATTTCGCAAAACGCCGTCTTATTGCACGATAAGATTTTCTTAGCTATGTTGTGCCCAAATTTCATCCTCCTCGCCCTTACCGGTTGAGTTCCACGAATATCAATCAGTCAGTCAGTCAGGACAAACAGTTTTTTATATATATAGATGAGTTATCCGAGCTAAGCTAATCTTGGTATAACTTAAATAAGCTTTATTTATTCGCTGCTAAAGTAAAAGCTTCAAGCTTTTCCCTTTTTACTTCAATATCTAAATGATTTTTTGTATTTATATTAAAGCAAACACTCCATTTCGAGTATGGGTTAAGGTAAAATTTTGTATAAACGAAAAAGCTATTTGTGTTAAATATAATATTATGCATAAAATTCATAAGTATAATACAATATTCATATAATTTTAGATTGAATTTCTAGTGGGATATTCTAAAAACAAAGCTCTGCCACAGCATGTGAAGTTGGGCTAAGCTCAGTCTTAATTCTGGGGAAAACGTTGAACTCCAGCAAAGTGCACCCAAAAGTGCACTTACAGTGCCAAAGCAAACAACAACAAACTAGCACACACACACACACACACACACACGTAGAGTCAGTGGGTTTAAGTTACTAGGTAGTTTACTTACCAGGAGAGCCACATGAAGGCGCTTGGCCCAGAGACGCGCCTGTTTCTTGTCGCATTGAATCATGTCCATGTCATGTTGCATGCGCGTCAGAACCCAGTGGAAACATTGCACGCTCAGCGACTCGCTGCGGAAAAATAATGGAAAATATTTAAGTAAAGCTTTAATCACAAGTTTCTAAGTAAGTACTTATCAACAAAAAAAGAGTATACGTAAGGCGCATTAAAGTAAACTAAAATGTGTAGAAGGTAAGAAGAGGTAAGCAGCTTGCCAGTTGCAAGTTGCTAGTTGCAAGTTTGCAAGCTGCCTGTTGAGGCACAGTGAAAAACTCATTAACAAAATTAATTTTTAAGTAGCGCTACAAAATGAGTGGCAGCCTAAGTTGCCATCACCCAGAATGGGCGTACAAGTGGGCGTGGCCAAGCCACACGTTTGTTTGGTTTATGCCAAGCTGCTGTTGCAGTTGTAGTTGTTGCAGTTGTTGCTGCATTTGCAAGTTGGCTAAAATTAGCAACGCGACGTCTGCTGCGTCGGTCATTAAAGTTTCTGCAATTGCAGGCAAACGGGTATCGGGAATCGGGAATCGGAAGCACGGAACATTTGAAAAGGCATTAAAATCAAATTAATTACAGTTTGCGCGACAGCAGCACCAACTCAACTGAACTCAAATACGCATAAATAAATTATAAAATCAATAAAATTTTTAAAAGCGCAAATGCTAAAATCCAGTAAACAGGTGCGCAATTAGTACAATCTTCACATTTAGATCTAAACGCATAAAACTTTGATCTGTATAAATTACGAGTATATAAGCCAAGTAGACTCATTTAGAAGTGAAGCTAATTAAATTCAGATAAGTACTACAGCAATCCAAATTAACTATAAATTAAACATAATGGACCATTTATTTTTTGAGGCAAGAATGTTCAAGTCGAAATCACCTCATTGTATATAATTCTTAGTTGCTCCTGTTGATTTATGGTATTCAATAACAATTGGTTCAAATAACAATTGGTTTAAAGAGTATTAAGCAACTGATATAAACAGTGAAAAAGTACAATAATATAATTTAATTTAAATCTAAACTATCAACTATGCCAAACGATTATTTGATGGTCAATGTTTTATTTAAAGCAACAGAATAAAAGCTGCTGAACAACAACAACGCCCAAATTAAACTAAAAACTTAATTTCACTTTTCTATTTTCTTTTGCTTTATTTTCTTTTTTTGAAGTTTTTCGGCTTTTACGGTCATACATTATTGCAATAGCATGCTTTATATAGTGCAAAATCAGTAGAAAATGGCAGACGATAAAGAAAGTTTCGAAGCAGGCGGGCAGCGGCAAATTGCATTTGCGGAAATAAACAGAAACTTTTATGCCCGGCAAGTATATACTATATATCTATATATGCTTATATATATATCTACTATATCTATATGTATGTGGCTTGCGAATGCGACAAAAAGACATGATAAAAGACAGTGGAAAAGCTGGGCTAAAATGAAAAACAGCAGCCAGAAACTTTGAATAGTGCGGGTGATGTTTTCAGGTTTTTCTTTTTTTTCTTTTCATTTTTTTGGGGTAGCAAGAAAAATGGACTGAGCTGGTAGATTGGGCTATGGCTGTGAAAACTTTGCAGCAACGGAATGACAACATTTTTGCAAAGCTTCATTGTTGTCATTCAGAAACTAATTTGAAAGTAACCAAAACAATTTTAAAGAAATTTCCCACCGCACAGCAAAGCGAACAAAGACCAAGGCTGAGAGAGTGAAGAGCTAAGAAGAGAAAAGAGAGGACAAGAGGGTGCTGAGCGAGAGAGAGAGAGAGACAAAGAGAGAGAGAAGCCAGATGACAGCAAAATTTTATTAACAGCATACTGTATAACAATAAAATAGCCAACAACAATGAGAGAGAGGGCCAACGAGTGACCAGCGAAATGCTCAAATTGCCGAGTTGTCAACTGGACTAGGAATACTATATTGCACCAGATTTGTTAGTCATAGCCAGCTGGAGGAGATAAACCAGAGGGAGGGACGTTTTATATTTGTTGGCTAACACCCACGCAATTGCAAAGTGACGTAGGTCAACGATTGGCGTCATGACTTTGATTTGTGCGATGTGTTTGTTCTTGCCCTTCATCCAAAGTTAATCCAATAAAACTGTGAAAGCTGTCTCTAAAGTTGGTCGCGTGTCACGAACTTGTACAATCCATTTAAACGTGTTCATGTTTAAGAGAATATCCATTTCTTTTTGTATTTCTTGGTTTGTATTTTGAGTTTATTCACGCGTTCATCTCTAATGTTAGTAAACCCAACAATGATATACAATTTGTGTTGTGGCCAACGTAATGTCACATTTTTGTAATGGACAATTTTCTGGGCAGTTCAAAAAAATGCGAATTGTAAGGACACAAAGTTTATTTGCAAAATGCATATTGTTTCTATTCAAGCCCTTTTCTTTTGCTAGAATGCTGATAAAGTTGATGAAACTCTAAAATAGAAACGAATAAAGATTTTTGGCAATGGAATTGGTACTCAGTATTTTGAGGTTCGCAATCCCACAAAGCTAAAAGAAATCACTCTGGTTCGCTTAATGATTTATTCCGATTTAAATCTTGGCCTAAAAAGGTTTCAAGCATTTTTGTTGTGCATACAAAATAGTAAATTGAGTTTACCTAAAAAAAAATGGAAGGAATTGCGCATAGTTGGCATTATCAAAGTGAGAGGTAAATGTTGTAATTTGATTAAAAGCCGCCCATGGGAGCTGTTCTAAAAAATTTGCATATTTGCTGACGGTGTGTTGAGTGTTGGATATGCTTCAAGTTGACCATCAGGTTATGGGTATTTATTAGAAATTGAAACGAGTGTGCTCATTCATCAAAGTCATTTTGTATCAAGTAGAGATCAATATATCTCTTGTTTACACTTTATCTCTATCTCTGTCTTTGGGTTATGGACATTATCAAAACCATTGGCAATTAATTTGAACACTTTAGTCAACTCGGGACAGTTACTTGCTGGAAAATACCACAATTGACATTGGCAAATGCAGGTTCCACATACCCACAGACAGATTCTCCACATTGTACTATGGGCGAAATAGACTATCCAGCGGAATAAAATTCAAATTTTAAAAAATGAGAACTCGCCAGTTCTCAACTCTGTATAACATTTTGTAGCAATAACATAACTATAACATAGTCTGTAAGTTTACAGTGCAATTACAGTTAGCGCTTTCTTAACAGCCTCGCTGAGAGATCACAAAGGGGTACATAAAAATTAATAAAGAGAGCGAGGTCAGTCTGGATCAAGCTACGAAGCCAAGCGGACGTGCATTTTGTCTGAGCAGTGTTGTGCCTTTAATTAATTACAGAAAAAATTAGTGATAATGAAATTTCATTAAAACAATTTTTTTAACATTTATTAACATATTTTAAAATTATCAAATTATTGTATTAAAAAAATGCAATGCTAATGCTTATCAATACTCGATTACATTAACTATATTCAATGCCAAAAAACATAAAAAATTAATTGGTTTCTTAAGCATTACTAATTAAGAAATTTTAACTAGCAATCCTTTTTCATTACTAGTGAGATGAAATTTCATTAGTACTACTTTTTTTCAATGCCAATGAAATGGTAATTTTATTAAATAAATAGTTAATTAGGCTCGTCTCTGATTCTGATATCATTAATTTTTTTTTTAATAATTCTTATAATTTGCCTTTTTTTCATTTTAGAAATCCCAGAATATTTATATTTATACATATATTTACATTTAAAATACACAGCAATCATTTAATTTATTTGTTAATTTTAATGTATAGTTAATCGTCGGCTGCTTATAGCTTGACAATAAATAAATAAATTTGTATCTATATCATTTTTTTCCGCTGCATATCAGCAGCATCGTCCACAGTGCATAGGAGCGTTAACTCACCTGACTAGCTGCAATTGTAGACCACTCAAACGATTGAACTCCATGAAAAATCGTATGGCCCACAATAGATAGGAGTCATCGTGACTCGACGAGCCGGCATTACGTTCCAGGACACGCCTCACCTGCCGCACGAGCGTGTTGTAAGCGGAGCGCAGCACCTCAATGCAATATTCGCGCAGGCACAATCTGCAATGGATGCAATGGAGACATGGATGAAAAATGGTTATACCACAATAATATTGATTGAAAGCCAGTTCTATACCCACACCCACCCACATGCATAGCCGTATACATACAGACGTGTGCGAAATAATAAGAACATCAGATGTGAAAACTTAATTCAATCGTAAAATTGCTATATTAATATTTTAACAATAAGTCTTTATTTTATTTAAATAATACACATATTAAGCTATTTATAACCAAAAAGAAGGCATATCCTGTTATGTCTTTATCATTTACAATATAAACTTTGTTACGTTAAGTCGAAATTTAACTGTGCGAAAATATGGATCGCCGATTCCTACATCACTTTCAACAATTTATGAGTATACACTTTGGTCCGTACATTTAATAAAATGAAACACAATCAGTTTTCTAAATCATTTTGACACAAATCGAGTCTATAGATCCAATAAAAGCGTCGCAAATATTCTAATGTTTTACTAAATATTTTTTTCTTTTTGCTATAAATGTCCACCATTTTTTGTTCCTAGCATCTCTGAATTCGGTCTTAACGTTCATTCATAGCGATCAATTTTATTAGGGCTCGAAGGGTTGATCGAATTAAATTTTCACATATGCTGTTCTTATTATTTCGCACACGTTTGTATATGTATGGGTATGTGGGTGTGGGTGTGTGTGTGTATGCGAGTTTATATAACAAATGCGGCCGATGCAACGGCGTTTGCCAGCGTTTTATGCAATAAATTTGCCCGGGCCAATTTATTTGAGTAAAGTGCTCGAAAAAGATGCATCCAGATCCATTCGTTCAACAATCTCAGCATCTCAGCATCTCAACCGCAGGCCAAACAAATCCATACAAATCCAACGCATCGCTGCCGACATAGATTAATTTATGCCCAAGACAAGACGAGAAAAATAATGGAAAAGGGGGAAAAAAAAAACAGAGGCCTTGTGTCGACTTATTGCAACTTGCAACTTGCAATTCTTGTTGAACGCCAACAAATTGTTGTATGTCGAGGGCCGACACGTGACATTGATGAACTTTGGCTGCCTGTTAGGACGAGTCAGGATACGTGCTCCTTAGAGTATATATGCATGTTTATCTGCTCCAACTAGCTGGCATTTTTTGGCCCCCCAAACAATATATATTGGCCATCTATTTGCGGTTGCAGTTTTTCTTTGGCTGCCTATTGATAGGACTTTTGGGCAAGCGACTTGTCTAATCACAGTCCCCGGCTTGGCGATTTATGGCTGCCAACAGATTTGGTTGGCCGTAAACCAGGCCAGGCCAAGCAAAAGTCAGTCGAACTAACAAGCAAAAATGTTGGCCCACATCGCACATCGCACATCGGGAAAAATGCTTGCACATTTTTGCAACAACAACAACTCAGAGGCTTACGCCGATGGTGTTGCTGGTGTTGCTGGTGGCGCCACCAAGATTACGTTGCCACTGCTGCAATTTTATCTTTGCCCGGGACTTTATGGCTGCTGGACGACAACTCGCAATAACAGCTAACAGACCGAAGGCTAACAATTTAAGTCGACGCATAAATACTCTGACAACATGCAAACTGAAACTATGATTTTCTATATACGAAAATTAAATATGGTCCCAAATTTGGGGTGTTATATCATAGTGACAAGTTGCACAAAGCATCAATAAAATAGTTTAATTTTTTGTATGAAAACTATAAAATGCAAATAAATATAACTAGTTGAGCTCCGGAACTTATTTTCATCTCTAAATTCATGATAAATCGTCATCTATAATATTTTTTTTTATTTATAAGTTTTCAGTAAATAACAGAATAAAACCATAATTCCTATTAAATATGAGTAAGGTCCCAAAAAAAGAATTAACACCACAAATTTTACTAAGAATCGTTGTTTTTGTTTTCCATATTAATTTTTTGGGGTCTTATTTCATTTATCGCGAAAAACCTTTTGTTCGTCTGCATGAACAAAGGGATCTCTGAGACTATAAGAGGTAGAGTAACCAAATTTGGCACACAGATTTCTGTATACCCCACGCAGATTTAGTTTGTTTCAATTTTAAGCCACGCCCCCTTTCGACCTCGCAAATCGCGAAAAACTACCACACCTACGCTTTTAAAGATAATACAGTTTTTATGGTAATTAACGTTATCTATTAATATTACTTAACCGCAGCAAGTTTGGACAAGTAGAACGGGAATAATAGCTAACCAAAGTTATTAATAAAGTTATTTTTCCAATACAATCACCTAAAAGTATACAGTACTTTTTAGGTAGTACTTTCTTTAAAGTAATGTTTAATATATTTAAATATGTATTCCTTCCAAGGTACCCCTTCTAAAGAAAGAGTTTTACAACAACTTGCAGCGTACTGCAAATGCATTTTGCTAACCCAAGCAGCCTGGGCAGCATAAGCAGCATCCTGGCAACGATAGAGCGCGCGTATCCTTTAAGTAGTTTGTTGGTTAGCAGAAAATCATAAAATAGCTGCACCTGGTGGCCATTAGGGAGTGCGGCGACAGGAAAGACGTTTGGCCAACCGGCGCCTTGGATATGGCCACGTCTTTGTTTCGTTTCGTTTCGTACACTTCTTGGCCCACTCAGCCAGAACGAGAGCAGCAGCAACCCGGCCAATATCATTTGGGAGATTCTATAAAATAGCGCAAGTAACAGTCGCAAAGGGGGGAAAGGCGGATAAAAAGGAAATGCCTTCATTTATTATTGAATATTATTTTATACGCTCGCTCGGTTCGACTGCAGCGTAAAATCGAAAATCAATGACCGGAATGTGGCCTGGCAGCCCAACCATAACAATTCCGATGCTAATGGCCGCATTCAGAGCCGCACAATAGACAACAGGCCAAAAGCCAAAGTGCAGGAAGTTGCCACAGACAAATGGACCACAGTCAACTAGATATATAACTATCTTTATGTGTGGATATATATGTATTGTACCTGACAGTAAAGGCGCTACGTCGCGTCACCTGTGCTTCCTCCTTAATATGACGATGGGAACGTTTCTGCGCCTGCTTTTCACGATCAAAATCAATAGCAGACACACGCTGCAGCGCCTGATGGCAGATAACATCACGATCCGAGACCGATTTCATGTTACGTATGACATAAGTGCCGCCGAAACGTGAATGCCGACCGGAGGGAGGACGAGCCTGACGACGAGCATTCTCCCGACGACGTGCAGCCAGGAGTTCCTGTTGATCCCGTTGCTTCTCGCTGAGACTGCGCTGCAGTGAAGCATCCGCCAGGGACTCGGCATTCTAGAAGAGAGGAGAGCAAGTTTAGAATAAACAAGTTGGCGGTTATAGCACGCTCGACACTAGGATACCCTGAGCCCAGGTACTCTACACTGAGGTTGATTTTCGACCAAGTGTTCTTATGGCAGCTATATGATATATGCAACCGAATTAAACCAAATTTGGTCAGAATTCACAAAACCAAGTTAAATGCATATTCTATCAGTTTAATTAATATATCTTAAAAAACAAAAAAAAATTTCATACTAAGACTTGAATTTCACCCGATCGGTCCTATGACAGCTGTATGATACAGTAAACTGATTTTAACTAAATTTGGTCAGAATGTATAATACCAACCCAGGTGCATATTCTATTAGTTTGGTTCTGATATCTCAACAAACAAAAAACTTTTTCATACTAAGACTTGATCTTCACCCGATCGGTCCTATGACAGCTATATGATAGAGTAAACCGATTTTAACCAAATTGGGTCAGGACGTATATTACCAGCCCAGATGTATATTTTATTAGTTTGGTTCTAATATCTTAACAAATAAAAAACTTTTTCATACTAAAACTTAATTTTCGGTGCATCGTTCCTATGGCAGCTATATGATATAGTGGTCCGATCCAAAAATAAAAACAAATAAGTTCTGCGTATGGTATCCAGGAACCTACATACCAAGTTTGAAGTCTTTATGCATTTATGGTTTCTGAGATCGACGCGTTCAAATAGACGGACAGACAGACGGACTGACGGACATTGCTCAATCGACTCGGCTGTTGATCCTGATCAAGAATATATATACTTTTGGGGGTCTGCCACGGCCCCTTCTTCCTGTTTCATACATTCTGCCAAACACACAAAAGTTTTGTTACAAATAATATAATCTCTGTTACCTGTTCGCGATATAGTAGACATATGATTTCCAGTCCGTGCAAATGAAATTGCTCCTCATCCGGTGAGGAGACAATAAACAGCACCAGATCCAACATGCCCGTTTGATGTAGCGCCCAAATCACCTGATCATGCAAACTGGCATCGTTGTCCGCTCGACATTCCGCCTCCGGATTGGCGGGCACTTGAAGTACATTGCGCACCAGCACCAGAATACGTTCAATCAGCAGATTCTGCTCCTCGCTGCGTATGGCAAAGGCCTGAAAAAGATGGTAGGAGAACATTAAAAGTCAAAATAATAATAAAATGTCTTGCGGCAAATCCCAGTGTAAAAATCTAAGCGGCAAATCCCGCGAGTCAAGTTAAAATAATCAAATGAAATTAAATTAAATTAAATTGCAAATTTATGTAGCTCGACTGTAAAACGGAAGGCAGCCAGGCAGCCAGATGAGTAGATGAGCAGATGATTCCACTGACTCCACACCACAACAAAGTCAAGATGAAATCAATTTGTGTCGGAATAGCATAAGAGAACGTGGAGCAGTTACTGCTGTCGGCTTACAAATAAATACAACTAATGCGGCTTTTGTGCCTACAAGCCAGCTGTGACTCCGACTCCGGTCTCCTTCGGTGGACATGGACAACCACCTCCCATTCATCTTAACAGTCGAAAAAGCCGTTCGAGCGCCTCATTCAAAGGCAAAGTTAATAATGACTTCCGCTTTTGGTTACCCTACGCAACAACAAACGGCTCCTCTCTACCCATTCCCTCTACGAAACCCAAAGAGCTATCACATCTGCCTTCCCCCCTTCCCATCCAGCCGGAGCAACCCCCTCTGGCTGTCCACTTGGCTGCTCGCCGCGCATACATCAAAGCGTGTAAGTCGGAGTCGGAGCCACGCAAATAAGGAAGTAAAGCATAAAAAGTCAGCAAGCAACCAACAGCCGAAGGCATTACAGCCTCCAATCCTCCCACACATTCATTATCAACGACAACAACAGGAACAGCAACAACAGCAACAACAACAACAACTACTACTGTAATGTAGAGACAGCATTCATATAGAAATTCGCTAGCATTTAAGCTACAAAAAAAAAAAGAAAAGAAAAAAATAAAAAAATAAAAAGCGTTAGCTAAAAAATGAAAATCTAAAGAAAATCCTCTGGCGACTCTTTGCTGGCAACGCAACACCATGAAAATCCTTTGGAATTGCTCCCCGGAGTGTTATGAATGTCGATTCAATCGGCTTTAAATGAATTTATTTCGCTTTGCAAGAGAACTTTTCTTCGTGTCTATGTTTAAGTGAGAGTGCATGTGTGTGTGTGTGTGTATGTGTGTGTGCCAAGATTACAGTATCAACATCATTTCAATAGTTACTAGAGATTTTCATTCCATGTTGATAATTGCTAATAAAAGTTGATAAACAACTTAGAATTTGCAATACTTTTTCTCCAATTAAATAATAATATGTAGTAACTAAAAGAACAAAAAGTGATTGAAAAGGACTTAAAAACTGTATTTAAAACAAAATGTATGCATTACAATTTAACACTCTAACTCTTAAGACACTTTACCATTTAATTACAGTATCCAAAAAAGTAAGTAATTTAAAAAAATATATGTATTTTTAGCTGTACGCTTTTTTGACATTCTATCGTTTATAATGTGAGTGTTTTATAATGAATAAAACTTAAATGTTAAGCTATCAATTTTACTTATTCATTTTTTTCGTGAAGATATAAATTATCATTTTACAAGTAAACGAAGCCGTTTATAAAACTTTGAAGCCCATTTTAGAATTTAGTGGTCCAAATTAATGTTAGAAAAATTATTTAACTTATTTCTGCTCATTATTTTTAAAGTTAAACCACAAATAATGTCGTAATCTTATTTCTTTCTCGTTTTTTTTTAATTGAAAAATAGCCAATTATAAAGTAATACAAAAAGGCGGGTTTAGAACCAAAAGCAATGTCGTAATCCTATTCTTTTTTTGAATTTTTCTGTTTTTTAATTGGAAAACAGTCAATTATAAAGTAATACTCAAACATGCCAGTTGAAAGGTTTTCCCATTTCCGATTCCTTATACATACTCAAAAAAAAAATGCACATATTCCGATTCTACTCATTCTACTTAATTTCCAGTTCAATTTTTTTTTTTTTTTTGGTATTCATTTCTTTCAGCTACAATTTAGCAATTGAAAACATTTCATTCTCAGACAAGTCACCCACACAAAATGTTACAAATTGTACCCAAAAACCTTGTTATTGTTGTTTTCTTTCATATATTTTTTTCCAGCTTTTCTCTATTTTTGGTTGTGGCTTTTGGCCATGCCCCCCTGCACGGAAAACTCCCCCTTGATTTTGCTATGTGACATTGGGCACGTTAACGACGGCTAGAAAAACCACAGATTTCCTTGTGGGAGCAACAACGTGTTTGATTTCAAGGTGCCTCCTGGCACTTTTCTTTCTTTTTATTTTTTTTTTTTTATTTCGTCGGGTGTTTATTAAATCGACTTGTTGCGGTTTTTTGTGTTGAGGTAAAGCTAAAAAGTTTGTAGCGTCGATTTGATTTCGTGTGATTTTTACAAAATTAAATTTTTTGAACATTTCGCATTTCCGACACGTTTGTCGAGCCAACAAAAAAAACAAATGCAACAACATCAAAGAGTTGAGATACTGAATCTTAAACTTGCCTTTTTTATATCTCTTAAAATGAAACTCTCCAAGGATTAACAGCAAGATTAAGGAGAGAAAAAAAGTAAAATCTGAAAGCTGTTTGGCAAAGATGAAAAGTAGATAGTAAATGAAGTTCAAATTAGTTATGAAGCGAACAAAATAAAAAAAGGAAAGAGAAGAGATGAGATGAGTAAAAATCTAGAGCCAAAGCTGGAAAATGGAAGGCAGGCTAATACTATGGCCAAAACAAAAGACGATGGCCGAGGGAAATGTGAAAAACATTTTGCCAACTTGACTGCTGGCAGCTGCACGAGAGCCATTAAAAGTTTTACGCGACCGCTGCCACATTAATACTTGTAAGGGCTATAAAGATTACAAAAATAGTTGTGCAAATGCCAGGCCGATAATTGCCTTGGCTTTATAGTACAGTTCGTTCATTAAATAGCACCAATTAACAGCATTTTTTTACAGCGCAGAGAAATTTAAGAATATATGTAAAATATTTTGTTGAACAGAAAACATTTGGAATTTGTTAGACTGTTCCATCCATTCGCAAGGTGGCGATAAAGAGATAAAAGAGTATAATTAGCATAAAGCTGCGTTGCAAAATCGGAGCATCAAAAAAGTATAAACGACAAGGAGCATTCGAATACTCCAGGAGCAACTCTGGAGCCAGCGGTTTCATGCGAGGCATCAGCTCTGGCGAATGTAAGACCACTCCACCAATAAACATTGATTCCTCTGGGGCTGGGACCGGATGTTGTATAATATTGGAAAAGCAACGATGCTCGGCAATGGACTTGCAACCCGAATAACCAGACATGGCAGTGGTGTTCACACCTATCAGTGTATTATCGCCAATGATCGACTGACAGTATGGACACTTGGCATAGCTGCCAAGCTGCGATCTCATCCACTTGTTAATGCATGGGGCACAAAACATATGACCACAGAAGGCAACCACCGGATCCTGAGCTGTATTCATGCACACCAAACACATATAGAAGTTGCTCTCCGACTCTGCACTATCCCTCTCCCTCTCATCCTCTTCCTCCTGCTCCTGCTCACTTTCAATGTCTGATTCCATGTCAAAGTCTGTTGCAATTTCAATGTCCCTTTCATCCTGGCTATCTTCTGCGGAGCTGCTCGTGCTCATTGTTATTGCAGTGTTTTGAGATTATTTAATTTATCAGATTTTTCAAAGATTTCCAGTTTATCAGTACTTACTATTTCCAGCGCTTGCTTTAGTTTCTCAAACAAAGCTGTCCAGATTTTATCCTTGGCAAACGCCGCCTTGTAGCCCTGCAGTATGTCGATCAGCTCGAGGAATACCTTGCGTCCATGATTATCATTGGGTGGTCCGTCGCGATACAGCAAGAGCGTGGGATTTGTCAATATGACCAAGAGGCGAATCAGCAGATCGGACAGTTCCTCATGTTGTATATAGTCGGGCAGCATGTAAACCAAATCAGTTTGCAACACTTTGGCGCGTCCCAGGTGACGACGATACTCATGATTGTCCAGATCACGACGCAATATCCAGATGAGATGCTGTATCATATCATATCAAATTTATTAAATTCTCTTTCCTCTCTCCTGTAATCTCTAACTTTACCTTCAATCCCTCGGCTGCATCCGGTTCCGCTTGATAACGGCTGCCATCGCTAACACCAAGCGCAGCGCAAGTGGCATCAATATCTGCCAGCAAAACAGACATACCAAGCACACACTTTTCACTTTATACAAATTTAAAATTAATCACAAATGTTTACTACACAATGCGCTACACACAATTGGCAGAATTCGCGCGCCAAAATAAACTAAAAACAGCTGATCGATCGATAAGCAGCTGCTAGCGATATTCACTGTTGATATCGATAGCTGCTCTTTACTGCGTTGCGTGCGTTAAATGGTTTGTGTCACAACTAAATCATGTCGATAGATATCGATTTGCGTGAGAATTCAGGCGTTATGGAAAATTTAAATTTAGCTAAAGTCAAATTCGAAATGCTTTAAATTCAAACTAAATTAATAATTTGATGAGATCTATAATTCGAAATTAGATAAAAGTGCTGGCAAGTTTTTATGGGGAACAATAGCTGTTTCTGACTGAAAAGCATCTAATTTCAGTCATATATTAATTTAATTTTAAATATTATTAGCAAAACTTTGCTGAATATATATTTAAAATAACCAGATTTTCAGCTAATAGCAATTTTGAAATTTTTTGGGCAAGCGAACTCTGAATATATCCAGATCTAGCTTTAAAATAGCTAAGTTGGCAACTGAAACTTTAGTTTAAAATTTTTTTATTGTCCCTAGGAGTTAAATTAGTACCCAAAAAGCCTGAAGATATATAGAAAATTGGGTTTTAAGACACGAGCTGAGGGCACTTCAATAAGCTACGGCCATTGACTGTGCAAATCATTTGAATTCGATTCAATTTAAAATTATTTGCTTGCATAAGTTGCACACACATACACACACGCACACACAACACACTCAGATATATGGTGTATCTCGAGAGTCCCTCGTAGGAAATTCCAGTTCATACTGACTGTCAATTTGCAGGTTTCTGCATACGAAGTGCGAGATGAATACGAGTATTTGCAAATAAGGTGCCAAGAACTGGGATATTTAAATCTTTGCAGCATTTTCATTAGGCATTGATGCATCAAATTGCTAAAACTAGCCAAGTGAGTTATGCAATGTGTAAAAAGATATTGCACAGCAGCGTAACTAATCATAGACTTTGATTTAAAACAGAGAAAAATGCAAGATTAAAAGCAAACAACTTTAGTGCTTTGGTTATTTATCTATCATATGGGCAAATACTAGTACACTCAGAAAAAAATCAGTGGGATCTAAATAAATCTCTCATAACTCATAACTTTGCTAAAACTTAACCGATTTTTAATCGGAATATCATTTTGATCCTGATTTAACCCCCAAATTGATTCTGCATTTAAATTGTTATCATCTAGAAAATTTGATAATTTTTCGATACTAAGCCATTTATCATCCAATTTTCCATACCCCTTGACATTTTTTCAAAAACTTTGATCTCTCATAACTTTATAAAAAATTAGCCGATTTTCAAGCGGAATATCATTTTGTTCATGATTTGGTCCCCAAATTTATTCTGCATTAAAATTTTTATCATCTGAAAAATTTTATAATTTTTCGATACTGAGCCATTTATCATTAAATTTTCCATACTTACCCCTTGACATTTTTTCAAAAACTTTGATCTCGCATAACTTCGTCAAAAATTAACCGATTTTCAAGCGGAATGCCATTTTGATCATGATTTGGCCTCTTAAATAATTCTGCATTTAAATTTATATCATCTAGAAAATTTTATATTTTTTTGGATTCAATCTATTCTATCTCTCCATCTATCATACAATTCTAATTAGTTCGGACTATATTTTAAAAAGCTGCCATACGAATGGACAGTCAGAATTCTATATAAAAGATCGATTCATACTTAATTTCAGATTTTTAATACTCAGCAATCTTAAAATATGAAAAACCAAACGGATGGCATATTTTTCTGAGTGTACGCTGTGCAAACTTTGCTTGCCAACCTGGCTAACAGACAATCCAATTCACAAGTTCCAGCTACTGCAGTCCAGGAGCACACGTGCAACGTGGCCAACTTGGCTAACTTGGCCAACACGCCCTGCAGCATAAAGCTGACTCCAATGCTCTCCCTCTCTCTCTCACTCTCTCTCTCTCTCTCTCTCTCTCTGTCTCTTCACGCTCCTGACATTCCCTAAAGAAGCTGAATTTAATTAACTAAGTAAATGCTTAGACATGAGTCCCATTCCGCATCTATAGCTCCTACTGCTTATCAGCATCCTCAGCACTGTTGATGAACTCCAAACGAACAACAACAACAACAACAACGAGAATAACAACAACAACAACAACAACTCAGAGCAGCTTGTACGCTTAGTGACCAAATAAGCAAGCAAAGTCCAAGTTTGATGTCTGCATCTTTGCAAAAGCGCCTTTGGCTCTCAGCTATCATTTCTCCATCTCTCCATCTCTTCATTCCTCCACTCATCCATTTATCCATTTATCCATCTATCCATCTCTCCATCATCATCGCTAGCTGACTTGTCGTCGTCGGTCCTCCTGTGAATTGAGCCCAAAAAGGACGACCTCCTGCCGAGCAAGTTGACGCTATGCAAACCTGATTATAATGTGTCAAATCCATTATGTGCTGTCAGGATTTTAGGCGCAAAAAGCGTTCAGTGTATTGCAACTAACTTGAAGACAAGTTTTTGGGGCCCAAAGTCCTCTTTTGGTCAGACAAAGTTAATTATAATTTTATGTGTAAGCAACAACTACGTGCCGTTGGCTCAATTAAGTCAGCCACAATTTGTGGAGTTTACGCTCAGTTAGTGATCTATATTTTGGCCTTAAGGTTGCGCTCATTCTTGACAAAGTTGCCATTGAACAGGAAATCAAATGGATATTCCTCACGATGCTCCCAATCGTCTGGCAACGCTGGATGATTTTGATATAACCAAAAGCAGCAATAGTTTTCCGTTTTATTGCCCAGCATAATTTCATCTGGCATTTCCATTGTACGCTTTAAGGTTTTGCGAGTTCGACCCACTGTGCGTCCAGAATATTGTCGAGCCGTTGTTATTTCAATTGCATAATTAAAATCCTCAATTGACTGCTGGGAGTTTGAAATCCCTGTGGCTTCCAGTAGCACTAAAGTTGCCAGAAAATAATTATCTTCAATTAGCTTAAAAAAATTTATATTTGAATTTAGGTTGATTCGCTTACCTAACAGTACTGTTAAACCTTTCATTGTAATATGTCTAACTGTAATGAGATTTAAAAGTTTCATATCTATAACTAATTATATGCCTTGCTATAATTTGAATTAGTTCAGCGTATCAGATATATTAAAATCAGTGTTGCCATATTTCTCACATTAAATTCATAAAATAATAACAAATATATATGTATTAATTTTAAAACTTTTAAAAATCCGACTAATTTTATTGTAACAAAAGTATTAAAATAAGTGTTGCCATATTTCTCACATTAAAATAAAAAAATTTACTTAACAAAATCCTTTTATTAATTAAAAACGATAAAAAAAACCCACATGATTTTATTTTTACAAAAGTGCAAGCAAGAATTTGCAAACAAGAATTAAACAATTCATTTATTGGTAAAACCATCGAAATACTGGCTATAATGCATATTAACAGTAAGCGTAAATATCCCATTACAATTTGAAATTTTGTGTTCAAATGTTCAGATTTCAAAAGGTTAATTATTCATTAAAACAGTTAACCCAAGCTTTAAGTCTGTTTCGCTGAATTATGGTCAAATGTTTAAATATTTGTTATTTTTTTTTTATATTCTGTTTGCTTGACTCTTAACCCGTTTAACCGCTGCCCGTGAATACGTCAAATGCTTTTTAGCTGAAAAGCTAAAGGTAATGAAAGCATTTCACAGTTGTTAGTAAACAAAACACGCGAAACTGCAGAGAGCAAAGTGAACTCAAAGACAACATCACCTAAAAGTGTAATCCAACAACAAGCTTCTGTCATGCAACGTGGAAACGTGGCAACGTCGCATTTGTTGGCTTTGCAGCTTGCGGCCGCCATTTTGTCAACATGGCGGCGAGTCGGCATTGTTTGGAAAAGCCTTCATCTTGCATTCTGATTGCGTGGCTTAATTGCACAGTGGTCTCGACTAGGCTTAATGTTTGTGCCAGATTTTCGACGGTTGCTAGAGAAAAGTGAAAGCTGAGCGCACTTCTATGGCCCGCATGAAGCCGAATTAAAAGCAGCAGAAACAATCGAAACACAGAAAATAAAAGAAATAAAAACAAGTGGGAGAAAAAGAGAAAAAGGGGCATCCAGAGGCTTGACTTTGTTGCGGCCAGGCATCAAAACAAAGGCACAAAACAATTTCAGAACAAATAAAACTCACACCTGAGACTATTCGCTGGCTATATATAGTATGTATATAGTATAGTATGGTTACCAAGCGTTGGGTCAACTTTGTGGGTCTCGGAGCAGCTGCTCGCAAAATGAATCGTTGTAAATCAATTTGTACAAATTGGGAAAACAAGAATACAACAATTACACGGTATACTGAGGCGTAACATTTTAAAATGACAGCATCGGCGATACCCTCTAAGCAAAGAATGTGACTCTCAGGCCACATATAGAAAATTGTTTAAAGTGTCGTTTTATACTAATTACAATATAAGGAGTTGATTAAAAGTAAAAGCTTGAGATTTAAAGTTTTGAATTACCATCCAAATAGAATCTTGATCAAAAATAATTAAATTTCCTAAATGAAAATTTTAATGCAGAATGAATATAGATGCCAAACCATGATCAAAATGGCAATTCGATTCAAAATCGCGTCAGTTTTGATGAAGTTATGAGAGATCAAAGTTTTTGATAAAATGTATGTATGGAAAATTGGACGATAGATGGCTTTGGGTCGAAAAAAATCAAATTTTCTAGATGATGAAAAATTGATGAACAATTTGAATGCAGAATAAATTTAGATCCCAAATCATGATCAAAATGACATTCCATTTAAAAATCGGTTAAGTTTTGATAAAGTTATGAGAGTTCAAAGTTTTCGAAAAAATGTCAAGGGGTAAGTATGGAAAATTGGATGATAGATGGCTTTAGTATCGAAAAAATATCAAATTTTTCTAGATGATAAAAATTTAAATGCAGAATTAATTAAGAGGCGAAACCTTGAATTAAATGATAATCCTTTCAAAAATCGGTTCACTTTTGACAAAGTTATGCAATTTTAAAATCAGAATATTTGATTATTTTTTAATACTAAGAAAAATTATAAACATACAGAAAAAATCAAATATTTTTGAAAAAATAATTTATTTCGGGTATGAATGCGTTTTCCGTACTTAAAATGTTCTTTAGTTTTATTATTCTAAAGAAGGAAATCAGCAGATAGAAATTTCCAATTCATATGTACATATTTATTCTTTAAAGAATTGTATTTTTAAAGCTCACTAAGGAAAGGTTCTGTTTAAAGAATTATATTTTTATTTCGTTAAAGCTCACTGTAGAAAGGTTCTGTTTAAAAAATTGTATTTTTATTCCGTTATAGCTCACTGTAGAAAGGTTCTGTCTATATATAGTAATTTGGTTATAGGGTATGTAACAAAGGATGAAAGTGAATTCAGACGTAAGCAACAGGACTCAACCCCGTTGTCCTTCCCTGTCTTTTCAACCGTCATCCACTCTCAACCCACCCCCAACCACCCCCCGCCCACCGTCATCTAGTTCCGCCCCTTCTTTTGAAACAAATCAAAGAGAAATTGCAAACGACAAGTTAATCTTACTTCAAGCATAACCGGAAGCCATTTTATGACCCAATGGACAATGTACAACGAACAAATGTACAAATGTACAATAGCATCAGCCGCAGTTACATTTTCGACTTCCTGATCCAATGCTGTTTAAGCGTATTTACAATACAACAAAAAAAAAGACGGAAACGCGAACATTGGTGCATTTTTAGTAGCCGCATTTAAGATGAAAATCGCACAACTTAAATAATGGAATTTATGCGCTACATTTTCGACTGTTGCTGTTCCTATTTATGCGGTGTAAAGTTCAATAAAAAATCCGAAAGGAATACGAAAAACTTTTCCTGTATATCGACAGCTTCTTCTAGTAGCCTTTGGCCTTTGTCTTTGTTCCTGCTGTATATATTTTTTTTCAGTCATTCTTTTTTTTGATTTCTTTGTGCCTGCGTTTTTCATGATGTTTGCACATTTGCTCCTTGTTGTTATTGTTATTGTGCTTGTCGATTTTGAGTTACAAAGCCAAAATCTCGGCAAGCGCGAAGGAGAGCGAAGAGAGCGAAGAGAGAAAGAAACCAAGAAATCGGCAACGAAAAACAGAAATACCTTTTGCATGCTTCATTGGCGTTGCCTTTCTGCTGAGTGAACATCAAATGGGATTTGTCGAGGGAGACCAAAGAGGGCTACGACCGGACATATGCTGTTGTTCTTGTTTTTGTTGCTCTTGTTATTGTTTCGTAACAGTTCAATGGTGTGTTAAGCACACACCCACATACACACACACCCACACACACCCACACACACTCAGTTTATGTGCCAACATCCAATAACATCGACCATCGGCTTAGTCTCAGAGATATGTGTGAACTTTTCTGCCCAAGATTTCATTGCAGCTGTAAACAGTGCACTTATCCAAATTAAGATTGTGTTGAGATTGTTGGGCGCAAACAGCAAACATCAAACATTTGACTTGTGTCTAAACTTCTTTGAGCACTCCAAAAACGCCTGTTTTTAAGATGAATGACACTTGAATGACACATTCTATTTTAGTTTTTTCCTATTTTCAATTCGGATGCGAAACCATGATCAAAATGATATTTCGCTTGAAAATCGGTTCATTTTATTTTTGCCCACATAAATAGGCAACACTATTTTTACTCACAAAAGTAGGCAACACTATTTTGCCCATAAAAGTAGGCAACACTATTTTTGCCCATATAAGTAGGCAACACTATTTTTGCTCATATAATTTAAATGCAGAATCAACTAAGAGGCCAAATCATGATCAAAATGACATTCCGCTTAAAAATCGGTTCAGTTTTCCGGTTCCGGTACCGCTTCCGACGTTATTCCCTGATTTTTTCAATGTCATTTAAATGAAATTTCATTAGTACTTCTTTTGTCAATGCTACTTATAGGTACAACTCTGTATATTAAAAGCTGCTCTACCTCCTCTTTCCCATTCCACATACTATACATTCTATAACATTGATTTCAATTCGTGTTGCAATTTTGATGTCAACATTAATTTGGTATGTTAAATATCAAGTGCAATTTTCATATTCCCAGGTATGCAAACAATTCAATATTGTCTTGTGAATTTCATGAATTCCAAGTTCCAATAACATTTAGCAAATAAAAATGCCTTAAATAACTTGCTTAATTATGAGGTTAATTTGAATAGCTTGAAATTGTTTACACTTCTGCTTTAGAGTGTCAAATTTTGTGTGTGTGTGTGTGTAAATATATTTACACATATCTTATTACTGGCACGTGTATCTGTGCAGATTTGTGTGTGTGTGTTTCCTATTTGCCTGCCATTTATTTGTATCTTTTTTTAATGGTTTTTGAGCGTCTGCCTGGCGCATAACTCAAAGTGCTTGAGCATTCGATGCCGTGCAGATAATGATGCTAAAAGTGTCGCCTGGCTGGGGAAATCAAGGTAAATCAATGCCATACACATACACTGAAAGAAAAGACCAACTTCTATATCCAGAACATTCATTTTTAATATTTTATTCTTTAAAAAATACAATTTTAGAAACATATTACTAATTTTAAAAATATTATTCCAAAAAATCAAATATTTTATTACAAGAATAAAAATCTTAAACAATTAGGAAAGTATTAATATGACATATTATATTTCATTAAAATACATGTTAAAAACACAGTTATAGATATAAAACAAAAATTTCAAATCAGAAAAAAAATTTTATCGAAATATTAAATTATAAATTACAAATTTTTTTTTATTTCTTGAATTTTTTTTATTTTAAGAACATTTTATCTTATAACAAAAACTTGGTCTTATTTCTTACATTAAGAATTTTATGATCTAGAGGCAATTTTAGACCAAAATTCTTAGTTATGAGACAAAAATCTTAATATTAGAAAAAAATTTTTATCAGTGTATACACACATGAGTGTCAAGCAGAAAGAAAAAAAATACCATATCGAAGAATGATTTTCATTGAGCAGGAAAATGTGTGTGTTGAGTGGAGTGTAGAGGGAAAATAAGCGTCAGCGAAATCTGTTTCAATAGCATTGACTCTTTGCCTGATAGGAATACGTTTTGGAGTTGGAATGGGAAGTCATAAAATCGCGAGAAAGCGTCACAACATAAAGCACAACAACAACAGCAACAACAACAAGAACAACAGCAATAAGAGCCACAAAAACTGAGAAATCGCTGGCGGCAGCTATATTCGTAATGATGTAAAATATATTGTTGAGATTTCGGGAGACTTGAAAACCCAAAACCAAAAACCCCATGCGAGAAAGACAGCGACTGTGCAAGTGCTGATAAAGCGCGGAAAATAAGAAGAAGGGAAAATAAGTGGGAAAAAAATTAAAAGTGTTGGTTGCGTGTGTCGTATTTGTGCACACACTTCAAAGTCAAACAACAAACAAATGCATAAAATATCGCGTTCATACGAATCTCGAATTTGCGTAGCATACACTGAAAAAAAAGATCAACTTCTAAAATCAAGAACATGCATCTTAAATATTTTGTACTTAAAATAAGATTATTTTAAGACCAAATTACTAAAACTAAGATTTTTAATCTATAAAATCTTAAGCTCTTAATATAAGAATAAAAAAATCTTAAGTTGTTAGAAAAGTATAAATAGGTATTATTTCGTATCAAACAAATGATGGCACCGTAGCGCTCTGGTTAGAGAGGCCACTTCAGTTGTGTGAAGCAGTAGGCGGCGGTTCGAATCGCACTCGTAACAAATTAAAATAACATTTATAAAATTACTCTAGAACTAGAACTAAATTAATGTAATTAAACCAAATTCAAAAGTAAAAAAAATTAATAAAATTTCAGAACTAGAACTAAAACAAAATAAAATGTAAATAAATCCAAATTTCAGAATAAAAAAAAAAATTAAAAAAATTTCTAGAACTAGAACTAAAACCGAATAAAATATAAATAAATCCCAATTTATAAATAAAAAAAATTCTAAATATCCCAATTTATAAATAAAAAAAATTATATATATGAAAAAATAATTTTTACTTAATTAATTTCTTGATTTTAATTTTAAGAACATTTATTCTTAAAATAAGAACTTGTACTTATTTAAAATGTTCTTAAAATCTAGATGTATTCTGTTAATTTAAGAAATTTACGTTCTCCACGCATTTTTTAGACCAAATATCTTAGTTCTGAGATCAAAATCTTGACTTTAAACATTTTTTTTATCACTGTACTTACGTCCCCTCTTCCCTGTCATCCCTTTGAATAAAGCTCCCTCGCAGCTTTATTCAATTTACTTTAATAGCCGCGCTTAAGTTTGTCCTAGTACACATGGCGTATGCGCAACGTTTAACTTTAGCTCATGCCTTCAGTGATGTCGAGTTCAGTTGAGTTGAGTTGAGTGACTGCGTCGCCTTGACTGCCACACTTAATGGATGAAGTGTATTGATGATGTCGACGCTATACATTTTAGAAAACTCCCCCTTCCATAAACTTCCCCTACAATCAGGCAACAACAACAGCAACATCGGCATCACAAATCTGAATCGCCGCATTTGAACTTCAATGACGCGCAATTTTATGCGTAAATCTTTTACATAAATTTTGCAAAACGTTTACGTCTGCACGAAAGGATTTGGCCAAGGCAACGGAGTGAAGCTTGGCAGCTTGGCTCTTTGGCTTCTTGGCTTTTAAGACACTTGAAAGCTACCAATGAACGGCAAAGTGAAGTGCGTAAAAAACGGTTAATACAGGCTTTTCGTATTCCCCCCTTTTTTTTATGACATTTACTGCTACAATTTAGCAAAAGTCTTTTTGCGTATTCAATAAATTTCTTCAATATTTTCTTAATGCATCATAAATCTGCTGCGTTTCATCATTTGACGAGCTATAAATCAAAATCAATTCAATACGCACAGAACAAAACAAAAAACTTTTCATATTTGCAAATAAAATGCACATTTTCTTATGACATTTTGATATGACAATTGTTATACTTTTGTCATATTTCTTAATGGCAGCAAAAGTCCAAAATTCTATTTTATTTTTGCCAAATTTATTGAATTCTTTTGTTCTGCTTTTGGCACATTAATTCTGAAATCCCATAAAGTTGTCAGCCGTTTGATCTGACAGCTTTAATTTAGCCAACTCGCAAATCACATTCTCTATCTATTTTTTTGGTCGAACTCAAGCATTCCAATTACCATTAGAAATAAAATAAATAAAAAAAAAAAACAAGAAACTGAGAATAAATAAAATTTATTAAGTGATAAATTTGGGACATTGCGCAAAATGTCAGGAAAGGTCAATTGAAAAGTGAAAGCTCAAGAAAAGGATGTTAAGCGCCTTTTGGCACCCACACACACACATCGTTACACACACACCGTTACACACACACACACACACACACATACGTACTCAATCAGCGTCCCGTTGTCAGGCAAGCAAAATGTCCGTCGTCATCCTTTGTCAATTCCGTCTGTCCTTTTTCTACACTCAACATTTCTTGGCCAACGAATAAGGCGCACAAAACAAAAGCCGCTCAGAACAAATTACCAGAGTTGTCTTTTCTACAACTTTGCGGCTCTTTCCTTAGTTTTTTGTTTTTTTTCTTGCCTTTTACTACTTTGCTATCCCAACTACTGTATTTGCCAATTGCACTTTTCAACTGGCCCCATTTCGTTGCCTTTTTAGACCATGGCCAGAACCGATTCCAGGTCCATCCTCCAGGCACTTTAATATAACGGTTAGTTTTCTATTCTAACGGTGGCACTCCCTTGAGTCAAATGTGTGTACAGCTGCGTACAATGGAGCTAGGGACTTGGACTTGGACTGGACATGGGACACACACACACACACACACACACACACACTAAAGTAGTCAAGACTTTGTTGCAAGCAATACAGTTTTGCTGCCAACTATTTGCCCACTTAAACATTTATGTAATAGGCTTGAAATTTCCATTTGCCAACCACAAAAACTACACACATTTGTGTGCGTCTATGAAATGTGGAACCACAGCAGTTTCAGACCAAGTTTCTGATTGCACCTGCACCTTCAACAGACAAGCTATCTACCTGCAACCTGCTACCTGCTACTTGCAACTTGCACGCATTAAATATTTAAATCGGTTAGCATTTCCGTGTCCAACCGCAATGATTCTGGAGCAGCTTAGTTCTGGACTCGTGTTGGCCATTAAGATTTGCCATTTAAAATGGCTAAAACTGAAGTATGAATACACTAGTTACTATTTAAGTATCTAAGATAAGTCTTGATTTATTTTTATAAAATAGTTGGCAATAGTATAAGATTATTTTTAGCAATAAAAAAATAAATTTCACACAGATATTATTTATTTATTTTATTTATTGTTGTGCTTTATTTCCCTTATTATTTTACATTTATTAAAGCTAAATATGAAACCAATTTATACAGAGCTTAGAATTTTCTTTACAACTGAAATATTTTATGTATTTTTCTTCTTTTTATAATGATTACGTTCATTGATAAAAGTTTGTTTTTCAAGGAAAAATGTGAGAAAAAAAACCTTGATTTGATTATTCATTTGATTATTTTAATTTAATAATTAATTAAGATTAAAACATGGACTGACTTAAAATTAAAAATATAATATAGTGCTGAAATAATTTTAAGTTAATCAAACAATTTATTAAAAAAAAAAACCGTAACTTTTTATGCATTATAGCTATGTATTTCATGCATTATTACATTGTAAAATAATGTATTAATTTTAATATTAAATTATAGCCTTCTACTATTTCATGGTGGACACAAAAAACTTATCATTTACCTTAAAAACAAATCCTATACTATTCTTCGACTTTTATCTTATCAAATGTGTTGATAAAGTCTAAATACCTTTAGCAAGTGTATAATAAAGCAAAAGTCTGTCTTTTGCACATGGTTTCCATATCTAGAGTAAGTTGATCGTATTTAATTTAAGTAGCATACTTTTTGGGGCAGCTGTGGCAGCTATTTCAAATGCGTCGCCCGTTGCCGTTGCCAGCTGCCAGTTGCCAGTTGCCATAGGTCAGAGGTCAGAGTAAAACAGCTGGCAAGCTGGCACATTGAGTCCAAGCACGAATTTTAAATTAAAATCATTTGCACTTGCACTTGGAGCTGCGTTTAATTCAAAATTAGACTTTTTGCATTTCCGAAACGTTCTCAAATATTCCTTCAAATTGTGCGCAACTTTCATTATTAAAGTGCATTTCGGTTTCAACTGCTGTCCGGCGAAAACCAAAAGGCCAAAAAAGCCGCAGAGGAGCAAATGGAGCAATGGAAAAAGTCGAGCAGTTGTTAAGACTCCAACAGCAACAAACTCCCACAACTGTTATACATTTTTTTTTCTTTTTTTTTCGTTCTTACTTTTTGTTCATTTATAATATGACTCCCTTTGCCTTTGGCTCGCTTTGAAGTCAAGTTGAGTCGAGTCTGAAAGTTGTGGTTTGGTTGCACTTAAATTATTGCATTAAGGAAAAGTCCTTGAGCAGTGTGGCAACGCCAGCAACACCAACACCAACACATGCACATTGCCATGTTTTAGGGGCATCGCAATTAAATAATTTGCGGTCTGTGTGCAGTCGAGGCGTAAAACTTTTCGAATGCTGCGAGAAATACGAGTAAGTTAGCCATGAGTCAAACTAAGGCACTAAATGCAGCTTCAAGTGCTGTCGTAACAATGCCTGAGCCTTTGTTTGTGGTAATTGAAAAAGGACAATTAGCCTGGCCTAAAGAGGTCAAACCCTTTATCTGCAGTTAGCATATCTGTCTAAAAAGCCTACTTGGTCAGCACACACAAAATGGCAGGCAATAAATCAATGACACTCACACACACACACACACACACACACACACACACACACACACAGCTACGAAAAGAACACGGACATAAACATATACACGAGCATGGACACGGGCCAAATGTGTAAACTGTTTGTTTTGTAGTTGACCAAAATGCCGGTCAAAAACAAACAAAATTAACAAAATTATTATTATTATTATAAGCTTTAATTTTCCATTTAATTACAATTTAAGCTGCATATATGCTTAAAGCATATTAAAGTGAATTTAAAAACATTTAATTTCTTAAATATTTAATAATTACATTTAAATCTGAAAGTTTCCAATTAGACGTTTTAAAACGTTTAAATTTGAAATCATATTTTCACAGCATTGCCAACACATTGCAGTAGAGCGCCATCTATGTGTCAACATGCCAATGTTGCCATACTGCTGAAATAAGTACCCTCTAACAAAACCACACAAGTTGGCAGTCCTGCGAGACATAAAAGCTTTCCACGGGAAAAATAAGTTAAATTCAAAACTGACAAAGTAGCGAATTTCATTTTGCATATTATGCATTGAATGTAGTGTAAGAGAAAAACTATAATATTAACTTTATTGTTCACCCACATAATAATTTGTTTATTCAAATTAGAAAATTTTACGTTTACAATTAATTTTACATGTACAATTATTTACTTGACTTATGAAGATCATCATCATATCAGATATCTATGTAAATGGAGAACGGGACCATGCCTTATATACACACTATCGCATATTTACATACAGTTTCAACATCATCATAGTCTTCATTCACGTATTTATAAATAATCAATGTAAATATGCGATTATTATGAACGAGCCTATACATACACATACAGTTAGTCAAGTAATTATTTTGAAAGAAATTCACATATTAGATTTTTATATTTTTTTTTTGAAAAAAAAAATGAGGTTTAATAGATTTTAATATATATTTTAGCTTGTTTTTATAGCTCTTAGTAACTAAAATAAAATAAGAAACAAGTTAAAAACTACAAGAAAATATTTTTTTGGCAAAATAAAATATGTGAATTTTAAATTTTGTCAAAACAATTACTTACAAACATGTATGATGTATAGAACAGTGTACATCTAGTGCTTAGAACTAAAATTTAATATATATATAATTTGTATTTGCATCTTTCTTTTGTATTTGTATTTTTGCATTTGTTAACAATGATTATTTTGCAATATTCAATTTCAAACGCGCGCCATAAAATAGCGCCAGAAATAATTATGTAGAATAATAATATTAGATAATAATAAATAGGTGTGCCGATGAGTTTTGCAGCACAAAATTTGAGACCGTGGCTCAGCCACATATTACAAAATTGAGAAACTGACAAACTGACAAATTGAGAAACTGACAAACTGACAGAACTGAGAAAAAGCTGACGACTTGACGAAACTCAGAGAGATGCACATTCCGATAAGTCAAATAGAACAATAACATTGCAACAAGGTTTTCTTCGTTTTAGAAACAACAACAGCAACAGCAACATTAACAGCAATAAGCATTAAGCAATTGATACCCTGCTAATGCACAAAATCGTTGGGTATATAATGCTGTGGCTCCACAATGACGCTGGTGTAATGAGGCGTTGCTGCCACCGCAACGGCAGCAGCAGCATTTACATTCTTAAAGCTCTCGGCAAAGTCGCTGACAACACGTTGTTGTTGCTGCTGTTGTTGTTGTTGTTGCAGTTGTTGTTGCTGTTGTGGCTGCATGACATATTGCTGTTGTTGCTGATATTGTTGTTGCTGCAGTCGTTGAGGTTGATGTTGCTGCTGCAGATGTTGCTGCTCCAGCAAATGTTGCTGCTGCTGTTGATGTTGCTGTTGGTGCTGGTGTTGATGTTGCTGCTGTTGCTGTGAACTGTTGTCGGAAAAGTAGCTCAGCTCAAAGTTGTGACTCAGATCGCTGTAGGTGGTTTGCGATGGCGAAGTGCCATTCACAATGGACGCATTGCCCGTGGACAACTGACGATCGCTCTCCGAGCTGCTGGAGCAACTGTTGGAGTTGGCCGAAAAGGGTCTTATCATAGACGTGGCCACATCCACCGTCGCATCATAATCATAATAGTAGTGATTGTTGTTGTTGTAGTAAAGCGTGCCCGTCGTTGTGTCCGGATATTGCATTTCCGTGGAGTAAACACCTGAGGATGAGGCCGATGCACTGGAACCACCGCCGGCACTGGAAGCGGTGCCACCGCCAACACTGCTGCTGGAACTAACCACAAGATCGTTGAGCGGCGGATAGAGTTGCGTATAACTGAGGCTATCGTGATCCATGCTGCCAGATTGCTGCGAATGCAGCTGCTGGTGATGCCACACTATTGAATTACTGTTGTTATTGTTGTTGGGCACAGGTGTGATTGCATTGGGCGGCTGCGGCTGCACGGACAGTGGCAACTCTGGCTCAAAGTAGGGATCCAACTTGGGACTAACACTTAACGCTGGTGTGCTCGAAGCGGGCAATTGTTGTTGTTGCTGCTGTTGTTGTGGCATGCTGACCGCCGCTGCCGCTGCTGAGGCCGACGCCGCTGCCGACGCCGCCGCTGCTGCCACCGCTGCTGCCTGAGCCGCCGGTGAAATGGGCTCCCGTTTGACCACGCCCGTTTGTATCTCATTCAGCACCAAGTCTTTGACCTCTCGCTCGCTGAGCACATAGTTGACGCTCACAATAAACACCTCGCGGGAGGAGCGGGAATTGTGCACCAGCGTGGCATAGGATTGCACCCAAACCCAGCCGCCGCCTTTGGTCAGAAAGCGGTAATATTTGGTGGTAACTTGTCCTTTGTACAGCACTGCAGAGCGAAAGAGAAAGAGGGACACAGTTAGTAGAGCTTAGTGCACAACGCCTTAATGTTATTGTTTTCTTACGGATTTGATGGGAACAGCGCATGGCCATGATGTCCGCCGCATGGATGTACTGATAAAGCGTCTTCTCGATAAGGTCCTGTGGCTCGTACCCGGTTAGCTGCGATACGCTGCAAATAATAAGCAAATAAACAACAACTTTAGCCTTTGTACACAACCAAGACACTTCTATTTTTTTAATATACCCTTACAAAGAGTATTATAGTTTTGTTATGAAATATGTTACATATTATATTGCTAACATTTTTCTCTATACAAATTTTAATAATATTTTCGAAACATTTTTATTAAAAGTTCTTGTCACCAAAAGTATTTGTTTTTTTATGTATTTTGATAAAACATATGCTTGATATTTCCAGGAATTGTAATCATTATAAGTTTTATTATAAAACTCAAGAAATGATCATTATACTATGAGTTTTATTATTTAACATATAATTATTTTTCATTCAAAAAAATAAAACTCAAGAAATAATCATTATGCTATAATATGTATTTCTTTGCTCAAAAATAATAATTATTTCATGAGTAAAATAATAAAATACATTTATTTAAAGGGTATTGAATTTTTCGGTATGCCATACGTAACTTTTGGTTTTCCTGTTTTCCTTATTATTTATTTAAACAATGAGAGGACATTGGTGTTGCTTTTGTGTTTGGTCCGTTTACTTTTGTCAACTTCAATTCAATTATGCAGCAAAAACAACAACACCTAAAGAGACCACACTGCAACAAAAAAGGGCTGTTTCCCACTTTGGGGTTGCTTTACACCACAGCGGACATCACATCAAGGGAGGAAGCGAGACAGAGACAGAGCGCTGTATTCGCGTCATGGCAACATCATGAGGGTAATTGAGTGACAATAATGTCAGACAAAGTGGTCTGGGTTGAGGGGGGTAAACGAGGGGGAGGGGGCAGCTGGTAGTACAAGCTGGTACGGCATATAGTCAAGGCACTTAAGGACCTCAACCTCATCCTGCCTCCCGCCCCATTTTGGAGCCGCACACACAAAGCAAAATCAAGCTCAAGAGGGAAATGATTTGTTTTCCTTTTTGTCATAGAGCCCCTCGTTCTTGCATTTCTTTTGGTTATTGTTTTTTATTTTCTTTTGGGGGATGTAACTGAGTATTTTTTTACATTGTTTTTTGGTATGGTCTTGAAATAGATTTTTTTTGCCCGTTTAAATATTTATCTAGTATTTGGTTCTGCTGGCAAAGAAAACTGAGCCCTTTTTATGGCCTGCTCCCGCAACTGTGGTGATATTTCCAAGGATATAGACAAATAGAGACTGCTCAATTTTTTAAAAGATTGCATTTAATTTTTAAAAATTTATGTTTTAAATGATTTTTCGAACAAAATCTGAATACAATACAAAACAGAGTATCAAACCAAAACAAATATCAGTTTCAGTCAAGGTTGAGGATATGTTTGTATTTTGATTTCGGTTATATCTTAAAATCTTTGTATATCGGTTTTTTTAACTGTTTTTGGATTATTGAAAGTTTTGGTTTCGAAATACCGGTTTGAATTGGGCTTACAAAAAAAATTAGTTGTAAAAATCTTTTAAAAAAATTTAATTTGTAAATAAAAATTCTTTAATTCCATAAAAATCTGTCTAATACGAAAAATATTCGAATTACAAATCAAAATTAGTTTGAAAAACGATGATTACACCTTAACAACATTATTGAATGTGATGCTTGATTTAAATTTAACGAACTGTTATAAATGAGTGGGTTACTAATCGGTTATTTTGGTTTGAACAATTGCGCTTTGTCGGTTTCGGTATATAATAAAAAAAAGCTTTGTTTCGATGGGGTTTTAGTTACCATTTCCATCGTTTACTACCGGTTAAAGGCTTCGATTTTAATTAAAAATAGATCTCAACTTACCGTGCATCAAAGAAGATCAACTTCATATCGAGCTTGGCACGAAACATGAACATATTCTGATGCAGTTTGATCTCTGTGATGGCAGATGAAGGCAGCGAGTGACCGACGGCAACCAGGCCGAGATTCTGTATAAGACTGCCCTGGCCATCGCCACAGTCCGGATAAATGCGCGCTTTCAAATAACCGGAACAGTGTATCACCTGTAAAATGATCGAAAATAAATTAGCTGATATTGAAATAAAGAGGAGCTTATTAACTTGAACTCTTACCTTGAAGCCAGAGGTTGTTAGGCCCGCATTGCGCTTGGCCAAAACACATTTCATGCGCAGGAAGAACGTCTTCTCAATTTCGATCGTATGCGAGCCACGATCGTGACCATATGCCGCCGGATGTTGCACGCCATTCGGACTGCCAATGGGCGTGTGTGTCTGGGAGAGCTGTAGGTAATAAAATGATAATGAAAATTATTCAAGAAAAATCAAGCTAGAAAGGCTATAGTCGAGATTCCGACTGTAGAATAAACGTTACATAATTTAATATACTCCTATATAAAAATACTTTATAGAAAATACTATTTAAAAGAAATACTGCATACTTTTAGGCGGTTGAATTAAAATAATAACTTTATGAATAACTTTGGTTAGCTATTACTGCCGTTCTACTTGTCCGATCTTGCTGCGGTTAAGTGAGATTATAGACAATAGTAATAGATAACGTTAATGACCATTAAAACTGTATTATCTTAGAAGCTGAATTTGACAAGGTTGTTCTCGGACAAACGGACAGACAGACAGACACACATGGCTATATCGACTCGTCTGTTAATGCTGATCAAGGATATATATACTTTAAAGAGTCAGAGAAGACTACTTCTCCCTATTAAATTCATTTCAACGAACACAATAGACTCTCTTACTTATTTTTTTAGCAACGGGTATTAAAATAGGAATATGTCAAATGAAGATAATGTTTCTACTTACCGGATGCTGATGCATATGCGGGTGCAGTGACAAGATGGCATTCATTTCATCCTGATCATAGCTGTGTATATACTCGAATATGGAGTTGCCCGTCAGCTCGACCTGCGCCCAAAAAAGAGATGAACAACAAATTAATGCCAGGTCTTCTTCTGCCACTTCAAAAGTGCCAATTAGTGAAAGCAAAATCTGAATGCAAATTTTTTGGTCCTTGCGCCATTTGACGCCAACACTGGGCGCTCCTTGACTTGCAAATGCAAGTGGTCCTGGCACAGAAAGGGCATCCAATGGACTCGCAATTTATGCGCATAAATCAACTCACCTGACTGAGGCCCAGGTGCACCGAGGCGGTCTCTGAGATGTACATGATTTTGCCATCCGGCGCCACCACAAAAATGAATCCGTCCAATGTCTGCAATAAATGGGAGCCCAACTCTTTGATGGTTGCGCCACGCTGCATGGCCGGCGAGGAGCCCCAAGCTTCACCCAAACCTACAAAAAAAAATAAATATTTAAAAAATAATTCATTTATTATTAAAAAAAAAAAAATTAGAAATCTCTAGAGATTTTAAAGAGAATTGTTTTTTAAAAAAGCCGTGAAATTTCCGAGATTTTATTTTTTCGAAAACATATTTTCGAAATTGAAAAAAATCTGCTACCTCAAATTTACTTTCAGTTTTAACAAAACTATTAATTATTTAATATCAGGTGTGTTCAATAAACCTCTAGAGATTTTGAAGAGAAATGTTTTTGAAAACAACCGTTGGTGTTCCTTTAATTTCAAAGATTTCATTTTTTTTAACATTTTTTAGGCATTTTTCTTTAATTTAAAAGATATTTTAATAAATTTTAATAAATTTTGTAAAAATTCTTAAAAAATTTTGAGATATTTAAACAAAGGTTTAAATATTTGTTAAATGATTTTAGAAACACCAACAAATGTTTTTTGGGTTGCTTTGGCGCTTTTCAAGATTTATAGAACACACCTGAAAGAAACTATTTTTTTCATAAATATTTATTTTGAGTTCAACTGCAGAAATTTCCCTCATTTGTTGGCAAGTTTCCCATGGCCCACATGCAGCTAGCTGGCTGTCAACTATGTAGACAAATCAGTGCACAATGCCCAGTGGCAGGACACACGCCCCAGACACCCCCTCCCCCATCCAACCACTTGCCACACTGCTGATGACGTCTAAATATTATTCGCAATTAAAGTCATCAGCACCGTTGGTGGGCCAAAACCATAAAGAATGCTGAAGTCCTTATGAGAAGACTGAGCCGAAGCGATATTCATTGCATTCTCATGTACTTGCCCCATGTTGCAGGCAAACTTCCCGTGCCCGTGTTGTTTTGTTGCCTATTATTAAAATAATTATTTCAATAAAGCCAGCAAAAGAAAAGCACAAAACGCTGCGCACAATGGACAACAAAAAAAAACACAATACAAATGACAACAACCACAGCTGAAGTCCCTGGCGTTGTGGCTGTTGTGCAACCCTCGTTGTCAGCATAAAATCTCAGAGACACGCAGAGAGAGAGCGAGAGAGAGCGAGAGAGAGTGTGTAGTGCCACCCACAGCCACCCACTGACAACCCACTTCCAGTTGAGCCTCTCGTGTCGTTTCGTCTCGCCTCGTCTCGTCTCGTTTCGTCTCATCTCGTTTCGTTTCGTCTCTTCGCTCTCGCTGCTTTTTGAGTGAGAAACAACAGGCCGCCATTGTGTTTTCCTGAATGCCCCCGAAGCATGCTCTCCCTCTCCCCCCTTACTCACTCCACCCTTCCCCCTTCCCCCTTCTTGTCTGCTTGTTTATTGTCTGCCCTGTTGTGTTGAGTGGTTTTTCCTTTAGCATATGCTTTAAGCAAACATTGCCGTTTAAACTTGAAAATTTTTGTCGTTTGCGTGTTTTGTGTTTATGCTAGAAAATCGCAAAACTCGTCGCTCGCTCGTCACTCGCATAAAATAACAAAGGCGCACGGCAGTATCCTGCTGTGTCCTGCACGGATATATGTGCCACATAATGAGCGTGTCGGACGCGTGGCTGTCAAGGATTCCGATTCCTATTCCACATCATTTGACAATTGGCGCACGTAATTCACACGCCAGATGAAAAGCCAACGTCAAAGGCGAGCGACAAATTGAGCGGCATTTAATTCAACTAATTGGCATTACATGGCCAAAGAAAGAACCAAAAAAAAAAGGACTAAGGACACTTTGCGAAGTACAACGGCATAAAGGCGATCGTGCTTTGCCTTTTATTATTTATCAAAAAAAAATAAACTATTTTTATCACAACATAAATTAAATTCCTCTTTTAACATGCTAAATAAAGTCTATAGAGTCAAATAAGCCCTTTTATATATTCTATGACGGATTAAACTATGTATTCTAAGACCTTTACCAACTTTGTAATTCCTTTTCTAAAAATATTTTCCAAATATAACAAAATTTAGTACAATAAAAATGTAAGAAAATGGGATCGGAATGTTAAAAGCAAGGGATTGTAATCATTAGACTTATAATGATTACAATCCATGTTATAAAAGTCTATTAAAACATATTGATTTGTAGTATTTTCTTGAAGAAATAACTATATTTTATGATATTTATGATATTTTTTTGCTCAAAAATAAATGATTATTTCTTGAGTTTTATTTTTGCTCAAAAATAATTATTATTTTATGAGTAAAATAATAAAAATCATAAATAAGAAGATCAGGATAAAATCGTATAGATTAAAGAACAAATTTTGGTATATATTAAGTTCTTTTAAAGTTACTAGAAGAACTTTAAAAGAACTTAAGATATACCAAAATTTTTCTTTAATCTATACTATTTTATCCTGTTTAAATGATTTTATTTAAATTGAAAAAAAAATAAATAAATATTCATTATTTAACGTCCTTGTTAAAAACCCAACTGCTTTTTTCCGAATTCTATCCCTTCAAAATTCGTCTTTTTTATTAGGTTTCAGTTTTTTAGTTAGTTTTTTTCAGTGTATAGACTTAGTATTGCAACTTACCATCGGGAAAGACTTGGCGCATTTTCAAATAGGATGTGGTCAGACGTATGACGGACGCCTTGTCCAACTGTGACGTAATCGCCGCTGGCAATGGCAATAATTTGGCCAATTCACAGAATTCGGTATTTTCCTTTTCACGACGCGTGCGTGCAGCATTTTTGCTTTTCTCCTTCATGGCACAGGTTTTAGCTATATCTGCAATAAGCACACAAAATCAAAGAGTATTTCAATTAGTATAAAATTCGGTAGATGATTCTTTTTTTTTTTTGGTTCACAGACCATGTAATCTGCTCTCATAGCAATCTTTGCGCACTTTACGTTGATTTGTCATTTTGACGAAATAGAATTTCCAAAGATAAAAAATATTTTAAAAATAGACACTGTTGCAACTAGATGTTGCACTTGCTCATATCCCGACGATCACCTGTCTGCAACTGAGCACACATCCTCCGATGCAGACACTTTTAACAGATTTTTCAACAGATCGCAGATCTACCTGAGCTGACTGCAACTGCAATGTTAACTCTCATTGGCTAAAACAGACTCCTAAACCAACTACCTGAGTTTGAACTCAGACCAATTGACTTTTTGCAATGCTACTAATTTGCCCTGATCCTCAATGGCAACCGGAAATTGCAGGTCGCTCAACAGGTTGACATAAATGACCGCAGGAGGTTTGACTTTTGTACATAATATACAACACCTTTATGCCAATCATACTAACACACACATGGATTCTACATACATATACAAGAGGTTACGGTCAGGGCCAAAATTTGACTGAGCTCAAAGTGAATTTCCCTTCATTCCATTGATAAAATAATTTGGAACGTGATTTTGGCGCAGTTTTGCTAAAATTCATGACACGACTCCTGCTGATTTTTTGGCCAATCCCAGGAAAATGCCTAGCGGACAAAAACATACTTGTAGATATACAAGCGGCATGCATCTAAATAGTTTCGTTGACTATTTAGAACTCGCACGTAATTACAAGCTTATTGACATAGGTCACGTAGGTCACAAAGTTGCAAGAAGGAGGCAATGATTAGGCAATTCTTTTGCTGACTAAACATGAATGAAATATACTTAATAACTTACGAGCAGACATCGTAACAGTTATAATTTTAAATTAAAAATTATATTACAAAAATTATATGCTGATTTTTATAAAAAAAAAAGGAGAAATAATAATTTAAATTTGTTATTATGAAAAATAAAAATTGATAAAAAATTTTATTACAAAAATTATAACATAAAAATTTATTTTCCCATTTCTATTATAAAAATTTGAAGATACAAATTGAATATAAATTGAATGCAAATATCCTTTAAACCAAGTAGTGTATTTCCAATATCTAAAAATATATATCATGGACAAATTTCAAGTTCGTACGTTAAGCCGTTTGGGCTGTACAATGTTAAATCAGTCAGTTGGACAAACAACTTTATATATATAGATGTGTGGCTCAATACTTTTCATATGATAAATTACATGACCTTAAAGAACGCATATTTACACTCCATTTTTATTTCTTTAAATTTTTATAATAGAAATTGACAAATAATTTGTATTTTTGATTTTTACAATAAAAATTTAAGTTAATTATTATATTTAATTTTTATAATAAAAATTTAAGTTAATTATTATTTTTAATTTTTTATAATTAAAGAAAAAAATTTTAATATTATTATACTTTTGTCGTATTCCATTTTTTAAAATTCATAACTATTATTTGCAGTCCCTGCTTCCGAGTAACATGATAAACAACATCGATTTATGGCAAAATAAATCTATATCATGCTAAAAGTATCTGAAAGTATCTTTAATGGCTTTGGCAAATGGCAGACCAAAAATGGGACATTTGTCAAAAGTCAGCTGGACAAATTCGGAACAGAATGGGAATGGGGATGGGGAAGGGGATCGGGAAACGGGACGAGGACATCTCGGACTGCAGTCATCCGCCACGCACACGAGGTACAACTACAGGAGCAACAGATTTGCTAAATGATCATAATCCTAAAGAGCATCCGCCGCTAATCCGCAACTCAAATGTGACAACATGCGCGTCTGAAGTGCCGCCGAGGTCGTTCATATCCGGCGGTATATTGTTGTTGTTGTTGTTGCTGCCTTTATTGCCATTGTTGTTGCCGTAACTGAGCGGAACTCTGGTGCAGAGTATTCAGATTTGACCGCGGTTTTTACGCCGTCAAAACGGCGTCCCGCGAAAGAAAGTGATGGCAAGAAGGGAAAAGGGAAAGCCAATTTGAAAATCTATTGTATCGTGGAAAGCAGCAGGCGAATGATACTTTATGATACTCTAAGTGGGTCAGAATGGCACAGGATATGCTGAATCCATATACAAACATTCATTTGAATCACATAATTTTCGATATGAATACAAACGGAAATAAGACAAATTCCCATAAGCCATACAATTTGAAAACAACATCAGAAAAACAGCAAGTCAGACTATTAAATATGTACAATAACATGAATGGTAGATGACACAAAAAAATTCCTATAATTACTATATATTACTATAGAATACTCTGCAGAATGAAAAAAGTCTAATGGTCAATCCAATTTACAATATAAAAATTCAAATAACATTTAAAAATTATAAATAAATTAAAATACTTACTGATTATGTGGAATAAGCACAAAAATCACGTTTGATGGTTATTTAAAGACTTTTGTTATATAAATCTAAATTAATGATGACTTGTAATAAAAAAACATATAATTTTTGAACAAAATCCTAACAGTGAATGTTTTTCTTTTTTTTTAATTACATTAATGATTAAAAATTATTAAACCAAAAATAAGTATTATTGTTGGTTATTATTTTATTAATCTTTTATAAGTCTTTCAAGACTATTTTAAGGAATAAAATAAAAGTCCTAATAGTAAATATATTTAGATTTTTTTTAAGACAAGTAACTAAAAAATTTTCTTTACAAAATATAAGTCTTTAAATAAACATAAAAACTGATTTTGTTTAAAAAATCTCAAATATAAGTTTTCAGAGATATTGAAAAAACAGAATATTTTTTACACTCATAACATAAATTGAACTTGCTCTTAGATTTAATTTTTTAGTTGATATTTTAAGCAATAACGATTATTTTTTAGTCCCTGCTAGCAGCACTTTTAAAAGCGAAAACTTAAAAGAAGATTTGAGTACTCAGTTGAGCTTTACGACTATGTTATGTTATGTCTTCTAGGAAAGAGCATTTCAATAAGTAGAAATATATGGAGACCCGGTTCTCGTTTCTTAGTCATAACTTGACCTTAATCTTGTTAAAGGCAAACAGCAAAACCAAAACAAATAGAAAACTTTAAAAATACATCTAAGAAAATATGCACAATGAACTTGAACTAGGGATTTTAAAAATGGGAGAGAACATCAGAGAAAGAGTTTCGGCTAGAAAGAGAGACATATAGGGGAAAGAGCAATGGATAATATCAATGTAGGAGTTGCCCAAAGTGACAGGTAACAAATTATTTTGATTCCCACGCTGCAAAGAAAAAAGATGAGGAAAGCCATAAAGCAATTAACAGCACATTGGAATCTCGTTTCACCTCCGCTGGGCGGTTGTTGTTGCTGTTGTTGTTGTTGTTGCTGCTGCTAATGTGGGTGTTGCGGCTACGCGCTGCATGCGGCGACGCCGACTGCGACGTCGACAGCGACAGCGACGCGCGCTTTCTTTCATATTGACAGGTAAGTCCTGTCCAAGGAGTATATATGTTAAAACTGGACACGCTGGCCAGTTGAGTAGTTCTCACGCTAACGTCTAGCGGGAATTTCCACTGGACCAATTGATAACCAAGCGGGGAAAACACCGAGCACATGTCAAAAGGCCAGAAAATTTTCGCTATGCTGTTAAGTGTGAGAAATATAAACGGAACTCAGGTATAACTGTGCAGCAAGATTCCCACACATATAGCCAACAGCGTTCGTCCTGTGCACTATCAGGTGACAGTGGCGGCAAAATGGAAATTCAACATACGTTTTAAATGTGCGTAACATATGACAATGCCATAACGATAACGATAACTGTAAGATATAGCCAGTATGTTCCTCTCTCTTGTTTGCTCCTGTCACATTGAATCTCCTCCTTGCTTATCCTTCTCCAATCCCTACACTGATAAAAAAAATGTGATATAATCAAGATTTTGGCCTCAAAACTAAGAATTTTGATCTTAATTCAGAAAACACATCTTGGTTTTAAGAAAATTATTAATAAGAAGAAGTTCTTAATTTAAAAATAAACGTTCTTAAAATTGAATCCAAAAAAAAAGGAGGGAATGATTTTTATATGTATTTTTTTTTTTATCTTTAATACATTTTATTGTGGCTTGGTTATTTTAAAAATGTTATTTTAGTTTGTTACGAGTGGGATTCGAGCCGGCGCCTACTGCTTCACAACTGAAGAGGTTTCTCTAACCATTTTTTTCATATGAAATAGTACATATTTATACTTTTCTTACAGTTTAAGATTTTCATTTTTGTATTAAGAACTTTGGTTTTTTCATTTATTATTTTTAGTATTAGTAATAAGTTCTTAAAATGTTCTAATTTTAAAAAACAAAATGTTAAAGATAAATTTCTTGATTTTAGAAGTTGGTCTTTTTTTTCAGTGTACAACACCACCACCACCTCCACCATCACCACCACCACAGCATTTACTCCGCGCACTCTTTTTCTGTTATTCCAACGCACATGAAGTTTTATCTTGAAACAACAGCCAACGTTGTTGTTGTTGTTGTTGTTGGGCCAACCCCCGCGTAACGGGATCGCAAAATTTTAATGCTCAGGCGGCGCTTAATTTTCGGATTATAACCCGTAAAGTAAACAGGCAAACGCAATGTCCTTAGCAATCCTGCTACCAACAACAACAACAACGCGAACAACTGACGACTGCACATTAACCCAATTTCAATATGCTTTTTGATTTGTTTGCGCGCCACTTTAACATTATCAAACAACGGTTTATGCACGCAGGGGGGAGGCGGTGAATGCGGTGGGCGTGGCGGGGTCATGTGGGGTGTTTTTTTGGGTGCCTTTTAATTGCCAGCAATAACAAGTAACGTCGCCCATAACAATCACAACTAAAACAACAACAGCAACAAGAATTAGGCATTTGCATTTGCTTCAAGTTGGCCAAAAATCCCCAAAATGTAAATCCGCTAATTGCGTCGAGTTTTTGTTGAAGTTTCGGGTTACGGCATTTTGGTTGCCTTTGCAATCGCTACAATTATCGCCAATGTGCGCAAAGAACTGCGTATTGATTAGCATAATTAGCTTATATATTCATAAATTCATATATATACATATTTAAGGGGCTTGGTATTATTGAACTGAATTTTGGTTGGGGCTTAGATAAAATGAAAACTTAGAAATCAAAGAATCAAACGGTTTCGGATCGAAAATTATTAAATTTTTTAGATGATAGAAATTTAAATGCAGAATCAATTAAGAGGCCAAATCATAGTCAAAATGATATTCCGCTTAAAAATCGGTTTATTTTTGAAGAAGTTATGAGTGATCAAAGTTTTTGAAAAATGTATGGAAAATTGGATGATAGATGGCTTAGTATCGAAAAATCATTAAATTTTTTAGATGATAAAAATTTAAATGCAGAATCAATTTAGAGGCCAAATCATAGTCAAAATGATGTTCCGCTTAAAAATCGGTTTATTTTTGAAGAAGTTATGAGGGATCAAAGTTTTTGAAAAAATGTCAAGAAGTATGTATGGAAAATTGGATGATAGATGGCTTAGTATCGAAAAATTATCAAATTTTTTAGATGATAAAAATTTAAATGCAGAAACAATTTAGAGGCCAAATCATGATTAAAATGATATTCTGAATGAAAATCGGTTAAGTTTTGAAAAAGTTATGAGGGATCAAAGTTTTTGAAAAAATGTCAAGGGGTATGTATGGAAAATTGGATGATAGATGGCTTAGTATCAAAAATATATTAAATTTTCTAGATGATAAAAATTTAAATGCAGAATGAATTTAGATACCAAATCATCATCAAAATGATATTCCGATTGAAAATCGGTTAAGTTTTGAAGAAGTTATGAGGGATCAAAGTTTTTGAAAAAATGTCAAGAGGTATGTATGGAAAATTGGATGATAGATGGCTTAGTATCGAAAAATTATCAAATTTTTTAGATGATAAAAATTTAAATGCAGAATCAATTAATAGGCCAAATCATGATCAAAATGATATTCCGATTGAAAATCGGTTAAGTTTTGAAGAAGTTATGAGGGATCAAAGTTTTTGAAAAAATGTCAAGAGGTATGTATGGAAAATTGGATGATAGATGGCTTAGTATCGAAAAATTATCAAATTTTTTAGATGATAAAAATTTAAATGCAGAAACAATTAATAGGCCAAATCATGATCAAAATGATATTCCGATTGAAAATCGGTAAAGTTTTGATGAAGTTATGACAATTTGAAGTTGGTCAGACTGCGGACTTAGCCACTTTACAACTCCAAATTTTTGTTCAATTTGGAATGCTTCTTTTACAAAAAAAAAAAGCATTTGGAATGGTATTAGTAAATTTAACTAGCCAGTAAATGTTACAAATATTCACTCATTTTCGGTATTTATTTTCAAAAATTAAATTGGTATTAAAATGTATTAAACAAAACAAGCTATTTTTTATTGTTGGTCAACTACGTTGGCTTAATGCGTGTATTCTGATCAAATGGCTAGTAAATACCTTAAATATAAACACAACAAATATTATATTGCACCATATACAATAAGAATGTAAATAAGCATATAAATTATTAAATTCGTAGCTAAACTAAAATCATTTGGTGTGAAATATGTTTCAAGCCCAATGCAAACAGAGAGAGCAAATCAAAGTGTCGATATATGAAGTGAAAATAAACAATGCGAAAAGCTAGACCAGAGAACGAACGAACAATAATCGTAATGATAATCAGGCAACATCATAATCATAATCGTTATGTTCATTACAATATTTTTTGAAAATAATTATGCATGTATTTTATTTGTGTTTGCTAAACAAATATGAAGCGCTCAAATACACAAAGCGCGCTGAGGCGTTCAAAATGCGAAAGTAAACTTTCAAATGGAATAAAAAATAACAACAACAACAACAGTTTATGTGTACATACAATAACAATGGCAATGGCAATGGGCAACAACAAATACGGCAGCAGCGAAATGTGTACCACGGAGCAGCAGTGGCAACAGCAGCCAGCTATAAATACGGAAAATCTCGAAAATATCACGTAAAATCGATCAACAATACAAACTTGCAACCGAATGGCCACTGGGCCCCCTATAGACCAGTACCAGACCCATTCTCATTCCCATTCCCATATTCCCATTGCCAGTTGCAAACGTCCCGGCAAATCAAACAAGTCAAATAGCAACAATGGACTGACGGGATGACGACCAAGGGTCAAATCGATAACCATAATTTTATAGCATTGGCCTATGCACACAGGCTGCTGTATTGCCGCCCTCTCTCTCTCTCTCTCTCTCTCTCACACACTCTCTCTCTTTCTTTCTCTAACTTATGTTTTTTTTTTAAGCATATGGAAAAGTCTCCTCTCTGAGTGCATACACTGAGGGAAAAGGACAACTTTAAAAAACAAAAAAAAACTCCGCTTAAATATTTTGTTCTTAATATAAGAACATTTTAAGAGCATATTACTAATACTAAGGATACTAATCTAGAAAATCAAAGTTCTTAATACAAGAAAAAATATCTTAAATTATAAGAAATTTATAAATATGTACTATATTTATATATATGAAATAAATAATGGCCCCTTAGCGCTCTGGTTAGAAAAACCACTTCAGTTGTGCGAGCAGCATGCGCCGGTTCGAATCCCATTCGTAACAAAGTAAAAAAAAACTATGAAGGCAGGAAAAAATTTTTATAAAGCAAAATTTAAGAAAAAAATTATAAATTTAAAAAACTTATTTAGTTTTTTTTTTTTTTTAATTTTAGTTTCAAGTACAATTATTCTTAAAATAAGAACTTTACCATATTTGAAATGTTCTTAAAACCAAGTTGTGTTTGTATACAACAAAGCTAAATTAAAAAAAAAAAATATTATAAATTAATAAATCATTTTAATTTTTTTATTTTTGGATTTTATTCTTATTCTTAAAATTTATTTTTAAAATGAAAACTTGGTCCTCTTTAAAACGTTCTTAAACACAAGTTGTGCTTGCTTAATCTAAGAATTTTAGGTTCTCGACGCATTTTTTAGTTTTGAGACAAAACCCTGGCTTTGGAACATTTTTTTTATCAGTGTAGTACATATATGTACATATGTCCGACCTCACCTACGCGTAAATACCCAAACACCTACATTATCACTTACAGTTTGGTGCACACAATGATGCCAGCATTTGGTTGCCTTATTGTTGTTGTTGCTGTTGTTGTTGTTATTATTGTGTTATTGTTGTTGCTGTTGTCAGTACGTGATGTTCCCCATAAATTTGAATTTGAATTTGATTTTGAATTTGCTCTAAAACGGCAGCAACAGAAACAACAATAGACAATCGTATAACACATAACATACTACATATGGTATATTCTACTGGTATGACTGACTACCGCGCTGTTGGCGGACACTAGACAAATACGGGTGGAAACAGGTAAAAACAAATATGAGCAGACAATAGACAACAGACAGCGAACCGACAACATCAAACGTAAACATGCCACATATATGGAGAGATAAATATCAACAGAAGTTCCCAAGTTTCAGACTTATATACTAATTCCAGATCCTTAAAATGCAGCTTCTGTGAGACGAAGTATGTGATATTGTAATGTAATTTATTGATTTATTATTAATCTATTTTTTGACATCAATATACATAACTTAATTTAAATTGCATAGTTTATTGTCTCATCTACGTTGTGTAAAAATTTCAACCTTCTGGGTCTTACGGATTGGGCTGTGCCATCAGCAGTGAATCAGTAAATGAATGAGTGCAAAAAATTTTATATATATAGATAATACAACTGAAAGCAAATCATATTTAAAGAGACAAATTTTGACTCAAATAATCCCTTATAATATTTTTTAACTTTTGCTAAATAAAATTTAATATTTAAATTCTAATTTGCTTTCTCGCTTAGCTGAAATATTATCTGGCAATAATTGAAACATTTCTTAACAATAAAACAAGAATTTTTGATTGATCTCAAATGACTTTAAAATTGCTAGATTTATTGCGTTTTACATTTAATGATATTGGCAACTGCAACAGCAGTTGCATCAGTAAATGTGCAACAAAAACAACAACAACAACAAAAGCCAGAACTGCAACAACAAGAACAAAAGCAACTCGAAGTCAGTCGTAGAATGAAACAAAAATATGGTTGGAAAAAATCAATACAAAGTCACGTTTTAAAGAAAATCACGTTTCATTAGATACCTACACCATATACTTACTACATTCTTATATACCCTACACATGCCCTCACAATGTATATTACAAATACAATCACACAACTGGATATAGTATGAAAATTCCATTGTTGCTACAATTACATTTTATGTAAGCGAAAAGTCGTCATGGAATTGTTCTTGAAATTGCTCAAAAATTTAAAAACCGCCATTTTTACTGTTTTTATTTCGTGTATATGCAGTTACATATAAATATATCGTACGCTTACCTTGAAATTTACGACAATTTTCAGTTTTATTATTAAGTCTGACATTTTGTTGGGCGTAGCTCTAAATTTAGACGACACCGCGTTGCGGTGTTACATTCTTAGGGGTTTTTAGGGGGATGTTTGTAGTTCCCCCCATTGGTAAGCCCCTTTTAAATGCATGGCAATTTGTTGAATTTTCAAAATGGTGTTGACAACTTCAAGATATTTTGGTCTTAAGTAACAGATTAAAAGAAATTTTCATGGGGTTGCTTAGACTTGTCAACATCATTAAAATGAATATTATCTGATTTATGTCTACGTTTATGTGAAGTTTATTCCCACCATTTTAAATAAATGTTTAGCATATTGAAAGTCAAAAAAATTTAATGTTGAAAAATGGTAGCCAAAATTATTTATCTACGGTCAATTTTAAGGTCCTTTACCAAGAAACCATAGTTCTGAAATTAATTTTGAGATGAAACTTTTAAGCTGTTCAATTTTTACTAAATAGCATTAATATTTGCTAAAAAAAAAAAAAAAAAAAAAGAAATATGGTACAGAAAAGAAGAGCTTTAAAAGTACTTCAGTTAAGTTATGATTAACATTTTGCAGCATTTTAAATTCACAATATTCTTAAAATGAATAAATCAACTGAAACACTCAATTCGTATTAAAGTTATTAAGCAACTTTTGTAGTACAATCCAAATCCTATTCAAATCATATAAGACAACGTATTTGTTCTGCAGAGAACAGCATTATTACAGCATTAAACTCATTTTATCACAAGAAGTCAAACACACACACACACACAAACATGCAACATTAATACTCAAACTCACACACATATAGATAAATACATACACACTGCCCCAAGTCCCCAGACAAATCTCAGCTTGTACATCAAAAATTTACAAGACAAAAGAAAAACGAAAAAAAGCATAAATCCTAGCAGACCAGAAATACAACAACGAGCACAGGAAACAGCAGAAGAGCAACAACAACAACAACAACAAGCATCATAAACTATACAAAACGACAAACAAATCAACAACAAAAACAAAAAAAAAAGAAGAAGGAAAGAATAGAAAATGGTGTCTCAGCCAGGTAACATTAGAAAGATATTAGGGCCGACGCACGGTTCATTCACCGACCATTGCAATACGGCTGCGCCGCTGCCGCTGCCTCTGCCTCCGCTGCTGCCTCTGCCTCTGCCACTGCTGCTGTAACAAGGAGAAAAAAAAACTGGTTTTCAAATACAAACGCACACATTGCCACCCTCTGTCAGCATGCCAAGGCAACAGTGAGTGCAAGCGAGAGCGGGAGAGAGAGAGAGCAAAGCATTACACAAATACGAATACACTGGCAACAACATCTCATTGGCTGTCTCGGCGCGCTTAATGCCCCACGAACATACAAACAACGCACACACACACAAACACACACACTCAAGAGCGCGTACTGGAACGACAAACTGGAACTGGAACTGGAATTGCCATTGCTGTGTGCGTGCGTGTGTGTGTGTGCTTGTGTATTGTATCTCGCGGGTCTGCTTGTGTGTATTTGTGTATTTGTATCGCGCCCGTTTCCTCCTCCTCCTCTCTTCTCAAAAACCGCCGTCCACCGCTCCGCCCACACACACAGACGCATAATTGTTGTGTGCACGTCTGGCAACGCCTTAATAATTGTTATTTGAGTTTCATTTTGTTGTTGCCGCTGCTGTTGCTATGTTCGTGTGTGAGAGTGTGTGTGTGTGTGTTTGTATTTTACACTCCATTAGCGAGCATTTCAGGCATTCGAGTGTTAAGCTTTCTCTTTCAGCCCTTTTTGGGTACAAAAGATTGACGAAGTTGTTGATTTTTGGGCCATCGCTGCTTGTGTATGTGTGTGTGTGTGCGTTTGGGGGCGTGTGGAATGTGTGTGGCAGCTCTTCCGGCCGCGAACGCTCCTCAAAATTCAATGTCACTTCTGTTACGTCCACGTGCATTTGTATTGGTATGTCTCTTTTTTTATTTACATGGCCGCCATTTTTTATTTGCAATACAAAAATCTAAAGCATGCACTCGTAAAGTTTTTTATTGAGTTTTGACAGTTTAAACTGGTTTTCGTCTTTTTAATGCAGCTCATAAAAAATGTTAAATGTCGTTTTAAAAATGTAACAAAGCCAAAAACTCAAATTTTTAAAATAAATATATAAAAAAAAAATTAATATGATAATTTTATGCATACAATCACATTTTTAAGGACATTTATGTATCTTAATCTTAAAAAAAAAAGTAATTTGCTAGCATCTTATTAACGTTATTTATTAAGATCATTTAATGCACACTACCACAGTTTTTAAGGACATTTCTGTAACTCAATCTTAAAAAGAAAATTTAATTTGTTAACATCGAACTTTAAAAAAACTCTTTTCAGCTACCTATATTTAATCGATATTCTAAACTTCAAGGTCATTCAAAAATTTGCAATGTCCTTGAAATTACTAGCAGCGTATATTTAATCAAATTAAAGCTGTTAACTCTCTTTTAATTTTCAGCTTTATCCTTTGTTGTTCTGCTTTTTATTTTTAACACGAAACACTTAAATTGAAATTCAATATTCACTGCCACAATTTCGAATGCACTGCGACTAATTTTGCGACAACAGCAAAAACAACAAGAATAACAAGAAAACAACAACAGATTTCTGTTTCTTTTTCTTTTTTAAACTGACTGAACAACAGGCGCATGTCCAGACCCAGTGACGAGAATAAAAAGAAGAAGAAGAGCAACTGGTCACAGTAGCCACATCAGACTCGTGCCCAACACGTCTGAGTCCAGACAAAACAAATCATTTTTCGGGGGGGGACACACTCCACAAGCAAAAAAAAAATAATAAAGAATTTGCATCCCGAGACACTGTGAAAACAAAAAGCAGCTGCAATTGCAGCAATGTCCAATGAATTTTTAGTCACTGTTTTGATTACTTTTTGGATCCATTTCATAAGCAAGATACTTTGGCAGCAGGCTGCATCGCTCGATGAGGTTGAAAGACGGAAAAACGAGCGCGAAATCGTTAATTGTATGCCACACATAAAAAAAGGCGCGCACGCGCGTTACGTTCACGACGCTCAAAGCTGCACGCTGACACTGACACTGGTCACTGTTTAATGGTCACTGGTCACTGAGTGCACTGTGATGACTCTGACTCTGCCTCTAACTCTGACCCGAACTCGTACCGTCGCGATGTACTCTCACCGTGCTACCGACACTAAACTAAGTTCAGAGGTGTGGATTAGCGCAATGCGCACTTTGCTTATTGGTTTCTACTCAGCTTAACTGAGCTTCAACGAACTGAGCTTAATTGAACTAAGCTTTGGCTCAGTGCTGCTGCTGCAGTAGCTACTGCAGTTGCTGCTCTGCTTTTGATTGGCTTGCCAACGTTTTCAATGTCGCCAAAGTTACGGACAATGTCACATACATGGGCGTAGGCAGAGGGGGAAAGATGGAAATACCCTCCCCCCGCACTACATTCATACTCAAACATGTCTTGGCTTTCGAAATTAGAACTATCTAGCACTAACTGAACATCCACTTTTTTGCGGTACTGGATAAAACTCTTTTTGGTATTTTTTGGCCAAGATTACTTGGGATTTACCAATTCAGACTTTCCCACATTCCTGCGTGGGCCTGCTTGATATTACTCTTTACTAATTCCTCCATCAAATTTAAAGATACTTTATTTACGACTACATTAAATACAAAGATTATCAAACAATATATAGAAATAAGGAAGTAAAATCAAATTAGCAAGCCTTTCACTTTTTATAGTTTGATTACTAAATTCTAAGAAATAATTTTTATAATACACCTCTATTGGGAAAAATTTATAAATTGAAAAGTTTTATCTTAGTTATCTTATCTCAGTTAAGTTTAAGAAGTATTAAGTAATAAAATTGTCTCATATATAATATGTTGGGTGAAAATTTCAGCCTCGTAGTTCTTATGGTTTGGCTGTGCAATGATCAGCGAATGAGTAAGTCAGGTCAAAGAATTTCATATAAATAAATAAAATCATACTGTTCAGTTCAATTTTTCGTTATATTTAAAATAAGAAAATATAATAGAAAAAAATAAATGGCCCTCCCCCCTTTGTACTAAACTGACTACGCCCTTGGTCACATGTACTCATTGTGGAACACGGGTGCTGCTGTCTGAAGGGGGGGAGTATTCTCAAAGTAAATAAACAGAACTTTCGGCGCGACCATGACTTGTGCTCAGCTTGCAAAAAAAGGTTGACATTTCTCTGGAAACTGCTGCGCTTTCTTCGACTTTCTTTTGTCCCAATGCTGATCTATGCAGAACAGAAGGCGAAACCGAAAGTTATTTAAGACATTGCTGATTTGACCCCTGAATCAGACATGAAAACTCACATATACACAAACACATGAATAATGCTGAAGTCAGCAAACCAAAAGCTTTTTTTATTATTATGCTCAGAGCACTTGTTGTTATTTCATTTTTTGATTTTTTTGTTGGCTTACACACTTTGTACTCCAGAGTCGTCGGTGCTATCGTTTTCATTCATTGATCCGACTTATGGCCGATCACGCGTACATATGTTTTGCCACCTGCCACTGAGTCCCGTGTGTGGCACGTGTTTTCGATATGTCTGGTTATCATTGTTGTTGCCGATTTTATTTCATATTTTTTATTTTTATAAGTTGCCCTCTCTCTCTTCGGATCTTACAATGTTTTGGCTCAGCTCTTCGTTTTGTCGGTTTTTTAATAGAGTCGATGAGCTAATCGCTTATGACGTTCATATTTTAATGCACGCGCTGCAAAATTTTCTGCCTCAGCTGTCGCAGATGTTGTTGTAATTCAGCAGCTTTTATGTTTGTTGTTGTTGTTGTTACTGTTACTGTTACTTATCAGCACACAACGTGCAGAAATTTAAAATATGCTATTGCCCAGCCACTGAACAGATACAAGACTGAATCATCATGGCGCCGCTCTATTGAAGCATCATTCGATAAAACATTGAATGATCAAATAATAATATCAGAATTAAATGACCTGAAGTTAACTTAAACAGACCAATAAAAGTCTATAACTCTGCATTTAAATTTAAATTATCTAGAAAATTTGATGTTTTTCGATACTTAGCCTTCCATCATTCAATTTTCCATACATACCCCTTGACATTTTTTCAAAAACTTTGATCCCTCATAACTTTCTCAAAACTTAACCGATTTTCAAACGGAATATCATTTTGATCATGATTTGGCCTATAAATTGATTCTGCATTTAAATTTTTATCATCTAGAAAATTTGATATATTTTCGATACTAAGCTATCTATCATCCAATTTTCCATACATACCCCTTGACATTTTTTCAAAAACTTTGATCTCTCATAACTTTGTCAAAAATGAACCGATTTTCAAGCGGAATATCATTTTGATCATGATTTGGCCTATAAATTGATTCTGCATTTAAATTTTTATCATCTAGAAAATTTGATATATTTTCGATACTAAGCTATCTATCATCCAATTTTCCATACATACCCCTTGACATTTTTTCAAAAACTTTGATCTCTCATAACTTTTCTAAAAATGATCCGATTTTCAAGCGGAATATCATTTTGATCATGATTTGGCCTTTAGATTGACTCTGCATTTAAATTTTTGCCATCTAGAAAATTTAATATATTTTCGATTCTAAGCCGTCTATCATCCAATTTTCCATACATACCCCTTGATATTTTTTCAAAAACTTTGATTCCTCATAACTTCTTCAAAACTCAACCGATTTTCAAGCGGAATATCATTTTGATTATGGCTTTGACTCTAAATTGATTCTGCATTTAAATTTAAATAATCTAGAAAATTTAATATTTTTCGATACTAAGCCATCATCATTGCTAAAATCCTTACATGAATGTTGTTAAACAAATTTGTGAGATCAAAAGCAAATACGCATAATTTTCCCATGCCTACATGGTAAACCGCAGATCTATATCTGAAGACGTTCGATCTCACACACACACATCATAATGCACAAGAATCCCATATTTTTCACACAAAATTGTTTAACCCTTGTTTGTAAAAGTGAAGGATAAAAAACTTACAAGTTCTAGTCGCCGAAGAAAGATTCAGATACAATGTGAGGCGAGAGGAGATGGCAAAATATGAAACGTGAATGCGGGCGCTGTTATCCGATAGCGGAATAGAAGGATATACACAAAGGACAAACAACCAGCCAGGAGCTGCATTGAGTTTCTTACACTTTATATTTTTTGAACGCTGCTCACTTGGAAACAAAGTTGCTGCTTTTAACAACAATTTTGTTTTTTTTTTTTCTTTTTCAGTTGCAGAGATCGAACAAATTCGATATCGATGCGATGGTACGTGATCCAAACAATGGACACAACAGGACACAAACTAAGGACAAAGCTATGAATGCGATGAAAATGTGTGCCACAACATTTTAGAGTCGTGTTAGCGCATAAATTAAGTGATAAACAAATAGTAGAGTTGTTAATACGTATTTGAAAATTAGTTTAAATAGATATTTTTAGAATTTTTGGGCATTAATTTAAGTGAACTGTTGCGCCGGCTGCTTAGCATGCTTCATTGAACATATTCCTTGAGTTGGTTTAAAGCGGAAGCTGTTGTTTTTCCACAGCCGGAAAAATCCTCACAACCAATTGGATTTTGTGGCAGACATTGCGACGGCTGTGCGGCTCAATTACACTGGCGATTGAGCGTAAAATTGTAATGCCTGATTTGATTTCACGTGACAAGGCGACCCTCACACACACAGTTATATATTCACATATACACTGAGAGAAGTGCAATTCCTCAGACTGCTCGTCTGACGCTCGTTTTCCAATTGGACACAGCCGCTAATTTGCTTGGCGCGCGACATCGTCGGTCGACTGTTGGACACCTTCGGTCTGTCCGTCGGTCCATCGGTCTTTCGGTCGGTCGGTCGCCTTCGAGTGTCCGTCATGGTCACTTCATAGTGCTGGACAACGCATCTCTCTTCAGTTTGACGATCGTCACATGTTTGTTTGTGCTTTTTTTACGTGTAGTACGTCTGGGTCGGCTCTCTTTTTGCCTTCCTGGAAGTATTATAGTAAATTTCTCGCATATCTTCATGCGTCGTTGTCCCCGAACTCCAACTCCAACTCCAAACTATAACGACTGAAACGCAGCTTTTTGTCTTCGCTCGCCAGATTATTAGTTATTATATTTTTGCTTTTTTGTCATAAATGCAAATTAGTTATGCGCAATTTGCATATTCAACATTAAATACACATAGCATAAATAATTTTATTTTAAGATTTATACACATACGCCTTCGGACTGTGTACAAAATTTACATAGCTGAGATCTATGTAGAAACGCAGTTGGTTTAAGGAAGGTGACCTCACTCTGGTCATATTAAGAAAATAAAAATTACTAAGAATTTTGAAGTATTGAAATGGCAACAGTTTTTAAAAGCTACTCTCTGACACTAATATAAAGTAAAGACAATCCTATGTTGTTCATAAAGCTAAGATTATATTAATAGAACTTCATCATTTATCCTTCGACCATAACAAATCGGCAATAAGAGAAGTTGATCAACTATATCGGGTCATATTAAAAAAAAAAAATTACTAAGAATTTTAAAGTACTTTAATGACAAAAGTTTTTAAAGCTATTCTCTGAAATTATTATAAAGCAATCTTAAGTCATTCATAAAGCTAAGATTATCTTTAGAAAACTTTATCATTTATTTTAGAATAATAAAAACGGCGATCTTGATCAGATATATCATGTGTTATGTTCATTAAAAAAAATTTCTATCATATTATATTTTATTCAATTAATTATATGATAGATTAAATTATTATTTATGTAAAGAATATCCCTATTTATTTGTTAAAGAATTCGATGTACCAGTTTTAGGTGACTAAAACTAATTAAATAAGAGCTCAATTAAAAGTTATTATTAGTTACGATCGAAGACTTAAAATTTTCCAAAGTGTCGATGACTTGTGTATGCAAACACAATTTACATATATGTACATATATATAAGTACGATTTTATGGGGCTACCAACGGTTTCCGTAGAAAATTAGCCTGATGACCGACATGGTCCGTGCAGGCTGCGTCTGAGTTTTGAGTTTTGAGTTTGTTTTCAGTCTTGGAGACGCAGTTCAAGTTGGACTCTTGACTGCAATTCGATTTGCTGTTTTTCCCTGTTTCGTTATTATAAAACGGTTTGTTGTTGTTTTTAATATTTGCATTTGGCAGTCGGGCGTTGCGCTTTATGGAGTTCTTTTTTTTCGGGGGTAGAAAGAGGCATATATTTTTTGTTTTATTGTTGCTAAACAATTATTTCTGATTCTTGGTCTTTTACGGCGCAAGAGCAACCGCTGACGTCGTCGTCATCAACACTGCCTGGGAGTCATATTACAAACCCAAACTACGACTCTGTGACAGGCCTGGACCCTCTATAACGATGATGATGATGTCAATGGCTCGGTTGTTCTTTGTGTTTAAGCAATGATTACAAATGTTTTTCAACTACTTTATTTTTTTATGTTTTTTGTTTTTTTTTTTCACTCCTGCGATCGCCTACAACTTTTCGCATTGTATTTCACTTGTAATGTTTTGGGTTACTGCAAGTGTTGCCTGGTTAGATGGAAGGTTGCTTTCAATGGGGTTCGAGTCATCGGCTGAGGGTTTTTTTGGATCAGGTTCAATGCCGACGGCAAAATGATACAAAGACTTGAAATTAGAAATGGAATTTGTCTGTTTTTGTTGTGTATGCAAATTATGTACTTATTCTTGATTATTCATACATAGAAAAAAAATCATTCTAAAGTGTAAATGTTTTTTTTTAAGTATCTATTCAGGATATTATTATTAAATTAGGACAATATGTAGATAAAATGATAATGGCTCAACATTTCAAAAACAAATCAAAGGAGCAGGTAATATTTGATCCAACTCATAAATCTTACAGAACCCAGAGAAAAAATAATTAAAAAAAAAAAAAAAAAAACCAGCAAATCAAAATATTTTTTGAGAGCCAAATGAAAAATCGAGCTTGAATCATATACTTTGCATTTGGTTTAAGAAAATTCCAAATTATCGTACTGCTGATAACTTCTTGGATTGATTTTATTCTGGAATCCCGGATTTTTATTATGTGTACTTTTCTAATTATCTGATGTTGCACATTAAAAAAAAACAATGACTCAATATTAAAAAAAGAAGAATAATATAATATTTTATCTAACTAATAAATACTTACAGAACTTCGAAAAGTAATATATTAACTGAGAGTCATATTAAAAATCGAGCTTAAATCGAGTACTTGGTTTAAGAATATCCGGAAAGACCAAACTTTTGACAACCCTTTAGATTTACTTTATTATAGAATCCCAGTTTTTTCAAATACAGATAAAGGCTGTTGCACTTACCTTTGGCAGCTATCCGTTATGCCGCTGGGTATTTTGATAAAATGGCCGCCGTCGTTAATCCCAAAAAATAAAGCTCTCCAAACGAATCGCTCGTCGGAGCAACAATATTTTTTTAATTGACGGCCTAAGAATGTTAATTGTTGCTAAAACATTTTTCCCCTAGTTATTGGCGAACGAATTTAAATGTGTTGCGGCCGAGCGAGTTTTATGTTAACGCAAATTATCGAAAATATATATAATTTTTAATGTGTGCGCCACTTGGTTATTTGATTTTATGGCACTTGAACAATTGGCGACATATATATTTTGTTACATGTGAATTGTTTAAAATATTGTTAAATACTTTATGGGTATTATATATAATATATGCGTGTAATTTTGTATGTATATAAATCACTACAATAATAACGAACGAACTAACGGCCAGGATGTGGATAGACACTGGCGACAATAGCGACCAAGACGAGGATGACGACGACAACGACAACGACAACGGAGACGACAACGATAACGGGCGCTTGAGCGCAGCTGAACCAGCGAGCAGGCGGCGAACGAATGAGTGACTACTCAAATGGACCGAGAGAGCTGAGCTGCAGTAAACCTGGGGGAGACAGCAGCAGCGACAGCGGCAGCAGCAGCAACAACAACAACAACAGCAGCAGGCGATGCCAAAGTGTGTGGAGGCGCAGCGAGTGCGCACACGCATACAAGCAAAGCTAGCACACACACACACAAACACATTCTAAAGAGATGTATATTTATGTAAACACAACTGTTTGCCTCTGAGGGTGTTGGAAATTGGTGGTGGCTGAGCATATGCAGCATTCCAGTGGCTGTCAATATGTAAGTATCTATCTGTGTGTGTGTGTCGGTGTCTGTGTGTGTTCGTGTATTAATGAATGAAACGCCAATCTGCCCTCCTCCTCCTACTCCTCCTCCTCGCTTGAGCTAAACACTTATTGCTCACGTTTGCCTGTCGCACGTGAGCGACAATCCCAGCACAGCGTTTGTCTGCTCCGGAACTATACATACTCACAAGCTGCTAATGTGTGTGTGTGTGTGTGCAGTGTTTTGATTGGAAGTGCGTAAAACGAGTGACACGCTGCGCAGACGCCCAACAACAGGAGTACTGATAATCAGAAACCGTAATTATTATAAGTTTCATATTACAAATCACGCTTTAATGCTTATCTAATGATTTTTAAGATTTTTTTTACCGAGAATCATTATTTTGTATCAACAAATAAAACTTAAAAATAATAATTATAAAAGATATTTTTTTTGTAATTTTTTTATAAAACTAAAAAAAAAATATATAATGTAAATGATTTTATTTTTATCGTTTAAAATAAAACTCAACATTAGTTTATGGCATCTGTGTTAAACTGTCCAACATGTGATTTATCATATAAAATATATTAAATCATAGATCAAGAATATGTAATCATATCGGCTGAAAGTTTAACATAAAAGCCACAACTATTATTGAGTTTTATTTTGAGCGAAAAAAATAAAAATTATTTATAATTATTATTTATAAAAATTATTTATAATTATTATTTTTGAGTTCAATTTTTTAATAAGAAGTTATCATTATTTTTGAGTACACAAAAAAAACAATTATCAAGTGACTTTTGTACTTTAAAAAAAAAATAAAAATTATTTACAGTCCCTGCTAATAATAACTATAGCCCAACATTTTTATCATATCATTTTATTATCAGAAATACATTGCTCCTCAGCGATCTTTACCAAAATGGTATTCGAATTAATCCAATTGTAATTAAAACAATACTTGTTAGCTACTTGTTTATTCAGCTGAGAGAAAAACAGGCAGATCAAGCACTTGTTTTAAAAACATGGGCAAACCCAATTCAATTTTTTAGGCATTTCACATTACATTTAGATTTTGACGAATTATTATTCTACATAATTTGTTGTTTAATTAAGCATTTTACATGTGGCGCAACTTTAAAAGTGCGTTAACTTTAGCTAAAACATAGCTTTTTCTATATACTTGAAGTCAGTGTAGGCAGAAAACGATTTAAATTAAACTTGCAATAAAAAGTGTAAATTTTGTAGTGATAGAAAAAGGGATCAATGCAAATGATTTGATACCTTGTTGGCATCATTGTTGAATTTAATGGTATCAACAATTAAAATTTTTAAAAATACTTTTAAACAACAGTATCAGCCCATCACTAATTTGGTAAACAAATGTTCAATGAAATGAATTAAGAATTATGTGTTGTATTGGAGAGAGGATACATGGTACCGAAATCACACTTACAAGCAAAAAACAAACTGTAAATTAACCAATATATATGAATTATATACAGTCTGAAACATTGCTTTAATGCATCCGTGTCAAATCCTCCACAATCTTAATGACATCCTCCACATCCGCGCTCTTTCGTTCACCATTTAGAGTCAACTAAAAAGAGGAGTATTATAAAAATAACATAAATGATATAATGAAATTTATCATACCTCAAGGCCAAGAACCGCATCCCGCATCTTTTCTCGGCCCAAGTCCAAAAAGCTTTCAATTAAATCACCATCAATGAAGCCTTCACTTGGCTCCACTTTTGTATTGATTTGGTAATTACGATAGTATGTATGATCAATTTTGCCCACCGACTTGATGATCTTTTTTAGACGCTCCTCCAGGCCATGAAGAAAGTCGTAGAAATCTTGCGGTATCTGGGTGACAATGCCAATGGCTCCGTTGCAGGTGCCATACAATACACATCCATTAATTGGCGTTGTACGTTCTCCAACATTTTGCATGACCAGTGAGCCATGACGAAACACGTTAATTGTATCGCCCAGATGGAAGCGCGCCAATTCCGGCAGCAACTGACGTTCCTCATCTGTAGTGGCAGCACTGCAATATAAAAGAGTACAGAAAAGTTAGCTAAAGATAATTATTTAATCCAAAAAATCATGGTCTTACCTATCCTTCTGGCACACAAAGAGATTATCGTGTGTTTCGCAACCGAGGAAAGTATCATCATCGAGTATTTCCACGGCACGCATCCATTTGGGTTCGCAGTCCCGGGCAATTTCCACAAAAATGCCCTCCATCTGCTTGTGCTGCAGCAATGTAATGGAGCGCATTAAATCGCCGACTAGAATAAAGTCTCCCTTGGCTTTCAAAAACAATGCAGCAATCATATTCTGTATGTTACACTCCATACGCAACTCCTTCTCATTAGTCCACTCATAGAGACGCACAAAGCTGCCAATGCCGGCAAGAACCTTGCCATTGAACTCCACCAGCGCATAGCAAGTGCCATCCACTTTGGTTTCGGCCACTTGGGTAAGTTTGTTTTCATGATAATGGAAAATGATGATGCGGCCCACTTTGGGCTCCGGTTCGTCGGGAAAGACCAATGAGGTGGCTACCACATAATAGGTATTGGGATCATCACCGAGCTTAGCGGACATCAACGATGAAATTGTTTCTGGCGGCACAAACTGATGCGAATGCAAGACCTCGAAAGTATTTTGATCAATAACAAGCAAGTTGTGCACATCAATCTCCTGTCCAACTTCAGCGTTTGCTGCCGTGGAATTGCCGCCACCTGGCTTGGGCAATATATTGGAACTGCATGTGATATTTTGAGCCTGTGTCGATGCACTATTCCGCAATGGTTTTGCCCCTCCACGTCCATGGACATCAATGCGAAGCGTGGACACGGCAAATGTCTGAGATGCCTCCTGATAGGCAATACGCCGTGGTCCTTCACCCAGCGGCACTGTGCGAATGTGCAGCTTTTGGATCTCATCGATTGTACCCAATATAACAGAGTTTTTGGTGGCCAATGCCAAGCTATCCGGATAGGCCTGCGCATTTAGCGAGCACATATGATTCACTTCCTTCAGATTCACATTGGAAAAGACAAGCTTATGATTCGACGAGTAAATGACCGTGGGACGATCCGAGCAGGCAAACACATTGGTGGTGGAGAACGAGCGGAAGGTTCGCAATGTTGTTGGCTGTGTGCCCAGCGTAACTTTCTTCTTTTCAGTCAGCTGACCGTTGGCCTTGTCCAAAATGAAATAGTACATTGAACCATCGCCCAATGCACACAGCAGATAATGTATGTCCTCAAACGTGGTCATCAATATAGAACGTGGTATTATCTCTGTTTAAACATATTAATGAGATTATTATTGTTATTGTAGTATTATTTTATATATACCTACCGCCACTTAGCTTTTCTGTGTAAATTGTCTCCAAATCGGGCAGCGACAAGATTACAGCCGATATGTCTGTCCACAGGCCGACTGCAACCAGATCTGACTTGTTCTGCTTCTCGTCCAAGGGTGTAACATCCAGGCAAGCCACTTCGTATGGCAAAGTCTTGCGACACTTCTCCACCAGGCTGCCATCCTCAATGCAAATGTAGAATATCTCACGTGCGGATGCAACGACAATCTGCGTGGTGTTGCAGGAGACAACGCCAATGGAGCGTTCACCATCTGGTTTCCATTCACCCACTAGCGCCTTGGTGGCGCTCTTCACCAAACGCACACTCTCCGCTGTCACTTGTATGAGCTACAAAAAGGAATGTTTTACAATATACATATTTTTATAGGTAAACATTGTCTTCCTACCTGCTCGTAGTCCACGTTAGCACAGAGGAACGATTGCAGATCGCTAGCAAAGCCAGGAATGTCGGTTTCTTCAACCTCCTCGCCAGAAAGCGTCAAAATGCGCGTGTGACCAACAAAGGCCAACACCAGAGTGTTCTCATAGACGCTGTCATCAATGCCAACTTTCAAAGACCACATGCCCTTAATGCCCGGCAAATCGATACATGCATGCTCCTGAATGCCAATACCAATGCGAATAATACGTAGTGAACCATCCTTAAAGCTGCCAGAGCAGGTGATAATCTGACCCTGTCCCTGTCGATCCAAATCCACCACAGCTATATCCAGAATGGGCGCCAGGTTAGTAAAGTTCTCCACTGGTATGACATAAGAGCCATCAATGGATTCAGAGCTTAGGCGCACCAACTGAGAATCGCCATGGCGGCTGCCAATGTAGAGAAATCCATTGTCCAAATACGTAATACACTCTGGTATCGAGATCTCGCCCAATTGCTCCACCTTAATGTCCTTCACTGTAATACCTTTGCTGGTCTCTGTTGTGCCCAGGAACAGCATATAAAGCTGTCCGTCCATATTGCCCAGCAAATAACGCAATCCTTTGCTGTCCACGCGAGCATAGCAATTAATGGTACTTTGACGGAAGGTTAGCGGCGCTACTGCATGATAATTGCTACCATCGTGATAGACAATGGACTCCCGTCCGATGACAATGACGCCGCCAATGGGCGATGGCACTGGTATAAGCATTGTAGCCTCTGTTTCCACATTATCCTGTTTCCAGGCCATCTTTATAAATTCCTTATCACGCAAATTGATCTCGTGCGACTTCACATGCCGACCATCATTATCCTTGTGTATAACAATCACTGTGGGATTCAAACAGCCGTGTAGAAACTCTGCATCATAGACTGTCAGTTCATCCATGCTGCAAACCAAAACTCAGGACAGGTGAGTATAGATTTATTAGAGTAATTGATTGAACTCACCGCAAATTGGTTGCCTTCAGCTCACTGGCATCTTTATCCAAGGGTATAATCGTAAATAGTCCCTGATACAAGCACATGCCGATAACACGCGCTTTTGGATCAATTGCGGCAATGAAACCCCCCTCAGAGAGTATGCCAACGGAGTCAGACACATTGCCGTTGGCCTTTGTGACGACGGTTATGCTATCACCCACCATGCGAGCCTCAAGTATCATGACATTGAAACGACGCGTTAGAATAAACAGAAGATCCTTATTGCTATCCGGTGGACGAAAGTGTCGCATTACAGTAATTTTTCCATTTATGTTGATTTCCTTCAACGGGCGCAAGCCCTCGGGTGTCACCAAATCAATTTCAACTTGATTATTGCGGGCAATAACCAAATTCAAGTCTGTCGGCGATGTGAAGTTGCCTAGAAGTTTGTAATGGTAACGAGCGTTAAACAATAAGTTAGCAATAAAGTTATGAATTGCCGGCTCCCAAGGTAGCTAAGAATCGGCATGTTTGATCTGCATGTCCCGGTTTAACCTACCCGTGAGACAAGCGACAACCGCTGTGGGTTTTTGAGCAGTCACCACATAATGATGCGACATTTTGTCACAATTTGTGAATGCACAACAAGTTAGAAAAAAACACGCTTAGTTTTATTTAGAAACTATAAAAATGCGACTTTACGATAGAGTTGTCGAATCGTTGCACTACTCATAAAAATGAATAAAACGGCGTGGCAGCCCTTTTATCCAGAAAAAGGTATATTTCCATTTATAGATCAATCTTCCAAATTGAATTTTTTTTGTATGTCTGGCAGCCTTGCTCTGAAAACACACCAAAAGCAGAGTTGCATTGACATCTGTGCTGCAAAAATATAAAATATCTCTCGTTACGCAACACTATATATTAATGGCGACCGGACGACTTGCTGAACCCTACATACGTGTTTGATATTATAGAAAAATCATTTTTGTAATTGATTTACAGTGTAAAGGACCCAAGTTAATTGTATAATTTACATATAAATATACGCTTCAGACATTTTACTGTGTTTTGTTGCAACAAAGTGTGTCGTAAAAGTGCCTAAAACTGCCATCGTTTGTCTTCGAAAGAACATGGCGAGACTAACTAAAGTCTATAATACTGAAGATGATGATTCTAGTTATGTAGGCAGAAGGCATTTGCCTTTGGTAGCAGGTGATAAGCTAATGGTGAGTTACAAGCGGGAACACTTGAATATTTGTATTACATTGAGTTAATTGCTATAAAAAACGTAATAAAACTCTTAAAAAATATGACCCTCTTCAACCCACATACTCTTCTTGTATTGTGTATGTCTGTGTGCACATTGTCAAACTTTCATAACACATACGCATGCCATGCATGCATCTGTGTGCCATGTTCGAAGTACATAGATTTACATATATACATAGATACTTGCACACATAAATATGTATGCTTGTAGGCATAGCTAGATTCGTCAGCTGCACCCATAAATGTAATGATGGGGCGTTTAATTAAACTTCATCTAAGGTTTTTGTAAGATTTTCGTTTCCATGAAGTGCAACCCTGCACCTGTCAATTCTCTGCATCTTACAAGGGGGTCGCCATGTTGTTAAAGTGGCAACATCACAAAAAAAAAAAATCAAAACAGGTTTCAAATGCACTTTTCTTTTTCTCGATTTCCCTCTGTTCTCTTGCCCACTCTAAATGATCTGTTTTTGCTCCATTTCACTCGCCAGATGCTAATGGACCTGAACAGCAAAGGACTTGTCATTGACAGCCCACAAATACGGGGTCGCGAACTGGAGGAGTTCTCACGTAAATTCAATCTGCTCTCGGAGTCGGAGCGAAAGCAATCTCTTGAGATTGACAGCAGCAGTTTTATTTCGGTGCTGAATCAGTGCGTCCAATGCGTCGGCTGCCGGCGACGTGTGGAACGTTTGTTCTATCAGCTGACGGAATCCGGACACCGTACACTTGATCCGCTGGAGCTGCGAGCCACCTGCACGCTGGGCATAACGGAAGAGAAATTGAAAACTCCGCAAGCGCTCGGCACGCTGCTCTATCGGCATCACGAGGTACTCAACAATCTGCTGGATAATAAGCTGCGAAACAAGACGCGCTGTGTTCTCCACTCGCTAGACACGTTCCGGGCCAAACCGTTCTCGGAGACGTGGCGCGAAGTATGGTCGGCAATGAGCAGAAACTGCCGCACTGAGGTAACCATAATTGAGACCAAGGAACTGCACGAAGTGCTCGACAAGTATCTGAAGAAGCACAAGTTTTGTGCTGGTTGCCGGACAAAGGTTAGTAACATCCAATTATATTTACTTGATATTCAACTAATTGTTTCTGCCTTGTAGATCGAGCGTGCCTATAAAATACTCATTGGCGAGGTATCCACCAAGGAGAAGGGCTATGCGGCGCAGCTGTATGCGCACATACGCAAGTGTGTGCCCGACGAGCACATACATGTGAGCATGAACAAAATCGAGTTCCTGGATGCGCTCATCAAACGTGCCGAGCCGGAGGTGAATGGCAGCTACTCAAAATTGCGCGAACGTCACGCCAAAACGCTGGAGATTGCACAGGAGGAGGTGCTCACATGTGTTGGCATGATCATGTACGAGCGCTTGCGTCGCATTTATGTTAGTTTGCGTGAGGAGGAGCGTGCCTGCCAAGTGCTGGCCGCTGTGGGTGTGCATGCGCTCTGTCGCAGCTTTCATGAGCGTGTGGAGAAGAAGCAGGGTATTAGCAACTTGGAGTTGCTCTATCAGGAGATCAGTCGCGCTGAGAAGGCCAAGGAGCTGAAGCGGGAGCAGAAGAAGCTCAAAAAGAAGAAGAAGAAGGATGAGAAAAAGAACATGCATCGTCTGTGTGACAACGATAATAATAATAATGCGAACGACGACGCAGCCGAATCTGATGACGAGGAGGAAGAGGATGATGTGGATGTTGATGATGGCGTTAATGCCGAGCTTGAGGCGGAGACTGAGATGGAGCCGGAGCCTGTTGATGATACAGTTGATGACGGCATTGTTATACTCTGTGCAGACACAGAGCCAAAGCCGTCGCCGTCAACGCCAACGCCAAGTGACAAACCAACGAAATCAAAATCGAAATCGAAGAAGCAACCGAAAAAGAAGAAGCAAAAACCTGCTAGCAAGAAAGCCAACAAGCTGTGTAGCTATGATCATCTGGAGGACAATGACCTGTCCAAGGCTGGGAAATGCAACGACTGTCTGGCACCCATGCCCAACTGTCCCTGCGAGCAGGATGTGCGTGACTCTGGCTACGGCAGCGATCCACCGACATCGCACGCCAATTCGCGCATCTCTAGCACAATCTCGTCGCCCGAGGGATCGGAAGTTTCATGTTCAGACGGTCTGTGCAATCACGACGGACTGCTGCTGGACGAGGAGCACAGTTCCGTTGCCGATGTGGCGGCTCGCAACAGCTATGTTTCCGATTTGCTCTACGGCCAGCAAATGCAAATGGATAATAAGTTCTCATTGCTGCAGATGTGGGTAAGTAAACATAGACAATGCTCCTAAACTGTCTTGGCAAGCTCTTCATCAATTCTTATACTAAATACTTGTAACCTTTCCATTTGCAGGACGACTTTGACGACTACGATAAAGACGACGAAAACTGTTGTTACATTCCCCAAGAGGTGGTGCTGGCTTATCAATACCAGCGCGAGCAAGTGCAGCGACAGCGCGAAAAGTTACGCGCAACATTACGCCAAAATTTTGAGCGTTTGTGCCTGCAGCGTGGCGTCCATATAGCCACCGTCAATGCCAAGGCTAAGACCACCTCTACTGGCCATTAAATGCATTAAACCGTTGTAGTTATTCAGTCGCGCGTTGCGGTTTCTAAAAATCCACGCGCATGCATTCAAAATACATACATATAATTTTTTTTGTTTTTTGAAATAAATGAAGTATAAAAGTTATGCTTATTAATTATGTTATAGTATATATATTCATCTTAACTATTGCGGCATTCCTCATGGAACGGTTCGAGAGTACGCAGATCCCGCCACGTGGGAGGCAATCCGTTGGCTATATATTTGCTGCAACGCTTGCAGGGTTCCAGGAATAGCTTGATGTGACTGTTCAGCCAAGTCACATAGCTCTTCACCGCCAAGTCGGGCAGTGTAGGTGAGAAGAAGTGCAGCATGGCCGAATGTGCATGCTCCTGCACCTTGCGAAACACTTCGTAACGCGACTCTGCCCACAGATCATCGTGTTCCAGCGTCTCATCATAGCCCTTGATGGTCACCCACTCAATGAGGACACCCTTGAATACAATTGCCGCCTTGAGAACGTTGCTGATGGTCACAATGGCAACGGCATTGGAGCCAAATGGTCGGAACACTTTGTACGAGGTGTGAGGCGGGTGATTAATCTCACTTAATAGTTTATCTATGTGACTGCGTTAAAATAAATATTGTGAGTTTAAGAGTCAAATTTCAAAGTAGAAAGAGTATTCTTACTCTGGATCGTTGTTAAAGGAAGAGAAGGGCAAGCGTTGACGCTTTTGGGAACAGTAGTTGTAGGAGCGTCGCAGCGTGTTTTGATTGAGATTGTTGAAGGCGAGAAAGCTGTGATCGTGCACTTTATCAATCCACTTGTAGCTATTCACCAGTTGTGGGTACAATGCCTGTCGATCCTGCGAAGTTTCCTGGGCCAAAAATGTCGTGTTGCCCAAATGATAGGCTGTCGGTGGCACCTGCAGTCCATTGATCAGCTGCTCCACTTCACTGTAAGTTCACTAAATTTACATTCTAATCTATAATTATTTGTATTTTTTCACTTACCGCAGTTGCGAGTTAATGGCACCGAATCTGTCTTGAAAATCGTGTACAAACTTATTTCGACTCTCTTCGACGCCTTCGCCATCGGTGCCATCGGCCAAGTGTTCGAAGCACTGTCTCACATTGGAGCGCAGGTTCTTAACCGCCGTTAGTGTTAAATTTAACTTGTCCATTTGCATTCAAACTGCTAGCGATTGTTTTTTTAGCTTTGCAAAATTGTTTATTTGCCAATCAACAAATGTAAATTCAATCAGCTAAAAGGCAGGGTCACACTGTTAAATAGCTATCGAACTGCCACGATAACTTATCGATTTGTTGGCTATAGTTGGCAACGCTAGTGAGTAAAAAATACCCATTTTCGAAAATGTACTTTTTTTTAAGTACAAAAAATCAAACCAGATCGGGTAATTTTGCAGTGTGGCAACCCTTGCACCTGGTGTCACTCTTGCACATTCGTTGAACGCTCATTCAATTCATTGCAAGTTTTGTATTTGTGTCGCTCTCATTGGTTTTAAATAAGCCATAAACAATGGGCAATAAATCGTCACTTTTCCTGCGGCACGAAGAAATTGCCCAAATACAGAATGAAACCGGCTGTAAGTATTAGACAGGAGTACAGCTGACGTAAATCTGTGCAGTCATTAGATTATTAACCTTGGTAAAAGATCCCATCGACAATTGTCGAAAATAGTTCAAAACAAATACGCAGTTGCTAAAAGCATTCCACTCTAATAAACATTTCACACTAGCCTGTCAAATATATGTACATACCTATTGTAATAATTGCTTGTCCCAATCGGTTCAATTACTTTCCATAGTCAATAGTCATTAGCTCAACGTCAGCAACGAGAGATTTGTAATTGTTGTTCTCAAACTAACTGCATAGATATGTACATACATATAATTTATATAAGGCTGACAGACTTGTTCCATAAATTGGCGAATGCATTTATGACGTCATTGCCTGAAATGACTTGACTGATTGACCAGTCGCCCCTTTAGGGGCAAAGTTTGCTCAATCGTTTGATGTACACCGTACCGTCAATACAGGTGCAAGCATTTATCAGGTGTCCGAGTGCGTGTAATTGATGTGTGATAAGCTGATAAGGCGTTTAGTATCCAACAACTGCCTTAGTATCAAGGTTTGATAATAGCCTGTGTACACAGTGCTAATGTTTCTTTTATCAGCTTACCCTTTCTGAGAAAGGGGCATATTAGTTATGTATCTCGATGTTTTATTAACTACTAGTCACATATAAACTAGAACTAGAATTTCACACACTTGAAGGTCGAATTTTCCAAACCCCATATTTTCTCACGATTAAATTACCTTAGGTATGTTGTGTCCAAATTTCAAGACCGCTCGTCAAACGGTTTGCCCTGTACAATGCTCAGTCAGTCAGGACAAAAAGCTTAATATATAGAACAGCACTACAACAATATCTGCAACAAACAAAACTTCTGAAGTCATAAATAAATGCAAAATTAATACATTTACGACTGTGTGTTATTGTTGTTTGTTTTTAGCAGATTCCGAGTTGTTATTTTAAAGTATAAACAATATTACATATTAAGTACAGGGTCTTCGATAGTCGCTTTTACTTGGCTGGAGCTTTTTCTGGTAGTTAATCACATAATTGATGAAGTGCTAATTCACAATCTTTACGTCTTTTCACAGTTACACCCAATCAAATTGAACGGCTGTACTCGCGATTCACATCGCTGGATCGCAACGACTGCGGAACGCTCTCCCGGGAGGATCTGATGCGTATTCCAGAGCTGGCGATCAATCCACTGTGCGAGCGCATTGTCCACTCGTTCTTTGCCGAGAGCACCGATGACCGTGTCAACTTCCGGCAATTTATGAATGTCTTAGCCCATTTCCGGCCACTGCGGGACAACAAGCAGAGCAAGCTGAACAGTCGGGAGGAGAAGCTGAAGTTTGCCTTTAAAATGTACGATCTGGACGATGATGGTGTCATTAGCAGGGATGAGTTGCTATCCATTCTGCACATGATGGTGGGCGCAAACATTAGTCAGGATCAGCTGATGAGCATTGCGGAGCGGACAATTCTGGAGGCGGATCTAGGCTGTCAGGGCAAGATATCATTCGAGGACTTTAGCAAAGCGCTGGAACGCACCGATGTCGATCAGAAGATGTCCATTAGGTTCCTTAACTAGAGACAGCCCCAATGTGTAGGAAAAAACTTTTTAGTCACTGTGTACCAAATAGTTTAGTCGAAATAATGTGAAGAAGATTGTAATTATAGTTTATGATCTTTATATGGGATCTATAGAGATGTTTGCAGATATTATTATTATTGTTGCTTGCTTTTACGCTAGTTTTACTTGCAGTGTATTTGTATTAAATTATATAGATTGCCGCTTTCATTCCGTTTTAACACGAAATATTTTGCATTTGTTTAATAGCCAGAAAGAAAACTATTTATCAGAGACCGTTATCATTAAAAGTTCTACTTTAAAAATCACGTTTTAATGATAGTATAATGATTGTACGATTTTCTTTCATTGTTTTTGATCAAAAAAATAAAACTCAAATATAATGATTGATATTGAAAAAAATAAAAGTCATTTATAACCATTATTTTTGAGTTTTATTTTTTTTTTATCAAATATAATCATTATTTTTGAAAATTAAAAATAATAGTTATCGAGTTATTTTTGTAATTAAAAAAGAAATAATATCAATCATTATTTACGGTCCCTGTTATTTATTTAATTAACAAACGTGGTTTATATTTGCACTTTTTAGTTTGAAATAAAAACAATTTGTAAATACTGATGTATGAAGTGTAGTTTTATTGTATTTGCAGGCGATCAATTGGAATCTATATATGTGGTTAATGTGTGTGACTAAGTATGTAATTGCCATTGCCAAGTTCTAAACTTTTGAAGCGCACAACGGCCTTTTAAATAATTATGCCACCTATGTGGTCGAGGAGACAGCCAGCTTCTTAAGATGCTCCATGAACAGCTGCAGCGATACGTCATCCGTGAGCACGGGAGCACCGCCATCCTGTCAAAGAGAAGGAGAAAGTTAGCCATGTGGGAGGAGTGGAGTGGGGGGAAAGTTAAATGAGACCGACACCAAAAGCAAAAGGGGAGAATTATAAGCAAAAGGCAACTTAGAACCATTTTTAAAATAAAAATTATAAAATAACAATTGTTTGTTTTTTTTATAAAAAAGTTGAAAATAACTAATTTCAATATCTATTTTAAAAATTCAAAATAATTATTAGTTTCAATTGTTCATTTAAAAATTAAACATAGTTATTAAATTCAATTTTTATTATAAAAATTAAAAATAAAAATCATTTGTCAATTTCTATTATTATTGAAAATAATTATTATTTTTAATTTTTTACAATAAAAAAAAAATTGAAATTAATAATTATTTTTAATAATTTTATAATAAAAATTGAAAATAATTACTATTTTTAATTTTTTATAATAAAAAAAAATTTAAATTAATAATTATTTTTAAGTTTTATAATAAAAATTGAAATTAATTACTATTTTAAATTTTGTATAATAAAAATCTAAAATAATATTAAGTATTCAACTTTTTTATCAAAATTTGTACGTTGTAAATATTTTTTTGAAATTCATAACTGTTATTTGCAGTCGCTGCTTAAAACTAAACTAAACCCAAATTGTATATTGAATATTGAACAAAAGTTTTTACTACCGTCGTCTGACCAATTGGCGGCTGCCCGTGGTAACAACAACAACAACAACAAGAACGGATTGGGAGGAGCAACACAATGAGAAAAGTAAAACAAAACATAATTTTTGAAAAAGTTTCAACAAAATGAAGAACAAATTGAAATTGAAATTAAAATTGCTGAGTATCTGCGCGTTGATCTTACCTGACCATAGGCATACATGTTGTTGTGCGTCTGCGAGGGATTGACCTTGGAGAGCAGGAAACGAGCCTGCGATCCTCCATGCTCCGTGTCAATGTAACGTGGCATGGGGAAACGTGTTTGAAGTATCTCCTGGGCATCATCGACAGGTGCCTGGAGCAGCTGCTTAAAGTTCTCATACTCGGGCATATCCTGATACTTGAGAGCACGCCACTGAGCAATGGTCTCGCCATGATAGATCAGGATCTGGAAGAAGGTGTCCATCAGCAGTATGCGATCCGCTTGTATCGAAGCCGTATCAAGTAGCACCGGCTCTGGGGGTCCATTAAATGAATAGCTATAAAGTATGGGCTGTATCATGATCAGGGATTGGGTGAGGTCCTCGCGCATCAGCATGTGTCGATAGAATGTGGTCTCGTCGGGCGAATTGTTGAAGACCTGCAGGAACTGCGAACGGCGCAGATGATACATGAACTGTGGAAACAGACTAAAGTTCTGTGACAGACGGAAACTGTTTGGATCATCCTTGGAGTACTCGCCAAACTTTTGGCACTGCAAAACAGATGAAGAAGTTAAGCAATTGTTAAGAAAATTGATTTGTAGAATTGTAGTTTTGTTTACCAAGCGAATCAGCTGGCGATCCACCCAGCGCAAGATGTCAGGTCCCTCATCCGTCTCCGCACGATAGACGACCATGCGTGCCATGAGCACAGCGGCAGCTTCCTGATCAAAGCCAGCGCTGATATGATGCACATTGGAGGTGGCGTCTGCCCAGCTATATAAAAGAAAAGACAAGTAATTAAGTAATCGGTTCCGATCATTGATTAATCCAACTAACTTTCTGGCCAGTGTGGTGACTCTAATGCGCCGCTGACCGCTTGGATGCTGATACTGTGTGATGAATTGTATGCAACCACGTCCACCTTGTGGTATCGGTGCTGCATGCTGATTGACCACCTCAAAGAAGTAGGCCACAGTGGAGCTGGGATTGAGCGTACACAGTTTCCACTGCACCGTATTGCCCATGCCGATCTCCACATCCGACACCGACGGGCTCTTCACATTCAGCGACACACACGAGCCAATGCCGCCCGAGATTTTCAGCTCGCGCGAGCACTTCACCTCCAGCGTGGCATTGAATGCCATCTTCAGATCGTTGCGACTGTCGCGTGCAAAGACGCGTTGGAATGTCTGCTTGAAGAGCGATGAGTTGAAGGAATCACCCATGACCATGTGACCGCCCGTGGAGTTGCACAGCTGCTTCATCTCCATGAGACCGGTCTGGTCCAAGGCACACGAGTAGATATCGATGCTATGTCCATTGGTGGCAGCACGCAGAGCCAAGGCATCATAATGCTTGATGGCCTTCTTCATGAACTTGACGTTGTCCTTGTGTATGTCGTGGTGGGAGCGTATGGGATGCTTTAGCTCATCGTCGACCACTTGGCCGGGGCCCTGGGAGCAAGGACCACCGACAAAGGACATAATGCGACCACCCGTATTCGGGTAGGTGCACTCCAGCAGGCCAACTGCTATCGAGAGAGCAGCGCCCGTGGAGCGCAGATAGCGCTTGCCCTGCGGCACCGGCCAAGGATCACGCTGCAGCTCGCTAAGCAGATCACCCAGCGCCGTGTCGCACTGGCTGATCGGCTGCAGGAAGCGATGTGCCGGCGGCACATGTACTCCTGCCCCAACCCCACCCCCAACACCTGGCTGACCCGGCATCTGGCCCGGTTGCTGACCCGGCTGCTGATGTGGTGTTGGCGCCACGCCACGTCCAATGCCCAGCATATCCTGCACCTGCTTGGCCGTCAGATCTTTTGTGCCACGGAACACATAACTCTTAGAGCAGCCATCGGTGCCCAGCTCATGCACCTGTATCATTTTACCAAAGGTAATTAATCCCACCAATGCATTCGGTGGCAACAAACTCAGTGACATCTGCAGCGAATCCTTCAAAGCGTCCAGTTCCTCCTCATCCATGCAGGTGTCCACCAGGAATATAAATACGGGTGGCATGGTAGGTGCACGGGTAATCGTATATTCAATTGTGCTGAAACCAGGTATCAGCTCCGCCGGCTGATGTTGCTCCGAAATTGCAGCATATTGCGGCGGAAACTGCAAGTGGGAATTCCAATTCAAATTCCAATTAGAGTGTGAATCAGCAAGTCGAAAGTTCATATTCGGTTTAAATACTCACGGGATTGCGTTGAAAGCAAAAGTTGCACACCCAAAGCTTGGCACGATAGTCCACCTGACACAGCGGATTGAGTATGGCCCGGCAGTTGCTGCGTGTGCACAACACCGGCTCATATTGTATTGGTGGCAAGTCCGGGCGTTCCTTTAGTGGCTGATAGAGACACGCAAGCGGTACAACTAAGCGACTGGCATCGATGCGACTTGAGGGCCACACATTCCACGTTAAACGCACACCGTCACGATCCTCATTTTGCTGGATGAACTCCTCGTAGGTAGTCATCGTTGCGAAGCCTTTAATGGCGTTTTATTTGCGTTTATTAAGCTAAAAATTTAATTTAACTCGTAGCAAGTCTTATTGGAAAAATCGTTTGGCCCTGGCCACGTCACTAGAGCTGCAAAACTATCGATGGCACATACGATATATATCGAATATTATGTTTTGAATTACAGCTGTCAAAGAACAGACGATAAGCATTTCAAATGAGCAAGCTCGTCTTGTTCCATATAAAGCTTTTTTAAAACTAAACTAAATTCTGCTAAAATTGTCGAAATTCTAGCTTTAAAATTATAAAGTGGCAGATTTTGATACATTTTGGAATTTAGCACAATCTTTAAATTGGGCTTAAGTCCGCGAACCAAGCCTGCCAACCCGTTTTTTTTTTTATTGTTATTGTGTTAAAATTAGAATTTTTTTGTTTTTTATCAAAACTTTTTTCAAAACTATTACAGTTCTTATTACTGAGTTAATCTGTTTGCGAATAACTAAAATTTTTAATATTAATTAAAAATGCGCGGAATTTTTGTTTTCAAATATTATCGATATTATAAAATTTGACAGTTGATTCTGTAGCAATCAGCTTGCTAAGGTACACGTATCTGACCAAAATAATTTGGTTGTTTGTTTATAAATATTTATGTTCATTATAAAAAAACTTACTTATGCTCAATTTTTTCTGCACTTAAAAGTTTTTGATATTTTTTAATTTTCTCCAAAAAAAGGAAATATTAATGATACAATTTAAATTAAGTGGTCAGTCCTGTTCGCAAATGCAGCCCTGATGCAGCTGTTTGCTCGTCGTCGCCGTAGTATGTGTGTGTGTGTGTATTTTTTAGAGTTGTTTCTAAGATGGCGACGAAAAAAACGCGTCTTATGTGAATGCAAATGCAATCATAACAACTTTAATTTTATGCTAATAAATGTGCGCTGATTTGAAACAAAACTAATAAAAAACAGTGCTGAATAAGTGCAGATTATTTTACATGTGAAATTTGGTGCGAAAGTTTTGTGAAAATGGCCACAAATATGTATCGAGTCGGAGGTGAGAAAATTTTTTTCCATACTCGCTTTTCTATCATCTTTCGTTATCGGCGCCGTCTCACTGTTTCGCCTGGTCGTTTAGTGTGCGTGTGTGTATGTGTGTGGGACTCCAAATTAAGGAAATTAATGAAAGTGCATTAAAATGATCAAATCTTAGCAGATAATTCATGCACGTTTAATGCTGTTATCATTGTTGATGTGAAATGCGTTTTTATGCGCTTTAAAACCGTCAATTTGCCGACGCGAGTTTTAACAACGTAGACGATTTTTTAACAGCCGCAGCAGCGGCAGCGAAGCGGCAATGAAACATCAAGTTAACCGGTCGTGGAGAGAGGGAGAGGGGTTATGTGTTCTGAATTTTGTATGGCGAACCGAATTGTCGCAGCTGCAGCAAGTGTTTTTGTACAATGTACATACGTGTTTCTGTTTCTGTTACTCCGATAAGCATTAGCATCGATGTGTATAGGAAGTACATACATACGTACATATGAATGTCTGTATGTATGATTGTGCTGTAGGGTTGGGGATAGTGATGAAATGAAATTGCATTGACAAAGCTCATTGCCGATCATAGTGTGTGTGCGTGTGTATATGTGTGTGTGTGCCTCTGTAATTGAAAATAAATTTCGTTTATTTTTTGTGCTTTGCTTTTGACCCATCGTGTTTTGATATGCTAATGAGTTTGCGCTTTTGGGCCAGCATCTTATGTTTCAACGAGTTTCCCTTTTTTCCCCAAATATTTATACGCAATTATTATTGCCATTGGCATTACAACAGTGCTTGCTTGTTCGCTCTCACTCCTTATGCCGATGACGTTATTGTTGTCTTCACCTGTCCAATTGTACATCATTGTTCTCTTCTTCTTCTTCTTGTGCCGCTTTAATGCAAATGAACCGAAAATGCAAACAGCCAATTAATACAATCAAAATAAATAATAAAAAATAACAATCTGACGTGTGCATAAATTACAACTTTTATGGTATTTTCTCAGTGCACGCGTTGCCTCAGAATTTGTCTTCATCAGCGCTTTTGTTAGTCACTGTTAATGACACACACACACACGAGTAAATATTCATACAGCAGCCCAAATGTCGTCGCAGGCAACAACGGTGACACTTTCTTTTTCATCTCTTCTCTTTTTACATCAGGCGCAAATGCAAAAGATACATTTTCCTTTTATTTTATGCCTGCTTGATCGTTGCTCTTTTTTTCTTGTTTCCTTTTCTTTTGTGTCGTTTTCTTGCCCCACTCGCTTGCTCGCTCACTCGCACTCTTCTATCGGCCTTTCGTTGCTTCTGCTGCCGTGGTCAAAACGCAAGCAACGGTTTCTGCGACAGGTTCCGCACCGTCGCAGCCGCGTTGTTGTTGTTGGTGCTGTTTCTCTTTGGCTCGATGGATGGATGAATGCCCACATTTGTATTTAATTGAGCAACGCGCATACTTTTCATTGTACTGTAGCTGTAATTATGCTGCGGCGTATCCACTAACAGCGAATAATACTGTGATTTAACAGTCACAAGCATGAACAGTGACTATTGGACTTACATTGGAATAATAAAATATTTCATCTTTGAATAAAGTATTGGAAATGCAATATTTTTATTATAGTTGTTATCAATTCGTTAAGCCACAGGTTACCTCAATTTGACTCATCTCTAATATCTGTAGTCTGCATACTAGTATTATAGTTGTTATCTATTCGTTAAGTAGCAACTTCGTTAAGTTGTCACTGTCACGGTTAACCTCAATTTGACTCATCTCTAATATCTGTAGCCTGTATACATATACATATGAATATGCATGCATGTATGGTTGTGTGTGTGGAGTGTGTGTGGGGTGTGTGTTGGTATGCGTTTACCTGTCCTGTTTTTGGCTGCAATGGATGCGTTTGCTTCAATTTCGCTTTGATAATGAATGATTTGCAGTCAGATGGGACTCTGCAATTATTTTTACTTCCACGGCAGCACTTTATATTTGAATCCCCGTAATTGTTATTCAATAATGCAACGGCGCTTTTTGCAGACTACGTGTACGTTGAGACAGCGCCGAATAGTCCCTTCCTGATACGCCGCATCGAGGAGTTGAATAAAAACCAAACCGGCAATGTGGAGGCGAAGGTCATGTGTTTCTACCGGCGTCGTGATCTGCCCAACCCACTTGTACAGCTGGCGGATAAGCATCAACGTAAGTACAACTAAACAAACGCATACACGTTCATACATATACATATGTGTAAGTTTGTATATGCATAAGTTCTTATATTTTTGTTGTTGATAAAGTTAAGTGAGGTTATGTTACGAAATGTAGCCCTCGTATAAGTCAAAAGTCAGCAGCAGATCCTGAACACATTTTCACCACAAACAAAACCAAAGCTCAGTCGAAGGCGCATAAATGGGCGGAATACACCATGCGCCGCCGAAAGCAAAACCGAATCTGCTCTCACCACCTTCACCTTCACCACCATACCCACCTTCACCTCCTTCTCACCACCTTCACCTCCAGCATATGCCAGTGTGCAATGTGTCAAAGCATGGCACACCCACACACCCACTTAGCGGCAGCAACAACAACAGCAACAATAATAAAAGCCGACATCAACAAGAACCGCAATGACAACAACTGTAAAGCATAGAGCCAAAGCAAAGAGTAAACGGAATCCGAGCATCCGTAGCAACAACAACAACAACATGAGCACATAAGCATAATATGTGTAGAGCTGCACTGTACTTCGATGTTGTTGTTGCTGTTGTTACCGTTTTTGGTTGCTGGCAGGCGGCGCCAACCTCAATGTGGGAATACTAGGCAGCAATAGGTAGACTAGCTGTCTACCTCTCTGCCTCTCTCTTTCTCTCTCTCTCTCTACTCTCTCACTCTTTCTATCTCTCTTTACAACTGTGTGTGTGTGTGTGAGTGTGTACGAAAATGTTCATGAGCCCTGGTTACTGCAGGAGCATATCGAAAGGAGCCGCGCTTTGCATTCATGTATACACACACACACATACACATACACAGAGAGAAAGGGAATCCAACTAGCAGTCATCAGCATGGACAGACGAACCATTTGCTGTATCTTCCTCCCAAAAAGACATACATACATACAAAACCCCATCGGTGGGGTTGCTTGGCCCACTCGAATTCGATACGTGACCCAACGAAAATGCGTTTTTCCTCCTTCCCTTTCTCTCCAGCGCATGGTGCGTCGACAATGCCCATTAACGATACCCTTCCCCCTCTAGTTGGGGTTGATGTTGTTCCTGTAACTTTTCGTTGTTTTTTTTGGGATGTGTGCAAATTCTTTCGGCGTGCGCTGCCTGTTTACAGTTTGCAGCCTAGCTGCTAATCATTCATTTAAAAATTAGCACAGCAACTACACCACAAATAGTATATCAAGCGTGTCAAGAAACGAAAATAAAGCGAAAAACAAGAGACAAACAAAAACTCAATGCTGAACTGAACACTGGCCACGACAACGATTGGAGCATAAAACGCGATAAAACAAGAAACACAAATTATTTTTCCCACGCCGATGATTTGATACTCTGTATTCAATTTTTGACTGATCGTCACTAAGTCATTGAACGAATACCAAAAAAATAAAAAAGAAAACAAAGAATAAAATTCTAGGAAACCAAAATATAAAAGAAAAATATGAGAATTATTTATTAAAAATTTCACCTAAAAACTTCACGTTAAAAAAATGTGTTAGGGAAAAGATAGAAACTTTATTTTTTATTTATTATAAGAAAAAAATGTACAGAATGGTCTGATTTTTCATTCAGATAGATTATGCGTATAAAAGCATAAGCTCACCAAATAAACGGTATTTAAATGTGTACCTTATGGGGCGTAGTATCTTAAAGGCGTTACACAAGCTGTTGCAAAATGTAATATACTCTCTGTAAGGGTATACAAAAAACTGAAATACGCGAGGCTGCAGAGCAAAGGCAGATTCAGAGTCAGAGGCAGAGACTGCAGAAGAGGAAGAGACAGAGGCAGACAGTGCCAGCAAACACACAACGCACACGCCTTCATCTGGCAACCCTCTGCCCCAACCCCACACTTGCCAGACTTTATGTTTCCTATCTATGGCCAGCAAACCCCACCCCTCCCCCCCCTTTCTCCCACTCCCACTGCCTTGCTGATGTTACTCCTGCTGCTGCTGCTGCTTCTTCTTCTTTATCCTCTTCTGGCATACACCTACGCTCTTGTGAATTCAGCAATGCACCCACAATGCCTTAAGAGGAAGGGGGTGGATTGGTTGGTTGCTTGGTTGGTTGCCTCATTTGGATTGGGCTCTGAACTCAAACTCCTCAAGAAGCAGCCACCACTCACCACCCAAACGCCTCCCCAAACACCCGTTACCATCCCTTGATGGCTTGTGTGGCGGGTATTAAAAATAAATTCAAAAAGTTTTGTATTTATTTTGTTGGGCTTTCGTTGGGCAAACGCGACATCTTTTAGTGAAATTACTTTTCGTACTTAACCTCACTTTAATCGCGCTGCCAACTTGTTTGCAGTTTTTTTTTTTATTATTTTAAGTTAAGTAAATAAAGCTTTGCTTTTTAACACTCACATACTATATAAACATTGTAAATATTATATATATGCCTATGTATACTTGTAAAATCAACATTTCCCAAAAATCACCACCCACTCTCATTGAAAACAACTTGACAACCTGACAACTTGATGATGCAGTGGCAACCGCCGAGGATTCACCGCTGGCAACAAAACTGAAGAAAACCTGGCTCCGAACACCCGTGGGCGAGGAGCAGGCGGCGCAAGCTGTGCTCGATCCCTCAATAGGTACAAAACTGGCAAAGCAGCTATTATCATACTCTTAAAAACAATTAAATAAATAAATAAATACATTAAAATCATTCACTTATGCGTTGAACGTAGTTAAATAGTTCTATTGGGAATGCAATTTCTTTCATTACAATATTTTCTTTTAATATAACTCTTATTTAGCTAATGTTTATGTATTGTATTCATTTCTTATATTTTTATTGCTATTGCTGTTGTAGTAGAGTAAGCTTGGTACTGACCTGGACAATGATCATGAACTTGATAGAAATTTTACACTCTAATTAGTTGCAACATAATTAATTTATTTAAATAAGGACCTCTAAAATGACAGTTATGAAGCCAAGATTCCATTTAAACAGGGAATACGCCGTAACCGAATGAAAATTCTTTGTCAAGTACCGAATACTGAAACGTTTGTTCCGGTACGGTTGTTGTTAAAGACCAACTTCAAAATGTCATAATTTGATCAAAACTGAACCGATTTTTAAGCGGAATGTCATTTTGATCATGATTTGACCTCTAAATTCATTCTGCATTTAAATTTTGTTCATTTAGAAAATTTGATAATTTTTCGATACTAAGCCATTTATTATCAAATTTTCCATACTTACCCCTTGACATTTTTTCAAAAACTTTTATCTCTTATAACTTCATCAAAACTTAACCGATTTTCAAGCGAAATATCATTTTGATCATGATTTGGCCTCTTAATTCACTCTGCATTTAAATTTTTATTATCTAGAAAATTTAATATATTTTCGATACTAAGCCATCTATTATCCAATTTTCCATACTTACCCCTTGACATTTTTTCAAAAACTTTGATCCCTCATAACTTCTTCAAAACTTGACCGATTTTCAAGCGGAATATCATTTTGATCATGATTTGGCCTCTAAATTAATTCTACATTCAAATTTATATCACCTAGAAAATTTTATATTTTTTCGATACTAAGCCATCTATCATCCAATTTTCTATACTTACTCCTTGACATTTTTATAAAATACCTTTGATCTTTTATAACTTCATCAAAACTTAACCGATTTTCAAGCGGAATATCATTTTGATCATGATTTGGCCCCCAAATTCATTCTGCATTTTAATTTTTATCATCTAGAAAATTTGATATTTTTTCGATACTAAGCCATTTATTATTCAATTTTCCATACTTACCCCTTGACATTTTTTCAATAACTTTGATCTTTTATAACTTAATCAAAACTAAACCGATTTTAAAGCGGAATGTCATTTTGATCATTATTTGAAATTTTTATTCATTGTGCATTTAAATTTTATTAAATTCTTAAAAAAAATATTTTCCACTAGATTCTACTAGATATTGATAATTTAAGTGTTGTAGGATAATTGCATTGTTCATGAGTTCATTCAAGTTAGTACCATGCTGTAATGTAGTCTAGATACAAACACCAAATTGGTCATGCAATGGTTGATTGGTTCTAAACTTAGCCCTAATAGTGCTCGTATGTAACATGGTATGGAGCAAGTGAAATGCACTTACTAATATATACATTGGATTCGTTTGCTTGCAGCTGCACTCGAAGAGGAACGCACCAGCCCAACGCAAGCGTCTGCCGGCGCTGCCAGCGGCAATTCCAGCACCAACAACAATACTAACAATAATAATAACAACAACAACAGCGCTGCGAGCGGCGCTGCTGGTGGCGATGGAGAAAAGAGTGAAGCGCTAACCAGCAAACAGCGATACCAGATCAAGCATCGCGAACTGTTTTTATCGCGACAAGTTGAGTCGATACCCGCCACACAGATCCGAGGGAAGTGCTCCGTCACGCTGCTCAACGAGACGGAATCATTGCAAAGTTATCTCAATAAAGACGTGAGTAGTGTAGTGTCAATCGACGGAATATATATCTAAATATATGTTTAAAAATATATCTATTTTGTGTATTTCGATAACCAGGATACATTCTTCTATTGTTTGGTCTTCGATCCGAATCAAAAAACGTTGCTCGCCGACAAGGGTGAGATACGTGTCGGCAGTCGCTATCAGTGTGATATACCCGCCAAGCTAAAAGACACCGCCACAGATGAGCGCAAGCTGGAGGAGCTGGAGTCACTGGTGTGGACGCCGGAGCACAGTTTGACCGATCGTAAGATCGATCAGTTTCTTGTTGTCTCCCGTTCCATTGGCACCTTTGCCCGCGCCCTTGACTGCAGCAGCTCGGTGAAACAGCCCTCATTACACATGTCTGCAGCAGCCGCCAGTCGAGACATAACACTGGTAAGCAATAGGAGAAGAACTATATATATTTGATAACCTAATGACATTTGATTGCTTGCAGTTTCACGCCATGGACATTCTGCACAAGCACGAATATTCAATTGAGGAGGCCATGTCCTCCCTAGTTCCTTCCACTGGGCCAGTGCTCTGTCGCGATGAAATCGAAGATTGGAGCGCATCGGAAGCTAATCTCTTTGAGGAGGCGCTGGATAAATATGGCAAAGACTTTAATGATATACGACAAGATTTTGTAAGTAAACAATTACATAAACACATGAATATATATTAATATTCGATCTATTAAACAGCTGCCATGGAAAACGCTTAAGCAAATCATTGAATACTACTATATGTGGAAGACCACCGATCGATATGTGCAGCAGAAGCGCGTTAAAGCTGTCGAGGCGGAACTCAAGCTCAAACAGGTCTATATACCGCAGTATAATAATAATGGCAAGGGGAACGGTGCCAGCGTGAAGGCAGGCAGCGGCGGCGGTGGTCCAGGTGGCATTTATAATGGCACCACCAATGGTGGCGCCGACTTATCCAACAATGGCAAACCGTGTGAATCATGCGGCATAACAAAATCATCACAGGTAACTTGACTGAGCTCCAAATTTGTACTGAACTTTATTAATGATGCTTTTACTTTACTTACTCGCAGTGGAACTCCTTTAGCAATGGTCATCTGGCGTGTCGTCTTTGTCAGAGTTGTTGGGACTATTGGCGAAAGTACGGCAGTATGAAATCGGCGCATAAGGGCGATGCCAACGATGGGGAGGCTAAGAAAAAAGCAGCTATTGCTGCGACGCCAGCGACGGCGTTGGCAACAACAACAGGTGCCACAGCCGTGGTAGATCTTAACGATGACGAAAAAGTCAGCGATCTAAGCAATCGTCAATTGCACAGGTACTTAATACATTTGCAAACCCCTTGAAGAACTTGACAATATAATAGTATAACATTATATTGCAGGTGTTCCATTGTCAACTGCGGCAAAGAGTTTAAGCTGAAGACCCACCTGGCGCGTCATTATGCGCAAGCGCACGGCATTGCGATCAGCTCCGGCTCACCGCGGCCCATCATGAAGACCCGGACTGCCTTCTACTTGCACACGAATCCTATGACGCGTGTCGCCCGCATCGTCTGTCGAAGCATTGTGAAGCCCAAGAAGGCGGCGCGACAAAGCGCATACGCCATCAATGCGCTGTTGGTCAAGCAGGAATGTAAGTCTTATTTAGCTAATAAAGATAGCAATGTTTAATCAATCTACTTTCATTAAATTAGTTACGAATCGTATTAGCGGCAAATCGCAGGCGGAGATCAAAAAAATGCTACTGCTCAAGCCGAAGGATCGCGGCAGCGTCACAAAGATTGCTAATCGTTTGGGCGCGCCTGGCAGCGGTCCACATGAGTGGCTGGTGCTAACACCCAAGGACAAAATGCCACAACCCGTTGTCGTCTCATTCCCAAAGCCGCCCAAAGCTCCAGACGGCAGCTTAGTCTACGAGCGTGTGCCCAACAAAACACCCGATGTTGTCGCCGTGCCTGTGACTGCCGCCGACAAAGAGCTATCCATAATTCCAACGCAAGCAACGTCTACGATACGCAAGCGTGCACACGAAGAACAGCAACTCAATGGTACCGAAGGTGAGTTAACTATTAAACACAGAATTCAAAATCAAACTTAAATATCTCTGAAAAATGTATGGAGATTTGGTATCCCTGATTATAGCTCCTTAAATTGCCACATCTACATATTTCTGATAATTTCTTATTTAAATTACAGTCACCATTGTGCCCAGCGGTCCACCTGCCAAGCGTCCTAATAAGGATCCCATGCCTTCGCACTGTCCCAGTCCGGAGCAATTTGCTGCTATGATGGCAGCATCGGGTCAGCCGCTCTCTAGACATCACGTAAGACGACTAACACAATTGTTGTTGCGAACTAATGCTAACATTTACTAACTTGTATTTGAAATTTGTAACAGCTCAACGGCAAGCAGAAGATTGCACAAATGGCACGCGGTGGTAACGGACGCAAACAGGTCATTAGTTGGATGGATGCACCGGACGATGTTTACTTTAGAGCCACAGATGTGCACAAGTGAGTTGTCATCATATATATTAACAATTAATTGATATATCTAATCTGAATTGTTTCTTGTTATTTGTAACAGAAAAACACGAAAAATACTCTCAGCTGTAGATCTGCGTCGTGCAGCGCGCAAACCATGGCGCTCACTGCCCATCAAGTCAATGGCCCCTGAGCCGAGCAGCAAACCTATTGAATCACAAATCGTTATACTGGACTGACCGTCGACGGCCGAAACAACAACAACAACAGCAGCAGCAGCGAAAGTAACTGCAGCGGCAGCAAAGTTGCTGTCATATTCAACAGCCAACAGATTCGAACAGCAGCAACAACAGCATCCGCCATTTCCATATACAATGGATGCATTGCTAAACTAGTGACCCAGATTCAGATTCTGTCTTTTAGTGGCTTGCCATGTACATACATACATACATACACCCCGCATGCATTCATACAGACCCAACAAAACATACAATACTTACATATACATACATACATCTAGTGTAGGCAAGAGTTAGAGCATCACTATATCGATATATGACGTTGGTACCCATTTCACTAACAGCAAACCAACAGCAACAACAACAACTGACAGCAACATGAAAACCACTTTACTAGCGCTTAAATAGATGTCTTTTTTAACAAAACAAAAACAAAAAACAAATAGTAAGATAATAAGTGTTAAGATCTAAAGCAATAGTAAACACAACGCAAAACAAATCAAATATTTATTCATAATTTACAAGTTTTTAAATCTCAGTACACAAACTACACTCCGAAATTGGGCATGTATGAAACTCAAGAGATAAGTTCATTGATTTTATATTAGTTTATGTGTTATAGGCATTTTAAAAACAATTTTTTTCTTTGCATTGTCCACTTTAATATTTTTTTTCAGACGCGTGTATGTAATAAATTTTACTGTGTTTTCTTTTTTAATTATAATTTCCACAAGTTCCATTAAAATAATGAAATTTTGTTAAGCAAATGTTGGTCGCATGTTAGCTAAAACCAGATACGTAAATTTGAAATTCAATGGCCTCTATGATTTTGAAATATTTTTCACTCTAAATTTGGAAATGCAAATAACAGACAGAGAGATATTTTAAAATTGATTTAATGCTTTAAGTATCCAAAAACAAATTGAAAAACCTTGTTAATAAATGTGACGTGCAAGATTATTTAAAAAATTAATTATACGCTGTAACTAAATACGAAAAAACTACCACAAATTGTACAGTAAAGGGGATAAAGTTTATAACTTCGAATACAATTTATTTTCATAATTTATATACAAATTGCAAATTAATACTTTAAAATCGATACATGATAGACACATAGACAGACATAAAAACAAACACAAATAGAGCATATTATTTAAGCCTATAAATAAATAAATAAGAAACTAAACCATATAACATACATTTATAAATGTATTCGGAATAATATGATAACATAATAACATTATTAATTTTGCAAATGACAAGTAAAATCCAAAAGTAGATCAGCATCGAGAACCCAAATGAAAAAAATTAAATAAACAACACATAAAATCAGCAACATGATCATTTATAAATACTGATTATAAACAAATTCTAATTGTAAGCCAATCTATGTATTTTTAACTTTAAAATTTAAGTAATTTTGTAAAATAAAAAAAAATTCTTTAAATTAAAAAAGTTAAGTAAAAACACACAAAAGAAATGATACCAGCAACTAATGTCAGAAAAACGACCACAACATTTATGTTTGTTTAGAAATGAAATGCAAGCGCATATAGTAAAAAGTAAACAGAAATGAAATTCAAGCAACAGAAGCAAATCAAACAGAGCTATATACATTATTATATATGTATACATAACTATATATATAAATATAGATATATACAGTATAACAGTACGAAATCTGCGCATTGCATATACATTTTTACAAAGTAGGAAAGAAGAGCGCTGGCAGTTTGGCGGGCAGGGAAGGGGGCAAGAAACCGAAAAGTTTTCCAAATAAAGTTTTAAAACTAAAAATTTTCCTAAAAAAAAAAACCATTTAAAGTATAACAACGTTTTTATTCACACACACAACTATAACAACTTTACAAAATATATATATGTTTAATATTTTCTACTATTCTGTGTAGCTGGCAATACAGAGAGAGGCGTTGGTTCCACCAAAGCCAAAGGAATTTTTAAGGGCAACTCGTCGTTTCTGATCCTCAGACCATTTGCAGCTGTTTTTCACCACATTGACATCCACATCCAAATTGTCAACGTTTATGGAAGGTGGTATTTTGTTTTCCGCACAGGCGTGGACGACAAAGAGAGCTTCCAGATTGCCAGAGGAGCCAAGCAGATGACCATGTGCGCCCTTTGTAGAGGATACAAACACGTTGGATTTGTGATCGCCAAAGACGCGTCCAATGGCGTGAGCTTCAATGCGATCTCCGGTGGGCGTGGATGTGGCATGGGCATTGACGTAGCTAATGTCCTGTGGTGTTAAGCCTGCATCAGCAATGGCGCGTCGCATAGCCAATGTGGCACCGGCTCCATCATCGCTGGGTGAGGTGATGTGATGCGCATCCCCGGATAGACCGTAACCCAGCAGCTCAGCCAATATGGGTGCTCCACGGGCGCGTGCATGCTCCAACTCCTCCAGCAGCAGCACAGCGGAGCCCTCACCCATCACAAAACCATCGCGTGCCTTATCAAAAGGTCGCGAGGCCGCTGTCGGGTTATCATTGAAAGCGGTACTAAGTGCGCGTAATCTACAAAAGCCAGCAATCGATAGGGGATCTATGCAAGCCTCTCCACTGCCGGCCAATATGACGTCGGCGTCGCCGTAGCGTATAAAGCGCAGAGCATCTCCAATGGCATGGGCACCGGTTGCGCAAGCTGTTGACACGGAATGATTGGGTCCCCGCAAGCCATGACGCATGCTAATGTGACCACATGCCATGTTGGGCAACAGTCGCGGCACGAAATACGGACTGACGCGATTGTAACCACGCTGGAGCTGCGCATAAGCGCCATACACCTCAGACAGATCGAACATGCCCATACCGACGCACACACCGAATCTTTCCCGCTGCTCAACGCTCATCTCACTTGGTTGGAGTTTTGCCGCTGCCAGTGCTTCGTCCGCTGCAAGGACTGCGAATTGTGTGGCAGGACTCATTAGCTTTAGGTCGCTCTTGCTCAGATGTTTGTCCAGCTGCAAGCGCTCTCTTGGTATCTGTGCGGCCACTTGACATGGCAGTCCCTTGAACTCAGCTCCGAGCCGAGAAATCGCCGATTCTCCCGCCAATAGACGTTGCCACGACTCGGCCACATTATTGGCCAGCGGTGTAACGGCACCGCTCCCAGTTATGACCACTCGACGGCGTGTGGTGGCCTGTGTCGATGCTCTTTGAATTTGTGATATTAAACGCATGTTGCAATGACAAACGTAACAGAAAATTTAAGCGGACAATAACAGAAATCAGCTGTTGGCCGATTGTAGCGTTGCCACTCTTTCAGCACTTATCATACGCTAGAGATGAGCGCGTGTCGTGTTTTTTACGTGACATACATATCAAATTCATTACAGGGCGGCGTACAGTGGGGTCATTTCTTATTTTGCGTTACAAATGTCCGATATATACATATGCATTTGTCCAGACCTGGCTTTTTTTTTAATTGTTTTTTTCTTAATTGTTTCATTATCAAAGCACGAACAACAATGACGAGACAAAAATTAAGTTATTTTTGTTGTTGTTTATTAAATACTGTTATCACACACACATACTGATCTTTGATTCAGTTTAAAAAAAAGATTACTTATTTATACAAATATTTATATAAAACATATACTGTAAAAAAAAAATTAAAAAGATAAAATCAAAGTTATTTTTATGCGAGCCTAAACTACAGCTTATGCAATTTATATTCTCTTATAATTTTTTTAAAGAGTACGAAATAAAATGTACAATATTATTTATCTTTGTATTTATCTGCCGGTATGCTCAATATGTATGTATGTATATTGTATTTAATATCAGAGTGCAAAGTGATCGTGATTGTTTTTACATGGTGATAATGTATGTAAGTATATACTCTACAAGAGTGTGACAAGAGAATCACCCACTTTGTTTGCGTATGTATGTATGTAGATGTGTGTAACAGATATTCTCTTTGAAAATAAAAAGCTCGCTCAAAACCGGGCGATAACATAACAAATACTTAAAGGCAAATGCTCCTACATTTACACAGCAGTGTCTTTTGGTTCTTTGATCAATAAAGACGTGCTGCAAAACAAGTGTAAAAAATGTCAGAAAAAAGTAAGTTTTAATTCGTATATGTATGTATGATCAAAGGTAAATCTGAATAATAAACATTACTGATAAATATTGTTTTAACAGCCTGTTGTCATGGTCCCGGTTACGCAACTCCATTGGATGCTATGAAAAATGGACCTCGAGAGACTCTTCTCTATACGGTGACAATTCAACCCAATTTGGATGAGGAGCACGGTGATTATTTATCAACAATTGATGTGGACCCCGATAGCCCCACATATTGTCAGGTAATTAAATACTTTGTTTTTCTTATTTTATTCTACATATATTCTTGATATTCTATATATACTAGATAGTTCATCGCAACTTTACGAACCGAAAGGGAAACGAGTTGCATCATTCGGGCTGGAATGCTTGCTCCAGTTGCTACTACGTGGACAAGAATGCCAAGTCGGTGCCCAAGAGAAATCGCTTGATATTGCCGGCAATTAATTCCGACTTTATTTATGTACTTGACGTGGCAACGGATCCACGAAAGCCCGAAATCATTAAAGTGATCGACGGAGACGTCTTAAAGAGTCACAATGTAACTGCTCCTCATACGACTCACTGCTTGGCTAATGGCAATATAATGATATCCGTATTGGGCGATGCCAATGGTTATGCCAAGGGTGATTTTATCCTGTTCGATTCCGAATTCAACTGCATCGGAACGTGGACGAAGGGGGAACGTAAGGCGTTATGTGGCTATGATTTCTGGTATCAGCCCTATTATGATGTTATGGTTTCTACCGAATGGGGAGCTCCCAATAAATTTCGACGGTTTGTAATTAAAACATTAATCTATATATTCTAATAAAAATACGCTTATTTAGTGGCTGGAAGGATGAAGATTTGAAGGACATGACCCAGTATGGATGCCGTCTTAATTTTTACAAATGGTCTACTCAAACACTTTATCAAACCATTGATCTTGGAGTTGATGGCATTACACCATTAGAAGTGCGCTTTCTACACGATCCGAAACGCCCCGATGGATATGTTGGATGTGCCTTAAACGCGAAGGTTTATTATTTCAAAAAGAAATCGGATTCGGATGAGTTTGATGTTAAGAAAGTCATTGATATACCTCATAAGCTCGTGGATACTGGAAGTGGCACTGCTACTGAGATGGGTGGCATGATTTCAGATATAATAATATCTCTGGATGATCGGTTCCTTTATGTTAATTTGTGGCGTCACGGTGACGTTAGACAATATGATATAACCAATCCAGAAGAACCCAAACTCACGGCTCAAGTGTTTATGGGAGGTGCCATATGCAACGATCTACCCGATATTATTGTGAAAGAGGATAGAGAGTTGAGTGTATGTTGGCTATGCAGAAATCTATGAATCTATATAAATTATAACACTTATTTTTATACAGGAAAGGCCAGCTCCGCGCTATGTTAAAGGTCGTCGTTTGGAAGGCGGACCACAGATGATGCAGCTTTCCCTGGATGGGAAGCGTTTGTATGTGTCCTCTTCACTATATTCACCCTGGGATAAACAGGTAGACACATCTTAGAGATATCAAAAGATGAAACCCTTTTCATCAATTATATCTGCTTACAGTTTTATCCCAATATGGTTTCCAAAGGTGGACATGTGTGCCTTATTGATGTCGACGTGGTTAACGGTGGAATGAAATTGAATGAAGATTTCTTGGTTGATTTTGGCAAGGAACCGTATGGGCCAAGTCTACCGCATGAGATGCGCTATCCAGGTGGCGATTGTACCTCTGATATTTGGTTAGCCAACGATTCTTAATTCTATTCTGGTCAATTGCAATCAATATATAAAGTTGAGTATGCTTGATTTCTTGCTAAAAATGACTTTAATTTGTAATTAGTTCGATTTTTACAAGACATCAATTATGATTGGATTTTCAATTAAAATAAGAACGGCATAATCGAACTTTTATTGACTGTGCTCAATATTGTTTCTTCAGGTAGTAATAGAAAATCGACGACACGTTGAGCACTAAAAACAATTATCTTAAATTTAGAAACATCGGTATGAATGGTAGCTATTTACTTACTTGTTGTCACAGGTGTTGTTTATAAATGATCTCGCCAGGCCATTGATTATATGTCCCTGGAAGAGTAAGCTGTGCACCAAATAACCCAAGCTTGGAGGGATTAGCAGCTTTGACCAGGATAAGCGCTGTAGTCCAGCTAAAAGCTTACTCTTAGATACATTCTGTGCACAGAACTCTTGCCACAATACTTGGCTGGCAATGACCACGGAGAATGACATAAGGGTTAAGGGTATATGGCTGACAAACCAAAAGGCACCTCCACTCAGAAATGCAGCCAGTAAATTTGTATGCCTTGATTTCATTCTGCCCGCCAGTACACATTGTATAATCTATGGGAAGATATTATAACATCAGGGCTGGGAGTACTGACTAAATTGTTAAATAAGTAACAAATAAATTAATTTTTAAACACTGAAGTTCTTCCAGCGAAAAGTAATTATTTCATAAACTTAGTTGAGTATTCCAGTCTATAGTAAAGTACTTTGAAATTGCTTCAATTCTGTCTTAACTACTTTTTGTACAAATTGTACTTTTAGTCGAAATTTTTTAGTTAAATTATTTACTGGCAGTTTAATTATTAAAATTATTACTGACACTAGTTTATACAAAATCGTTAATCAGTATTTCCAGCCCTGTATAACATTATCCTAGGTATTTAAGATTGATCTCACCCTGTATATGCCCATATAACTGATCATAAAGCTGGTAGATTTTAAGTTTATCTTCCTGATTCGCTTGCGCATCATAGCACTTAGTAAATCCAGAGCCAACCCAATGCCTAGATAGGTGCGCAATTCGAATAAGGCATTCTTGACTCGCTGCTCCAAAGACCACTTGGGATAATCATCAGGTAATATAGCCGGCTTAATAAACCAGAATCCTGAATAACCTTTGGCCTGTTGAACCCGAAGCACCACCAGGGAGCACATCATAAATACCAGCGTTCGTGTTGCATGTGAATGCACCAATCCCACGTCCAGTTGACGCAGCATTCCTTCAAAGGCCTATATCTCATAATAAGCAACTAAATCGAAAGAATAATTCAAATGCTGATTGAGCTCACCGCACAGATAATGCCCGTCGAATAAAATTGCAGCACCTTTGCTGGAGCCCACCAGATGATCTGTCCTCCCAAACAGCAGGAAAAAAACGGTGTTAGTCCCCAAACGAAACGACCACAGAGACGTCGACAGATGCACATCCAGTAGAATATCAGTGCATTAATTAACGAGCCAATGCCCAAAGTTTCTAAATAGTTTTTAACTATGGACCATACACGATTCTTGTCAAGTTTGCGATAGTTGAGAAATAACGGAACCTGTAGATAATTGTAATTGGTTAAAACCAGGGAATCTAATCATGATCAAAAAAATATTATGCTTGAAAATCGGTTAAGTTTTAATGAAGTTATGAGAGATCAAAGATTTTGAAAAAATGTCAAGGGATATATATGGAAAATTGGATGATAGATAACTTAGTATCGAAAAAATATCAAATTTCCTAGACGATAAAAATTTGAATGCAGAATCAATTAAGAGACCAAATAATGCTCAAAGTGATATTCCGCTTGGAAATCGGTTAATTTTTGATGAAGTTATAAGAAATCAAAGTTTTTAAAAAAATGTCAAGGGATCCGCTTGAAAATCGTTTTATTTTTGATGAAGTTATGGGAGATCAAACACATTATACCCTTTTTCCCCATTTTTAATGGGCTCTGGGTATAAAAAATGCATTTTTAAAATGAGATTCAACACACCAACAATATTGGTAGATAGTATTTTGCACTGGACACATGATTACGATACAGATTCCAGATAAACGCCTCGGTGCAACTTTGATTTGGCAGGCTGTGCAAAAATCGCGAACAGTGTACACGGTTCAACGGCCACTCGAAAACTTTGCTGGGCGCGACCATTATTCAAACTGTTTGTCTCAATTCCGGACTCGGTGCTCGAAACCCAACCCAACCAAAGTATTTAAACAGCTGCTTAGAGCGCTGAAAGTGCCATAGTTCAAGTTGCAGGTTAATATGCAAATCATATTGCAAATATATATATATACTAACGAGTATCTAGTTCTAAGTACTTAAACATAACTAGATTGTTGCTCTTCTTTTATTTCTCACCAGTGCATTTTAAAAATTTGCCTAAGCTAACAAAACAGTGTCTTGACTTTATAATACATTTTAATGTTGTAATATGTAATATAGATTAGGAAGTTTGAAGCTCCAATTTTATTTACTTTTTTAGTACTTGCACCACTTAAAAGAATAGTGATTTTAAAAAAGGTTTCGATTTATACATTTTAATTTTGAAATGGATATTTACTATTTTTTAAAGCCAAAAACCGATATATATTTCTTTACCAAATTATTTTATTCAGGACGTACCGATTTTCAGGTAGAATGTCATTTTGAAGTAAATATTCCAGATTTAGATATTAGTCATAAGCATAAACTGGTTCAAGTTCCTTCCAATTTGGCTTGCACTGTGGAGGAGAAAAATTAGACATATTCGGGCACTTAGATATATCTTTAAGAAACTTACTAGTTGGCCGTGTTGCCGTCAATGATCATGGCCGCCAAGTTACTGACTTTGTGGGGCTGGAACACATATGTGTGGATCAGATAGGCCAGGGAAAGTGGATACACCAAGTCACTATAACCAAATCTCTTCCCTTTCCGTTTGTTGTACTTGCCCCAAAGTGTGCGACCTGCCTCCAGGAGGGCATAACTCAAAATGGTTAGTTTCGGATAGCAAACATAGCTGATGCCGCCTAGAAAGCTGGCCAGGATTTGCTTCAATGGTTCGCTCAACTGCTGCTGGCTTTTGAGATAACTAAGCGTAGTCTGAGGAATAAAAAACGGAACATGTTATGCAACTGAGGAGAGATTTGCAAGTTACCCGATAAATGCCAGCGTAACATCCAAGAAAAGCCATAGACTCCAAGCGTAGACGCTTCAATTGCCAGTGCCCACTTTTGACGCAGCTAACCAACGTCTTAAAGGTGTCCAGGGCCAATCCAATGAGCAAATACTTACGCATACCCTGCAGCACATACAGACCCAAATTGGGGGCATCTTTTGGTGGCATGGACTCCGGTGCTAGAAACCAGAAGCCATTGTGCCAATGTCGTTCCTTACCCAACAGAATTATAGAACTGCAGCTCATGAAGATCAACGATTGCAGCATCAACGAGGAACCAACACTTTTTGTCAACATATTTCCACGCTGCGTCAGCACACTTTCTATCAACTGCCCCAAAAGAAGGATTTGATTTAAAAATAATTAATGAACTCAAGTGTGGCTTACTCACTAATTGAAATATTGCCGTGTGATACAAATTTTTGACTCGATGTGGCAGAAATGCGGTGAAGGAGCCTCCAAAAAGAGCAGGCACAAAGGTCAGCGTATATAAGCGAAACTTTCCCAGAATATGACTGCATGGATTTACAGTTGGACAAGTAATTGTTTTAACAAAGAAAAAAAAATCACATAATTTCTTCTGCTCTTAAAAATCCAATGCATAGGTAGGGACTATAATCATTATAAGTTTTATTATAAAACTCAAGAAATAATCATTATTCTATGAGTTTTATTTTACTTATGATTACATTTTTTAATAAAAAAAAAAAATTTCATGAAAAAATGATTTTTTCTTGAGTTTAATTTTTTTAAATCAAAAATAAAAAACTCAAGGTGTTATATTGACTTTATACAAAAATTATATAATGAAATAAGTATGTTATTGGAAATGAAATTTAAGAAAATTTTTTTTTAAATTTAAAAATGCTTTACTGACTAGCAATGTGTATAGAATTTGGTATATTTCAAGCTTGCTTACAGTTACTAGAAGTGAATGAATTTTTTAATTGAAAAAAAAAAAACAAAATAATCATTATTTACTGTCCCTGATATAAATTAATTAATATTTCGTACTACAAATTTAGTTTTTGAAGATGGAAATAAAATAATAACTAAATAAATAGTAAATTTTCGAAACACCAAAGCTAGATACCATTTTTTTGCCTAAGCAGTGTTGCATACCGTAGAGCACATATAGATATTGCTATGAGGTATCCATTCACCAATCCGCCGAATATAAACTGTACGTAAATCAAAAACGTGTCCTGCAGGATTCCCACATTGAAACCGTTCAACATGCGCCTCAACAAATGAAGCAGAGCCATGGGTAAATAGTATTTCATATTTGACCAGACAAAGCGAACCAGACTGTGGAGAGCCTGTCTCCTACAGCTGTGTGGATGCACAATCTCATTGCAGCTACACCTGCTGAGCAGCTCCACAAGGTGTTTGCTTTGAGCGACCATCGAGAAACGACTGAGGTTTAATCACATGTTGGGAAAGGAAAAAACGAATTGTTAATTGCTAATTTACATTTATTCGAAATTTCGAAATAAATACATATTGAATTGTGTATTGATTAGATGCTCAATGTATTGCTGTTCATGTCCATGTTGTTAGTTAGTCACTTAGTCAACCTCTTCGACGGTGGGACCGCTGTGGTTGCTGCCCGGTTTGCCCTTTTGGCCCTGACCAGCTGCTGCTCCATGCAGCTTGGACATGATGGGAGCGCAGACGCGCTGGCATTCCTTCATGTGATGCTCGTACTCATCCTTCTCGGCGAGAGTATTGCTGTCCAACCAGGCGCTTTCCTTGGCGCAAATTTCCCGCACTTTGTTGCGATCCGCGTCGTTAAGTGCTCCGGCGGATGCCTCATCCACGGCCTGTTTGCAGCCGTAGATGTAACCCTCCAGTGTATTTCGGGCCACTACACGTTCACGCTGATGCTCATCCTCATCTTTGTACTTCTCCGCCTCGGCAAGCATGCGATCGATCTCGGCCTTGGAGAGACGTCCCTTGTCATTGGTTATGGTGATCTTCTCCGACTTGCCGGTGCTGCTGTCCTTGGCGCTGACATTCAGAATGCCATCGGCATTCAAGTCAAAGGTCACATCGATCTTGGGCACACCACGTGGAGCTGGCGGAATGCCAGTCAGATTAAAGGTGCCCAGCAGATTGTTGTCCTTGGTCATGGCACGTTCTCCCTCATACACTTGAATGGTGACCGCATTCTGATTGTCACTGTAGGTGGTGAATGTCTGCTGTTGCTTGCAGGGAATGCGAGAATTGCGCTCCACCAGTTTGGTCATCACTCCGCCAGCTGTTTCAATGCCCAGCGAAAGTGGCGCTACGTCGACCAACAGCAGATCCTGTATCTGAGAGCTGCCCACGCCTGTGAGGATGGCCGCCTGGACGGCGGCTCCATAGGCCACCGCCTCATCGGGATTTATGGACAGATTGAGTTGCTTGCCACCAAAGAAGTCCTGCAGCAGCTTCTGTATTTTCGGAATACGCGTAGAGCCACCGACAAGAACCACATCGTGTATGGCTTTCTTCTCCATTTTGGCATCATTCAAAGCCCGTTCCACCGGCTGCAGCGTTGAGCGAAACAGGTCCATATTCAGCTCCTCGAAGCGTGCGCGCGAAATCTTCGAGTAGAAGTCAATGCCCTCATGCAGAGCATCAATCTCCAGCGATGCCTCCGTGCTGGAGGACAGAGTACGCTTGGCGCGCTCACAGGCTGTGCGCAGGCGACGCAGAGCACGCACATTGCCCGTAATGTTGCTCTTATGCTTGCGCTTGAACTCCTCCACAAAGTGGTTCACCAGACGATTGTCAAAGTCCTCACCACCCAGATGCGTATCGCCCGCGGTGGCCTTGACCTCGAACAGCGAACCCTCATCAATGGTGAGTATGGATACATCGAAGGTGCCACCGCCCAAATCGAATATCAATACATTGCGTTCTCCCTTCAGATTCTTGTCCAGACCATAGGCCAAGGCGGCGGCAGTTGGCTCATTGATAATACGCAGCACATTTAGACCGGCTATGGAGCCAGCATCTTTGGTCGCCTGTCGCTGCGAGTCATTGAAATATGCTGGCACTGTGATGACGGCATCCTTCACCTTTCCACCCAAATAAACCTCGGCGATTTCACGCATCTTGGTCAACACCATGGAGCTGACCTCTTCGGGTGCAAATCGTTTGCGTTCCCCCTTGAACTCGACCTCAATTTTCGGTTTGCCCGCATCGTTAATGACCTTGAATGGCCAATGCTTTAGGTCCTCCTGTATCTTTGGGTCATCGTACTTGCGTCCAATTAAACGTTTCGCATCAAAAACCGTATTCTTGGCATTCATCGCCACCTGAAGACAGAGTTTATTTATAGATTTAATGAGCACATAATGTTATTTATAAATCAATACTATGTGGGTGATTCCAATATATGATGCATGTTTACAATCTATAGTATATATAAATATATATTTACGAATGTGGTCCAATTAATATTTCATCATTTTTATACAAACATTAGGGTGTCCCCTGTTTTTTTGAGTAGAAAAATTTATTTTTTCGAAATGGTTATCATACTTTAAAAATGATATAAAAATTTTATAGAATCAATGCACCAATTGTGCTTGAAACATAATTTTAAACTAAACACACAAAAATTAAAATTTGACTTGGAAAATGTATTTTTTTTTTTTGAAATTGTTATGTTATTTTAGTATATCTTTAACGTTTTTAGTCCGATCCTGAAAAGATTGGTATTAAAACTCTTGTTAAAAGCAGGATTTTTAAAATTATATTGAATTTTCATAGCATCGAAGGATCAATTGTCCTTTAAACATTATTTTATGCTAAAATCTCCATATATTTAAACTCAAAAATCGGAAACTAGGAATTGTCTTAGAATTATAGTTTCTTGGTGAAATCAACTTAGAATTGGTCACCCTAGTGTATATCCATATGCGAATTATTCTATATTCATTGTAATGCTCATATTTGGTGATTCATAGCTTGCCACATTTAGTGTGAGATGATCTCAAACGTTTGACTCACCTGATTCTTTGCCGCATCGCCAATTAGACGCTCCGTATCATTGAATCCAACATATGATGGAGTTGTGCGATTTCCCTGATCGTTCGCTATGATTTCCACTTTGTTGTTCTGCCACACACCCACACAGGAATAGGTGGTGCCCAAGTCGATGCCAATTGCCGGTGTCTTACCCATATTTGCCTCAAAAGATTCGAATGAACCACTTTCAGCTGTTGCTGCTGCCGTTGTCGGCACAAAACTAAACCGATCGAGCACTCGGCGTTCAGATTTTAATGGTGCAACTTGCCTTGCACAGATTTTGGCCAATTCTACAAAACGAGTCGATTTCTGTATATGCACGCGTGGTACATATGTATGTATATATTTTATCTGTATTTTTCACACGCCGACAATTTTAATTTGGTTTCGTGATTTGAAAATTCTGACGTTTTATTCTAGAAAGTGTTGTTGCTGACGTTTATCGCATTGAGAAATTGAATTTGGTCAGAATTTGATGATGACTTGTTTTGGCCGATAAAAATAGCAACAAAATGGTCAAACAAATAAATCCTTGAACTCGATATAATTGAACCATAATTTTGTAATAACAATTAAGATTGGAATGTAAAACTACTTATGTATAATTAGCAGGGATTAACCAGTATTAACCGATTGGAATTATTAATCATAATTTAAGCCGTTACCAAAAGACTAGCTTGGTGTTATACCGAAACTGATATTATTATTAAGAATTAAATTTAACTCTAATGATAAGGTCAAATTAAATAGATTTTTTCTTTTCAATAAAAATGATTCTTTTTATATATTTCAACGACTTTTTTTGTCAACTTAAGCATAAAAAAAAAGCTTGTCACCGTTACAAAACTGTTATTCAAAGATTTTGTGTAAAAACTGTTTGAAAACGAAAATACGAACATTACCGAAACCGTTAATGAAATCCATAATGATGAATTCGGTTTTGTTACTCTTTTTAACGTTTGCCCTTCTTTTTCTTCTTTTGGCCATCTGGCCAAGGAAAGCCACGAGATTTTAGCACATCCTGCAAGCGTATCAATAAAAATCTGCATAAATAAATCGGTTATTGACCCACCTGCACGTTGTGACACACATAGTAGGCATTCTCCATGGCTGCATCGTTGAAAATGTCACAACCTATGGATTTTCCGACACCGGCTTTTTTCTTGCTGCCAGCCGCGGCGCCGTCTTTCTTTTTCTTCTCATCGCCTTCGCCGCTACCAGCATTGCTGGATGTAGAATCTTTGCTATTACGTTTCTTTTTACTTTTGGCGGCCATTAAAAATTCAAACACCAAACAATAGACAAAGCTACCGTATCGATTAAATAGTGGCGATGCTTGGCAACCACTGTTGCCTGAATTGGACCGTTAAAACAAGCCAGATTTGAAAAGTAATAATGTAAAAAGAAAAACTACAAACAAGGTAAAAAAAAGGCGCTCAAGAAAACCAATAACCAACTTATAGTTTTTGTTTTTATAATTTAAAAAAAGCTGAAAAAAAAGCTAAAACTGCAGCAGTGCTGGCAGCCCTATAGAATCTACTGCAAATTAGAGTTGAGTAAGTCGTGTTTTGCAAATAAAAATTATCGGACTATCGCGACTCACGGAGGCGCAGCTGACTTACTTTTTTAACAGTTACTTTAAAAAGTTCAAATGTTTGAATAAAAATAAACTAAATAAGCAATAAGAAATGCTATTTTGGCAAGCATTTGTCTACTTTCAAGTGTTAATTTATGCTTTGCAAATGCTGCCGCTGAGTGGTAAGCAAGTGAAGTTTATAGACGACTTTTATATTATTTGTAATGTAATAAGTTTCTTGCAGCGCTCGATACATTTGAGATAGTCAATTACCAAACAACCAAATTTACGCTGGCAGAGCATTGGCTGAATGACACTGCCAAAGAGGGAAGAGAGCAGACAGATAGCTTTTTTAAATTCGACGATAACGATGAGACGCTACAAGGCGCCAAGCAGGTGGAGACTCTGCAGGAAGGCGCCTTTTGCAGGCGCAGCTTCGATGGACGCAGCGGTTACTGCATCCTGGCTTATCAGTGTCTGCATGTGATAAGGGAATTTCGGGTACACGGCACTCGCATTGACATCTGCACACATCGAAACAATGTGCCGGTCATTTGTTGCCCACTGGCGGATAAGCATGTCGAGGCACAACGCATCAGTGCCACAAGTAGGTTGAAAACAAATCACAGATAACTAAAAATAACCATAGCCATTTTATCTAGGATGCCAGGAGTACAATAGCGCCGCAAGAAGTCTGCGTTTAAGCGATACTGAACGCATCTTCTCCGGCAAAAAGTGTGTGTCTAGTGTACCACTGATAGTGGGTGGCACTCCCACCCACCACGCCCTCTTTCCACACATGACTGCCTTAGGCTGGACGCAAAGCCACAAGGACATTAAATTTGGCTGCGGTGGTACGCTGGTCAGTGAACTGTATGTGCTCACGGCAGCACATTGCGCCACATCTGGTAGGTGAGTTCCAGGACTTCACAAGACTTCCCGACTGTATATTATTTAATATGCTTGCAGTAAGCCACCGGACATGGTGCGATTGGGCGCTCAGGAATTAAACGTTACCAGTGCCTGGCAACAGGACATTAAGATACTTATAATCATTCTGCATCCAAAGTATCGGTCATCTTCTTACTACCACGACATAGCGCTACTCAAGTTGACCAAGCGCGTCCAATTGTCGGAGCGTGTGCGTCCCGCCTGTCTGTGGCAAGTGCCCGATCTGTCCATTAGGATTGTGATAGCCACTGGCTGGGGACGCACAGAGTTCCTGGGTGCCAAGTCCAATACATTACGGCAGGTTGATCTGGACATGATCAAGCAGCAGCGTTGCAAACAAATCTACCGCAAGGAACGCCGCTTGCCAAATGGCATTATTGATTCTCAGTTTTGTGCCGGCCATTTGCCAGGTGGCAAGGATACCTGTCAGGGAGATTCAGGTGGACCACTGCATGCTGTATTACCAGAAAACAACTGCGTGGCCTTCGTTGTGGGCATAACATCGTTTGGAAAATTCTGTGCGGCGCCAAATGCTCCAGGCGTATACACCAGACTATTCTCATACTTGGATTGGGTAGAGAGGATTGTATTTAAGAAACATTAGACCTAAGATACAACCAGGGAGCGTAAGAGTTATAATTTTTTAAATACAAATTATGAAAAAACAATTATTTGCTGGTTTTTTGAAAAAGTTGAAAAATTTAAAATAGTTATTTATATTAATTTTTTTTATATAAAATAACATTTATTATTCAATTGTTTTATAAAAACTTTCAAGTTGTAAATTTTTTTTAATTCATAACTATTATTTGCAGTTACTGGATACAACTGTGATCTGGTCTAAACGAACTGTGAACGGACTGTGAATTGATAATTACTAATAATAATAATCGATTTCTACTGTACATGTAAGTAATTTCATATAACAAATTTCGTCTGGTATTTCCAATTCTTATGGCACTATATTCCAAGGTGTAAAGCTGCCTGCTTCTGGTTCATCGAGCTGAAAAGTACAAGTGATTAGTTAGAGTTAGAAGCGCTGTTAATTTAACCAACCAATTGGGTGAATTTATCCTGGCAAGCCATGCGGATGCGGGCCGATGTTGCCGGCGCCTCAAGATTATAATGTGCGCTTAGTTTCTGCTCCGTTCGAGCCGCTGCAATGGCTTCTTTGATGGCAAAAAATACGGAACAACCGATGAAAAGCGGAGGTTCGCCAACAGCCTGAAATGAGGTGAAATAAAATGAATAACTGCAAGATTAAATCACTTATTCCGTGGTTACCTTTGAGGAGTAAACAGCACGTGGATTGGGGGCATTGGTCAGGAGACTAACGTTAAACTCGCCGGGTATATCTGCAAATCCGGGCAGCTTATACATGCCCGGTCCACGAGAGTAAAGCATGCCCTGCGGCGAATACATGAGTTCTTCCAGTGTAAATAGGCCATATCCCTGCATAAATGCGCCTTCGATCTGGCCAATGTCAATGGCCGGATTGATGCTGGATCCAATATCCATGACAATATCCGTGCTCAGCACCTGATGATCTCCGGTGAGGCAGTCAATCTCCACAACCGATATGCCCACGCCGTTTGTGAAATAATTGTAAGTCCGTGCATTGGGATTGGTCTCGGGATTATAGCCAATATTGGGTATGGCATAGAAACCAGTTGCCGACAGACTGACACGATCGAAATATGCCTTGTTGATCCATTCCTTCCAGGTGCCAGATGGCAGCGCCTCCTTAATGGGCACCAGACGTTTGTTAATCTTCTCGCAGGCATCCAGTACGGCCATACCATTCAGATCGGATCCCACGCTGGCTGCCGTAGGTGATGTATTTGGCACCTTATCCGTTGCCGCCTCCGAGATGTGAATCAGTTCAATGGGAATACCCAGCGATCGTGCCGCACATTGGATCATCTTGATATTAAGGCCCTGACCGATTTCAACACCACCATGGGATAACAGCACCGATCCATCCGCATAGATGTTGATTAGGGCACCTGCCTGATTTAGATGCAAGACACCAAAGGCAACGCCATACTTGGTGGGCACCAATCCAATTCCACGCTTCCTCCAACGATTCTCCTCATTGAATTTCACAATCTCTGCCTTTCTTTTGTGGTATTGCGACTGATTTAGACAATCCTGGAAGCAGCGTTCAATGGGGAATCGCTCCAACTGTTGATTGTAGTATGTGTAGTCGCCAGTTTTGTAAAAGTTCAGCCGCATCACATCTAGCACATCCCGGCCAACAATACGGGCCACATCCCTGATGATGTGCTCCCCCGCGAACATTCCCTGTGGGCCACCAAATCCACGGAAAGCCGTATTCGAGGGAAGATTGGTCTTGCACACCCAACCGGCGACTCGCACATTGGGAATGATATAACAGTTCTCAAAATGCGTCATGGCACGATCCAGAACCTAAAATACAGGATAACAGATTGTAAATAAAGTCTTAAAATTTCAATCTACCTTATAATAACTAACAATAAGTGATAAATTGCAACTAATTTCGATCTAATCGTAGATAAATTACCCTAATTCTTTAATTGAAGCCATATTATTTGTGAAATTTCAAAAAACCTTTAGAACCGAAGCCATGATACTCGAAAATATATCAAATTTTCTAGATGATAAAAATATTCCGCTTGAAAATCGGTTAATTTTTAATGAAGTTATGAGAGATCAAAGTTTTTGAAAAAAAGTCAAGGGGTAAGTATAGAAAATTTGATGATAAATGGCTTAGTAAACGATATTCCGCTTGAAAATCGGTTAAGTTTTGGTGAAGTTATGAGAGATTAAAGCTGATCAAAAATATATCTACTTTTTCAGGACTTATTAATGAGAATATTTACCGAAAATGATACGTCCATAGACCATCCAGCGTTGTTGTACAACTCAATGTCACAGGCCGTGATGAGTCCCTCCCGGGTGAAGCCCACCTTGTACTTGAAGAGGAAGGGATGACGGGTGCCCGTGATGAGCATATCCTCATCGCGATCGAGCATGCAGCGCACAGGTCGACGCAGTCGATAGGCAGCCAGGGCTGCGGGCAGGGCTACCGAGAGGCTACGTGACTCCTTGCCACCGAAGCCACCACCAAGACGCTTGGCGCGGCACACAACGCGATGCGAGGGCAAGTTACAGACATGGGAGACCAGTTTCTGAATCCCCGACGGATGTTGCGTGGAGCAAAACAACTCAAGTTCATCCGTGTCACGGGGCACAGCCAAAGCCGCATGAGTCTCCAGATAGAAATGCTCCTGGCCACCCATACGACAGCTGCCCTCATACACGTGATCCGCCTCCGCAAAGGCCGTCTCCACATCACCCTTGGTAATGTACTTGGGATAGTTGGGATAGTACGAGCCGTGCTCAATGGCCTGCTCAATGGTGACAATAACCGGGGAGATCTCCTCGTACTCCACTTTGACCAAGCGAGCAGCTCGTTGCGCCAGCGTCTGATTATCCGCGGCAATCGCACCTATAATCTGTCCATAGCAGTGCACTGAGCCGGCGGCAAAGACATGCTCATCATGGAACGCATGACCCACCTCGTTCTCATGCTTCGTAATATCCTTGGCACTGAAGAAGCCATGTACTCCTTCCATGGCCAATGCTTCGCTGGCATCCACATTGATCAACTTGGCGTGTGCCTTGGTGCTCAGCACAAATCCCAAATAGAGCTCGCCATCCATGCGAGGAATATCATCCGTATAGATGGCCTCACCCGTAGCCTGTTTTAAAGCTGCCGCATGAATCTTTGGCTTGCCAACCGGATCATGACTGGCCTGATCGCTGGAAACCCTCTCAAACAATTGGGCACTCCGGAGAGCAGGTGTGTGGAAGCCATCGGCGCCACTCAGTTCCGCCTTGGGCACAGCATCCGGCGGCATGATTCCAGCATCGCAGAGTTTCCTGCTAATGGCCAAGTAGGATTTGAAGAATAGACTAACAACCAGGGCACGTCGATAGGCTATCATGCCACCCGGCGCGGATGCAGCCAATGGCAGCTGGGAGCACAAGCTCTCCGAGATCTGCTCCACCAATGCCTGATTCCAGGATTGTCCTATTGCCAGCTCGGAGGTTTTCGGCGCCAGCACCGTGGTGGGAGCCATGCCACCAAAGGCCATGTGAAGACGGCTCACCACATTGGAGCCGGGCTCAAAGTGGACATTCACGGCGGCATTCACAATGGCAATGTCGTCATCCCGTCTCCTTGCCTGCTTGAAGGCCACAAAATGCTGATCCGGCGTTGTCTTCTGGAAGTGTATGCCCAGCAGTACCTCCTCCGGCCGGATGACATTCCGGCGGTAGCCTGTAAAGAAGCCGCTGCCCATGTGTACGGATCGTCTGCCACCATCAAGACTGGCCACCTCCAGACGCGCTCCGGCTGCGGTCAGCACGGGATTCATGTCGGAGATGGGACTGCCCGTCATAATGTTGCCACCCAGACAGGCGACATTGCGGATCTGTTTGCCGGCAAAGTAGTGCAACATATCCACGGAGCTCTGGAAGAAGCGTGTCTGGTACTCCGGCAGCTCCTCGATGCGACGGCGGAGATATGCATCAATGTCCATCAAGCTAACGGCGGCACCGAAATAAATGCTCTCATTCGTTTCCCGCACCTCCAGCAACTCGGGCACTCGAATGGGATTGATGAGCACGGGATAGAGAAAGTGCTTGAATTTCACCTCCACGCCCACCTCGGTGTTGCCCACAATTAGCTTGGCAGCCGGATGTTGAGTCTTGAGCTGTAGCAGCTCCTGCAGCGTCGTTGGACGATGCCAAGCCACACGATCGGAGCGAAAGATGAGACTCTCCTCATCGTATTTCGCATTCAACTGCAATTCCGGCGGAAAGATGGGTTCCTGGCTGGGATCGAAGGGCTGAAACTCGCTGCGCTCAAAGAGTTTGTCATCGGTATTGGGCTCATCTCCGCCAGCACAGCCGTTGCCATTGACGCGACAACACTTGTCACCCATTCCACAGGCGAATTCCTTGGTGAATGTTTTGTAGCCCTCCAGGATGGGACGGTAACCGGTGCAGCGGCACAAGTTACCCTGGAATGCCACCTCCAAATCCCGCATCGACGGCTGTGCCGCATTCCGCAACAGTGCATACATGGACATCACAATTCCCGGCGTACAGAAGCCACACTGCGAGCCATGCGCCTTGGCCAGACGCTCCTGTGCCGGATGCAGACGAGTTCGTGTACTCCCAATCCCCTCCACCGTGGTCACAGCACAGCCATGCATGGCACACAGCGGCGTGAGACAGGCATTGACTGCCAGGTGCTTTATCTGGTTGCTCTCACGATCCAGGCGGGAGATCATCACGGTACAGGCTCCGCATCCTCCCTCGCCGCATCCTAGCTTAGTGCCACATAGACGCAAGGTGTCCCTCAGATAGGTGAGCAGTGTACATTCCGGATCGGGATTGCTATCGGTAACCTGTAATATAGAAACCATTTATTGCAACAATTATGATATTAAAAAAAGGAATTTCGAATAAATATTTTTGTTTAATTTCAAATAATTATAATGATATAATAACTTTTATTTCTCGATCTTAATTAATAAGATTTAAGAAATTACAAACAAAATTATCGCTGAAGCGTTTCTTAAATACTTTAACTCGATTATATTATTGACGATCAACTGCGTTTATATTTATTAATTTTCACGAAATACCGACCACTCAAATCTAATTCGATTCAGCATCAAAATTTACCCTTTTTTATACCCTTACCTGATCGCTTTTAAAAAAACAATGCAAAGTTTCATAACTTTGTCGAATTTTAACCGATTTCCTTGTGGAATGTAAATTTTTTCATTATTTGGCGTCTAATTTGGTTCTGAATCAAAATTGGAAAATTGATTTCTATCACTGTCCATATCTTTTTTTAATTTTTCCTTTGACACTTTTTCAATAAATAAGTATTTTGAAAAACGTGATTTGTATGTAACAAGATGTATTATTTTTCGGTTGATCAACAGCTCTACTCTTTATTTTTAAGATTGAATAATTCTTTTGCCTTATTCTGGTTAAACTAGTTTTCCATTCCTGGTTGTGTAACTAACGCGCTGTTATCTTTGACAAATAGAAAAACTAGTCGGCCGGTGCTACAGTCGAGCATACTCGACCATCCAAAATCAGTCACTTCTAAAAACTAAATAATATTTAAGATTACCATAAACTCTTATATATTAAATTTTTCGCCGCTCAAATTTACACAGTAAATTTATAATAAACATGAATTTAACATAGAATTTTAACTCAACGTTTATATAAATACCAATATAAAATTATTTAAATGAAATGATTAAACATGTATTCAAAATTAAATGTCAGTATAACATTCTTAAAGAACAATTTCATTAAATTGTAAAAATTAAAAAAAATAGCTTAAAATCAGCTGGAAAAAAAGTTGTTCCCGCCGCAAATCGAACCCGCGACAAAATTGCAAAAATTTTCAAAAGACAAAGGCTCAACGAGTTGAGCCACTCTCGCACTTATGTCTTTATCCTCCTAAATGGCCATATTGCTTGTTTTAGTGCTCAATTAAAAAGTAAAAGAAATAATTTATATTTTAACATTTAATGTTAATATTACATTTTAAATTAGCACTGAGTTTGTTTTAATATAAAATGAAATTGAATTCGAACATAAATAAATTAAAATTCTGTCACCCACGACCCACGGCAGGACTCGAACCCACGAGCACTGTCCGACTCCGCGACTCAGTACACTACGCCACCGAAGCTCACGTCTGAATGGACGCCAATTTGTTATATAATATGTTAATATCAATTTTTTGTTTTATCAAGATATTCAAGTTTTAATTACTGCCAACGCGCCATCAACGAATTAAACAGCAAAATTTATTATTTGAATATCTTCGCTATTTACTGTGCGATCAGAATGAAATTTTCATCAAAAATTTAGGACAATTATATCTTCATCTGTGCAAAATCTGGAGTTTCTGGCTTTCAAAATGCTCTTATAATTTGGATATGAAATGTTCAATGTCAATTTGCAGGCGGTTAAGGGGGCGTGGCTGATTTTTGAAACAAACTTGATCTGCCTGCAGTATAGAGGAACCTACATACCATCTCTAGCTCTTATAGTCTCCGAGATCTAGGTGTTCATACAGACAGACAGACGGACAGACAGACAGACAGACAGACAGACAGACGGACATTGCTGTATCGACTCGACTATTGATGCTGATCAAGAATATATATACTTTATAGGGTCTGCCACGCCTCCTTCTACCTGTTACGCACATATTCGGTAAAACAAACCCAATAGACCCCTGTACTTTTTTTAGGTACGGGGTCTAAAAAAAACAAGTATTTTCAATATTCAGACAGACTTTGATCTTATTTTGTATATTTTACTGTCAGAGAGCAATGACTTAATTTATAACAGGTAGATTTATAAGCCTTAAAAGTTATGTCACAACCACGTGAACCTCATAAATGTAAAAATTTATTCGTTTTTAATCAATAATTTTTTAATCTAATTTCTAATTTTTTTTCTTTTGTACAGATTAAAGACTTGAGTTAGCACTACACTTCACCAAAAGAAAATATGAACCCCCTTTAGGATATCTTTATGCTTGATACGCCCGTGTTAGCTGTTACTGTTCCACATTTTGAATAAAAACAAAACACACTACTTTAAAAACGGGTTTACCTTTTTGCCGTTTACAAAAAACACTAAAACTGATGTTGCCGCTTCTGTTTTGGACATTATTCGTCAATATTTAAATTTTTGTATTTTAATGAAATAAAACGAGCTGACTGAAAATACCCGCACTCAAAAAACACAACCGACGCGTATAAGTCACGAAACCGTTCTGACGCGAAGGCGACAAGATTCCGAGGTTAGAGGTCTACAGTTGAACCGAACGAGTCTCCTATAGGCTTGTCGGTTCATTCGTATGTATAACGAAAAAGCAAGATTATCAGTCAGAAAATGCTGCAAATTTAAAATTATTTGAACAAATAAAATAACAACAATTTTAAGTCATTGATAATTGTTACAAATGTTTTTAAAAAATTTACATATTTTATTGAGTCTTAAATATATACAAAAACATATACTTCATATATTTATAGTATAATGTTTGTTTTTCACATTCTTTACAGCATTGGAATATTTAAATTAAAATGTGTCAACTTTAACTTAACTCTGATTGCTGATAAAACTCCAAGCAATTTAGTTCATATTGATCTTTGGATATACTTTAATAAGTATACTATATGTTTATGCTTAATACAGTATATAAAACAAGATAAAGTCTTAAGTGCATACTTAAGAGTATATGTACTTAGTTGTTGGTTATTTTACAATACAAATAAACAGCTAGATTTTTTCTTAACATGAAGAGCTAGAGGTTTTATTAATGCTACGCAGATTTCAGATCCAAATCCCGCTCTACCTTTGTCCCTTCATATTGTGCTTGGCGACGCATTGCCTCTTTCAGTTGTTGTTGTTCAAATCGTCGCGCCGACCATTGATACCTGTAAACAAGAGCATACGAATTAATGAATTGCAGTTCAAGTATCAAATTCAATTATAGCAATTCACCTGCAGGTCATCCAATATAAAATAGTGCCACAAAAGAAGCTGCCAAAGCCAACATGTGTGGAAAGGTGAGCGCGGGAGGTGCCTAAAAATGTCAACACACCGATGGAAACTTCAAAGATTTTTTAAAAATAAACCAATTGAGTCCCCAATCTAATTTTTTTTGCTAAATTCATCATAAATCACCCCCTATTTGTGTTTTTTTTTTTTTAGTTTTTGAGATGAGGCCCATATAATAGACAATTACCAAAACCAACAACCAACTTATTGTTTTTGTTTTTAAATTTATAAAAAAGCTGGAAAAAAAGCTAAGACAGCAGCAGTGCTGTCAACGCTATAGAATCTAGTGCGGATTAGAGTTGAGCACAAGTCGTGTTTTGCAAATGAAAACTATCGTACTGTCGCGACTCACGGATGCGCAGCTGACTTACTTTTTTAACAGTTACTTTAGAAAAGTTTAAATGTTTGAAAATAAATAAGGATAAGAAATGCTCTTTTGGCAATCATTTGTCTACTTTCAAGTGTTAATTTATGCTTTACAAATGCAGTTGTTAAGTGGTAAGCAAGTGTAGTTAACAGACAACTTTTATATTATTTTTAATGTGATAAGTTTCTTGCAGCGCTCGATACATTTGAGATAGTCAACTACCAAACAACTAAATTTACGCTGGCAGAGCATTGGCTGAATGACACTGTCAAAGAGGAAAGAGAGCAGACAGACAGCTTTTTGAAATTCGACGATAACGATGAGACGCTACAAGGCGCCAAGCAGGTGGAGACTCTGCAGGAAGGCGCCTTTTGCAGGCGCAGCTTCGATGGACGCAGCGGTTACTGCATCCTGGCTTATCAGTGTCTGCATGTCATAAGGGAATTTCGTGTGCACGGCACTCGCATTGACATCTGCACACATCGAAACAATGTGCCCGTCATTTGTTGTCCACTGGCGGATAAGCATGTCGAGGCACAACGCATCAGTGCCACAAGTAGGTTGAAAACAAATCACAGATAACTAAAAATAACCATAGCCATTTTATCTAGAATGCCAGGAGTACAATAGCGCCGCAAGAAGTCTGCGTTTAAGCGATACTGAACGCATCTTCTCCGGCAAAAAGTGTGTGTCTAGTGTACCACTGATAGTGGGTGGCACTCCCACCCACCACGCCCTCTTTCCACACATGACTGCCTTAGGCTGGACGCAAAGCAACAAGGACATTAAATTTGGCTGCGGTGGTACGCTGGTCAGTGAACTGTATGTGCTCACGGCAGCACATTGCGCCACATCTGGTAGGTGAGTTCCAGGACTTCACAAGACTTCCCGACTGTATATTATTTAATATGCTTGCAGTAAGCCACCGGACATGGTGCGATTGGGCGCTCAGGAATTAAACGTTACCAGTGCCTGGCAACAGGACATTAAGATACTTATAATCATTCTGCATCCAAAGTATCGGTCATCTTCTTACTACCACGACATAGCGCTACTCAAGTTGACCAAGCGCGTCCAATTGTCGGAGCGGGTGCGTCCCGCCTGTCTGTGGCAAGTGCCCGATCTGCCCATTAGGATTGTGATGGCCACTGGCTGGGGACGCACAGAGTTCCTGGGTGCCAAGTCCAATACATTACGGCAGGTTGATCTGGATATGATAAAGCAGCAGCGTTGCAAACAAATCTACCGCAAGGAACGCCGCTTGCCAAATGGCATTATTGATTCTCAGTTTTGTGCCGGCCATTTGCCAGGTGGCAAGGATACCTGTCAGGGAGATTCAGGTGGACCACTGCATGCTGTATTACCAGAAAACAACTGCGTGGCCTTCGTTGTGGGCATAACATCGTTTGGAAAATTCTGTGCGGCGCCAAATGCTCCAGGCGTATACACCAGACTATTCTCATACTTGGATTGGGTAGAGAGGATTGTATTTAAGAAACATTAGACCTAAGATACAACCAGGGAGCGTAAGAGTTATAATTTTTTAAATACAAATTATGAAAAAACAATTATTTGCTGGTTTTTTGAAAAAGTTGAAAAATTTAAAATAGTTATTACTATTAATTTTTTTTATATAAAATAACATTTATTATTCAATTGTTTTATAAAAACTTTTAAGTTGTCAATTTTTTTTTTTTAATTCATAACTATTATTTGCAGTTATTGGATACAACTGTGATCTGGTCCAAAAGAACTGCGGACTGTGAATTGATATTTACTAATAATAATCGATTTCTACTGTACATGTAAGTAATTTCATATAACAAAATTCTTCTGGTATTCCCAATTCTTATGGCACTATATTCCAAGGTGTAAAGCTGCCTGCTTCTGGTTCATCGAGCTGAAAAGTACAAGTGATTAGTAATAGTTAGAAGCGCTATGAAATTAACCAACCAATTGGGTGAATTTATCCTGGCAAGCCATGCGGATTCTGGCCGATGTAGCCGGCGCCTCAAGATTATAATGTGCGCTTAGTTTCTGCTCCGTTCGAGCAGCTGAAATGGCTTCTTTGATGGCAAAAAATACGGAACAACCGATGAAAAGCGGAGGTTCGCCAACAGCCTGAAATGATGTGAAATTAAATTAATAAGAGGAAAATTAAACAGTCATTCCTTGGCTACCTTTGAGGAGTAAACTGCACGTGGATTGGGAGCATTGGTCAGTAGACTAACGTTAAATTCGCCGGGTATATCTGCAAATCCGGGCAGCTTATACATGCCCGGTCCACGAGAGTAAAGCATGCCCTGCGGCGAATACATGAGTTCTTCCAGTGTAAATAGGCCATATCCCTGCATAAATGCGCCTTCGATCTGGCCAATGTCAATGGCCGGATTGATGCTGGATCCAATGTCCATGACAATGTCTGTGCTCAGCACCTGATGATCTCCGGTGAGGCAGTCAATCTCCACAACCGATATGCCCACGCCGTTTGTGAAATAGTTGTAGAGGCGTGCATTCGGATTTGTTTCGGGATTATAGCCAATATTGGGAATGGCATAGAAACCAGTTGCCGACAGACTGACACGATCAAAATATGCCTTGTTGATCCATTCCTTCCAGGTGCCCGATGGCAGCGCCTCCTTAATGGGCACCAGGCGCTTGTTAATCTTCTCGCAGGCATCCAGTACGGCCATACCATTCAGATCTGATCCCACACTGGCTGCCGTTGGTGATGTATTTGGCACCTTATCCGTTGCCGTCTCCGAGATGTGAATCAGTTCAATGGGAATACCCAGCGATCGTGCAGCACATTGGATCATCTTGATATTAAGACCCTGACCGATTTCAACACCACCATGGGATAACAGCACCGATCCATCCGCATAGATGTTGATCAGGGCACCTGCCTGATTTAGATGCATTACACCAAAGGCAACGCCAAACTTGGTGGGCACCAATCCAATTCCACGCTTCCTCCAACGATTCTCTTCATTAAATTTCACAATCTCTGCCTTTCTTTTGTGGTATTGCGATTGATTAAGACAATCCTGGAAGCAGCGCTCAATGGGGAATCGCTCCAGCTGTTGATTGTAGTGTGTGTAGTCGCCAGTTTTGTAAAAGTTCAGCCGCATCACATCTAGCACATCCCGGCCCACAATTCGGGCCACATCCCGAATAATATGCTCCCCCGCGAACATTCCCTGCGGTCCACCAAATCCACGGAAGGCCGTATTCGAGGGAAGATTGGTTTTGCACACCCAACCGGCGACTCTCACATTGGGAATGATATAACAGTTCTCAAAATGCGTCATGGCACGATCCAGAACCTAAAATACAGGATAAATGGTTGTAAATAAAGTATTAAACTTTCAATCTACCTTATAAAAAATAACAATAAGTCATAAATTGCAATTAATTTCGATCTAATCGTAGGTAAATTACCCTATTTCTTTAATTGAAGCCATGTTGCTTTCGAATTTTTTCAAATTTCAAAGGTCCTCTTACCATCAACATGGATGGCTTGGATAGTCGGAAAATATTAAAATATAAAAAGTGAACAAAATTTAAATACAGAATCAATTTAGAGGTCAAATCATGATCAAAATGATATTCCGCTGGAAAATCGGTTCATTTTTAATGAAGTTATGAGAGATCAAAGTTTTTGAAAAAATGTCAAGGGGTAAGTATGGAAAATTTGATGATAAATGGCTTTGTATTAAAAATATATCAAATTTTCTAGATGATAAAAATTTAAATGCAGAATCAATTTAGAGGCTAAATCATGATCAAAATGATATTCTTGAAAATCGGTTAAGTTTTGGTGAAGTTATGAGAGATTAAAGTTGATCAAAAATATATCTACTTTTTCAGGACTTATTAATGAGAATATTTACCGAAAATGATAAGTCCATAGACCATCCAGCGTTGTTGTACAACTCAATGTAACAGGCCGTGATGAGTCCCTCCCGGGTGAAGCCCACCTTGTACTTGAAGAGGAAGGGATGACGGGTGCCCGTGATGAGCATATCCTCATCGCGATCGAGCATGCAGCGCACAGGTCGACGCAGTCGATAGGCAGCCAGGGCTGCGGGCAGGGCTACCGAGATGCCACGTGACTCCTTGCCACCGAAGCCACCACCAAGACGCTTGGCGCGGCACACAACGCGATGCGAGGGCAAGTTACAGACATGGGAGACCAGTTTCTGAATCTCCGACGGATGTTGCGTGGAACAAAAGAGCTCCAGTTCATCCGTATCACGGGGCACAGCCAGGGCTGCATGAGTCTCCAGATAGAAGTGCTCCTGGCCACCCATACGACAGCTGCCCTCATACACGTGATCCGCCTCGGCAAAGGCCGTCTCCACATCACCCTTAGTAATGTATTTCGGATAGTTGGGATAGAACGAGCCGTGCTCAATGGCCTGCTCAATGGTGACAATGACTGGACTAATCTCCTCGTACTCCACTTTCACCATGCGGGCAGCTCGTTGGGCCAGCGTCTGATTATCAGCGGCAATTGCACCTATAATCTGTCCATAGCAGTGCACTGAGCCGGCGGCAAAGACATGCTCATCATGGAACACTGGACCCACCTCGTTCTCGTGCTCCGTAATATCCTTGGCGCTGAAGAAGCCATGTACTCCTTCCATGGCCAATGCTTCGCTGGCATCCACATTGATTAACTTGGCGTGTGCCTTGGTGCTCAGCACAAATCCCAAATAGAGCTCGCCATCCATGCGAGGAATATCATCCGTATAGATGGCCTCACCCGTCGCCTGTTTCAGCGCTGCCGCATGAATCTTTGGCTTGCCAACTGGATCATGACTGGCCTGATCGCTGGAGACACGCTCAAACAATTGGGCACTTCGGAGAGCAGGTGTATGGAAGCCATCGGCGCCACTGAGCTCCGCCTTGGGCACTGCATCCGGCGGCATGATTCCAGCATCGCAGAGTTTCCTGCTGATAGCCAAGTAGGATTTGAAGAATAGACTGACTACCAGGGCACGTCGATAGGCAATCATGCCACCCGGCGCGGATGCAGCCAATGGCAGCTCGGAGCACAAGCTCTCCGAGATCTGCTCCACCAATGCCTGATTCCAGGATTGTCCTATTGCCAGCTCGGAGGTTTTCGGCGCCAGCACCGTGGTGGGAGCCATGCCACCAAAGGCCATGTGAAGACGGCTCACCACATTGGAGCCGGGCTCAAAGTGGACATTCACGGCGGCATTCACAATGGCAATGTCGTCATCCCGTCTCCTTGCCTGCTTGAAGGCCACAAAATGCTGATCCGGCGTTGTCTTCTGGAAGTGTATGCCCAGCAGTACCTCCTCCGGCCGGATGATATTTCGACGGTAACCCGTAAAGAAGCCGCTGCCCATGTGAACGGATCGCCTGCCAGCATCCAGACTGGCCACCTCCAGACGCGCTCCGGCTGCTGTCAGCACGGGATTCATGTCGGAGATGGGACTGCCCGTCATGATGTTGCCACCCAGACAGGCGACATTCCGGATCTGTTTGCCGGCAAAGTAGTGCAACATATCCACGGAGCTCTGGAAGAAGCGTGTCTGGTACTCCGGCAGCTCCTCGATGCGGCGTCGCAGATATGCATCAATGTCCATCAAGCTAACGGCGGCACCGAAATAAATGCTCTCATCCGTTTCCCGCACCTCTAGCAACTCGGGCACTCGAATGGGATTGATGAGCACGGGATAGAGAAAGTGCTTGAATTTCACCTCCACGCCCACCTCGGTGTTGCCCACAATTAGCTTGGCAGCCGGATGTTGAGTCTTGAGCTGGAGCAGCTCCTGCAGCGTCGTTGGACGATGCCAAGCCACACGGTCGGAGCGAAAGATGAGACTCTCCTCATCGTATTTCGCATTCAACTGCAATTCCGGCGGAAAGATGGGTTCCTGGCTGGGATCGAAGGGCTGGAACTCGCTGCGCTCGAAGAGTTTGTCATCCGTATTGGGTTCATCTCCGCCAGCACAGCCGTTGCCATTGACACGACAACACTTGTCACCCATTCCACAGGCGAATTCCTTGGTGAACGTCTTGTAGCCCTCCAGGATGGGACGGTAACCGGTGCAGCGGCACAAGTTACCCTGGAATGCCACCTCCAAATCCCGCATCGACGGCTGTGCCGCATTCCGCAACAGTGCATACATGGACATCACAATTCCCGGCGTACAGAAGCCACACTGCGAGCCATGCGCCTTCGCCAGACGCTCCTGTGCCGGATGCAGTCGAGTCCGTGTACTTCCTATGCCCTCCACCGTGGTCACAGCACAGCCATGCATGGCACACAAGGGTGTAAGACAGGCATTGACTGCCAGGTGCTTTATCTGGTTGCTCTCACGATCCAGACGGGAGATCATCACGGTACAGGCTCCGCATCCTCCCTCGCCGCATCCGAGCTTAGTGCCACATAGACGCAAGGTGTCTCGCAGATAGGTGAGCAGTGTACATTCCGGATCAGGATTGCTATCGGTAACCTGTAATATAAAAACCATAACAATTATGATATTTGAAAAAGAAGAAATTTAAAAATATTATGTTTTTTAATTTTAAAAAATTATAATGATATAATAACTTTTATTTCTCGATCTTAGTTAAAAAGATTTAAGAATTTACAAATAAAATTATCGCTGAAGCGTTTCTTAAATACTTTAACTCGATTATATTATTGACGATCAATTTATTAATTTTCACGAAATACCGGCCACTTAACTCTAATTCGATTCAGTATCAAAATTAGCCTTTTTTTAAACTCTTAACCTTTTTAAAAAAATTCAAAATTTTATAACTTTGTCGAATTTTAACCGATTTCCTTGTGAAATATAAATTTTTTCATTATTTGGCATCTAATTTGGTTCTGAATCAAAATTGGAAAATTGATTCCTATCACTATTCATATATTTTTTAAATTTTTCGCTTGACACTTTTTCGAAAAATAAGTTTTTTGGAAAAACCTGATTTGTATGTAACAAGATGTATTATTTTTCGGTTGATCAATAGCTCTACTCTTAATTTTTTTTTAAATACTTCTTTTGGCTGTTTCTGGTTTAACTAGTTTTCCATTCCTAGTTGTGTAACTAACGCGCTGTTATCTTTGACAAATAGAAAAACAAGCAAAACACTTGATTGCAATTCTGTTTACGTGTTTATTTTTACTGCATACATGTAAATACATACATATTTATGTATATTTAAATAAATGAGAATGTACAAAAGCTGGACAAACTTAGTTATCATGTAATATCGGCAAGTGTAACAAATTGCACACTGAAATCCAAATAACGATTGAGATAGTACAATAGTAATGGATATACAAAATAAAATCGATCAATGAATTGATTCTCAATACGTTTAACAGAAGAATTGCTTTTAAATTGAACAGATAATTCAAATAATAATTTCTTATGAAATACTCTTTCTAACTTAATTCTAATATCAGACACGTGCATAGATCTTTATCAATATTATATGTGTTACATAGAAACAATTCAACAAGAAACACTCAAGATGGAACGATTTGTATACCCTGTTCTTTTTATTATTATTATTTTTTTTGTTTTGATTAGAAACGAAATACATATGTATGTACATATTGCAAGCAGTGATAACAGACTATTTCTAAGATAACAGAGTGCTTTATTATCTATGAACAATTGCAGTAGTTCGCAAATAAATTAAAAACATTAATAAAAGAAAAGAAAAACCGTGAAGTACTTTGCTCAGATAAAATAAAGTATATAAACAATAATAACTCTTTCTTTCATCTAAGCTTCTTAGCCTACATAAGGCTATATTTCTACTATCTCTGAATACACTGAAATTTAGCATTGCAAAGTATATTAGTTAATTTGTATTGTAAAATAGTTTCTTATCGTTATCTGTATCTTGATTAACGTTGAAACACACGCAATAACAGAAGTTATCAAGGGAATTTAAAAATAATTGGTAGGTTGCTTTGTTGCCCCCTGTTAACAATGACCCAATATTGTGGGTCAATTGTTATCAGCACGGCAATTGCAATAAATTAATAAGTATGCATAGCGTGAGCTATCAATGGAATGAGTGTCGAGGTTTTATTACTGTCAACGGACAGTAAACAAAATTGACAGAAAAACAATAACATTTACAGATAAAAAAACAAGTATTTTCAAATGACAATATTCAGACAGACTTTGATCTTATTTCGAATATTTTAGTGTCCGAGAGCAATGACTTAATTTATAACAGGTATATTTATAAGCCTTAAAAGTTATGTCACAACCACGTGAACTTCATAAATGTAAAAATTGATTCGTTTTTAATCAATAATTTGATAATCTAATTTCTTATATTTTTTATACAGATTAAAATCCTCAGTTAGCACTACACTTCACCAAAAGAAAATAAGAGCAAATAAGAAAATAAAAACAAAACACACTACTTTAAAAACGGGTTTACCTTTTTGCCGTTTACAAAAAACACCAAAACTGATGTTGCCGCTATTGTTTTGGACATTGTTCGTCAATATTTAAATTTTTGTATGTTTTCAAACTCTTATTCTTTGTATTTTTAATTATGCATAAGTTCGTTCTTAAAGATTAAAATGAAATAAAACGAACTGACTAAAAATACCCGCACTCAGAAAACACAACCGACGCGTACAAGTCACGAAACCGTTCTGACGCGAAGGCGACAAGATTCCGAGATTTGAGGTCTACAGTTGAACCGAACGAGTCTCCTATAGGCTTGTCGGTTCATTCGTATGTATAGCGAAAAAGCAAGATTATCAGTAAGAAAATGCAGTAAATTTTAAATTATTTGAACAAATAAAATAACAACAATTTTAAGTCATTGATAATTGTTACAAATGTTTTTAAAAAATTTACATATTTTATTAAGTCTTAAATATATACAAGCACATATATTTTATATTAATGTTTGTTTTTTACATTCTTTACAGCATTGCAATATTTAAATTAAAATGTGTCAATTTTAACTTAACTCTGAGTGCTGATAAAACTACATGTGATTTATTTTCCTGATTACTTCCAAGCAATGTAGTTCGTATTGATCTTTGGATATACTTTAGTAAGTATACTATATGTTTATGCTTAATACAGTATATAAAACAAGATAATGTCTTAAGTACATACTTAAGAGTATATGTACTTAGTTGTTGATTATTTTACAATACAAATAAATAGCTAGATATCTTCTTAACATGAAGACCTAGAGGTTTTATCAATGCTACGCAGATTTCAGATCCAAATCCCGCTCCACCTTTGTCCCTTCATATTGTGCTTGACGACGCATTGCCTCTTTCAGTTGTTGTTGTTCAAATCGTCGCGCCGACCATTGATACCTGTAAACAAGAACATACGCATTGTTGAATTCCAGTTTAAGTATCAAATTCAATTATAGCAATTCACCTGCAGGTCATCCAATATAAAATAGTGCCACAAAAGAAGCTGCCAAAGCCAACATGTGTGGAAAGGTGAGCGCGGGAGGTGCCTAAAAATGTCAACACACCGACGCCCATACCGCCGCTGATGCCGTAAAGAAAACTGTTACGAAAGCATGGAATCTGAGCAACATCGCGTCCAAATATGAAGAAACTCTGCAGCAGATTGTAAATAAAGGCTATTTTATATTTGTTTAGGATTTATAGTTGTACGGCTTATACCTTGCTGGGATCCTCTGTATCATCCGTCATGGTTTTTATATATATATTTATTTATTTAAATACCACTCAAAGGCAAAACTACTAAACGCGGTGGGAGAACAGCTGTTTGCTTACAGTGTTGCCCTAACATGTTGAAATAAATAAATAAATAATCGCATGTCAAGCAAAAGCATCATGCAAGCTGTAGAAACTTGTTTAATTGTGAATTAATTAAATAAAAACCACTAAATTAGAAAACCATATGAGTATAAACTAATTATTATTTATAACTATAAATAAATAGGGTCATTTATGGCAGTCAACAGACATTTAAAAAAAAGTATTTAAAAAGGAATACCCTCAATGTTTTTCATGCAGTGTAGTTTTTTTTTTTGGTAAGAGTAGGCAACACTGGTCCACGTAGCAAGAACAAGAATTTGCCACAATCACAATTTCACTCTTTAGTTTTTTGGGTTTTTATTTAAACAAAAACAAAATAGTATAACCAGCAACGACAACACAAAACCAGTTATAATACCCAACAGCTGATCAAATTTAATGTCAATTAAAAGCTCTGTGAGTTCCAGTATAGCACACGCCAATAAATAATTTCAGGTAAGGTTCCATGCATTTCGTATGTATTGCCTTGCAGCACGCATACATATGCATGCAAGCGTGCGTACGTGTATGTGTGTAATTAAGGCACTTGTATAAGTAGCTGACGAAAGCAAAACAATTTATTTGTGGGTTAAATCAGATGAATATCTTGATACCTGGCCATACAATTAGTTTGTTTTAGTATTCTGCTGTTTTGTGAACATACCTGGCATTGATTTGAAAATCAGGAGACATGTACACGTACGCAGAATACATCTTTGAAATTTTAAGTTCGTGATAGGAGGTAGACTAGTTGTATTATCTATTGGTAATCGCTCTCTCATTCATTCTTTTTTTTACCTTTGCAGTTATTCTCAGCACACGGCATTCACAACAACAACTGATGTCAGACCGACGTACAGTCACATAATACATACCCACATCATATGTATGTATGTAAATATATACGATAGATAAACCAAGTGAAAACCGAATTTCAACCCGTAACCGATTCTTCCAAGCAAAACAGCTGTGCACACAAAGAGAGATCATCCACATATATAACGTAACCGTAACATCCACCGATTGTGCGCACAATGGATTTATCAGCTTCATCATCATCAGACAATTCGATATTGCAAACGCCAGATCAGAAGAGTAAATCGTATATTAGCGACAGTACACTATATGATAGTGCTTTGGATCATCAATTATCCACAACGGCCTACAAATCCTGTAATGGTAAGTAAATTATTCATGAGTCAAGTTGCCATGGGACTACTCTTCATTCAGTAAGCTTCAGCCTTGAGCAAATCAGTTATGCCTACAGAGATGAGTAGCCGCAGTTCAAGTCTAAATATGCATCAATTCGAGGAAATCTATCATGAGGGGACTATTAACAAGGACTCGTCAGCTTCTCAGCGACACTACGCATTGAAGGACGAACACACACGTCTCTGGCGTCAATTGAACACCTTGAAGCTGCAAATAGCTGCACTAAGAATCGAGACGGATCACTTGCAACAAATGGAACATAAACAGGAACAATTGAACTGCACGAACTTATGCTCTAGTCAGAATATTAAGACGACACTCTTCAATTCTGCACAGCAGGCACTAAACGAGCTTAAGCCAATCGAATTTCCGCATCACTTTTTCACACAAATATTTTCAATGTTTGCTTATGATCAGTTCTTTATGGAGCAATGTCATCATATCGATGTCTTGCTTTACGAAACTGTGCAAAAGTTGTGTATTAAGGAATACCAGGCACAGGAACTTACCTTCAAGGAGAAGGTCAACAAAAAGTTGACAAACACAAGAACAAAGCTTAAGGATAAATATAATTTAAAGCTGGCCAAACTGGAAGAAACACAAAAAGCGGATTTGCTTAAAATGAAAGAGAAATGTTACGAGTTGCTGTTCCAGTTTTTATCTGAAAACTGCAAAGAAAATATGTATATAAAGTCGTATTTGCAGGAACTGAAAACTTTGTATATGCAAGAAAATGATCAGCTTTAGTCTTAATATTTATTTTTATATGCCTTTAACTTTATTTTTTATTTTATATATTATTTTTTTGATTAGTAAATGTATTTCATCAATCGCATTTTTATATTTCATCTATTCTCCACAGAAAGCCTCATTGCCGATTTGAATCAGAGCTCAGAACAGTCAAAATTCGCACAAAAAATGTCAAATGCCGAAGATTTTTCCAACGGCAATGAAAACGATGCATCTGCTCGGAAAACCTATAATACGGGTGTAATAAATGCTAGCACGTTGTTGATACAATCCGAAAGCACCGATACGAATACCTCGCAGGAGGAAGTGGACCCCAAGTCTCAACTGGCCAACAAGACAATATTCAAGAGCGATAATCCCAATTTGTCAATTATAGAAATAAATGAGAATTCCATACAAGTGGAAGATCTGGAGAAAGAGGTTGTACTGATCGAACGTCTGTCGAGTAACGATAATGATGATGAGGCTGTCGAAAAAGTCAAAAACATACTGAGAAAATCCCCAAATAAGCAAGTGGACAATGTGGCAGATAAGCGTCGACGCAAGGCAGAATCTCTGCTGCAGTCGAGCAAACAAAAGTTGGATATATCCATAGCCGAAGCATCTGCAGCAGCCGATGGTAGTAATGATAAGCGTCAACAGCTTGCCGATGCTGCACCAGTGATCAGCGATCAGCCGCAAACCAAGCGCGATATTATCATCTACGATACATTGGAAGAATTCGATCAAAATTTGCCCTCGACTGTGACGCTGTTGAACACACCATTTGGCAGCAAGGTCTATCTTGTGGGCACAGCACACTTTAGCGAGGAATCACAGGATGACGTGTCCTTTGTAAGCAAAACATTGTTAAGCAAAGTAATTGAAACATAATCTAATCTGTCTGACTTTTCACAGGTCATTCGCAATGTCCGTCCAGATGTGGTCATGGTTGAGCTATGTCCATCACGTGTACACATACTGAAGCTAGATGAGAAGACACTGCTGGAGGAGGCAAAGAACATCAACATACCCAAGGCAACTAAAAAAAAATATGAAATCTGGTTAAGCAACTCTCATTACAAGTATTATTGCATGATTACAGATACGTGGCATACTCCAGACACATGGCTATATCAATGGCATCTTCTTCATTCTGCTGCTGCAAATGAGTGCTCAAATTGCCAAGGATCTGGGCATGGCACCAGGTGGCGAATTTCGACGCGCCTTCGAGGAGATACACAAGCTGCCTGGCTGCATTCTACATTTAGGCGATCGACCCATTCGCATTACACTTTATCGTGCTCTGCGCGCATTATCCTTATGGCAGACCATGAAGCTGGTCTGGCGTCTGACATTCACGGATAGCATCAGCATCGAGGAGGTTGAGGAATGCAAGCAGCGTGATCTGCTGGAGAAGCTTATGCAAGAAATGGCTGGCGAATTTCCAGCCTTCTCAGATGTCTTTGTGCGCGAACGTGATCTATATTTGTGTCACTCCCTGCAATTGGCCGCTTTGCCGCAGGCGGCACCTGGAGCGCATCAGGTGCGTCCGGTGCGTGTTGTTGGCGTGGTGGGAATTGGCCATGCCAATGGCATTGCTAAAATGTGGGGACAAGTCGATCCGGAGAAGATACCAGCCATTCTCGAAATACCACCAGCGAGCCTCAGTCAACGGGTCTGCAAGAACACTTTCAAGTACGGTCTAATCGGTCTTGGTTTTTACGGCGTCTTTCGTATTATGAGACCACGTCTGACGCGATTCTTTTAAGTAGATTGTGGACCATGTTTTCAATGTTGTTGATTTTATTTTTTTCGTTTTTAAGTACCACGCCCGCATAATTCAAATGGGTGTTGATATATTATAAGTATTGTACGTACTTGATGCTTTTGATAGAACCTGTTTACACACAACACAAGTGTACAAAAAGAAATAGAAACACAAAAAAAGAAAAAAACAAAAAAGACATTCAAACATATTCCTGGTTTAAAAAACCCAAAACTCTACTATTGCAAAGTACAGACATATACTTGGGATTGGGACTGTGAATAAGATGATATTCATATTCATATTCATATTCAATTCAATTGTAAGCGGACTTAATTTAGATTGTTGTCCCTGAATAGTTGTAAAAACTTAAATGTACACAGACTCCCCCAGATAATTAGTCATGTGTTTTGACCAGTTAGTTAGGCGCCATGGTTTCTCGACAGGCTTGAAAAATCTAGCTCAACATAAAATACTTCAATTGTTAATTGTGTATAGTAAATAATTTTAGCATAACTCTAAATGTGAAGGTGTCCGTGCAGCAGATACAATACTTTATCTTTGAATCGACTCTCATGTATGTAATTGTTGTTCATTCCGTAGTAACACTCTGAAATTTAGATAGTATCGTTAAAATTTAAGTGGGAACGTGATGGACCTTCAATATAGAAAGAATGGCCGTGTGTTAAATGTTACATATTATATTGAGGAATTTTACAATAACAAAAAATAAAAACAAAAACCCTACCTACAAATACTTTATTAAAAGATATCTACACTTTTTAATTGTAAACGTAAAATCTGTATTGCAAATACATGCAAGTTGTCTTGACGCTGTTTGTAGTTTGTGCTAATTTAGAACTGGAATTATGTAGCATTTAAAATAGTATTCCACCCGAAACAAAACCTTTGTGTATAATTCAATCAAATAAAAGTTTACATACCTAATAATACTGTTTCATATTCATTTGAACTATGTAGTTTAAATATATAAATCGCTAAAGTTGAATCCTACTACTTTTGGAACTAAATATGGACTTGGTTGCCGCTTCATGGGATCCCATAGAAATGCATATAAGACATATTTCACATACATATACACTGCGTTTGTTGTTTTCTTTTATTATGTACTTTAAACGTATCTTAAGCACTAAACTTCTCTCTTGTGTGTTGCTTTTTTGTATGCCATAAATCTTGTTTTTTCTCTTTTCTTTTTTAGTTAAAATTTTCCAACATTTTGTGTTTTTTTTTTTGTTTTTGCGCTTATATGTAGGTAACATATTTTTATTTTCTCTTACACTTTGCTGCAATACAAATAAAGTCTTAAATTGTAACTGTAAAATTCTAAATAGTTACAAATTAAATTCTAAATACATACGTAGTTAATTTTGAGGCGTGTTGTGTGTGTGTTTGTTTTTCTTTTGGGGTTCTCATTAGGTTTTTTTTTTGTTTTGTTTGTTTTGTTTTTAGGTTGGTAATGCAAATATGTATCGTATTTTAAATTATAACTTAGAAACTTGGAAAAATTCAAATCAAAGGCTGGGCACAGGTGCGTATGGATCCAGACAGATGTTGTTGTAGACAGATAAAGATACAGATGCAGATGATGTGATTGTAGAATTGGCAAATACAAACAAATGTAAGATCACGCGTGCATGCCAGTATTAAATTATTATCCAGTATATGTAGATCTGCCTTTTTGACTGCCTGCTTCCTGCCTGCCTGCCTTCTGCATGGAAGTTCCATATAATGTCACTGCCCGTTGTCACACCAGACGCAGCAGTCTACGGCGTCTCCGTTGACTCGACCTTCACTTCGGATTTAATGCTCGATGACAGATGATTATTAGGGTCGGGCGCACTCAGGTGCTAAAAGCAAGATGTATCAAGATTAGCATATCTATAGATTTTCAAGAATTTTGCACACGTATAATATATTGTATATTGTATAAAGGATATATAGTAGATATTTTATGTATTTATATATAGCATATATATTGTTTAATTCTGTTAGTAAACCCTAGCCTAGGCAAACAACAACTAATGACCAATATAAAAGAACAAGAACAAGTAGCAAACAACATCAACAACAACAACATAACAAGCTAGACCACACACACTTCCACACACACACACACTCACACACACGCACATACAGATGACTACAGGCATGACTAGGCATGGAACGACTTGGACACACACTGCGCACACACAAACAACTGGTAACAACAACACTGGTAACTTGTACCTACCGATTGGCTACTCACAATTCCAAGCGGCAATCCACCCACTTGCGGCGACAAATGTGGCACCGTTGGCAAAGCAGTGTTCGGCGGAACCGGCGACGGCAGGAGCGCGGCAGCCGCTGCCGCTGCGGCGGCCACAGCAGCAGCAGCTGCGGCCACAGATTGAGCGCCAGCGGGCGGAGGTGGTGCCAGGGCAGAACTGCTACTGCTGCCGCCAAGATTTGTTGTACTGTGGGGGCCATCATGCGGTGTGGTGCTGTGTGCCCGATGATGCAGTGCGCCTGTATAATAGCCGCCATTTAATCCTGTTTTGTATTTCGATTTTTTTTGTATTTTTGTATTTTATATTTTGGGTAAAGTTAAAAAATATGTTGCTGTATGCTTGTTTCCTTTTTTTTTCTGTGATATTTTTTTTTTGTTTAGGGAAATTTAATGTAAGGAAGTTTCGGTTATAGAGTAGTTCTCGATTGGTGGTGGCTGCGTGTGGTCTAAGAAGTAGTGGCTAGTGACGAATAATAGAAAAGAGTTGCTGCTTTTTGAAGGTAGTCAGTTTTAAGAATTTATGATGGCGATGAGTTCAGAACAGGCGTCAACGACTGTATAATTCCCAAAACTCCCAGAGTGGGCTCAATCTTGTAAGTGTCACAGAAATAAATGATTGTTCTATAAAATATTCTATGGACTACGAGGTATGCAATCAATTCCGCTGGTCAACGGTCATAAATTACTGACTTTCTAGAGGAGGAAACGTTTTTCTAGATTGTACTCTATACACATATATCAATCTATTTCATTATTTGTTTGTTTTCCTTAAATATTACGCTTGTTCTGCTCTGCACTCAATGATGTCATCATCCCAAAAACACAACAACAAAAAATATACAAAAAAAAAAAAAAATAATAATCAAACTAAATTTGTTTTTTAAACAATTTTGCAACAGTACGCCACACAAAAGCAACAATAATTGGTATTCATTAAAGATTTTGTTTTATTTGTTATTCTTGTTTTGTTTAAATTTTTCTTTTTTTTTTGATTCTGGAAAAGGTTCTGTTGGCTGACTTTGAAATTAACTTGATTTTTTCTTTTTCTTCAATTATTTTTAATTTTATTTAGCTTTCACAGTTATTAAAAATATTTTTATACATTACAAAATAACAGTATTTTATTTTTTTGTCTCTTTACTTTTATGCTTATGCTTATTCATTTCCACTTTTATCTTTTCTGTTTAACTTTATTTTGCTCATTTGTTGTTGCAGCTTGCTATATGCTCGTAGGATGTTGTGTGTGTGTGTGTGAGTGTTGGGGGTTTTTTTTTTGTTTAGTGTGCTTGTTATGTTTTCCAGTATATATAAATATATATGTGTGTGGGTGTTTTGTATATATATCTATATTTATGTTTTGTGCTTGAAATTTCAAAAATTTTGTTTTTAAAACAAAAAATTAGATATAAGCAAAAAAAACTGTTGAGGAATTGTTGTATTTAAGGAAAATGTTTTAAGTTTTGCTGATATTGGTCTTGAGCAAAAATTATTAAAGAATAAATGTGAAAAAATTGGCGTCAATTGCATTAATTGTTTAATTATAAACTTAAATTGCGAAAATTTTACAAAATTATACTTTACGCCTTATTTGATTTTGTTTTTGTTATGTTATCTGTAAATATTATTACATTTTTTATGCTAACAATTCTTAAATGTACCGACTACTCGGTTGATCATAATGTGCTGTTTTTTTGTTTGTTTTTTTTTTTTGTGTATTTTTATGGTTTAATTTGTTCTTATCTTCTGGTTTGTTTAACTGCCTTTATCAATAATGTTAATCTAAATGTTTTAATAGTAATTCTTTTGTTTTTCTTTGTTTTGTTTTGTTTTAATATAATTTCTGTTATATATTTTAAATGTACATAGACTATGCATTAATTTTACTTTTCTCTCTTATTTTTCTTTTTATTATTATTATTTATAGATGTGGTTCTATTTCACGCGCCGTGTTGTTAATTCGTTTTCTCAAAATAGTTATGTGAAATTAATTATTTTGTGGTCTCAGCATGTTGCGATCTTACCGCAAGGCGAAAATAAACTTGGATGATGAAATCATTATGCATAATAGAGCAGTGTTTTTGAGCAACATAAATTGTGAATTGCATAATTTAAATATATCAATGTTTACTTATTATTTTATAGCTTCAGTTTGTAGTTGATTGGCATATTTGAAAGAAAGTCAGTAATTTATGGCGCTGAATCATTAAACGGTTCTTAAAAATAATACTTTTTCGTTTTGATACTACAATTTGGAGGCTTGAAAGCTAATAGGTCTATAAACTTTGTGCTTGATTAGTAATATTATATTGTATAATAATACGGTATTTATAAATATCTGTATGTTCAAAATTTCTCTTATGTCTTGATACTAATTTATCGACTGTGCTTATCTTGTCATGTTTATAGAATTGATAGTTAGTTATATTAAATGTGTGAGTCAGGATATCAAAACAATTAACAACAATAACAATCCATCAAATTGTTTACTTTCACCTTTTGCTGTAAATAATTATGAATTATACATATTTATGCATACATATATACATATATATACACATATGTATATATATATCTTTATTATTGTACTTTAAACAAAAAGAAATCATAGTTATATGCTAACTACAAACGCTGACAAGTCCTGGACCAGAAATTTTGAAGTACAATTGATTTGTAAGTTCTTTTGCACTTGTGGTTGCTTTAAATCCTAAACGAACCTATTTGGAATAAATATAGTTAGAGGTTTAACAATCATTTGTATTAGTTTTGCAGTGTCTACTAGTTTTTTTCAACCATTCGCAATTCTTTTAAAACCATACACATATAAGTGTATATCTGAGGATTGTAAGTACGAAATTATTGCAGTTAAGCGTTTGCAGTTAAATAGCACACTATGCATGACTCTCTTTTTGATTAGTTTAAGAGTATATATGTATAATCGTTCATCATTTATTTACCCAACATCGGTCGCGCTCTAAACCTGATCATCGTCATCAAACATTCTCAATTATGTTTGAAGTCGATTTTATATAATATATATATATTTATATAGCTTAAACTGTTTAGCTTATATATCAATTTTTATAGCACGCGTTCTTAAAATCTTCATTCTACGCGATTCTCTCTCTATTTCTCTCTTCTCTCTCTCTCGCTTTATATATGTATTTATATGTAATGTGTGCTTGCAAATGAATCAGAAGAAGTATAAAACTATGTATGTGTTTGCTGCATAAATGTGTGTGTTAATTTGTATGTATGTGAAGGTGTGTGTGGTTGGGTGTGTGTGCATGTGATTGTGTTTAAACGATATCTGTTACTGTTTTGTGGTTTTGTTATGTTGTTTGTAACGCTCTCTCTCTCTCCCTGGCATCTGTTTCAGCCTCCTCCCACTACTTTTCTTGATTTGATATCATTTGTTGTAGTTTACCTTCGGGATAAACAGCCGCCGCAACGCCACCGGCCGCAGCTGTTGGCGGCGTACGCATGAAGTACTCCTTATTAACGCAATTCCTTAGCACTTCTGGAATATTGCCGACAATCGCTCGTCGTATTTCGGTGGCTGCCATTTCACGCAGCTCCGTTGCGGATGCATCGCTGAAGAAGGCGGCGTGTGGTGTGCAAATCAGATTTGGTGCATCTTTCAGTGCGCCCTGTAAATTTTGGAAAAATAGATAATGTTTAGTATAAACATGCCAAGCGTAGACAGAACGTCGTCTCAGATTGCGTAAAATGTTTCGTTTTACAACAATCTCTTACTTGAAATACATTGTATGGTTCGTTCTCGTGCACATCCAATGCAGCTGCTCTTATCCGACCCTGTTTCAGTGCCAGCGCCAAGGTCTCGTCATCGACCAGACCGCCGCGGGCGGTGTTCACCAGAAATGCGCCAGGTCGCATCTAAAAAGACAACAAATAAATAAATAAACCATGTATATAAATTGAATTAAATTCCAGTTACCTGTTTAATTGTGAATTCATTGATTAAATGATGATTGTGCTCGTTGAGCGTGCAATGCAGTGAGACGCAGTCGGACTGAAAGAGCAGATCCTGCAGGGTATAGACGCGTGTGAGGCCAAGTGATTTATCAATACCATCGGGTAGGTAGGGATCGTAGAATATAACATTGAAGCCAAATGCTTTTGCTCTCAACGCCACAGCGCTGCCAATGCGACCCAATCCAACTAATCCTAAGGTATCGCCACGAATGCGTGCGCAGCCCTATAAAATATGATGTTTAATTTAAAGTCATTCAATTAATAGATTGTATATACAGATAGTTTGTTAGATTACTTACATGCGCCGCTTCGCGCACTTGCTCCGGGCCGGTGAACTTCTTGCCCTCTCGCACCATATTCGCCAGCCAATAGGTGCGCCTGTATAGGTTCAATATCAAGCACATTGTTGTGTCTGCCACCTCCTCGACACCGTAGCCGGGCACATTGCATACGGCAATGCCCAATTCGCCAGCGGCCTTAACATCAATGTTATCTGTGCCGCTGCCAATGCGCACAATGATGCGTAAAGCTTTGAATTTCTCAAGATCCTCCTTGGTCAAGATGATGGTGTGCCACATCAAGGCGCCAACTGCTTCATTCAGCACCTGCAATAATAAAACAGTTAATTTACAATTTTCGATAGCATTATTAGATATTACTAACCTTCTCGTGTATTTCGGATGTGCTCTGTGCATCGCAGAAGGCCACTGTAGCCACATCCTTTAGTATGGGCATCTCAATCGAACAGTCGCGTCCATCCAGCAGGGCCACCAATGGACGTGCCTGTAGTGGACCATTGGCAAAGCTGCCCTTAACGTCAATGCGCGAACGCTTCGGCATCATTAGATTTTTATCCATATTTCTATATATTTGTTGTTTGTCTGTTTTTGTTGTTGTTGTATTGTTGCTGTTGTTGTTGATTGATTGTTGATTCTACTTATTGATTGTAGTTGCCTGTTGCTTCTTTCGTTTAGTAAATCAGAAATTAATCTCAGTTTTGTTTGTTGCGTATTGCAGTTACTTGAATTTCAATCAACGGAAACAAAACCTTTTTCAAGACGACAATTCACACATTGCAATCATTTTTGGCGCTTCATATTGACAACGAGAAAGAGAATCCTGCAAAAAACAACAAGAGAGAATACATATGTTAAAAATAATGCATAATATATAAACGCAGACAGAACTTGCAAATTAAATGGAAAACATGAAATTCGATGTCAAAGTACAACAAGAAAAAAAAACAGGCTACAACAAATCGCTTACGAATCACTAACAAATCGTGCCAATGTCAGCACAAAATTCACCGATGACAAGTTTCATTTGGATTTCGCAATCATCAGCGATAAAGATACATTTTGATTGCACTTGGCTTCCCCGCTCTCTCTCTCTCTCTTCCCCGTTTCTCTGCTTCACACCAATCACAGATTGCGTAGCTGGGCTGTTATAGAATGGAGAGAGAGAGAAGGGAAATGTGGGGACAACATGGAAATTTAACGCTTCTGGCTGGATCAGTATGAGTGTGTGCCTTATGTGTGTGTGGCATTCTGTCGGTATATGAAAGACATTTCTTGTTACTATTGTCACATTAACAACAACAACATCACATATAGTATGGCATTGCCCCCTCATTTCACGCGTTCCAATGGCCCTTATCAAAATCGTTGATTAGACGGACAGCAAGACACAGTAACAAGCACAAAGCAGCAATAGTAACTCACGTATTGCTGTACTGTGTCTAATTTTGGATTAGTTAACGTGTTCCTTGCGTATCTTATCAAGCGCCAAGAACAGAATATACAGAACAGAGCACCTCCAAGTGATAAGACTACAACACTGATTACTGGGAAAATGTGGAACAAACTTATATAGCAATACAGAAAATCTGTATTTTGATTTATTAAAAAAATTCATTCTACTATATAAATAAAACTGTCAAAAGAGATGTAAAAATACAAAATTATATTTAGTAAACAAGTTTCGGCTGAGATTCAGACAATTGTGTGAAATAAACACAACACATTGATAAGAAGACATCATGTGAATCTACAACTACAAATATATATAGCCACATCACTTGTTTGCGACAATTAAAAACAACTGAACTGAAAACTAAACTGACTACTACAATACAATAACAATTATAAACATAATAATAATCATATTAATAGCAATGCCAAAATGTAGAAAAAGACAAAATAGAGCTGCACAGATGCTCAGATAATGACAGCAAATGTGGCCAACACAACAACAAAAATATGCGACGCAATTATGACATATACACGTACCGCTCCCCTCCCCTTCCCACCTACCCCTCCCTTCCTTTCACAAGCAGCCCCAGCCAGCAACCAGTGATTGTTCATTCAGCGCTACGCTTTGTTTATTTTTAAAACAATTTTCAAATGCATGAGACATTTGTGATAATTCTTGATATTGCGTTTGTTTTGCTTGATAAATTAATTATATATTTAAAGCAGCCGCAAATCGATGGCTAAAGCAAACTATTTAATATCAAAGGAGAGAACGCAGCTTTAAGAGACTCTTTACTTAATCCGAAGAATTAAATAAAAACGATACAGTAAACAAGCTCTGAATATTTTTGTAAAATAAAGAAACCAAACTAATAATAGAAAATAAAGGATCAAAAATTTGCAAATTTAACTAAGAAAATCATATAGAGTACGAATATAATTAGGACATTGAAATAGCAAAAACAATCATAGTAGACGAAAAATAGGGAAAAATGCATTAATGCTTTAAATTAGCTTATAACCATAATACCCGCTTTGCACATTTGGGCAAAAATAAATAACAACATTTAACAGAAGCGGTGTGGCAACAGTTTTCATCAGTGAAAGGAAGCTGCCACAGACAGAGCACATAGTTGAAAGCGCGCCAAAAACCAGTTCTGCAACTGATTCAAGGCAGCGGGGCAACAACTTGAGTTTAGTTGAATTGAGTTGAGTTTATCCACAGGATGTGGCAACGTGTTCACGCGCCCACGCAGTTGAGAAAGTTGGTTCAAAACCTGTTGATGACTTTGCAGTCAAATGTATATATACATATATAGATAGTTGGTATTTAAATATATATTTCAAAAGTATACACACACACATTAGAACCCAGTAAATCACATACAATTATATATAAATCACAAGCTAGCGCCACAGATGAGTGTACAGTAAATCTTGTGCGCGTATCTAACAGATACATTTCACTGCTTGACTTCTTTTGTTGTTGTTGCTACCTGAGCACCAGCGACTGCCGCCGGCTATCAAACAGCAGCAAAAGTTAAACTAAGAACACACACACCACACACTCGCACACACTCGCACACACTCACACACAAAACGATTGCGATGGCGAATGGCAGCAGCACTCGTGTTGTATCTTTGTATCTTGTATCTTGCCAAGTCAAGCCAAGCCGAGCCGAGTTTGGCCAAGCCAGAAAACCGGTTTATCAACCCGACGACGACGTCGCACGATAACAGCGCCAGCAAAAGTACAATTTTAATGTATACACACATACTTATATGTATTTATGAGTGTGCTTGTCTGTATGTAGTTTTTATTTCTTTTTGCCACAATTTCTCAGGCAGGAAAAACTCATGTTGGCTTAAATTGTTTGTTGGCTTAATGCCACAATAACGAAAACGAAGCATTGGCTCGAGCCGACAAGTCAACACGGTGTGTGTGTGTGTGTGTGTGTGCGATTGAAACACGTTTAAATATACTGCATACATATTTACAAGTCATGCGCATTTGAACACTCCACACACATACACACAACAGATATACATATGTATGTATTTCAATTGGGATTTTTGTTTGTGTGAGTCTTGGGGCAGGCAAAAAGTTTTAAAGCGCTGATGCTGATGACGCCATTGCAGTAGTCAACAGTCAAACGCAGAGAAAGAGAAAGGGCAGAGACACAACGAGAGCTACATAGAGAAAGAGAGACAGAGAGAGAGAGAGAGAGCAGCTCGTCATAAAAGTACTTTCCGCTTGAGTTGGGGGTCATGTGGGAGCTGAAAATCAGACGAATAAATTATTCGAGCACACTGTACCATTAAAAAAGATAAACTGCTGATGCCAATAAAAACATATAAGAAGCATAACATAGCTCTAAAATATACCAAATATGTCATGTTATTAACATCTGTTAAGTTTTACACTTTTTACACTTTACATTACTTTTTCGTAGTCAGGGGTCTGGGTCTTTTTCAGTACAAATTGTTGATGTCAGGTCTATTATTTTTACCCAAATATAACGATATAAATACGAAAGGACAATTTTCAGTTCTTGTCTAAAATAATGAAAATTTCCTGTTTTTTTTTTCAAAAAATACTGATTATTTCATGAGTTAAATAATAATAACCATAAATCTTAAGATCATGGTGAAATTGAATAGATTACCCTTAAAGAACAAATTTGGGTATATTTCACGTTTTTTTTTACAGATACTAGAAGTGATTAATTCTTTCAATTGATAATAACAAAAAAAAACTAAAAAAACAACAATTATTTACTGTCCCTGATAAAAATTTATTAAATTACATTTTGTATTCATTCAAGTGGCAATCAGATTCCTTTTAACGAGTGCGTACTGTACCCAAGTAATGTGACTGCATATTTTATTGTTTCTTTCTTTATTTTTTTTAATGATCTCTCTCAACTTGTTTTGACTTTAAATTAACAAATTCGAAACTCCGTGACGTTGAATTTGGCGCGCTTTTTTCTTATCTATCTGTGTCTGCATTTAAAGCTTTTGATTTTGACTTTGTTTTATTTAATATTTTAGCATTTTTGCATTGGTATGCTTTAATTTGTTAAGACTGAGCGATGTGTGTGTAGAAACTGTTTAATGCGCTTGTGTTTGTTGAATGACGCAAATCGAAATAAAAAAAACAAATACAAATAATAATAAAAGAAATTGCAAGCATTGCAAGTCACTCAGTCAGGGCAGCAACAACAACAAGAAAAGCAACAACAACACTTAATATTGGCTCGCACGCTTTTTGCTTGTTTCGTTGCCAGCTGCTAAATTGTTGTTGTCGTTGTAGTTGTTGTTGTTGCGTATAAACATTTGGCACAACAATCAAATTGTGTATGGGGTTGATTTATCTGTTTTTATTTAGACCAGAAGCGCGTCAGTGAATTGGCCCACAGATCGATGTACTATATATAATACCAAAGCAGACAGATTCAACTTTTCCCTCAATATATATGTACACAACAAGTATTTCTACATACTCTTCTTTTCTTATATGTATTTACATTTGAATTGCTTTCATAAGAATTTAAATTTAAACCACGAGCGTCTATTTTAGTTTGGCTTTTGTTTTCGCTTTGAAATTGTGTGAAATTCTTGTCGCAGGTGTGCATTTGTTTTTCTTTTTCTTTGTCTTTTACTATTTCTATTTTCTTTCAAGCATTGGCAGCTAGCAACAAACAAAAGGTAAATACGACAAACACAAAATGATAAGCAACTGATAGCTGAAAGAGATGTGACAAGAGAGAGAGAGAGAGAGAGAGAGAGAGAGAGAGTGAGTTCGAGTGCATGCACATTGATAACATATATCTACAACTCACAAAGATACTGCATAACAATACTAATAATTGTATATATGTATGTCTGTTTAATAAACAATGCTTGCTTGTTTTTGTGTATGTATGTGTGCAAAGGAAAATTTTCAAGTGAAATTTTCATGTTTAACCGAATATACAATTTAAAAGCAATGTAGCAATAATTCGACTTTGACTTGTATATCGCTTGTCCAATTCGCATTATCTCTATCGAGAAATATGTATATTATATATTTAGTCAAATGATTGTTTTGACATCATAAAAATAAACATTCACACATACTAGAAAAATAAAAATATATTTTCAATTTCTTAGTATTTAGATTACCAAAATGTGAATCTATTTCTTAGTCAAAACAATTACTTGACTAGCTGTGTATATATTTTTATGGGTGTACATATCGTGATAGACAAGAAAGTACAAAAGAAAAATCTATAACAATGCAAATATGCGAAATAGACACAAATAGTGCCGAGGGGTGAGGAGTGGAGGTGGGGAAAACACACAAAAAAATATGATTACACAGCGCAGACAGACAGACGAGCACCAGTGTGTGTGTATGTGTGTATGAGTGTGTGTCTCTGCTATAATGGATACAGCAGAAGGGGCACCAAAGCAAACGAACGACAGAAAACATGACAACAAGCGCAACAAAAACAACAACAACATAAAGGAAATGTTGTAATAAAACTAGAAACAAGCGCCAATTTCATTGGATTGCAAGGGTAAGGTTAGCGGGGGGAGTGAGAGAGAAAGAGAGAACAGCAAGGGGTTTTTGTCGTCTATGTGTGTGTGTGTGTGTAAGTAAAATATTTATGGACATTGACAGCGGCAACTTTTTTATAAACTCTTTTATTTATACGTGTGCGCATTTGTATTTATTTATTTATATATGCATAAATTGCACAACTACCATATAAATACAGACATACATACATACCAACGGGACTGCCTAACCCCTCCCTACAACTCTTTCTCTCCTCTTCTGCCCTAAAAATAATTGAAGCTCGGACTGTGCACAAGTTTTTCAATCAATATGCAGGCGGCTGGGCAAGCAAAAGGAAGCGGGCATGCGTCTATTTATAGGACGGAACAACGAGCTGCTCGAACAGACCAGACCAGACCAGACCATGCGAAAGGGGAACAGAAAAACATCAACTAACTTTAATGAGCACTCGTTTTTTTGCCGAGTTTGCAGCTTAAAGTTGGCTTAAAGACACCATTCAATTTCGGCAAACTTTCAAGTACGGCAATTTACACAAGCCAGTGATAAAAGCAACTTCAAACAGTAACGGTACACTTTCACCCTTTAAAGGACTCGAACAACAACAGCAGCAAGAGAAATGTTGTTGAAATATGTCATTCGCAGACAGAGAGAGAGAGAGCGAGAGAGAGGCCGTTTCAGCTCGGCTTTGCCTCGTCTGCTCTCTCTCGCTCGTTTGCCTGCTGCTTCACTCTCACACAAAATGTGGCGGCGGCAAAATAACAACGATGAGACACAAAGTAGAAGTAGCGGCAGCACGTTGCAGTAGTATGGGGGAGTGAGAGGCAGGGGGAAGGGGCGAATTTAAGAGGCACAGGGGCGTTGCGCAGTGAACCTTGCGTGTATATTGTCACTCGGCAAAAAAAAAAAAAAGAGGCACATATAACCATTGAAGAAATAATAGCATTATGTATGCATGTGTTTGTGTGTACGCGTAGTATAGGAAATAAAATTATTGCACAATTTTATTTATGTTTTGCGTTTTGGCAACAACAAATTGCTTGCACCCCCGCATACGCACACACTCAACACACCCAAATATATACGCACTCATACAGATATAAGCGCATGTAAATCGGCTTTAAAAATTCATACGAAATTCTGCACGTTTAAATTTTTTTCTTGTACACGTTTATCGCGCACGCACACACACATGAGCATACACATACACATATACTGGTTGGTCGAAAACAAAAAGAAGAAGCAGAAATACTTTTATTCAGATTTAAGATACGAAAAACATTAAAAACCCGCACACATAATGTGTATAAATACAACTGATTTTGTTATTAAACTACTGCAATAGCAGTAGTGCACTAGTTAATTTTCTTCATTTTCTCTATGTATATTTTCTTTTTCGTTTTTCTTCTTTGTGGTGGTAGCGGCGACGACGACGACGGCGGCGACGGCAGCGGTGGCGGCCACACAGCACTCGCGTTTTTTGCGATTTTATAATTGCACTAATTCACGTGCTAAATACATTGCCACACGCACAATTTATAGTTAAACACTAGCCGGATAGCTTTGTGCTTGATTTGCATGCATTTTTCTTAAATTTTGTGTACTTTTTATATATTTTTCAACAATTTTTTTACCAGCAACGCGTCCAAATTCCACTTTCGACTCGCAGCTTTCAAAATGGCGGAATACGAATACGGCAATTTTTAGTTTTAGTACAGCAATGACGCGATGCTACTCAGTGCCGCGATGCTACTCATTTGCCGCGTATTACTAATAAATCATGCATTTGCATATGAACACTGCAAATGACTTTTAATAACACACACACCTGACAATATTACGTACTCTATTATGTTTTATATATTTCGAATTGCACTATTAACTATTAAATTTTTCTTTTCATCCACTTGCACACAAAATATTCTCTTGTATGCTTCTTCTTCTTCTTAGCAGGCAAGTAACCATTACCTTGTTTACGTAGCCACAAAAATTACCAATACTAAATTTTAACAATACTAAATATACACATTTTTAATTAACATTAATAATAATTAGACGCGTATATGTATACGTTAGCTTTTTATTTTTATTTTTATTTTTTCTTTGTTAAGTAAACGCCGAACAACAAACGCGCAACACTCGATGCGACTTGCGCTGGGGTTGGACGATACTATACGGGTATCGATAACGATAAGTATTCAAATACGTACTTGGACTCGATACTTAAGAATGCACATTGCAATTGTATTTGTATTCGACACTTTTGCATAAAAAGAAGAGGCACAAAGAAGTGCGGGCGTGGAAATAAGTTTGTCTTATCTTTAATCATTTCTAAAAAGCTATTTTATTGCACCTAGCAACAGAATCAACATGTCGACCAGGAGAGCATCGCACGCAGGAAGCTGGTATACAGATTCAGGTAACATCATTTTGAAATATTGATGTCTTTGACCTTTGTTTGTGTGCATAAGTCAATATGCAAAAGCGAGTAAGGGATAAATCTCGAAGATGATGAACAAATTTCTATTTTAGATATGCATATATTCTATTTGGTCTAAAATTTTAAGAATTACTTAACGCTTTGCTCAATTAAGCATAATAAAAGTAAATGAACATATTTTTTAATGAGTCGGACAAATAAATATATTTAACTGGAATAAAAATGTTTAAAAATTTGTTTTTGGCTTGTCGCCAACAGAATTGCGAATCTCATGCATCCGATTGTATGCAATCTCAGTGGCCCAACAAAGACGCTTCTCCAGCTCGCTGCTGCTTTTGCGCTGTTGCTTCAGTGCATCCAAGCCGTGTTCCAGTTGCGCGCAAGCTTTGAAGAAGCTGCTTAATTCGGGAATGTCCCCAAATTCGCCCGGATGTCGGCGAAAATCTTCACTAACATCTGTGGTTATTTTACCCAAATGATTCTGCAAATAGCTGGATTCAAACGACTTCTTTAACTGTATTGTTGTGATCTTGTCCAGGTCATTGTTGTTGTTTAAATGTAAATCACGTATGCGTGTCTTAAGACAACTAAAGTTGATGGACTCGAGCTTTTGTCCAATGTCTTGGAACAGTTTATAGCTTTTGCCCAATTCCATTTGCATTTTCTGTAAATCTTCATCCATGGTCTTTGCACTTTGTGACTCCATGAAATCCATTGCCAAGCTGCGCTCCAAGCTGGAAAGCCGTGAAGATAACACTGATGCTGCCGAAGCTACACTGGATGAGGACATCCCCTCATTGGATTGCTTTTGGCCAACGTCAAATGTTTGATGGCTTGGCGATGGCTTCATGGTAATCGATTTTCCGCCAACCGCCTGGCGAAATGATTGTGGACGATGAAATGGTCCAGAGTGTTTAGCATTCTTTGTTTGTTTCGAACGATTCTTAGGCTCCAAGCTGGGCAAAGGAGTTGGCTTCATAATCATCTCATATGAAATCTTACGCTCCGGATCGTTACTGGCACTGAAAAGGCAGAATATATCTAAAATGCACTTCTCTTAAGTATAGTTACTTACTTTTCGGCCAGAATCGCAGTCAGCTCATTGCGAATCCGACTTAATAATTGATCGCTTTGTTGCTCTTTGTCCATATTTTTTAAAAATCAACTGAAATTTAAATATCAAGAGAATATAATAAATAGATTTTTGTGGATATCGTTGGTGCAGTTTCGTTAAGACTGAAACATAAGATATCTTTAGAATAAAATTTGTTTATCGGTTGCTAGACAACAGTACGCCAACTATGTTCCGCCTTCAATCTGCTTAGCTTTGTTTATCCTTGTATACAGGGAATAACACCAGAACCGAAGTCTGACCAACTTTAAACTGTCATAACTTGATCAAAACTTGACCGATTTTCAAGCAGAATATCATTTTGATCATGATTTGGCACCTAAATTGATTCTGCATTTAAATTTTTATCATCTAGAAAATTTGATATTTTTTCGATACTAAGCCATCTATTATTCAATTTTCCCTACATACCCCTTGACATTTTTTCGAAAACTTTGATCTCTCATAACTTCTTCAAAACTAAACCGATTATCAAGCGGAATATCATTTTGATCATAATTTGGCCTCTAAATTATTTCTGCATTTTAATTTTTTTCATCTTGAAAATTTGTTATTTTTTCGAATTAAAATTTGTTCAAATATTTTTGTCATATTTTTATATTGTTATATTCCTTGCATTTTTGCACAATTGTTTTCAGGCTCGGATCTCTCCAGGCAATTGGATCGTTGGCTGGGAGCTGCGGATCTTTCGCATGGACCGGCACGTGCTATTATAGCGCCGTAAGTGCTTGAACTGTAGTTATTGCTGGTTATAACTGAAGATGATATTGACTATCCAATTTAGGCATGCAGGATATGCGTATTGTGGTGCGTGTGGTGCATTTGCGTATCGCCAAGTGAGCCCAGTTGTTGTGTAAGAATCAATATACATATGCAACATCGTGAACAGCTGAGCTGATGTCCCCTTTCTTGATTTCTGCAGTAAACGCATTTTCATATTGGGTCCATCGCATCACGTCCGGCTTCGTGGATGTGCGCTTTCCGTGGCGAAAAAGTATAAGACGCCTTTGTATGATCTCAAGATTGATACCGAAGGTGTGTATCCTATCCTTGGTGTTATCAACTTGGAATTAACTATTAAAAATTTCAGTCAATGCGGAACTGGAAAAGACGGGTCAATTCTCTTGGATGGACATGAAGACGGACGAGGATGAGCACTCCATTGAAATGCATTTGCCTTATATAGCTAAAGTCATGGAAGAGTAAGTACATGATTCTTTTTTTAAGACTGTCCAATATTTAATAATGTACTTTTTTTAATTTCTACAACAGCTTTAGGGACCAGTTTACCATTGTGCCTATATTGGTGGGTTCTCTCAATCCGGATCAGGAGGCACAGTATGGCCGCCTTTTGGCCCCATATTTTATGGATCCAACCAATCTATTTGTGATATCTTCCGATTTCTGCCATTGGGGTCAACGTTTTAGTTACACATATTATGATCGCTCCTGCGGTCCCATTCACAAGTGCATCGAGCAGCTGGACAAGCAGGGCATGGATATCATTGAGACGCTGAGTCCCAACGCATTTACAGAGTACTTGCGCAAATATAATAATACAATATGCGGTCGTCATCCCATTGGCGTCATGTTGGGGGCTGTCAAAGCCCTGCAGGATCAGGGCTTTAAGAATATGAGCTTTAAATTTCTCAAGTATGCGCAGAGCAGTCAGTGCATGGACATGGAGGATTCCAGCGTGAGCTACGCTTCCGGTTCGCTCATATTTGAGAACTAAACACAAAGTATTTTTTTAACATTGAATTTAAGCTATAACTCCACATTAATAATAATCAAAATAAATCAAAAAAATTTAGCAGCAAATTGAAAATGAATAAAGTCGATTACACGAGTTCCATTTAATTTAATTTGCATTTATTTATAATTTTTTTTTTCGCTTGCTGAAACATCGAAATTGACCTCTAAGCCATTTTGTTTTTTTTTTTGTGTGGTATTTGTTTTTTTGTTTTCGCCTTATCAATGAAATGTTTGCGTTATGTGGCCGTCATTGGCTCGTGGATGTATATGAAGGATGTGTGTGTGTGGGAGTGAAGCAACAGTTGTCATGGTTTACCACCAAGTAGCACCAACGCCGCCACCCGCCGTTGCATCGGCCACGGCAGCGTCTCCGGCGGCAGAAGCGTTACCATTTAATCTCGAGCACTGCTCGGCTTCATTCGCTATTTGCAGTGCGTTCATGTTCTGCACAAACGCCTCGAGAGCCACATTCTCGTCCGGACTGTAGGGAGAGGTGCGCTGGCTGTGCGGACTGCGACGCAAGAACTCATTCAGATCACTGGCAACGCTGGCCGGCTTTGATGAACCAGCAGCAGCCGTTGGCTCAAAGTCGTAACCAAAGGGATCTGACGTCGCTGGCGATGGCTGTGGTAACCGCGGCAGCATGTTTCCCTGCACAAACAGGTGGCTGGAATCTGCAATCGATTCATTAATTGATTGACTGACAATTAAAATGGGAGATTCACACTCACCACTGCCGTAATCGCCAACGTTGTCGCAGTAGCTGGCACCGGAACTGACGCTGCCTTGAGATGGCTGTTGTTGTTGCTGCTGTTGCTCGTAGGCATTCGTGGAACACGAGCGGTTGCCAAACACAGTTGTAATCTCCACATGGTGTGGCGATGGAGATGTGTTGTTGCGCGTAAAGTTGGACTCCGATATGTTGTGTATGGAGACCTGTGAACGATAAATAATTCGAAAATTAGAATATGCTTAAGAACCACTTCCAAACTTTAAAATAAATTAATAAATGGAATTAATTAGGGAATCAAATAATATTGAATGGATGATAGATGGCTTAGTATCGAAAAAATATAAAATTTTCTAGATGAAAAAAATTTAAATGCAGAATTAATTTAGAGGCCAAATCCTGATCAAAATGATATTCCGCTTGAAAATCGGTTCATTTTTGACGAAGTTATGAGAGATCAAAGTTTTTGAAAAAATGTCAAGGGGTAAGTATGGAAAATTGGATAATAAATGGCTTAGTATCGAAAAAATAACAAATTTTTTAGATGATACAAATTTAAATGCAGAATCAATTTGATGGCAAAATCATGACCAAAATGATATTCCACTTGAAAATCGGTTAAGTCTTGATAAAGTTATGCGAGAACAAAGATTTCGATAAAATGTCAAGGGATATGGAAAATTGGATAATAGATGGCTTAGTATCGAAAAATATCAAATTTGCTAGATGATAAACTTCTGACCTAGCCACTTAACTTTACCACTCTATTCTTCTGATTAATGTTTCTTGAAGTTAAAATAGTCTCACTGAAAAAATCAACACAAAAATTCTAAAAGGACGGTCAAAGTTGAAAATAATAATTCAAGATTGAAAAACTGGTTATCAAAGCTATTAAATTTATGCAAATGTTATATACTTCATTCCCAAAAAGCCCAATCTCCAACCCACTTAAATATTCGCATTTCATTCAAGATGAATAGGAAGAGGAATAAGCAGATGATAGTTTTTCAAATGACAGAAAATCGTTTTGGTACAAATTTGGCCAAATTGGCTGGTAAGGACACACCTCGTTGTTGAGATGCTGGCCCGGTATTAAATTCTTGAGGAACGCCGCGTCGTCGTAGCGAATGACACCAGTATTGGGTATGCCCTCAAGGTAGGAATTGAAACCGGTGATGGTTGGCGGCGGCGAATCGTCACCACAATTATGATGCATATGACAATCAGATGGAACGCCAACTCCAGGTGCACCAGCTCCACCCCCTGCCGATTGTGCAACGGACGAGGAGAAAACCTCAAAGCCATTGTAGTAGCTGGACTGTTGGTATTTCTCCTGCAGTGTTGAGCCCGATGCAAATTCCGATGCGCCAAATTCGGACGACGACGGTTGGCCAAAGCTTGACCATTGGCTGGATGAGGACGAATGGCTGTCTTTGGTCTTCTGCTTCAGCTCACTGCCAATGGCAGACAAGCACTTCTGCGCCTGCTTGGGACGTGCTATGACGGCCGCATCGCCAACCAGCCGACCAGGGCTGCCCAGGGATACGTTTGTGCAGCTAATACTGATATTATTGTGCGTGTCAACGACTCCTCCACCAGCTCCAGCTCCACCGCTGCTACTGCTGCTTTCGCCGCTAGCTGATCCACTCGAGAAATATGAGAAGTTAGTGGGTGCAGCAGCAGCCGCAGCTCCAGCGCCGCCTGATGTAACAACCAATGGCGGCGATGACTGCTTCTGTTGTGTGGCACGTGCCGCCTCGGCCACCGCCTCCTGTGGCGTATAATAGTTGACATTGCTGCCAAACTGTCGATAGCCGCCCATAGCCAAACCATTGGTCACAGCCTGATGCAGCGCCGGATTGCGTATGGTGAACATGCCGTTCTCATTTTTAATAATTGCGGCCGGTTGATCCATGGGTATCGGTGCAGCAATTGGCATTCCAGCTCCATAAGCACGTGCTGCAAATAAGACACATTTTATTTTTAAATGAACTTTACTTGACTAATGGATATTCGGGTGGTAGTTATACCTGGCGGTATGGGATTCGGGTTGGGCAACATGCTGCCGGCCACAGGCCCATTGTTGACGCCTTGATGGAACATGGGATTGCGCAGTGTTATAATATTACCACTTGAACTGGCCTCCATTATGGGCACAGCTGAGGCTTGTGCCGACTGGTTGTCTACTCCAGCCCGCTGCTTGTTGGCAAGATTGGACGCTGTACCAGCAGATCCACTACCACCACCGGACTTGCCACGATTGCGACGCCTTCGACGTGAGGATTTGCCACTGGCCGTTGCTGCTGCTGCTGCAGCTGCCACATTGTTATTGTTATTGCTGTTGTTGGGAGCCACCGATACCGACACCGGCTGACAGTTGCGATTGACACGTGGATTGGCCTCCACCATAATAACGCCGGCGGCATTGTCCAGCCCCGCATTGCCAGCATAGAAGCCGCTCATGAGATGTGCTGGCTGCTGTAGCGGATGATGTTGTTGCTGCTGCTGCTGCTGCTGATGTTCGGCCAGCGGTTTGGATAGCCTACGTATGGACTCGCTCTTCTGACGCAGTTGCTCGCTCTTGGCCGGATCCACCTTGGTAAGCGTTATGCCTGGCGGCAGTGATAGATGCTCCACTTGTACGCCACGATTTAGCTGATCCATAATGCTGCAATTGGGTTGCTGCTGCTTCGACGAGGCGGAGGAGGAACTGCTAGTGGCATTGCCAATGCGCAAGTGCTGCATCTGATGTGTCAGCGTGTTGGCATAGCTGCCAGATTGCGGTGCCACCGGCGGTGGTATGGCAACTTCGTTGGGATTGAAATAGCCCATGTTATGGGGTATGCCCGAGAGATCCTCTATAATAAGAATAATAATAACAACAATAAGTTTTTGGAATTTGCAAAAAGTGGGCAGCTAAGGTCGAGCACGCTCAACATTCTGCCCGTTACCTACATTTTGCCCATTTTCAATGGGATCAATGGGAATAATAATAATGTCTCACCCTGTTTCTGGCCACGATGTCCACGCTTGCCGCGCTGCGAGCGCTTCGATGGTGCACTGTGTGCACTGCTCTCCGTTGTATTTAAGGAGCAGTTGCTATTGCTGTTCACATGTGGCTGTTGCTGTTGTTGCTGTTGTTGTTGCTGCTGCTGCTGCTGTCCACCTTTTGTTGGTTTTGAGCGTCCACTTCCGCGTCCACCGCGCGCCGACTGTGTCGTCCCTCGATTGCCAGTGACCACTTGGCTGCTCTGTCCCTGCATCTGTCCCTGCACCTGTGCCTGCATCTGTCCCTGGCTTGACTTGGACTTTCGATTGTTTGAATTAACATTCAACTCTGACGCTCGTTGCGACTGATTCTTCGATTGTGTCGCCTGCTGTTGCTGTTGGGATGCTGCTCTTCGTTGACTGCTGCTGACGGATGATATTGCTGGCGTTGCTTTGTTTGGTTGCTGTTGCTGCGGCATTTGTGACTTGGTTGCTGCCTCGTTCTTGGGTTTCTTGACAGGCGCAGCTGCTGTTGCTACCGGCTTTTGTTTTGAGTTCGGATTAACACTCAGTGGAGTGGCTGCAACTGGTGTCTTGGGTTGCGGCCTCACCAGCGTTGGGGCAATCACTTGTGTTTCCGACTCGCTGCCAGATTCCCACTCACCATCCGAGGAAGAGTCTTGCATATGCAACGATTTGAACGGATTATTGTCCAACTGTCCCGGGTCCAGTCTGGACTTTAAACGTTTGTGTCTTTTTTCAGGCAGTGGAATTGGTTCTGGTTTCGGTTTCGGTTCTGGCTCGGGTTGCGGCTCAACGGGCAACGATTTTGGCACCTGAACTTCGACGTTTCTATTTGCATTCTTGGCTTTTTTGCTTCCTGCTGTCGTCGTCGCTTTGGGCTTAATGCTGCAAACGGAATTTTCACGTGTGTTGACGGCACTACTTTGTGGCGTTTGCGACTTGGAGCTGCTACCTGAGCTGGAGCTGGCAGCAACTGCAACTGCCTTCTTGCTTTGCTTCTTGTTCTTGGCCATGTTGGTGGCGTTGGCTTTCGCTTCCAGTTCAGCAGCAGCGGCGGCGGCGGCAGCAGCAGCAGTTGCAGCTGCCGCCGCTGCCGCAGCTCGTTTAGCCTCCTTTTTCTTGGCCTTGGCGCTCTTCTCCGGCACTGCTGTAGCTGCAGCAAACTGGACAACAGGTGCGACTGGTGCCGTGCTCCTTGCCGTTGACGGAGCAGACGCCACCATATGACCGTTGACAAAGGTGTAGAGCAGCTTATCCTCGTCCGGGGAGCTGCCCTTGGCCACAACAGTCACCTGTTGCTCGCCACCGGCGTGTGGCAGCTGCACACGTCGTATGGTCACAATACGCTTGGATGGATCAGCGGTTATGGCATTGGCTGCCATGGCAGCGATCACATCACGTGGCAGTTGTTGTTGTTGCTGCTGCGGCTGCTGGGGCGGAGCATAGCAAACTGGGGTGTGAGGTGGAAAGTAGGCGGCAGAGTTAATAAAATTTGGTAATTGCGCTGTTACAGTTACTGTGGCGGATTGTGATGCAGCCGCTGGCGATGGCGTTGCCTCCGTTGGGCCACCATTTAAAATCTCCTCGAGCTGGGCCAGCTTCGCCAACTGCTGCTCCTTGGTGGGCAGATACGAGAATTTAAAATCACTGTTCGCCTGCTTAACGGTGGCAATCAGTTCTAAAATGACAGTTTCCACTTTTCCCTTGGCACGCTGCAGATTCTTAATGTTGGCTTCCAGTTCGGCAATGCGTTTCTTTTCGCGCTTGCGGCCGCCAGCAGCCGTTAAGGTTTTCATTTCGTATTTGTCAATGAACTCCTTGAAGTAAATATCAAGAAACTGACTGCGCAAATCCTCCAGCTCTTTGATTCGCTTCTCTTCCTCCTTGCGTTGCCTTTGCTTGGCCTTTTTAGCTGCCTTCTTGGGATTCACCGTTTGTGGCTGCTGTGGTTTGCCCTCAATGAAATTGAGTGTATCATTGATCCAGCGTTTCTGATCCTGCTCACGCGTATAGCTGCCCAGAAATTCGGCAAAATCATGCATCATTTCCTCCTTGCTGTAGTTGCTGAGATCCGGCGGTAAGCTGCCATTGCCACAGCCTCCGTCTCCGTCATGGACACCGCCAACGCCATCGGGATCCGTATGCATCTGTATGCTCTTGCAGAGGCTGTCCAAGCAGAGCAGACTATTATCGCCATCATCAATATCCGCGCCAATCTCATTAAGTGCTGCCGCAGCAGCAGCTGCAGCCGCCGCCGCTGCCGCAGCTGGCATTTTCCGTGTGGCAGCTTGAACCTGCGCCGATGCAACCACTTTCAACGTTGGCGGCTGCTGAGATGTCACTGCCTCGGGCTTCGTTGGCTCCGGTTGCGCTTTGGGCACTGCTGGCTTTGACGTCTCTTGGCCATTTTTGCTCTTGCGATCGTTGACAATCTGTGTTAATTTCTTGCGCAAGCGATCGCGTGTCTCATTGAAGCGTGCATGATTGCATTCCTTTTTAACACGCTTCTTCGAGTGATTCTCCTTGCAAGTCTCGCCAATGTCAGCGTAGTCCGCACAACCTGCAAAGGAAAAGTATGAGTTAAGTATTCACAACATTTAAAAAGAGTTTTTCTTACATTTACGCATCTTTTCCTTGCATTTCTTAGAGTTATTCGAGTCGTTACAACCTACTCCTGTCTGCGTCATCTCGTTCACCTTGGACTTGTTGCCCGACAGGCCCGAGGTGCTATCAGGCTTACTTCGTTTACTATATAAACGATAATTGAAATTTAATTATACTCAATTTAAACAGCTCTTTGGATTACACTTACATCATTTGGGAGTCGTGTAACATCATTAAATGATCGACGCCAAATTGCATTTTCTCGATGTTTGCATCTCCCAACGTGAAACTGTCAAGAGAAATAAAGTGACGTTACAATCAAAATCAGATGACAATAATTACAAAGAATTCTTGACGATTAAAATCAAGTAATCAAAATTTATCAATGAATTAATCAACTTACTCATCGGTGATCTTAAAAGGCGAGTAGCTGTAATATAAGTAATAATTAGAAATTAATGATTTAAACTTTAATTCATCTATAACTATACAGACCCAATAACCTGAGCAAGAAATTGCTCAAAGCGTCCATCATCCTTGTCGCCAATGACGCTGTTTGGACGCAAACGCAAATCGCCCTTGAGTAGCTCTAGGTGCTTAAAATCCGTTGCCGTCGAGTTGAACTTGACAAAGAAATTGGCATAGATGGATAGCACAAAAGTCCAATAGGTCTTATAGACATAATGTTGATTCTTAAGCTCCTGCAGTTCGGCGGGACTGGGCGCCAGCTTGCGATTGAAGAACATTAGCGATGGCAACGTGGAGCGCAGCTCCTCGCGCGAAAATGATAATGGCTGAAAGCATCGCAACAGGTGCTTTGTCAGTGGCGGCGACAGTTCATTGGCAAGGATCTTGCGGGCCAGCTGGCAGGCGGAGACTCGACAGTTTTCGCCGCAAAAGAATTGCGGCTCAATGCTGTCAAAGCGATAGCGTTTCCGTGTGGTCAGATGCTGGAACACAGCCCATGCAATGTGATATGTGGTGCGCAATGCCGTATCCATCTCCTGACGTCGCAATGTCACACCACTCGCCGGCTCATCCCCTCTAGAAGCTGCCTCTGGCTGCGACTCCATACGACGCTGCTGGGCGGCTGCCGCAGCGGCGGCGCTTGTGCTCGCAGTTGCCGCATTGTGTCTGGCCTCATCGCTGGTGCAGGTGCTCAGAATCTTTGATTTCATCAGCTTAGCATCTTTCTCAACAATGCCGAGTGTTGTGCACTTGGCACAATGGCCGGCTTGTCGTGGCAACAGAGGTGTACCCGCAATGGAGCAAGTGATGCATTTGCAGTTCCTAAATACAAATATATAAATATATATCTATTTATTTAAACATATTTATTTTTGCCCTTACTCATTATGGTGTTCCAGCATTGCATTACACTTTTTGCAGAGGTCCTCGTGCACCAGTTTATTGGGCGGATCGTAGAAACCATCAGGCCACTTCAGCTTGGTGAATGCCATAATATTCTTCCAAGCCAGCTGACGATCAACAATGCGTTGGAAATCTATGAACTCATCGTCACTGATGTCCGGCAGCGAGAATGATGTGGCGTCCATGACGACCTTGTCGAATATGTTATACACATCCAGCAGGCCCATCCGACGATCATGTTCCGTGGGCGACAAGTTAAACTTGTTCAGCTCCATCCAAATGTCCGTCCAGCGGCGCTCAATGGAGTGCATATGCTCATCGAATAGCATATAACGCTTGATCAACGCCGTTGTCTGTGTGGAGCCATCGCCCTCCTTCAGCGAGAGTATGCATGCGAGCATGGTGTCGCCCAGCGGATTGAACACATGTTGCTGAAATAGACGCTGGCACAATAGCACCCAGGAGAGCTTGAACTTGCGCAGAAAATCATTCTCGAAAGCAAACAGGCTGAGCGATATCTTCTGTGAGATGCAGTTCAAATCGGAGTAGCCGTCCAGTAAATCTAAATTAAATATATATCAAGTAAATTGAAAATAAATGAATACCAAGTTAAATATATAAAGTAAGCCAAATCTTTTAAACAACAAATAGCGTATGTTTATATGAATAAATCCAATATGTCCACGACATTTAATTATAAGTATAGCAAATCGTGCATAAGAAGTTAGTTAATTCCATTAATTAATGTTCAACCCATTTTCTACATATTTCCAACGTACATGTGAGCATCTTTTCGGCTGAAATCTTCTCGTTCTCCTGCACATTTTGAGCAATTTCGATCATGCCCTCGGAAAAAGCCTTGACAATGCACTCAACATTATAGGCGAGTATTTGTAGCAGTAGCATCGGATTATTAGCCATCAGACTGCAAGAAAGCCAGAGTTAATATAAAAATATATAAGATGATAAGATAAAAAATATCAACTTACATGGCGCTGAATAGCACTAATATCATATTATCAGAGATCGCAGTATCATCAATAAAATCAAGATATTCGGCATTCTTATCGTAAAGGAAACCGCTTGTAATCCAATAGATTTGCTTGTTAGATTCCAGCAGCTTCTCAAATTTGTTATAGGCAGCATCATTTCTAAACAGAAATTAAATATTTGATAAACATATGATTCAGTTAAGAAATTAAAGACTTACTTTAACATGGGGCTGTATGCCTTGATTAGCACATCGAGGAGCATAACTACCATGTGAGCAGCCTTAAATTGATCCATCATAATGGCCATGATTGTTTCGCGATATTCGAGACATTCCTTGCAGGAACAAAATGTAAAGAACTCCTCCTTACGATGTTTCACAAATATCAAGGCAAGATTCTGAAAATAAAGCTGCAATGGATTAGGTTTTTGAGATTCAGACAGTTTTCAGTGTCAAGGAACACACCGTAATTGCACGTAGTTGTCCGTCGGCATCGCGCAGCGGATTCTTTGGATCCTCCGAGAATAGACGCATATTCTCAATAGCCATCTGCAAGGGAAGTAAATGTATTAGATGTATTGTATATAAAATCATATAGTACTTACCAAATATGAGCGCGTTTCATCGTTGGGATCCTTGCTCTTGGGCTTGCACTCATGCAGGAGCTTCTCGCTCAGTTCCATCTCCATGACATTGTCCTCTCGTAGGCTCCATTGCATTAGTGATACCACATCCTTGTAAATAACATCCGATTTGGGTGCCGGTGCATACGGATCGAACGGTGGCAGTGCCAGTATCGTGTGCAACGTATTGATGATGTTACCTTCCGGAAAATTGAGACGCTCCAGCAGCTGACACGGTGGGGGAGGAGTGCTGGTATGCTTGCCACTATGTGCCTGCTTCGAATTGTGAGGGAGTGGGAGTGGCAATGGCTTGTTAGCGCTGAGCGCCTCTCGCATTGCCGCCAACGCATCACATTTCAGCGGCATCACATTTGTGTCGCCACAAATGCGCGGCGTGGCTGCGTCAATGGACATTTTCATGCTTACATGATAGCAAGAGGCGGCGTCCAGCTCCCCGTTGACAACAGCCTCGGCGGCGGCAACAACATTGGCATCTATGCTACCACAACAACTCGAACGACACTTGGCTTTGGCTCCCTTTGCCTTGGCTTGACTGCCACTGGGAGTGGGAGAGTGAGAGCAACTGGCGTCCTCGTCGTCGATGCAACACTTCAAGCAAGTTGTTGTTGCCTCTACCTCTGCTTCTGTCACCTGTAACGTGGCCGTAACGGGCATTGTTTTGATAAACGCCAATGCCTTTTCCACTTGTTCCGCCATCTAATTTATAGATTTTATTATTTATTTATTTTTATTTTTTTTTGGTTACACTCTTCACTTTTAAGGGCTTTTCGCTAATCATTGGCGTAACAAAAATTTGAGTATGCGCGACGCATTATTATACAAATCACAGATGCACTTCCGTGGTGGAGACACTTTCACTCACTCGTCTCGTCTAGTCCGACCAAACCGACCGACGAAACCGTCGTTTTCGTTGCTGCCAAGTGTATGTATGTTAAATTTGTGTATGTGTGTGTGTGTGTTGAGTCGAAGAAGTCTCTCCTCACATACAGTAAATGAAAAGAACGCAACGCGTTTTTTTCCCTAAACGCGCGCGCCGTCAGCGAGAAGAACGCGACTTCTTGTAGATCTTCAATTTGCTTGCGATTACCTTCTCTAGCGTTACAAGCCTAATTCGACAGCACTGCAGTTATGTATATATATTTATTAAACAAGTGAATTGTTTGGGGTTTTTCGTTTTTGTTTCGCTCGTCGTCCGTTCGGTGCAATTGCAATTTTCTGCCTTGCTTGTGTGTGTGTGTGTACAGAGTTGTATCGAATCGTTCATGAGCGAACGAACTAAATCACTGATTGTAGGTCATTTAGTTCAGTGACTAGATTCAGCTCAAATTAAGTTCACTCGGTCCTTTTTCAGTCGTGAACTAGTTCATTATTAATTGGCGCCAAGTCGCTAAATTTAAATTTAGGTATTGCAAATATCAAACTGGTATAACTTTGAAATAAATAACCAATTTAAAGAAAATAAAAATTCCCTTATAACTTCATCAAAAATTAACCGATTTTCAAGCGGAATGTCATTTTGTTTTTAATTTGTTCTCTAAATTGATTCTGCATTTAAATTTTTGTCATCTAAATATTTTGATATTTTTTCGATACTAAGCCATCTATCATTCAATTTTCCATACCCCTTGACACTTTTTCGAAAACTTTCATCTCTCATAACTTTATCAAAAATTAACCGATTTTCAAGCGGAATGTCATTTTGTTGATGATTTGGCGCTGACGAACTTCAAAATCTTTTTTAAAATGCTTACCTTAATTTTGTCTAATTTTAAATTTCAACATTCAATCAAATTTATTATATTTTAATGATTTTTTTGCGTTTTTAATTTGTAATTAAATTGTTGTCCTGCAAAATACACAATGCCTAAAAGTATGCAATAAATTTTTTAACTAAAAGTTTTGGGTACAATTGGTTTCAGGCAACGAAAAGTCTAAATGGTTTGTGTCTTGAATCGAATTTATTCAGGCCTCTTCCGGTTTTCACTTCCTTATCGAACTTAAAAAAAAATGATATTTTTCACGATGCATTTGGGCTAAACATTGTAAAATTATATTTGATCACTTAAATTCACCAACTCAAAGTAAATTCAATGCGCAAAATATAAACCGGAACAGGCCTGATTATAAAATCAATTAAGGTTTACTGACATTGGCTAAGTATGAGATAACGAGCTTGAGAGTATTTGCATTATATATATATTTAAACGCTAATATTCAGTTGAAAATCATGACTTAATGACAACCAGTCTTTATATTGCACGTTCTAACTAATTTAACATCATAGTGTGATATATAAAAATATAGCTACTTACTTAAGTAGAAATTCAGAGAAACAGGTTTCCGGCTAGCGTGAGCGAATCTCACGCCAATCACTCTTATCAATTGCTTTTTAAGCTGAGAGATTGAATGTATAATAGTATTAAGAGATACTTTAACTGAAGCTAGCTTCAGTCATCGTTTAGTCGTGGACACGGAAAGTTCGTATTTCGGATTATAAGATTAAAAATACGAAAATACGATGTTAAAATCGTTTATACTTCTCTCCCTGAAATTATTGTTATTGACAAACTTAGCGCTTGGCGATGGAATGATTGAGGTCTTTAAATGGAAACAAATGGATTATTACAATCGCGGAGATGGGCAAACTATAAGGCGACCGAATCCATCAGGTACATCTATTTATTTACACACGCATTGTGTCGTTATCAGCAGCATAGAAGGGTTAAGCCCATCTAACCTTGGATTTGTTGCTCTTAAGTTTCTATACGCTATAAAAGTACTTTATTCGAAATTTGTAAGTATTGGAGAAACCTAACAAAAAAAAAAAAACAATCAGCTTAGGTTCTTAGATTCAGTACTTTGAGTTGAATACTCTAGAACCGATCATGTAATCAGCATAGAGTACTGGAAAAGGTTCATCCAAAAAGTTTCATAAGTTAAGAGCAAGTAAAATAAAGTGATGAGTAATTTTTTGTATATTTTTTGTTTTCTGTGCACAGCTCCAGTCGTGTTTCCAGGTCAATATAAGCGAGATCGTGGAAAACGTGACGTGCTCACCTCACGGGACACTCCCGCTGGATTTCAGCCACGAAGTGACTTCGCTGACAATTCCGGTTCATATATAGCCTATAATAATGTACCCATGGGCGCTACACATTTCCGAGGACGGCTGTTTGTCACCATGCCTAGAAGACGTGTCGGCATACCGTCGACCTTGAATTATATAGATATGCAGCGAGATGGCAAACAGAGTAGCCCAAAGCTATACGCCTATCCCAATTTCGAGTTGAACCAGTTTAATACCAGCGATCAGAATCTGGTCTCCGTCTATCGGACAACTGTGGATGCGTGCCAAAGATTATGGTTCATTGACACCGGCATGCTGGAGTATCCAAGTAGGTCAATAAATGTCTAATAAAATGATTAAATTACGATGCCCCCTCGTTTAATAGACAATCGTCAGCAAATCAGGCGACCAAGCATTTGGATTGTGGACCTCAAGACGGATCGTGTGATCAAACGCTATGATATACCCGAGAGTATTGTGGATACTGGCCGTGGTTTGGCCAGTCTGACCATTGATGTGGCATCCGAGAAGCAGTGTAATAATGCATATGCCTACATTCCGGATCTGGTCAATAGCCGTCTATATGTGTACAGCTTAGCGGATGATCGTATGTGGGTATTTTCGCATAATTACTTTAACTTCGATCCATTAGCTGGAGATCTGCATATTGGTGGTCAGACATTCCGCTGGGATGATGGCATCTTTTCCACTACGCTTGGAGCTCTGAAAAGTGATGGAAGTCGCGATGTCTATTTCCATGCAATGGCCAGCAACAATGAGTTCGTTGTATCCAATAAGGTGTTGCAAGTGGAGTCGAATGCGGCGCGATCAGATCATGCCAATGATTTTCGAGTCCTGGGCAGCCGTGGCCAGAATAAACAGTCCACAATGCATGTTTACGACCCAAAGACTGGCGTCATCTTCTATGCTGAGATTCAAACGAATGGTGTTGGCTGCTGGAAGTCAAGTAATCCTTTTACAGCCGAAAATCACGGCACCGTTGCCTCAAATCCACAAACCATGATCTATCCAAGTGATTTAACGGTCAGATATTTAGATCATTATAAGCTTCAACTGATTTTAAACAATGATTTCTGTAATTTCTTGTAGATCGACGAGGATGGCAACATTTGGGTAATGTCCAATTCGATGCCAATCTTTATTTACTCCCAGTTGGATCCGAACATCTATAATTTTCGCATCTGGAAGCAGAATGTCAAGGAGGCCAAACGCAACACAGTGTGCGAGTGACTTATGTGCATATATATGAAACTCTTTTAATAATGACTTTTACTTAATGAAGTTACATAATGACGTTATAATTGTGTGTGTTTTATAATGTAATATATTGAAAATATTAACATAAAATCATATGTATGTATTTAAAACAAATTAAAAAGCATTTACAAATGTACCTTTTTAAAATTGCCTAAATTTGAGTACTCAGTTTATCACATCTTAAAGTTACATAGATGTATTTTTGTCTTTTACATGAAAACAAAAATAAAAAACACAAATATAGAACAAAATCAGAGGCACTCTAATATTGCATAAGGATACTAAGTTGCACAGGTTTATAATACGCGTGTATATATATGTATGTATATATGTATATGTATATTCAATTTAATTTACGAATAAAATATTTGAAAATTGAAATGTCTGTTTAAATTATCATAAACATTTGATTTTTCTTTCTTGTAAATTTTCATAATTTCGTTTCTATAATATTCGAACAATTTTGATGTGCATATCTTAAAGTGACTGCCTTATATAGTTTTCTATATAACTAGTTATATAAAAGTTGCAAAAATATATATGTTTTTGTTCTTATTTTTGTATGTTGTTTCCGTTTATACTCGCATATCCTTGTCTATAAGTATTTTAGTATAAGGTTACTACATATAAAAGATGACTATATAGCTTTTCTGTCTGTTTAAGTAAACATGCAAATTTTACTCGGAATTGGAATGGTTATCTGGCCCAGTGTTATACAAAAATATACACGTATAACATAGTATAACAGTTTTGAGTTCCTACACATATGTGTGTATATATATATATATTCCTCTAAATCTATATAAAATAAAAGCGACCACTTTTGAAGTGAGGCTGTAGCCGACATCTATCTACTGTACTAGATAATCCTTATAGCCGCGCAACGATTTCAGCTGCTTCTTCAATTTGGTTATCAAATCCGATGGTTGCACCAATATCGATATATCCCTGCCTACCGAATTTAGGCGATCACGTATCTCTAAATCCTTAAAGAACAGATTTAGCGGTCGTCCATTGATTTCCGTGAGTATCCAAAATGTGAGGGTAGTGCCATCACATGACTGTGTCTGAAATAATATATATAATTTAGAATTGACAAACACCTTTAATAATTGCTGTCTTACCTTGGGCGGCAATCCATGCCTTGCGGCCAAACTGTTGGGTACCACATCAACAATGGTTGAGGTATTTCCATCGCGTATTAGTCCCAAGCATTGACCCTCGCGATCTCGGCGTATGGCATAGGCACGACCAAAGGGGATGCGACGAAGCAAAACTTCGACCTAATCAAATATGAATGAGTATAAATTAATTACATGAGAATGACTAATCGGTTTGGATGCAGACTACTCACAAATAGCGTATTTGTATTGCGTATAATTTTATTTGCCTCGGCGGCGCTGCTAATGCTAACTCCCGCAATCGAGAGCAGTTGATCGCCAATATGGAGTGCATTGTAGAGAACCGGATGTTCCTTTTGCTTCCAGCCTGCAATCCAGACGCCTCCAAATGCATCTACCCAGGCAATGGAGCCCACACAATCCTTGCGCCGCAAGTTTAAACGTACACCACCCGGATGCATGATTTCCCGACGCAGTTGCATCACCTGCTGCTCCCGCAGCGTTAAACGCTTGTTGCCACCGCCGCTCGACTGTGATGTGACCTGGGGTGGAGATTGTATGCGAAAGGCACTCGATGCTGCAGTGCGTCCGGGCACAAACTCATTGTTGTTGGCGCCACGTTGACTGCTTGACGTCTGGGTTGATGCTGTTACTGTCGATCCCCCTCCAGTTCCGCGTTGTAATGGCGCTTGTGCATCCGATGTGGACGAGCTGCGCCTGCGCTGCTCAATGCTTTCAACGACAGAGTTAACAGCAACATTGCCACTGGCACCTGGCGTATGCGTAACATTTTGTTCAATATTATTGTTGGCATTAGCAGCGCTTGTTGTCTTCTGCAGTGGCTTGGTCTTAAGCGGCGTATTGAGCATCTTTAGATAGTGGAAATCTCGTCGGCTGGGTCGCGTACTGATGACCAGCTCCGTCAAGCCACGAGTTAATTGAGGCATTGCACGTGGAGTTTGTGTTGCAGTGACAATGCCACGACGTGGTAAGGCTGGACTTCCGTTGACTGCTCTCGGCAATGGGGTTGTCGTCGTCGTTGGCCTGCTTTCCACGTTAACAGTAGCATTGCTCTGCGGCTGTGTCTGGACATGGCTACTGGTTGGACGCTCCTCCCGCATAGCCGTTGGACTGTTGCTGCTTACAGGTATGCTCGATGAGAGGAATACCTTCTCGTAGTGCACATTGCCACTGATAACATTGGCTTCATTCGCCTGCTCATTGTTAATGCGTATGTTGGTTATGCCCGAGCTGTTGGCGCTGAGTATTATCTTTTTGCTGACCTTTGGTGTTTGCGGTTTGTTGGCGCCTTGTTGACCGCTCGCTGTTGTTGTTGGATAGCAGGTGCCGTAGACAGCAACTGTGGTGGTTGCAGTTGGCATTGGCATTGCCTCACCATCTGGAAGCACCTGGACCATTGTGGTGTTATTGCTGACAGTCGTGGAGGCATTTTGATTTAATGTTGTGGAAGCATTGGGAACAGGTTTTAATGGAATGGTGTAGGGATTGCAGATAGCTCCATTACTGCTGCTGCTGCTGGGTTGACTCAGCACCTGTATAGTATTCGAATTGGACGGTATAATTTGTACATTGCTTTTATAATCGTTTTGTGGCTGAGTTTTCGTCTTAGCCTTGGCATTGATTTCAGGAAAACGAAATATATCCGCAATTATTTTGTTCTTGGGCGGCAATTCGGGCGGTTGTCCAGCTGGATTAGTATTGTCCGTATTAGAGACTTGTATAATTGTGATGTTGTTATCTGGCGTCTCCTCGACTGCAACCTGTTGGACTTTTGGTTGCGGTGATTTGCGTTGTGGCCTCTTCGTTTTATCAGCAGCACCTGCTGACATGGAGCGTGAAGTTTGTGGCCTAAAAAAAGACAAATGGAATTAAAATGTGTTTAGTATGCCAAGTAAATTTTAAAAACATTAATAAAAAGCTTCAACTTAAAGAGTAAACAGATTTGTCTTAATAAAATCTGATATGGCCGAAGAATTTCCCTTAACTGATGAAAAACTGGACGAATTGTTCGTTAAGGATATTGAAAGTGTGACCAGAATTGTTGAGAAGCTGCCTAAAAATGACACCATTTTACCCACATGCACTCGCTGGTTTCAAATCTTTCAACGAGCGACTCATGATGAAAAATTGGCACGAAATTTTATGTTGCTCTTGATGCATAAACAGCTTAATGATAGGAACACTTTGTGCTATCCATTTACCGATGCGCGCAGTTGTCAGCGGGACTTAAAGACACTGCATAAGATGAGCATGAGACTATCAAAGGAAGACTGCATTGATGATGACGCCTGTGAGACTTGTGGCAGCATAGAGTGTAGTACACCTTCCTCTGAAGCAACCTGCAATACTAATCCCCATGCACACTTGGAGGATGATAACCAGCATTTGATGCAGCTCAATTCCTCATTGGCCAGAGAGTTACAGGCTTTAAAGTCCGAAAAGGAACATTTATTGGAGCGTCGCCAACTCTGTCTGACAAATCTGAAGACCCTACACGACTGTAGCATAATGTATCAAAAAGAGATTAGCTATATGAAGAATATATTCTTCTGCTCAGCTATTACGGCACTCAAAATGTTCGCCAATTCGAAACCTTCAATCACCGACCGTCCACAATACTTTAATACATTATTTAATGTATTGTGTGAAAATGAAGAGGACAGGCAACAGATTAAAGAATTGGATGAGATATTTGGACAACTGTTACGTGAACATATAGATCACAATACCCGTGAAACGATGTGCCAACAAATGAGCTTGGAATTCGATTCACTACGTGCCAAAGTCAGCAAGCAGTACAAGAGTATTATAGAAAATAAACAGACTATTCTGTTGCAGGAACTGCGACTTTCGGGTATGAAATATCTGATGCTCTTGAAGAAGCTCTTCATGGACAGTTTCAAAGGTGACGAGCAGGTGAAATGCAAAGTGATTGAATTTTTGCAAAAAGAATACAATGGATTGGACAAAGATTAAAGAATAATGTGATGTTAGTTGTTGATGTTAGTTTATATATTTTATTTTCTCACCTAGGTATTAGACGTTCGCATTGTAACATTTGTTCGAAATTTAAGATTTGATCTGCAATAAAATTGTTGAAAATTAGCATTAATAACAGTGATAAATTTGGTTTTTTATGCACTTACCAGCTGAGATGCGCTGGGCAGAGGCGGCAGAGACATCTAAACGCACACCATTACGCAGTATTGGAGATACAAATTCATCAGACAGATCGGACAGATTGTTATCAGCTGCCATATCGTTTGGTGTTTCTATAACAGTCGCATTTGTTGCTTCCTCCACATCATCGAGGACAGTTGGCGATTGTGTTTCGCTAATTTGTTCGCTGTATGTGCTAATGGGATCCGACAGCATATTTAGCAAATGTTGTGTTAATGTATTGGACATGGCTGTGGTTGTTGTTGTTGGAAGAGGAGCAGGAGCAGGAGGAGGAGCAGCTGTTACTGTTGTGGCAGCTTCTGTGACTGTAGTGACTGCACTGGCTGCAGTCGCTCTGGACGCTTGCTCATGCTGATGGGCCGGAATACGCTCCACGCCTGGCACTATAGCCGCCGGCACTGGTGGCGGTGCCGGCAATGGGGATGTTGGATCACGCGTTGGCAGCAATGGAGCGCGCACTTCAGGTAACTTTGTGTATAAATTTTCACGAGGCGATAGGATTTTCATTTCTCGCAGCTTGGAACGCAACGTTTCCACCCATTCTTGCATAGTCTCCCTGTGTTGGTCAAGCATAAGCATATATTAGTTAATATAGCGCACTCTGGGATCGTGTGCAACTTACCATGACGCGGCATGAAAGCGCAACACTTCATTGCTCAGTGTTACGACAAACTCAAACTCATGGGAATTGGGTATCAGGGCGTGTGATATGTGCAGCGTATCCCGCAGCGATACCGCCCACTCGGGCAGGTGGGCGGCCGCCTGACGCGGCTCAGCATAGCCCTCCAGCAGGGCATCGGTGTCATCATGCACGCAGAATACAACCCAGCTGCACTCGGATTTCTACAATCACAAATAAACATTACTAGACTTGAATGAATTGCCTGCATGTGATTATTTTAAACAATTGACTGGACAGAGTTGCCACCTAGGGCGCTATTCACGTTTTAAAAATGGATACATGTTCCATCTGCAAGGATGCCAGGCTTAAGTGAACATCCCAACTACTGTTTTTCTTACCTTGGGCCCAACGGTTAGTTTTTTGCCATCGGCCGTCAGTCTTTTCAACCATGTATTTTTATGTATTTCCCGAAATTGCGCCGCGTTGCTGCTGGACGCGATTGCAGGTGCAGGTGCATTTGCATTTAAATTAACATTCACATTTGCATTTGCAGGTGTTGTCGCTGTTGTTGTGTTTGCAGCTGGCACTGCTGCAGCAGCGGCAGCCATTGCCTCTATCCGATATCTTTAAAACCTGGCTCGCTGTGCTGCTAGTTGCTACAATGCACTCTGCTCAATTTCACTTAACATATTTCACATTTCACACGGTTTTATTGCAAAATTTTCTGCAACTTTTTTTGACAACAAAAAATTCAGCCAGAAATTGGCGACGACGCCATGTTTGCTATCAGAAATGCTTATCGACTGTATTTCGATATTTATCGTTGAATTCACATAACAACATATGGTGTATTCCCAAAAGAGGTTTTAATTCATCTTGTAAACTATCGATAAAATAAAAACCTTTATTTTATAAAAATGGTTTTGATAAAGTTATGCGAGATCAAAGTTTTTGAAAAGATGTCAAATGTAAGTATGGAAAATTGGATGATAGATGGCTTAGTATCGGAAAAATATAAAATTTTCTAGATGATAAAAATTTAAATGGAGAATCAATTTGGGGGCCAAATCGTGATCAAAATGATATTCCGCTTGAAAATCGGTTAAGTTTTGATCAAGTTATGACAGTTGGAAGTTTGACAACTCTTAGAGCTAACAACTTTACCGGTACAAATTAGGTTCTTGACAGAGAATTTTCATTCGGTTACGGTTTCAATTTCGGTACTCAAAATGAAACGGTTAGTTTCGGTGAACGGTTCCGGTGTTATTACCTGAATAAAAGAGGTTTGGTTTATTCTATAATACTTCTTTTTATTGGGATTTTACAAATATTTTATATATATTTTTTTGATTGGTTTTTTTTATCTTTATATCACACAACGTAAATAAGATCTTTTTAATGCTGTCTTAAGTTACTATAACTAACCAAAAGCTATAATTATATTTCTACATCCGAAAACAGAAGTAAATTAAATTTGTGTATTCTGTGTATTTGCGCCAGGGCAAATAAACGAAATTAAATTTTGCTTAAACTTAGACAAGAGTGGTATTGCAGTGTTTAAGTTTAACAGTAGATATACAATTACATATTATTTTTTTTGTATATGTAAGCATCTTGTAAAAAGAGTTATTTAAGATTAGTACATTTATCAATTAGCTTTAGATTATAATTTCTTTTGTTTTTTTTTTGTTACTTATTTACAACTTCAAATTACAAGTATGCGAGTCAAAAAGAGGGTAAAGTCGCAAATTTTTGTTAATAAACCTTGAACATATAACGAGTTAACAAACACTCAATGGTGCTTTTAACTAATTACAATTAAAGTCTTTGAATCGAATTTCAACGTGACGATTTCAGTTTCTTCTCTAACACAATTGAGTCTTGTAGTTTTAACATTTGCTTTATCTGGAAATTTATATATATAGAATAATTATTTTAGGTTTCTAAATTGAAATTGCAGTTCACAATTAGTCGTGTTTAAAAAGTTATTAATTTAAGTTTGTACGTTTATACGAAAGTTTCACTAGCTTTAGCACGGCACGTCTGTAATTCTATTCAGATAGCAAAAATTGTCTTGTTAAACGAGGGATTTGATACGCGTAATTTGAGTTAAGTAGATTTGTTCTTTTAAATTTTTTTTATATTTTTCTATTTTGTATTGGTTTAAATTTTTTTTTTTTATAATTTTTTGTTAATGTTATTCGTTTGCATTTCGGTTGAGTTGGTTAATGTATCTTCATGTGTGTGTCTGTGCGCGTAGTTTTTTAAATTTTGATCTGTATTATTTTTTTTTTTTAATTTTTGACACTGTTGCCTATTTTGAAATGGACTCTTTTGAAAGACATGGGCGAAGAATATATTATATATATAAACGTTTATCGAGCTATTGCGATTGTGAATTTGTATTGCATAGCGCTTCAGACACGTTACTGAAACACTGTTGTGTGAGGTTCAATTGTTCAGACTATTTTGGGTCGGGTTTACGAGGCTATAAAATCAATTTGATGGCAAAGTGGTACGAATTCATCGGCCATAGGATTTAGCACAGATTTCTCAACATTACATTGGCTTTTCGGCAGTGCAGATAGTGCCGTGTTCTGTTCTTCCGTTCTAAAATTGGAAAATTTAGTTAGACAACGAAAATCGTTTGTTGTTTGGGTTTTTATCTTACTTGGCTTTTTCCCACTCATTTAATTGCTCTTCCAGCTCATCCTCGATCATTGCCTCAAAGCATTCTTGCATTATTTCCTCCTCCTCCAATCGTTGAAGTTCCTGTGGGAGTTAAACATTCATTAAGGATCAATTTGGAATGATCTTTTCGGTATTTGTTAGACTTACGTTCTTATCAAATTCCTCCTCATTCTCCATCCACATATATTCTGAGAAATCGGGCTCATCGTCGAAATCAGAAAGTGATTCGTCGTCATCCACCACATAAACTATTTGGTCCGTCCAATCAACAGATGGCACTTTTAATAACATGGTAGTGCTGTAAGAAAATAACAAATACATGTATTATTATCAAAGAACAATTAAATGTATGTATTAGTAAATAAGTATACACTTATAGATGTGTGTATGTTTGTGCGTATTTGTTTTGTGCCGGCGAAAAGTTGACAGTTGCGTCGTTCTTCTAGAAACCGGTTTGACACCATTTAGCAATTGTTGACTTCTCAAAGCCGCAAAAATAATGACATATACCAAGTTTATAAGACACTTTGTCTTAATTTTTATCAAAAGCAGATTACCCTAAACTTGTTTTTGTAAGTGCTTATATATGGAAGTTAGGAAAATGTAACGAAGTAACTTAATTTCATATCAACCGACTTAAGCTGCCGTAAAAACTTGCTAATAGACTCCAACATGTTTATGTGTGTACATGTATGTATGTGCCCATATAAAAATATGCATATGCAATTTCTTTTCATAAATGACAGTAAATTAAATTTTCTCTTTTAATTTGCGCAAGCTTTTGTCCATACGAATCAAGTCTATTTTTTGCGCTGTGCAAATTTAAAAACAGAATGACTAAGCTCAAAGTACAAGAGTAAAAGAGAAGAGCATAAACACACACACGCACACACACACCACACACTTGACGCGTATAAACAGACCAAAAGAAGTGAGACAAAAACAGCGCCAATTGTTTATAAACAAGTGATATACAAACATATGTATGCGTGTTCTTTATAATCAGTATTAAAGAATTATCAAAGCGGTCTATGGTCTTTATATGTTATATATATTTATATGTAACATGCACAATTTATGTGCATATGAGCAATATTTTTGTCTGAGAACCCGTTATCACCTGTTTGGTACGTGAAAAAATTAAAAATAATTTGACGATGACGATGACGTCGACGTGAATTTATGCAAAACGCAATAAGGCAAACAAATGTACTCGGACATGGACGTTGTTATTGTTGTTGTTGGTTCATGGGCGTAGAGTCTACAATTGTTTTAGCCCCAAACAAATGAGAGTCTCTGTGTATGTGTGTGTCAGTGCTGCCAAATTTCGATGCCAAAAAAAAAAGCTGTCTGGCCAAAACCCGTGGTGATTATTGGCAAATATCTATAATAATACTAATGAAGCCGACACTTTATTATCCTTGTTATGTAACTGTTGGAGCCTTATAAAAAGGCCGAAAAAGTCAATTACATTTCAGAATTCCCGCTTGCCACAATTCCCAAAGTTTTCCCGCAATCGGTCTTTAAAAACAGCTAGATTTGACGGGGAAAAAGCTAAATTGGCAGCAGTGTGTGTGTACGAGAGACTCGATCTATGTATAGGTGTGTACGTGTGTAAAAACACACAAGCACACGGCAAGTATATTGCTCTTTGCTACAGTTGCCATATTGCGAAAATTAAAGTGTTTTTGCTCTGTGAACTCAACAATATATGCAATTGTATATATTTGCTATATACAAACACATATGTACGTATTTATATGATTGAATGAACCTCCCTCAACCCAGTACAAACATCACAGCGCACTCAAGGTAACAAGTGTTTCCAAAAAAACGAATCGAATTAAAATTCGTATGGTTTTTAGCGTTTAATTGCGTCGCCAGCAAAAAATCGGGTTGTAAACAGTTTGCACGTATATGAAAATCTACAGGGCCAAAGGCGATCTGGAACGTGAAGTTGCCAATGCTAAACGGAGGCGTCGGAGGCATCACAAACAGTGTCGACATTTTGGGGTTTATTGATTTGTCAAGAATCTTGAAGTAAACGAGGAAATGCTGAATGTCAGCAATAACAAATCAGGAAGCGCTTTGGCTTATGCTTCCGCCTTTCTTTGACCGAACGAACAGAAAACAATAATTTTAACGAAATGCTTTAGTAACAACAACAAACCGATGTTAGTTATTCGCGGCACTCGATTTATTTAGCTTACTCACTTTAAAATTTGCTTGAAGCGCTGCAACAAATTTGAACTCTATTTTTCTGGCTTGTTTATCGTCCACTGAGAATTTTGTATTTGCAAACGTAAAAAGGGTAAACACTGACAATTTATTATTGCATCCAGATAGAAAACACGAAAATTTTTCTATTGCGAAACCAATTCAAATGCTGTGTGCGGGAAACACGTCCATGAACGTCAAGCAAACGAATCGAAAATGATTTATAAAACAAAAACTGACAGACGATAAATAATGTACAGCTGTTTTTTTTTTGGCCGAAGTACATCGATATATTTACTCATTTCGGCGATATTATGATGCAATCGATGTATCGATAACAGCCGAACATTGTGTGGTCAATCGATGAGCGCGTTTTTGCGTGAGCAGTGTATGTTATCATTTATTGGAATTGGGCGCGAGAATCTCTTATTTAAAACTCCGCCAAATGTTAGAGGTTGAAGGTTGGAATCTAACATAAACTGTACGTTAAATAAATATGTAGGGCAATTTATTGGGTCTTAAATTTGATTTCTTTCTACAAATCAACCAACGCTATTCAAGTGGAAATTCACATTAAATTAATTCATTTATAATTGATCAACTACAGTTATTTTTGTGGATTTGTCGCTAACTTTTGAAATTTTGTGGGTCATCCCACTAATGCACTGAAGTAATTGAATAATTTACGATTATTGATCTGAATGCATTATTCGGTGGACATTCTTGGGTTGGGTTTTCGCTTTGCACTTCTATTTAAAGGCTTTATATTTATTAATAAAACAAACAACAACAGTACAATAGATTAAAATTGATAAAAACGTTTACAAATGCGATTCATATTTAAAATAAATTATCGATTAGGACTAGTATTTGAAGGTTTTCTATTGGGATCACTTGGATCTGATGGTGATGTTGAGTTATGACTGCGAGGATCCCATGATTGCAGTTTTGAACTACTGCAAACTCCAAATACAACCATGGCAAGTGCATTAAAAAATATCAGAGTTAAGAGAACACAATTCCACTCCGACTTGATACCCTGAACGAAATAAAAAAAAAACATATTATAGTCAGTTTTATTATATGTTGAAATTTCTGCTCTTACGGAATGCACAAGAGTGGCAATGAGATGTGGAGCCAGGAATCCAGAGACATGCGCCAAACAGTTGGCTATACCCGAAATGAGTCCAGCAAAAGATGGCGCAAAGTACAATAATGTCGGCCAGTATCCACCACTAAAGCCCAAGTCGGTGGTAACACCCAAGAGGAAATACATCAGTAAAACGAGCAACTTTTGATCACAGCTGGCAAGGATTATGATGCCTATCAAAACGATAGTAACACTGCAACCTGTTAAATAAAAAAATGTAAGATAAACATTGAAGTTAAATTTGAGTTTTTTTGCGCTTACAGATAGTATACAAAATTCGACGTAGGTAACTGAGCTTTAAGAACATTCGTCTCTCAACATAAGAACAACTGAAAACACAAAACAATTTGGAGAAAAAACTTCCGAGAAATGGGGCAGATGAGAAAAAACCAATCTGTAAGACAATAGCGCAATATTAGAGTTATTCAACAAGGTTTAGAACATTAAAAATAGATCGACCTCCTTCATATTGAACTGCATAGCTTCGCGCATAAATCGTGGAACATTTAGTGAAAGCATTAGGAATCCATAATTGTGGAAGATATGTGTAAGCACAAAGGCATAGACCGGCATAGAGGTCAACAACGATTTCCAAGGTGTTCTAAAATGCTGCAAAGAAACGGTACATACAAATTTATATATATTAGAAAATATATATATTATATATTAGAAATTGTCACCTGTGGCGTTTGGGTCGTTCCTGTTGGCTGTAAATAAGCACGCTCTTCATCCGTCAACCGCGGATGCTGATCCAAGCTGTTATAGATGAGCCAGTTACAACTAGTGCCGTATAAGAGTGTTACTCCGCCAAGCACATAAAATGGAACTTTCCAACCAAAATCGCTTAAGAAATTTGCCAGCGGATATATGCAAATAGAGCCCACGATCATGCCGCTATAGGCAAATGAGAGCATCGAAGTGCGTTCCATGGGATGTGCCCAGACTACAAACAGCTGGTATAAAGGTGGAGCACCACAGCCCTACGGAATTAAATAGATGCATACGATATTTATTAAAAAAAAAATCATAGGTTTAAAAAAATTCCAAAAATGCTCACCGCAAACATGCCCGATAACACCAGCGTTATAACTGCAGCGACATAACTATGTTGGGCAATGAAGGGAAGAATTATGAATGCTAATCCTTGAAGCGTCAAGGAGGTAATAAACAGCATCTTTCCTCCAAATCTGTCCGCCAAATGTCCCGCCAGTGGCAATGCTATAACGTAGCCATAGTAAAACGTGCCGGGAAATGTCAGCTCCTGTTTACGAGTCCATGGTAGATCGCCTGACTATTAAGAAATATTGCTTATAAAGCGATTTCTTCAATTGACATTAGTTGGGTAAAACACACACTTGCCTGACCAACATCGAAAGCGGAAGAATGCTCAAATACAACGTTTCCACAATTTGGCGTTGCAGTCAGATTATTCAGCTGATATTCTGCGGAATATAGGAGTGCATCTTCTGGACGCGCCTTGACCATACGCAGTATGACCAATCCAAGCATATTACGCAAAGCCATTTGAAGAATGTTGGATAAAAAGGCACATATTGTGTAGGTTAACCGAACCGAACCCCAAAGACGACAACTGGATGAACTGGATGATCCTGGAGTGGCAGGATTCAGGGTCAGCAGGTGAGGCACGTTCCACGATTTCCGCACCATTTAAACGTTAATACTAATGCGGCTATAATCGAGAACTGATCAACGAACGTGGTGCTTCTGACTGAATTCTGATTGAATTCAACTGACCAACTAAAGGCGGCTCAAATGTTAAAAGCGCTTAACAATTTTGCAATTTGTCACGATTTCTCGGTTCGTTTATCAATACAAAAAACTTCGACGCTTTGCTTATCTTTGTAAGCATGTAACGGTACAACAGAACATGGAAACAACAACAGATAAACGAAGTAGATGAAAAAGGAAATCGAGATCAGAGCATGCATAGCTTAATAATGTCAGCTGATTGCTCGTCTCTTTCTCTCTGTCTCTCTCTCATTTATAGATACCATGTAAACATTAAACGAAAAGAGGTTTATTATAAATCTTAAAATCATTCAACAACAACATATTACATATAACACTATATAATATATAAAACAATATTATATATAAAACTATAATATATATAAAACTATATTGTATATAAAACTATATTATGTATAAAACTATATTATATATAAAACTATTCTGATTAAATAATTTTAAGCTTACAAAATAATGGCTAATAATTTTTATAATTAGCTTATAACGATCTGCTTCTGATGCTTCAAAGTTTCCCGCCGTTGCTGATCCGTCTTCTGCGAGCGCCGAACACCAAGTCCTGCCTACTGCCAGAAAGGCCGGCTTTTTATATGCTGCGTGGGGGGTCGGTTAGCAGAGCTCTGTTATCTTAGCAGTGCCAATGTGAGTTTAACAGTGTCAATGTAAGTTTAACAGTGCCAAAGTGAGTATAACATTCTACCAGTGCCAAAGTGAGTTTAGCAGTGCTGATCGTAGCGTTGTCATTTACAACAATAAAAGAGTTTGTTTTGTATAGAAATTTCAAAATAAACCAGGTGAGTCCCCAATCTAATTTTCTGCTAAATTCATCATTAATCACACCCTGTTTGTGGCTTTTTTTTTTTTTGTGAGATGAGGCCCATATTATAGACATTTACCTAATTTTTTTTTAAATTTTGTTCCCTTGAAAAATCTTCTAAGCTGTCATTACTTGGTCAAATCTTAACCGGTTTCCTTGTGGAATGTAAATTTCATCAGTATTCGATCTTTTTTTTATCTGCATCAAAGTTTACGCAGCTTACATGACCTAATATAATATAATAACTAGTAAAAGAAGGGAGCTGAAGAAATTTGCGCTCTTTATACTATAATTAAAGTATCTAGATAGGCAAAATGATTTTACCAGCTCCTTCTAGTGCTTTAGCTTGGACTATTTCTCTATTGCTGACCGGTAAAAGTGGCCAACAATGCAATTGGCTTTCACCTTTGCTGGCTTTTACACGTTTGCGAGTTTTGACCGCGTTTATATTGCAACGTACTCGCACATATTTATTTATATTGTTATCTGTTTTACTGCATCGCTATTATGGACATGATGTTGTACTGCGGTGCAATAGATTCTACGGGTATTTTTGCTGCAACTCTTGTTAGCCATGTTCTTGTTGGTCTTGCTGATATTATTATTGTTGTAAATAGTAGCTGCACTATATTTCGATTAGAATTTTGAATTTTTTATAATGTGGGGTTCGCTTGTGCACTGAATCTATTAGCGCCAACTGCAATGGAGGACAGTCTCCATAAACCATACTCTACCTAAGAGAATTTACTATATGTACTATATGTGTGTGTGTATATATATTCACTGACTTTTTGATTGATTTTTTGTTTAGACAACGCATATGTCCTTTTTGTTATGGCCTATTAGTAACCATTGTTGTCACTGCTGTGCTCGCTGGAAGTGTCTGTTGTTGTGCTTTTTGTTTTTGTTATTGTTTTTTTTTTGTTTTTGTTGGTGCAACTGAAAACCGCATATGTTAGTATCTTAACCTCTCCTGGGTGTTGCACTGTTTGCATTTGCATAGCCAATGCTACGAGTCGCGTGTTCTGGCCAACTAAAGCTCAACACATTGTCTTTGGCCTAAAAATAGCAGCAGCTCGCATGGGAACTGACATTTGCCAGCACAATAAAGTTGGGTACTTCCAAAACAAGTGTATGCCTTAGAATAATATTTGAGACGAAAACTGAATAAAAAATTTAAGACACACAACACACATATTACATTTGTGATGGTCGCCTTGAGACCTGTGTGAGATATTAAAAATATTTTCATACCTTGTGTCCTTTATTTGGGTTCTCAACTACATCTGTCACATTGTGATACGTGCTATACAAAATATTTATAGCCTAAAAAATATATTGATAATGCGATACAGGTGGACTGTATTGACTTAAACGAATGCTAGACAAATCATTACAGTTTTAAAGACTCCCAACTTTCTTATTATAAAGCTACATATTTATATTCAATACAGTATATGATTACACGGGTGCCACAGTTTAAAGAGTTGTCCAACTTCCAACTGTCATAACTTGATCAAAACTGACCCGATTTTCAAGCGGAATGTCATTTTATTCATGGCTTGGCCTCTTAATTCATTCTGCATTCAAATTTTGTTCATTTAGAAAATTTAATTATTTCCGACCAAAATTCGATTTTGATGGTAAGGGTCCCCCCTTTGAAATTTTGAAAATTCAAAATTTAAAATCTCAAGTTTTCACTTTTAATCAACTCCTTATATCGTAATTAGTATAAAACAACACTTTAAATATGATTTTGAGGACTTTCATTTTCTTGTAAAAAATCATGTCAAAATTAAGAAAAATTTTGACTTATAAAGTTATTAGGTCAGTGACTTGAGCAATTTTGAACTGTCATAACTTTCCCAAAACCTAACCGATTTTCAAGCGGAATGTCATTTTGATCATGGTTTGGCATCTGTATTTACTTTGCATTTCAATTTTATTAAATTTGTAAAATTAAAAATTTATCCCTCTGGATATCGATATTTACTTTAATGTCATATTTATTATAAAACGACACTATCATTTTTATTAAATATTAAAACTTTTAAAGTTAATTCAAGTTTGATTACCTTTATATTTACCTACAAAATCTAATATAAATCTTTGTATCGACTTTTCATAGTTGATAATATTAAATAAATAAATAATTGGCAGTGCAATATTTTCTTTTTATGCAGAGTTTCTGTAATTCCTTCATACTCGCTGTAATAAATTCTATTTCGCGCTATAATGAGCGCATACAAAAAATATAGCATTACCATACACACACACACACACACCCACATACACACTCTTTTTTTTGCAGCCTAGACGTTGACTCTGCTGGCCAACAGAATTAGCCATCACTGGGCAGGCGGGAGTATAAGTTGGCCTTATAAGTAGTATGCTATAATGTGGCCAACACAGACGACTCTATTTCGTGCTCGCTCTCACTGACGTCTGCTTCTGTTGGCACTTTCGGAATTTGTTTTCACTTTTACCTTCCTTGCATAGTTTTTGTTACTTTTCGATGGCAGAGTAGAGACTTAACCAAATACCGTCGACTGCATATGTAAGTAGGTTGTCGCTTCAACGGACACTTGACCCAATTATTTCCAAAGTTGTCCTATAACAAATGCTTTAATATTTGACTTTTTCATTGAAAATATGTTCTAAATATATTTTTGATAAATATAATTTATAGCAAAATATATTAAAAAAAGTTATTTCATACTTTTAGGCATTTCTTAGTAATTTTCTAGCTGTTGCAATTAAGTGTGGATATATTTATAACGATATACTTGTACAACTTCATATCACTTACGTTTTCTGTGATTCTTAAATTACAGTCTGTAACGGCAATTTGTTGTGCCATATTATAGTAGTACAAACACACACACACACACACATAGTTAAGCCGAAAAATTGTTGCTTTTTACCAAAAAAAAAAATGTTTAGTTGCAGCCGAAGAAACTAAGAGAGCGATTCGTGCTGGTTTTTTTTTCTTTCTATGTAGCTCTCACTCTCTCTCTCTCTCTCTCTCACTCTCTCCTTCTCTCTCTCTTTTTATCTAGTATATTCTCTCTGAGGTGTGCCGCATAGGGCGACAAAAGGCAAGGTTCAAACAGTCGCGCTGCCGAGCTTAATACGAAAGGATCAAACACAATTTCTGTGCGGTAGAAATAAAACTGAACAACTTGCGCGCAAAAGAATGCAACGATATTGAAGTGGAAAAAATGCATTGAAATTTATTTGAATAACGTGAATAAATGTGACTTAAATAATACAATCAAAATACATATTTAAATCAAGTGAATTATTACAAGTAAATAGAAATTAAAATAATAGTTCAACTATCTTTGCCCAAACAAATTTCGGTGCTGTCAGCCGACGCGTCTATTGTTAATAATTACAAGTTTTTGGAAAATTTAATGAGTATTGATTGAATAAAAAAATATATATGTCGTAAGTGGAATAAAAATGTGTGTTACAATAAAAGGGTCGTGGAGGTCATTATACGCGGACCGCCATTGCTCAGCGCATTCCAATTCATTATATTCACAGAAAACACCGAAAGCCCTATTACTGTCCTACATACATCTAAACATACGTATGAGTGTCTATATGTATATATTTATACGTGACACGGATAAATGCGACATACATACTAACATAGTCTCACACCCACACACACCATTAATAAGAGGTCATTTAGTACAAAACAAAATAAACGTAACTGTGTTTAAAATATATATTAATAAGGCATATTACGAATTCAAGCCAAATCTTCGGATTTTTATTAGACTTGTCTGAGAGCTCTGATTTATAAAGTTCATAATTTTTTTTCATGTTTAATTTATAAGAATGTAAAATTTAATTTTTAAGTTGTCTACGGATTTTTATTGAACTTGTCTGAGAGTTTTCGTATTAAAAGTCTGTCATTTTTATTCATATTTAATTTATAAGAATGTTATTATTTCTAGAACCCCCCTGATTAAGTAGAATTTGTAATAGCTGAACTTTAGAAGCATACATTGGAATTCGAGTGCATAAAAAATGCATGAATATATCTTGTATAATTTTAAGTGCACTTCATTTTCTCAGATTTGATTCATTTAATTGGCGGACATTTTCAGCAATGACAGATATAATTAAGGCGTGCATACAGTTAACCAAGCTAAAATTTATAATTATGACAGATTCTCTGACTACAAATTGCAACAGAATATATATAAATAGACGGCCTTGCATTAGAGTTGACATTGTGTGTATGTGCTAATAGATATATAATGGGATTTACGTACATATCTACCAGGACTCTCCTCACATATACCTGCCGTGGGTATTTTCCCCTGAATCGCGTGCGTGTCAAAGCATTTTTACAGCCACAAAATGTCTTTTCACGTTTTGTCTGGACAAAAAGGGAACAAACAGACCACAAAACTGGGCTAAAAGACTTATGAAGCTTGATGAATGAAACAAGTTAGTTGGCTAGCCTTAATATACTCACAAAGTAGGCGCAGCTCAATAAAATATTTTCTAGTTCCTTCAGTATTATAGTATACATTTTTATCATATTATGTTTGCATATTGACTTAAATATTCAAGCATCCCCCTTTCTCCATTTTCTTCCTTTCTAATATAATAAAATAATTTTTTCAGAAGTTTTTAAAGCTTAAAACTTATGATGAACTAATGTAAGCCATGTTTTTATGCTTATTATTATTATGTTAAATTTTAAAATGTATTATTCTTAATTTAATTCATAAAGACTGGAGTAAAAAAACAATTCTTTTCAAATTTTCAATTAAATAATGTTCTGTACACCTTTTTTTTAAAAATTTTGTAAATCTATGTCTGTACATAAAAATGGTGTCCTGAATTATTTAATCAATTAGCAAAGCAATTATGACTTTAGTTCGGGACACATCATACACACACTTACACACTCACTCTTGTGTGCTATTTCCGTATGAACTGTTAACCAATTACTTACCCCTTGACATTTTTTCGAAAACTTTGATCTCGCATAACTTTATCAAAACTTAACCGATTTTCAAGCGGAACATCATTTTGGTCGTGATTTGGCTCCCAAATTGATTCTGCATTAATATTTTTATCATCTAGAAAATTTGATATTTTTTTGACCTCTCGGTGTAGCTAAATATTTCGATGTCATATTTATTATAAATCGACATCTTAACATTTTAAAAACATTCAAATTTGATTTGTTGTACCGTTACGTACCGGTACTGATACCCAAACCGAAAGAAAAAGAATGAAATAGATTCTTTTTGTTTCGGTTTTGTTCCCTGCATCTATGGTATGAATAGTAAGCGTATCTTTAGAATCTCTTAGTCATTAGAATCCATTCAGCTAAGCACTGTGAAATTTTACTGTTGACGTTGTTGAGTTGGTCGACAAATTATAAACTTTTTAGTGTGTTCAATAAATAAGTGAACAGGTGTCCATAGCCAGGTGTTAGATATCGATAAGTTAGGTTTTTTGTCGGTCTGTTGCTGATTAAAAGAAACTTGACAGATTGCGAGATTAAATTCTTAATACTTAGCATGAGCAATTATTATTTAATATAGCCTTAGTAACAAATATCCATTAAGTCAAGCCGAACTTAATACTTTACTTGAACTAAACTCTGATTAACTGATTAACTGGTAAATCTTACAATTGACATATGGCACATTGGAAAACCAATCTATATACAATTTTGTACATTGAGTACTTCCGATAAGATTAGCGTAATCAAACACTTAATGGGACTACTAACAATTACCGTTTTTACCATTTTACCCATTGGGCAAATTTTAGTAGCGATTTGGTCGTGAATGTGGCCCGAAGTGCAATTTAATTTAAAATTAATTCGTGATCTGTGAAAACAATGGGAAAACTGAAGCTAATTGTAACACTCGGTGTCCTTTTCGCTCTGCTTAATCTACAAGGTATACATAAACACAAAGTTGGAAAACCCAAACTGTTTTTACCCCCAAATACCCCTACTATTAAAATCATTGTGGGCAATGGCCGGTAATTGAATTAAAGTCGTCGTTCAGTGCAAAAATAAAGAGTGTGAGGCTCCTTCGAGTGGCTGCCAAATTGGAATACAAATAATAAAAGGAAACATACAAACAAACCAAAAAAAAAAAAACAAAATGGGAGAAGAGAAAATGAAAACAAAAACACTGACCAAGTCAGTCATAATATTAAACAACAAAAGTAATTAATGCAAACGCAATCAAGGTCAAGTGCTTTGCCCTATTGACCTAAGCACTCACCCCCTGAAAACACCCAGCCAAAGGCCTTTCGCCTTTTAGCTTGAGAAATTGCTTTGCAGGCCACGGAAAATGGAAATTAAAGTGTCAAAGTGACGAGCAAAATTTCAGAGCTCTTAAAAACTGTTTTGTATGCGGCATAGTTTTTTTATTTTCTTTATTTTTCCTGAATTTTTCCCATTTGCTTGTTTTTTATTAACAACCGGAAGTTGTTGGCGTATACGTAATTAATTTTTGCAGGCTCGCTTGCGTGCTGAAAACCGTAACAGCCGCAAAATGCTGCAAACATTAAAGCCGAAAGCTGGATTTTTAATCAGTTAATTAACTATTGGGAACACGGCGGGTCTATAAGTTTGTTACTTGGTAAACGTTGCTCTTAAGACGTGTGCTAAAGTCTAATTAATTAAAGCTAATTATTTGATAACGCAGGTCAATTAAAATTTCTCCTCTCCGTGTATTCCAACTAAAATATCTTTGATTTTCTACTTTAATTAATATTTTAATATTTTTATAATATTAATTTTCATTGAATAATTTTTGTTAATTTGATTCAGATTTTTTTTTTTATTAATTTTTTGAAACAATCTTTATTATTACGAGCACGATTCATACTCACTAAAACGGGCCAATTGAAATTTCACCTCTTATTATATTCAATATAAAAAGTCTTCGATTTTTTACATTAATTAATATAATTATATTTTTATGAAACTTATTTTTATTAAGTAATTTTGTTAATTTGAATTACATTTTTTTTTCATTTATTTTTTAATATAGTTTTTATTATTATGAGCACACTAGAGGCCGACTAAAACTTTTTCATTGGCATAGCAGGATTTTTAGCAAGACAGGTGTATAACAGATTTTTAAACTGGCAGTGTGGGAATCGAAGCCAATTAATTTTTTACACTGTAGCTATAGTTAGGTGATATGTTGGCGACTCTAGCTAAAAAACCGCAGGGAACTCACGTGAGTATAAATAAGTGAGAAGTTTAACCAACATATTGGCTTTGTCGGTAAATTATAAGGCAATTAGCCAGTTATCCTTGAGTCTGTGTGAGTTTGGTATTCGCGTGTGTGGCAAGTCTTAAATGTGTTTTAATTGGAAATAAATAATTGCAATACAAGTCATATAAGTCACTTGGTTGTCCAATTAAATAAGCTTTTGACAGAACGGTTTGTTTCACAGTAAATTTAACTTAAACTAAATAATGATTTAATGTCTGATTTAAGTAGTGAAATATGAAATTTATAATACATATATTTAATGAAGAGGTTAACAGGTTAATAAGAAATCAATATCTAATTACTTATGATTATATTAGTTCCCTATACAACAATTTGATTCGGTTGACCTTTGTCAATGCAATTATAAGTATATAATTTCATTAAATTATTGAAGGTGAAAGTCTGCTGAAAAACAAAAAAAAAAATTAGTCGATATTGGTTATGGCGTCAATTTATCGAAACAGACAAAAAATAAAACTCTTTAAATAGACATTAATAAGGTGCTTTTTTGTTTTAGGAGACGGCGGTGCATTGGCTGTGATTTGGCCATGTGAAAGCGACGCGGACTGCACAGCTGATGGCTCCAGCTGTGGCCCAGATTCGAGTCAATGCGAATGCTCCAGCTTTGACACGGTCTTCTCGGAAAACTTCACACAATGCTTGAAGAGCTCGCAGATTGGTGACGCATGCCAAGACTCAGTTCAATGCAATCTTATGCCAACGGGAGCCAGTTGTAAAACCGGGGTCTGCGACTGCGCCGATGGCCAAACCTATCTGCGAGGCAAATGTAGGCCACTGAATGGACTCAATGAGCCCTGCGAGACGGTATGCCATCCAAAACTCAAATGGACTAGTACAACTCTTACTCAAAAATTGTCCTAAAATAGTTGATATTCGTCCTTAGTTTTAGAAATATGTTTGCAACCATTTTTTTCGAAATTAAGGACGTATATTTTAAAATTTAGAGAGTTTTTTCCAAATTTTAGTGAAATTCATCATGAATTATGGAACTATAGAATGAAATATATGATGAACTGTCATAAATTTTAACTGTATGGTCCGGTTTTTCAATGTCTATTTAACCAATCCTAGTAAAATTGATCATGAATTACAGAATTATAGAATAAATATATGGTAAAATTTTTTAACTCGTAAACTCTTACTTTAAAATCGCCCTTAAATAGTCGATATTCGTCCTTAGTTTTAGAAATATGTATGTTTGAAACCATTTTTTTTTTCGGGATTAGGACCGAATATTTTTAAATTTAGAAACGTTTTTCCTAATCCTAGACTTTTCTCAATTTAGCACTTCAAATATTTCAGATTTTCAAATTTTTCGAATATTGTTTTTTACAAAATAATTTAATTTTTTTCATTAGGACTTGGAGTGTTTCTTTGGTTACGATCGAGCATCAGTCAGTTGTCAGGAGAACGTATGTGCCTGTGCAAATGGCTATTATCACAGATATGGAAACATCTGTCGTCGCAAATCAATGGGTAAGCCTATCGGCTAATACTATTTAATATCAAATTTTAATAAAAATTTTGTTTGAAATAGAAAAAAATGATGCGTGCGTCGTTAATGAGGACTGTGATGCACTGGGCGCTAGTGCCGCCTGCGTGGGTCTAGTGTGTACCATTGTGGATGAGACGAGTACTAGCACCACAGCCGACCCTACAGGAGGTACTACCGAAGGTACCACAGCCGACCCTTCCGCGGGTACTACAGCGGGTACTGAGACCACCGCTGATGATATCGAAACCACTGAAACTGAACCCAACACAGACACAACTGAACCAGATTTCCCCGTCACCACAATAATTCCCAACAGCTTTGCGCCGTCTAGGAAACAGTTTGCCAAGGCCTATGTTCATGCTTCACCCACACACAAAGATGCCTCTGCCCAGGCGACACTATCGTTGTCAAATGGTGACAGCGATCTACTCTTAACACCCCGAAGATCCCGTGAAATTGCCGTGCAGACGAGCATCGAGAAGTACGAGCTTAAAGAGTTTGGCCGCAGTGTTAAAAATGTGGCAACAACTACAACAACCACCTCAACCAGCGTCAGCAGTCGACATACCTCCACAAATACTCAAAGTAATCGACGCCGATTGCCGGCCATCTTTCGGTACGATAACGAGGATATCAAGACGTATTCAACCTTGGGATCGAGTCGCGATGACGACGATGCTGATGACAAGAAATGTAAGTAAACAGAACAGAACAAAAACCTCTATATCATATAGCTGCTATAGAAACAAAAAATCAAAAATGAAGTTTTAGTATGAAAAAGTGTTTTGTTTGTTGAGATATGTATGTTAACCAAACAAACTCTCTAAACTCTAATATCATTGTTATGGAAGTTTACAATCTCGTTTTAAAATTCGCTTTATAATAGATCCAATATAATCTGTATATCTCATTAATAATGAGTCATTTTAATATTTTTTATTATAACACATTAGCTCATAATAGTTAGAGCTAGTCGACTTTATAAAATAGAATAGATCTTTTACATTTTTTCAAAAACTTTCAATGCACGAAAAGATCACCAAATATATTTAGTCAGATCAAGTTGTTTCGGTTTCAGAGACTGGTAATTAGTTGAGTTTAGTTCTTTTCACCCACCGGCTTAATGGTCAATTCGTGAATCTGAACATTCGGCGGTGTCTGAATGCAGTAGGAGATGGCATCGGCAACATCCTCAGAGCGCAGTAGAGGAATGTCCTCAATATTTGGAAACAGGCTCTTGTCAACAATTTCGGTATCAACGCCGCCCGGGCTGATACTCTGTAAAAAGAATGGGAGTCAAAGAAGTATATGGATAAAGAGATTAAATGCTTACGGTGATCTTAATTTTGGTGCCTTTGTTGAGGAACTCTTGACGCAACACTTCAGTCATGGCGGTGATAGCATGCTTGGAGGGTGCGTACATGTTTAGACTCATGTTGGGAAAAACGGGAACTCTGTGACCGGCAATGCTGTTGACTATAACGACATGTCCATCGTTGATTTGGCGTCGCTCCAGCGATCGGAAGGCCTCGCGTGTACACCACGCCACACCCAGGACATTAGTGTCCAGTGTGGCTCGTAAATCGGCGCTGTTTCCCTCCCCAATGATCGTGGTGAAACGTACAATGCCCGCGTTGTTTACTAACACATCGGCACCTCCCAAAGTCTTATCAATCCAGCTAAATGTATCAATCACTTGCTGCTCATCGCTCACATCGCACTTCCGGGCATGGAAGCGGGCTGCCTGATCTGAAGGTAGTGATGCCTTCAGCTCCAGCAAGCGGTTCTCACGACGTGCCAAACCCACCACAACCATGCCCTTGGCCACCAAATCTTTGCAACAAGCTGCACCAATTCCAGAACTGGAACCGGTCACCACAGCTACCCGATTTAACCAACGATTCATTTTTAAATATTCAATTGCTATATCTGTATTGCTTTCAACCAAAAACTGAGCGTCAGTCCCTCATATGGGGTTACTTTATATCTCTTATAAGGCCCAAAAAGCTCTCCTATCAATGTGGTTACCTGAAAGAGCCGAATCATGCTGATACTACTGTTAACAGCTGTTTTCTTATCGTTTGTTTTTTTTAATAGTGCTAGATTCTTATCAGCGGTTGCTTTAAGAATTGATTAGGAGAATTCTAGAGACTCCTCGGCATAATTTCATTAAAAAATATTGCATTGAGTATGACACTTGAAAGCAAAATATGGCATTTCTTATATTAAACCATAACATAATTATACAAGGTGAAGTATTCACTCACTACTGGAGTCAAGTTTTATTCACCACACTGAGAGGATTTTGTCTGAGAGTGACCACAATAAAAGGTGAAGTGCTTACTCACAGCAGTCAAGTTTTATTCACCACACTGAGAGAATTTTGTCTGAGAGTGACCACGATAAAAGGTGAAGTGCTCACTCACCACAGAAGGCAGTTTTTACTCACCACACAGAGAATTTTGTCTGAGAGTGACCAAGATGAAATTATACAAGGTGAAGTACTCTCACCACAGGAGCCAACTTTTTCCACCACTTTGAGAGCATTTTAACAGAGAGAGAGGGAAGTTTGTTGTTGTTGAAGTCTTCTTGAAGTGAATGATTTTTTAGTTGAAAAAAAAAAAAAAATAATCATTATTTACTATCCCCGAAAAAATTAGAAACTACAGAAAATTTAATTCTTTTTTTTAGATGGCAGCAGTTGCACGGATAATGGCAAATCATGCTCTGGTTTGGCCCACTCGATATGTACTAACAAGATCTGTCTGTGCAGACAGGGCTTTTATGCCCGGAACGGCAAATGCTTTGCCGGTAAGACATATCTAAAAGTCAAGACTCGAAACATTATTAAATATAAATATTATTTTGATGACAGAGCTGGGTGAGATAGCGGAGAGCAGCGATGAGTGTGAATATGAGTTCGATCAGTTATCCAAGACTTGTATATGCCAAAAGAACTATTTCTACGAACGCGACTTGCGCAATTGCAGAAAACGTGAGTACTATAAAATATGAATTTGATGATTATAGAACTTACATTTTATTTTAAATTATTCCTACAGCCATTCAGTATCATCTGTCCTGTACATCGAACAGCCAATGCAGTCCCTTCGGTGCATCCTATTGCCATTCCCAGATACCCAGACGTTGCACCTGTGAGGAGTATGCTCAGTACAATGAGATCAGTCAACTCTGTGAGTACAAGGATGGCTTGGGAGCAGAGTGCGAGTCCAATGACGGTTGTCTTGTGGATCATTCCATTTGCTCAAATCGATTCTGTGTGTGTCGGGATCACTATTTCGAAAAGGACGAGGCATGTGTAGCAGGTAAGTCGGCTTAAGTACACTGCAAAAACGACCAACCTCGAGAGCATTCATCTTAAATATTTGGTTCTTAAATAAGAACATTTTAAGACCATATTACTAATATTAAGAATGCTTATCTAAAAACTCAAAGTTCTTAATACAAGAATAAAAATCTTTAATTGTTAGAAAATATAAATATGTACAATTTTGTATCAAACAAAGTAAAAAAGAGAGAATAAAATGTATAAAAAAACCCAGATTAAAAAAAAAAAAATTAAAAATAATTAAATAAATAAAAAAAAATAAAGGGTTTTTCATTAAGAGCGCTTCAACTTTTTTTTTGAATAAAACACAAACGGTTTGACTTTTTTAACTAATTTTTTTTTTATTATCGAGTTTGAACATATACATTTTAGTATGAAATTCGATTTCTTTTGCATGACCACCGCGTGCAGGTTTTACGAAGTCCAATCCTTGAACCCAATTTTCGACCACTCTTTTGCATATATCGGCCGAAATTCCAGCAATTTCGAGTTCAATATGATAAACGATTATTTTTGAACGCAATTGAATGGTATGGACTTGGACGACTTGTGGTTTCAGCAGGACGGGCCACAAATCACACAGCACACGTTACAATTGATTTGTTGAAGAGTAGGTTCGATGAGCGCGTTATTTCCAGAAATGGACCGGTCGAATGGCCACCGCGCTCGTGTGATTTGACGCCTTTTAGACTATTTTCTTTGTGGTTATGTGAAGTCATTGGTCTACAGTAACAAGCCGGCGACGATTGGTGAGCTCAGAGCCAATATTGAACGCGAAATTGCTTGAGTTTCGGCCGATTTATGCAAAAGAGTGGTCGAAAATCGGGTTCAAGGATTGGACTTCGTAAAACCTGCACGCGGTGGTCATGCAAAAGAAATCGAATTTCATACTAAAATGTATATGTTCAAACTCGATAATAAAAAAAAAATTAGTTAAAAAAGTCAAACCGTTTGTGTTTTATTCAAAAAAAAAGTTGAAGCGCACCTATTGAAAAACGCTTTATATTGTTTTTTTAATTTTCTGAATTTAATTTTAATTTTTTTATTTTTAAAATTAGAACTTGGTCTTAGTTGAAATGTTCTTTCTAAACTTAAGAATTTCATGTTCTCAACGCATTTTTTAGACCAAAATTCTTAGTTTTTAAGCCAATATCTTGATTTATCTTGATTTAAGAACATTTTTTTCATCACTGTATTTTTCTCTATATATTTTCTGGTATATTCAGGTATTGGGGCCGACTGTTCAGAGGATGACGAATGCGGTGCAGACAATACGGCTTGCCTGGAGCGCAGCAATAGCACCTCAATTAGGGACTCGGATCAGACGCGCTCCTGCCAATGCCGTAAGGGATATGTCCACTTCAAGGATGAGTGTCTTAAGGAAGGTAAGTACCAAACCAATCGATTGCTATTAATAGATATTCAAGGAACTGTCTTTCTATACAGCCGAGGAACTGGACGATGCGTGTATTGAGGATGAGCAGTGCAAACCTCTTCTTGCCAGCTGCAATACGGAAGGCAAATGCGGCTGCTCGGAGGAGCAGCACGAAAAGAACGGAGTCTGTGAAACGAAACGCCGTAAGTTGCTTTGGATCATATAAAAACGATATATTTTAAAGACACCTTATATTACTTGACAGTTTTGGGCGAACCCTGCAACAAAGCCACAGAGTGTTTTGTTGAAAAGGATCCTGAGAATGTGGAATGCCGCAATTCCGTCTGTCAGTGCAAATTTAGCTACCAGGCTAGCACTGATCAGAAGCAATGCATTCGTGTATTGCCCAACAAAAAAAGTAAGTAATCCTTAAATCTGAGACAGTGTTAATTTTTAACAAATCGATACATAATTGCAGATTCTTCCGGTAGACCTAGCGCTCTAAAAATCATCACGTTCGTATTGATAGGCTCGGCTTTTTTGATTACCAGCGCCGCCATTAAACAGGCGTACTATTAAATGGAACACTCCGCCATCCAATAACCATTCCAACACAAAAATTCAGATATATTAAATAACGCAAACTCAACTAATTTACATTGTAAATGTTAGGCGTTGTGAAAAAAAATCCCTGTGCATATATTGATGACATGTACCCTTCAATACCCAGCTGATCCGGTTTTATATAGACAACCGTTCAAATATTTTTTTTGGGGTGCATGCAGTATTACGAGTACCCAATGACGCTTGAGCCAAGTGACGTCCCTTTGCGGCTTTTACATAATCTATATAGCTAGTACTTATATTAAGTTAGTAACTAAGATTTCAAGCAATAAAAAAAGACACGCAATCGGTCGGTGAGATTTATATATACATATATATATTTGCTCGCATATATCAATAACTAATCTAAAAGCAAATCCCTACAAATTATGATTAACTAATTAGTTGTAAGTTATTGCAACCGGTTTAATGGAAATAATTGTAATATATACTATGTTAATAAATTAAGACTACAACACAGTTGTGTTTAAAATCTAATTCTATTTATAAATCTAATTCCCTTGAATTGCAAAACAAAATTGATAAAATAGTGATTTAAAAATCATGACAAATTTTCTATACTTCTAGGGAGTTAATTTTGAAAAATATTTTTGAACTCAGATGTTATTTTAAAATTCATATGGAATCCTGGTGTTTTGTTCTTAAATGAATTTTACGATAAACACCATAGAAAACTTTGACACTATATATTTTAATATTTCTTAATATATTTGGTTTGAATAGTTATATAGTATGTATTGATTGTCTAATTTCTTAAACTTAATGCGATCGCTCCTTTAATTGCACCCAAAAATCGGGTGGTGTTATAATTAATCCATTATTATTCTTGGACAGATCAGGTAGCGAGTCCCCTGGTGCAAGGGTGTAATCAAAACTCTGCAACATTGCTGTGGTCATTAGGAATAGCATATTCCTGGCAAATGTCTCTCCAGCACAAAGACGTTTGCCAGCTCCAAAGGGCAGAGATACGTCCGATTTGAGGCATAATTTACCCTTGTCATCTAGAAAACGTTCAGGTCGGAAATTTTCAGGATCTGTCCAAATTCGTTTGTCCGAGTGATAAGCATATAAGCTGGGTATCACAATTGTGCCCTGTGAATATATATGAGATTTGTATAAATAAGATTCGATAAAGTTTCTTAAACTTACTTTGGGTATGCTGTAGCCTAGCAGTTTTGAGTCTACCATAGCCTTATGGGGAATATCAGAGGGAACCAGAGTTTCGATGCGAAGATTCTCACGAATCGTGGCCTCAGTATAGGGCATATTCTTGCGATCCTCCAGTGTTGGTAAGCGACCACTTCCAACCACCTCATCGATCTCACGTTGAATGCGTTTGGCGACATCGGGATAAAGCAAAAAGTATTGCACAAGAAGAGACAGCTGAGCACCGATTGCGGTAAAGGCGGGGAATGAGAAGTCTACAAGGCCCATGATAAACTGCTCCCGATTAAAGCCGAATTCCTTTGGTGGGCACTTGTTCATCTCGGCTATATACAGATCGACAAAGTTGCGTTCACAACTTTCATCATATGTAGCCAAATGACGATCCACAAACTCTGAAAAGTATTCCAGAACATACAAATTTGCCTCGTTTAACTCTCTGTATCCACTTGATTCTGGCCAAAAATGACGTATCCAGGGTATAATGCTCAACAATCTGCCATAATCATCGGCGGCACGCTGAAACTGTAAGCCCATTTGAACCAGTTTCACTAACTTGGCCATATCAGCACGTGACTGACGCTCATTATAGACAATGTGAAAGTGACAATTGACCGAGAAGGGATTGAAAAACAATGGTAATTGTATACGATAACCGCCTGATTTGACCAGATGATGCTCATGCTCATAACGGGGACCGTTTCGAATAAGATCCAACATATCGGTAATCTCCTCCTTAATTATCAGCTCCAGCTCGTCAAAACGTCGACCGAACCCATAATCCCTTAGATAGCGTAGAATAAAACGTCGTTGCTCTTTCCACAGTACGCCCTCTTGGAAGAATATACCTAAGAGTTATAAATATATGAACATTAAAAATTAAGAAAGATTGTTTTGTGTCGCCTTTATGGCAATCTTAACCTACATAAACGCTTATCACTATTTGAAATGTATTTTGTTGGGAAAGATGGCAATAACCATTTAGCTAATAAAAAGTAAAAATAATCTAATTGAGAGGGTCATGTTCATGGGTCCAAAGTAAAGTAAAAAAATGTTGATAAAGACAAACAAAGAGGTAAAATTAAATAAACAATTTACTTTCTTTGTTGATTCTAGTGCCATCCAAAAAATTTATATTACTTTTTCTTTTTTTTCATAAAGTTGTAAAAAGCTAATGGCAAATAATAAAGTGATAAGCCAAAACATTAAGTGCAATAAAATAAATAACAATGTTGGCATTAATCCCATTCAAAAATTGAAATATATTATTCTGTTTTCAAAGTTTTCAAAATTCTGGCGAAAAGTATGCATAGTTATATATTTAAAGGATTATCAAGTCTGCTAAATAATATTAAAACTTGATAAAAAAATAAATATTATATTCTTAAAGGATTGAACTGAAACTTGAATAAAATAAAGCAAACCTCGTATAGAATCGCCTGGATCACGCATTTGTCCAACAAATATGGCTGGACGTCCATCAAAGTCCTGGTTATTCAATATCTCGCGTACGCCTTCAGCATTGTGAACGACGGCTACAGGAAACTTTCCAACATATAGGCCTATAATATCCGATTTGTACCACCTGCTTAACGTTAACGCGGCCTTATGCAAGTATTTATAATTAATCAGCAACAGAAACAGATAGCTCCCGAAGACGGGTAAACGTGGAGGACCTGACAGGATAAATAATAAAAATTAATTAATGCTTAACTCGAGAGTTTTTGGTGTTGTTAATTAACGCACCAGGCGGAAAGCCTTTGGGACGATCCACGGCATATTTATACGATAGATATAGAAACACGATTGCACATATCGAAAGTAAAAGCACTGTTAACATTTTCGACGCGTTCCAATTGAAGCTCCGACGACAACTGATCTTAACGATTTCTTGACAGCTCCATTTTTAAGCACGCGACTTGCGATAACAGTTCTCGCTTTCACTATCTACGCAACAGATAATGTTAATCATTTATAATAGCCTTAATTTAAAAACACATATCTAATTAAAAAGTGCTTGTTTACATATTGTTCAGCAGATTAAAAATTTCTATTTATATATATTTTTATTGAACAAAAAATATAATAATTGCTCAACGGATATATTAAAAAAAAAAAACGATTAAAGTGAATCCTATATTAATCATAAATAATGCAAATTAATTAGCGTGTTTCTTGATTGACAGCTGGGAGATTAGACCTTAAATAAAAAACAACAGCCTTTACTGATACGGAAACTCCCTGGAGCATATCAATACGTTTTGTTTTAAAATGGCACTTTGTTCGATTAATCATTTCTGGGACACCGGCGAGGTTAGATCAATTTCAATTATAGATGTTGCTGTTGTTGCATTGTTGTTTTCCTTGTCGTTCTGAGAACTGCCAACAGACAAGAGATGGCGCCACTTATCAGCATTCGCACTGGGTATCTGTAGCCGGTCCCAAATCGTGCTCAGACTTTCCAGGTCACTTGCAGCCACATCAAAGGGCATCCACTGATTTCCAGTTTGGGAAACAGCAACACCTTTAATCCGAGCGGGCAATTCCTTTGTGCTGACAAACGTGTTGGTTGCATTGCATAAAGTGCGTACACTGTAACCAAAGAATGTTTTGAGTATTTCAATTATATAGATATTTTATCTGAAGCTCACCATCCGCTGAGTAGATCGTGCTCTTGCTTCGTCTTGACCAAGTTCTCCCGCATCGCTTCCGTGTCTTGTTTGGCAGCAGCTGTTTTTTCTTGCACAACTTCATTAAATGCGGCACGTTTTTCCAGATCCTTGCGTCGTTGCAACACCAACTCAAGTATTTTTTCAGATTCACGTTGCTGCTGCTCAGAAGTTTCCTTTAATGCTGCTGCTTAAAGCGATCCAATATTTGTAAACATTGCAAAACTAAAGAGCACCTCACACATACATACATACCAACATCGATGTGATATTTTGAGCTCTCAATAGCTAGAGAACTCATTTGCTTCTCCGCAAGCCTTTCTTTTTTAATCATATCTGCTATACGTTTCTTAATGTCAAATACTTGCTGGTTAATTTCATTGCAATTCATTGTTTTTTAAATATTTATTTAAATTTCAAGCGCTTCAATTGATACTTTCCAGGCGCAATTTGTAAAAGACGCTTCCATAAAATTCAGAGTTGCCAGACTTTTTGTTATTATGTGCATTAGAGATGAGCAACATTTTCATATCAGCTACTGCAAATTGAAAAAGATCAATGAATAAAATAAAAACTAATGAATATAATTAGAATGTCACAAAACAAATGTCTGTCACAATGATCAATATATAATAATCGATATTTGGCTAATTAATCAGCACCAGTGCTGCCAGAATGCTTTAATTGCATTGCTTTTAAATCGCATAACAGTGCGGCAAACTATCGATGTTTGGACATATCGATATTTCAGCCGTCCCTGATAGCCGGCAAAAATTGCAAAGTAAGAAAAATTGGCAAACAGTTGGCATTAGAATTTGTTTTTTCAGCGAGTGAAAATTAATGCGTTTGTTGCGCAGCACAAAGGCTATAAACGCTATACTTAGTCGCAGCTACAGCAACAGCAGGTCAGCTGGAAAGGTAAGTACTCTATATATGTTGGCCAGTATAAAGATTTGCCGGTGTTGGGGGCGTATTTTTTGCGAACAAAGCGCTCTGTCATTTAAATTCTAAAAATACATGCATAAGTCATTTGCATAAATAATCTGCCGTGCTATCTTATCCCATTGAGTGCACAAATAAGTATATTCCATTTGTCGTTGACTTTAAGGCGAGTAAATCTTTAAATGCACGAAGCCTCCCCCTCCCCACAAAGTATTCGTATCACCCACTTGTTGGGCTTGTTTGGATTGCTTGACCACAAGGTCATGCCGCCTGTGAAGTCATTGCGCTATTTAATGACGTCGACGTCGAAGTCGCCGCTCGCAAACATTATATTGCCTACACGCTTATCAGTCAGTGTTTTATTCGGGAGCTGGCAATCCCAATTGTTCGTTTAATGGTCGTTTGCAATTGCTGACACCTCAGTATACATACATATGTTCATGTATAAATACAGTGAATACAAAAAGTATTGACACACCTCACATTAATCAAATTATTTTTTATTTAATAATTGGTTTTTAGCAGGGAATCAAAAAGAAACAAGTATAAACAAAGCGGAATATCATTTTGATCTTAGTTTGGTCTCTAAAATATTACTGCATTTAAAATTTGTATCATCTAGAAAATTTGATATTTTTCCGATACTAAGCCATCTATTATTCAATTTTCCATTCTTACCCCTTGACATTTTTTCGAAAACTTTGATCTCTCATAACTTTATTAAAACTTTACCGGTTTTCAAGCGGAATATCACTTTGATCATGATTTGGTCCCCAAATTGATTTTGCATTTAAATTTTTAGTATTTAGAAAATTTGATATATTTTCGATTCTAAGCCATCTATCATCCAATTTTCCATACCTACCCCTTGACCTTTTTTCAAAAACTTTGATCTCTCATAACTTTATCAAAACTTGACCGATTTTCAAGCGGAATATCACTTTGATCATGATTTGGCCCCCAAATTGATTCTGCATTTAAATTTTTATCATCTAAAAAATTTGATATATTTTCGATTCTACGCCATCTATCATCCAATTTTCCATACTTACCCCTTGACATTTTTTCGAAAACTTTGATCTCGCATAACTTCATCAAAACTTGACCGATTTTCAAGCGAAATATCATTTTGATCATGATTTGGCCTCTAAATTGATTCTGCATTTTAATTTTTATCATCTGGAAATTTAGATATTTTTTCGATACTAAGCCATCTATCATCCAATTTTCCATACATACATGCCTTAAGATTAACTGCTTGGTGTGTCAATACTTTTTTGATTCACTGTATAAAAACACTTGTATTTAAGCTATTTATAGATTAGAATTCGAGTATAAGTGTGACTAATCAATGGTTTAAAGATTGTGTGCCAAGTTCTACATTTAAATCTGTCAAATAAGAATGGAACCTTTTCAAAAATGTCAACTTTATGTTCCAAGCAATAAATTAAAATGTTTATTTATTGTTTTGCCTGTTAAAACCCAACATACTGCTTTAAATGATTAGAACAGGAGGGATATCAGTTCTTTCAATCAAATTGTGTCAGCTGCACAAGTTTTCAGTACAAAGTCGTTATTTTGTGCCAGTCCGGAGTATCATAAACTCTACCAAATCGGTGATTAAGAGTATTAAGGTGACACAATTCGACTAAGCGTCAACAACGAGATTCACATTTAGTTTTGATCGATTTACAGATGGCCACGGACATCAAATTTAATGGATCGCTAACACGTAGCGATCCACAGTTGCAGCCTGTGCTGATCATTGGTCAGCTGCGTCATCTCAACCTGCTGAAGTTTGGACACTTGGCCAGCAAATTGGAGCCCCGTGTCAGCGAGGAGACATTCAAGACTGCCATCGCCTGTCTGCATCCGGCGCCCACGGACAAGTGTTCGCTGTATCTGGATGTGGCAACGGTTGCCGCATTGCCATTGAAGGCATCGAGACACAATACCGCATCGCGGGCTCATGCCATAACGCGTCTGGTGAAGAACCATGTGCTCAATGTGAATGAGGAGAGCGTTGTGCTGGTCTGCGAGCGTGAGAACATCTTTGCCAGCGCCTGTGCTGTGGTGCGCGCCTTTCCCCTCTATTCCCGTAAAACGGGAGGCGGCAATGGTTGCAAGTCTCCAACTGCCGCTGGCGGAGATGCTGATGCTAACCGTTCGGTTGTCAACGTCGAGTTCATTATCATTGACAAGGAGGGCTGCATTGAGGAGAAACCATTGAACCAGGATGAGCTCAATTGTCTGCAGGAGTCGGCGCGTAGTATACGCTTAGCAGCTCGCATTGTGGACACTCCCTGCAACGAGATGAACGTGGATCACTTTATTGAAAACATACGCGAATTTGGCAAAGAACTCGCGTTGGAGCCACTGATCATACGTGGCGAGGAGCTGAAGGAACGTGGATTTGGTGGCATCTATGGTGTGGGCAAGGCATCGACGGTGCCGCCAGCTCTGGTGGTGCTCTCCCACGAGCCCAAAGGCGCTCAGGAAACCATAGCTCTGGTGGGCAAGGGCATTGTTTATGATACCGGCGGCTTGAGCATCAAGGGTAAAACCGCAATGCCGGGCATGAAGCGAGATTGCGGCGGAGCTGCAGCTATTCTCGGTGCCTTTTATACGGCCGTCAAGTGCGGATTCAAGGATAACCTGCATGCGGTGTTCTGCTTGGCCGAAAACTCTGTGGGTCCAAATGCCACACGGTAAGTATAAATCAGCGATTTGTTATTATATATTGATTTACATGATTTATTCGGTTTACAGTCCCGATGACATTCATACGTTGTACTCGGGTCGCACCGTGGAGATCAACAATACGGATGCTGAGGGTCGTTTGGTGCTGGCCGATGGTGTTTGCTTTGCCAACAAGGATCTCAAGGCGAACATCATTCTCGATATGGCCACATTGACTGGCGCTCAAGTGAGTTAACATTATCATTTGAATTTAACATATATACTCTTATATATATTTAGAAACCTTTAGAGTTTTATTCTAAACTGTTCTCAGGTTAAGCTGTTTCACAATGTCATATTACTTTAGAAATGACGGTAAAACGGATTGAATTTGAACTAAAAGAATATTCATCTGGGATGGTATTATACATTCTGACCAAATTTGGATCAAATCGGTCCACCATATTATATAGCTGCCATAGAGACGCTTAATCGAAAATTAAGTCTTAGTATGAAAAACTTTTTTGTTTTTTGAGATATCTAAACCAAACTGATAGAATATGCATTTTACTTGGTTTTGTACATTCTGACCAAATTTGGTATAATTCGGTTCCATATATCATATAGCTGCCATAGGAACAATTGGTCAAATTCAACCTGAGTATAAAGTACCTGAGCGTGCTCGACTGTAACCGCCCAATTTTTCTTTAAAGTTTTGATTTCTAAACAAGTTTTTCAAGCAAGTGTCGAAAGTAGTTTTCTTTGCAGTTTCTATTCCTGATGAATTGTACACAATTTATCCGTAGTGTGCATTTTTCTTGCGTTCGTAAATACAAAATTTATGTCACGCTTTATAAAAGTCACGAGGTTAATTGGCAAAAATAAATTGCAAATTTGGTTTTTTGGCGGCAACTTGAAGCAGCATCAGCAGAAGCAGCCAACACCAACAACAACGACATCACCACCGCGTGTGCACAAGAACAACAACAAAGGCAACGAAGCAAACCCGTTTTGCGGTTCTCGCCAGTTTGGTGGGAACTGAAGTTGGCTGGAATTGTGGTTGGGGGTTCGCATTGAGGCTACAGGATTGGCAATACAGTAGGAGGAGGAGGCATTGCTGCGATGGCGCACAATTACCATAAATCTTGGATGCAATTTGCTTAAAATATGATGCCAATTTGCGTTATTTGTGGTTCGATGGGAAATAAATCGAAACTGGTCAGGGATATGAACAGAACAGAACACAGGACAGCAAAGGGAAGTCAATGCTAACTGGGAACGCCTTGTTCTAGGACAGTTTAAACACAAAAAAAAGTCAACTACTTTGGCGTGCACTCTCAAACCGTTAACGAAAAGCAGGCAACATTTTATGTTTCTATTTAATTTGCAGCAAAATTGTTTAGAATTTGTTTTGACGCTTGTTGTGTTTAATTTCATTGCACACGCGCTCTCTCTCTCACACACACAAACACACACACACCTACAGATATACAAATTGCAGTACACTTCTGCAACATGCAATAATATTAATTGCCAACATTGGCGCAACTGCGACTGCAGCAACAAAAACAATAAGTAACATACAAAAAAGTACTTGCCAAAAATATCAAATCATGACTGGCAAATACCCTGGATATATCAATATTCAATCGATTCAAATAAAATTTTGTATTATATTGTTCACATAAATCTCAAAATGAAATATTCACAATCCTTGCAAGGCCTTATTAATCAAATTCAATGAAATAATGACCGCCGATGAGTCTTTTGAGATCAAAATTTACAAGTGTATCAGAAGAAGTTAAAAAATATTTTTCAAATTAAACACTTTATATTTCTCTTATCAAAACTTACATGTATATAAAATGTGCAACTTCAAAATACCTAGAAAAATTAGATTTTTGAGATCAAAATTTACGTGTGTGTCAGAGAAATTTTTAAAATAATTTAAGACTTTAAATTTTTCCTTATCAGAACTTACCTAGCATAAAAAATGTGCCTTTATTTAAAACTTTAAAATAACTATAAAAATGCGTTTTTTGAGATCAAAATTTACATGCGTATCGGAAATAGTTAAAAAAAAAGTTATCAATATCTACTAGTATAAAAATGTGCTTTAATTAAAATTTTCAAAATTCCTATAAAAGTGAGAGCGTTAATAGATTTTAACGTAGTCCGCGTATATATATTTCTTTTTTTGTTAAACGGAAGTAAATATCTCCGTTGTTTCTACAAAATATATAGGGTATTTTTTAACAACCAACAAAACAGCAGCCAACACTTTTGTGCTTTTACATTTTATGTTGCTGCTGCTTGTTGTACCCATTGTTGTTGTTGTTATTACTGTCGTTGCTGTTGTGTGTGTGTATGTGTGTAAATGGTTGTGTGTGAGTGTTACTTTCATTTGTCCAGCTGCAGTTCAACACGCTCCATGCAGTCCTTGCAGTCCTTGGCTAATGCCGGTCGTGGTCCTGATGCTGATGCTGTTGATGTTGGTGTTGCTTGTGCTAAATAACCTTGCACCTTTTTATTGTTGGTTGCGTCGGAAGCTTACAATTTTCGGTGGCAAGCATGCATCGCCGCTTGGCTGCCCTGCCAGCAACTTTCTGATGGCTAGAACATCCAGAAACATCCAGAAACCCTTCAGTCATCCGGTTTAGTTTCAGTACTGTTTTTATTGTTCGACTTTTGTTGAATATTGCGTGTTACTATTGCTTAAAATGGCCCTTCCATTAAAGATATAATTCTCTTGCTTCGTTTTAAATTAGATCCTTTACTCACTTTCGGTTTTTTCTGTTCTGTCTGTGTCTTTTCAGGGTATAGCAACAGGCAAATATCATGGTGCCATATTGACAAACTCGGAGTCATGGGAGGCAAGGGCATTGCAAGCCGGACGTAAATCCGGCGATTTATTGGCGCCCATTATTTATAGTCCCGAATTGCATTTCTCGGAATTTGCATCGGCCGTCGCTGATATGAAAAACTCTGCAGCGGTAAGTACCCAAAAAGAAACGAGAAAAAAACCGAACAATTGACAACGAAACTCATCCACACACATCAAACAATACACACACACACACACTGTCATATTAGAAAAAGTCGATTTTCATGCGGCTTTTTGCTAGCTTTCTTGTCTGAGTTGGCTCAAAAAAAATGTGGCAGTTGATTGCAAACTAACAGCAGACTAGAAAATATCAGCTAAATGTTCTTTTAAAACCTTTATCGTTATGAAGGCAGTTTTTTGGGAACTGATATCCCTTAATGCTGAAAGTTACTGCTCTATTTCTATTTAAATATTATTATTATTATTATAGAAGCTTAGATTTTTTTAAACAGTTGTAAGTTAAGTTAACCGAACATATGTCAAGAACTTTTAATTTATATATATGCACAATAATCAAATAAAACGGTTGATTCAATACTGTAAATATTTAAAGATCTTTAGAGTTTTGTTAATCTTTAAATGTTCAAATGTCTCGCATTTATTAATTGATTTCAAAACATTTCAAAAGTAATAAACCACAAATAAACCCAAATTATTTAATTTCTTTGGCTTGCAGCTATTTAGTTTGGCATTTCAAGAGCAATCAGTCAAGAATAATACTTATTTTAACCATGTTCTATACGAATACGTAATGTGAGAATCAATAGTCAATTTAAAGCCACATTGTGGCTTAAGTGTTAAATAACTTGCAACGAAATTTGTATAATGGACACAGCCGAAATACACCCACACTCACACACACACACACACACACACTCACTCACTCACACACACACACACACAATCAAACAGCTGTAGTTCATGTATGGGTTGGTTTTGCAAATATATGTTACACAGATTTTTAATTAACTTTACTGAATGTTGGTATTCTTTTGACCATCGCAATGTTGCGAAAAATGATGGACGTCATGTTCGGTTTAAAGATTGATTAGTATTACTGTGATTTACTATACCCACACACATACACACATATGAATGAAGACTGGCACATGTTCTTCTGCCTCACACATGTATCAAAAAACTTTGGCGTTCAATCTACGTTGGTAGTGCTTGGATAAAGTAATGGTTTGGATGTGGTGTGTGTGTGCCTCAAGCTACACCACAACAGCAACCAAATCGAGTTACCTTATTGTACATCTAAAACGCTTCGGATCAATGGTCATTCATCATTGTCACGCCATGGCCATGGGCGACTGTTCGGTGTAACTCTGACGCCTTCCTGGGTGCGTAGGTGCCAGAGAGAGAGAGAAAGAGAGAGAGAGGGGTCAAGTGGTGTGGCTTGGCTACCTGCCACATTTACCTGCACCACTCTCTTACCCCGTTTATCAACAGATGAACTTGCCACTTGACTTGCCACTTCCCACCTAACTCCTGCCTTCATCACACTTTTGGCTCTCTTGACTGTTTGATTTTTCGACCACTTTGACGCTCATCGTTGTTTTTGTCTCCAGTGACAAAAAACAAGTCCCTGTTGTTGCCCCCCAGCCACGCCTCCTTTTTCTGCATTTGATGTGACATCAGCGCTGCTGCGCCGCGCACTTTGTCAATGTGCCTGTGATAAAGTGTTTTTAACTCAAAATGCATTCAACGTTAAATGCGAAAAAGGTGAATCGAGCGAAGACCACAAAAAAGCTTATACACTGAAAATAAAGACCAGCTTCTAAAATCAAGAACATCTTAAAAATGTTGTTCTTAAATTAAAAACATTTTAAAACCATATTACTAATACTAGGAATCTTAATCTAAAAAATCTAAGTTCTTAATACAAGCATACAAATCTTAAATTGTTAAGAAAAGTCGAAATTAAAAAAAAAAATTGTATACGTAAGAAGTCATTTTTAGTTTTTTGATTTTTCTATTTTAATTTCAAGAACATTTATTCTTAAAATAAAAACTTGGTCTTTTTTGAAATGTTCTCAAAACCAAGATGAGTTTTCTTAATCTAAGAATTTGATGTTTTCTTAGTTTTGATACCAAAATCTTGATTTTAGAACATTTTTTTTTATCAGTGTAAGAATGCGCCTAATGTACTCGATCAAAGGATACCCTGTAGACAGTTTTGAAGTGCCCCAATTGGGCCAACTTGCCGATAAATGACAAAATGACTCATTGACAAATTATGTCGAATATGCCTTATCTTCTACGCTTTTTTGTGGCTACAGGGTATACAAATTGAACCTGTGCTCGTTTTTGGCGTTACTAGGGAAATTCCCACGAGTTGCGTTTAAATTACATGGCTTTTTTTGCTTTGGCAGCCAGTGCTAGTTTTCCACTAAATGGACGGATTATGAGTGTTGTTAGCGGTTGCCGGTTCTTTGTGGAAACCGGTATTTTTTCGGCGTATCTATCGCTGGCTCATTTTGACAAGCTGCTGTTGGCTGTATTGAATGTGTACCCAGCTTACGGGAGTTTCCCTATTAGCCTGGCTTACACATAACTGACTGCAATTGATTATACGTAATTTTCTGACTTGTATTGGGATTGTGGTAAATTCGCTTGGATAATAATAAAAAATATAGAGTTGCAATTAATAAATATTTTACCGCCTTTATACTGATTTTGATTGAGAAATAAAACAAATTGAACTTTGTTTCAGTTTTTTCTGGGATTATAGATAAAAAATTAAAACTATTTGTCGAATTTTATTACAAAAATTGAATAGTACGCAAATGACAAGATAGAAAAATAAATAAAATAATAAAATGCTTTAAAAATTTCAAATTGTTTCTCAATTTTTAGCGGCTCCCCGACGACACCATCGTCGTCAAGTAAGTCAGTCAAATTTTATGACTGTGAAATTTTACCATTGTTGGTAATTGATTTTTATGTTGAATCGTAAAATTCTGCTGCCAGAGAGCATGAATTTTAGATAAACCCATCGAGCAAGCGGAGAAGCAACGTGTTGCAGTGTCTTTTGTGTGGCTTATGCGGCGTATGCGTAATTGCTTTCTTTTTTGAATTGTTGGTAAATTTTTATTAAGCGGCAGCATTTTAAATTCAATTGTTCCGCGACTTTTTACGTTTTTTAATGAATTAAATTGAACTTTTTATGCGCCAAAGTTTGTTTTTATGCTCTTGTATTTTTATATTTACGCCGCGACCTCAAGGCGCCAAATATGGCATTTGTTTTGTTTGTATTTTTTGTTGTTGTTGTGTGCTCTTGATTAAATAATGCCAACAGTTTATAAATAATGCTTCGGCTTAGTGGTTCAGTGGTTTAAATGCAGATTTTAAGTCCCGCCCCGGTCAGGCGAGCCGAGTCGAGCCTTAAGTCACGTAATTTGCGCAATGCCCGCGATTTCCGTTGCCTACTTACGGGGGCGGCAACTCTGACAACTCCTGTAACTCCGGCGACTTTGTTAACACAAATCTTTCCGCTTGTTATGTGTTGGTTTCCGTTCAACTTTTGCACGTCTCTTAGGCAAAAAAAAAATGTAAGGAAAAATGAAAAGTAAAGAAAATAAAAGAAGAAAAACCCAGCCGTTCGCATTGAGTATTTCGAATATTTTCCCTTTGCTCTTTTGCCTTCTCCGTGCTCACTGCCCTCGGATATAAACTTTTTTAAAGCGCTGCGACATCGGGGAGAATTGAATAAAAACGGTTGTCGATTCCGGCTTCAACCGTCAACCGGCAACTGTCTGTGCAAAATCCTTAGGACGCCGCGTCGTCTCACGCCCATCCAATGAATGTGTAATTGATACTGAAACCAGTCAAAGGCATCCAATACTCGTACTTTTACTCGTACATTGATGCCTTAAGGCGTCAGTACACCCCTCTGAAGGGGTGAAGGGGTGCACGGAAGTCGCTAAGGTTTGCGTGGCAAGTGTTACGCCTGTCATTGATGTAATCTTCCTCAAGTATCATGATTTGCTTAAGTGTTGCCTGCCTTTAAAGACTCCGGCTGTCAGTCCTATCATTTGGGTAAAGAGTAAGTTAATCGCAGACAGTTTAAGTTCTCAGTTACGAGAATTTATTATAAGAACTTTACTCAATATTTCTATTCTTTAATTCTTTTAATTACTATCAGATCCTTAAGACGGGTTTTAATACTTTTTGTGGAATTTACAATCTTTAAGATTCGCATATCTAATTTCTATTTTCTATGATTCACTCTTATTTTCTGTACAGTTGAGGTAAAGTTGCTAGGTTGTTCAACTTCCAACAGTCATAACTCGACATTTTTTCGAACACTTTGATCCCTCATAACTTTATCAAAACTTGACCGATTTTCAAGCGGGATATCATTTTGATCATAATTTGGTCTCTAAATTGATTCTGCATTTAAATTTTTATCATCTAGAAAATTTGATATATTTTTGATACTAAACCATCTATCATCCAATTCTCCATACCTACCCCTTGAAATTTTTTCGAAAACTTTGATCACTCATAACTTCATCAAATTTTAACCGATTTTCAAGCGGAATATCATTTTGATCATGATTTGGCCCCCAAATTGAATCTGCATTTAAATTTTTATCATCTAAAAAATTTGATATATTTTCGATTCTAAGCCATCAATCATCCAATTTTCCATACATACCCGTTGACATTTTTTTTGAAAACTTTGATCCCTCATAGCTTCATTAAAACTTGACCGATTTTCAAGCGGAATACCATTTTGATCATGATTTGGCCTCTAAATTGATTCTGCATTTAAATTTTTATCATCTAGAAAATTTGATATTTTTTCGATACTAAGCCATCTATCATCCACTTTTCCATTTTCGTGACGTATCGAAACAGAAATCGTAGCCTATATTTGATTCGGCTTGATTCCCTGACTTAAAGTCTATGGAATATTGGTATTTTAAAGATGGGTATAGATTATTTCAATTGTGATTTTCAATTAAGATCAGTTAAATGTAATTTCGATTATGTATTCAGATCAGGTTGCTGATTATAGGCGAGGCATGTGCGACGGCTACTTAATGACAGCTTAAATGTAGGCAACGTAGCGCGATAATTTTGACTGCTAATTAAAATGCACGTTAATCGTAAATGAGACGAGTCGCTTTCAATGCCGGATGCCATCACATCAAAAATTGCCATCGATTCTCTCGTATGTGTCACACGTGGCGGGTCGAGTTGGTTTTGGGTCTAAGTCTGGGTCGGGGTCTGGGTCGGGGTTTGGGTTTGGGCTTGGGTTTGGTCACGTACCTAACCGCAATTAGTCGCCGACCCATTGGCAAACTTGATATGTGGCTATGTGTGCCTAGCTGCTCGCCTATTTACAAAAGGTTCACACAATCAATGCCGTCGTGCAATGCAATCAATGCTAATGACATTATGTTGACAAATGTTTGCCATTATTGATGAAAGCGCGTAGGCTCTGTCCCAGTTGGATGAATGAGCTGATTTAAACTGATTCGAATCCATTCGTTTAGCCCCCATATATGAACAAGTGTAAGTGAATGTTTCGAACCCTAAACATTTACAATTAACAAATTATTTCTCATTTAATTAGAAATCTTTTATTCAGGTGTGTTCTATAAATCTCTAACAGCGCCAAAGTAACTCAAAAACAATTGTTGGTGTTCTTGAAAACAAGAAACTATTGCTTTCAAATGTCTAAAAAATTCTTGAGAGATTTGACAGAATTTAATATTTGCTAAATTGAATTAAAATCTCTTTAAATTGAAAAAAAAAATTTTTTTTTTAAATCTATGTTCGAAAATATTAAATCTCTAATTTTTGAGGAACACCAACATTTCAAATGGTTGCTTTCAAAAACATTTTTCTTCAAAACTCTAGAGAACCTTTTAGAGCTAAACTTTTTATTGTTTAGTCTAATTATCATTTTTTCATATGTATAATAAATGGAAATTATAGGATTCTCTTGTTTCTTATCTGTTAATTGTTTGCATTAAGTTCAGTTCCAATGTTTTGTAATTAGGTACTTATTTTAATTGAACGCTGTTGATAACATTTTAAAATGTTCGCTGCACTTACAATAAACTCGCACATTCATCAATTGAATACGATTAGTTAGTGAGTTCTTTGTCAATAGATTTTAAAGTTTGTCTGCAAATGAAACTAAACTTTTGCAGCGATTCTCAAGTTTGACAACAAAAGCAGCTTTGGTTTTCTAAGCTGTAAAACCGTCAGAATCAGTTGAAGCATCAAGAACGACAACAACAACAAAAACTACAAGAGCATGTGAATAGAAATCTTTGCTTTTCTGCAATAGACTACCAACTTCCGTTGCACGACGACAAACCGAAAGTCTTTTCATGTTATACATGTGTGTATGTGTGTGTGTGTATGTGTGTGTGATTTTCATTTTGGGGCATATCGCGTTGTCATGCAATTTTCGTTGTAAGGCGTTTATTTTGCTGTCCGCTGCTGCTTCTGTCGCCTTCGAGTTGGCTGTTCTTATATTGAATAAGACTGGTTACGTAACGAGCATAAGACGTCATTCCTTACCCTATAAAACACATATATTCATAGTTATAACATATATACTAAAATTTACAGCAAGACATCTTTAAATTGATCTTCTTATAAAGTTGTTTGTCCAACTGACTGACTCACTGACTGATTTAGCATTGTACAGGCTAAACGGTTTGACGTACGACCTTGAAACTTGGTCATGTTGCATATATTTAAATGTACTTAAGCTTAACAGATACAGAGTATTTTTAAGTTGCGCACTCTTCAATAAAATGATTCTTACTTGCCATTTATATTTGGCCAACTGTCAGCATACGGTTTTTTATAAATACACTTATATATTTGGCTGCATGTATGTATCTGCCACTGTGCACTGTGGTCCTAAAACGCATATTTAGACTTCCAAGGATTTAATTTGTTATGTGACTGTGTTTTTGTCTGAATCTACATAAATAAATTTTTTTTTCCTGACTGACTCACGGATCATTGCACAGACCAACAAACTATAAGACCTAAAATTATCACACAAAATAGCAGAGACATTTTATTCGTGGAATAAGACGGCGCTTTGCGAAATTCGATTTGCAAGTAGAAATAGTGGTTTATATAAAAAAATGTATGTTAATAATTATAATCATAATAATAATTATTATGGACTAAATTATGTTAGTTAATATATCTTAAAGTGCCCATTGTAAGGGTATTGTACCACTTTATGTTTTCCCATTTAAGCTATGTAATTTCCGTTCAAGTTAGCAGAGCGACAGCTTCCGCTTCTGGGTAAAACTGCCATTGCTAGGCATATAATTTAGGCATTAACACATTTATATATGTATTTGTATAAGTAGAAGGATGTACCATGTGCCAGTAGAGAGATTCAATAGATTAATCCTAGTTGCTCTGCGCTGCTGGATGCTTTTTTAATAAAACTGACGTACTTGTTGCATTTTCATGGAAATTGTAATGTTTTTTTTACTGGTTTTCTAACTAAGTTTTCTGCTCTGGTTTCAGGATCGATCAAATGCGCTTGCCTCCTGCGCTGGCCTCTTTGTGGGCGCTCATTTGGGCTTCGATTATCCGGGCATCTGGATGCATGTGGATATGGCAGCACCCGTTCACTGTGTAAGTAATTAACATGCCAATACACGTATCTATCACTATCAATGCTGTTGTTTATCTGTTGCAGGGCGAACGTGCCACAGGCTATGGTGTTGCATTGCTGCTCACACTGTTTGGCAGCCATACGAACTGTTCCCTGTTGCAGTCGATTGCACCCACCGATGAGGAGCCACCATCGAAGCGTATGTGCCGCGATTAGCGTCTGACGTTCGCAACGCTTTAGCATTTCAATCAAGTTTATACACAAACACACACACACACACACACACACACACCAACAGCAATTACATACATATATAGGAACAGATGCATGCGACATGCTGAAATAAATGCCAATTAAATGAACTTGTTGACAGGCAATAAAAATAATTAAATGAACTACTTTAGATTAACAAAGCCTCTGCTTAAGTCCTTCAATATTTCACATGAGCCTGGCTTACACACGAGATCCTTTTGCTGTTCAATTAGACGACTGCTACCTGTACCTCTCTCGCTGTAACTGGCGCTTAAGTGGATTCATCATCATCATCATCAAGTTGATGCGGCTGCAATTGTGTCGACAACAACAGCAACAGCAGCAGCAACGTCAACAACAGCATCAACAACAGCTAACAATACAAATTAAATTGCAGCATCACCGCGCCACTTCGTCGCTTCGTCTTTGTTGCCTACTTTTGTGCGCTCGCAAGTCCCGCGGGTTTGTTCGCTGTCAGCGTCAGCTTGAGAGACACAGGTAGAGAGCCACGCCCACTCCCACGCCCCCGCCCTCGCAGTCGCCTCCCCCTTTTTCGCTCTTATTTGCTAAATTTCATTTGGACGCGCGCGCATTCGCCTTTCAATTTGCTTTCCCGTCTTATTGCCCTGCAACTACCAAAATACGAAAAAAGGGTATCTTAACGAATTGTTCAGAATAGTATTGAGTTCTTAATTTTACAGGTATAAAAAGGCTTAAGTATTTGAGACAAGATCCAATCCTTGCAACAAATCTTGGATCATTTATAATTTTTGCATACCCCAGATCTAATTCTAATTCTAATTCTAATTTAAAATTTTTCTTTACAGTTCAAATTGATATTTAATTGTATCCTTATTTTTAATCTTTGACAAAATGTCAAGTAAAATTTTACTATCAGGGAAATAAATAAATAAATATTTGCTGGTGCTAAATTATAAACCAGTTCCACTAAAAATTTATTGCAAGCTTGAATTTTTAAGCATTTTAATTGTCAACTGGAAAATTTCAACTTAAAGTACAATTAATCCAAAAAGTTGTTAAAACTGAATTGAAGCATTTTCAAAGTAATAACTTGATAACTCAACTAAATTTATAAAATATTTATTTTTCACTGGGAGCATTCAACTAAGTAAAAATATATAATCGAAAAAAAATTTAATCAGTATTTCCAGTCCTCTAACAGGGTATATTTTAGTAATGCATTCTCCACGTGTGCACTCTTTTCTTGGTTTTTATTATTCCATTTGCTTTTGGGTCTGCGCTCTAGCGCTTTTATTGTTTAATTAGCTTGAAATAAGTTTATTTTCAGTTGCAAGTGCTGTAAACAACGCACAAGTTGAGTGCACGTGAAAGTGGAGGTGATTTGTAAAACCTTGAAATGCATCGCAGGTAATGTGCCATTGTGTAAAGCCATAGATTGCAAATGAAAATGGAATGACTGTGTGTTTATTTCTTCGTGTGTGTGTGTGTGTGAGAGTATCTTTGTTTGTGTAAGTCTGTCAAACGGCTATTGATTTGCCAATGGTAAATATACTTACTGTAGTTGCTGTAGCAACAACGAGCACTACAACTTTCTGAAGTAGATTAACTAAGGAATAGGTAATTTGTTGATCCTGCTGCACAGCATCAGTCAAGTAAACAAGCTGTTATAATAATAGATCTCTTCAATATCACAAAACAGGAAGATAAACAGGTAAATAGGCAAATAGAAAAATAGATAGAGCCATAAACGTATTTATAAAAATTAAATTAAAAAGCTGCTTAAGAAATTTTCTCTTTTCTTTTTATTTAAAAAAAAGACACTTTAAAATTCAAACTAGTAATTTCTTTTTTTTGTTTTCGCAGCATTAGGAATGTCAAATTAAATAAACACATACAATAAATTAAGTTTCTGGAAATACTAATAGAAAAAAATAATTGGAAATATATATTACAAGAGTGTTAACTGATAAGTAGTTACATATATGCTTAAATTCTTTAAGTTGTCGAACTATTATTACAGTTATTTATAGATATGTAACCTTTTTTATTTTTTGGTCGGTTGCATGCATAATTTAAACAACGAAAAAAGTTCCATATTCATTTGAGCTTCGATACTAAATATTGCTAATGCAAAACCAACACATGTAACAATTTCAAGCGATGTTTATTTATTTTATATGCCGTATAAAATCAAGTTGTAGGTGCTGTTGTTGTTTTTGCATATTTGCATGGTGTTTTTTCAATTGATATTGTGCATATCACTCATGCGCCACGTTGACCGTAACAATTGACCCACAACATGCGTTTGCATTGAAGCGTGTTGAACCTTAAACGGCTTACAAAGTCGCCTCAAGGCGATTGGTGTCCACTGGCCAGTGTCCAGTGTCCAGTGGCCATAAATATCTTCACACTGCGCAGAGGAGCATCTCTCTCCAAGGACCATCGTCCATCGTCCATCGTTTATTGCCTGGCTCCCTATGCAGCAGTTGACTTTTGTCGCATTGGCGCTTGGCCCCAACGGCGCTAGCTAAAGTTTATATTCGGATTTTTTTACGCTTTCACACAACTCAATTTGGAGTCCACTGTGCACAGTGTAGAGTGTACACTGTACAACAGTGCGTGTCTGTTGTTGTTGTTCGTTGAGTCCCGGCTAAAGGCAAAAACAATAACAATGACAATATTAGAATTTGTGACTCGAGAAGCTTTTGTGGTCATTTTCATTGTTTTCCTTGCTGTTGCTGGATAGCTTAACCCCAGCACGGCATTTAAGCTGCACAAGCTACCAGATTGCTTGGTCTACGACAAATTCCGCACAAAATAAATTATTCTTTTCTTTTTTTATTTCGCACCTCAGGTGACAAAGATCCTGCTCCTGGCCATGTTTTCTGTCGGCTAAATGTTGAAATTTGCTTGCAACTTCTTGAATAATGTAGAACTTTGCTCAACTCTCAGCTGTTGATTTCTATTCCCCAGTTGACTATATGAAATATAGATAATAATTTCAGCACGCAAAGTATGAAGGCAACAAAACAAATTGTCAATTTATAAAGTGAAAGTTTTGTGGCATTGCCAGCTAATAGATGCCAAAAGTTTAATAAATAAAAAATTAGCTGAATTATGTTGCCTACTTTGTGGCGCTGCAAAAAAACCTATAGCGAACCCAAAGCATAACTTAAGTCGCGTACAGTTCTCAGTGGACCCAAAGCTGTCGTTAACAAATGGGACTGTTAAGTCAGGTGTGCTCGACCAGCAGATACCCTGCACTAGTTGTTGGATAATATATATTTTCCTTGTTTTCTATTTCTAAAAAATATTTGAGCTCTTACCGACTCTGTTGTACATTTAACTACTGGAAATAATTCTAAGAACTGCGAATAATAGTTATGAATTAAAAAAAATTTACAACGTAAACATTTTTATAAAAAAAATTAGCAATAAATATTATTTTAGATTTTTATCATAAAAAATAATATAATAAAAATCTAGTATAAATATTTTATTTTTTTGATTATTATTATAAGAATTGAAATTAATAATTATATTTAATTTTTAAATTAAAAATTGAAATTAATAATTATTTTTAATGTTTAAATTAAAAATTGAAATTAATAATTATTTTTAATTTTTAAAATAGCTATTGAAATAAATAGTTACTTTTAAATTTTTTTATAAAAATCAGCAAATAAGTTGTATTTCATAATTTTTATTTTAAAAATTAAAGCTGTTACTGTCTCTGAATAATACAGACCCCAATCTGTTACTTTGAGTTTTAGTCAGATAATGAAAAGTCAAAAGAAAAGGTACAAACAAATAAGGCAGTAAAAAAATAAGGGCGTGGCCTTGGGGTCAGTCAGTCACAAAACCGCAGAATGCCACGGACCATGTTAATGTCGAATACCCTAGGTTCGCGCAGGTCGCGGGGCAATAGCTTAAAATTAGCTATAAGCAAAATTACTGTAAAATGGTTTAAATGAGTGTAAAAGCAAAATATAATAAGCCCAAAAGCAGCGACTAATAAAAAAGGGCAGCACAGAGAGAGGCACGACCAACGAAAAATAAAAAAAACAATGCCCGATGCGGTGGTGGCACCTCCCGCGGGGCAAGCTGTTAAATGAAGAATAAAGTAACAACAACAACAGCAACAACAACATCAAAATACACCCAGCAATGCTGTGATGGGAAACATATTTTATGAGCTGCTGTTGTTGCTGCTGTCGTTGCTTCTGTTGCCTCTCAAACGCAGCTGATAATAAAACTTTCCTCTCGGATGACTACAGCCCGCTGGGAGCGTAATCGAGGCTGTTACATCTATGCTGTGGAGTGTGTGTATATGTATGCGTGTGTGTGTGTGTGTGTGTATATGTATGTGTGTGCGTGTATGCGTGTGTGCATGTGTCTGCTTAAGCGAATCATGATTCTATGACGGTGAAAATGTACTTGTATAAGAAAAAATGTATAAATATATCAAAATACATAACAAAGCTGTCTTTGCTTAAGCAAAGGAAAATATGAAATATTTATGGTATAGCAGATGATAGAAAAACACAACTATTTTTATATAATGTGTGCATATTTATGTTAAATAAATAATTGTGCTCTGTAGTCAATGGATATGTTATGGTATGTAATAGGCATATCCTTTTTTTATCTCTATACCGATTCGACAAGATCCCTAAGTCACGATGTATTTTTGTGATAAAAAATATGGAAGCTATTTTAAACTTATTTTATTTTTATTTATATAATCAATTAATTAACAGCACATTTTTATTTTTATTTTTTTCATCACGGTTTATTTTTTTCCTAGAAACTTTTTTAAAAACTTCAAACTGGTATAACCTTGTCAAATCTTATCCGATTTTTTTGCGGAATATCAATTTGACCATTATGTGACCTTAATTTTGATTTTGCATCAAAATACTTTTATAATAATAAAATAATTTTTCAAGAAAAAGATGACAAAATATAGCCAATAACTGCTAGATAAACTAAATGCTTGTTTTAGTAATTATTTTGTAGCATTAACAGAAGACATGAATACATCACGAAATGCATTTATTTTTATTATTGTTACTAGTATTATTGCTGTTATCGTCCGGCTTGTCAGATAATAACATCAACTTATGCTGCAGCACAAAATACGATGCTGCAAGTAACTTATTTGATTTTTTATTTTTGCGAATTACTTTGCAAACTGTCATGAGTATAAAACGCTTGAAGGCGTTGAAAAAAAAGGTCATGCTAAGGGATTGACTAGGACATGAACATATTCAAATTGCTTTTGGGCAGCTAATAAAAAGCTTGTAATCAAATGGGGGGCGGTCCAGGGCGGTTTGGCCAAAAACTTTTGGCTAACAAAGTCACCAACTTGGACATGTTCGCCAAAAAATAAAATATTCGTCTTGGATATGCATGGGCAGCTTATAGTATGTACAGCCTGGACCAGGACTTTTACAGTCAGTTAGAAAATAGTGCTCATGTGCTTTTTGTTTTGTTTTTGTTTTTGTTATTATTTTCGGTTTTTTTTTTGCTACCGCTTGCACTTATCCAAGTGGAGAGCAAAAAGTAACTAAGCAAAACACTCGTTGCAGCTACTTACTTAACTTAAAGCTAATTTAAGGGACTGCATATCTTGCTCTGTGTATGTGTGTGTGTGTGTGTTTTGAGTGCGTGTCTCCAGAAGAACTACGTAGTCTGTAGTTTGTACCTGTCCCAAATGTCCTGTAAGCTGATGTTGTTGCCGTTTCGCATCATCAATGAAAATGCTCGTGAATAATGCAAGCCTAAGAAAATAAGCTGCACTCTAGTGCTCTCTCTTTTTACAGTCAACGCCAAAGTTGCAGTTGCAGTTGCTGCTGCTGCCATTACCATTGTTGTTGTTGCTGCTGTTGTTGTTGTCATTCAGCTTATATATCCAGCCAGGTCCTGAGTTGGCACATACACATAAAAGTGCTTACATGCGAGTACAATCTTAAATTGGATATATATAAACCGAATGTGCATCATATGTGTATTATTTCCATTTCTTTATCTACATACTATATCTATCCGGAATAAAAAAGTTTTATTTTTCTTAAAGATTAAATTAAAGGTTTAAATATACTTAATGTGAGTGAACTGCATTTATTTTCTTGAATTAATTAAATTATCATTTCCATCTAATCAGCATTTTTACATTTCTTTGATTATATATTTATTAAAGGAATTTTTAAATAATTATTTTTAAAATACGAGTATTTGCAAAAGTTTCATGAGAACATCAGATTTTATATTGAATTGCTTTAAAAAAAGGCTTTCTAAAAATAATACATTTATTGATTTTGTATATAAAGAGTAATTTAATTATCCTTTTCATCTAATCAGTTTTTTTACATTTCTAAAAATTATATATTGATATTAGGAATAATTAAATAAATATTTTTGAAATACGAGTATTTAAAAAAGTGTCATGAAAACATATTTTTATTATTTATTTGCTTGAATTAATTATAATTAATTTATTGATTTTGAATATAAACAATAATTCAATTTTCCCTGTCATATCATCAGTATTTTGACATTTCTATAAATTATATATTAACTAAAGAAATTTTGAAATAAATATTTGTGAAATATAAGTATTTAAAAAAGTTGTATGAGAACACTTTTTTTTTCCATAAACGAGACGAAAAAAGACAACGATGAACAATTTAAACACATGCAAAGTAAAATAAAGTAATTACGTACTGAAAATACAAAATGACAACAACTTTATTATTTACGCTGACGTAGTTTTATGAGATTTTAATAAAATCAGCGCTCAACTGTGTTTTAACTTCGGCCACAATTTTAAACGAAGGAAAAGGAAAAGCCAAGAATTAAGTAAAGTGATTAACTCGGTGAAAAGAGCGAAAATGCAACAAGCTGTAAGCCAAAAGCAAAAAACAAAAGCAACTGAGCGACAGCGGTTAAAAAATAAAAACAAGAAAACAAATGAAAATGAAAACTTTAAATTGATATGAACAGAACTTAAGGCAGAAAGAAACACACATACACACACACACACACGCACAACACGTTGAAAAGGAGCTAAAAATTGCAGCCAAAATTAAAACTGAAAATCGTTGCTGGCATTGCAAAAGTAAAAGCAAAAGTTGCATAAGGTGCAAGGCGAAAACTTGATACACACACACACACACACGCACAGCATTCATATCTAGAGTCCTCTTGAAAAAGTAGGCGTTACACGGTCGAACAACTTGGCCCACGTTGAACTTTGGCCTATGGAGTTTTAGCCGCGTTTACCTTGGCCATAAACTTGCCCGGCGACTTGCTGGCAATTAGTGCACCTTTCACTCTGAGTACGTATATCTCTCTCTATCTCTCTCTCTATGTGTGTGTGTGTGTGTGTGTGTGGGCGTGGCCGTTTAATTCATTTTCACTAGGACCTCTGTCGCTTTTGCACACAATTTCTCATTCAGAGAAGTTTTCTGTACCGCGCGCGCTTACAAGTTTTGTAATTCTTAGTCTGTTAACAAAGTTCATAAATACTTGGGCAAGTTAGTTGGTTTTCCTGCAATAGCAACAGCGCCTGTTTTTCACTTTCATTTCCTCTTTATTTCAGCAGCCCATTAATTGTACCAGTATTTGTGTTTCTGTTTACTAGTTGTAATAAGATAGACCTACAATCAACTGTGCCTACAATAACTAATTGCCATAAACTCAGTTTCACAGCTAAATATTCTCTAATCAGTCAATTTAGTGCTTTGCCAAGCTTTACTTTGGAAATACATTCATTGAAAAGGGAACAACAGATTAATAGGCTATTTCCACGACCACTCACATTTGCCACATTTGCTCACATTTGAATGTGATAAAGAAAATAATAAAAAAAACCCCAAGGCGAATGGCAAAAAATTTTAACAATCGTTATGAATGAGCCAAAATTATCATTTGAATTTTGTACTGAAATGAAGTTCACATTTGGGCCGAATGATGAAAATGGCGTCGAATGTGCCAAATGTTTTGTCGTAGCTGTTACAATGTACAATGCTCAGCTGAAATTTCTGACTAAAACATTGTGATGTCTCGGCTATTACATGCATACACATACAAAAAATGCTTGTTAAAAAAGAATACACTATGCAAAATGTCATGTTCATTATCTATGACTTTTACTATCCGATCGCAATTCGTCAAAATAGTAAGCTTTGTGTGGGTGCATAAAATTTGTATCTTTTGAATTGTCTTTATTATTTTGTTTCAAACCAGATTGACCTAGGATGTACAGTAGGGTGCTTCGATTTATTTAAAAATAAATTGTACTTATAAAATAGTGTTGCCTACTTATATGGGCAAAAATATTGTTGCCTACTTATGTGGGCAAAATTAGTGTTGCCTACTTATGTGGGCAAAAATAGTGTTGCCTACTTATATGGGCAAAATATTGTTGCCTACTTATGTAGGTAAAAATAGTGTTGCCTACTTTTGTGGGCAAAAATAGTGTTGCCTACTTATATGGGCAAAAAGTGTTACCTTCTTATGTGGAAAAAAATAGTGTTGCCTACTTATACGGGCACAAATAGTGTTGCCTACTTATGTGGGCAAAAATAGAGTTGCCTACTTATGTGGGCAAAAATAGTGTTGCCTACTTATAAGGGCCAAAAAGTGTTGCCTACTTATGTGGGCAAAAATAGTGTTGAATACTTTTGTGGGCAAAAAAATAATGTTGCCTACTTATATGGGCAAAAATAATGTTGCCTACTTTAAAGTGTAAGCTGTCAATGCTTTTTATACCCTGAGCCCATTGAAAAATTAAATTTTTTGTTGGCTTCGCTGTATGGTCATAACTACTGTAGATACTTGATTTCTATACGTATTGGTTTTTCGAGTTGAAACATGTCAGTTCGCTTGAGGCATGGCATTCCATTTGGGGCAAGTTATCTCTGGCATGATGATGATCAATGTGGCACAGGTGAGCGGATGAAGCCAGCGGCTTTGGCAGCACTTCAAAAAGTAATTGTTTGCGATTTTGGAGAGTGTAGAGAGTGTGGCGTGTGTCAGCAGCAGAAGCTGCATCGAAAGTCGTCGGAATTTGGATGCGGATGAGGATGAGGATGTGGATGAGGATGTGGATGTGGATGCAGTCAGCTTGACTGGCAGTGCTCTTGAGACATTTGAGTGGCCGCTCGGGCGTCGAGCCAGCAGCACTTACAACAACAACAGCAGTAACAACAGTAACAACAAAAGCAACAACAACAACAACAGCAACAACAACACTGCAATTCAGTTAAAGCTGCCTTGATGACGCCCGAGGCTGATGTGGGCAGAGATTGTTCTGTCTCTCTCTCTCTCTCTCTCTCACTTTCTCTTATCTTACTCTCTCTCTCTCTCTGTCTCTGTCTCTGAGCCAAAGGGCAATGAGTTTATTTGCAGTCGAAATATGTCCCCAGACAGCAACAATAGCAATTAGTTCATTGTCAATAGTTTGCTTGCTGAAAATTTCATTCTGACAAGGACAATTGCTGCTAGCTAGAAGGACGCTCACAAGCAAGCAGGGCGGTGGCCAGAAATTTAACTAAATTGTAATCGGAATATGCGCATACAAATGGCATTAGCTTGAAATGCAAATTACTTTACTGCCATGCCAGTTGAAATTGCACAGCGATATCAGGAAAAGGAGAAGTAGGAAGAGCAGAGGGGAAGCAGAGGGGGGAAGTAGAAGCTGCATCGACAGCAGGACGCAAGACGAGGAGGAGGAACAAGGACACACTCTGCCTTTCGGCATTGTTGCAGTCAAATTGCAAGCGATTAAGTGAAGTAAGCTAATTAATTTTGCATTGTGTGCTAAACGAAACATCTATCTAAGTGCTGACTCTGGTTGGCTCTGGCTGATTGACACACACACACATACACATATTCACACACACACATATTCACACACACACACACACACTGAGTGTCCTCGGCCACATCGTCTGTTTACTTTGCATTAATTGAGTTGGCAAAAGTATTCATAAATTCGACGCGACTTTTTGGCCATTATAGAAAACGAGGCCGGACAGAGTTGCCATTGTTCTTTCCATAGGGTTGCCATTGGCAGTCGGCGCCACGTTAATAATGTCGTTAAAGATTTTGCCTTGCCTTCAATAATACACTGAAAGATAAATGCTGTAAAATTTTAATAATTTTACATTGATTTAACTATTTCTATAATCAAGCATTAAAAACTGATTTAGTAGATTTAAAGAGTAAGCACTAAAATCAAAACCATATATGAATATATTCAATTTAATTTATATATATATATATATTTATATTTTATTTATATTATATATATATTTATTTATATTTAAATATATTTCATATTCAATTTAAAAAATGTGTTTTTTTTTTATCAGTGTACGAATATTTTTACATTTAAGTATGTATGACAACTTGCATTATCATCGTCTCTGTCATTCTCTTCGATTTTAAGTGCTCGAAATGCACTTACTATCCATAAGATGCAAATATTCCTTTTAATTCCACAGCAATTTCCACATTTTGTTTATTTATATGTTAATTTATATGTAAAGGCCATTACATTTGATTTGTGTAACAAGACAATGCATATTTGTTTGAATTAAGTGTTAATTAATTGTTTAACTATATTTATGCATAAATAAATACGAATAATATTCTTATCTCAAGTCTTACTATAATCTTAAATATTAATTGCATACTTGGCTGGTTTGAAGTTAACATTTAATATCAATTAATTTGTACAATTAATTATTTTAGTAATTTTATGCTTGTTAACCTTTAAGTTTGCTTTGTTTTCGGTCTTTTATTAAATTATTATTACTGAGATGATAACTTTGAGCTGAAATCTATACAAAATTTGCAGTAATGAATTGGGGTTTTATTTAAGGCATAATTTTCAAAGAAAATTACTATAAATATAATGTAAAATTTAGCCAAAATTCAAGAATTCTTTGGATTATCCTAGCTAAACGGATTATCATGCTTAATATATATTGTTTATTTGCGTACAAGTAAATTTCATTTGAAATTCATATCTTACATATTTTGAGTTCTTAATCGATTACTGCTATCAAAATTATGTGTAAAAGCAGCTTTATTCATAGCAAAATTCATATTTGTTTGTTGTTGTTGCTTTTGCTGTGGCTGACATTAAATTGGTAACTGAAAAACAACAAACTATTCCATATGATGTGTGTGTAACCAAGCATGCATATTTGGATTGGTATTGGACTTGGACTTTAGAGGGGGACTAGGGGGAGGGGAGGGGAATTGTACCCAGAACGACAAATTGAGCGAATGGATGACAATTTCGATTTGTGTCGTAAAAAGTGCAGTAAATGCGCTGCAAGATGCAAAAACATCAAGCAATGCCAATGGAATCAGCTGGAATGGGCAATTTGGAGTACACAGCAAAACTCCAAAAAAGACAAACAACCAGAGGGTCAAAGGGGAAGGGGAGAAACACATCCATGTGCATAGATTTCTTATATATACAAAGCATAAAAATTTTTGTCAAGTTTTGTTTTCATTTTATCTGCCATGTTTATTTATTTTTATTTGCTGCTCGTTGCCGCTGCTTGTCCTCTGTCCTATGTCCTGTGTCCTCTGTTCTATGTCCTGTGTCCTGTGTCCCGCATCCCATGTCCTGCCGTTGCTTTCTGCTTTAGTATTTCACTATCTTCAGTTATTTCTTATAGTATGTTTTTATTTGTATACCTGTTACATAAAAAATGGGTAAAAAGGTATATTGTGTTCATTGGAATGTATGTAACAATGAGAAGGCATCTCCATCCCCATAAAGTATATATATTCTTGATCAGCTATCCGTTATCTATTTTCCCACTTAATCGCAGCAAGATCGGCCAAGTAGAACAGCAGTAATAGCTAACCAAAGTTCTTAAAGCATTTCAAGCTCCTTAAAGTATGCAGTAGATTTTATTTTTTTTGGAAAAACACCTTTTAAGTATTTTTTATATATATTGAAACGCTGATCGGGTTCACATTTAACGTTATCTATTAATATTATCTATAATCTCACTTAAGCGCAGCAAGATTGATCAAGTACAACGGGAGTAATAGCTAACCAAAGTTATTAATAAGATTATTATTTCATAAAATTGCCTAAAAGTATGCAGTGATTTTTTTATTAGGTAGTAATTTCTTTAAAGTACTTTTATACAAGTATTTTGAAATAAGTAACGGGTATCTTATGGTCAGGATCTCGACTATAGCCTTTCCCATTTGTTTTTTTTTTTTAGTTTTTAGTTTTTGTTTGCCTTCGTTGCCATCTACACATTATGTTGCTGCCCTTTTTGTTGGGTGTACCGAGCAAATGAAAAATAAGCTTTCAAAACATTTTGTGCCATTTAAAGAACAACATTTTTGTTTTGTTTTTGTTTGTCTTATATTACAAGTTGGTCTCCAAGCTGCTAAGCAATGTTCCTTCATGTTGTTGTTGTTGGGATGTTGTTGCTGATGTGTGTGTGTGGGGTGTGTGTGTTTCTGAAAATCGTTTGTTGTGTGTCCAATTTGATTTTTATACATTCTTTTGCTGCTGTCCAGTGTGATAGAAGAAATGAGTTTTTCTTTCCAGTTGATGTGTTTAATGGTGTTTGCTTTTACAACTTTCCTTTTGCCATCCTTTGAGCCACACATTTATGCTAATTTTTATGTGTCAACCAAATAGCTGCCAGCTCCTTTCTCCTGCTGTCTCTCTCTCTCTCTTACAAAAGAAAAGCAGGTCCTGCATAATGTGCAGCAGCTAAATCATCTTAACGTGGTGAAGATGAAGAAAACAACAGCTGCTGTAGCTTTTAGTGTAATTAAAAGTGCAGTTTTGCAATCTGTGTTGCATGCAACGTTGTGTGTGCTTAGTTGATGGTCTTTTTTCCCTTTTTTTTCTATTGTTTTTACGCTTTTTCTTTAAAGCGACAAAGCTGACGAACGGGGCAAAGTGAAAATGATTTAATTTGCCGCATTTTGCAATTAACTGCAAGTCCTTGAAATTGTACGCAGCAAATACTAATTGCATTTTTTCACGCCATTTTTGTCTCTGATAAAGGGATTTGGCCAGGGCTGCAAATGAATCTTCACAATGGCAGCAAAACCGTCCGACTAAAGCTGCCAGCAAACTTAATTAAGCCAGCGCCAACTACGCCTACGGTACAACACATACACTGAGAATAAAAAACTGTTCTTGAAATCAAGATTTCTGTCTCAAAACTAAGAAATTTTGTCCATAAAATGTGTCGAGAATGTAAAATTCTTAAGATATTAAATCTTAGCTTGGTTTAGAAAAAATTTCAAGTAAGATCAAATAACAACACATACACTGAAAAAAAAACTGTTCTAAAATCAAGGTTTTGGTCTCAAATCTTAAAATCTTGGGTTGAAAAATGCGTCAAGAACGTAAAACTCAACTTGGATTAGAAAAAATTTCAAATAAAATCAAGTTACAACACATACACTGATAAAAAAAACTGTTCTAAAATTAAGATTTTTGCCTCAAGACTAAGAAATTTGGTCTACAAAATGCGTTATAAATGAGATCATAAAATTCTTTAGGTAAGAAAACAAAAACAAAACCGCGACTCTAACTAATTAAATATGACTTATTTATACTATATTTATATAATTAAAGATTTTTATTCTAATACTAAGAACTGCCAACTTATAGATTAATATTTTTAGTATTAATAATATGGTCTTAAAATTATGATATTTTAAAAACAAAATAATTCTAATGAATGTTCTTGGTATTAGAAGTTTCCCATTTTTTTCAGTGTAACTAGAGGGAAAAGTAAGGGAAAGTGTTGGCTGTGGTAGCATCTTTAATAAACCGTTGCGAAAGCCAAGTTGCCGCAGGTAATGAAAATCCTGATGACAATTTTTAGTTGTTGCAATGAAAACATTTCAATTGCGGTTGCCAGGCGTTGACGCTGGCGTTGTCCTTACGGAAGTTGTTGCGCCTGATTGCCTGCCCGACTCCGGAAAGTCCAAAACAACAACAACAACAACAATAATAACTACAACTGTGGCAGCAGTTGCGACTGCAGCCAACAACAAACAAAACGAATGAACTCAATTCAAGTAAATGCTTTTCTGCTTTTCTGCTTTTCTATACATTTTCCTTTCATTTTCCTTTGCTCGCCTTTTACGCTCCTTCTCTCTCTTTCTCTCTCATACATACTCGCAACAATTGTAATTGTCATTACTGTTGTTGTTGCTGCTTTTGCTTGCTCATTGTTGTAATTGCAGTCCGTTCTATGTTGCAGCTTTGTGTGGCAGCTTGTGCTGCTTGTGGCAGGTGACGCCATCGCTGCCACTGACAATCATCGGCATTTCCCGTCACCGGAGCAGACACAGTAATGTAATTACCTACAGGCATTATTGCACGACAATTAAAAATTGTATAAGCTTAATTATAAATCTTTTAGTTTTTACCACTTGAAATTGCAAAAGCTGATAATAAACTTCAACTAGATTGACTTTAATGGACATTGCAAAGAAAACACTATAATTTAGAGTTTGTTATTTAATACATAAATTTTCAATAAAATGCTAGAGAAATTTATGAAGCGTCACGTCATGTAACGTTACGTGTCATACAAAGTTTAATTAAAATAAAATGAGCAGACATTTTTTAATTTAAAAACCTGTGAAATTAACTTACATTATTTCACATAGTATTATAATAAAAATTTATGTTAAGTCGCATTCCCATTTTGGAGAGTTTTGCATTTTTCAACTCCAACTCCATTCAATTTCTATTTTTGTAGCGTAGCGTCATCCCATATTTTTGCATATATCTTTTAATCAGATGGGTCAATTTTTTTCATATATTTACTAAATATAGATAAACTGAATTTCTACTCAGATATACAATTTTTTTTAATAATATTACATTTTTCATGGTTTTGTCGCATATTTTTGTACGAACGTGACGACATGCGAAAATGCTCATATTTAAAATACATATTTTATCTAAAAGGTCAGTTAAGATCCTTAAGATATTTTCTTTATTATTTATTTTTGAGAAATTATTATTTCTTTCGATTCAAACTTTTGTATTAATAATGAGTATTCGATAAGTGAGAACGTTTTAAGAAATATATGACTTACTGAATATAAGCATGCAGAAATAGTTTTATGCTCAAATTAAGATAAATTCAAATCAATATTTTAAAACGCACTTTACACATAAATTAGAGTTACAAAAGTGCACGTTAGTGTTTCTATTTTTTTTGTTGTTTCAAATTGAAGCACTTTAGAGTCTGTTTGCTTTCTGGATTGTGTTGGGGATTGGATGTTATCCTTACTTGCAACGTTATCCACATCGACATCGCTATCGCCATCGCCTGTCAATGGTTCATTAGCTGAGCTGGCTAAAAAATGTGCTGCCAAAGCAGAATGTATGCAATCTCAGCAACTTGGCCCATTGCTTTGGGGCACAATTTTTCTCTTTTGGTCTACACGGGATGCTGTGTGTTCGCTTTCCCATGTAAAGCTTGAATAAATAATGCCAATCTATCTTTGGCAGCAACGGATCACCGGGCATATATGTTTTTTTTTTTTTTTTTTTTGTGATTGTGCTACGCGTGAGACTCTTAAAGCGTCCTATTTAAATATTGCATCAGGAATTTTATTGTCCTTTGACGTCAGCAAGCATATTTCCATAGTGTGCATAATATTCATATTAAAAGTGAAAAAATGAAAACAATAAATGGCATCAAGTGGAGAAGTGTGAAAATGCTCATAAAATGCTCGTAACTGGAGCAGAGAGAGAGAGAGAGAGAGAAGAAAGGGTAGTTTATATAGACCACAGTCATTGCAAATTAATGGCCTTCAAAGTGTTTAAAGAAAAGAACGCAACTCAACAGCAACCGGAAGTAGAACACAAAGGGGTTCATTGAGCTCACAAAGAGCAGCAAATTTTATGAGTTTCCACGGTAAAATAAGAAATTTTGCACAAAATAATATTACTGCTGCACGAAGCAGCTACAAGAAAGAGAGAGATATAGAGGAAGAGAGAGAGAGAGCGCGTAGACAGAGCGTAGACTGCAGAATGTAGACTTCTGGAGCTCCGTGTTGCCATTAAGTGCAAAAGGATTTTCATTCTTATGCGCATCCTGTGCCGAATACAGTCGCATTGGCACACGCAAAACTCATTGGCATTGTGTGTGTGTGTGTGTGTTTGTGGTTGTACACTGAAAAACAAGATCAACTTCTTAAATCAATAACATTAATCTTTAATATTTTGTTCTTATAATAAGAACATTTTAAGACAATAATACAAATCTAAAAGGCTATTTCCAAGACTATTCACATTTGCCACATTTGCTCACATTTGCTCACATTTTCTCACATTTGAATGTGGCTTATTTTTGACTTTCCACGAAACTGTTAGAGCATTTGTCATTCACCTAAAGCAAAAAAATCTTAAAATTCTTTATGAATGAGCCCAAATGATCCTTTGGATTTCGGGCCGAATGATGAAAATGGCGTCGAATGTGCGACTTTAAATAACATTTATGTAATTACCAAACAAAATAAATTCTATATTTAAATTAAATTAAAAAAAAGAGAATATTATAAATATAAAAGTAATTTTTAATATTTGTATTTTTTAGTTTTAATTTTAAGAACATTTATTCTTAAAAGAAGATCTTGATCTTATTTGAAATGTTCTAAAAATCAAGATGAGTTTCCTTAATTTAAGAATTTAAGGATATCGACGCATATTTTAGACCAATATTCTTAGTTTTGAGATCAAAATCTTGATTTAAGCACAATGTTTTTTATCAGTGTATTCTTCATCTTTTGCCTGCTCTTTCTCTCTCTCTCTCTCTCACTCTCTCACTGGGTGCGTGCTTTGTAAGGATATGCCAATTTATTGCACACACGAGTGCATTAGAGTGCCAGCCCGTCTTCTGAACTCTCTCTCTCTCTCTCTTTCTCTCTCTCTTCTCCCTCTCTCCTCTTTTCTCTTTCTCTCGCGCTGGCAAAGTTTTTGTGTTCATTTGGCGATTGTGGCTGCTGCATGTCTGGCAGAAATTACTTAATCCTTGCGGTTTTTGGAGCAGCAAGTGCAGTCCGCCCAATTGTCCACCCATTTTAGTGCACATTAAAGCAATTGTAATTGGCATTTGTTGTTCTTGTTGTTGTTGTGATGTAAGCAGGCACTCGAAATTATTTGCCCACTCGCAGTTAAGCCCTTAAAGCCTGCCCAGAGCCCAGCTGTCCACATTGTCTGCATCAAATAGCCTTCGGGTTCTCGGCAGACGCTGGACGCTAGACGTCTTGTGGTCATAGGCCAGAGGGCGGGGCAGGAGCAGGGGCAGGAGTATAACGGCAAACTGCCAACTGGCCGACTTACCGCTACCGTCTTTAAATATTTGCCTCGACCATTACCGGGCAGCCGTTTTTATGACCCCAAGAGAACCGCGCGGAATCCTTTCAACAGCATGCGTCCTGTTTCCTGTTCGCAGCTTACGCTCCGCTGCCCTTTCCTTCACCCCCCAACCCACCCCCAACTCACCCCCTGTTGCTGTTGCAGCCAGTTGAGTTGCATTCACGTCGCAGATTACAAATAAATTATCGCTTAATAGTCTTTTTACTGGGCTAGCTATTTTCTGCAGCTCTTCTTCTTCTCCATCTTCTTCTTATTGTTGTTATTCCTATTCCCTTGGGCAAGTTTGCCAACAGTTTTGATCCTTCATTTTTATATGACTGTCTATGCACTTTATGCTGTTTTTCTACCAGTTTGAATTCAACATTTTTAATTTCCAGCAACTAAAATTTAATTTCATTGATTTTGTCAGTTAATAAGATAAATTAAATCAGCATTATCAAGGTAATTTCTTACTCTTACACTTATTTAATAATAAGCGAAATAAAGCACAACAATAAATAAAAAAAAAAATAAATCAGCATAAATATTGTCAAATCAATTTAAAATAAGTCATGAATTAAGCTAGAAAATTGAATAATTTGAAAACAATTCTTGGATTTAATTCTTAACTGCGGGTCTTAGAAGTATTTATTTAAAGTTGTTCACTTATCTTTGAAGCAAATTTTTTCTGCAAGTCAAGTTATATAAATATAATAAATTTTATTTTGTACACTGTGCGAAATAGAAACGTGAGTAAAATATATCTAATCAGTTTTTAGCTTTAAGAAAACTAAATACGAAATATAATATGAAATTAAAATTAAGGCGTAAAAAGCAGACGGCATAAAGGGGCGTGTCCTTGAAATGCAAACAAAAATCAATCTCTTGCTGTCAGAGGCTGTAATTGATATGCAATCAGAGTGTTTGGGGTAGTTTGGCATTCTGGGGTGCGACTGAATTTATTCCAATGTGGTTGAATGGGGGTAAAGTTGGGGCCATTAACACATGCCTCAATACACTCCAATACACTGAAACACGCACACACAAACACACACACACACACATACACATACAATTGTGTACCCAGAGCGTGCATTTTTTACAACCACAAACTTGCGTATGCATAAAAAGGAATTGCAATTGATTTCATTGAATTCGATTTAAAAATGAAATGGGAACGAGCCGGACGACAGGCCTCTTTTTATACACTTTTGAAGCTCGTCTAAAGGATACCCTGGGCTGATTGTTCAGTACAGTTTCTTATCAATAGGAAAAATTCAATTTTTGTATAAAATAAGGTGTAATAATATATAAAAAGTACTACAGATACAAAGAACAAAATTAAATTAAATAAGCTATACATATTAATTAAAATACTAATAATAATTATTTACCTAAAAGATTGTTACTTAAAACTATTCGTATATTGAAATAATGTTAATGTCTAGTGCATTAATTTAAAGAAATTTTTGAAATTTTGATTAATCAGTCTACCCTCGTGTAATATACCCTTACACGGGGTTTAAAATCCCTCTGGCGTATTAAAAGGCACTTTTGCTTCTGTATACAAGTATATACGCTATATTGTGGTCCGTTGTATTGGCCAATGTGGTTAAGAAGGAAGTAAAACTAACGCGTTGCTTGCATATTTTATTGATGACTTTTAATTGTATTGCATACTTACAGGCTATTTACACAGTTGGCTTGTCGCGGCTTAATTTTATATCAAGTGACATACATATATAATATATCGTACATATCAGTTGTAGTTGTAATTTATAGTTGTAAATTCTCACGTGCATTTCAGTTGCTTAAAGCTAAAAATGTACACAAACCAATAAACAAATGAAACAATACAGAAACAAATAAACAAACACACTAATGGCTGGTTACAGTTGCATCTTCTGTCAGGCCCGACGCCATTTTGTAGCGCGTCAACTTCCGTCCGCCATATTGAAATGTCAGTGGCAAAAATAACCACTGCGTGCTGATGGCGGCTATCGCTGCGGTTGCCGCTGCCAGCAGCAGCAGGTGAGCGCCGATCAAAGCGACACCTGGTGCGGCTAGAGAGAGAGATAGAAATACAAAATACAAAAAAAAGAAGAGAGACAACTTTATTTATTTGTATTATAAATTGTCCAAATATGCGACCGCTGTCACTGTGTTTTTCGATATGCATTTATTTAAATTTTTAATTAGCTGTTGCCGCACTTTTGGCGTTGACTGTAATTGTGGTCGAGTGCATTAAGTGCTCCACTCACCTGACTTTAATAATTTCTGATTCTTTAGATCGATATCATCTCGAAAGAGTATCGCATGCAGACTCGTCTCTCTGGCCAACTGTGGATAACTCTCAATCTCGGCCACACAACGAAGATCTAGGCCCAAACGCATTGGGTTAACAACACGTTGTTGTTCTAATCGCTGCTGATGAAATCGCGGATCATTGGCATAAAAGTTCAGTTGTGATATGACGCGTCTCAAATTGTAATCGTGTGCCGCAATTGTTGTCTCCACCATCGGCTGCAGATCCACCAAAGAGGCCTGCAATAAATTCAGTAAATCAAATAAAATATAATCAACAAAGTACATCTTTTGTTTGAGTTTGAAAGTGAATGAGTGTTAGAGTTTTACCAACCTTAACACCATTTATGTACCAAGTTATTTTGGTCAAGAGACTGGAGAAGTCAGTGCTGCAGTTGACCTGGACGAAATCATCGAAACGGTACATGGAGTGAAAGCTGCTGATGAGCGGATTATTCTGCGGTAGAGCTGAAAAGCAGAGAAATAAAAAAAAATACTTTATTGTAAACTCAAGACAATATTTATATAAATCATCTTGATTAAATAGTTTTCTTAAAATTTTGAATTATTTTCTTATCTGGATGACGATGAAAGCAAATTGTTTCCAAAAAATGATCAATTTACAATCTATATTTAAGGAAATATTTTTCATAAACTGTCTTTATTAAAAATCTTTCATTTACTTTAATAAAATTTTTTTTTGAGGCAAAGCTAAAAATTAAAAGAAAAATTCTGTACTTAATATAGCTAACGACATACTGTCAAGCTGAAAATACCCCCCACCACAATAAAAAATACTACTACTACTACTACTACTACTACTACTACTACTACTACTACTACAACTACTACTACTACTACTACTACTACTACTACTACTACTACTACTACTACTACTACTACTACTACTACTACTACTATAAAATTATCTATCAATAATGTTAACTCAAGTAAATTTATAAAAAAACCTTGATTAAGTAACTATGTATCTTTATCATAGCTAGCTACTTATTTCGTTAATTATGAAAAATTAGCAAATAAAAATATAAATTTTTATATTTTGCTTTAACTTGAAACATTAACTGATAACCGACTCTCAGAAGAGACTCTAAGGAAACCAGGAGCTGCTGCAAGTGAACTAGTTGAGAGTACTCCTGTGTATCCTGTGTGTTTTCGTGACATTTCTTGGGCTAATATTAAATGTGCATTAAACATGCAAATTGTGCACCTTGTTGCCTCAGTTGCGTTCGTTTTTTGTTGCTGTTTTGTTTTGTTCGGTTGTATAAACCAAGAACATTCCTTGCTGCTGTTCCTGTTGTTTATTTTACAACTTCTCTATTTGCTTTTGATAAATTTTTAAAAATATTTCAGCAACAGAAGCAGCAGCGCTGGCAGCAAGCCCCCATGTACGCAGCGTATCTACAAGATATTTATTTTATATCAGCGGAAAAATAGATGATCATAAAACACATGCAGCGAGGACGCGCTGGAAACATCCTGCTGTGTGTGTGTGAGTGTGTGGGAAAAGTAAAAGCAAGAATAAAATGAGAAGCATGCACAGACACTCACACATGCATATATACACTGATAAAAATAATGTCTTAAAATCATGATTTTGTTATCAGAACTAAGATTTTTGGTCTAAAAAATGAGTCGAGAACCTGAAATTCTTATATTATTCTCCTAATATTAATTTTAAGAACATTTTAAATAAGATCAAGTTCTTATTTTAAGAAAAAATTTTCTAAAAATTAAAATCAAAAAAATAAAATGAATAAAAATTAATTTTTATATTTATAAATTTTTTTATTTTTAAATTTTGATTTATTTACATTTTACTCTGTTTTAGTAATTTTATAATATAATAAAATATAATTAAATATGATATAATATAATATAATTATATTTATAATAATTTTATAAATGTTAATTTAATCTGTTTCGAGTGGTACTCGAACCGCTGCCTACTTTTTTTTTATATTCTTGTATCAAACACTTTGATTTTTTAGATTAATATTCTTTGTAATTTGGTCTTAAAATGTTCTTATTTTAATAAAACGAAATATTATAGATGAATATGCTTGATTTTAGAAGTTGCTCTTTTTTTCAGTGTACATATATCGATGTGGAACGAGGTCCTGCGAGGGAGACAGTGGGAAGACACAAGGCACTCGGCACTCGGCGCTCGGCAGCGGAGCTTTTCATTTTAGCGATATCCTTTTTAAGCATAAAGTGCTGCCGTAAATCACAGAGGCGCACACCAATACACACATATACACACTCGCACACCCGCAGACTCTGTGAGCAGAGTCAGAGTCAGAGGCAAGCAAGCGCGATTCCTGTTCGCTATTTTAGCGTCCTTGTTGTTGTTGGCCAGCTCACAGTGCGTATGTGTGTTGTGTATATGTATGGTGGCTAGGGATGCGAATCACATGCATCTCTTGGTTACATTTTATGAAAACGTTCAGCTGGCTGCTCGCTTGCCGTTCTTTCTTTCTTTCTTACTTTCAGTAGCACGAATACGAATACATCCTGCTGGCGAACTGACTGCTTATCCTGGCTGTGCGTGTTGCCGGCCGTTTCATACGATGCAGCAGCCACTTTGGCACACACACACACACACATGCATACATAGAGCACATGCATATATGCAAACGATTCTGCATGCTTCTTGCCGTTTTCTTCCCACGTTGTTTACCATTAAAATATCACGGAAATTACACATTTTACTCGGTTTATGCTGTGCAGAACCGCAGCGGGGATTGCCAATGGATAGCGGAAAAATATTTGCATTACGTATACGCACACAAACACACACATACACTCATAAAAAAAATCAAGTACTCCGTACTCAAATCAAGTACGAGCGATGTCAGAATTGCGCCTAGCCCGAAAATTCTTGATTCAAGTACAAAATTCTCATATCAAGTATTTTCTATTTAATCCTAAAATACTTGATTCTAGACTTTTTAGGTACTTTTGGGATAAGTTAAAGAACCTTTTGTACTTATTCCAAGCGCTTTTTTTTACTACTTTGTTTTTCCTTACTTTACTTTTTTTTTATTATTTTTATTAATATTATTTATACTGTGTTTGTTTCTTTGATTTTTTTTATCTGTTTACTTTTTTTTAGTTTGTTTTTTTTATTAAGCTTTTGTTTAATTTGTTTTTTTTTTTACTTTTTTTATTTTTTCTTTTACATGGTTTCTATTTTTTTATTTAAATTTTTTTATACATTAATTTGTTTTTAATTTTAAGCGAACTTAAAATTTTGGGTACGAAAGCATTCTTAAATCGAACCCATTCGGGATAGAACGCAGAACAAGATTTTTTTCTGAGTGTAAAGAGAGACGAACATACACACTTTTATGCAGTTTAATTTAAGACAAACAATTGAAATTACATAACATTATTCATACGCCCCGTGTGCGGGTGGACAGGGAGTGGAGTGACTTACCCTCAACGCTCATGTTGGCTGAGCGTGCGGTTAGCTTGAAGTGGGGCGCATCGCCGGACACTTCGCACCTGTAAACGCCCGATGATTTGACGCCCAATAAATTAAGCTCCACACGACACGAGGATTCATTGCATTCGTTGCTATCATCGATCAATTGCACGCCCTGCACCGGGAACTTGCGAAAAACGGTCTGCATTAGCGGCGCATATCTGTACCAAAGGGGATAGAAAGAGAAAGAAAGAAGAGAGAGAGACTAAAAGGGTTAGACATTTGGTTTCCTTTGAGCGCTGGCTAAATGGCCCGCAAATTGCGCCAGCTTTCATTTAGTATCCTTTTTTTTTTTTTCTAAAATGGTCAAATGGTCAGCTGATAATCGGCCCATAGGCCTGGCTAAAAGCTTTCAAGCCATAAACGAAACCAGGGCCAGGAAATGGAGATTTTCAGACAAGTGGCTTACATGCACTCAACCTCAACTGACTTCACTCTGTGTGTGTGTGTTGGGAGATTTCTTCAATTTGTTTTGTATTGTAGATTTTTGCTCATTAATCCCTCAAATTCGTATTGAATCGATGTGTATAAAAATCTACAACAAAAGTGTTCAAGTGGAAAGACTTGTCCAATACCACACAGCAAAAATGGCCCAAGCACATAAATAAACATGCCTTGGTATTGTCCAAAGTGACTGACTGCAAAATACCATTTATAAGCACTAACGATAACATGTTATTTGACAAAGAATTGACCAACTTCCAACTGTCATAACTCGAAGAAAAATTACCCGATTTTCAATCGGAATGTCATTTTGATCAAGATTTGGCCTCTAAATTGATTCTGCATTTAAATTTTTATCATCTAGAAAATTTGATATATTTTCGATACTAAGCCATCTATCGTCCAATTTTCCATACTTGACATTTGTTCGAAAACTTTGACCCCTCATAACTTTATCAAAACTTAACCGATTTTTAAGCGGAATATCATTTTGATCAAGATTTGGCCTCTAAATTGATTCTGCATTTAAGTTTTTATCATCTAGAAAACTTGATATATTTTCGATACTAAGCCATATATTATCCAATTTTCCATACTTGACATTTGTTCGAAAACTTTGACCCCTCATAACTTTATCAAAACTTAACCAATTTTCAAAAGGAATATCATTTTGAGCATGATTTGGCCCCTTTATACATTCTGCATTCAAGTGTTTTTCATTTAGGAAATTTTTTTGTTTTTCGACTATTAAAGCCATTGTTCTCTGTTGGTGATGTATTTAAAATAAAATTAAACTAGAAAAGAATTATTTAAACTACAAAAAATTATTTAAGAAAAAAATTTAAAAATAAATTTATTTATTGGTATAAAAGCCTGGTCATATTCCAAATATTATTAAATGTTCCAATGGTTGGAAATTTGTTAAAATTAGATAGGTTTTGAAAAATAGCTGAAAGCACCCGATTCGTAGCGGTCATCTTACAGGGTATAAATAAGTAGCTACCCCAAAGCCAGGGGAAACACCACACAAAAAATGTTGCCTACTTTTGTGGGCTGTTGTAGTGTTGATAAGTCGCTTTGTGCGCTACTTGTTAATAGCTGTTAGCCAAGCGTTTGTTGATTGTCTAGGACCAAGGGGATGGAAAGAGGATGCGAATTATTTGCGGCTTAGGCGGCGGCTGCTGCGGCAGCAAATCAACAAATTTGATAAGCAATATAAACGGCTGCCTGCCTTGACTCTCTTTTTTTTTGTCATTGCTCTTGCTTTTGTGTGTGTGAATGTGGCTCGTTACAAGGGATTTTGTGGCATCTATTATAGTTGTCTGTGTTGTTGTCTTTTTTTATTTTTTTTGCATTTAATGCCGCTTTTTCACTAGCCGGCATTAAGTTCTCTTATAAGATACATTTGATGTGCAAAGCTTTGCTTGTAGATAAAACCAATCTATTTGGATTTAATAGCTTGAAATTTAAAATTAATTCGGTTCTAATTTATTTTAGTTAATGAACACGCTTAGCTTGTATGTTAAAAAAAGACTTTATTTCTTTTTATTTTATTTATTTATGCACGACTAAAAGCAGTCGACAAAGAAAATAATGTTACCAACTATAAAATTTAAGTAAAAGCTTAAAAATAAAAGAAAATTAAAAATAAACTAGAATTATATTTGGGATATGCCAAATTTTTTTAAATATATTCAACATTTGTTGAGTGTATGAAAATGTTATTTATTTTTATTTATTCTAGTATTTATCATATGTTTTCCTGATTAGGTTGCTGGAACTTTTTGTAATCAGCTTAAAGTTTTATTTTTTTTCAAATTTGTTTTGCATTTGCGCTGTAAGTGCAAGTAAAATTGCAATTGGCTTTAGTTGACTTTCATGTGCTTCTGCTGTCTAATTAAAACTTGCGCTAAACAAGCACCCTCTGTCCTGTCAGGAATCCTTCCCCTTCCTCATTCCTTTCCCCATTCCGCTCTGGTTCTGCTCTCACTTTAAGCGCAGGAGTTGCATCCAGTCTCTTGTCTAACATGTGTGAGTGTGCGAGTGTGCGTGTGTGTGTGTGAGTGTGTGTGTGTGTGTGTGTGTGTGTGCAGTACACCTAAGTGGCACTGCTCATTCTCATTTTTAATTAAGCAAAACGCGAAGCAGTCTCTTGAGATTTTTCATTAAGTTGAAGCTTATTGCAGTGCAAATACTCGCAAAATACTTCTATGATAATGATACTAAATATTTGCATCATGATGATGATGAAGTCAGTCTATCAAAGTGGTTAATAATCATTTATGGCCATTTCTGTGTATGGTCATAACCAAATATAACTGCTTTTTGAACTTTTAGAGTTGCCTTTGTGCTAATGTCACATGAAATATTAAATGTCTCTTAGCCATCAAGTTTGAAATAAGTACGTGAAAGTGTGGAAGTGATGTGTGAATGATGCAAGTGATGGCTGTAACAAAACCGTAAAACCAAATCCGTAAAGCACTCACCGCAGAGTATTTTATATACGAGCATATGGAAGGACATTTAAATTAATTTACCGTAGCATAAACGAACCAACGCAAATTAATTTATTTAATAATTAATTAGGCAAGAAAGTCGCCTGACAATGAACATATTTATGTGCGTGTGTGTGGCAAATATTTGTGTGAGTGTGTATGGGGGGTGTGTGTGTTAAATGTCAGAAAATCCCAGCCTCCAGTCATGGCACAGATTTCAATGCATTTGACAGCTGTGCAGCCTCGCAGCAAAAATAAATAACAAAATAAATATAATAAATTACAACACACACACACGCACACTCAGGCAAAAATACACCCACTGGGGAACTTACCTAAAAAACTCGCTGTCGTTTTTGTACCACTTAACCGAATTTAACGTGTGACCACTTATGTCATAGCTGCAGGATAATGTCACGTTATCACGAAAATCAACAATTTGTGGCACATTGATGTCAGTCACAAGTAGACACTGAATGCGTCGCGTAACTGCAAAACAGATAAAAAAGAGAAAGGTACAGAGTACAGTTAGCTTGGCTCGCTCCATAAAAAAATACTGTCAGTTAAATGTGACGCAAAAATGTCATAAAAAAATGTCGCAAATGTTTTTTTACATTCGTCAGATTTAAACTTGTACAATTTGCAGACCCAATGGGAGAGATTATGTTGTTGTGCAATGATTAATTCCTTGAATAAACATATGCTGGTATACGCTTGAAAGTATTTACGAGTATAACAATAAATAGATTGGAAATTGTAGCTGTAAAATAAGATGTGTGAGAGCTGAAGGATTACACTAGGCAACAGGCAAATAGTTTCTGAGATCAAATCAGCCATATCACAAAAAACTATATCATATCATAAGAAATTTAAGTTACAGTTTTTTTTCATTTATTTTTTAATTTAAATTAGAAATTTTAGTAATAGTTTTTTTTTAATTTGTAAAATTTGAATTTTTTTTTAAAGTTATTGTTTGCTTTTAAAATTTGTATAATAAGTAATTTAAGTAAATATTATTTAGCCTAAAAACTTTATATTTTGTGAATCTTAAAGCTAGAACTCTTCCTTAATATTTAATATTGAAAATTTAAAGATTTAAGTAAGTTAAAGTCTAAAGTTTTTTAGCATAGACAAATTAACATAAATGAAATTACTAGAAAATAAAGAGAAAGAGAAAAAAGGAAGAAATGAAATGAAAGAAAAACGAGACAATTTGCAGTACAAAAAACTGACGCACAACTCCTAATTGAATGAACTTGTAAAAATGCTCAACATCTAAATGACACAGCAACAACTTTAGCTGCTAAACGCTTTCCCTCAACAACAACAACAAGAACTAAGACAACAACAACAGCAACAACAACAAGTTGAAAACCGCGCGTGGGTTTTCTACAAATTCGTAGAACGTTTTTATCTGCAAGACAGACGAACAGAAAAGGAAAAGGAAATGCCAGAAAAAAGTGGTTAATATCATTAGTTGCATTTACGTTTTTCTTGTTGTTTGTGTTGTTGTTGTTGTTGCAAGTGGGCCAACTGTTTATTGCGCTAAATGCCAAACGCGTCGCTTGAAGTTGCCACTTGTCGGTTTTGTTGTGCGAAAGTTGTGTGAAATTTCCATAATCTTGGCCATGTCGCTGCAGTTGGGCGAAATCGGAGTACTCTGTGCAACATGATAAGCAACAAATTTCGAGCCAAGAGCGAGAGACGACAAGTTGCAACTTGTCTGCATAATTTTTGCTCTCTTTTCCCTCACCCTCTCTCTCTCTCTCTCTCTCTCTCTCTCTCTCTCTGTTGCCTGGCGTTGCAAATGGCATTAGGTAACAGCAGCAGCAACAAGCAACAAGCAACACTCACTGAATTTAATTTGTTGCACTCTTTACGGTTGAAATAACTCCGAGGTGTGGCACCAAAAAGTTACGAAGAATGTTGAGAGTTGGTTAAACACGCAAAATTGTTATATATATATATTGCACAATTAATACATATAGCCAAAGTCTTCTGATTACCTTGTGGCAGCAACATATTTGAATAGCTCGTGACAGATTGCAGACGAAGAATTTTGAGCTCTATTTTCTACCTGCAGCTAACAAAGAAACAAGTCGGAAACGCTATAGTTTTTAGAGATTTCGACTATAGGATACCCGTTACTCATTTTAATATAAAAAAAATTGAAAAATACATTGAAAAAGTTACTAATTAATAAAAACTACTGCATACTTTTAGGCGATTGTTTTGAAATCATAACTTTATTAATAACTTTGGTTAGCTATTACTCCCGTTCTACTTGTACGATCTTGCTGAGGTTAAGTGGTATTATACATAATATTAATAGCTAACTTTATTAACCATAAAATCTGTATTATCTCAAAAACTGGGGTTGTGCTGTTGTATTTTGCAAAAATATAAAATCTACTGCATACTTTAAGGAGCTTGAGTTGCTTTAAGATCTTTGGTTAGCTATTACTGCTGCTCTACTTGTCCGATCTTGCTGCGATTAAGTGGGAAAATAGATAACGGATAGCTGATCAAGGATATATATACTTAATGGGGTCGGAGGTGCCTCCTTCTTCCTGTTCCATACATTTTGACGAACACAATATACCGTTTTACTTATTTTTTAAGTAACGGGTATAAAAAAAGGCGGAAAGGCTATAGTCAAGAGCCCGACTATAGGAAATCCGTTACCTTTATCAATATACTTATGAAAAAGTACTTAAAAGTTGTTTTTTCCAAAAATATAAAATCTACTGCATACTTTAAGGAGCTTGTATTGCTTTAAGAAGTTTGGTTAGCTATTACTGCTGTTCTACTTGGCCGATATTGATGTAATTAAGTGAGTAAATAGATAACGAATTGCTGATCAAGGATATATATACTTAATGGGGTCGAAAATGCTATCTTCCTTCTGCTACATACATTTCAACGAACACAATATACCCTTTTACTTGTTACGGGTACAACAACGACATCAAATGCAAACTTGTTTAAAGTTTCAATAGATAAACAAACAAAAGAGCCTGGCGGGCAAACAGGGAATTTATCGGAGGAAAATCTTGCATTTTGCATGTTGCAGGTTGCATGTTGCTTGCAGCATGGTGAGACTGAGACTGATTCTGATTCTGTTTCTGAGTTTGATTCTGAGTTTGAGTTTCAGTCTGACATGAGTCTTTTCAAGCATGTCAAAGCTGCCGACTAGCAGCAACATACTATAGTACAACAAACATCCGCCGCAACAGCAACAACAACATCAACAACAACAACAACAACAACAACAATGACAATGGCAAACACATTTGTAAATGGCAGTGGCAACCGCAGCTTAATGACAGCCTCAGAGCCACTGAAAACACAGAAAACAGTCAACAGAGGGGAAAGGGGGGAAAGAGGGGTAAGCATTGGGAAAAGTTCACCTGCAACGGCAAGAGGCATGACCAAGCACACTCCATGTGTGTGTGTGTGGGTGTAGTGTCTGTGTATATGTAAATAATAAAAATAAGTACATAAAATACACAGCAAAGAGACAACTTTTTTGCACGGCAATCAACGCACTTGAGCCAAAGTTTTCAGCTAACAACGACAACAACAACGACAACGACAACTCCAATGCCAATTCAAGACATCAATTTGCCTTCTCCGTCTGTCTTTATGTCTGTCTGTCTATGTGTATGTTTGTTGATATTACTTACTTATAAGTACGCCTTTGTCTGTTTGCTTGTCTGAGATTGTTGCACAGCTGTTCGCTTGTGGTTAACAAGGTTGAAAGTTGCACGCCGTGAAAATGCCTAAAGAAAGTCAAGAGGCACTTTTTCCTTTTTTGTTTTTTTTTTTTTGTATACCCTGTGCGGATAAATTAAGTTTTTGTCAAGTATTTAACAGTCAGAAAGAGACGTGGCAGCACCGATAAAGCATATATATGAGGGTGCATCGATTTTTTTTCGAAAAAATTGGTACCTCATATTCGTAATCAACGGTAATTTCTTAGATATTTTCACCCAGAAACTATATTTCTAAAATAACTTCCTAGTTCCTGCTTTTTAAATTGATAAATTTTTCGGTTTAAGTCTTTGCAGGGACGAAAATTTGTTTTAAGGACAAGTTGTCTTTGTATTTGAATGTCTTGTGCCTAATACGAGTTTTGAGACCAATCTTGTCAGGATTGGACTAAAAATACTAAAGGTATGGTAATAATTCATGATAAAAATATCAAAAAATCATATTTCCAACTATAAGCAATAGCTCCACTATATCAAATATATCATATATTAAAAAAAAAATGAGTCGAAAATGTTTTTTTTATACGATTATTATTATTTGTAGCACCCAGAGTTCGGCAAGGTCATCCAATCAAAAGCCTAGAAACAGGGTATTCGGCTGTCGAGCGCGCTCCACTGAACCGCTTCTTATTTAACCTTAAGGCATATAGAAGTAGAAAACATAGTTTCTGCTCTTGACTGGATAATGCAAATTGTCTGCTTTGAAAAGTAGGCAACACAAAACTTGCTCTGTCCTCTGATTCGGATTCTGATTCTGATTTTAATGCTTCTTCTTATTGGGGGAAGTCTGATTTTGTTCGTGGTGGCAACGTTGCTGCTGCAGCTTTAGCCAATTTAAATCTGGCTAGAAACATTCGCTCTGCTTACGATAAACGCCAGAGCAGACAAATCTGTGCACAGAACAGGCCGAAGAATAAAGAAATGCCAAGCATCTATAATTTGCATATAAATGCGACAAATGCTTCAAGGCATACGCAGTCCGAGCGGGCGGCTCGACTTTTTTTTATTTTTTTTTGCTGGGGTTTTTCGCATTACTCTGGGTTCAACTTGTGGCAAGCGAAACACAAATAAAGATGCTAATCTCAGTAAAGCGTAGTTTGCGCAGCACCAACAAAAAAATTGAGCAGCTAAATGGCTCACAAAATGGCATAAAAAAAAATAGAGAAAAAATAAAATAAATAGATGCTGCTGCTGCTGCTGTTGCTGATGTTGTCTGGCAAACTATGCGACGAACGTTGAGATTCCTAAGCTGATGTTGCTGCTATTGTTATTGTTGTTGTTGTTGTTTTTAAATCCCATTTGGTATGCAGCCACCCAGCCATAACAACAACTATGCAAAACATCGAAGTTTAAACTTGATTTTCTGGCGTCTGGCGGCTTTGACTTTGGCTTAGTTGCATGCCACTTTTTCCGCAAACTGAAACTGAACTCACAGTCTTCACACAGTCTACACAGTCTACACAGTGTTCACATTAGTGTCAGTTTTGGCCACATGACATTCGACAGTTGACAGTTGAACTCAGCTAAGAAACTTAAACAAACTCAACCAGTTAGTCAGCCATATGCTGCTCCTTTCCTTTAAGTGGGTGGTTTTTTCAATGTACATCATTTATTCTGCCACCCAAATCGCACACTTAATAAAATTGAAGACACTTGTAAAATAGGCAATTTGTTTAAATAAACTTTATGGGACTCGAAGCAAGCGTTTCTGAGTGCTGCTGTACTGAACTGAACTGTCTATATGCCAGGCACTTGTAGCCAAATATTTATACTCTCGAATGATGTCCTTGCCAGCAAACTGCTGTCGTCTCTTACTGTATAGTATATACTCCTGTTTGCAGTAAATTTTAAAAGCGTCTATAAATTTTTAGAGAAGTGCAAATAAAATATAGCGCAAGTTTTTTATGCCTGTTGTGTGTTTGTGTGTGTGGGTAAATCCTTTAAGGCGTACTCCAAAATGAAATTGTCACATTTATGTTTGCTTTATGTAAATTTTCGAGCTCTTCCTTTTGACTCGGCTCTGAGAGATTCTTCACTTAAGAATGATAAAAAGCTGGAAGTTAAATATTTCGGGAAATGTGTGAAAAACTTAACAATAAATTAGAGGGAAATTTTCTATGATATTTTGAATTTTTTAAATATCTAAAACTTATCAAATTTTTTATAGTAGAGTTTTAGTTATATCCATGATTATATTATAAACAATACATTTTTGTAACTAAAAATATTATACTTAATTTATACACAGAATAACTGATATCGTAAATAAAATTGTGTGAGAGGGAAATTTTCAAGAAATTTTGAAAGATATATTTTTAATAATTTTTGATATCTTAAAAAAATCAAAGATATTAAAGCTGAGTTTAATGACTATATAATTATATTATAAACAATACATGTCTGTTACTAAAAATTTTATACTTAATTTTTGGACAGAATAACTGATATCTTAAATAAAATTGTGTAAGAGGGAAATTTTCAAGAAATTTGATAGATATAATTTAATAATTTTTTAATATCTAAAAATAATCTAAGATATTGAAGTTGAGTTTTGGTTATAGCCATAATTATATTAAAAACCGTACATTTTAGAAACAAAAAATTTTATACTTAATTTTTAATCGAAAATAAACAGAATAACTGATAACATACAAAAATTGTGTGGTCCTTTAAATCTTAAAAAATGCTTTAATTTTTATATTTGTTTCTATTTCTTTGCCAAGTGGCTCTTGAAGAGTAATACATTTAAATGCTCAGCTGCTTTTCTTGTCCTGATGCCATCATATATACAATTCTCATTTAGATTTTCTCTTTTATTTTTACGTAAGTTTTGCTTTTGCTTTTGCTTTTGCTTTTCTTGCTGTCAGCTTCGTTATTCGTTCGAGGAGCTGAAAAATTGCACTTGGAAAGTGAAAGATGTTGGGAAAAACAGCAAGTGACACAAACTGAAGTGCAATAGAAAATCCAATTACAAATGCATTTCGGCCAGTTGACTTCTAATACAATTTATTTCCATTTGTATACGTTGAAAATCGGATTTGGAAAGCCAATAATGATCATAATAGGCAATTTGAAATAAGTGAACATATCTAGCACTCATGAAACACAATTATTATGATTGTAATGGAACGATTTGAGTTTCATTTGTTGGCCAATTTAGTGGCATTGGGCAATAATTGAAAGTGTATTTAAAAAACAATTTAGTGGCAGGAAAATTTACATAAATTTATGCGGTTTTCTCATCGAGACAGGCATCCAAACAAAAGGCAACAAACACATTTATTGCTATGCTAATTTTGAGTTTGGGTCACGACGGGACAACAACAACAACAATAACAACAACAAAAGCCAAGTGCACAAAAGCGCAAAGCGGAAACGGAAATGCCTAAATGACTTTTCATGGTGTCGCCGATAAAAGGGGAGGACAAGGGCAGAGGTCAGAGGTTCGGGTCACCCCTGTGTGTGTGTGTGTGTGTGTGTGTTAGGCAACCGCAAAAGTTGCCCCACGTCGTCGACTTTGTCGTAAAAAAGGTTGGCCGGCTTTAAAGGGATTAAAAGCAAAAGGCAATAAAATGAAAAGTTTCAAATATTTTTTATTATTATTATTACCGGTCCCAAGTCTAGCTTGGCGACCTTAAAGCCGTTGTTAAACTTACCCAACAGCATGTGGATGGCCAGCTGCAGCAGCCAATGGCCATAATCCATTGTGGCGAGTCCTTTCTTAAAGGTCCTTAAGTGGCACACGAAAACTCTCTGTTTGACATATTTCTAGACACGTATGTGCTAACACTCAACATATTACTTTGCACTATACACGGAGATTCCTTTGATTATGCATATAGTTTTGTTGTGGACATGTCAACAGGCCTCAATTTGCGAATTGACCAACTTAAAATAAGTGACGAGTACCGTTTTTAAAATATACGTTATCCGATGTCAACGGTTTTTTTTTTTGCTTTCGTTCCTACTGTGTTTTAAAGTTATTAAATTTGAAAACTTTTTTGGCGTCAAAGTCCGGCGTCCAGTATACCAGACGCCCACACACACACAGACACACACACACCGCTCTCTCTTCCACACGCTGTGTTTTCTATTGCCTCGCTTCTGTGCGACTTTCAGAAAGTTTCGCTTTGACTTTTTTATATCCTGTACCAAGTCAAAATGAGGTATATATGCTTCATTTCATCGCAGCCTGCCTAAGTTGAATATTTTTAAATATAAGTTTAAGTTAATTATTTTATTCTTAAAAAGGAACACTTAAATCTACAAGTCAATAATTAAATGAGAGCTTGCTTAGAGACAAAATAAAAATAAGAATAAAATAAATTAAATAATATAATAAAATAAAAAAATAAAATTGTCACTTCTTCTTATTTAAGTAAAATTTGTTATGTCTATTCTCATAAATATTAATACAGAAAATAAAAGTTATATATGCTTTGCTTGAAATGACTCTTATCAGTATTCTTTAAGTAATAATATTTTTAATTTTCCCAATAATTAATTATACAATCAGAGGAAAATATTATCCCAGTTTTAGAAATACATCTTTGCATTAATATCTTCATTTCAGCTAAAAACTGTTTATTTATGGGAAATATGTTTCTTAGATTTTAAGAAATTTTCCTAAAAAGTGTTTTTTTGTAAGAAATATAATTTCTAAAATATTGATATACGGCTCTTTTTCTAAAAAATAGAGTGATTTTGCATTAAAATCTTCATTATAGTTAGAAAATGTTTATTTTTTTTGGAAATATTTTTCTTAATTATAATAATATAATCTCAAAAAGAGTTTTTTACTGATATCATTTTTAAAATATTACATAATTTATAAAATACGTATTTGTTCTAAAAACTGTGGTGATTTTGATTTTTAATACAATATAATAATAAAAATTTCTCAAAATTATTTAACATTCATATGTTATTTCTGAGATTAATATAAGATATTTCTCTTACTTTAATACGATCTAATATAACTAAATTAATGATTTATCAGCTGAATTTTTTACTAAAGAAAACTCAAACTTATTGATTGTGCATGTTGTGATACAGGGTAGTAACTAGTCCATCACATAAGTATTTTTTTGACTGCCTTTATTAAAGTTTCGGTGTTTCTGTGTGTTTGGGCGGCCAGTGCATTTGTTTATTGTCATTGTCAGCGTTATTTAAACGTTGACAGTTTTTGAAAAAAAAGAAATACCAAAAAAAAATTGGTGTTGTAAAAATGAAAATGTAGCTGATGGCAACTTTGTCTGCTTTTGGGTCCAGCTCAGGCGATTGCACATCTGCCAGGACTAGTTCCCGTTCCCGTTCCCCTTCCCGCTGATGATGTTGCCGCCTCCCATTACCCATGTGCCCCAAAGGCAGCCTGTGGCGCTACGGGCTTTTGTGGCATAAAGTCCTTTAATGCTCTAATCAAATTGTGGCTTCTTTTAGCGCTGACTTTAACTTGTTGTTCTTCTTGTTGTTGTTATTTCTATTGTTGCTGTTGTTGTTGGTGCTTTTGTTGCCTTTGCTGTCGTCATTGTTTTGCTTTCATTGACGCGTTTATTAAAATTGCCGTGGCAAAGTTTCACAGCGGCATAGCATTTTATTTTTAATATCAGCAGCTTGAGCTGGCCTCTTAGTTAATTTGCTTTGCTGCCTACTAAAAGTATTTTCCCATGCCCCTTTCGACCAAGAAATTCCCCTGTCTAACTTGTGGTTAGACTAATTTAATTTTCACCGTTATGCAATGGAGTGGAAAGACAAAGACTCGATAAAAATCAACGTTTTCTTAAAACTAGTTAACTAAGCTCACAATAGGGTTTTAAGATAATTAAAATTGATTGCTTGTGAGCTGATTAAATTAGTTAGATATTGATCTGGCAAATAAATATATATATATAGCATACGTTGAGTGCTTTCTATTGTACATATTATTAATTGAATCCCATTGTGTGCAAACATTTTAATTGTCTTTTGTGTTTGCATTCAACAAATAAACACGACTAATCTAAAGTTATCTTTGCACACAATGCACATTTCAATTTCCTAAAATCCTTCTTTCTCTCTCTCTGTCTCTCTCTCTCCCTCTCTATTGCTGTCCCTTTTGAACTGTCAATTAGTCAAATGTTGTAAAGTCTCTCTCAATGGAAAAGTATATTAATTAAGGCCACAGCAAAATAGTTATAGTTATGTTAAGACAATGCAATTATTGCGTATACGCAATGTTGACCAATACTAAGATTATGTAGAACAAAAACACTTAAAGATATAGACTGACAGACAGTTAGACACACACACATACACACGTACTTGTGTTCGACAATGCTTCAATCTAAGTTAATTACTTAATGGCATTGTAATGCACAGGCATATAAATAATTAACCAACATTTCATTGACTGGCACTGGCAACACACACACACACACACACACGCACACACACACACACACACACACACACACAGAGACATGTTGACTCTCAAATCTACATTAAGCGCGTCGCACACTTTGTTGTTGAACTTTGAATTATTTATTTAGAATTCTTGTGCAACAGTCGCTGTTTTTCTTTTTTTTTTCGTTTATTTTTTCTGTTTTCTGTGACCGAATTTGCATAAATGCATAATACACACATATACTCTTATGCACATGTGCTCGAAATCGTTTGTAATGTTATTTATTTGCCATTTTGGTGGCCTCACGCGTTTTAGCCGCCTCGCTCGCTGTTTTGTCGCTGCCACCCGCCACCCGCACTGCACGCACCTACGCACTGTCTCACACAAATGTTGGCGTCTAACTGACACATTCGGCTGCTGCGGCATGTCCTGGATTCAATAGACGCAACGCTCGCAGCGCTGCCGGCGCTGACGCTGACGCTCAAAGAGCAGCCAGCGACAGTTTCACATCGGCAACTCTTTGAGACCGGCACTGCTGCCAGATGCTGTGAGTCAGCTGCTGCCAATTGCTCTGGCTTCGTGTTTGCTTCGGCTCTCTGCCTAGCTTCGTGTTCGGCCAGCAGAGTGCTTTAAAGAGCGAGAGAGAGAGCGAGTCTGTCTGGGTTTTGGGCGCGCCTTGTTATTGTTTTGTGCTCTCGCGAAGAGAAGCTGTGCTGCATTTAAAGCAGTTTGGCAGCGTCTGTTGCTTTGTGGTGCTGTTATTTAACAGCACTGTTAGGCTTAGCACAAGTGGAGACTTTTAACATAGCTGTTGTACAGTACAGTAAACAGTTGCTGTTATAATTTCTTTTCTGTTGCATTCGAATTTTATGTTTATCTGCTGTTTATTGAAATTTTAGAATATGATATTAATTTTTTAAAATAGGACTATAAAAATTTGTATTCAGTTAATATTTTTAGCTATCTAAGTTTTCAATAAATAAAAATTTAAAAATGTTTTATTCCATAATAGAAAATATTTGCTTGTCTAAGCACTGTTCAGAATCGATTACATCTCTTACCTACATGCTCATCATACCTATCTTAAGAAATTCTTTTTTTTTCACATATTTTTCACTCTCTTTTCTTATGTGCTATTTGTGTTGGTAGTTGTTTGTATTACATTTTCAGCAAAATAATAAACTGCAGCATCAACTGGCATCTACTATGGCAACGGCAACGGCCTTGTGCACCCAAGTATGCAATTGCAAAATCCTAAGGCTTTTGCCTGACATTGTTGTACTTGTTGTATTTGTTGTTATTGTTGTTTTTGCTGTGTTGGTGGTGAAATCCTATTAGCCACATGCCTGTCTTCTTGCGCTTTTCAGACAGCCCAAAAAACTCAGGCAGGCAAATACACGAAATGCGATGCAACAAGCGGAAATGTTGTTTTCGGCTGAGGCTGCAGCAAAAGATATTCAACTGACAAGCCGCTTATCAAATATAAAAGAAAAATCCCTAACAAAAAGAAAAAAAAAATTAGATCGCAGTTCTTACCAATTTTATAGACTAAACCGAAGTGCAGTACAAATCGCAGCTATAAATATATATATAGTATATACCTATATATGTGTTGTTGCTTATCACTCTTTTACAGGGTTAAAGTAGCAACAAAATGGACAATGGAACGCAGTTAATGCCAGCCAGGATTTTCTGCTGACCTCTTGCACTTTGCACTTGACAGCTGAGCAGATTTCAATGCTTTTGTTCCGGCTTCTTGTGGTGTGATGTGATGTGATGGCTTTGCAACAAAGCATTTACTTATACTTAAATACAATACTCAACTTGATGATGCACAAATTCAATAAGACAAAATCAATCTGTTGAGAATCCTTTGGATGGGATTTTTACTCAGCAACAGATTAATTGCCTGTATGCTTTAATTCAATATTTAATCAGATTTGTTGAGCTTGTCTATATTTTAAATTTAGTTGTTTCCATCAATATTGAAGTCTACTGAATGGTAATATACTTTTTTGATTAATTACAAAGTAATTTTATTTTAATTTCGTATTTAAATTAAAAATAAATTAATTTGCCACATTGAAAATCAATATTGTTTAAAGCTGCTTATCAACGCACAGTAGAGCCATTCAATTGTTTAGGACGAAACAAAATAATTCATATAGAAATCCAAACATGAGGTGTTAACTTGAGTAATTATAAATTTTTTTATTTTTTAGCAACACATAAAATCACAATCTAAAATAATGCATTAAAAATTAAAAATGCTTATTAAGTAAAAATAAAATGTGTTATCTTAAATTTGTAACAAAAATATTTAATATTTCTGTAATATATATATTATATTATATTATAAATATATTTAGAATTTTAATAATATATTTAACAATAAATATATAATATTAAAATTATTTAATAATATTTTTTTTTATTTTTTATTTAATATTATTGTTATCAAAGTTCTTAAAATTTATAAATTTTTTAAATATTATATTAAAGGAACCTTCAAAGTTATAATAATGTGTATAGTTAAATAATTTTCCAATAAATGCGTTTAAATTAATTTCGCCAAGTATCAAATAATTTTTAGCCACTGTGCTGCGCAGATTTAATCAGTTATTTATTTTCAAATAGTTAATACAACTATTTCAGAAATTTACAGCAGACTGTTCCTTAATGTAAGGGAATTAAACGTAAATATGTATTTAAGCGTATTATTTAATTAATGCTTTGCTGCAAAATGTATTTCCAGAGGATTGCCATAATATTTTGGGGCTAATGGACTATTTTATCAAATAATTTATCATATAATGCCAGGTAGTATTTGTTCATAGTTCTTGTAGATTTTTCGTTTGTGGTTACACGAGTTTTCTTGAACTTTGCAACTATTTAAAAATTGATTAAAATGTGGATAAGAATGTCAATGCTATATGCCATGCACTGCAAATAAATAACAGCAACTATTGCACTTCTGTGCATACTCAAGTTTTTCGAAACGTGTGTATATGTGTGTGTTTGTGTGTGTGTGTTGTCTGCGACGCTTTTGCGGCAAAGTTGCTGGCAAGCTGCAAATGCGACACGTGAGCTTTCTGCAGCCGGTGCATGACTAAAGGAACTAATGGCGCACTTACACACAAAGAGACACACACACACAGAGTCATGACACGTGTTTTGACTACAACAAATATGCTAAAAATGTTATGCCAAAAGTCAGCCAGCAAGCAAGTAACAAACAACAACAACAATAAAAACTGTTGGGTTTTTGCATTTTACATCGCCCAAAAAACGCCGCGAAGCTGCTAAACTTGGCACCGTTTGTTACCATTTGCGAGAATGTGCGCAAGTATTTTAAAAATGTATTTTTTTTCAGCGTGGCAGCTTCACATTTTGGGACACGTCGAACGTGCAAGCCAGGCCAAGATCCCAGCCACCATGGCCAACAAACCTGCTAAGCGTTTTGGCTTTGCTAGCGCGAATAAGTATGCTATAGTTTTTTGCATAGCCCGCATACGAGTGTATATGTGTGTGTGTGTTTGGGTGTGGGTGCCATGTTGACTTTGAGCGGGTTAATGGAGTTGCAGGCAAGGCTTAACCCATGTGTTGCAGTTACTGTCGTTGAATATGAACTAAACTTCAAATGTGATCCCGCTTATATATTGTAGTAATCTCATTTTCATTGCATTTTCGACTTTTGGCATTCGGTGTATTTTGTAGATGTTATAGACTGGCCGCTTAACTTTGTTGGCTGCGGCTCATTATGCAGACAACAGACGGAGCCAGAAAGTCATGGGCCCAAAAGTCGCGGCCAGCACTTGGCAAACGGCCCCAGACGGCCTCAAGTTGCCGTTTGTAACATTTCCAAGCAACTGCTCGTAAATAAGCATGACCAAAAAGCTGTCGACTTGGCCTTTTTTTGAATAGATGTCTTTTCTTACAATATACCAAAATTTTGCTTTCAGCGTAATCTATGCCATTTCATCATGATCTTAAGATTTATAATTTTTATTATCTTAATCATAAAATAATCAATATTTTTGTGCAAAAAAATAAAACTTAGCAGATTATCATTATTTTTGATCAAAAAATTAAACTCATAGAATTATGATTATTTCTATTCTGTTATTTTGACATTTTTATAAGGAATATATTTTAAATAAAAAAAGTCAAAAAAAAAATTACAAATTATATTTCCAATAATATAATATTTTCACTTTAATTTTTGTTTTTAATAAAATCAAAGACCCATAAAGATTACAGTACCTGCTTACAGCTATGGTACTTCAACCGAAAATAAACAAGAGATTGCTTATTTTGAAATTTATTCAATTTGCACAATTTTTGAACAAAAAACAGAACACAGAAAATAAAAGATCGGACAAGTAGAACGGAAGTAATAGCTAACCAAATTAATTAATAAAGTTATAATTTCAATACAATCACCTAAAAGTATGCAGTAGTTTTTTTTGGCAGAAATTTCTTTAAAATACTTTTATATATAGTAATAAGTAACGGGTATCCTATGATTGGAATCTTGACTAAAGCCTTTTCGATTTGTCTGATTTTCAGGCGAGTATTGGGCATCACTGGCTGGCGACAACAAACAACAAGAAGCAACAAAGCACTAGGCTCTGTTGCAAGCAAGCCAGCACCCGAAAGTATGCAACAATAATGCGGCCGGGCAGCGAGTTTATTAAAAATTTTGAGCGAACCCCACGCGCTTTGCCTCCTGTATGTACTTTATTGTTGTTTTCTCTTATTTTCAGCTCGTTCTCGTTCTCGCTTTTATTTTTCTGTTTTGTTTTGGCTTTGTTGCCGACTGATGTTTTGCTTTGGCTGCTTTATTTTTGTATTTTTATTTTTTTATTTATTTTATTTTGAGCTACTTGGCGAGCACAACATGCACTTGAGTTTCATTTGCTTGTTTCGGCATCGGTTCCAGGACCCGCTTCTGATTCTGAGTGCCCAAAGTACCCAGTGTACCCAGAGTACGAGAGTACCAGAGTGTACGAGGCAATGTCAGAGAGTGCATTAAGCATTGTAGTGTACCTCGAAAAAGTTTTATGTACATTGCGAGAGCGCCAAAAGAAAACCACAACCACAATGAAGTCGCATTTTTGTTGCTGCGGCCAACGAGGTTATTATTATTATTATTATTGTAGTTGTAGTTGTTGCTGCAGTTGTTGTTGTTTACCGGCCAAGTTGTTCACATTGTTAAATTATGTGCGGTATTTGTATGAACATTTGCCCATATAGGAACCAGCAATCTGCCAGCTTTTCTATTTGTATTGCAATCTCTTCAGCTTCAAGTTCTCTTGTGTTTATTAATTAAAATGCAAGCTTCAAGGCTATAAGATTGTAGGCATCATTAATAAATAATAACTACCAATAGTTAATAGCAATAAGTTTTTAATTGTTTTAACAATATATTTGATTACAAAATGTATTTTATTAGCATTTTAAATTAATTCGTAATTATGATATAAAAATAATTTTAAATGTGTCTATTGATTTTTAAAGTTAATAGCTTTGAGCAAAATTGTTGATTTGTATAAAAATTTATTTTATTAGCATTTTAAATTGATTAGTAATTATTTTAGTTTAAATATTAAAATAATTTCAAATGTGTCCATTGATTTTTAAAAGTAATAGCTTTGGGCGAAATTGTTAATTTAGATTGAATTTGTTTTAATTAAATATAACGAGCTCCGTCAAAAATGAATTAAGTTATTGCATATTTAAAATAATTTTAATCAAACGCACTTTTAAATTTTGCAATTGACAAATACTACTTACTATTTTTATCAGTAAACGGGGATAAGGATTAAGACAATTAGTCTTGGCATTTAATATTTTTTTTAATGAAAGAGAAATACTTTAAATAGGATTTTTATAATCACACATTTATAATTTGCCGTTTAATTAGGAACGTCGACTTTTATTTAATTAGGGATTACAACTACTTAATAAAAAGTTTTTCATTTCGCTGACATGTTGCGGAGACGACAAATTGCGACACAGATACAAATACACACGCACACTCACGCACATAACATAGATGTAGATGAAGATACAAATTCAGATACAGTTACAGCTACAGCTACAGATAAAGATACATTTTACTCCGCGTTAAAGTTGTTCACCCGCGCAATGCCAAACAAATGCATGACAAAATCTTAATTAACCTCAGGGTGCTCAGCATGAACCAGCACACACACACACTCACACACACATACACTCACACACACATACACTCACACACACATACACTCACACACACACACATAACAGTTTGCCTAATACGCGAACGTTTCAAATGAATGAAACAAGCTGAGCAAATAAAACTATGTGTATGTGTGTGAGTGTGAGTGTGTGTGAGTGCATGAGTACATATTCATTTTGTATGTAACGCACTTTATTCTAACTCAAAGACAAACCGGAACTCACACACACACACTCACACACACACTCGCACACACTCACACACATAGACAGCACATATGAAGCGCAAATTTCGCTGCTCGGGAATTACATTAAGCGTCGGGCATAATAAATTATTCCGTATGATATGATTCTGGTACATGATAAGCGTTTGTAATTTTAACTGTCAGTTAAATGAGTAAATGGGAGCCCGGAGCCTCGGTCGAGCTGCGCTGAGCGACTGTCGACAGCGGAGACAGCGTACACTGATCAAAAAAAGAAGTTGTAAAATCAAGATTTTGGTCTAAAAACAAACTTGACCAACATCCAACTGTCGTAACTTGATCAAAACTGACCCGATTTTCAAGCGGAATGTCATTTTGATCTTGGTTTAACTTCTTAATTTATTCTGCATTTAAATTTTTATCCTCTAAAAAATTTGATATATTTTCGATTCTGAGCCATCTATCATCCAATTTTTTATACTTACCCCTTGACATTTTTTCGAAAACTTTGATCCCTCAAAACTTTATCAAAACTTAACCGATTTATAAGCGGAATATCATTTTGAGCATGATTTGGCCTCTAAATTGATTCTGCATTTAAATTTGTATTATCTAGAAAATTTTATATTTTTTCGGTACTAAGCCTGTATAACATCTGTCATCCAATTTTCCATACTTACCCCTTGACATTTTTATCGAAAACTTTGATCTCTCATAACTTTACAAAAACTTATCCAATTTTCAACGGGAATTTCATATATTTATGATTAATTCAGAAGTTCGTCTTTTTTTTCAGTGTAGAGAACGGGAGTTGAAGGGAAGACGGTTTTTCTATGCGCTACGATTTATAATTCTTCATATTTATCTTTAGCAGAAAACTTGAGCATTAGCGCGCGTAAATAAAAGTTGAGCATCAATATTTGCCGGCACACTCACACACATTTAATACACACACATACATAATTACATTTCACTGCTGAAGTTGGCGCAGAAAGGGCGTTGACATGTAACTACGTGACTATAATCAACACGCGTTTGGCAATGACTGCGCCACATGATCTGCAATGGCAACGAGAACTCTGTCCAACCACCTTACCACCTTATTAACCCACCAACCCATCAAACCACCCACCCACCACTCGACAAACCATCTGTCCAACTGACCCGACACTCCCCCCTTATTCTCCCCTTATTTGCTTTGAAATTAAAAAAGTTTTTTGCTGTGCGCTGTTAGATTCTCCGCTTTGGTTCTGCGTTGATTTACATGTTAAATAATTTTGTCCCTTCGCTCGGCGCAAAATTGTTTCAAACGCGTTGCATAAAAGCCAAATATGACTATGAGTCAGGCAGGCTCTTTTAGTGTCCTGTTTGCTGCCTGTAAATATATGCAGTGCCTCTCTGGCTTTGACTTTACCATTTTCATACCCATTTCCATTTGCATTTGCCTTTAAATTGACTCACGCGCATTTGGCAAATCAACAGCTCATTAAATCACGAAGCTAAAACTGAGACTTAAATGCTGCATTTTAAATGCCAGAACACAACTGACAGAAATACAGAGGGCAGTAACAGAAATATCTCATAATTTAGGGGAATATATATTTAATCAAATTTTACAATTTAATAACAATAAAGCTCTCTAGTTTTATGTTTTAAAAAGACGTATATAAAACTCAGGAAATAATAATAAAAAAAGCTCAAGAACTAAGCATTTTTTTAAAAGTTTTTTTTTTTTTGATCGAAAATAATTATTTTTTTATGAGTAAAATAATAAAAGTCATACATTTGAAGATAATGGTGAAATTGTATATTTTACTCTTTAAGAAAAATTTACTATAAGTGAATGTTTTTGTGAAAAAAAATATCATTATTTACCGTCCCTGGTTAAAACTAAACGTTAATTTTTAACTCAAAATATTTTAGCTGATCCGATCCGGCTTCCGATATGGAGACCCAGCTAGCATAGTAAGAGATGGAGATGGTTTTTTATTTGTTTTGTTTTTTTTTTTACAACTCATAAAGCAGTGAAAGACTTTGAAACAATGCAACAAAATGTTGTGCCCCCAAAAGTCAGAATGCACAAAGCAATCTGGCGGATTTGCAGATTTTTTAGTTTTTTCCAGATTTGCAGTTTGAAAGCAAATCAAAGTAGACGCTGCATATAGAATAGAAATGAAGGGATCTGTACCATTCTGATTCCATTCCACTCGAAGCGCAATGCAAAACAACTTAAAATGTCATATGAAATTTGTAGCGTTTGCTGATTGCGCGTGTTAAACAGGCGGAGAGAGAGAGGGAGAGAAAGGGAGAGAGAGAGAGAGAGAGAGAGAGACACAAAGAGACTCACACACACAGAGATACGGTCGTTAAAGGACAGCGCGTAAATCCAGTCACGCCTCTGCTCCTGGTTTACGCCCACTCTCAGAGGGGATTCCGGAACGTTGTGAACTAAAACAAAAAGCAGCGTAGCGCCGCAACTGAAGCCGAAAGCAAACGTGGCAAATAAAAACGAATGCGAGAAATCACAAATTCCGAAAAAAAAATCTTTAAATCCCATGGATTTATGCATTTTTACGTTGCACTTTCTGTTGCCACATGTGGGTTGTCTATCGCTGCACCGCCTCCTGTGCCACGCCCCCTTCTCCCATTCTCCGTTCTCCGCCCAATCCGCCCATTAAAGCCCTCGCTTACTTATTCTATATGTTTTTGTGATTGTGCAAATGCGGGCAAAAGCAACGCTGTCGACGTCGCTGTCGACGTTGACGTCAGCGTCGACATTCACGTTTATGCGATTTCTGCAGTTTGCCAACAAGCGCCTCAAGGTGTCGCTGCACTGTCACACTTGCAACACTTGCCACACTTGCCACACTGCTGCATGTGACTGTAATGCAACAAAATTGCTCTTAAACTGCTGCTTAAAAGTCTCATTATCTATATGTAAACATGTTCATTTGTTATTCGAATATCAAATCTTTAAATTATATGAACTTAGAAGTTACAAACAGAACCAAAGAAATTTACTATATTAAAAATATGATATTAAGATTACAACTATATTTTAAAATATTTGTAAAATGTGAAATTTCAATTAAACTAATCAAATATGTTTTTTTTTATTGTAATACTTAAAAGATTTGCCATAGTTATTTTATAATTCGGCGTTTCTTAAATATTTAGCAAAAATTTCATTTTTTTTTATTATTTTCTTTTTTAATTATTTTTGTTTATTATTATTTATATTTATTTATTTAACTTACAAATTTTACCAATACTTTTGTTTCTTTTTATTTCTTAACAATTTTAAATTTAATATAATTAATTTATGACTCGGCGATTTTTAAAAATTTTAACAAACCTTTTGTTCCTTTTATTTAGTTTTCATTTTTCTCAAAATTGTAGATAAAAATATCAAATATATATTTTCATTTTAGTAAGAGAATAAACTTAACATAATTATTTTATGATTCAGCGCTTCTTAAAAATTTAACCAAAACTTCTTGTTCTACATGATTAAACTAATAAAAATAAAAAGTGCAAATGGATATTATTTAGTATTATAATTAATATAAAAATTTATTTTTATTTGTTTAACTCTATAGTCTAAAAAGTTTGACAATTTGAAGCACCAGCCCAGTGTAGTTCCAGGTCCCATAGAACTCAGAGCAGCCATTGATGACGTTACTGTCGTTGCCGCTACATATACATATATATATACAGATGTGTGTCTGGATGCGCTATCTGAACGACGACAGAAGCAACGGGAGTTGCACCTTTCCACCATTGAGTCAAACCAAAAAAGCAGGCCAAGCATCGTCGTTATAGCCGCCCACACTTAACGCCACCAAAAAAAAGTTCATACAATCGATTGGTGCTGCCTTCAACTGCTGCCACAGTTGTTGTTGTTGTTCTTGCTACACTGATAATAAATGTTGTTATATAAAGATTTTGGTCTCAAAACTAAGAATTTTCGTCTAAAGAATGCGTCGAGAACATAAAATGCTTAAATTTCCTATTTTAAGAATAAATATTTTAAGATTAAATAAGATCAAGTTCTTATTTTAAGAATATATGTTCTTGAAATTAAAATGAAAAAATTAAAATAGAATTTTTAATTTTTTAGTTTCTTTTTTAATTTTTTGATTATTAAGATTTTATCTGTCTTTGTAATAGCACTTATAATATTACTGTCTTAGCTATAAAACTTATAAAAATACTAAAGAAGAAAATAAAATTTTTATGATAAAAATTAAAAAATGTTATTTAAATTTCTAAGTAGGATTCGAACCGGCGCCTACTGCTTCACCACTGAAACCAAAGCGCTACGGGTTTATCTCATATGAATTAGTACATATTTATACATTTCTAACAATTTAAGATTTTTATTCTTGTATTAAGAACTTTGATTTCTTAGATTTTCTAAGAAGATGGTCCTATTTTAAGAACGAAATATTTAAGATGAATGTGCTTGATTTTAGAAGTAGGTCTTTTTTTCAGTGTAGTTGTCGTTGTAATTGTTGTTGCTGTTGATTTTATGACATGCTGCAAACTATCTGTCGCTTTTGTTTTACGATTCCTTTTGCGCTTGATGATCGTCACCGTTGCGGGCGTCGCTGGCATTGCTAGATTCGTCCTGCATCCTTCACTTCTCTCTCTCTCTCTCTCTCTCTGCTGCTGTTGTCCCTGTAGTTTCAGTCAGTTCTTCCTGTTACTCCTCTGCCTTCGCAAGGCCGGCGGCGTAATCGTGTTGCTGTTTGCTGCATTGCATGTTTGTTTGTCTCCACAATTCGAAACGAAGCCGGAGCTGATATCGTGAGTGGTAAAGGGTGGGAAGGGAAGGGAAGGGTAGCGGGGGGTTTGGGCCTAGGGCTGTGAAACTGGATTTTCATTGTTGGTTCTTTGGTGTGCGCTTTTTTCGCACTGTCGCTGCAATCTCAGTGTAATATTTTATTTTCAATTCGCATTTAGTGCAGCCGTGGCAGCCAGGGAACGTGTGGCAAGTGCGGCAAGTGAGGCAAGTGAGGGAAGGGGCAACATCTAAGGGAAGAATAAATTGTATCTGACAATTGGCAATTGGCCTATCCGCCCGTTTGATAGTGCGACGGGCGCAGTTCCAAATAGGCAGCCAGCCAGGATGGAGAGAGGAGAAAGGGAAGGCAGGTGAAGAGGTGCCTGCCAATAAATTGAGAGCACGGGTGTGTGTGTGTGTGTTTGTGTGTGTGTTGTCATCGAATGCCTGGCATTTTATGCTGAATCACGAATTGCATTAGGCAAAGGCTCTCGCTGTGGTTGGGCTTTGCCAATTGGATTATCACATGGTCGGCGGCCCAATGGCTCTGACACTTTTCATTAAAAGTTGCGCTCGCACGTTGGACGCAAAGTGCGTTGGACATGCTTTAAACAGCTCCATCAATGACAACAACAGGCTCCGCACTCCCCGACTCCTCGACTCCCGAATCTCTGCACTGAAAAAAAAGACGAGCTTCTAAAATTAAGAATATTCATCTTAAATATTTTGTTTTTAAAATAAGATTATTTTAATACCATATTACTTAAATTAAGATTGTTAATCTAAGAAATCTTAAAATCTTAATATAAGAATAAAAATTTTAAATCTTTTTTTTGTGGATTTTAATCAAAAAATTAAGAACACCCTGTATTTTTAATTTTTTGATCTAAATATTTAATTATATACTGTCTGTCTATAAGCAGCCAACACTTAACTATACTTTAAAATTAAAATTTAAAAAAATAATTAAATTATTATAATGTAAATTAAATTGTTAGAAAAGTATAAAGAGGTACTATTTTGTATCAAGCGAATGGTGGCCCTGTGGTGCTCTGGTTACAAAAGCCGGCGGTTTGAGTCCCACTTGTAACAACAAACTAAAATAACATTTTGTAAAATTACTAAAACAGAATAAAATATGAATAAATCGAAAAATCAAAATTAAAAAAATATTATAAATATAAAAAATAATTTTTTTTTTATTTTTTGATTTTAATTTTGAGGACATTTATTCTTAAAATAAGAACTTGGTTTTATTCAAAATGTTTCTAAAATCAAGATGTGTTCTCTTATTTTAAGAATTTTATGTTCTCGACGCATTTTTTAGATCAAAAATCTTAGTTCTGAGACCAAAATCTTGATTTTTGAACATTGTTTTTTTTATCAGTGTGGTCTTTGTCCTGTCCAGCGACGAGGAATCGAAGTAATCCAGCAGCTGCACTGATAAATGTCAAATAAGCTTTGAGTGTCCTCGCTGTTGCCGGCGTGAAATGCTTTTTAAGCACTCACACGATGTAAATGTGAGTGTTGAATGTAGATGTGAATGTGAATGCGTATATTCGCTGTCGATAGCGAGCGAGCGTTCATGTCCGTTCATGTCGAGGGCGCATTACAAGCAAACAAAAATTTGCTCTGTCAACTAAATGTCAGAAAAATGGCCGGCAATGGCACTTGCTGTGCTTCAGTTGCTCCAGCTCCGTCTCCAGCTCCGAGTCCTTGCTCCTTGATGCTGTCCCTGACACGCACGCACTTGATCAATCATGCGAGGATGACGACGACGACGATGCTGACAAGTGTGTGTGTGTGTGTGTTATGTTGTATTTGCATTGATGACAACTACATGTCCACAGACCACAGTGACAGACGCTGACGATTATGGAGCACCTGCGGGAGCTGCCAACGATTTGTGCTAAAATGTTGGGCACTACTTCTGCCTCTCTCTTATCCAAACAACTGTCTTCTCTCTCCATTCTTCCCACTTCTGTTTGCTGTCACCTTGCACATGCCGCATATTAATAAGCCCTTTGGCAGCAGCCTAACTAATGGCTTGCCATTCGTTATAGCCCGGCAATTGACAGCCATTAACCACCAGGATCCAACCGAACCCGTATCCTCCATCCGCCAAAATAGTCTAAAGTACTCGTAATAGCATAAAATTATAGAAAAAACGAATGCTGCTTTTGAGCAAATCCAAACAAATGTTTGTGCTTTTAACTGGGATTATCGACGCGTTATTTATGCCCATCATTTTTCTTAAGCTCAAGTGGTAGTTGCACATCTGTGCGGCACTGTAAACTGTAAAATGCCAGCGGGAATTTGTTTGTCTGACCACAGACAGAGCTTAGGAAAAACAGCAAAAAAAATAAAATGAAGACGTCTTGTTTTTGAATTTGAATTTGAAAAGCAAACACCAAATGGATTTGAACTTAACTACAACACAATGGAGTATTCTCTTGTTTATACAAAATATTATTATTTGAAATAATGTTCATTGATTACCTCTGAGATTGGTACGAATTTTGTTAAGGCCATATTAAACAGAGTTTTAAGACCTAAGAGAAACACAGCTCCGAATTTAAATGAATTAAATTTTACAGAATTACAATCAATAAATTAATTTAAATAATACAAATTTAACTATTAAGAGTTTTCATATACTTAATATGAAATAATAAGAATATGCGTATACTTAATATGAAATAATAAAAATTTTCATAAACTTAATATGAATTAATAAGAATTTTTGTATACTTAATATGAAATAATAAGAATTTTTATATACTTTATATGAAATAAAAACTATTTTCGAATACTTAATATAAAATAAAAAGAAATTTCATAAACTTAATATGAATTAATAAGAATTTTCGTATACTTAATATGAAATAATAAGAATTTTTATATACTTTATATGAAATAAATAGAATTTTCGTATACTTAATATAAAATAATAAGAGTTTTTATACACTTAATATGAAATAATAATATTTTTCGTATACTTAATATGAAATAATTAGAATTGTCGTATACTTAATATGAATAAGAATTTCCGTATACTTAATATGAAATAATTTAATTTGTCGTATACTTAATATGAAATATTAAGAATTTTCGTATACTTAATATGAAATAATTAGAATTTTCATATACTTAATACGAAATAATTAGAATTGTCGTATACTTAATATGAATAAGAATTTTCGTATACTTAATATGAAACAATTAGAATTGTCGTATACTTAATATGAATAAAAATTTTCGTATACGTAATATGAAAATTATTATTAATTCAGTTTGTTAATGCTCTGTCGGCTCAAGTGATTTGAAATTTCGAAAATTTGACTACTTTAATACTATGAACAGCTGGAAATTGTTATCAAAGTACTACAATGGGATTAAACTCTACTCATGTCGCAATATCTGCTTGTTGTTCAATGTTGGTGTTTTGTTTATTGAGCGCATGTTGTCCCTAATCACACACACACATTCACACACACACACAATCACACACACACTCTGTTAGGCATACACGCACATTGAAAATTAATTAAACCGCAGGTTGAAAGCTTGTTAACAAGATGCTTAAAAGAAAACGCTTTCAAAAACAAATGTGTCGACCCCCGCCTATTGGCAAAGTTGTGCGCATTACGCATACGCAATGTGGTCCGTGTGAAAAATACTTTGGGCAAAAGTTTACGGGAAGGAAAAAAAGATGTTAAGCCTAAGCTAGAAGAGTCTTTTTTTTTCTGGCCATAAAAAGAAAAAGACCATTTTCTATTAAGGTAAATGTTACAACAAAGAGTCTGTGAATTCAGTTCAACCCACGACTTGAGCTTTGTTTTGGCGCAACTTTATCATACACCCAATTAAAAGGGCTTTATAACAATTAGAGCTAATAACACGCTTCAATTGTGCCAGCAATGCCAGAGGGCATTCCCAATTTCCCACCCACACTTGGCACATTTTATTTTTATAACGATTTTTTGGCATTCTTTTTCCGGACTTTTTTTATGTGCTGGCATTTGGTTAGAATTGCGGTGGCAATCAAAGCGAAAGACCACAGCAATTAGCAAATTGACAAGTGCATTTGTTTTTACATCTCTACGAGTTTTGCATTTGTATCTGTAATTGTAGTTACTTTTATAATTAAAAATAGCATTTAATGGGCTTCTAAACCGGAAATCTAACCGGGTATAAGCTAAACTGGAGCCTCGTTCGTTCTCTCTCGTAAAACTTTAGTTCAAACAAAAAGTGAAGCGTAAATCTCTGAAATTTGATAAATTAGTTGTAAAACTAAAAAAACTTTTGTATGGCTGCCTGAGCTGCTTATCCATCTAACTGTCTGGGCCAAGAGAAAAGTTTTTGGCCAAATGCAAAATCCAATTTTTCGAATGAAAAGTCAAACATGAGTTTAACTTTTGATCCGTTTGACTGCCTAAGCAGTCAACAGTCAACATTTAACAGTCAACAGTCAACTTTCCTCCAATTGAAATCTTTTTTCGCTCTCCCAAATCAATTTGCCAACTGATTCCCAAAAAGGCCCGACCATCAAATCGATATTTCAATTTAATGCACATTTCCAGCAACTAATTTGCAATCATTGACGTTTTTGTTAATTTTAATTTGATTATACATATTATGCATAGAATGCCCAACAGAATATTGCTGCCTACGGCTGTACAATGGACAAAATCGATGAAATTGTTATAAATTTAATTATTTACGTTCTGCTGACAGCATTGTTGTTAGTGCGAAATTTTAAATTGGATGATAGATAGCTTAGAATCGAAAATATATCAAATTTTTTAGATGATAAAAATTTAAATGCAGAATCAATTAAGAGACCAAATCATGATCAAAATGACATTCCGCTTGAAAATCGGTCTAGTTTTGATAAAGTTATGACAGATCAAAGTTTTTGAAAAAATGTCAAGGGGTAAGTATGGAAAGTTGAATGATAGATGGCTTAGTAACGAAAATATATCAAATTTTTTAGATGATAAAAATTTTAATGCAGAATCAATTTAGAGGTCAAATCATGATCAAAATGATATTCCGCTTGAATATCGGTTAGTTTTTGATGAAGTTATGACAGTTGGTTAACTGTTTTTAAAAACTATTAGTGATGGAAAACTTGAAATGTTAGCCACTGTAATGCAAATGCAAAATGGTGGCTGTGCTTGCGGTGCTGTTGGCGGTGTCTGGCAGTGACAGCAAGTGCCACAAATGATAATCATTAAAAGCAATTTCATTGTGCGTATAGAAATAATATTTGCTGATTTGTGCTTGCATTTTATGCATGTGCTGTCATCGAATTCACATTCACATTTTATTGATATGCGCTATGAAAATACGAATTTCTAAATTCAAATCTAATTAACATTTGCAGCAAAAATGTATTATGTACATTGATTGGCAAGGCTGCGATTGCATTGGCCAAATTTGCATTTTAATAGGCTTCAATTGGCATTAATTGTTGTCAGTCTAATGAGAGCAGTTTTAAAGGGCAAATAATTGCGAATAGTTAGTTGCATAATTATTTCATGAAATGTAATTTAATCATTGTCTAAACTAACAAGTATTCTGGAATATGGCTTTGCTATTTGCCCCAAAATGCAATTGTATTATTGACAAAGTCATCCTATCGGTTACAAGCCTTAAGTGACAATGCAACAAGCGAAGCAACAACAGCGCAACAATGCCTACGTACACATACAACAGGCACACACAACACACAACATGCAACACACAATAAGTGCAACAACTCATATGTATACACATTGATGCAGACAGACGCACTCACGCCCATTCACACATACACATACACTCACACACTCACACACATTCACACACACACTTTCACAAACAAGGCATATGCCTGTGCCGTTGCAAACACATGCTCAATTGAATCGAAATTGAATTTGCAATTCTATGTGCTGTAGCTAACGCCATTTTCTTTGGCATGCGGCAAGCCCCAGCAACGAATACTTTTTTACTTTACGCTCTATACCGGAGAGTACACTAAATTTGTCATGACTTAGTCAAAGATACTAATAAAGTTCTCTAAAAGCGAAAGAAAACTTATGAGACCCGAAACTCGTAGCTCCTAAAATCTATCAATAATAAAATAAATAAAAATAAATACTTTAATTTACAAATAAATGATATTTCAAAAAAAAAATTACATATAACAAAAATCTATACATAAATCGTATTGTCCGCATTAATTCATTCACTGACTGAGCATTGTACATGCCAAACCGTTTGACGTGCGACCTTGTAATTTGGACACAACATAGCTAAGATAATTTCATCGTGAGATAAGACGGCGTTTTGAAAAATTTGACCTGTAGGTGCGCTAAATTCGAGTTTAAAGCTGTTATTTATTTTGAATTTACATTTAGTAGCATTATGATTATTAATATATATATTAACAGAACTTTAAGTAGTTTCTTAGATCTGCCAGACACTCTGTAAGAGTATATATGCATCGACATTAGTTAGATTCAGGTTTGATCCATGTTTTTTTATGCTGCCTCGACGGGCACTTGGCAGCTTCCTTTCGTTGGATTGTGCTATTCGATTTGCTTTTGCTTTTTCTTTTGCCATAGCCGATCTCTCATGTCGTTGTGCGTATTTGTGTGTTTGCTTTCGCTTTTTTCATCGTATTTGCATTTCGTTATTGAGATTGAGACAAAGCAGAACAAAAAACTGCTATCAACGCTGGATGCTACTTCTACTTCTATTTCTACATCTACTTCTTCTGTTCCTTCTGATGCTGCATTCAATCATCAATGACATTTACACATTTCACTTGGCGCATTTCTGCAGCTGCAGCTGCTGCTTCTGCTTTTTGTTGTAAGCATTTTGTTGGTTGACACGCCCCTAAAAGGGGCGGTAGAATGTGAGTGTTATGGTGTCTCGTGTCTCATGTCTCTTGGGCATAATTGGAGCCCACATCTGGGCGCCACCCAGCTACTGATTGGCAAATCCAATGCATGGCAATGTGTGCAAGCTCTTTTGATTTATTGATTGATTGTCAAAGCGATTGCAGTTTGCTCGACTGGATCGCAACTAAATTTGTCCTACACAATAATTAAAATGCAAATAACCAGACAAGCAAGCTGGCAAAAAGCCTAGTTTGAGGTAAAATACATGTTGCATACAAGTATTTGCTTTTACTTTTGTGTTTGACACCATGCTTAAAATATTGTTTTTTTTTCCCTTTTCATTTTCATTTCAAGTTTGCTTCGTACGCTTACATTAGGACGCTGCTCGTCCACTCGACAAAATGATTTGTATGTCAGACATTTACACACACACACACACACACTGAACTTATGCTAAGCTCCACAAAGTATGCCGCACTTTTGTTTGAGTATTGAGGTAAAGTGTGTTGCTTTTCTTGCTTTGGTTATGCTCATATGCAATTGTGCTTTTGCCAAATGCAAATGGTATTTTACAAGGACAAGTGCTGCAAAACAACCAACAACAACAACAACAAACAGCAAAGTAAGCAAACGGCCACAATAAGAACAATATTCGATTGCATTTAGCCAAAGTTTTTGCTCATTAAAGAAACATTGCCAAAAGTAATTTTAAAGTTGAATTTGTTTATTGTCTGGCTTCTATTTTTATTTTTTTTTTGCTGGTATCAAATTTTATGTTTGCTCACAAATAAATTATTTATTAGATTGTGTTTCGTTTGCAGACTATATAATCTATATCAGCAACCGACTGGATCCAAAAATCATCTTGTGTTTTCTTTGACTAAATCTGTCTAATCAATATGCTTCTGAAAATCTTTTGATTGTTTTAACATCGTTTTTGTTATTTTCAATTTTCCAAATTTCAATTTACTGGCTGAGCCGCAAAACTTTTATTATTTCCATATGTAGAGTAGTTTTAAAGGGCCAAAATGATGGTTAATGTAATGCAAAGTCCTGACCAGGATATTACCGTTCTGTGCATGGCATCCTCACTCTCATTTTTAGCGTTTCTTAGCAAATTTGCAAGGATATTTAAACAGTTGAGAAGTTTTTACGTGCACCGTCATAGTTTGAAAGCTACTTTGCCCATAGCTGGGAGGTTTTATGCAGCTGCATAAATGTTACTTCTACTTACGTAAATTACAAAATAAAGTTATTACGAAAAGTAATTTAAGTTAAAAATTTTTGTGCGCCGTCAAGTTACCCGCGAAATTGTGCAGCCAACTGGCAATGCCATCACTATTTTTTTTTTTATTTTTTATTTTAGCTTTTTTTTTTTTCATCTATATGCAGCACTGCATGTGGGCGTGTGGCAAGGGAATTCGTGTCTGCTTGCGGTGTCGCCTCTGAAGCTGCATAAAATCAGGTAACAAGTTGCAAAATAGTTTCGCTTTGGGCTCATTTTCTCAGGTTCTAATTCGAAGTTAAAGCTGCTTCACACAATTTTCAGTGACACAAATGAGAAACAGAAAATCAATTTGCATTAAAAATTCAAAATCTATGCCAGAAAAAAAAACAACATACACAAACGAAGCAATAAAAGTCGAAATGCTTGCAACAAAATGGGGCAGCATAGGGTGGCAGAAGGGGCACTCATAAAGTATGCAAACTGCAGGTTAAAATCGTAATGCAAACCTTTAGCCTTGGCGTCGATTTGTTGCAATTGAGTTGAAAGGGGGTTTTGGGGGGAAAGAAGGGATTGTAAACACTCGACAGCTTGGTCACGCTTAATCAATGCCCCAATAAAGCAAACAACAACAACGACAACACACACACAAACACGAACACACGCACACACAGAGAACTTCAATCATGGCCACATTGAATGTGAAACTGTAAGCAATTGTACAAACCTGTAATGTCAGATTCTTAATGCTGTTGTTGTTGTTCTACTTGTTGTTGTTTTGGTTCAGTTGTTGCAAAATCAAGTTGAAAGTTCCTGCAGAGGCAACTTGAGGTGCAAGTGTCGTGTTTTTGTCAACGGGCCAACAGCAGCAATTTCCGTTTCCTGTTGCCACGTTGATGAAAAAAACGAGGAGTATAAAAGTTTAGATTACAAATTCACATACGAACACTGACCAACAGGGCAGAGCAGTTGATTTACAGATGCTGCCTCTTGCCACATGCCACATGCCTCTGCTGCTGCTTTTGGGTTATTCCCATTTAGTTTCTTTTTTTTGTTTTTGTTGCTTTCTCGAGGCAAGCCAGGCGCATGTTTTGTGGTCACTCTGTGTGCTGCAATTGGAGCAGTCTCTCAACTGGTTTTTTGTTGTTGCTGTTGTTGTTGTGCTGTTGTACTTTTTGCCAGTGCCAGTCATGCGTGCCACGTGCTATGCTTTGATGTGGTGCTTTCTCTGTTGCCTCATGCGCCTTGCCTAAATAAACTTAAAGTAATAAAAACGAGCAAAAACGAGGAAAAGAAAACATCACAAATTCGCTACAAATGCTTCTTGTACATTTGGGTAAATTGGACGCAGCGAATGCCACTGTCACACACACACACACTCTCTCACACACACAACAACTTTGTAAATATTTTATGCAAAAACACAAACACATTGAGGCTTCGTCTCAGCCACAGCAGCTACCTGGAAATGTTTTTCAACACATCTGTACATCTCGCATCAAATAATATTTACTTTACCGTCTCTCACACACACACTCACACACACACAGTTACAGCTGTAGCTCTATCTGAGACATACGGTTCATTAGGCGGCTCAAGAACCTCACACAAATTGTAACTCAAAAGTTGTAGCTTAACTTGAGGCAGTTAAATAAATGTTTTAATGTGTACAACAACTTGACTTCAAAAGGAAATTACTCAACACTGAACACAGCAATCAGAACTACTTATAGCTGCAAATGAACAAACATACTATAGGTTTTTCTAATAAATAATATTGATTGCCTGTCAAATAGATGTAATTCAAATCAACTTCAAATTATTAAAAAAAGTACAAAGTTACTTTTCTTTAATCTAGCTCGCTTTAGAAAATTTAAGTTTTTATCTTCATTCTTGGATACTTGGAAATTTTTCAATTTATATGAAAAGAGATATAGACTTTCATTATTCGACGTCAATGCGAATTGCGGCTGTTGGTCATTGAAAACTGAGAGATTTTCCTGCACAGATCTGTTGAGCGAACACTTCCATAAATAAACCAGGCTAATCAGCGTTGCCATTGGCAGCATTATTGTCACGTATTATTTTACATTTGTCCGCATTTGCATTTGGATTTGGATTGGCATTGTCAATGTCCGATCTGGTAAATGCACACATAAATTTTGCCTCTGGCGACGGAAAAAGGCTTTGACGCTTTATGCCCTTATTATGGGTGTATTTGGCTTATAGCAACGTTTGTAATACGAACGGTTAGGAGACTTAGGCTTTAAACTATCTTAAATGATATATATTTGTATATTAAAGATGTGAAATCTAACATTATTGCTGAACTATACCCTTTACTTAAAATTTATGTAAAAGGAATGTATTTAACAGAGAGAAGGAGGCATCTTCGACAGTTCTTAAGATAATACAGTTTTTATGGTAAATACCGTTATCTATTAATATTAACTACAATCGCACTTAGCCGCAGCAAGATCGAACAAGTAGAACGGCAGTAATAACTAATCAAAGTTATTTATAAAGTTATTATTTCAATACAATCTCCTAAAAGTATGCAGTAGTTTTTTTATTAGGTAGTAATAAGGTAGTCCTAAAAGTATGCAGTACTTTTTTTTATTCTTTCTTTAAAGAACTTTTATAAAATTGAAATAAGAAACGGGTATTCTATGGTCGGTTTCTCGACTATAGCCTTTTATACTTGTCTTATTTCTGTAAGAGTACCTAGACTTTGATATCTTGTAGATAGTATTTTCATCTTGTTATTTATTCACTCCTTGTAAGTGAAGTTCACATTTGAAGGGATGCGCTGAGTGCAAACATATTGCCAACTTCTGTTTGTGTTGTATACACTTACACACACATACAAACACACATACAAACACACACACACACACACACACACACACACACACACACACACACACACACACACACACACACACACACATACACTGTCTGAATATGCTGTGAGGACAGCAGGTGCCGCGATACTATTACCGCATCGACATGCAATGTGCTCGTCCTGTTCAATTTGTTGCTATTGTTGTGCTTATTGTTGCACTTGGCACATTGAGTTGCATTTGCTTAGCTGTTTGCTGCTTCATATTGTTGCTTGCAAGTGGCAACTGTCACAGCCATTTAAATTCTACGAATGCAACGACAATTCGATGAACTATGAAGTTGAATCGCGGCTGCCACCGATGCAAGAGTATCGATGCTAGAGTATCGATGCAAGAGCTATCCATATCACTTTGTGATTTCTTATGCAAGTAGCTTTAATTTAATTGCCTAACTTATCTGTTTATATAAAATTCTTTGTCCTCACTGACTCACTGATCATTGCACAGCCCAAGCCATAAGACGCAGGAGCCTGAAATTTTCATACAACATAGCTTAGACAATTTAATCGTGCAACATGACGGCGCTTTGCAAAATTCAAGTTGTAAGGGGGTTAATTCGGGGTCAGAGTTCACACTTTAAGAAAGTTGCTAGTTTCATTTATAACACATATTTCTCAAGTCAAACAAGTTGTTTGTTGTCAATTTAAAAAAAAGATTTTGAGCTAATGCCTTGTGAGATTTCTTTTGATTTACAAATCGAGCAACAATATCAAACTTTAACGCTCCAAAGTGTACCTTGTGGAATACACTGGAATACTTTATCCTGTAACACACACCTACACATGACACAATCACGGTAATTGTGAACTTTTTGGCAGTGGAAACTGAAAAAAATTGTGCTTCAACGGAAAGTCGGAAAGACAGCGCCAAGCGAAGATTTACTTCGGTTTGGCAAAGCTCCCACAAATGCTCCATTGTTTTTGATTGTATATATATGTGTGTGTGTGTGAGTGTGTGAGTGTGTGTGTGAGTGTGTGTGTCCATAAGAAATATGTGCTGTGGCGCACAGGAAACTAAAATAACAGACTCGCGTCATAATTTACACGTGTGTGTGCAAAAAAGGTTACCACGACCATCCTTCCTCTTTCTCTCTCTCTCTCTCTCTCTATCTCTGGCTCTTTCACTCTCTGCCCGATTGTGGGGTCAGCAGTTGGCAGGCCAGATACTTGGCAACCCTGCTGCAGTTGGCTAAAAAGTGTGAAACGACGATAAGATACGAACCGGGCGTTGTCACACATCCATTAGCCCCAAATACTGGTCGTCTCTTGCCGGGATTCATTAGGCCCGTCTCTGGGTTTATGCAAATTATTCGCCTTTCTTTCACTGGCAACTTAATCATGCATGTTTACACGCAAGTACAAAACTCAAACAACCGACAGGAAACAAAGTATTTTCGAGTATAAGGAGCAGAGGATACAAGCAAAGCACGCTTCCAAATCCCCCCCCCAAAAAACCAAATGATATACATACTATGTATTTAATCTCCATGGAGACGGTAGAAGGGGGGACTAATCAACGCGCGCATGCCGAAACACAAACATTTAACTGAATTAAGTTTGTTTACAACAATTTTTGCATAGCTAATTAGACGTTCACGGGGCTAAGACGAGTTCATGTAGCAAATATCCGGACTCTACACTTTCCACACTCTCGAATCCTAAGCAAATGATGTCTGCTAATTTCTGTTTGAAGTTTGTCAGAGAGCTTCCTCCTTTGCCATCTCTTAATCACTTCTGCTTTTTGTTCTTTTACTCTTTACTATTATAAATAATCTTAAATTGTTCTTCTCCGACATGCACAACGTGTGTTTTTATAAGGTGACGTATTCCGATTTGTTGGGTATCATAAATCTGCTCTCAGTTCTGTTCCAAGTTCTGTTTTCACTGTTCTCAGCAAGGTGTATTTATATAAGGTAAAAATCAATCTACGATATTTGCTTTTGTTATGTCAAAATATGAAATCATACTGAGAACAGTTTCTGGGAATACACCATCTTATTAAAATACACCTTTGACATGCTCAAGTCGCATACAATACGTAATAAGATTTTTAGCACTTTGCGGTAAGGATATCCTTAAGTCTAGCAATCTTTGTGTTTCTATTATTTTGGTATTTTCATTTACTGACTTTATGCAAATTCTATCAGATTTCTATATATTACGTATACGTAATTTTAAAATTTTTTAGAAAAGTACTTTTCCCTATCTTTCTTTTAAAATACTTGAATTTTATACATTTGCTGACTTTAGAAATTAATAAGTCTACAGACAATTGAGTTCAAAATCGTTATAATTAATTTGCAGTACAATGAGGAAGATTTCTCAGCGACTTAAGAAGTTTATTTAATTCGATCGATAAACAATTATGCATTTCATGCCAGATTTTACGCAACTTTCCATCAGTGTGCAACTGAGCTTGTTTTATTTTGGAATGGTCTGCTCAAAATCATTGTTGTATACTCGTACTTGTAAAAGTTCCATGCTGTTTAGGAATCTACAAAAGTTGTCATAACGAAGAAAGTTTGAGAGAGGCTCAGGTGCATTCGTGGGCACGTAAAATATGGTTGGGAAACAATGTGGAAATAGTGGAAAAACTGCCGCTTGTTTTATTTATGCATTTTTAGCAGTTTGTCCCCATGACTCTTGAGTCGAATTCATGCGGCGCTTTCCTTTGGCACTCGTCACTTTTGCAGACGTTGTCTCATTTTTTATTTAAACAAAAAACTTTTGCCCATGCAGAAAACTTTTACGTTTTTTGCAAAATTACCTAACGAGTCCAAGGGGTTTGGGGAACGCGAGCTAGCTATAACTTTCAACGCATTTTTTATTTTTTTTTTCTTTGTTGAAAGTAGCACAAACTTTTTCCAAATATTATTAAATAAGCAAGCTTTCGACAAGAGAGTAAGAAATTGTAACTGTAAGGGTCAAATTGCTGTGAGAACGCAAAAGTTATGAAGACAAGAAATATTTATTTTAAGTTTAATTTTTTTTGTAAATTTTGGAAAACTTATTGGAAACTTATTAACCAAAAATAAAAATAAAAATAAATAAAACTAAATAAAAGCAGCTTGTATTTAAATCAAATTAGTCTTAGAAATTGGCGGATAATAACGCAGCAAAATCGAACTGAAAGTTTGTCTCCAAATAATTAAAATAATAGGCGTTGAAAAAGTAAAGGGCGCTCGAAACTGGAAGGAATTGAGAGCTCGGCGTCTCTCGATGCTCGTAAAATGTCCTGACAATGTAGTACACCATCCATCAGACGTCAATTGTATGCCAACTGCCAACAAATCAAACTGTCATCCTACTCCGCCAGACTCAGACCCAGACCCAGACCAGTCAGCAATTGAGCCAGTGAAGCATTCAACCAGTGCAAAGTATTTCTGGAGCGCCATATTTGAAATTATGCCACATGCATTGGCATTGAGGCTGCCTCACTGCCACATACCACTGAGACTATGTGGCAGTTGCTCGTAGCTAGCTGCTTTGTGCCACACACTATATATATTCTATATTCAGGCATATCTACAATATCTATCCATCTATCTATCTAGTCCGTGTCTCGTTGCAGCTGTCAGCGCTCTATTTTGCAGTTCATCATCATTGTCATTGACAGTTTCGAGTGGTTACAATGGCAAAGCAGCCTGCCACATTGATGCCAGGCTTCTAGGTAGTCATCGGGGAGTTGCGGCGATATACTAGATATATATGTATATAAGGGGGAACAGCTGTATGAGTACTTCAATGGGAAACTGCATTGCTTTCGATTTATTTGTGTCTGCGAGATTTATGCGAATGAAGTATGGCAAATTGCCAAACTGGACTTGTCTTTAAAATTGGTAATGTTGTTGAATTTAACGACTTTCTTTAAGAAAGAGCGCTTTTACTTATTACATACTATCATGTATTTGATATTGTGCTTAAATATTCTGCAATAGCTACACTGATTAAAATAAAATGTTCTAAAATTAAGAATTTATGTTCTTTAAATTAAAATCAAAAAATGAAAAATGATTTTCATATATATATATATATTTTCGTCATATTTTTTAATTTCGACATTTATACATTTTATATTCTATCTTGGTAATTTATAAATGTTATTTTAATTTGTTACGACTGGGTTTCGAACCGACGCCTACTACTTCAGAACTGAAGCGGTTACTCTAACCAAAGCGCTACATTAAGTATGTATTAAGTATACGAAGCGTATACGTCATATTTAGTATACGTGGCGTATACGCAATATTAAGTACACGCGGCGTATACGCAATATTATGTACTAAGTATACGTGGCGTATACGCAATGTTAAGTATACGTAGAGTATATGCAATATTAAGTATACGTAGCGTATACGTCATATTAAGTGTACGCGGCGTATACGCAACATGGACAATACGCGGCGTATACGCAATATTAAGTATACGCTACGCGTAGTTAATATTGATTTAAGATTTTTATTCTTGTATTATTATTATTCTTGTGCAGAAGTTGGTCCTTTTTTCCAGTGTAATATTTATACAGCGAGGAAAAGTGAGCAAAAGCAACTCCACCATTTCTATTGACTGTGAAATAGGAACCACTTTGGGTAAAGCTAATAATAGCAGTATTGCCTTGACACCTTCGGGTGGAATTTGAATTTGGGCAGGCGGAAATTGATGCCATTACGTTCAGGTCTTAGTGGTTCAAGTTGAAAGTCGCTTGAGGTGCAGTTTTATTTAAAAAAAAGCAAGAGAGCGTGAAAGCTAACAAAAAAAAAGAGGGACCGAAATATTGTATAAAGAACAACGAATGCCGACACTTCTTCAGACAGACGCATATATCAAACTGGTAGGCAGACAGACGGACGGACAGACAGACAGACAGACAGGCTGACAGACGGACAGACAAACGGACAGACAGACAGACAGACAGACAGACAGACAGACATGTCAGTGGCACCCACAACACAACAACACATCAGTCAATTTATCTCCAATTGTGTGTGTGCGTGTTAAAATTACGTAGTTTATACAAGTGTGTGCGACGCGACCCATTGAACTTTAACTGAAATCTGGGTACGGGAAAATCTACATATTGATAAATGACCCAAGTCCCGACAGGAGCATAAAAATCGATGCTTTGTTGGATGCCATTTGACATATTCGAATAAAACTCACAGCGAATTTATGTGTGCATATATTTTTTTGGGCAGCCTGTATTAAAGTTAAACTGTGAGGCTGTAGTCTCGGTTTTGATTTCATTTAATCGGCTGACGATAATTGTATGCTGCCGTGGCATTAACGAACTTTAAGTGAGTTATGCAACACATGCAACAAATGGCGGCAAACTGACGGCAAAAACTTCATCAAAATGCGGCCAATGATGAGCGACAGCCTCAACGAAGTGTAAAATAATTACTCGGCTTTTTGCATTACTTGCACGGCTTTTCTGCCTTCTGACACTTGCCGCCTGTCTGCTGCCTCTTGCCTCCTGCCTCATGCCACTTGCCACTTGTTTTACGTACGCGTAATTAATTAAATAAGCGCCTTGACCCGCAGATATATTGAATTGGTTGCTGTATCTCCACTGATTGACTTTTGGTTTTCCCAGCTCTCTTACTCTGCCTCTTCCTGCTGCCACAATTATTATTCAAGGAGTATGAACAGTTGCAGCATTTTAAACTCAATTATAATGGAATTCAACACATTCCATTAAGTATTCGCACAAAATTTTTATTAAATATGCCACTACAATTTCGAGTTTCCATTATTTATTATTTTCTCTTTTTAAATCATAATGAGAGTTTAAGTTTTTATTATTTTATTATTTATTATTTTTATTATTTTATTTTTATTATTTTCTCATTAAATCATATGGAGAATTCAAGTTCTTTTTCAACACTATTACTATTACCACTTTAATAAAATAAATTTTAAATATAAACCTAGACAAAATGCAATAAATTATACATTTTACTGAAATCTGTTCATTTTATTGCTACCGCCTGTCTTTTAGTGAAATCCTTGATATGAGATGACCATGTAAATAACATTTAAATTGGCCAGGCTTTTTGCGTAGAACGTGCTGAACTTGCTGAGAAGTTGGCAACTTTTATTGCCTTGCCAACATGATCCAAATGCTGCATTAGATGGCCTTCAACGAGTTTTCAAACAATGTTGAATCCCGTCTCTTTTTTTGTATTCTCTGGACTTGTTCAAAAGCCATGTCCAGTTGTTAATTGTTCTGTTGTTCTGTTCATCACAAGTGGCTTTGCTTTTAGTAATTGCAATTCAAAGTTTCCTCATAAAGCGAATACAAATGTTAAGCTAGGCATAATCTCGAGAAGTTCGAAGGACCTTTATGATCCACATATTGCCATACCGTCTTCAAATGAATGTTGCATGTATGGAAATTGCGATTTTTGGTATGAAAATGGTGGCAAATAATAGAGGAATGTCTGTTCCATATTTGGTCTATCTGCACGACAGCACATATGAAATTATAACATTTAATTTTTAATTATGAGTGTTATTAAAATGCCTGAAAGTTTTCGCCACAGGCAAACGCTGCCAGACAGTCATGAAATAAACTGGGAAAATGGCAAAAATAGTTTTAAAAAAAGAAAACAAGTAAGAAATGCTATAGTCGAGATCCCGACCATAGAATACCCTTTACTTATTATAATATATATAAAAGTACTTTAAAGAAATTACAACCTAATAAAAAAAAACTACTGCATACTTTTAGGTGATTGTATTGAAATAATAACTTTATAACTTTGGTTAGCTATTACTCCCGTTCTAGTTCTCCGATCTTGATGCGATTAATTGAGATAATAGATAATATAAATAAATAACGTTAATTGGCATTAAAACTGTTTTATCTTATAAACTGTATACTTTTTATCTTATATTGAAGCATACATTTAAACGAACACAATATACCCTTCTACGTATTTTTTAAGTAACGGGTATAAAAGCCACCACACAGAGAGAGCCTTTATTTTTTTGCATTTATAATAATAGCAGAATGCAGGGACTGTGCCACCTGAAATGCCGACTGCCAACTAATTATGTAGAATAATAGAACAATCATGAGAACAGCGTCTGCCATTTAAACAAAACTTTATTCCTCGCATTTGCAATAATATTGTTTACTGCATTTACATTTCTTTTTCAATATCATTGTTAACTTTTCCTGCTCTTTTGATATAAGCTTGGTTATTACCGCCTATGATATTTCCATATAAAATTTGAATTCGTATGGCAGGCTTTAAAATACTCGTATTTTTGGCAAATTATAAGTCAACTTCTGTCGATTCATTTTGCATATTGAATAAAACAATAAATATGATTAACAAACAACCATACAGATGGTATTTGATTTATAGGCATGGTCACTTTCAGGTCGAACTGCGGTCCATGTATGGTTTTATTTCGCTTTTATTATTTATTGATAGTTTTTTAGTTCTTCCCCTCATGTTAATGTAATGCGTGTCTACTTTCTGCCTTTTTGTGTATATTACATATATTACATATATGTATTTCTGGTTATTCAGGTGTTGATGCATTATTAATGCCATTTTAAATGCTGCATTCAATGGCTAAAGGGCTTTGACTAAAAACTCTTTAATTTGGAATTTAATTTGTAATTAAATTAATGCCAACAGTAAGTGGATTCTGCAACATGCACATTTCATTTGTAATTTTCCACAAAATATATTGTAATTTACTTAAGGGGACGTTGCACAAGCGAAACCAGAAATATTTCATTTGCTTGTTTTATGTATTTTAAAATATTTCGTTAATATATTTATGTCGTTACATTTTAAGCTCAATTCACGAAATCCAATTATCTCTGGCGTCGAATCGAAAAATGCACTTAAAGCCTCTTTTAACTGTTGTTACAAACACACTGACAAGAATGGCAACTATTTGCCAATTCCCCAGTGTGGCCTAAACTTTTGAACAAGCTATGGAGCTATGGAACTACATGGCGTATACGCGATGTTCTGACGTAAAGTTATTGCACAATCATCATTAATAAGTAGCAGCTATGAAATCCGAGGCGCAACTTTGTCTTGTCTACAGCTCTATCATGAACTTATCATCATTATGATCATAATAACTATATTCATTAGTAACGTCAATTAATTAAGGCTTAATTAACTTAAGATGGCACAGCAACCTTCAGTAATGTAAGAAAATATGTATTTCGCTTTGTTTAAACGAACAAATTGCATTATTATGCGTATTATTATGACGGTAAATTAGTTAAAGGACTTTTGACAGACATTTAACGTAGTAAGAAATGCCAGCTAAAATTTTTACAGTCTTTAAAAGACATAAAACAAGTGGGATAGGCATGTAAATTTTGAATAAAAATATATTTAATTTCAATAAATTTCTAGAAAATTTAACTACTTTAAATGTAAGTTAAAGTCAAGTATGAGAGACATATGTAATTTGTCTGTCATTTTGTTGGGCAAATTAAACACAACTATCTATTTACATAAGCAAACACCAAAGTCGTCGTCACAATTTGCATAAATTTGAATGCAGTTGATATGCTGACATATTATACGGAACAAGTGAGGTACTCCGGCATTTTGAAGACATTTCACGGCAATGTTGCAGCGACAAATGCAGTGTAAACATTTTTGGGAGTATGCTAACTATTTGACATGCATTAATTAAAATGTTAATTCGTTTATCGAGTCTCTTGATACGTTGGGGCTTTGTTTAACGAGTAATTGGCAATCAGAAATGGTCAGAGACAGAGACAGAGTCAGAAATGGTCAGCACTTCAAGCTATGCAAAAGTCAATTAGTCTTTATTAAGCAGCAGCAGCAGACATGACTGTCTGGGCCAGATTAATGCAAATGTTGTGTCTTGTGAATCTGTGACCCATAAAAGTGCAGCAGTTGTCAGGGACGGATACAGATACAGATACAGCAACCTATATACAGATACAGATACACCCAGCACACAGATACATTTATTCAAAGAGACGCGATAAAGCAGCGTTAATAATAAGCAACATTTACAAACAACAAAAGGCCATTTTAATGAAATAACCATGCGATGTGTGCGTGCCACACGCTGTTGCAGTCATTTTGGCAAAGAAAACACACACAGCAAATATACAAAACAACAATAATAACAAAAGCAACAAGAACAACAGAGAACAATACAGAGTTCGCCCAGAACGAGCATTCTGGCCAGGCCAACAACAGCATGCGTACAAGATGAAATCATTAAAGGAAATGAGTTTTTTTCCCCATCGGGTTATGACAAAAAAATGCGTTAAAATAAATTATTTTAATGTAGTTCTCATGTCGACTCTTCTCTCTCTTTCACTCTCTCTCTCTTTGTGTAAGTGCGAGTGTGCGTGTGTGTGTGTGTGTGTGCCTTTGTGTGAGTGCGCGCCTTTTAAAAAATTCATGTAATCACAAAAGTACACATGTTGTAAAAAACTCACAGTGCGCCTGAGTTGTGTGCAAATGTTTGTGTTTTTGCCGAGCCTACCCTTGGCCTGCACGGCAAGGAAAGAGAGAGAGAGAGAGAGGGTATTCTGCAGTTTCCCTTAAGCCTAATAAGCCCACCGCCATTGACATGTTTATCACGACCGAGATGCCATTGACTGTCGTGGTCTGAACCGTGTCACTTGACCAGCAATTTAACATTGCTTTGAACGTTTGCATTACGTCTTTCTTCCACACCTTTAAAAGTGGGACAGGCTATAGTCGAGTTCCCGACTGTAACATACCCGTTACTAATTTCAATATACACAAAAGTACTTCAAAGAAAAAACTGCCTTATAAAAACTACTGCATACTTTTAGGCAAAAGAGTTGACCAACTTCAAACTTTCATAACTTGTTCAAAACTGAACCGATTTTCAAGCGGAATATCATTTTGATCATGATTTATACTCATTATTGATTCTGAATTTAAATTTTTATCATCTAGAAAATTTGATATTTTTTCGATACTAAGCCATCTATCATTCAATTTTCCATATTAACCCCTTAACATCTTTTCAAAAACTTTGATCTCTCATAACTTTATCAAAACTTGACCGATTTTTAAGCGGAATGTCATTTTGTTCATGATTTGGCACCCAAATTGATTCTGTATTTAAATTTTTATCATCTAGAAAATTTGATATTTTTTCGATACTAAGCCATCTATTATCCAATTTTCCATACATACCCCTTGACATTTTTTTAAAAACTTGAATCTCCCATAACTTTATCAAATCTAAGCCGATTTTCAAGCGGAATATCATTTTGATCATGATTTGGTCGACTAGTTTCTATGGTAAAATATTCGTATTGAGGGAACTTACTGAAAAATTCCTTTGGCGGAGACGGCCAGTGAAGAGGTCGCCGCTTTGGACTGAAGCAGCACTGAGGCATATGATGCATACGATGCATAAACAAAGGTCTTTCGCCCTTAATACCACACATTTGAATATAGAAAATTGTGAATAGGCTGTTGTGGCGTTCATTTGACATATGCAACGTGGCACTAAACTGACAAATTAACGTCAAAATCAGCGACTCGTGCGTTGCAGTTGAAAGACCCCAAAAAAGGGGGCAACCACAATTATTGAAAGCAACTCTTGTTTGTGGTCGGCAGTTGCTGCTGGCGCCTGACTGCACAGGGTACAAAATTCCAAATTTGCATTTTGCCATTAGTTGTTTACCATATTTTAATTAACATAAAATAATAATAACACCACAGCATACGTGTATACAACACTATGTTATGATAGCCTAGAAAAAGTTTAGCAGTTCTTTATGAGGGTTAGAGAAAATGTAAACCATTGATTTTTAGCCACAAATTGTATATAGTAGTACTTAAATAAAATACTGAGGTTGACAGGTATTAAATACCCTTTTTCAACTACAATTATTTTGTAAATCTACAAAAACTCAAAAGAGGATAGAAGATATAAAAAGAAGTTTATAAGATTATATAAAAAATTTAGCATTAAAATAACTCAAAAACTGAATTAGGTATGATACATCTGTATAAAGTTTTTTCCGAGTCTATAAATCAAATTAACCACAATTTTATTGAAATAAAATGTGGCAGTATGAAATTAAATGTAAAAAGCATATTTAAGCAGAGTTAGCAAAATTGATTTTTTTGTTTTGTTTGTTTTCATTGATTTGTGACAGCAATTAAATTGAATTCTATAACTGCAATATATCAATATTTACTAAAAATAATTCATGTATACTAAATTTAATTATATTTAATTTTGCTAACTTACATTATGCACGGCTCTACAGGAATTATGTTGCAATTAATATGCATAACCAGCTTGAAAGTATCTAACAAAACATAACAGGCAAATTAATTGATAGTTTTTTTCTTTTATTATTTAATTATGATAATTAAACACGGCGGTCTGGTAAATCAAAGTATATTATTAATATTCTACTATTTAACAAATATAAAAATTATGAAAGGTGTCGCTGATAATTATAATTGAACATGCGTTTTGCCACAATAGATGCAGATAGCTATTTAAAATAATTTCATGTGATTGTGAATTGTTAAGCATTGAAAGAGTTGCTAAATATTCTCACTATGGGTTGCATAATTATAATTATTGACAATGCATGTCTAATGAATATGGAAATTCCTTTCTTTTGGCTAAGCTTAAGCCTATTATGTTTATACATTTGCAGATAGAAATATAATACAAAGAGGTAGATATACCTAGATATATTAAGCTGTTTTACTGGACTTGTTTATTTTACTCAGGAGTACTTTTGCCAGTGGTTCCCACAGCTGCCTTTCGCCTTCCCGCTGACTCATAAATATATTTACTTTTACTGAAGAAACTTGGCCTTTTGTTGTAGCTACAAATCTTGGCTAAAACAACAAACGGCAGCACGGCCATGAGAATGACATCGACAACAACTTAAATGACAGTTTATAGCTCCCACGTTGAGCTCGTGGAGCAGGGCGGCAATGGTTATTAAGCTGCGACTCTGAGCAACAACAACAGCAACAACAATAGTGCAAACAATGTGGCCAGCAGCAACAACAAAAGCAACAACAACAGCACGAAATGGCAATGAGCGGATTTTCTGGCCCGAAAAAGCCAGAGCAATTTATTTTCGAAACCAAAGGCAGCAAAATGAACACTAACAAAGGAGTCCCTCCAACAAGGTTGTTGCTGTGTGTGTGTGTGCTTGCAGGTGTGTGTGCCTGTGTGTGTAGTGTCGATTTGATGTATCGACGCGTGTGGTTACCTACCGCTGAACAATTGTCCATTTCATTTGCAGTTGATTAGGCGTTGCGCTTGATATTCATCATACGCCGTGTGGGCGCCAATAAAACGACTATTCAAGCTTCGACAGCCATCAAACCGAATACAAACCAACAAACCAAAGTGGGTAAAAAAAAAAACAGAAAAAAACTAGTTTGCCGATGCTACAGTTGAGCATACTTGACTGTCGGAGATCCCGTACTTACTATGGCAAAAACTAAGACTGCTGAAAATTCATACTTGATTTTTACCCGATCGGTCCTATGACAGCTATATGATATAATGGTGCGATTTGAACCAACTTTGGACAGGATTTATAAAACCAAGTTTTATGTATACTCTACAAGTTTGGTTACGATATCTCATAAAACAAAAAAGTTTTTCATACTAAAACTTGATTTTCGACCGACTGTTTCTATGGGTGCTATGGATATAGTGGTCCGAATCTAAAAAGAAACAAACTTGATCTGCTTGCAATATAGAGGAACCTACATCCCAAGTTTGGTGTCTTTAGCTCTTAGAGTCTCTGAGATCTAGGTGTTCATACAGACAGACAGACTGGGCTATTGATACTAATCAAAAATATATATATACTTTATACTGCCTGTTACGCACATATTCGGTAAAACAAACCCAATAGACCCCTGTACTTTTTTTAAGTACGGGGTCTAAAAACAAAATAAATAGCTGTCATTGGCACAATACACACTATACACATTTTGGAAAGCTCAAATGGCTCAACGGCGCTAAATAACTTGAAAATTGAGTTTGGCGTTTTGGCTGTGAAATCTCCCTAGACGCGCATTGGCGCAGAATAATTGCAAACACTTTGTTCGTATTGTTGTAGTTGTAGTTGAATGTATACACAAAGATTTGCGATTAATTTGGCCAGGCTTAAAGCAATTGAAGCCTTGGCCGACGCCTCAGCTTGTATATAGTACTATGCTAGACATCAATTATAATCCAAATGAGCCGCACAACAATTGCCGAGCTGCTCTTATCCGCCTTGGCAATAAAATAGAACAATTTTGTGGCCCTTATCAACTACTTGCTCCTGCCCCTAAACCGAGTCATAGAGAATGGCTCTCTGAGGATATTGAACGCACTTGCCTGACTTAGTTGTATACAATCGCTTAATCGGTTTGTTATTTATACATCTAATTTGATCTGCAAGCGATGGAGCAGCAAAACGCCCCCAACAACAACAACAGCAACAACAACAACAGCTACAACTGAATCCGATGTAGATTCCGTTCTTGTTTCTGCTTCTTCTTCTGCCTTCTGTACGCTTAAAACATGACACTTGTAAGCTAGTGTCTTGTATAAGAAATAGATACAAGTGCACACATACATTTACACATCTAGATGTGTGTCTGTGACAGTAAGCCATGGCCATAAAATGACCAAAAATTATTGAACAACGATTACAAATGTCACAAGCATTTTTAGATTTCATCCAATCAAATGATTTTATTTCATTCTTTTTATTTTTGTATTTTTGTAAGATTCACCATTGGATTTTGGTTTTAATCGGTTATTTATGTTACTTCATTTATTTATGTTCTTCTAGTAAATAACCCATTCGAAAAATAAATAAAATTGAGATATAACTTTAAAGCAGGGACCGTAATTATTATAAATTTTATTTTAACAAGTGGGCGGTTACAGTCGAGCACGCTCGACAGTAGGATACCCTGAGCCCAGGTACTCTACTCTCAATTTGATTTTCAACCAATTGTTCCTATTTTGCCCATATAGGTAGGCAACACTATTATTTGCCCACTAAAGTAGGCAACACTATTTTTGCCCATATTAGTAGGAAACACTATTTTTTGCCTATATAAGTAGGCAACACTACTTTTGTCCACAAAAGTAAGCAACACTATTTTTGCCCACATTAGTAGGCAACACTTTTTGCCCACAAAAGTAGGCAACACTATTTTTGCCCATTTAAGTAGGCAGCACAGTTTGACTTTATTTTATCAAGATTAAATTAAATATTGAATTGAGAGTGTGGATTTAAGTACATTAAGACGCAGTTACTTAATGAAATTCATGGCCAATTCATTACATGCAGCGCATTAAAGCGACTTGATAGTTAGTACGAGTAGCTGGCACTTAAACACATAATTCAATAATACGACGACAATAAATGAAGATGCCAGTTGGAAGATGGAAACGCCACCACAGAAACCCCAAATGCAGAGCATTTTGGTATAAAATAATTGAAATCCGCCACAGACATATAGAAAGGGAAGACAGACAAAGAGACAGACAGTGAGATAGACATTGAAAGAGTCAGGGAAATGAGGACACCTACTGTCTTTGACAACCACATATTCGTAGTCGGCGTCCTTAGCTGGTTAGTATGTGTAGGTTAGGGGGTTAGAGATTTTAGGGGAGGAGGGGAAATACGCACAGCACGCATTTAGCACAACTTCATTTATCTTTTGCATTTTCTTTTAGCATTTAATTAAAAAGACAAGTTCCATAGTCAACGGAAATGAAGACGATGGCACGGGGTGTGTGTGTGTGTGTGTGTGTATGTGTGAGTGTGGGTAAACGGCTTGCTCAGCCATAGATATCCTGTTGCCAGTAATGTGTGCCTTCTTCCGTGGCAGTCAGACACAACAACAACAACAAAAACAGCAGCAAAAACAAGCCAAAACCAACAAAAGCAAAACATATTTGCGGTTTTTACGCAGACATTGTCACCCATGTGGTTGTCGCTGTCACATATGCCAGACCGCCAGAGAGAGATAGCCGAGAGGGGAGAGAGAGAGAAGGACAACAAGTCGGCCTGCTTTGCTGCTTTGTTTGTCTTAACGGCATTCCCAAACACACAACACAGAGCCACCCTACTGAATTTTACCTGCCCATTAAGAGCATAATCATGTAGCTTTGATAAATGCCTACAGTTGAAAAAAAAAGATGCCTCTACAGTTGTTGGGCTTTAAATTACCGCAATGATTAATTAAAAGTGCAGTCAAAATATCTGGAAAAAAGACCCAAAACGAGTGTCCTTAATGTAAAATTCATAATTCTTTTTCGACAGCGCGTAAAACAGCAATTAAAACATGTACTCACAAAAGTGGACTATGAAAAGCGACTGAAAGAGAGAAAGAGAGAGAAATAGAATGAGTGAAAGAGACAGATTGTGAATTGTGCTTGACAGCGAAAAGCTTATTACCATTTATTCAAATCTGACATCGTGCATCTTTCTGCGAGTATGTGAGAGTGAGTGTGAATGTGTGTGTGTGCGAGTGTGTTTAAATGTGAGTGCGAAATTAAATGACAACATATTTGACACTGATTCTTGTCAGATGACAGTGTGCAGCGCATGTCACGGAAATTTATCATCTCTGCCTAAATGCTTTGTGCTTCCTCTTAGTCTCCCCATCCCCCTCAATCCCATTCTCAACGATCTCACGCTCAGACGGAAACTGCCGACACTTTGGTCGTGTAATTTTTAAAACATACAAAGCGAGCAAAAACAAGTGAAAATGCTGTAGACAAGATTTCTGGACGAGCAGTTATCCTGTCTCTGCTCTTATCTAGAGTATAATTACAAAAATGATTTCCGTAGCAGGCTTTTGACTTTGCCTACTCTTAATGGTTAATTAACTGATAAACTTTCTGGTCACTCATTTCACTTTATTACAATTAAAAATTGAAACGATTAAACGATGAAATTTTCTTAAGTATATTGTGACCAAATTTCAAGTTCGCACGTCAAGCCGTTTCACCTTTACAAAGCTCAGTCAGTTGAACAAACAGCTTTATTTATATAGATTTCGTGAACTTTTATCAGGTACTCAATTTCTTATTCTTTTGCTTAACCTTATTTTTTTTTATTTAATTAACTTCTAACAGCTTATAATAATTGATTAATTCGTTTGTTACTATATATATTTCAACCAAATTGTTATCTATGCAAATCAAAATAAATAGTAGAGCACACAATTATGTTTCAGTCGGGTTTTCATCAAAATTGATTAAATATTAAACACACTCATTTCATTAGCCTCTCAGCTATATGTATGTATATATGTTTATTTAATTTTAAATGTTTTCTATTTGCGTTATTTAATTTTGCGTTGAATTCAACTTCCGCTTTCAACGACAAACTAAAATCCATGAACATACATAAGTATTATTTGTCATTGCTTGGGGGCGGGAAAAACAGAAAGCACAAGGGATACAGAGAGACAGAGAGAGAAAGAAAGATAGAGAGAGAGAAAGAACATTGGATTCACCATTAAAGCATACAAGGTACTCAGAGCATTCACATCCAACATCCTTAGCTGAGCTGTGTGTGTGTGTGTGTGCTTGTGTGTGTGTGTGTGCGGAAACACCTTAAAACATTTTCGTGCGATTTTGAAAAGATGTCAACAAAATTTATGCAAATGATATGTTAACGCTACTTATATGGAAATTAGTATAAGGAGTCAGAACGCGCCAAAGGCGACTGACGCAGCTCACGTCAAGGAAGACGCCACTAACACACAGAAACAGAGACTTTGTAAAGAGTGAAAGAGACAGACAGAGAGAGAGAGAGAGAGAGAGAGTTAGCGTCAGACGCAGAGAGTGGAAAGGATTCAACACCTTTTGCACTTTTAGTCAAAGTTTTGATTTCGTGTTACATGTGTCAGAATTTTAATGATGCTGATAAAAGTTGCTCACAAAACGGCTTATTACGTGTGTTAGTGTGAGTTTGTTACGGTGTGAGCATGTGTGTGTCTGTGTATGGGTAAGTGTAAGTTTAAGTCTGCACATCTCCGTGTAGGTGTTCCAAAAGCGTATTATCCTTTGAGCGTATTTTAGACTCATAATGCAAGTTGCTTGCCTCAGATTTTTAATTACATGAAGAACCCCCAAACACGTGCCACTAACAAGTTTAAAACCTATAAATTGCTTATTTTTAATGATACTCTTTCTATGCTCAAGTCATTTCAAAATATTAAATTTACTTAAATATATTTTACTATGCGGATATTGTCGCTTTGATACTCAAAACGTATTAACTCACTCTGTCAAGAATTCAAAATCAAAGCTGTTCAACTTTCAAAGAACTTATTACTGAATGTTTCACAATATTATTCATCTTGTTGTATACTCGTTCATAAATTGTAATTATATTATGGAAAGTTAAGATAAAATAACAAAGTAACTAACTAAAAAAAGGTGTATAAAATTAAGGTGTTTTTATCTAAGGTGACATATTCCTAAAAACTGTTCGCAGTCTGGTTTCATAATGTTAATATTATAATTTATTTTGAAATATCTCTGGTTGTTATTAATGAGAATATGGTTTTACAATATTATAGTTTACTCTAAAATATGGTTTTTTTTAATGAGAATTTGAATCAGTGTGACTTTTTATTCCCTATCCCTTAGCGCACCGTGAATAGATCCGACAACAGAACAGAGAACTGAGAACAGATTTATGAAACTCACAAGACCGGAATACGTCACCTTATATAAATACACTTTGTATGAAACTCACGCTATGTCAATTTATGAAATCAGACTGAGAATAGTTTCTCGGAGTACGACACCTTATAAAAGTACACCGTTATTTAAAATACACCCCAAACTGAACTGTTAAAAGCTGTCTCTACACTTGCCAATTCTCTATACAAGTCTTAATTTACGACAATACAATACAATATAATAGTAACATTTATTGACAAACTAATCCATTTGTAATCTGATTCAATAGTCGTAAGCTAATGTTTTTTGCACTGTCACAAATGTTCCTTAGTAAATCTTCAAAATCATGGCGTAAATAAAATGTGAATTTTAGAGTGAATAAACAAGAAGTAATGTTCATGATAATTACCCGAAGCCAAAGCGATTTTAGCCAGTTAAATGCCATAATTTAGCATTTCGTTGCTGTGAGGCAAGGCGAAGTCAGGACCAGGACCTTCTGGCATTGCCATCGCGGGTGCCAAAGCCCCAAGGGTGACCCAGTAGGGTGTCAAAGAGGAGGAAGAGAGGGAGGACGAAGAAGGGAAGTACGACAATGATGGCGACTATGACGACGTCAGCAGCTAGCTCAAACACTTTACAAAGGGCCAACTGAACAAAGCCACTTGAGGTGCGCTCGAGCACTTTAACGGCTGCATGTCAACACACACACACACACGCAGACGGAGGCAGGTCTCTGTGTTTGTGTGTGTGCGTGCGTTTAGGGCTGTTTTAACACCTTTTAGCCGACCAACGAGAATGACGGAGACGAGAAAGAGAAGAGAGGAGAGGAGAAGAGAGAAACAGGACGATTTCGCTGTCGATGTCGTCGCTTTGCGTTGCTGTTTAAAATGTTAATGAGCTTTTAGGGTCCACACTGTAGTGTGGGTGTTGTGTGGGTGTGTGTGGGTGTGTGTGGGTGTTGTGTGAGGTGTTGGGTGTATATAGAGTAGTAGTCGTTGTTGCCTCGACCGGATGTGGTGCTGCCAGCTTCCGGTTTGCTGAGTCTTAAGCGCACGCTACGTGAGTGGTGTGCAAATAGTTTCAATTGCGGCTTTTGCCGTCGTTTGCTTTATTTATTTTTATTAAAACATAAAGAGGTGAAACGAGCACTCGTGGAAAAATGGCATTGACTTTGTTAACATTGCGTTAAATTGTGGTACATTCATTAAAACGTGCTGGAATATAATGAAAAACCGGCTAACACAGCCGACAGAACTGACACTCCAGCAAGCAGCACTTCAGCTCTTAAGTTGCTGCGTGTGAAGTGCCAAGGGAATAGCCAAGAAAAGCAACAAACAGGCAGACAGACAGACAGAGAGACAGACAAAGAGAGAAAAACACTCACTTGCACTTATTATCAGCAGTAATTCTCAAAGCCAAGACAATGGCCATGGCTAAAACTTTCCACAGCAACTATAGTACATAAAGTTGGCCTGGTCCTCTGGACACAATGCCCAATACTCGAAACTTAAAATGTATGCGCGATAAGCGACAGAAGCGACAAGTTCCCCTTTTGTATTTGGTATTTGGTATTTTGTTTTTGTCTTTGTTTGTTGTCCTTGCTCTTGGTCAAATCAACAAACTGTACAAAAACTAATCAGCGCGGCGAGCAAAACAAAAACAAAAGCCCAGAACAAAGCATGACTGAATGGAGCGACAAGTTTGAGTAAGAGTACTAAAAGTGTCTTCGACTGCCTTAAAGAGTTAAAGTTCCATTCGCATTACGCATACGCCACGTGCTCCAGTAGCCCGAAAAAACCAACATAAATAAATTTCAATGCTGTGCAAATGATAATAAATGTAAAATAAACGCAAAATTCTACTGGCTAACAAACCGATATTAAAATTAAGAACAAAGTTCTTGCACAAGAAGTCAAAACAATAACAAGGACACTTGCAATGTACTCCAGCTAAGCGAGGGTTGTTTAAAATATTTTATGTGTGTAATACGGTTAAATGGGAAATGAAAATAAAAGTAATATTACATTTACTTCTGCTTAAAAAATCTGGTGCTCAATATTTTAGAAATGAAAAAGACTATAGTAGAGATTCCTACCATAGGATACCCGTTACTTATTTCAATATATATAAAAGTACTTTAATGAATATATAATAAAATCTACTGCATACTTTTAGGTGATTGTATTGAAATAATAAAAACTACTGCAGACTTTTAAGTGATTTTATTGAAATAATAAAAACTACTAAAAACTACTACTTTAAGGTAATTGTATTGAAATAATAACTTTATTAATAACTTTGGTTAGCTATTACTCCCGTTCTACTTGTCCGATCTTGCTGCGCTTAAGTGAGATTATGGATAATATTAGTAGATAACGTTAATTACCATAAAAAATGTATTAACTTAAAAACTGTGGGAGTGGTGGCTTGGTACTTAATTGTTAAGTTAAGTGTATAAATATTTATATAAAAATTTTTTTTATTACTGAGACTGCCAGTCTGATTAGGTCTGTTTCTTATGTATAGTATTTTTTGCATTTAGGAATGAGACAACCACTTTACCTAAAACTTTAACTGTTCGAACTACCCTCGCTGGGGCAGCAACATTTCTCCTTGTGCATTTTGTCCATGATTTTTACCATTGCCAGTTGTGATAATGTTTATTTTATCGGCCACGACACATTCTGCTGCACTTTTGGCAGCACTTAGTACAGAGCCAGGCCGGGTCACAAAAATAACAGTAACAACAGCAACAATAACAATAACAACAACATTCTCTGTTGCAACTGGAACAAAGAGAAGAAAAAGCAGAAAACAAGGAGCAGTTTTTGTATAGTTTGTCCATTAAAAGTTAATATCACTTTGGCAAAAGTTGCTGCAACTTGTGCAACTGCAACTGCAACAACTCTGACTGTGACTGTGACTGTGACTGCGACTGTCACTGTGACTTTCAGTTTCAGATTCGTTTTGGGTTTGAGTTTGAGTTTTTGGGGGGTCCACAACTTTCTGGCAGCGACAATCAACGATTTTCATAGTCAGTTGCACATGTTAAACAAAGAGACTGTGGCACATACAATTTGCTTATGGCTGCAACCAGCTAATTTATTGTCCTTGCACTGACCGGAAACGGGGAAAAGGGGAAAGGGAAGTTGCAAGCTCCTCTCACATTTAATTCATTTTTATGGCCATTGACGTTGACATTTATAGCGTTTTCGCCTTCGCCAGCTTATAATTCCTATAATCTTTACGCAATGCCCAAGCAAAGGCATTAAGACTCCACACCACGACCTCGATCTGGACACCTCGTCCGCTGAAAAGGAAGCCATTATAAGGAATCAACGCACTATGGTCAACACGACCAGTTTATTTGGTCAAAATAAATAACTCAAGACCGAAATGAGATTTGGTCTAGTTTTTTGCATTAGGCTTCTAACATCAATAGGAAGCTGTGGCAGCCAAATGGACGTGGCCAGGTCAATGGAATCGAAAATAAAAATGCATTTATAGCTTACGCTTAAAAGTAGGCAACACTATTTTTGCCCATAAAAGTAGGCAACACTATTTTGCCTACATAAGTAGGCAACACTATTTTTGCCCACTAAAGTAGGCAACACTATTTTTTGTCCACAAAAGTAGGCAACACTATTTTGCCCATATAAGTAGGCAACACTATTTTGGTATAAAAAGGGGCTTGGCCAACAAAAGTGGTCGTCTGGACCATAGTGCAACGGAGTCCAGTGAGAACGCCAACGCCAACGCCAATGTATGAGTAAGCTGTCAGCAATTGGACGGGAATGGCAATGGAGATGGCGATGAGAAAAGAAGAGAGAGTCAATGTAACTCATACGACGCGTGGTGCACACCGTGCGCAAAGTGAATAATGATAAAGCGCTTTAATGCTTTTATTGCGAACGATTGTAGCATGGGGGAAATCCGTTATAATCCAGCAGCAAGTGACAATAAACGAAGATGTACGAAGCAGGCACTGGCACAGGATCAGGACTCTGAGCTGGTCACAGGACCAGAGTTGTTCCACATTCAATTCTGCAGCTGCTAAATGAAAAACTATCCGCTTGTCTTAAGCTGTAGCCCGGTTTTGCCTGTAAATCCTTGCCAGTGTCAGCCTACAGAGCAATGTTTAGTTGTTGTTGTCCTTGTTGTCGTTATCCTTGCTACTGTTCATTTGTTTGTTGCCTTTTGTCTCGCCAGCTGCTGTTTGCACTGGTTACTCCCCCTTATTCGACTGTCTATGGTCTAAAACAATTGTATCTATAGCTCTGACTCCCATTTCTAGCTGCTGGTGCTTATCAAAGAGTTCAGGAAAGCCTTGTGTTGATTTCAATCATCTTTTGCATGAATGCCAAGCTTGTAATGAGCTTTTGTGTTGTTCCAAGTCCACTGCCAATAGGAGACCAACAGATACACGCACTTTAAACAACTTAAAGAGTAAATGTGTCTGTTATTTGAGGCTGTTCATGTTGTTTGTGCTTTTCAGAGACTTGACGCACGTCGCTCCATTTGGCTTATCACGTTTTAGCCACCAGGCAAACAGGCAACAGTCGACAGGTTCATGGCTTTATTAGTTCACGCATAATGACAAAAATGGGTCGTCACGTAATGCGTGTGCTTTGTTTATTTTACTTTGCTGCAAGGATTTTTATGCCCAGCAGTCGTAAAAACGCCTTTGGTGCGTTCCTTGAGGCATGCAATGGACAGTCACAGTTCAGCCTTAAAGCAAGGATTGCTGGTTTGAATAGAGTTTGATTATTGTCAAATAACTTTGTGAATAGTTGGAAATTAAAGCTTAATTAGAATACATCATAGAATTAAACCGAAACCAATAAAGGTGCAGGTTTCGGTTTCATTAAGTTTCGAAACAACTATTTAGGTAAAAGGTTCTATTTCATTTATGGCTTAGTACTGAAAAAATATAAAATTTTCAAGATGATAAAACTTTAAGTGCATAATCAATTTGGGGGCCAAAACATGAAAAAAATGATATTCCGCTTGAAAATCGGTTAATTTTTGATGAAGTTATGAGAGATCAAAGTTTTCGAAAAAATGTCAATGTATGGAAAATTGGATGATTGATGGCTTAGTATCGAAAATATATCAAATTTTTTAGATGATAAAAATTTAAATGCAGAATCAATTTGGGGGCCAAATCATGATCAAAATGTTACTCCGCTTGAAAATCGGTTAATTTTTGATGAAGTTATAAGAGATCAAAGTTTTCGAAAAAATGTCAAGGGGTATGTATGGAAAATTGGATGATTGATGGCTTAGTATCGAAAATATATCAAATTTTTTAGATGATAAAAATTTAAATGCAGAATCAATTTGGGGGCCAAATCATGATCAAAATGATATTCCGCTTGAAAATAGGTTAATTTTTGATAAAGTTGTGAGAGATCAAAGTTTTCGAAAAAAATGTCAAGGGATATATTTATGTGTTGCAAATTTAGATTGCACGCTAAAGTGGAAGCCAATGTCCAATCACTTTACTTGCTATAGAATTATGGATGCTTTTTAATTGTCCGACGAGTCAGTTGAAGGGTTAGAAATCCAATGTGTGAACCGAAAAAGACGGCTTCGTCATCGTCACCGTATTGATTGCTATGCGCATTCATCAAGTTGTGTGTCTAAGGTGATGGTTATATTTCTGCATGTGTATGTGTGTGGGAGAGAGTGAGTATGAGTATGAGTATCAGTATGAGTGTGAGTGTGAGTGTGAGTATGAGTATGAGTGTGATTGTGAATACTCCTGTCAAGTTCTTGTTTATGTATGCGTGACGCATCGCGCGTCCGCTAAGCTGCAAATCTCTTTAAGATGATACTTTGCAACATTTACAAATGTTTTAGTGTCTGTCCTCCCACTCCCCCTCCCTCTCCCTCCCCTTCCCTTTTCACCCTCTCATTCCTCCCTTCACAGCTTGTTACTGTGTGTATGTGTGTGTGCGTATGGGTTACTCTGTATCTGTGTCTGTGTCTGTGCTTGTGATTAGCATTCCGGGCATATCTTACATTTATGTTGGATGTTTCCGTTGCATGCAGCCGAATGTGTGCCACAAAAGGGGGAGAGAGAGTGAGGCAACAAGGAATCCAATTGGGAGTCTGGGAATCGGGTAATGTTACGGTTACGGCTCGTTATGCTTTTGCCCCCAACATGAAGTTGTTCGTGTAGCTTTTACAGTTGCTATTGTTGCTGTTTTCGTTGTTGTTGTTGTTTATATATGTTGCAATGACAGTTTTCGTTTGTTTGACTCTCTGGGTGTCGGTATCTAAACTCTGTTGCTTGTGTTCTTGACATATCCATCTCTATAACATATATGTTATATGTAACTATACACACACACACACACACACACGTTGAGTGGTGTGCACATACATACATTATAAATTTACATGCGTGCTTGTTTTGCCATAGTCTGCCTGTCCACTTATATTTGATGTTTATGTCTGCTGATGTCTCAATGGAAAACACACACACACACACACACACACACACACACACACACACACACACACACACACACACACACTATAAGGAATATGTTTACACTACATATTTGGTTGGCCGTTTATGTGCGTTAGAATCGTGATTTGATATCCTGGCTTGGAAGTAGTCAATTGCAGGACACAAAGCCAACAGAATTTGATTAGACAATTGCCTGCCAGCCATTACATGTAATTATCCTTAGTGCATTTTGGTCAAGTGCAGTTGGTCTTGGAAACTGGTTTAAACTAGTTCAAGTCATAAAGGACAAACCACACTTGCCACAATCATTTGTAGATGCCTCGTTTTGCTAGCTGGCGTCTTAGACGACATTACTCATACGTATATTGGTACTATACTTTTTCTTGAGTATGCCAGCTGTAACGGTAAAGGTAACGGTAAAGGTAACGCCTCTATATCGTAACTCCCGCTGCTCTCGTTGCCAGCTGGCTTTTAACTTTTGGCGCTTTCTTGCGTCCAAAAACCTGTGAAAATAAGATAATGTGTATGTGTGTCACATTTTGCCAACCTCCCCCTTTCCCCCCACCCCCTCCGTAACTGCAACCCTCTCTCTCTTACTCTCTCGCCTCTCCTCTATCTCTTTTTTGCAGTTGACTGTTGTCTGTTGTTCTTGCCGGAGACTTGAAATATGTTAGCTTCACGTTGAGCTCATAAACTAACACTAACACCTTGACACGTGCGCTTTTTGTAGCCAAACGTACTCACACTCACACACACATACAAACACACTCACACACACACACACACAGAAAGATCTACACATACAATGTCATACATATAAATGTCATTAAAATTGCAGTAAGAGTTTGGTTTGGCACGACTTCTTCTGACTTGGCAAGGATGAATCTGTTCTCTGGATACAAAGATATTGCCAAAGCTTTGTCCTGACTGCTCGGATAATATGGTTATATTAAAATGGAAACTGTCTTCTGTATAGTCCAGATAAAAATAAAATATTGATAAATATTAAATATTGGCGTAAATTCTTTAATTAAAATATATAATGCGAATGAAACTATTTTTTTTTATTTTTTATAATAAAGTGGTATATTTCTTGAATCAAAATTAACAATTTTATAACAATGAAATTCTCTAGATTCTCTGAATTTTAAACTATGTTAGTTTATATACATTTGTTGCATACTTTTTCTTTTTAAAAGGGTATATTAGTTTCGAACTTCATTTACTTACTTCTTATATGCTTTTTACCTTTTTTTAAGATACACCTTTTTGTACAGACATTTTATTCCATCTGCGAGTGGATGTGTGGGTGTGTGAGAGTGTGAGTGTATAGGTGAGCGTATATGCTGCCCAATAAAAGGTGTATATGTGTGTGAGTGTGTGTAACTGCGTTTGTTTGTTTAGACTGTGTGATAAGGACGGGTCAGGGTGTGTGTGTGTGTGTGAGTGTGTGTGAACGTGTTGGTAAAGTTGGTTTCATAAACGCGCTCGCTGCACCACTTGATTTATTTGCCAGCTAAAAACGTGCTTAATCATATTAGAGTGCATTTGTGTGATTTAGTATAAAGCAGAGACCCAGAGAAACTACGGAAACTGAGAAGACACATTGGAGTGTGAGAAATTTAAGTTAAGACAGTGAGAAATAAAGATGACAATTGGTTTTTTTTTTTAAGTAATTTTCATGAAAGACAGAGTGATGTTAAATATAAGCTATTCGTTTGCACAAATTGACTTGCATAATAGTTGTTTATTGATATAGCCATAGCTTTGACCTAGTTAAACTCAGACAAGACATATGATTTAAAGTCAGTTTAACTCAGTACAAAATACAATTTAGCAGCCAAACCATTTAGAGTTTGTAATAAGTATTATGTTAAGCCAACAAATTGAAGTAATATGCCATTAAAGCTCAATGGACATTTATTCATTATCTCATCAAACTAGAGGCCTCAAATGCATTGTCCTTTACTTCCGCACAATGGTCAACGTCATGGCCAGTCTTGGCCATCTCGGTCAACTCTTGCCTATAAATGTGTGTGTGTTGGAATCTTTGTGTGTGTGTGCACTGATAAAAAAAATGTACTAAATTCAAGATTTTTTTCTCAAAAAAAGAAAATTTGTTTTAATTTTAAACCACGCACCCCTTCGTTCCCGCAAATCAAGAAAAACCACCACACCCACAGTTTTTGAGATAATACTGTTTTTATGGTAATTAACGGTATCTATTAATATTATTTATAATATCATTTAACCTCAGTAATATCGGACAAGTAGAACGGGAGTAATAGATAACCAAAGTTATTGATAAAGTTATTATTTCAATACAATCACCTAAAAGTATGCAGTAGATTTTATTATTTCAATACAATAACCTAAAAGTATGCAGTAGATTTTATTATTTCAATACAATAACTTAAAAGTATGCAGTAGATTTTATTATTTCAATGCAACAACCTAAAAGTATGCAATAGTTTTTATTTGGTAGCACTTTTAACTACTTTTATATATATTGAAATAAGTAACATGTCAAGATCTTGACTATAGCCTTTCCCACTTGTTTAAATTAATATTGTTACTATTAGTAGTATGGTCTTAGAATGTGCTTATATTAAATACAAAATTTTTAAGATGAATGTTGTTGATTTTAGAAGTTGGTCTTTTTTCTCAGTGTATGAGGTTCCGTTGAGACTGGGCCTGTCAACGTGCCGAGCATCGGCTTCAGCTTCAGCATAAGCTTTAGTTATGCTCGGACAGCAGAGGCAGCAATTGCGGTCCAGGGTGGAGCTTGACTGACCACGACCGCACCAAAATACCGCAGCCAACACAGACGCAGACACGTAACGCACAAAACACGCCCACAACAGGCAGACAGACAGACGACAGACAAGAGGAAGGAGGAAAGGAGGAGGGAGGGAGAGAGGGAGAGAGGGAGAAGGTGAAGGGTTGGGCGTTTCTTGCACGTTGTGCGCTTGTGGCATGTGTGAATTTTTCATTAAAATTCAAGTGACATCAAAAGGGTTGACTACGGTGAATGGCAATGGCAACTCTCAGATCATGTGGCAAGAGTATCTCTATATCTATGTACAGATGTGTGTGTCTGTGTGTGTCTGTGTGTGTCTTTGTGTGGGTGTCGATAGTGACAACTGTGATGACATATTTTGCACTTGTACATTGTCTCACACACACACACACACACACATAGACATGTATATATACATGTAGACTTGCATAAGTAGTTAGCTGTCAGCACTTAGTCAGTTGTCAACTGCAACTTGAATGCCCACTTAGCCCATTCTATGAGCCATAATTGGTATATACGCTTTAAGGTCCCAATTATTTCAACAATCGTGGTCAGCATAGCTTCATCTCTTTAGCTGTTAATAAGCCTAATTTATGGCAAACCATTTAGAAAGTCCCAACACTGCATTCACCGCATCATTCGCGACTCACGCAAGAATAATTAAATTTAAATATTAAAACAGCATCTACGCATTTGTCAAGAGATCTTGGCATAAATTCCGCACGCAACGACCATAATTCATCTAGAAACCGCGATATACTTTGAAAAGAAGATAATATCGGATTTGGGGGCAGAGAATAGATAAATTGACATTTCACGTGCTGCCGCAGGGTTGTTTATTAACTGGGCCGAAATTGAATACATCAAAACATACGTTCATCTTTAATACACTTATCTATCTCTTATATATTTATACCCTGAGCCCATTAAAAATGGGCAAAAAAGGGTATTATGTGTTTGGCAGAATGTATGTAACAGGCAGAAGGGGGCGTGGCAGACCCCCAAAAGTATATATATTCTTGATCAGGATCAACAGCCGAGTCGATTGAGCCATGTCCGTCTGTCTGTCCGTCCGTCCGTCCGTCCGTCCGTCTGTTTGAACGCGTCGATCTCAGAAACCATAAAAGCTAGAGACTTCGAACTTGGTATGTAGGTTCCTGGATACCATAGGCAGATCAAGTTTGTTTTAATTTTTGGATCGGTGCACTATATCATATAGCTGCCATAGGAACGGTACATCGAAAATGAAGTTTTAGTATGGAAAAGTTTCTTGTTTGTTGAGAAATCAGAACCAAACTGATAGAATATGCATCTGGGCTGGTATTATACATCCTGACCAAAATTGGTTAGAATCGGTTAACTATATCATATAGCTGCCATAGGAACGGTACATCGAAAATGAAGCTTTGGTATGGAAAAGTTTCTTGTTTGTTGAGATATCAGAACCAAACTGATATATGGTGCATCTGGGCTGTTATTTTACATCTTGACCAAATTTGGTTAGAATCGGTTAACTATATCATATAGCTGCCATAGGAACGGTACATCGAAAATGAAGTTTAAGTATAGAAACATTTTTTGTTTGTTGAGATATCAGAACCAAACTGATAGAATATGCATCTGGGCTGGTATTATACATCCTTACCAAAATTGGTTAGAATCGGTTAACTATATCATATAGCTGCCATAGGAACGGTACATCGTAAATGAAGCTTTAGCATGGAAAAATTTCTTGTTTGTTGAGATATCAGAACCAAACTGATATATGGTGCATCTGGGCTGTTATTTTACATCTTGACCAAATTTGGTTAAAATCGGTCTACTACATCATATAGCTGCCATAGGAACAATTGGTCGAAATTCAACCTAAGTGTAGAGGACCTGGGCTCAGGGTATCCTACTGTCGAGCGTGCTCGACTGTAACCGCCTACTTGTTTTTTTTTGGCATAAGTATAATTTAGCCGAAATTTAAGAAATTATAAATTTTTTATGGCTTATATAATAATATAAAGGCGAAAATATATATGCAGTATGTTAAATAAGTGTTTTAAAATAATATATATTTTTTTTTTTAAATAAAAAAAAATAAAAAATTTTATTTTGTCAGAAGCATGTCTAACTGCGTGTTATGTGATAAATATTATTTGATGAACTTGTAAAATAAAAATATATTTTAGGCAATTGTTCAGCAGCTATATAAAAAAAAAACCCTTATTTAGATGTTTTTAAATATGCGCTGTCAGCAAATAGTAATAAGTTTCCCAAGAGTGCTATGAGCTGAAAATTCTTTAATTAACTTGTCAAATAAAATGATATTTTTGGCAACTATTCACCAAACAGTTCAAAAAAAAAAAAAGAAAAACCCTCTTTACATTTTTTTAAATATTCAGGATCAGCAGATAGTTACAAGTTTCTCTAAGAGTTGCGTATATAGCAAAAACCGACAAAACTCTAAGCCATTCATCTGGATACTGTCAAGGCCAACAACGACATCAACACAAAAACAACAAATAACAACAGTAGCATGAATAACACAAAACAAAACAAAACAAAAACAAATATGGCTGGCAAGAATGAAATAGACTTTTGGTTTTTCATCTTTTGGCCAAATTGTTTATGCAAATTTTGAATAAATAAACAAGATTGTTAATTTAGTTAAATATTTCATTTTTATGCCGTTTTCATCAGCAAAATTTTGTCGGTCGCAGTGCCACGTTCCGAGTTCCGAGTTCCGAGCTCCGAGTACAACTGAAATGCTACGTGTTGTAGGTGTGGCATTCTCTCTGGTAGGCGGTTGTTGTCATGAATTTTGATGCCGACACTCATTAGGCGATGCCAACAAGGATGTTGAGAGTGCTCCGCAAAGGATTGTGACTAGCAGGACGACTGGATGGTTGGGATGGTTGGTGGGATGGTTGGTGGGATGGTTTTCGGGATGGTTGAAAGATGGTTGTGCCGGAAACTGGATAATGCCGTCTGTCGTTGTTGTTTTTTGCCAAAGGCGCAATAAAATATTTTTGTATTTGTTTGTGTATTGCCCCCCTCCTCCCCTTCCCCTTTCAACTCTCATCCCTCTCTGTGTGTATGTGTGTGTGCCTTTTATGTTTGGATTTCTGCACTTGTACAAACACATGTTAATTGGCTGTAATTGTCTGTCTTGCCAGTTATACATAACAACAAAAACTGCATAGTTTAAGCACAATTTTAAAGCAACAACAACAGCAATGCAAACAACTGACAATTATCATAAAACTTTCGCCAAATATTTGGCATTGTAATCAAAAATTTAACATAAGTAGGCTATGAAAAGGCTCAAAAGGAATGAATTTTTGGGAAAAGGTTGTCCTTGGTTGTTTGGCCACCTTCCGCACCTCAACCAGGGTAACAATATTTATGGCAACAGTCGCCACATGATGTGGAACTATGCGTATGAGTAACCTTCCTACTCTCACCCCCTACCCCTACCCATAGCACTCTTACGCCCCTTTCCCCGTGAGCCATTTTAATAAACTTCATATGTCGCATGTCGCCATTTTCTTTTGCTCTTTTTTGTTCTTTTCTTTATATTTTTTTTTTACACGTTGCGCTGAGTTTTTCTGGCGTTGCCTGCGCAGAGCAGCTACAGTCTTGCGGCTTTATTAGTCCGTGATTTATGTAGTCAAAGATAGTGCACAGCTAGTCAGGACCAGAGTCAGGACCACGACCAGGACTATAGCTAAAACTGTAGCCACATTGTTCTGTGTGTGGATGTCCTGGCGAGAAATTTATACATGTGCTGCAAGTAGTCGGGCGTGGACAAATGAATGACATGGCATCGTTTGGTTTGCCTTCTCTTTTTAGGCAGTTAAATTGAACTAATCGCATGGCCAAGATCTTCTCCCAATATGCTATGCAGGTTTATGGCCAACAGGCAATTTAAAAAGCAAATTATTGAGTGCCGTATATTGAGTGCACATACGTAAATGATAGATACATACATATGTGTACTATATGTCATATTTATTTAGCATTATAGTCACGTATTTGACGCAACGTTTGGGCCTTTAATTCGTTGCGCTAAGACGCGGCTCAAAGCACGTCGTGGTAATTATTTACAGGACCACAGCATGGCAAAAGCCAAAAAAATAAGACATTCTACATTCTGCAATACAAGTATAATAACATATCGTTTTATTTTTGATATTTATGGGCAGTACGATGTAAACATATTTATTTTTTACACGATTTCTCACTTCCTGCGATATGAATAAATTCGCCAAAACAAAAAAAAAAATACTGTCAGTGACTGGGATTGGATTGCAAAAATTTTTTTTTAGAGGTTTTTCGCTTTGTCTTATACATATAACATATATCTTAAACAGTTAAGACAGTTTGTAACTGAAACAAAATTTAATTTGAAATATTTTAAGTATCTTAATAAACTTAGCTGCAAATTATTCAAACGTTTCACGTTTTTTAATTTATACATGTGGTTCGCTGACTAAAAATTTCAACAATAATCGTAAACAAGAATTGTGTACAGAAACTTATGACTTGATGGCGACTGACAAATATTTATACTCAATTAATAGAGCCCAACCACAAAATTCATATTCGTATTCATATGTGGATGTGAATAGACTGGTACCATGGACGTAGGCATGTGGGGCATTGGGTCGAGTTTCTGACTTTTCAGAAATCCCGAAATTTTGTTTGAATATTTTAAAAATTAATAATCAGAGATGAGTGGAACTTAAAAAATATTTTATTTTAAAATATTATTTCTTGAGTTCTCACAGTGTGATTGACAAATAATAGAAGATCTGATTGAAAAATCCAGTTAGTTAGTTAGTCCAGATCGGACTAGTAGAACGGCAGTAATAGCTAACCAAAGTTATTAAAAATGAGGGCAATACATGCACCCTAAGGTATGCAGTAGTTTTTTTTTTTTTCTTTTTGTTCCCCTTCTCGTGGAAAGCTAACTACGCCCCTGTCTGCGACAAAAGCTCACACTGTGGCATTTATTCATTTTTCGATCCAAATAATGCCCAGAGAAACAGTGAGTGTGAATATGAATGTGCATGTGAATGCATGGCTGTTCAAACAGTTGAAATCATACATAGTCAGACAGACAGACGACAGATGAACAGACAGACGGACGGTCGTACATTGGCCAGGGCAGAGAAAATATGGTGAGGCCAGAGAAAATATTTTCAATTTCCATTACAAAAGTATGCGAGCGAGTGAGAGGGGAGCGAGGTGAGCGAGGAGAAGCAGGAAAATCAGATGGGCTAGCAACGGATTGCACTGTTTTCGAGTATTATGAAAATTAAATTTTTCATTTCAATGCATCCGCTCTGCAAAGGCTGATAGGCAAACGGACAGACAGAAAGACGGACAGACAGACAGACTAAAAAGACAGACAGATTGGGGGAAAAGATTGTTGCATATTATTGTGGCACACTCAAAACACCCCAGGGTTACCAGGGGACAGGAAAACCAGATAGGGATACCTCTATTGATGCCAAAGCTTAACTGTGTATCAATGCGTCCAATCGGTAGAAATTTAATAGTCATATAAGTACGATACGCACATGAACGTTACCCGAAGCCGATCATCAAATTGTGGATATGCGATGAGTGCGAATACTGAGTGTGTGTGTGTCTGTGTGTGTGTGTGTGTGTGCGTAAGCGCATTGAATTAAATTGCAATTTCACATGTCAGTTAGCTTGTAATGCGTTTTGGACTTTTATATTGCCTCAGCTGCAGATGAAGATTCTTTAACAAGGTTTGCCATGATAATAAATTGGGAAACAACTAAATATTTGAAACAGATAAAGCTATTTTTGTTGTTTTCTTCACAAATACGAGTATGTGGGCTTGGAAACAGTAAATTAAAAGTAATTGCAGCGTTTCAACTTTCTATATATCAAGGATAATTTCAATTTCTAATTAATGCAAATTTTGTATATTTGAGTTTTGGGAAGCCTGTGTTAATTGGCCCATGACATCTGCATATCTGTTCAGTTGAGGCATACACTGATAAAAGAAATGTTTTCAAATCAGGCAATACGCAATATTAAGTATACGTGGCGAATACGCAATATCAAGTATACGAGACGTATACGTCATATTAAGTATACGAGGCGTATACGCAATATTAAGTATAAGCAGCGTATGCGCAATATTAAGTATATGAGGAGTATACGCAATATCAACTATACGAGGCGTATACGCAATATTAAGTATACGAGGCGTATTCGTAATATCAAGTTTACGCAGCGTATACGCAATATTAAGTATACGTAGCGTATACGTCATATTAAGTATACGAGGCGTATACGCAATATTAATTATATGCGGCGTATACGTTGTATTAAGTATACGCAGCGTATACGCAATATTAAGTATACGTATTAAGTAGACGTAGATTGATGCGAAATAGTACATATTTACACTCTCCAAACAATTTAAAATTTTTTTTCTAATATTCAGATTTTAAGATTTCATTTTTGAACAAAATATTTAAGATGAAAGTTCTTTATTTTAGAATTTGGTCTTTTTTTCAGTGTAGGAATTGGCTTAAGGAAATTACATTGTAGACAAAGCCAAGGCGCATTTATAGCTATCTGCCACGCCTCCATGCCCCTTACCACTTATAACTTGCCCCATGTTGAACGCTTCTTTTATGGAACCAGCATAAGCCGCGCATTTTATTCGTTCGCAATGTTTATTAATGAAACTGTTTGTGATTTGCATTTTAATTTATGCAAAAACACAAAAATATATAAATGTATATATGTATAAGTGTACTACACAAGGTACATACATATAATACATATATACAGCAAGTTCAGGAGCATGTACTCTCTTATTCGTACTCGTGCAAGGACCAAGGCGACTTCAATTGAAATTCAAAAGGAAGCAAACAATTTTTAATGTTCTCGACGCTGGCATTTTATGACGATGACAACGATGGCAGCCAAACTGAATTGATAATTAACAAGGCAAATGCGCGTGTAATTAGCATTCATTGGAGCAACGATTCAGATCGTCAGGCTCCAAAGGACATGCACACAATTCTGCCATTTTTATTTTTATTTCTATTCCTTTCAGTTTTGCATTTTGTTAAAGCTCTCTAAATGGGCTTTACACTGACAGCAACAAATCCCTAGCAGGACAATGAAGCAGATCCCCACACACACAATATGTATTTATTTGCATTTATGTCCTGACTTGAATGCTGCAGCTTTTGGCCGCTTGTCTTGCCACATTGTCTGTGTCTACATGTCTGCATAAAAATCCCCCAACTTCTGCTTGTCAGTCAACCAGTTTCAAAGTCACTAACTGGATGCGCCTGAGCGTAAATTTCATACGCTCCAATGCATTTTCACATCAGCTAAATAGAGTTTTACAATTCGTCCCTATCATCTCTCTCGAGTTCTCCGCATGATTTGTAATTGCAATTGAGTTGAGCTTATTCCCATTGTTATTGTTAATAATTTCTGCTTTTGTTTACAAAAATTCTAGCACAATTTATTGTGGTTGTATTGGAACTTAAAGCTGAAAATCCTTTGATTTGCATTGTTTCACTTTTTGTTTAACGCTTGCCAATCAAATCCGAGCAGCAACAGCTATTCCCATCTTCCTTTTCCCCGCTTCCTTTGTCACTCACGTTCTCATTTTTACACCCGTTACTTAAAAAAGAATTAAAAGGGTATATTGTGTTCGTTCAAATGTATGTAATAGGGAGAAGGAGGCATCTCCGACCCTATAAAGTATATAAATCCTGGATCTGTATCAAAAGCCGAGTCGTCTGTCGGTCGCTCCGCCTTTTTGTGGTAATTTACGTTAACTATTATGATTATCTATTATCACAATAAATCGCAGCAAGATCAGACAACTAGAACGGCAGTAATAGCTAACCAAAGTAATTGAAAATGAAGGCAATACAAGCAGCCAAAAGTATGCAGTAGTTTTTTTATATAGTATTTTCTATAAAGTACTTTTATGTATGTTGAAATTGGTAACGGCTATTCTATAGTCGGAATCTCGACTATAGCATATCCGACTTGTTTTTCTATCTGATCGTCTAAAAGTTAATTAAGTCGCTTAGTGTGTGCCAGACAAACACGAGCTCAGTGCTTTGTACGCCCATGATCTCATAGGCAAACGTTAACAGACAGACACGCACATACACTCACACACACACACACACGCACACACACACACACACACGCACACACACATGCGCCCACGCACTTTGTAACAGAGCTTTGTAGCAAGTTACAAAGGTGATGATTCTGTAAAGCGGACCTTCGGCTGAACGCTTTGTTTGCTCAATTCACATGGCTGTTATGGAGTTTAGAGGGAGGAGTTAACCGAAATGCGAAGGGCAGAAACTATTCAGCTTCATGCAAATGCATCCTTTGAGAGTTTTTGTTAGTATACGCGTGTGACGCTTTTCTTTATTCTTTTTTTTTTCAGATACAAGTCAGTCATTCATTTAAATTTTCTTTGTGACACAGACAAGTTCAATGTACATGATAAGGAAATCTTGAGATTATTTTGATAACATAAGATTTTGACTGTAGCTAAAAAAACAGTACAAGTAGTCAGTTTCATTAACAAAAAACACATCGACCAATTTAAGAATATTACGTATACGTAAGTGTACTTACTGTAAGCACAGATCAGGATGATTTTATAATACCCTTTGTGCACTAATTGTATAGTATTTGGCTGTTGTAATGTTTCCAAGTTCTACAGTTTGTGTGTGTGCTTTCACATACGTAAGTAGACCTCAGAAATGAGCCCACAAATGCCACAGTTAAATGCTGCCTAGGACCTATGACTTTTTGCTTTCGACCATTTGCTGACTGATTTCCGAATGCTGCCAGACAGGATGGAAATGCATCTGAGGTCGAGGGAAAATGGGACACAGCTGACAATGGAAATTGACTGGGGACTTTTGGTGAGTGAGTAAGTGAGTGAGTGAGTCATTGGCAATAACCAAAGTGCATGTGTCCTCTTTCAGTGCTGTCCAGTGCCTGGCATTTGACAATATGCTCAGCATGTTGCACAAAAAACCCTAAGCTATTCCAACACCCACACTATCACACACATACAGACACAATACACATGTACACAAGTAGATCACACTATTATGCACACGGGAATTACTGTGTGAATGAAATGTGTGCGAAAGTTTCCCAAAAAAAAAAAAAAAAAAGAAAATAGCGTTAACAACTTTTCTGTTGCGAGCCTTTCACAAACACCCGCTTGCTGGCTGTTGGCTGCTGTCTGTGGTTATTTATGGCAATTAAAGGACTAATGATGTCCCCACACAGTTGTCCAGCTCATGACGCTTTCAACTCTATCCAAAGCTGCAACTATGGCAGCAGTTTAAATTTTGTGTGGTCACCAGAGTGCAACTATCCAAATACCCTGCCAACGGTTAATATGAGCCTGGTCCATTGATAATGCAAGAAATCTGCCTTAAAGATTTATTTCCTATTAACAACTCTTTATTTGGTCAATAAAGTGAGAATTTGTATATAGTGTGTCTAGACTTCGATCAGCTAAATAAATATTTATTTTTAAATAATTTTTTTTTTTTTTTTTGCTTTAATTAAAGGACTGATTTTACATCAGCTTCCTACATTAATTTTTTTTTTTTTATTGTTACGAATTTTAGTAGTTGTAAATAGTTGTTTTTGTTGGTAGCCATTCTACTCCAAACTTTTCGCATGTTGTATCTTTGTAAATGGTATTTCAATTTTTAAAATGTTACTAGTAACTCTTTAAATACTCTATCTGCTGAAATAGTTACTTGTTTTGACAGCGAATCAATAAATAGTAAATCTTATACTTAGTGTTATACGTAAGTTTATTAAAATTAAATTTTATTATTTTACAAGGGGGCTATGCTCCCTGCTCGCTTCGCTCGTCGTCTTTTAAACTGTGTACTTGCACTTTTTTTAAATTTTCGAAAATTATATTTAAAGAAAGAGAGTTTAATATTCTTAAAAGCATTTAAAATAATGTTTTTATAAAAATTTAGCAACAATTTGGTATGCTCAAGCGAAACTAGCTTAAAATTTAATTAATTTGAATGTTGCAATGAAAAATGTTGCAACTTTAGTGCGTGCCTGAAGAGCGGTTGCTGGGTGCCGGATGCGATAATGATAACAACGACTATGACAACGACGATGACGTCCAGGACACAACGTTTGTGGGTGGGACAAGGAGGAGGAAGAAGTGCTTGTTCAGTGGCCAAAAGGAAGTTTGCCTCTGTTACCTCTGCAGGCGGCAGCTTTTGAGCTAATTTTGACAGTTTTGTGGCAGCGAAAGAGGAGAGTATGGAGAGAGGGATGTAAATGTGAATGTGGAGTAGGTGTGACAGCATATATCCAGGACAACCAAAGAAAAGTTCATAGAGAGAGAGAGAGAGAGAGAGTAGGCAGTGTGTGTGGGAATAAGGGGAGAACGTCATTTCATTGTGTGGCCAGTAATTAGATTCGCATTTCCGTCAGTGAGTGGAGGCAGTCAGTAAGTTCAACATGACGTTGACTCTGGAGAGTTAAAGTTCTGCAACTGCAGCCAAATTAGTGGACGAGATCAATTAAACAAGTAGAAATTAGATTTAGCCCATGGGGAGGCAACTCATTGTGGCAATGGCAATGGCCAAAACCGATTAAATTAGCCATGCCCATAAAGCCAACTAGCCAACAAACCAACTGTCCATCTGGATATCTGGCCAACTGACCAACTGTTAAATCATGAAGCAAGCCACTCGCATCCATAACAACAATAACGATAACTCTCACAATGTGCATCAGGAGCATCTCATGACTGCACGCTCGGCTGCTCATTTTAAATTGACTTCAAACGTTGCTGCGTGACGAGCTGCAAGGACATGCACTCCACAGTCATCCTTCTGCCAGGATGTCGGTCTACCCATAGCCATTGCCAGTCTCTGTCCAGTTGGGGACTCTGCAGGCACGCACGCATTTTGTTGCCGTGACGAACGTGGACAGGCTGGCTCCTAACTCCCAGTCCCAGTCCCTGTCCCAGTCCCAGTCACAGTCCCTGTCCACCACTTACAAAGTAAACCGCCAACTATATGGTTAACACTTTGTGCTACCAATGAACGTGCCTTTAATTGTGGCACAGCATTTATTGAAATACACCGAAAGAAAAGACCAACTTCTAAAATCGGGAACATTCATCTTAAAAATTTTGTTCCTAAAATAAGAACATATTACTAATGCTAAGAATATTAATCTAAACAAGTGGGAAAGGCTATAGTCGAAATCCCGACCATTGGATACCCGTTACTTATTTCAATTTATATAAAAGTACTTTAAAGAATAAATAATAAAATCTACTGCATACTTTTAGGTGATTGTATTGAAATAATAAAATCTACTGCATACTTTTAGGTGATTGTATTGAAATAATAAAATCTACTGCATACTTTTAGGTGATTGTATGTAAATAATAACTTTATTAATAACTTTGGTTAGCTATTACCGCCGTTCTACTTGTTCGATCTTGCTGCTGTTAAGTGAAATTATTGATAATATTAATTTATAACGTAAATTACTATAAAACTGTTTTTTTTTTTTAATTTCAAGATCATATATTCCTAAAATTAGAACTTGTTCTTATTCAAAATGTTCTCAAAACCAAGATGTACTTTCTTAATCTAAAAATTTTATGTTTTCAACGCATTTATTAAACCAAAATTTTCAGTTTTGAGACCACAATCTTGATTTTCAAACATATTTTTTTTCAGTGTATACTCCTGCAAAAGAGTGCATTTAAATGCCTTTTTTCTTTATCTTGGTTCAATTCCAATCCATAAGCAGCTGGACATCAGTTAGATAGCAATAAAATTACTAATTCCTCAGCTCTTTACAACTGTTCCACAAATCTCAATCTCACTGTTATCGCTAAGTGAATACCTGTCAAATTACGAGTTTACCCGTGTTATTTGAGACGCAGCACATTTAAGTAAATTAATCCCCTGGTTATTGGAGAATTGAGGGCGAAATTAATTTGCAGAACAAGGTTAAGAGCGCATGTCATTGGTTGCCAAGGCATCACATCAAGGCCAATCTGCAGCTTCTTGAGCGAGTGGCAAATGAAAAAAGTTGAAGTAAGACTCGACAAAAAAAATAAAATGTTAAGGAAAATGTGGCAAGGCTGAAGACACGACATGCAGCAGTCTAGGGTGGGTAATAGGAGGGGGTGGGGGTAAGAGTGTGTGTGTGTACAGCAAAGTGTGCAAGAAATGGCAAACTTTTTGATGCTACCAAAAACTCATTAAAAAGGATTTGACACGTGAAGTGCGAAAAACTTTTTATTTTTATATTATTTCCCTTTTACATTTTTATGGCAACGTGTGATGGACTAGCTATATATATATATGTGTGTGTGTGTGTGTGTGTGCAAGTGTGCGTTTGATGTGTGTGCTGATTGCCATTGGCAAAGAGCATGGCTCACATCAAAATCAAAATCAAACTCCAACTCCAACTTCAAATCTAACTCAGCATGTGAGTGTCGCTGGAATTTGTGGATTGAATTTCAATGGCGATTGATGACGACTGCAGAGATATGCATGCGTAAAGGTGTGTGTGTGTGTGTAGGTGTATGTGTGTGCAGGTGTTAGTAGCAACAGCTGAAAGTGCTAAAAGCTGCCAAGGCCAAAAACGAGGCTTGTGACTCGAGTTCGAATTTGAAGTTCGCTTTGGCTTTTTTGGCTCATTTTATGATAATGTTGAAACCTGGCGTTAATGAGCTCTTAAGCTTAAATAAGAAACGTGATTTAGTTACTAAGTAAACTACCAAATAGTTGGCATCCACACACATACAGTAAAGTGGGACAGGAAATAGAAGGCAGGTAAAAGGTAGCAAGTTTCTGGTTAAATCTGCGCTTAATTTGAAAAGTTGGCAAAAAGACCTCTCTCAATGCTCAGCAGGTGTAATAACTGTTGAAATACAAACAAACTCACACACACACGTACATTGCAATCGAAGTCTATGGAAGGCAGCAACTTTTTGCATACAACTTTGCCCACTTAATTGCCAAATCAGTCGAACAGCGAACTAATGAAAAAACTTTTCGATTTATTTGCAGCATTTCTTCGATTCTGTTTCTAGCTGTTGCTGCTGTTGTTGTTGTTGTTTTTGTATTTTGTTTGGCTTGGACAGTGTTGGCAACACGTAGCCATCATTCAGACTCATGTCAGTTTTAATAATTTTTTGTGGCTGTCAAAAGACCAAAGTCGAGAGTTAATCAGAATCAGTAGACGGAATTTGAATAGGACTCAAACGCAGACACGGACAAAGATAGAGATGGGAATACACAGAAAAAAAAATTTATTCTAAAAAAAATTTATGAAACTTTATTTTAGTTTGAACTTATTCGAGATATAATTCCTAAATTAAAATACTAAAAAAATCGACTTTAAAAAAGTCAAAAAGGTCAACATTATTTGATCTAACTGAAAACAAATATTACAGAACTTCAAAAGAACCATCAAAGTATTGATGAGAAAAGACGGGCTTGATTTAAGTATTTTCATTTCTGACACCGCTGGGATAAATTTTAGCCCGGAATCCCAGATTTTTTCTTTCTGTGTAGAGGTGGAATTGAAAGGAACAGAGTTGACAGTCCAATGTCGAACCCCAAAAAACCCTTTTCATGATATGCAAATCTCAACGAAATTGAAATATGCAGATGTTCGTTTGAAAATGTATTTTACATTTTATGAAATTTGCAACATAATAAATTCGTTTGGGGAGTCTGTCATTTTACGGGGGAGGGGGAGGGGGGAAACTTAAATTAAGTAATAACTTTTATACATCTTGACCTCACACATTCACACAAAGACATTCAGAATTTGTATTAGCTCGTTGACATTTTCTTGGGTTGAAAGGTTGAGTGTGTATCTGTGTGTGTGTGAGAGTGTGTGTAAGAGTGTGTGTGTGTGAGGCACAAGCAGATTTTCTTAATATCTGGGCCTTGTTAGGTGTCTGTGTGTGGAGGCTTTGGCATTTTAGGGTTAATTTTCGTGCCAGTCCAAAGGTTAATGTGATTAATGTTTACTTAATGAAATGAAGTTATCAAGTTGATTCTATCAATTTACACACAGACGCCGCCGTCTCAGACAAAAGGACCTCACAGGACCTGCCAGAACTGGCGCCGTTGAAGATCTCCCAGATAATATCTGAGCACCTGGAGGAAAGGGGAAGGAATAGTTTCAAATGCAAATAGTCAAGTGGATTATGCTCGACTTGATTTGGTTTTGTGTATAGCTTGAAAGGCAAACTTATTAGTTAAACGAGTTAGACAAAACGGCTGCTCAAGTGTTGGCCAGACAAATATTTGACAATTTTAACTCAAGTTTGCTGTTAGCACATTGACTTGTTGTCAATGCCAAAGTTGAGAATGCAAAGTCAGTGGACTGTGATGTTGTTGTTACTGTTGTTGTTGCTGTTGTTGTTGTTGCTGTTGCTGTGGTTTTCGCAATCAGACACCCTTGGCAAAGGAATTTAATAAAAAGCAGTTCAATTAAACGCTCTTCAGTTGGCTTTTCTTTCGCTTTCTCATTCTCATTCCTTTTCGTTTTCGTTTACAACATTCGTTAATCAATGCGTTTAACGTTTTCAATCAAGCAACTGGCAAAAAGGCTAAGAGGTAAGAGGGTTGGCGAGGGCAGCTCAAATTCAGTTAAGCATTTCACTTATTTGCATATAAATTGATTAAAAAGAAAATACATACAAGACACAACCAACACCAACACACTCATACACACTCATATCCACTCGAGCTTTTTTCATGTGTCAACGCAACAGCAAAAGGACGAAAGGGTCCTTGACTCGTTTCACTCTTCCTGTATGTGTGTGTAAGTCTTCTATATCTGTATCTGTATCTGTATCTGACTGACTTTGTATCTGTCTGTCTTTCTTTTTCCTTCTTCTCTCTCTTCGCTTGTCTGTTCTCTTTTCCTACTTCTTCTTTTTTTTGGCCATTTCTGACACTTCAAATGCGTATGATTGTTTCCTTTTGATCAGCGAATTGTGAATTGATTCACTGATTGAGTTCAGGTTCAGTTGATGCGACAACAACGTCAGCAGACTCCAAAAGGACACGTCACTTTCAATATGTATCTGATGGACAATAGGCTTAAAATATATTCATTGGCATTTTCAAAAAATCTGATCAAGAGTTGAACGTCTCAAGAGTTGATCTTTTTAATAATGTTATACCATAAATTGTAGTTATCATTTTATTTTTTTTTAATTAAATTTTTTTGAAACAGATAAGCAGGCTTCTTAGTTACATTTATTCTAATAATAATAATATTTAAGTTAATTCCTTGATTCTGAATTCGTTTGCTTAAATTTAATTGGTCAATTATGTTATTGATTATTGTCATTGACTTGTTTGCTGCGACAATAATTTTTTTGCCGGTCAATAACCGCTTTTTATGTTGTGGCCCGCTGACCAAGAGCTCTGTTGCCTGGTTTCTTTACCCAACTGCCCTAAATATAAATCCAGCCGTCAATTGACCGGGCTTTTGGGTTTAGTTTGCTTTCAATTTGTGGGCCGTCATGTTCTTTGAGGCCGTGCGCAAGTCGAGCAGTCATCGCGGACGCAAGGTAACCCAATTAAAAGAATTAAATACTTAATAAATCATAAAATTCAACAACTATTTAAGCTATCTTAAAGTGTATATATACCTCATTCTATGCTGATTATAAGCAGTGCAGTATTAAGCATGGTCCTGGCAGTTTATTAACTATAATTAAAGCAACAACATGGCATTTCACTTAGCTGCAGCTCATTGGGGCACCATTGTCACCTTAATGACCAAAGGACATGCCAGCGCACTCCTATCGGCTATTCAATTAAGGATCTGCACGAACTACGCTCAAACACTGTCAAGGGAAATTGCAATGTATGTAATTTGGAAAATTACCGAGACCTCTGAGACTCGAAACGACGGAACAATTTAATAAGTGGAGTGCCAAGTGATGCAATTGCAACAACAGCAACCACATAAATGTATATAGAAGGTCATTAATACTCAGATATCGAGTTATCGACAAGTATCTATCCCAATGCGACTCCTGATGCAGTTTGCCTGATCGATTTAAGAAGATATTGTGAACTACATTAATTCAGTACTCATGCCATAAATAATTATATATTCAAAAGACTATATAGTAAATTCTACACAGTTCGAGACAAAACAAGTGGGCGGTTACAGTCGAGCACGCTCGACAATAGGATACCCTGTACCCAGGTACTCTATACTGAGGTTGATTTTCGACCAATTCCTATGGCAGCTATACTATATAGTGGACCGATCTGAACCAAATTTGGCCAGATTTTTTAAAATAAACTTAAATGCATATTATAATAGTTTGGTAAAGATATCTCAAAAAACAAAAAACTTTTTCAAACTAAAACTTCATTTTCAATGTAGCATTCCTATGGTAGCTATATGATATAGTAAACCGATTTGAACAAAATTTGGTCAGGATGTATATTACCAGCCAAGACGCATAGTTCTGATATCTCAACAAACAAAAAACTTTTTCATACTAAGACTTAATTTTCGATGTATGGTTCGTATGGCAGCTATATGATATAGTTGACCGATTTTAACCAAATTAGGTCAGGATGTTCAATACCAGCCCAAATACATATTCTATCATTTTGGTTAAGATATCTCAAGAAACAAAAAACTTTTCCATACTAAAACTTCATTTACGACGTATCGTTCCTATGGCAGCTATATGATATAGTGGTTCGATTCAAAAATAAAACAAACCTGATCTGCGTATGGTATCTAGAAACCTACATACCAAGTTTAAAGTCTCTAGCACTAATGGTCTCTGAAATCGACACTCATTTTTAATTGCCACTGGGTATAAAAATAATATTAGGGTATGAAAATTGCTGTTGCAGCCTTTGTGACAGTGCAAGGTTGCAGATGTCATTGCATACTTTCAGGTGTTTTCGTTTTAATCTACATCAATTTATCAGCAGAGTGAAATCGTTGTATTTATTTGTATTCAACGGGCGTCACATGTTTGACTCGAACAAACATTTGTCAGTGGCGGGTCACAAAATTGCCCGACTGAGTGACTAACTGACTAAGTGACTAAATGACTAACTGACTGATTGACTGACTAACTGACTCACTGACTCACTGGACTGGGCGTGCAAGTACAAGCCCGCAACTTTAATTGAAATGAAATGTTTCCACAAAGACTGAACAGGTGGTCAAATAGAGAGGGGAGAACGAGAGAAAGAGACAGCACACCAGAGCGAGAGTGAGAGGGAGATGGCAATGAGTGAATCAGTCAGACAGACAGTTTGTGTCTGTGCGGCCCACTGTCTGCTCCATATGACTATAAATGTTTGTAAGTAAGTAACTAGTTTTAGAACCCCACAAATCCACAGCCCACATTTCAATTCCATTCATTTCATTTCATTTCGTTCTCTGTCTCCCTCTCCCTCTCGCTCTCTCTCTCTCTCTCTCTCTCGCTCTGACTCGCACTCTCAGTGCTCTTTCGGTATTGCTGTGAGTGCTTAGCTGTTTATTCATTGCCGCCGCTTTATTTTCTCGCATTCAGTTTGCATTTCAAAGCCGCTAAAGTAACAAGTATCTTGGAGCTATCTCTATTCGGTTGAAAGAAGAAGAAAAACTCGCAGCAAAAACCAAATTTTGTACACTCATAGATAAAGTGAAAAGGGCCATAGAAAAACACATCGAATCTTGTTGCAATGGACGTAAGATTATTTTTATTTTTTTTCCCCATTTTCTCCCTTTGTGGCTTTATTTGTGTGGCTAAACTTTAGTTTATTTTGGGGCGACCTTCACCTTGGGCTTCCAATTAAACAAATTGCACTCAAGTGCTTTTACATAAATGAAAATAATTTCGCTAAAAGCGGCAAGAGTTAAATCCCAAACCAACATCCCAAGATCAGCTGAGGCTGTTCGATGATTCATGTGTGCGAAACTCGAGTATTCGAGTGCGTCGTGACTTCTTCTTCTTTTTATTATTATTTTTGTAACTCGCTTTTGTTTATTATTTATTTCTTGCTTCACTTTAATTATACGGGTTGTGTTAGGTATTATATTACTCACATTTTATGCGTTGCCAAGTTGGAAATTAAATTTTTATTTAAAGCAAGAGAAGCTCCAGTAATTATAAATGCGCTCAATTTGGAAATACCCTGCTTATACACTGATAAAAAAATGTTCTTAAATCATGATTTTGGTCTCAAAACTAAGAATTTTGTTCTAAAAAATGCTTTGAATACATAAAATTCTTAAATTAAGAGAGCACATCTTGAATATAAAAACATTTCATCAGACCAAGTTCTTATTTTAAAAATAAAAGTTCTTAAAATTAAAATCAATAAAATTAATTTTAAAAAAATTTGTCTGTTTTTATTTCAAATTTTGTTTTTTTTCTCTTTAAGTAATTTTATAAATGTATTTAAGACTAAAATATTTAAGATAAATGTTCTTCATTTTAGAAATTGGTCGTTTTCTTTCAGTGTAATTTTTTTTAAAGCAAGAGAAACATCAGTCATAGTTAAAAATTAATAAAAGCGCCCAATTTGGAAATACCCTGTTTATAAATGTAGCTAAATAATCTACTTTACCTTTTGCACTCAGTAATGAATCACAATTACGACAGCTCAATAGAATTTTTAATAACGTGTATAAATACCATTTGAATACTTAAAGTATATTGATTGGTCTACTTTTCTAGCAGCCCTCTAATGGAGACCTGTATACACTGGAAGCCAATTTGGTGACCAAGTCACTTAGAGAACTGACAGATGGCGCTGACAAGGATCCCATTACCAAGTTGCGTTTAATCTGCTTCAGTCGCGGTGCAACAGGCATTTTGGGTCTTGGCAGGTGAGCTCTTCTTCCTCTTTGCCCCAGTTTGATAGACTTTTAGGGACAACTCGTATCTAACAACGAACACGGTATTTAACTATGCAATGTTCAATTAATTATTTAGAGCTTTTCGCGCCATGGACGATGATGGCAGCAAGGCGCTCAATGAGGAGGAGTTCATCTCGGGCATTCGGGACATTGGTCTGGATGTGACTGACGAGGAAATTAAGCAGATGTTCAACACGTGAGTTTTACTAGTAAAACTTAGTCTTTTAATATGTTTAAAATTTATAAATCAGAAATTAAAGTCGGTAAAGTCTTTACTTTTATTTTATATATAAAAGGACTTGAGAGAAAACTCCAAAATTTTGTTAAAGGTTTGGCTTGTCGGTTTTCGAATTATTTTATACCCAAGGATTGTCAATTTTATCATTATTTAGCCTCTATTTTCATTCTGCATAAAAATTGAAAAACTAAATTTTTCTTCCTTTACTGTCCATTTTTTCCATACTCTTCCCTTGACACATTTCCAAAAACTTCGAAATGTCATAACTTTGTCAAATATTAGCCGATTTTCTTCCGGATTGTCAATTTTATCATTATTTAGCCGCTATTTTCATTCTGCATAAAAATTAAAAAACTAAATTTTTCTTCCTTTACTGTCCATTTTTTCCATACTCTTCCCTGTACACATTTCCAAAAACTTCGAAATGTCATAACTTAGTCAAATTTTAGCCGATTTCCATCCGGATTGTCAATTTTATCAATATTTAGCCTCTATTTTCATCCTGCATTAAAATTGGAAAACTAAATTTTTCTTCCTTCACTGTCCATTTTTTCCATACTCTTCCCTTGACACATTTCCAAACACTTTGAAATGTCATAACTTTGTCAAATTTTAGCCGATTTCCTTCCGGATTGTAAATTTTATCATTATTTAGCCTCTATTTTCATTCTGCATTTAAATTGAATTTTTCTTTTTTTACTTGGGCTCGAACTTTAATTAAATTTCAAATTTTTATTGTTATACATTTCTATCTTCATTTTGACATAATTAAATTTTTTTTTTTTTAAAGAAATAAAATTTTGTAATAATCTCTTTAAAATATATTTAGTTTTGATGAGGATGGTAGTGGATCCATAAACATGACTGAGTTTCTGCTCAAACTGCGCGTAAGTGAATCTAACTATTTTGGAATGTTCTAGACTAATATAAGATTTTTAATTAGCCTCCGATGCCCCAATGTCGTCTGACAATCATCGATCAGGCCTTTGATAAAATGGACAAGGATGACGATGGTGTCATTACAATTAAAGATCTAAAGAACGTTTACTCGGTGAAGGAGCATCCCAAGTATCAGAGTGGAGAAAAGTCAGAGGATGAGATTCTAACAGATTTCTTGCACAACTTTGAAGGCGGACGTGGTAATCTCGATGGCAAGGTAATTAAAGCAGGCATGTCAGTTTGGCAGATACCCATTAACTCTTGATGTATTTTACAGATAACTCGAGAGGAGTTTGTCAATTATTATGCCTCAATCAGCGCCTCAATTGACAACGATATGTACTTTGATCTGATGATGCGACGTGCCTATGCCATGTAAGGAATTGGATGGCCCATAAATGGTTGAAGCTTTATCTCAATCTGATTCTGATTCTCACTATCAACTTTAACTACTATTAAGTCGTGCTCATGCTTTATTTAAAAACCAACGCATGTTTCATTCAACTATATAAAGAAATTTTCTATTTCCTGCACCAGCAATTTGAATCTTGGAATCCTTGGAAGTGATGTGATACCCTATTTTTATTGCGTATTGCCATTGTTAGATATGCAAAGTAACAAGTTGAAAGTTTTGTCTAAACATTTGTATAGTTAGTTTACATGCATTTAACTGCAGTCCGGGTTAGGGCCATAATCAAGCGAATGCTACCAAATCCAAATTCAAATCCAAGACGGCAATCATTGCAACAAACATGGCAATATTCAGCATACTCTGAAAATTGTTTGGAATTGTCAGCAGCAGCATTCGGATGCTCAGTCTGTCTGTGTGTGTGAGTGGGTGTGTGTGTGTGTGGGTGTGTGTGTGGGGGTGTGTGTGTGCTAGGCATTTATCACACAGTTGTCGCAGTTGGAGCTAAGGACGTTTGCAGCATTCGGGCGATGGCAGCCTAAATGTATGCTTTAAATTATGCAGACACCAGCTGAGATTGTCGCCACATAAGTCTGTGTGTGTGTGCGGGTGTGTGTGTGTGTGTGGGAGTGTGTGAGAGAGAGAGAGAGAGAGAGTTTCTTGTGCGTGGCAGTGGCAACTTGTGCACTGATTGCAAGCAACTCATACGAAATTTTAATTGCCAATGTTGAAATTACGCAGCCAGTGAAAAGGCCCAAAAACTAAAGACACAGTCAGACATACAGCAAGACAGTCAGACAGACGGACAGACAGACAGACAGACAGACAGAAATACATGGCTAACAAGCACGCTGCAATCATCTTCACTGTAAATCACAAAGTTACAACTTTGTAGTATGATTTCATTAAATTTTATTTACAGCCTGCAACAATTCCCAAAAACTTCTACTCTTTTAATGCCCTGTAGCTGCAGCAACAAAGGGTATGATGTGATGAAAGTAAATATATATATTTTAAACTAATTTTGCCTTTTTAATGTATTTGATTGTCATTTTTAACTGTCAGTTTATAGAGACTATACTAATAGCATATTTCCACGACAGCACATTTGGCACATTCGACGCCATTTTCATCATTCGACCAGAATGTGAACTTTATTTCAGTATAAAATTCAAATGATCATTTTGGTTCATTCAAAACGAATGTTAAGATTTTTCATTTTTCACATTTGGTCGTGGAAAGCCAAAAATGTGCCAGAATCAAATGTGAGCAAATGTGGCAAATGTGAGAAAAGAAAATTAGAAGGAAAATTCTTGTACTATACATAAGGTATTCCAACTAAGCCCAAAGTTTATAATACCACTTAGTATATTTAGTAAACTTCAGTAAAGTTTGCTTTATTTAAAGAAATACTTTAGAGCTGTGCACAGGGTATCTTCTAGTCAGCAACTAGTTGAGATCTTTCTACTGCCTTTTTTAATTTAAGCTGTGTGCTGTTGCAACATTAAGTGCAACTGTAAATTTCCAAAGTTTTGGAAATGTGAAATGCGTGAACTGCTTAATAAAAAATTTTCAATTGCCATTCATTTTGAAGTACTAAAGTTGTCGTCTTCAAACTTGTTGGCCACAACAAAACCAATTTCAATTTAAATTTCAATTAATTGGCTTCCATATGAGGCTCGAAGCTCATCTGTCTCTTTTGGAGTTGCCACTGTTGCCATGTGTCTAGTATACTATAGTTTTATGCTCTTTAAAACTACAAAATGCCTTTTATTGGCTTGCAGTTTTCACACTTGGTTGAGTGAAGTGTCTGAGATATTTGTGGATTTCCCAAAAATACCTCAATTTACTTGTCCAACACACTCGTGCTCATAAACACACAAACACACATATTTCGTGTACTTATTTGTACTCATATATGTGCGAAAACCTATTGAAATCTTTTGTAAATTAGTAACAGCAGTTGAAAAATATTAAAAAGCCAGAAATGCTGTCAGTCGTATACTAAACTAAGCCTAGTAAAACTACTGATATGTGTATTAAATTGAGTATGCACAAGCAACTCGTGACAGAATATAAACTAAATAAATTTTAAATGTAGCTTATTGCTGTGACACTGCTTTGATTTAAGACATTTTTCAATTTTCTTCATATACCCCTTACTTCGAAAATAAGTAAAAGGGTACACACTCACAGATTTTAAGATAATACAGTTTTTATGGTATATTACGGTATCTATTAATATTATCTATAATCTCACCTAATCGCAGCAAGATCGGACAAAAAGAATGGGAGTAATAGCTAACCAAAGTTATTAATAGAGTTATTATTTCAATACAATCATCTAAAAGTATGCAATAGTTTTTATGTAATTTTTTTAAAGTACTTTTATATATATTGAAGTAACGGGTATCTTATGGTCGGGATCTCGACTATAGCCCACTTGCTTTATACTCTAAATCCATCATGTGATTAAAAAAGTAACGAAGGAGATGTGTGTAAGAGACATTATTTTATTTTGGTAACAAATATGCTGTGTCTCACGAAATAAGATATATCAAATTGTTTTTATCAGCAAAATTGAGATATACATTGAGGAACTTTGCACTGACCTTGCTTTATGACGAATTATCGAGACTAATGGCTTTAATAAATGGGCTGACAAGTAAATGTGCATTTTAATATGGATAAATTGAAGGCATAAATTAAATGCAAAGTGCAATTTTCAGTTGCCCCGTTTGAATGTCATGAGGTTGTCTGAAATATTTATATACGTTTGTATCGAAAATAGTGAGTAGACTCTGTGGGTAGCTATTGCATTATTTAAATCTAGTTAACACTTGCCATTTGTTGTTGATTGAAAAAGAAAAGGAGAGAAAAGGTAGAAAATGTGGACTACTGACAAAATGCGATACCATGTCAGCAGCAGCATACTATATAAAAATAAAAAGAATAATAAAAGCCAGGCCAAAATGGTCTCGGTATTGCTCGGCCACAGGGCACATCATTGAAGGAGTATTGAATAAATTTCATTGCAAGTTGAAAATGGTGAAAATGGGTACCGGGTAGGCATTGAAGTGAAGTGACGAGGCAGCAAAATATTTCAGTCACGTTTTAAATGTAAAAATCTCAATCACGTGATCGAAATGCGCGCATTCAAAATATGCACAAGAGAAAACCGACTACGAACCCCAAAACAGAGTAAGAGAGAGAGAGAGGTTGAGTGAGTGGGAGAGAGAGAGAGAGAGAGAGAGAGTAAGAGTAGGAGAGTGAGAGATAAACAACAAGTGAGCAAATGGACTTGGATGCAGCACAAGTTCTTCACTGTTCAAAAAAATGTTCTAAAATCAAGACTTTGGTCTCAAGACTAAGAATTTTAGTCTAAAAAATGAGTGGAGAACATAGAATTCTTAGGTTAAGAATGGTTTTAAAAACATTTTAAATAAGAATAAGTTCTTATTTTAAGAATAAATATGATTAAAATTAAAATCAAATAATAAATTAGATATTAAAAATTTTGGGGGTAGAAATTTCTTTCGTCACTAGACTATTACCTCGAGTAGAGGTGTTTTTTGTAGGATATTTATATTTTTATGGTCTTAAACTGTTCTTATTTTAAGAACAAAATATTTAAGTTTTTTTCAGTGTTAACTTGGGCATTTGGCCAACTCCAACGCCAAATCGAAATGAAAGCCGAAAATAAAATGCGACTAAAGGCTCTTAACAGATACTCGAACTTGCTGGATCGATGATTTAATGTCGCCAGTGGACGAGACGCTTAATGATGATGCGGGCATATCTAATAATAAAATTGTTGTTGATGTTGTTGCTGTTGTTGCGGTTACTGTAGTTACTGCATTCGACAGATATTTTTGTGGACAGCAGCCGTTGCTCAAATTGCATAAAATATGCAAAAAGCTTAACAAACTGCGCGCATCGTTGATTGAAATATTGAAAACGAGTGCCATTTACAACAGCTCTGAGCACCTGTTATGTACACACAGACACACACACACACATACATACAGAGACTCACAGTTAACTGTAAGTGCACACAATGCGCTACAATTTCCGTTTCCTCTGCACGCAACTCGTATAATTTTCACACCCCTTGATTGATTGAAATGTTCGTCATGTTCATCATTTGATTTTCAGTTTTATGCCATACAGTTTTCAACCATTCATAGTCTCTCTCTCTCTATCTGTCTCCTTCAGAGTATGTTAATACTCTTTAATGAATTCTTGTTTAATTTAACTGTCGAGTAACTGCTGAGCTTAATTGTCAGCTATCGATTTAAAGCTTTATTGACGGCACTTTTATTTAAGCGTTGAGCAATCTGTAAGTTTCTGTACTTGTTATACCTGTTAAAAAAAAGGAAAAGGGTATAACGTGTTCGTTGGAATTTATGCGACAGGGAGGAGGAGGCATCTCCGTTGGAGCAGATCAAATTTGCACGATCGGATTAGTAGAACAGTATTAATAGCTAACCAAAGTTCCTAAGGCAATACAAGCTCCTTAAAGTATGCAGTATTTTAATATTTTTGGAAAATACAACAGCACAACCACATTTTTTAAGATAAAATTTTTTTTAGTAGTTAACGTTATCCATTACTATTATCTATAATCTCACTTTATCGCAGCAAGATCGGGCAAATAGAATGGGAGTAATAGCTTACCTTTTTTTTTTTTTTTTTTTTTTTCAAAAAGTAATTTTTATTAAATTTTTATAAATGGTACATTTTAACTATTATACTGCTACCATATGGCAGCTTAAGCTAGTTTTACATCAGAGACAAAAAAATAGTGACTACAATTACATAATAACAATTACAGTGAAACATACAATTCGGATTTTACATTAAACTCGTTTGAGTATATACATATTTACATTTTTACAACAGTTGTCTACGACAAGACTCTGGTGGGCAGATCCTGTGGGTGATGTCTTTTGAGTCTCCTCTTCCCTTTGTATCTCGTAAGACGTCGAGCGAGTGCATTTGGGTGCGAAGCCAGCCTGTCTTTATATTTTTCGGCCTGAAGTTGGACCACATCACCAACCTTTGGAACTCCTAGATCCCTTTCAATGTCCCTAGTGCGCATGTACCAGGGAGCGTTGCACATCTTTCGGAGGATTTTGCTCTGAGCCACGCGAATCTTGTTGAGATGGGTTTTGGCAGTGATCCCATAGACTTGTAGTCCATACTTCCATATCGGACTCAATATGGTCTTGTAAATGGCTACCTTGTTATACAAAGAGAGCTTATTTCTAGGGGACAACAACCACGCCATTCTTGCAGCCTTTGTCAATACGGTTCGTTGAATCATAGTTGCATGTCGACCAAAGTTAAGGTATCTGTCCAAGATGATGCCTAGGTATTTGTAGTGCGTTTCATGCTTAAGGACCGAGCCGAGCATCGTTATTCCTGGGCAGGATCCCACTCTTGTGGCAAAGGTGACGTTTGCACATTTGCTGCTGTTAATGCCAATATTCCATTTAAGGGCCCATCTCTCAAAGCTCCGAACGTACTCCTGTAATGCCGTTGCAGCAATGCCAAGAGATTCGTTTCTGGTAAGAACAGCAGTGTCATCGGCGTAGGTGGCAATAAGCACATCCTGGCTGTCAACGGCACGAACAGAGCTGAATGTTGGCATATCAGCTGTGTACAGTGAGTACAAGGTGGGACCTAGGACACTGCCTTGTGGAACTCCTGCACATATTGGCCTCTCGGATGATTTCGCCCCATCCACGACTACAGAAAACGATCTGTCCTCCAGAAAACTGCTCACCAGCTGGAAGAGCTGTGGTGTTAGTATGCGCTTCAGCTTACTTCGGAGACCGCTATGCCAAACTCTGTCGAAGGCTTGTTGGATATCCATAAATACTGCCACAGCATATTGCTTGTGCTCCATGGCCTCCAAGGCGAAGTTGACCACTCTGTGAAGCTGTTCTGGAGTGCCATGACTCTTTCGAAAACCAAACTGCCACTTTGGAATTGTCTGCGTCACGCTCTCAAGTTTTAGAATCCGGTTAAGGATAACCCTCTCCAGCATCTTTCCCAATGCAGGCAGTAAACTAATCGGCCTGAATGAGTTGACTTCTGTTAACTGTTTTCCTGATTTTGGGATCATCGTAATTAAGGCAGACTTCCATAGCTTCGGGAAATATCCCAGTCTCAATGAGCTGTTAAATATTAGGACTATGATTTGATTTTCAGTTTTATGCCATACAGTTTTCAACCATTCATAGTCTCTCTCTCTCTATCTGTCTCCTGCAGAGTATGTTAATACTCTTTAATGAATTCTTGTTTAATTTAACTGTCGAGTAACTGCTGAGCTTAATTGTCAGCTATCGATTTAAAGCTTTATTGACGGCACTTTTATTTAAGCGTTGAGCAATCTGTAAGTTTCTGTACTTGTTATACCTGTTAAAAAAAAGGAAAAGGGTATAACGTGTTCGTTGGAATTTATGCGACAGGGAGGAGGAGGCATCTCCGTTGGAGCAGATCAAATTTGCACGATCGGATTAGTAGAACAGTATTAATAGCTAACCAAAGTTCCTAAGGCAATACAAGCTCCTTAAAGTATGCAGTATTTTAATATTTTTGGAAAATACAACAGCACAACCACATTTTTTAAGATAAAATTTTTTTTAGTAGTTAACGTTATCCATTACTATTATCTATAATCTCACTTTATCGCAGCAAGATCGGGCAAATAGAATGGGAGTAATAGCTTACCAAAGTTAATAAAAAAGTTATTATTTCAATACAATCACCTAAAAGTATGCAGTAATTTTTATTAAATAGTGATTTCTTTAAATAAGATACGGGTATTCCATGGTCGGAATCTCGACTATAGCCTTTCCCACTTGCTTTTAAATTACAGTACATATAGCATACAATATCCGCTTATAAGAAATTACTTTAAATTAAAAATCAACCAACTGCAAGGTAACAAATTGTATTGTATTTAAAAAAAAATACGTTATAAATAGTTGCTAGCCCTTTTTCGATATGCTGTGTACTATCAAAATTTGCGGCCAGTCGCTGCTGACCCGCAATTAATCCGTTATAAATGTTGTGGCATTGCGTATACGCAGCGTTGCCAGCTAGTAAAAAAAAAAGATGTCGATGCATTAAAACACGTTTTAGTGTTCGAATTTGGTAAACTAAGCATCGCATCGAATGTTAAATGTTAATTTCCCCACAGCAATGACAACAACAACAATTACTACTAGTGAATAAAAACAACCACAACTAGCAACTAGTGACGTAGCAATTTTTAGTTAGAATCATTTATTTGCGTTTATGTCGGGAACCAAAAATGAACATGCAAATGGCCATTTTATTATGGACATTATATTATTGTGCCAAAATGTGCCATTGAATGCATTAGTTGCATGCATTTTGTATTTGACAGTCGTTCACTGTCTGTGTGTGTGTGTGTGTGTGTGTGTGTGTGTGTGTGTGTGTGTGTGTGCAAGTCCCGTTGCGGTCATGTATGCTATTCATATGCAAAAATTGCGGCAACAAAAAATCAATTTGTAAATGTTTTTAGTGCCATTGCAACTTTGACATTTCACACTGTTCACAGCTGTTGCTGTTGTTGTTGTTGCTGTTGTTGGTGTTGTTGTTGATGTTGCATTTGATGTTTTTATTTTTTTTTTTCTGTATTTTTGATATTGCTTTGGTCCACAGACAACTGGCAACTGCCAACTGACCCCATTGGCTGCAACGTCCGTTTGTAATTAGCGCTCAGCTGTCAATGCTGCTGTTGTTGTTGTTGCTGCTGTTGTTGCTGATGTTGTTGCTGTTGTTGCTGATGTTGCTGTTGTTGCAGTTGCCTCTGCTATTCGGGGAGCTTTTGACCCCAATTGCTTTGTCACCATTTCAATTTGCAATTTGAGCCATTAACTAGTTACACTCAATGCAATTAAACTTGCACTTGTGCAGCACAGATCAGTGTGAAGAGGAAGAGATAGAGGACAAGGTAGCAAAGCAATTGGCAATTGCAAGGAAGCAAGCGAACTTGCACCTCGATTTGGTGGCATCCACCGATTCCCCAGCTCCAACCAATTCTCCAGCTGTCCAACCCGTTTTTGCAATGTTGTCAGCGGTCTGTGCAACCGCAAAATGTTGCTGTTGTTGTTTTTGCTTTTATTGTGGCATAGAGTGAAAGTGGCGAGCACTCAACACACCAAACACCCAACACTTTACACCCAACACCGTGCAACATTCTCGCAGTTGTTGCAGTTGCATGTGCGTTCCGTTGGAATAATTTGAAAATGGAAAACGGAAAGAAAAAAAAAAAATAATAATAAAAAATTGTATCTTCTCATTGAGTTAATTGCAAATTGGATGAAATTGTAATTTTACACTTCATTTCATGCAATTCATGGCTGATTGACAATTTAGTTTTTCATTAAGGTAGCTTGGGTACCGTTAACTTAATTTGCTATCTGCGACATGCAGCATTCTGCCGATAGATGGAGCCAACACTTTTTTTTGGGCTTGATTGAATCTTATCTTCGGTTTCTTGTTATGGAAATAAGTATGTCATTGGCATAGGTTCCGCCTTGTGGGCTAGGCTAATACAGCTTATCATAAATTATATATTATACAACTATTTTCGAATAATTTTTAATACAGAATGCATTGACCTAGAAACTTAACAAGTCAAAATTTAAGTTTTAATAGATGGCTTAGTATCAAAAAATTATCAAATTTTCTAGATGATAAAAATTTAAATACAGAATCAATTTAGAGGCCAAATTATGAACAAAATGACATTCCGTTTGAAAATCGGTTAATTTTTGATGAAGTTATGAGAGATCAAAGTTTTTGAAAAAATGTCAAGGGGTAAGTATAGAAAATTAGATGATAGATGGCTTAGAATCGAAAATATATCAAATTTTCTAGATGATAAAAATTTAAATGCAGAATCAATTTAGAGGCTAAATCATGATCAAAATGACATTCCAATTGAAAATCGGTGTATTTTTGATGAAGTTATGAGAGATCAAAGTTTTTAAAAAAATGTCAAGGGGTAAGTATGGAAAATTGGATGATTGATGGCTTAGAATCGAAAATATATCAAATTTTCTAGATGATAAAAATGTAAATGCAGAATTGATTTTGGGGCCAAATCATGATCAAACTGATATTCCGTTTAAAAATCGGTTCAGTTTTGATCAAGTTATGACACATTGAAGTTGGTCAGACTGCGGACTTAGCCACTTTACAAGCCAATATTTTGTAGGAAAATGGAATGCTATATATCAATGACGTCTTATATTTGTGGAATGTAGAATATATATTTATGTCAAACTTGCATGTTGCACTTGCATGTTAACTCAAACGCATCAATTATTGACTTCAAAGCTGCAACCGCGAAAAGTTTTGTGCATATGCATTGCAAATGTTGCGCATACGCAGTGTTGTACTGCAAATATTTTGTGCAAAAAGTGTGTGTAAACAAAAGTCACAAAGCAAACTTAAAGTTATGAATTCTAAAAATATGTGATTTATTTGTAACAAAACTTTTGCATTCACCTACATGTTCAGGCATGTCATGATGAAAGAGACAACATCATAGTAAATTTTTCTTATAATTTCTTGTACTGACTTTTTTGTTAACAGGTAGAAAAGATAACGTAGTCATTTGACGGTCGTAGTACATGGCAAATATTTTTAAAAATATAAAAAATAAATAAGTAGCTGAGCCTTTGGTTCTGGTAGCTGCAGTCAGTGATTTTTACAAGGACACGTGTGTCGAAACACGTCGGAAATGGCAGTCTTACTTCCGCTTCATAAAGTTTTAGCATATGCAATGGAATTGACGTTGGAGATGGCGTTGAAGTTGGCTTGATGTTACTGCTTTTTGTTTTAATATTCATATTTTAGCATCAGAAATTATTCGTTCAAATTAAGTTGCTTTATGCACACGCACAGCAACTCACGGACAGTGAGGAAAGCAGAAGGGAAGAGAAGAAGACAGAAAGAACTGAGCTTAAAAGCGACTACGACGAAAATGCTTTGAATTTAAAATCTGCAATTTTCTGTTGATTGCCGCAGCGAACCCAAAGCGACAGCAGACTGAAGAGGAGAAGAGGAGAAGGATGTGGGTGGGATAACCAACGTGCAGTTATAGTCTAACAAACAACAACAAAAAGAAAGTGCTGGCCTGCGTGTTGGCGGTTGGCGTTGCCAGAGTATCAGCAGAAACAGCAGCAGCAGCAGCATCATCACAACTTTTACGTAAAATTCCAGTCATGTGTCCCTAACAAATCCCTGCATTATTCATGAAATGATAAGATGACTTTGTGCTAGCTTCGTGGCCATCAACGCTGCTACTACTTCTGGTTTTTTTTTTTTTTTTTTATCATCTTTTGCTACAGCACGTTACATCTATTTTACCGTGCAGCTGCAACACGGCCAGCCCTGTTGTTAGCCGTATTTAACTAGCAGCGATATGACTTAACTACCTGCACAAATACAAGCTTAAAGGATGCATAAACTTGAGCATAATGCAAACCAAAATTGTCGCATCTAAAAGTTGCCTGATAGCATAAAAAGTTGTTTGGTAATCAATATGTTAAATTGTAAATAACAATTAATTTATCTATTTGTTAAAACTCGGCTAAAATCAGTCAGCAATAAAAATAAAAATATTTAAATAATAAAAGACTAAAAATTATGTTAAAAATTAACAATTGAAATTAATATTAAATTAAATTAAAATTTTTAAAATATGTTAATTTGTTAATAACTATTTATTTATTAATACTATTTAGATAATAAAATATTATATTAAGAATAAAAATATTATATTAAGAATTAACAGTTAATATTCATATTTAATTAAATTAAATTAAACTTAACTATATAGCTGCTAGGACTGTAAATTGCAATCGGTTCCCTTATATGCAATTAGTTTATTGCCAGCGAAACTCACTAAACAGCACTAACAGTGTTTGCTGCTGTTAAAAATAAACAGCAGCTGTTAACAGCTTAGTCAAATGTTAATAACAGTGCAGCCGCTTAACAGTCAACCACAAAGCTACAATTACGATGCTGTTGCTCTCTTGTGTGTGGAGTCGCTCTCTTCTCTGCTTGCTCTTTGAATCCGCGTCACTCTCTTGGGAATCATAGCTGTAATGTAGCGAGGCGTCGTGTAACCGACGAAGCGGATGCTGAGAGAGGCGACAGCAGCAGCAGCATTACATTTACACAGGAAAGACGTCAACGTCGCAGCCACAACATTTACGAAGGACCAACGACGAAGTCGACGCTGATGCCGACGACCTGACGATGCCGACAACGAGCCGCAGATCTCGCGCTGCGGCTGCAGCTTCAGTCAGTTCGTAAACTTGAAGCCGTGCGGAGATGCTTTGAGGCAGCGCGTCGTCGTCCTATTTAAGCCAACGTTCGCAGTGAAAACAAAACCACTACAAATAAAAGAAAAGCTAATTAAATGCATAAAAACTACTGTAAAAGTTATTATTGCAATGCAAACTAATTAATATATACATGATTATATTACGTGTGTGACAATAGTGTGTAAGAAGACAAAAACAACATACAAAGTGATTAGATTAAATAAACAAAGTTGTATAGTGTAGTTGGCCAAATGATGTTAAATAAAGACTGATTTGAGATATGAAGTCACCGGACAAACTGATTAATTGAGCGCCAAAACTTCCGTTTCCGCTGTTTGTGTTTGCTTACCGTTACTGAGCCAAATGTAAGATAAAGACAGGCGAAAAAAAATCGGGTATGGCGGGCGTGGCACTGGATGAAAGCATTCTTAAATATTAAACACATGAATTCGCATGAATTTGCCATTTAAATTATTTAAGTTGACAAACCTACAGAGACGACACAAAAACCATGCCCAGTTTCCTGTTTTGATGTCGTCTGTTATGCTTTCCCTTTTCCCCATTTGCTTTCTCACTCCATTATCGCTTTCTCTTTTGTATGCTACGTTCTTGCTGCTTTCTTTATTTTCTTCAAATGTTTGTTATTTATTTATAGCAACAGAGGCAGAACGCAGTTCGTATCCTTTTGAACTTGCCTGCATGGGTTTTTGCAACTGTTTTTATGCTATACGAGTATTTGAATATATATATATTTTTGTTTTCACTACTATATATCCAGTGCTTTGAATTTGCCATTGCCTTTGACGCTGCATTCAATTAATTTAATTTCCATTGAACTCTCTTTAGTCTCTCTCTCTCTCTACACTCTCCATTCCCCTTATCACTCTCTTATCACTTCACTTGACTCCGAGCTATTGAATTGCATTTGGCCTTTGTTCTATCGTTTGCCATTGACTTATTAAACAATATATTCAACTATCATATATAGCAAGTGCAGCTACAAAATAATAATAAATAACTAACGTCGACAACGTTTTACATACCATACATTTATTTTATTTTTGTGCAGTGAATCTTAAAACAACAACTGTAACGACATATCAATTAATTTCATCTGAACAACTCTGAGATTCTGCAAGTAACAAAAAATGGATTACGCTTGGCTTCTGCTGCTCTTCAGTTACTTTATAATTGGTAAGTGAATGCGATGCATTGCTATTTTCACTATTCTCCTTCTTTTTTCTTTTTCCTCTCTTCTTTTTGTCGCATTGCTGTAATGAAGCGTCAACAGAAATTTGGAAAGCAGCTTAAATTGCAACCCGATAAATTGATGACAGTGGCCACAGTGCGTATACATGATACGTATTACGTATACGTAATACGTGATACGCAAATCGCCTTTGTTTCAATTGATTGTTAAATGTTTTTCAGATTCAGATTAATTTTCTCTCTGTTTGCCTTCAGTGCAACCGCAAATCAATATTGACAAAGTTTTTCGCCTCTGGGCGGATTCTGCTCCTGTTTCTGTTTCTGCTCCTGGCCAGATCCGTGGCCAGCTTCCGTGCCTGGCTGCTCTTTTAATGACTTTTGCCATAATTTCAACCGCTGCCATTGCAATTGCATTGCAGTTGCACTTGCCACTCATTCATTTTCAGTCCGCAGTTTGCTTTTGATGCCGATTCTGATGCCGATGCTGATGCTGCCTTTTGGCACTTGGTAATTTGTGCTGCCGCAACTTTTGCTCCCTTGCAATGCAGTTCCAGAGATAGGGGAAGATTGGGTAGGAAGCAGTCACTGACTGCACAGCTTGAGTGCAGTTTAAAGTTAAATTGTATTTCGGAAATGTTCGCAATTAGGCAGCCAGCCAAAAGGCAACTCCTCCAGCACATAAATAGCCAATGGCAATGGGGGCAATTAATTTGCAACGCATTAAATGAGCTGCTATTTGCCCAAAAGCAACCAAACCGTCGACTTTAATGCCTCAACTATGTGCGGAACAAGTTAACTAAATTGCAGCTTGGTAAACATGAAATCAACTTGCTTATTGTTATATAGATATATGTTATATTTTAATTAATACATCAAGAATTTAGACAGAATTTACCGAACTTAACTAGTTCAGTGCTCAATTTTCATCTCTTACCGTAGTGATTGATTGTTATATTTTAATTGATAGATTCAGAAATTCAAAATATTAATAAAACTAGACAGATGTTTATTAGTTTTTACATATATTCAACTCTAGTGGGAAAGTGATTGCTTGTTATATTTTAATTATTTGTTATATTTGAATTGATAAATCGAGAGCTTGGACAAAGTTTATCTAATGTCTAATGTTTAACTCCTGTCTCTTATATACCGACAAATAGTTTTCAGAGTGGTCAGCTCGTAATAAGAATGAAAACCCTTTAACAAGTTTTTTAAACGGTATTACGTTTAAGCATCGTAAAGAAATGGAAGTTTATAAATATCATATACTTATGTGTTGTGTTAAAATTTCAAGCTTGTACTAAAACCGTTTGGCCGGTACAATGCTCAGTCAGTACAGTAGGACAAACAACCTTATAAATATAGATAAAATTCTGTGTAGAATAGTAGAGCAAACTCTTCATATATTTTTATTTTTTTCGTTTATCAATTTAATTTGAGTAGCTCCAATAAAAATTGTCACAGAAACCAAATCAAGTGACGTTGCTTTATTTTAGTTACAAACACACAAAATAAATACATTATTTACCTTTTAAATGCAAACATAAATATTTCTATTATTAAAATACTACGAGTGTGCAGGCAACTCAGGCCAGGAAAAGATTTTCTAAAGTGCCTCATTCAAGGAACTAAAACACATACAAATTTATATATAAATATTTAGTATATTTGCATAAACGTTTCGGCTAGCAAGGTCTATGATAAATATACTTATATGTAAATGTAAATTTATCTCACCAGAATCTGCAAGGTGGTAAATGTAGTAGCTACTATCAAATAAAAAGTGTATGTTGATTACCAGTCAATTTGCATACTTTATGTGTGTGTAACTATAACTGTAGAAATGTATATACTCGTAATATAGTGGTTATCTAATTTAGTCGAGTTAAACTGAGATATTGAAATGTTTTAGTTAAAGGGAACATTAACATCTTGGCTTGATTCGTAAATTACATTAAATTAAGCATTGCTTACATTCATTGAATTCATTCTCAATTTACTGCCGTTGTTCAATTGTAAATGTAAAGCAAAGACTTGCATAATATCAGTTGATTAGATTATGTTTAATTTCAATTGCAGAAAGTAAGCAAATTCTGAGAAAACAAGAAATAACGCCACTGTTGACTATAAGATAAGATACCGAACATATAAACAAATATCCACTTTTGGATATTTCGACATTCAAGCCATCTATCATCCAATTTTCCATGCATACCCCTCGACATTTTTTCGAAAACTTTGATTCCTCATAACTTTATCAAAACTTAACCGATTTGCAAGTGGAATGTCATTTTGATCATGATTTGGCTCCCAAATTGATTCTGCATTTAAATTTCTATCATCTAGAAAATTTGATTCTAAGCCATCCATCATACGGTTTGGTTCCTTGATAAATATGAAATTAGACAAATAAATTAAAGAGAAATTTTTATTTAAATCAGATGTTTTTGGCAGAGCACTTATTCGATTCAGTGAATATATTGAATTATTAAATAACTGAATAAATGAATTGAATTAACAAATGAGAGGAAAGCAAGCAGAGCCAATTGGAAAAGTAAGTTACAACACATTTGCATCTGCAAGTTGGAAAATATTTTTGAAGTTATTATCTTAACTGTCTGTTTTTCTGCCGGTTTCTTCTGAGGCACTCGGAACGGTGCATATTTATAAGCCAGTTTCCTCAATGGCTTACAAAGCTTGGCTCATGAAAATTTATGCTGGAAACACATAACACACACACACACACAATAACATAGAGAAAGAGAGAGAAAAGTCGAGCCGCTTGAAATTTTTGGTTCGCATTTCTTATCAATTTGCGGTTATGTTGTATAGTATAGTATGTATGTTGCAGCTGCGCTTATCGGTAGCTGCCCCCAGCCACATGCCACACGACACACGACACACTCTACTTGCCACAAACATTGCAATTGCCACAGACATAGACACAGGGCTACTACACATATGCCAGTTACATGTGGCAACATCCAATGCTGCACTTTGTTGCGCTTAGCTCGCTTTTATATTCGTATCCTCCTATCTGTCCGTCCGTCTGTCTGTCTGTCTCTCTGTCCGTCTGTCTGCCTAACTGCCTGACTGCCTGGCCAACTATTTTGCATATTCATTTCATGAAATTTCAAATTTATTCGATGTCTCATGTGCCTCTGCCTCTGCCTCTGCTGCCTGCCACACCGACTGTCAAAGCTGCCCCCATCGGACCCAGTTTTATATATCCAGCCATACATTTGCCCAGTCACCTGTGTGAATTAAGAAATTATGAGGCCTCCCCTCTGTATTTTGTTGCTGTCCAAATTCACATGCACTGAAATTTAAATATTTTGTTCTTAAAATAAAACATTTAAAAACCATATTACTAATTTTAAAAAAATTAATTAAAATAAACCAAAGTTCTTTATACAAGAATAAAATTCTTAAATTGTTCGCAAAGTTTAAATATGTACTATTTCATTTGAAATTATTGGTGGACTCGTGGCGCTGTGTTTAGAGAACCGCTTTAGTATTGAAGCAGTAGCGCCGGTTCGAATCCCACTCGAAACAAATTAAAATAAGTCAAAATTAAAAACAAAAAAATTTTTAAATATATTTAAATAAATTAAAATTTTTATTTTAAGAAAATTTATTCTAAAAATAAGAACTTGGTCTTATTTGAAATTTCCTCAAAACCAAAATTTGTTTTCTTAATCTAAGAATTTTATGTTCTCGACGCAAAATTAGACCAAAATTCTAGTTTTGAGATCAAAATATTGATTTTAGAATAAAATTTATAATATTATGCATAACAAATATTGATTTAGGCGAATTTTTTGATAAAAATTTTTTCTTTTGAGAACAAAATCTTGATTTTCGAACATTATTTTTATCAGTGTACTAAATGCAACTTTTTCACTTTCTGTTATTTTTTTAGATATGCAGCAAATCTCGGCGTTGCTTGTAACGGATATCAGTGTGCCGGAAATCGTTGACTTTCGGGATAATGTAACGCTGTCCTGCAGCTACGATATGAGTGGACACACTTTAAATTCCGTCAAGTGGTATAAGGATCGTCTCGAGTTCTTTAGGTACATTTTAATGGGTTGACATCAAATATATATGTATATAAAAATATATATGGTTTATATCTGCAGATATACGCCACTGATGCGACCTGTTTATCTCAAATTTCCCGTTGCTGGCATTCAAGTTCTGGATGGCAAGTACTTCTGCAACGAGTCCACGTGTCGTGTGGATCTGAGTCTGTTGGGGGCCAAGTCCACAGGTACATTCAAGTGTGAGGTGAGTGGCGATGCACCGCACTTTAAGCTGGCTGCCAAGGAGGACAACATGACGGTGGCAGGTGGGCAACTCTAAAGGACTATAAAGCACTTAACCCATTATTAGCTAATTTGTGTCATTTGAACCCAATACTCGCTCGCAGCCTTGCCACAAAGTGACCCCCTAATCGAGAGCTTCAACTCGATGTATCGCATGGAGGAGTTTCTCAGTGCCACCTGCTCATCGGACTACTCCAGCTTACCCACAAAGCTCTCCTGGTATATCAATGGCGAGCAGGTTAGAACACTCAACTCTCTCACACTCCCTCCCTCTCTACCTCTAACTCTAACTATCCCTCTCTGTCTCTGTATCTCTCTCTGTTTTGCAGCCTTTGCTTGGGGAACTACAACCGACCATTGACACGAGCATTCCAGCCCACGATTACATACTGCGTCGACAGCGACTCCAGGTGCATTTCTATCTGCAAGGACAACGCTTCTATCAGACCGGTAATATACTCAAGCTTAAGTGCGTGGCGGAAATTGAAAACTATCCGGAACTGCGACGTGAGATGACGCTCAGTGCCGCCCTAACGCCATTTGATAATTTGAATAATCAAATGTTGAAGCATTCCATACGTAGGTATCAAACAATTAACTACACTGCTGGGCATAAGTATTTTGGCAAAAGTATTAGAAAAATGTACTCATAATTTGAATTTACTTCATGTTCATTTGGCATTACTGGAAAGGTCATTTGAATTCCGTTTGAATGATACAAACATTTCTTAACCCATTAAATTTTAAAATTTTTGAATTTAAGTAAAAATCTTTATATTTTTTTCTTTTTTTTCCTAGGGCTCAAAAACAAATAATGTTTTGATGCAAAAAGTTTCTCCAAACAATTCTAATAGTAACTGCAAGAAATTGTTTTTAAAAATCTCTTTGCTTATATTTTTTATTATTTTTTGTATGGTTTGATCTCAGAAAATTTTTGCATGATCAGGAGAAAAATGTGCAAAAAAAGGTAATACTTTCAAATAATCATAAAAAATATAAGCAATGAGATTTTGACATAAAAATTATTGCAGTCACTATTAGCATTGTTTGGAGAAACTTCTTGCATCAAAATACCTATGCCCACCAGTGTACATTTTAATTTTTCAATACCATGCATATTTAGCTAGCTCCCTTGGATTGAAATTTAATTAATATCTGTTCTTTTTATTACACAATTTTCTGTTTTTTATTCGTCTTTTTCTTTACTGTGTAGCATCGGCTTCTGCACAAAGGAACTGCCTTTTGGCAAGGACATGTCTAATATCCGGTTTCTTTGCGATAATTCTGCTTACGAAATGCTTGCAACGCCATTCATGAGCTTCCTCGGCAGTCACCACGGAAATGCTACAGCCCTGGTCTCAGTTGCAGGCTCAGTAGGCGACAAATGCAACTGCAACTTGAATGAGAACAGGAACTTTGGCAACTATATCAACACATTAGTTAGTTAGTTAGATTAAGCGCAAAGGAGAAACTGTGAGACAGAAGGTGTCACTTGTAAATAGTTTTGATGATGAAGAAGGTGCAACAATATGAGGCAGAAGCTATAATTAAATTTCGCCACATGTGCACAGTAAATACAGACATAATACAGTTAGTTAAATTAAGTCAACATTAGGTATTAAGGCGCAACTAGAAATGAACTCCCTTTGAAATATTTTGGCTCCAAAACAAGTCATTCATATAAGTTAAACTTTAAACAATTCGTATACAGGGTGAGCCAGCAATGTGTATAAGAATCTTAAGTCATTTTACAATTAAATTGATTTTGTTTTTGTAAATCAAATTTATTTAGTATAAATAAGCATATAAACCATTTATTTGTTATTGTTGTCGATAACGAGATTTTGTTAGATTTTTGATATGATTAATGCTGATAACTTATGATATTTAAGATGTGGACATTTCGAGCATAGCTTCTCAGGGAAGCCAAATAAATTGATTGCATGCATTTAATTCAATTACGAAAACAAAAACAAAAAACAAATACAAATGCAAATACTCATACAGCATAATAAATAAAACAAATACAAATACAAATACAAATATAAATACAATTAAACTGCACTCGAAACAGTTAAGTGAATAAGAAAGGTGTTCAATTTGCTTTTTACTAGCCATGATAAGCAACACTCGAGCAAACACGAATTTTAAATGTACATGTAAACAATTCTCAAAATTAAATAATTAATAAACACACATTTTTGTGCACATGAAAACCTTTTCGCAACTAAAAGTAAAAATAAAATAAAAAAAATATATAACACAAAATGTTATCTGTGGAATATGCAAATGTTGTAAAAACGATTATGGATGTAACGAAGCGATATGTATAGGTTAGTTACCATAGAAAACTGTAAATACAATTTTAAACATTATAAACAGAGTAAAAACAACTATAAATCATGCTGCAATCGACAAACAACAACATAAACAAAACAAAATATGTATAAAAAAAAGAGACGAACATTCAATGTACGTTCTTTAATTTAACACGTTAAGCAGAAAAAATGCTCGAATCAAAGGATATGTATTCAGGAACTCCAACGAGTCGAGTAACTAACTAAATATGCAGCAACCATTTCATATTTAATGAGCTACTAGAAAATAGAAATAAAAACCCAAAGCAACCGTCAAGTACATGTGTATGATAGTACATATGTATATGAATGTATTCTGGTCTTAATAAAAAAAAAAAACAAAAACAAATGCAAAATAGAATCAATAAAAATGCAAATGTATATGTATTAAGTGGCAAACTGGCGAGTAATTTAAAAGCAACAAAATATATATTCAGATGACATAAATGAAAACTTAAAAAGAGTTACTCGGGAGAATACTAAAATAAAAAATATAAATAAAAAAAAAAATGCTTTAACAAACATTGAAACTTGATATATTAAATTGAAAAGATAAACAAAATACGGTCGGGCACTTGTTAATCACTTTATGTTATTTAATATGCAATTAAAACAAAACTGAAGGCCGGCAAAAATAATAAACGAGTACTCACAAAAACAACAACAAGTATGAGTATAACTGGCAATGTATAAATTGATTCGTCTATTCATTCGCACATCTTTTGGTTGTGAACTTGTTTTATTTCAAATAATATAAATAATAATAAAAAATATAAAATAATGTGCTTTTTGTTTCTCTTTTTACGAGTAAATTGCAGCAGAATCATTTCATACTATATAAAAAAATTTGGAGAGAAAGATAATTAATAATTTAATGTGAGCACAAAATATATATGAAAACTATATATTACGCTAATCTGGTAAATTACAGACATACCGAAGTAGACATCAAATTTATACAATTTACAATGCATAAAAAATTTAAATTTAAGGGAAATATACAAAAAAAAATGGGCGTGGCAAGCGGTTTGGTGGAGTATGCATTATGAAGGTAAATAAAATAAATTTAACTTGGCGATATTGATTAAAATTAACTACAGCAATGCCGAAAATTAAACTTTAATACTCATAGATTTTTTAATATTTTTTTCCTACTTTTAATAATTTTATTTTTTTTATTTGTAAGTTGTCTATTCTGTTATTTCCTGTAAAGTCTTGGAGCTCGTAAGTCCTTGCTGTTGCCACAGGAGCTGCCTGTCAATGATGAAGAGTACTTGCTTAATTTGAAATAATAACTTGTTTAAGTACGTAAATTTGTACAATTAATTATGCTAATAAGGCTTGGCCCGACCGAGACCTAAAAGTCGGGCCAAAAAGGCAACCGGGTAAAAGCTTAAACAATAAAAAGGGTTAAATAATTAATTTCAATGCTGTTGCAATTAGTTTCCACTAAATTTTTCATGAGTTCTGTCCACTTCGCTTAGAAGAAACGCTAAGATAGGTCATTTCATACACAACAAAAAAAAGGGGACTTCAAAACGGACAAAAAACGAAAGAAAATAAAACCAAAATAAAAAAGAAACTGTTAACGAACAAAGGCCACTTTTGATGGCCACTTAATGAGGCATCTAATCAAATTAGCTTGCCCAAAGGACTTTTGATCAAATATGCGAAAAACTTTGAAAAATTGCGCTTCATTTTGTTGAAGTGTCATATGGCGAAAGCGTAATTTATGTGATTTTAATTAGCAGGATGTCATCCAGTTTACAGCCTGCCTCCTGTTGCCTGTCGAATGCTGCCTGCCACTTATTACTTATTACTTATGACTTATGACGCATAGCTGTCATATTCATGTTTCTGCAAGTAATTGAAATTAATTTTGCATTATTTTCAAATACACATAATTTTTTTTTTGTCGCTTTTCTTATTTTGATTGTTGTTGTTGTTGTTGGTGTGAGTGCCATTTGTCATGGAATTTTAAACATTTTCAATTAAGTCGCATTCGGGGTCTTCAGTTGCTTCTCAGCCGCGTTGAGTCGCCTCTAAGTTGCCAAAAAATGCGGCGAAAATAAAGTGAAGTGAATTTTTCGCGCTTTGGCATTTGTCAAAGTTTTGCCAGCTCTGCTCGAGTGTCCTTTCTTCAAAGTTCTGTAACTGCTGCTGCTGCTGCTGCAATCGTCTTCGTCTTCGTCTGTTTGCGTTTCATTAAAATCCATTAAAATGCTGCAAATCAAATTAAAAGTTTCCACTTTTTTACAGGCTGCCAAGCAGTCGGCATCATTGTCAGTCAGACTATTTTTACGACTCTGGTATCCTGCTTAGCTTTAGACCGGATTTCAGTTCGGCTTCAGTTTTTGCTTCGGCTTCTGCTTCGACTTAAACTTCGGCTTCATTTGCATGAGCAACATTTTCTAATGACAATTACAAATCTTTTCTCGCACTTTTCTCGCTGGCCATTGGCTTTTCTTAATTCGAAATTACTTTTTAATTTCTTCGTTAATTTGTGGTATTTGTGTCTTGTGTTTCAACTTCAACTTTATAGATTATCGTAATTGCAAGTTATCTGAAAACTGTTACTGGTTATTTACTGCATAAAAATCCCCATTTTGTTGCGACCCATTGACCTATTGACAACCCTGTGGCAACGTGACCCACAATGACTCATTTGTATGTGGCATGTGGCATATGCGGCTGCCTTATCGTCAAACATGTCACGCATAACAAACAGACTCTCAAGTTGCCCTTGGCCAGATTGGTATGCAAACAGGAACAATCTCAGCACGGAAGAGCCTGTATTTTTATTTTACCATAATGTCATTTAAGGTGACGCAGAGATTTCAATTTCGCTTCAGAAACTCAGCTTATCCGTAATGTTTCCTAATGCATTGTTGATATTTCTGTCGAGTTTTTGCTCTTCCCAATGTCATCCACTCATCAGATAAGCAGATCCATTAAATTGGAACCTATTTTAAAATTGATTTATGCATATTGGAAATTTACTAAAAAATCATGTGAAATTGAACAATAATTTGGACTTGTAAAATGGTCTGACCAACTTCAAACTGTCATAACTTTAACAAAACTTGACCGATTTTCAAGCGGAATATCATTTTGAGCATGATTTGGCCTCTAAATTGATTCTGCATTTAAATTTTTATTATCTAGAAAATTTGATATATTTTCGATACTAAGCCATCTATCATCCCATTTTCCATACTTACCCCTTGACATTTTTTCAAAAACTTTAATTCTTCATAACTTTATCAAAACTTGACCGATTTTCAAGCGGAATATCATTTTGATCATGATTTGGTCTCTAAATTGATTCTGCATTTAAATTTGTATCATCTAAAAGATTTGATATATTTTCGATACTAAGCCATCTATCATTCAATTTTCCATACGAAAACTTTGATCCCTCATAACTTTATCAAAACTTTACCGATTTTCAAGCGGAATATCATTTTGATCATGATTTGGCCTCTAAATTGATTCTGCATTTAAATTTGTATCATCTCAAAAATTTGATATATTTTCGATACTAAGCCATCTATCATTCAATTTTCCATACTTACCCCTTGACATTTTTTCAAAAACTTTGATCTCTCATAACTTCATTAAAAATTAACCGATTTTCAAACGGAATGTCATTTTGATCATGATTTGGCCTCTTAATTGATTTTGCATTCAAATTTTTATCATCTAAAAAATTTGATATATTTTCGATTCTAAGCCATATATCATTTAGTTTTCCATACTTACCCCTTGACATTTTTTCGAAAACTTTAATCCCTCATAACTTTATCAAAACTTAACCGAATTTCAAGCGGAATATCATTTTGATCATTATGTGGCCTCTAAATACATTCTGCATTCAAATACTTTTAAATTCGTTCAAAAAACTTCTATTTATTAGATTAAAATACTTAGTATTAGTAATATGGTCTTATTTTAAGAACACAAAAGTTAAGATGAATGATTGATTTTAGAAATTGATTTTTTTCAGTGCAGAAAGAATATATATTTACGACAAAAGCCCATTGACAAGCCAGGTTAAAAGGCATGCATAGCAGATTATAATATTGTATCAACAATTGAAAAGAATTACCTAAAACCCACTGAAGAACTCGCCATGAGCGACAGACATTGGCGCTGAAAAACACATGTGCAAAATGTTTTTGGCAAGGACTTCTGACAACACTTAAGATAGGCTGGGGAATCGGAGCCGAAGCCGGAGTCGGAGGTGCAGACAGCAAACGTAAACTCTTCAATAATTGAACGTGAAGTCATGAGGAAGCGATAAAATCAAATTGCTTCCTTAATGTGTGAAATTGATACAGGAAACAATTTTCCACATTGTTATGAGGCGCACATGTTGTAAGCGACAGCTTCAGTTTCAGTTTCAGAAGAGTCAGTTTTAGCATCAGCATCCACATCAGCATCCACATCCTCATCTCTATACAGATTCACATATTCACATCCACATCGACATCAAAATACGAAATAGGCATCAGGTCTAAAGGTGGCCCTCATTGCCGCCATTGCTATTGCTATTGCTATTGAGTATTTCGATTACAAACGTAAGCCGGAATGTTCGGCAATCGCGTGCACAACCAATTTCGAGTGATTTTGCCGTTTCTGCCGGAGGCAGAGGCCGTCGATGGGAGAATTTCACGCCTGCTAACTAACAGACTTTGCAGTTAGGTTCAATATTATTTATCAAGCCTCGGATGCGACAACTCGATACATGCTCCTAACCGAACCTTGGCCCCAATGTGGTGCACGGTCCATCAGCGCATGCAAATATGCTTTTGAATTGGTTTACGGCCATTGAAGCGTGCACATTGGCATCGGGAAATAGACGTAGAAGAGCCAAAGAAGCAAAATCTGACTACGGCTACGACTACACTGACAGAAAAAAATGTCCTAAAATCAAGATTTGGGCCTTAAAACTAAGAATTTTGAAATAAAAAATGTGTCGAGAGCATTAAATTCTTTAATTAAGAACATTTTAAACAAGATCAAGCTTTTATTTTTAGAATAAATGTATAGTATAAAAATTAAAGATAAAATTTTTGTAATTAATTTTTTCTTTAATTTTTATATTATACATTTTATTCTGTATTTAATTTTGTCTTTATTTTTTATATTAGACATTTTATTCTGTCCACTGATCAAAAAAATGTTCTAAAATCAAGATTATGGTCTCAGAAACAAAATTGTAGGTCTAAATAATGAGTTGAGAACTTAAAATGCTTAAAAGAAGAGAGCAAATCATGGTTTAAAGAACATTTAAAAAAAGAACAAGATCTTATTTGAAGAAAAAATGTTCTTAAATTTAATATTAACAATTTAAAATTTTTTTAATATTAAATTTATATTTTTAAGAAGATTGTTTCTGATTTTAAGAGCTGTTTTTTTCAGTGTACGGTTCTAGCACTTACTCTGACTCTGGCTCAATGGCATGTGCGTTTGTTGTTTGTTGTTGGTCTTGGCCAGCTTTTGCTAATGGCGTGGCTAACACGATTTGTGGCAGACCGCGAGTGGTTATGCGGTCGGCTCAATTCTCGGCCAGCCTTGATTCACCTGCTGATGGGCATGATGAGCAAATGCAATGCCTGATCAAACATTTCGATTGGTTTGCTGCTGCTGAGACGTATAGACTTATAGACGGTAGTTTCAATTGCAAACGCTTTAATCAAAACGAACCTGTGTCTACACCTGGACTCCAGCTAATGTGCGCCAATTTTAGTTGGAACACAAGCGAAGAATATTAACAATGCCCAACAACTACAAGGCGAACAATGTGAACTACAACGAGTGCAGTTAACGTGGCCCAAAAGGGAGATGGGAATGGGGAAATGGGGAAAAGGGAGCTGGCAACATGGGAAACGGGAGCTGAGCGACAAGCGCCGTTGCGTCAATGGAAAGATGACGTTACGCGACAATTTTCCGCTTGAATTACGCTGCCAGTTCATGCTTCGTTTGCACAGGCCAAGAACTGAGACAGAGAGAAAGAGAGAGAGAGAGAAAGGGAAAGAGAGAGAGGGAAAAAATAAATAAACGTTAGCAAATTTCCATTTTACAGCATCGCTGCCACATCATCCACAGCCAAAGCGGAGCACGCACCTGTGCGACACTCGACACTCGACAGACGACAGACGATGCGACAATCTATGGTTGCTGTTGTTGCTGCAGTTGTTGTTGTTGCTGCTGTTGTTGCTGCTGCGTGCCGCGTTCTGCGTCGACTTTTGTCCCTTGTACATTGCTGCAGCTGCCTTTGACTCTGCCATGTTCTATTCTATTTCTTTTTTTTTTTTATACTAATTCTCCACAGAGATAAGCCCTACGCAAATAATGATAAACTATAAAATTGCATGGAGGAGAAGAAATAATATCTAGGAAATAAAGATGTGCAAAAAGGCGGAAAATAATTCAACTAAACAATATACACGTATTTACATAAATGCGATATGAACCGTGATATTCAATTACCATGCTAATGGACAATGGACTGAATTTCAATGTTCAACTAGTCGAACACAATATTAGAGGGGTAAGAAAACCCTTTGACCTAAGACCTATTAAAAAGCATATACAAAACATGGTTGTTTAAATGTTTACAAGTTCACATTTCTAGTTAATAATACCTGTTACTTAAAAAATAAGTAAAAGGGTATATTGTTTTCATTGGAATGTATGTAACAGGGAGAAAGAGGCATCTCCGACCCCATAAAGTATATAAATTCTTGATCAGCATCAACATCTATAAGAAGTAGAGATACCAAATTTGGCGCACAGATGTATATAGACCCCATGCAGGTCACCACACCCAAAGTTTTTAAGATAATACAGTTCTTATGATAATTAACTTTATCTATTTATGTTATCTATAATCTCACTTAAACACAGCAAGATCAAATAAGTAGAACGGGAGTAATAGCCAACCAAAGTTCTTAAAGCATTACAAGCTCCTTAAAGTATGCAGTAGATTTTACATTTTTGAAAAATACAACAGCACACCCACAATTTTTAAGATAATACAGTTCTTATGAAAGTAACCATTATCTATTAATATTATCTATAATCTCACTTAACCGCAGCAAGATCGGACAAGTATAACGGCAGTAATAGCTAACCAAAGTTATTATTATAGTTATTATTTCAATACAATCACCTAAAAGTATGCAATAGTTTTTATTACGTAGTAATTTCTTTAAAGTAACGGATATTCTATGGTCGGCATCTTGACTATAGCCCACTTTCCCACTTGTTTTCATATCAATTGTTCTAATTTGTCTGTTCGATTGTTAAACATCCGTTTGAATTGTGTAAGTCATTTGACCTCTGAATCTTTTTCAAAATAACACAGTCAAGTGCTCAGCATGTTTACAAATGTGCACAACGCAAATGACTGCAAACATTTATACAAATGTATTGGGGCTATAAACATTTATAATAACAAGAAACAAAAGCAAAAGCAAAACCTTAAATCGAAATCTAATAAAATTTTCCATTTTTCTATGCGCAGTTAACTTTATGCGACATTTATGCGTGTGCAAAGTGTTAAGTGTGTGCACACACACCCACACACACACACATACGCACAATGCCACACATTGAAGCAACATGCAAATGGGCAACATTTGCTGCTGTCGCTTGCCACAAGACATGATGTCCTTTTGGGGCATATAAAAGGCAGCGTTGTAGGCACACAGCAGTAAAATACTTATGCGTATGCTGTAAGTACGTAATATATATGCAGACACATACACATACATATGTATATATACAATATATATATCCTTTATCTTTGGCAAACTTTTAAACTTTTTTAAATCGCCAAAAATGAAAGAAATGCAGACGAACTTCAGAGGCTGCTTGTTTTGAGAATAGGACACCCGATCCTTGGGCTTGTTGAAAGCCATTTTACCACACTGAAAAAAATATCAACTTTTTAATTTAAGAACATGCATCCTTAATTTTTCGATCTTAAAATATATACATTTTTAGACATTATTATAATTATTATTTAAAATGATTTATTATTAATAACTAATATTAAGAATATTTATCTAAGAAAATGTAAGATAAATTTACCAAGACAGAATAAAATGTATAAAAGTCAAAATTAAAAAAAAGACAATAATAAATAGTAATATAAAATTAATTGTTAATTTATTTTATATATTGATTTTTATTTAAAAAACATTTATTCTTAAAATAAGAACTTGACGCATTTTTAGACCAAAACACTTATTTTTTAGACCGAAATCTTGATTTTAGAACATTATTTTTTATCAGTGCAGCAGCCGGGCGAGTATTATTTTTGGGCTAAAGAATATGGCCACAGCATTGCAGTGTGTGCGAGTGTGTGTGTGTGTGTGTGTGTGTGTGTGTGTGTGTGTGTGTGTGTGTGTGTGTGTGTGTGAAAAAGTATGCGCAAACTTTCGTAATTTATGTCATACGAAGTGTTAACCGCATGATGGCTGCACGCCGGATTGGATTTACAATGCTAAAAACTCCGGCAAAGCGAAACTTCACCGGCGTCGTAGTTGGTTGTTGGTAGTTGTTGTTGTTGTTGTTGGTAGTTGTCGGTTGGACATAGATCCAACTTTTTTGCCTTTCTCAAAGTACTTTTTATTGGTGTTAAGTTAGTGAAGCAAACGCTTTGGGTTCCTGGTCTGCTTAATTGTTTTTCCATTTTTTGGTCAGTCAAAATATCAAATTAAATTTGCCTTGCACCGACTTTTGCTGGAGTTTCAGGGATCTTTTTCAGTTTCCCAGCCATCTTTCGTCCCTCATCACGACTGAATGACTAATGAAAGTTATTTAAAATAAATAAATGTTCATTTGGAGCGCCTTTTCAATGTTCATTTCGATGTATTTAACTTTTGCCGCATTTCATTTCATTTCCCTTTTTTTTCTCCCGTCCATTTTCTGAAAGTCATTTAGTGAGCCGTGGGCGGGCTGCTTACAAATTTGTATCTCATTTGCAATCGAGCGCCTGTGATTAATTGCCTTTCAATTTTGAAAATTATGTATACTTATATATAGAAAAAAAAAGGTCTGGCAAGTGGCCCATATATTTAAAAATATAACTGACTGTATCTGTTCTGTGCTGTTCTTTTATTTTCTCGTATTTGTCTGCACAAAGTTTTCGCATAAAGCAGCCTCACTCTAGTTGTAATTTTCTTAGCTGTTTTTTGTGTTCAAAAAAATAAAAAAAGGAACTTGATGCCAAATTTAATTAGGCGCAAAGAACAAACTGTGAGTTTGGTTTGGCGCACAAGACAAACGAGCGGTCGAATTCGATTTGAAACGTTGCCAAGAGCTGAAAATGATTTCGGGGTTCATCTTTGAAAAGGGTTTTCCGTCGACTTTTGCTTCCTTAAAAATAAAAATAAAAATAAAAATGCACAAGGCCAGACATTAATCAAATGCTCAGCTAATTTCAACTGGCTTCAAAGTAGCTGGCAAACAATTAAAGGACTACAACGTACATTACTCATACGTCATGTTGGCCCACGTGCCAAACCATTTTGTGTTAATAAAGTCGCAGATGATGAAATGTGGCTGATGAATTGACGTTGACATATGCAACACGGCACTTGGGTGTTTCCGTTCCAGTCTGTACTATAACACAGGTATTAAATTGCCAGCAATTACGTTTTTATTGTGCTAAAATGCACCTGTGCATATTCCTGATGGCGCAATTTCGAACAAAAATAAACGACATCAGAAAGAACAACATTGCATGCGAATATGTGAGCACAGTCTCCACAGTCTCCACCGTCTGTCTGTCCTGTCTGAGCAACAAAACCAACAACTGTGGTAACTGTACAATAACAGTTGTAGACTCACCTATAGACATACGTGTAGACTGGCCATTCTGCTATCCTGTCCTATTCTGCCCCACAAAACAGTTTTCACATCTAAACAGGCGCACTCTGCCAAAGTATTAAAAGCTCATATGATTGCTTTTGTATCTATGTATCAGTTTGTATCTGTGTGTGTGTGTGTGTGCCGGCAATATTAGCACAGGTAAATGTTGAAAATTAACATTGAACTTTGTTCAAATGCTTAACACAGACAATCAAGTTCAGTCAAGTCCAGTCCAGTCGACTGAAGTCGAGTCGATGTGTCACAATGTTATTGCAATTTTCCGGTTTCTGCATTGTGTGTGCATCGCTGGTAAACTTAATGCCAAGCTAGACATACGAGGCACAGATAACCGATAACAGTGACAACTGCAATAACAACAACAGCAGCAGCAGGAGCCTCTTTACCCCCATTTCCCCCTTTCCACACTTCTTACCCGCATCATGCATCTGTCGACTGACCCCGGTATGCATCGTTGACCGAACCAACATAGGAGTAGACATAGACCGGAATCAACATCTCGGCAATGTCACACAGCGAATGTAATGCCAACGAACTAAGAGGTATCTGCACAATGGGCATATTAACTGTAATTCAGATGTAAAAAAAATTAAAACTATCAACAGCTTAATATCTGTTTTCGTTTTAAAATATACCCCACCCTATGCTTAGGTTCTTTTATTTTAATTACAGGATTCACTGATTATATAATGTAATTTAAAAAAAATAATTATGTGTCTCTAAATCTTAATATCACTGTGGGCGGCAGTCTTCGCTAGTGACGAAAGTAGCACGAAGGGCTCAAAAGGCGACTAGCAATACATACAGCTAATATAAAAAATTTGCTTCGAAAATTGTTCGATCAGATCGAGTTATATACCGATCGAATGGTATTGGTAGAATTAACCTCGTGAAAAGTTTTTTTCTTTTAAGTTATACTATCGACAACTAAGTATCTGTTTTAAAAATGACAGATTTTCTTCTGTTTTTCGTTTTAAAAAAATAACCCACCCTATGCTGAGGTTCTTCTATTTTACTTACCTGTTTAACTGTTTAGATATATTAAGTAGCTAAAAAATATAACATATTATAATATATTTAATTTCTCTGAAATTGTGTTTGATATATTTTGATATTTTTTAAAGCCAGTGTGCCTTCCTATAGTAAAAAGTATTGTAATTGCAGATTGACAATCACATCCACTGTGCATGGGCCGTGTCGCGATTGACTTGCTGCCTTTTGAGACTTGGACTGTTGTTGTTGTTGCACCGGCAGAGACTTGATAAACAACAACAAAATACAAATAGTCCTTGGACTTCATCAACAGCTGGCAACGGACAATGTACAACTGGCAACAGCTGAAAGCTGTTGATTTTGATTTGCGGTGACGATTCAAGTGGCTCCACAAACAGAGCAATATTATATTACAGTGACCACACACGACGCAACCCTTTGAGGCGCCCCCCAAACCCCCCAAAACCGTCCAATGGATATGGCCAACAGTTGCAGGCAAAACCGCAAAATTAGTTAACTTTTGCGGTGTGTTGCGTGGGCGATAAGTAAGCAATGAATGCTTAAGGTTAACGTTACAACCTTTTGTGGTTTGTCACTTGCACCTATCCGTGTAACTACGTGTGTGTGAGTGTGAGTGTGTGTGTGTATGTGTGTGTATGTGTGTGTGTGTGTGCGGTTGATAGGTCGCTATACAGGCAGTCCAATGATTATCCCAACCCAAGTATTTGTCTCTTAATTTGCTGTCGGATTCAATCGGATATTCAACCATATGAGTATAAGTAGTTCACAAGTTATGGAAGCTGCTAATTAAACGTATTAATTAAATGTGGTTAGCACTTCACGATAAAGCCATTCATCTATGAAAAGTTAACATATCACATCTACACGTTGCTGTAATTCTAAACATAAGCTGGTCAGCTTCATAGATCTATGCAGAAGTGCTTAATTGATTTGCAATGGCAAGTGTTTATATTCAATTATCTATTAATTAGATTTAAGCAATCAGCAGGTAACTTCAATCACAAATCATGATTCCTATTTACTACTATTCCCATTTAGTAAGAGATTTTCAATAATCAAAATGTTAAATATGAAAGTAATTAATACTGCTTATACCCGTTTCAAATTAAAGACCTTTTCGCCCCCGCATATCGCGAAAAAACACCAAGCCAGCAATTTTTAAGATTATACAGTTTTTTTTGGTAAATAACGTTTTCTATTAATATTATCTATAATATCACTTAACCATAGCAAGATCGGATAAGTAGAACGGGAGTAATAGCTAACCAAAGTTATTAATAAAGTTATTATTTCAATACAATATCCTAAAAGTATGCAGAAGATTTTGTTTCTTTAATACAATCACCTAAAAGTATGCAGTAGTTTTTTATTACTTAGTAATTTCTTTAAAGTACTTTACTATATATTGAAATAAGTAATAATAATATTAAATAATAATAATAATAATAAATTAAAACATGTTATATATTTTTAAATTAACTTTGATTGGCCAAGTTTTCGGACTACGACAGAATTATTGCATTAAAGTGGAGGAAATGCTTAAATTGAGATTTGTTGCAGCAACAGAAGAGATTATTATTGGCCATTAGAACATAAAACACAGATGGCAAAAACAAGCAGTGACAGGTAGCCAAGTTAACAACGACAACCGAGTGCAGTTTAATTAGCTCAAAAATAAAATGAACTTGGTAGGGATGGGGTGAGGAAATAAAGGGAGGGGTATGGCCATTAAAGTGGGCTTTGGTCAGTGAGTAGTAACCTTACATTTTATATTTATTAACCTTTAGCTTCAGGTTGCTTTACCTCGTTTGGCCTTAGGACGGCAATACCACACAACAACAATAACTGTAATTTCACTTTATGACTGCAAATCACAACAAAAGCATAAAGGCACCACAAGGACAACAAGAACGAACTGTGTGTGTGTGTGTGTGTGTATTGTGCACTGAATGGTCCTGGACATTATGAGCCGATCTCACTCCGAGCAACTGCTTTCCTCGCTTTTCCCTTTCCCTCTGCTGTAGAACGCACAATGCGGCGTATACGCAACCTTTTCTTATGGACAATTGATGTCTCTGTTCTCTGTGGCAGAAGCTCAGACTGAGAATGGGAATGGAGATGGAAATGGGAATGAGACTGTATATATGATGTTTCAGTTGCCAATGCTGTTATTTGCCCGCCGGTCTTGACTTGGCCTGGCTCGTTTCAAATGTTGTTGTTAAGTCCGGAACATGACATTAGCCATTAACTCGCTGCATGCACTCGCCTTTGGTTTACATTCGCAAATAAAACACACGCAGACCAAAGGGGAGAGAACAGACACAAACACAGAAGCAGAAGCAGTAACAGAAACAGAATCACTGTTGAAATAAAAATGTATAAAAAAGGACATTTGAATTGGACTTATGGGACCACAACAAGCGCCAGAGTAACATTTTATTCGTATTATTACAACTCAAGCGGAGACTGAGCAAGGGTCTGATTGCAGATACTACAGTCACAGTTACCAACCAGCACCAGCAACAACAACAGCAACAACAGCAATAACAATATGTCCTTTTGTTGTACAGTGGGCAGTGGCTTTATAGGAAGGGGTTTGGCATGACCGCTGAGCTTGGAGCTGTCAGTCCCTCATCTAGTCCACTATGTAGACAAGGAATGCCAACGATTCACAGTGAATTCACTGATAAGGATTACGTTCTTAGTTCCCAGTCAAATCGAGCTTTATGCTTTTAATGGAGTGCAATAAGCACAGTAAATTCTTATTTGGACATGAAAAGTTTCTAAAATATTTATTTAATTAATTTTAATAAATTCTTTGATTACCAAAAGTTAAGGTTCATTTAAAATTGATTAAAAAAATTTAAAAATCTATAAAATAATAGTTATTCTAATAATTGAAATTACTTTAAAAGGTTATTGATATAGAAAGAATACAGAATTCATTTAAAGAGCATTCAAATGTTTTTTCAGGGACTGTAAATTATGTTTTTTTTTGTTTTTTTCAATTGACAACATTATACATTTCAAGATCCTGTAAAAAAACGTGAAATTTACCAAAATTTTTCTTTAAATCTTAGCAATCTCACCATGATCTTAAATAAATTTTTATATTTTCTTACTTATGAAATAATATTTTTAAGCAAAAAAATAAATCTTAAGAAATAATCATTAAATTTGAGCAAAATTTATACCATAATAATTATAATCATAATAATTTTTTCTTGAGCTTTATAGTAAAACTTATAATGATTACAGTCCCTGGTTATTTTTTCTTTAGCTACGATCACTGACTTAGAAGAGAGTCACAGTCTCAGTGTTAACATACAACCATAGAAAATAAAGGATGTGTGTTCTAAATGTAATAACGACTTTACAAATAAAAACCAGCAGCATCAGCTGGAGTTGGAGTAAGAGGAGTGGGAGAAACAACAAAGTACCAAAGTCCAAAGTGCGTGGGCTGGGCAGTTGATTTCGAGATGGAAGTGATGGAGGTAGATACTCTTGGACATACTTATAGACCTACACACACACTCACTCACACACACATGAACTGTGGCAGTTAAGCTTGCCAAGATTCAAGACATCGTGTCGACTGTGGAGTTGATTTCTTTTGCGTTTGGCTAAAACCAGGCACCGATGCTGCTGCTGCTGCTGCTGGTGATGGTGATGCCAATTCCTGGGTTGGCTGCTTGTTTTATAACCTTTTCACTTTATTTCCCTGGGGGCAGATAAAAAATGAAGAAATCCTTATCACAGCGTGTCAAGGATTTGCTTGTGTCCATTCCGTAGGACAAGCGGCTCCATAATACGCTTATTTGTAACGCGTCCTGGGCGCGCCATTCCAGTGGGCGTGGCCTTCGGGGCATGGTCAGAGGAAGAGGCAAGTGGCAAGAGGCAAGAGACAAGGAATGTGCGACAATAATGTGACTAGCAACGGAAAAAAGAGCAACAAATAAAAAGTTAACGATGAGTTTGTTATATGTTTATATTGCCAGCGAGCAAGCAACATGAAACAACACATGAAAGAGACAGACAAACTGAGAGTAAAAGAGAGAACAAGTGGGAAAAGCTGTAGTCGAGATCCCGACCATAGGATACCCGTTACTTATTACAATATATATAAAAGTACTTTAAAGAAATAAAATAATAATAAAAACTACTGCATACTTTTAGGTGTTTGTATTGAAATAATAATATTTTTTAATAACTTTGGTTAGCTATTACTCCCGTTCTACTTGTCCGATCTTGTTGCGGTTAAGTGAGATTATAGATAATATTAATAGCAAACGTTATTAACCATAAAAACTGTATTATCTTAAAAACTGTGGGTGTGCTGTTGTATTTTCCAAAAATGTAAAATCTACTGCCTACTTTAAGGAGCTTGTAATGCTTTAAGAACTTTGGTTAGCTATTACTTCCGTTCTACTTGTCCGATCTAGCTGCGGTTAAGTGATATTATAGATAATATTGGGATCCATTGGGATCTGCATGTGAAAGTTTTGTATCTCTATCTCTTATAGTCTTTGAGAACGAGGCGCTCACACGGACGGATAGACAGGCGGACGGACAGACGGACCAAAAAACACAATATACCCTTTTACTTATTTTTTTAGTAAAGGGTACAAAATGAGAGAAAAAGGTGTGAGTGTAGCAAGAGTAAAAGAGACAAATCAACAATCAACGCAAATTTCATGACAAAACGTAAAACTGCGTAAATACATTTGATGTAACTGTTGGCCGAGAAGTTACTCTTTATGATCCGCAGGCGATTACATACAGCAGGAGACAGGAGAAGGCAGGAGGAGGCAGGAAAAGTCAGGAGTGGTCAGGAAAAGAGGCTGGCATGTTTATTGTTGTAGCTGCTTTCCAAGCATTTCAATAAATAATGCAGAGAGTTGAGCAAGTCACATATGGAAAAACCAAGTCCATAAAACGAAGCTCACATTTAAATTAATTTACTTAACTTTAGTTTAGTTGACGTTGGTTAAGGGTTGCTTCTTGGCTTTGCATTCACTTGCACTTTCACTTGGTCCAAATCAATGCCCAGCTGGCTAATTAAGCGCAAAATTTGCATAACTGACAACGCAAACAGACAGACGACAGCTGAAAGGAATGAGATTGAAGCCAAATGAAACTAGAGCCAAGTTATGACACAGCCAGGGATAAGCAGTGAGGGACAATGGATTAAGCAAACATCATCAAGCTTAAAAGCTACGACAACGTGACCGCCACAACGACAATTTACATGCAGGCAAAGTTTGAACTGAACTGAGGGTGGACAAGGGGTGGGTGAGGGGAGGATCAGGGGGAGGGTAAATGTACACTGATCCAAAAAAATGTTATAAAATTCAGATTTTAGTTTCAGAACTAAGATTTTTGGTCTAAAATATGCATTGAGAACATAAAATTCTTTAATTAAGAGAACACATCTTGGTTTTAAGAACATTTTAAGAGCAAGTTTTTATTTTAAGAATATATGTTCTTTAGATTAAAATGTAAAGATTCTCTTTTTTTATTTTTTTTTCTTATTTAATTTTGATTTATATACATTTCATTCTATCATTGTAATTTCAAAAATGTTTATTTATATTGTTTGGAGTAGGATTCAAACCGGCGCCTACTGCTTCACAACTGAAGCGGTATCTCTAACCAGAGCGCTACGGGTCAACTTTTTGTTCTTATGAAATAGTACATATTTTTGCTTTCCCAACAATTAAAAGTTTTTATTCTTTTATTAAAATTTTTATTTTTGTATTAATATTTTAAGATTTTTTAGATTGATAACCTTAGTTTAAGTAATTTGGTCTTAAAATAATATTATTTTAAGAAAAAAAAATAATTAAGATGAATGTTTATGATTTTAGAAGTTGTTCTTTTTTTCAGTGTAAGGCTGACTATGGCTAAGGTGCGACAGTTTCGAGTTGGAGTCGTAGTCCAGTTGGGTGTCATGGAAGTTTGCTGTCAAAACTATGCCACAAAGTATGCTAAGTTATGCGTCTGACGTTGCAAGTGTGTGTGTGTGTGTGTGTGTGTGTGAGAGTGTGAGTGTGTGAGTGTGAGTGTGTGAGAGTATGTGCTCCAGCATGTGTGACATTTCAGCAGCCGTTGACAGCTGAAGCTGAAACTGGCGTTGGCGTCGGCGTTGACGTTGGCGTTTCCGTCGTTGACTTTGATTATGATGCGGTTGCAGACAATGAAGCCAATGACTTTGGCCAGCTGATAAAGATGTCCTTCCGCTTTCGGCCAGGCATCTAAAAGTATGCAGAGCGTGTCGTGCTTGGTTACTTTCGCTAGTCGGCAAACTTTTAGCCTCGACCAGTCTCACACACACACACACACACACACACACAGACACATTTGCTGTGTGCCTAAACGGCACATCACGTAGACATCATTACGCCATCAGCATCAGGCTCTCAACTGTCTCTGGGTCTAGGACTAGAGCGAACAGCGGGTTAGGCTAGCGATCTGCCTGACGACTGGTGTGAAATATGTTGGCTTTTGGCGCAGATTGTAGCAAATAAAAACCTAACGCAGCCCAGCACACACCCACACACCCATCCACACCCACACACACACTCGCCTTTTTCAGTGGCAGCGGGTTAGGCTAGCGATCTGCCTGACGACTGGTGTGAAATATGTTGGCTTTTGGCGCAGATTGTTGCAAATAAAAACCTAACGCAGCCTAGCACACACCCACACACACCCACACACACACACACATACACACACACACACACACACTTCCCCTCTTCAGTGGCAGCTGCCTTTGATGTGGCTGAACCTGAAGCACAAGTTGGAACTGGCTGCTGGAAGCTGATGACTTCATTAGCGCGCACTATCAGTGCAAATGGGGCAGCATTATGAGGCAAGGACATGAAGCATGGTGTTGACCGCAAAAGTCGTTGTTGGCCAAAAGCCACTGGTCAGTGCATTAGATGCTGCTTTGGGCAGTTCATTAGCTGCGGGTCATTAGAGCCAGTGACCTTACATTTAAATGAACTCTGCACTCTGCATGAGGGGCAACATTTAAATGCATATGTGGCGCCTTGTCAATCGTAATCCACTTAGCAGCTGAGAGAAGAGAAGAGAAGTGGAATGAAGGATTGCAATTCCTATGAGTTGTTGCAACGCAAATTGATTGACTCGCTTCATTGGCTATGAATACTCGGTATACTCTTGTCTCTTTCCTTCTCCTATCTCTCTCTCTCTCTGCTTGCCACAAGCACGTGCGTCTAATACGTCAAACATGCTTACGCCAATAAGTCGTCATCCTGCTGCACATCCTGCTTGTTGTATCCATTGCTATGCTGGCCAAAATCTTATTGCCAGGCCTTGACTGCAACGAGACAGCCAACAGACGGTCTAACGGCCAGGTCAAAGGGTTGAGAAGGGCAACGAGGGGCAAACATTGCAACATTGCAACATTGAAAGCAATTCCATTGATGTGGATGCGGCCTGAGGCAATGAGGCAATGAGGCAAATGGCAAGCAGCAGGCGGAGAAGGACTCTGCACCACTTTTCGGTAACTCTTTTATGCAACTTTTTGCTTTATTATCTATCTTGCAGGTACCCAGAGACCTTCCTCTGCTTTATCAGCTTGTTTGGGGTTTTTTATCCTTTCTCTTTTTGGTTTTTTTCTGTTTTTTTTTTTCAAAGTTTCGCTGAGGAATTGAACGCATTACGTACAAAGCGTTGAGGCTCTTTCAATGATTTTATTTTTTGCGCATTTGCCGTTTCAGGGTAATGAAGGATATTGAAAGAGCTTTTAGCATTCGGTTTGCGGCACGGACTCTGTATAAGGATGAAGATGAGCATGAGGATGTGGATTTGTGATAGCGAATTAAGAGCAGAAAAGAGAGAAACTAAAAAGTTGTGTGTGTGTGTGTGTGTGTGTGTGTGTGTGTGTGTGTGTTACTATCGAAGATCTCTTACCGAACTTTGGACATCCGAGTATGTGAAAGTTATGTCTGTATAAGCAGCCCTCGATGGATTTGACAATCAACAAAGCCAAGTTTACTGCAACTGACTATAAAAAACATAAGATTAAACTTTAAATTGTGCTTAAATTCGAATAGATACTTAAGTCTCTCTAATGCTTATTGTATTATTGGATTTTAAACTCAACCATAGTACCACAACTATGTAACGATTTGCACTATCTCTATTTGCTGTAGTCAAGCTTCACTGTGGCAAGGGCCACGGCAATGAATGGTCCTTGGTTCATGTTGCGGTTGTTGACGTAATGTAATCTACAAATGCTTCAATTCTGTTGCCTTTTGCTTCGCGATGTCGAAAGAGGTTGCATGCATGTGTTTGTAGTATGCACCATGTTGCAGGTAATAGCTAAAGAAATACATTAAAGACTGCAGCATATATAAAAAATACTTCTACTAAACTATGATCGAATGTCGAAATACGGTCCATTTGGCATTTTCGACGTCATTTTCATCATTCGGCCCGAATGTGGACTTCATTTCAGTACAAAATTTGAATGATCATTTTGGCCCATTCATAACGAATTTTAACATTTTGTATCATTTGCCTTGGCGAATTAAAGTATTTTTTTATCAGTGTATTATACTCATGCATTATTGTGAAATCAATTATATAGCATTGTATTAATACAATTGTCTTATTGCTCACAGTTCGCACTTTGAAGTGTTGCAAATATTAGAGAAATGCGTTAATGCAAATAGGTTTCTAATTAATTTACAATGCACAAATTTAAAGGACATGCAACAATAAGGCACTCGGTTAAATTACTAGAGAGAGGTTGGGCAATTACGGACGGAAAGGCGCGTTAATTAATACAATGGATGCCAAACATTATTAATTATTCATAATCAAATATGCAATTGCGGCATTTGTCGCTGCTTGATGACAGACCAAAACAGCGGGGAATCCATGATTAGGGACAGAGGCAGTCGCTTTCCATTGTCACTTGGGATACATATGAGAGAAATGCAACATTTAGTTAAATTTAAACACATTTCTTTACTAACTTTTAAATTGATTAAAGTTGCAACTTGCTGTAATTGTATGCAATTCACTGGAGCACTGGAGCATTCGATCTAACCACAACCGATCTGACCAATATCCAAGCCGAGCATCCGCTGGAATTTGACCAGAAACACATTCAACCAACTGGTTGAAAATTCCCAAAATGTCTGAAAATGTCTGAAAATGCATCCCTGCATTCCCTGGACTCTGTTACAATTTATGCAAATTGCTTTCAATTTGCCGCGTCTGGGGCACAATGTGATTCAAACAGTGGACGCCGTCAAATTGCGCATACGACCGGTGTACCGATGAACCGGTGCAGTCATTGCAACTGTTTTAACAGCTCCATATGATTTCCGCTAACTCCATATCGACTAAATACAAAGTTGAATTGAAACATGGGATGTTTGAGTATTTGTTAAACATAATTTGGATCACCTTGTCGGCTGCATGTTGTATCCAATTTCCAAATATGCTTGGCATAAATTATGTGCTCGCTGTGCAAAGGAAATTTGATTTTTCGTTGCATGGGAATTTTCATTTTTTTTTTTTTTTTTTGAAAATTTCCAACCAAACAAAAATATTTACGCAAAATGTCAATTGTATTTGAATACGTCTACAAAAGCCAACTGAAATGCTGGTCAGTTAGGCAGTCAGAAGCCTCACAAAGATACTACTCTGACAATTTTGTATAAGAGTGAATTCCGTGTATGGGTGAGTGTGTGTGGGTGAGTGTGTGTGTGTCTCTGGTAATGTGTGTGCAATTTCACTTTGGTTGCAAGTCAAATTTCCGGAACACCTACTGGCAACGCACTTCCAGAGCAATGTCGCATTTAAAAACATTCTGTTCAGATGGTGACATACATGTTCGTATAAGTATATGTGTGTGTGTGTGGATATACAAATACATGCATCACCTTTGCAATGTGGCTGCTTTAATAAAGCCTTCAACAGCAGACGAGCTACAAAGATAACCATGTGTAAGCACACACACCACATTCAGCTCAATCCCCACAGCACTGTCCCACCATGTGATTACAACAATGGCCGCTGAGCTGCCTCACACACTGACTGCAGAAAGTAACCAGCCCTCACATTCAAGTCACAGTGAGTGAAAAGTGTTAGAATCGCAACGAAAATGATGCACAACAGTGATCGACCCTGGACAACTGCGGTCGCTTCAAAAGGAAATTTAAATTTCTTTGTCCTTACTGACTCACTGATCAATGCACAGCTCAAACCATAAAAGCTAGGGCACTGAATTTTTGACACAACATAGCAGAGACAATTTCATTGTGCCATAGGACGGCGTTTTGCGAAACTCGAACTGCAAGGAGGTCAAATTTACTTTGAAAAAATAGCTTAGTATGAAAAATTTACTAAAAATCCTACATTTACAATAATAATATGACTATCTACCAAAAATATGTTGTCTTCAGCCTTATAGAGATCCAAGGACTCTCACAAAAGTGATTTGGGACCTAGGAGCATTAGAAGTCATAGTGAAAGTCACACCTACAATGCATCTGCTGAAAATGTGCGGTGCTTTGACGAACACTGTCTTTAATATCCCAATGGTTGGTTGACAGCTCCAGCAACATGCAGAGACAACGAGTCATCCACTGAAGACTGAGAACTAAGGACTAAGGACTGAGGACTGAACCCTGTGGCCGTGATGATTCCAGCTGATGCTTCAGTTGGCCAAACAAGTGCAGTCGCAGCCATACACACACAGTGGGACTCAGACATGGGGCAGAAGAAGCCTTTGTCAGATCCCACAGAGATTTCCCAGTGGCAACCCTTGGCATATTAACGAACTCACACATCGCATGGCAGCACAGCTACAGATACAGATACAGATAGAGATGCAGATAGAGGGATACAGATAGAGATGCAGATAGAGAGATACAGATACAGGGATAGAGATATAGAGATAGAGATACATGAGGACGGATAAAGCTAAATGGACGCGACGTTGGTTGCTCCTCAATGATTAATAAAACCTCGAACAGGAATCTGCATATAGACATCAAAAGTGTATGCGAATTTGAGTGTGAGTGTGTGAATATTAGTGTTGAATGTGAATAGGAGTTGTGATGGTGCTGGTTGCAGCTGCATTTATATAGAATAGTATTTTGTATCTCCAGCGGAGCTCGTCTGCCACTGTGCGGATGCCATTCAATTTTCCGACTCGCCCATAATTTATTGTTGTAGTCGTGCTGAGCAGCATATGTGTAGCTTGTTAGCAGCACGGACGAAACGACAAAACGACGAAAGGACGACAGTATAAAAGGACTTTCCTATTTTTCTGTAGTATGATGTTCTATTGAAATATTTGCAAATTACTGAAGTGCCCATGTTCCCAGTATCACGCTAAGCTGCCATGCTGTAGCGACTCTTGATGATCCAGCCAGCAGCACAAAGGACAATTTCAGCTACAGAATCAGGTATTCCAAATGTCCTGTAAATGGCGCTGTGCCAGCCAGGCAGGCAGGCAGGAAGGCTGTACTGTATTGTTTAGCTCTGTGCTCTGCAGCTGTCCGTGAACATAATTTATTATAGTCGGTAGTTATTTTAAGGCGTTGCAGGATGAACACACCACACTCGACACACACACACACACACACACACACACACACACGAGAGAACACATGACAGCAATTTTTCCGTAGTTTACAGTGTATTGTATGCCATTCATTAAATAAAATAACTTTGGCCTGTCGTAATTGTCAAAGACAGTTTGATGCTTTTGTGAAATATTGCCAGTAAATTGTTTTGCTGTTGGATCCCCCCTGTTGGATCCTTTAGTAATCATGCAGATTTTGTATTACAAATTATTGACTGTTGTATCTTTATTGGCAGTGTTGCAATTTGCTAAAACTCGACTACTTCATGCATATTAAATGACCAGGACCCATGATGTATGACCCCAGTGAGTTCTGGCATGATTAATGATGTACGACTTGATTGTTGTTGGAGCTTGGTAAAAACTTTTTCTATAACTTCTATGCGCATCAAATTTACTGTACTACTTACGTGAGCAAGGTCAAAATTCGTGGCAAACTCAATTAATATAAGCGTCGGGTAAACAATCAACAATCAACACTCAACTTAGCTACGCCCAATGCCACAGTCTGCGTCATATAAATAGCACAGCTTTAAAACAGTTCCTGCCACACGGAATGTCCTTGGTCAACCGCTGTGTTTGCAATGATGATGACGAGGGCGACTGCCAGGTCCATCATTTCACTAATTAAGCAAATATTTGCTAGGCACTTTTAGGCACTTGCCATTTCCTCTCTGGTCGCTGGCAAGTTATCTGAAAATTTGCACTCATAGAGCTCCTTCTCCGTCCCAGAGCCTACTAAGTCCTGTACATTCACAGCACAGCGCAGCGTCGCCATAATAAAGACTAAGAATAATTCCATGTCAACACACTCATAAATAATGAACTGGCCAGAATGCTGGGCGGCAATGCCTTTGTCATTGCCAACGTTACGCATACATTTAAGGACTCTGACTCAGACTCAGACTCCGACTCAGGTACAGACAAAAGCAAAGCTAGCAAAATATTTATCATTTACAATTTGTAACCAAGTTCTTAAGACCGCAACAGGGTTTCTCTACCAAATACCATAGAGCTTTAGTACTTAACTATAACTGGCTTGAAATATAACAAATAAATATAATTCTTTAGACATTTCTGGCCATATTTTGAATAAAATTCAGGGACTGTAGTTTTTATAAATTTTGTTATTAAACTCAAGAAATTGAGTTTGACGAGTTTTATTATTTAACTTATGATAACTTTTGAGCAATAAATAAAACTCAGGATTAATCATTATCTATTATCAAAAACTTAAAATTCATAAAAAAAATGATTATTTCTTTAGTTTTTTTTTTTTTTTTAAACAAAAATAAAACTCTAGGTGTTAAAATTATTATTTTATAATTAGTTACTCGTAATAACACTTCGTGAACTGTAAAGTAAAGCAGCCTTTTGTTAGGGTATTTGAAATTTGTGAAGCATTTTTATGGTCGCCAAATTTATCAGTGCCACAAAATGAGTTGCCGCGGTGGTGTTCGTCTAGCCCTCTCTACCTGGCGACTATTTGTCATATTTTAAATACGACAACAACTACAAAAGCTTCGCCTGCAGAACAACAAAAGACAGGGCAATAATGCGTCACAGCATAAATTTTATTTATTTTATAAGCGCTCCAAGCACTTGACGTTGTCCAGGCAAAGAGGTATTCAGATCCCCAGCACGGAGTAGACTCAACCAGGCGACAAATAGTCAGTTTGATGGCAGGCAACATTGTTGTCTAATACCCAGGATGCCTGCTCCTGCTCCTGGTCTGTTCTGCTCACTTCTCAAATAGGTTTTTAGTAGACTTTCGTGACATCGCAGAGTCAGCTCCGAAGCTGCGTTATGAATGGAAGCTGGCCAAGCCAAGGATGCGACTTGCGACTGGAACTGGGACTGTGTGTGATATCAGTTTTGAGACTGCCACTTCATGTCGAGCTTTTAGCTTCAGCAGGGGTAAGAACAGGAGACAGGAGCAGGAGGAGAAGGTGCAAGGACAGTAGTAGGAGTAGCACTAAACGGGATTTTTGCGTGGCAAGAACGCGCTTGTAAAAGTTGAAAGATTTGCATAAGTAATTTGACAAAATGTAGTTGACAGTAAAGTAGGTTGAAGTACCAGCAAGTCATACACACACACACACACACACACACACACACACATAAAAATAATAGCGTCAAAATGATATAGGGACAATGCTGGCAAACATAAAGGTAATGTACGTATGAAGCTAGAAAAATGTCGTATGATAAAGCAATTTTTCTTACTTATTCTCTAACGCATACACACGGACAATGGGAATACAAATGTTGAGAGTTTACTGTACCAAGAGCTAAATTACGTTTTTGTTTTACTTTTTCATCACATTTGGGACTTTAGTTGCTATCAGTGAGAGTTTGAAAACCAAACCAAGAAATGTGCTTATTGACAAAAACCAAAATTGGATTTCAGACTTATAAGAAAATAAAATTTAAATTTTCTTCTTGTTAAAATCCTTTTTTTATGAAAAATCATTTTAAAACTAAAAAACTAGTTTGCTTAAAAAACAAAGCATCTTAGCTCGATCCTGATTGAAAATATCTTTACTTTATTAGGTAAACTCTATATAATAAACTCGGTAAAGTTATATAAGTTAAATTAATTTAAGAATTCAATTTTAGTTTAATATACACTTTTGTATCCCATGTAAATAAAATGTAACATTTCCGATTAAAGAGTCAACCACTAACACCGGAGGCGAACTGTAAACTATAGTTTTATTACCTCATAAAAATTAATTAGGCAGAAAACCTCATTGCAAAGCTGAATGTTTATCCCAAGGCAACAAGTTACATATTAACATTCTAATAGGGATGAGAATCATCATAGTGATATTTGAGTAAAACACTGTATGAGATTCAATGTCATAAAAAAATGTAAAATTTATATTACGAAGTGATTCTAAGTCTTATAAAGTTTTACTAATATATTTGAGGATGCTCCTCATTACTCGCCAAGTCGATCTTGTGAATATAAAATACCGCCCAAAATTATGCTACAGCTTTTTTTTGGCAGATATCAAAGCTTAAAACGAGGTTACCAGATGTGCGATTTTATCAGCTGCTGCTCTAAATTGGCCACTGAATGTTTTTCGCTTCGTCAGCTGCTATGTTCTCGATTCTCTTTTTGTGATTTCTGTCATTCTTTTTAAGAGTGGAATAAGAATTTAGCATCAAGAGTGAAATTTTATCTGTGCCAATTAAGTTCCGACAAAATGTCTGCGGCCACGATACTCCGGTGTAAATTGTGTTCTACCGATCTTATTATATTAGTTCATTCAGTCTGGTCCAAAGTCCGGCCAGCTAGTGCAAAATTTTCACCTAATAATATTGACCTAATTTCGTGATGTTACCTGACTTCTACTCAGAAGTCGCGAAAATCCACCTCTTTCGGTATTGGTAAGCAGCTTGATATAAATCTATGTTAAATGTTTATAAAAGTGTTCTGACAAACTTAAAAATTTAACCCTTTTTTTTTGCAAAAAATAAATATTTTGCTATGATCAGATGTTATTATCAGAGGTGTTCCAGAAATACAAATTATAATGGTTCTTAGAAAAAGACTTAGGTTTCAATTCTATCGATTTTAATTGCAGTTTGAACGAATTTATTGCGCTATAATATTTTTTATAAAGAATTCTAAGATATTTTTTGGAACTGGATTTTTTGGCTTAATTTGCTTTTAAGCTTAATCGTTAATTTTACAGTCGTGTCCTAGATCGGTCGGCTTAGCCTATATATGACAATGTTATGTTTATATATAACCGATCTCATTCCGGAACTTCATGTACAAATTAAGAAACTTTCATTTCAAGTGAACTAAGTAATGTATTTAGATCATGAATGACTGAAATAGGTCACTTGTTCAATTTAGTGACCCGTTCATTTGAACTGACTAACATCTGAACAAAACGACACAGCACTAGTGAATACTGGACATCTCCATAACAACTACGCAACAACAATCATATGTTAGTTTTTCTCCAGTTCTAAAGTGAAAATAAACCAACGAAAGTAAGGTGAGTAAACTTGCAGCTTATTGCGCAAAAATATGTCCCATATTGAGGACTAGAATGGATACACTAAATTACAAAAACCACAGCTTTTCAACAATGTCAACAATCAAATTATGTGTCTTCCTCAAAATAATGCCAAAGAATACAACTCATAAAGCGCACATCAATTTGGCAAAACGGGGCCATGATAACAGCGTATAAATTTTATGCACTTCGACACCACAAAACGGTAATGATAATGCCGTGTCGCGTCATAAAAAGTAAATCCGCCATAACAACACCAAGACTCCCTCTCTGTCTCCTTTTCTCCTTGTGTTACTTCTGCGCTTTTGGTTCCTAAGAAGGTGGTAAGAAAAGGTGCGCAGCAAATGTGGCTAAGCAAAAAGGCGACAAGGCTCAAAAGCTCGTTTAAAAATGTAGCTATGCATTTTGCAAATTGCAGCCAAATGGTTCAACTAAAGCTTTTTTTATACCCTGTGCACAGGAAAATAAGTAAGAAGGAGGTCGCATACAAAAACAAACCTTGAGCAAAATTTAATTCTATATATTTTGTATTTAGTTACTTAATATTTCTACAATATTTTGTATAAAAATAAAATTTACATTTTATAGGGTATCTGTTAGTCGAGCAATATTTAGTTTTATATATTTTGTACTTATTTACCTAATATTTCTACAATATTTTTTATAAAAAAAATAAAATTTACTTTTTATAGGGTATCTGTTAGTCAAGCAATATGTACTTCTATATATTTTATATTTAGTTACTTAATATTTCTACAATATTTTGTACAAAAAAAAAACTTTTTATAGGGTATCTGGTAGTCGAGCATTATTAAGTAGAGCTTTCTTAGTTGTTTTGGCCAGCTGTTATTGCCGCTTCCGTTGTCGCTTTGCCGGCATTAGTTTCATAAGAACGCCGCTTATGGCGCTGGGTGGGGCAACAAAGGAACTACACTCACAACCAAAACTATATCAACAACATCGACATCGACAACATGAGAAAAAACATCGCTACTACGCAGTTGTCGCCGCTGCAACGGCTGACTGGCTGACTTGGCTGCCACTGTATATTGCCGCATTCAGTTGCCTCATTCGTTGCAAGCACTCAGTACAAGCGACACGCGATACACGTGCAAAGTTAAAGTTGAATATTGTCAGTGGCAAAAGTTGAAACGTTTTGGATCAATAAAATAAAATAAACTAAAATAAAATACAAGCAGCTTCCAAGCGCACAAAAAGGTAAATTGTAAGCCAAGAAATAATGTCTTGTTAATTATTGTGAAAGTTTTGTGTCACACACGCGAATACAAATACAAATTGTCAAATTGTCAGGCTTTCAGCAGCTCCAACTCCTGTTCCTGTTACTCCTGTTCCTCCTGTTCTGCTCCTTTGCTCCAGTTTCTGTTTCAGCTTCAGCTGCTGCGTTGGCGTTTCTATTCCAGATGACAGCTTGTGGTGTTGGTGACAGGCGCCTAGAAGCTTCCATTTGTCCCCCTCTCTCTTTTCCACTGCTTGACTTGTTTGTGAGTCAACTGCAGCTGCCGTTGTAACTGTATCTGTATCTGTATCTGTATGTGTAAAAGTATCTGTATCTGTATCTGTATCTATGTCCTGTACGCACATAAAGTTATTCGCGTGAATGGGGAATGTGTTTCATGTCATAAAGACACGCACAAATCATGCTTAAACTCGGCCAGACTTTCGCTTGTCCTTTCTTTCTATCTGCTATATCGTCCTGTTTCTTGTGTCCTGTGTCCTGTGTGTCCTCGTTGCTTTTTGCTTAACTCGCAATTTATGGTTAATCGATGTTGTCTTTGAACGTGACCTATTTGCTTTATTTTGTCGTCATATCCTCCATATCACAGTCACCGCTCCATATCCTTGTTATAACCGCTTCTCAACTCTCGCACTCAGCATCCTGCTGACGTGTTAAATTGTCTTTTTGTTTACCCCCCAATAAAGCAATAATTTATTTTTTTCATGCTCTACCGTTCGTTTTGTGTGCTTTCTTTTATCCATTTCCTGCTCCTTTCCGTATTTTGTATCCTTCGTTAGCTCACATTTGTTTTTGCATACGCGTATAAATACTGTGTATTCATTTCAAAAAAAAAGAGTAGAATAGCTTTATAGTAGTAGGTATATCTTGGGACTTTAAGAAATCAATATTTGGCCGACCTTGACCTACGACAAGAGCTTTATTACATGTTGACTGCATCAGCTGCAAATGTTGCCAACCACATTGAGAAACAACAACACATGCAGTTTTACAGTCATTGTGATACATTTGCTCTAGAACCTACGACTAATATACTGACGCATCACTCGGCAATAAAGTTTCAAGTTCAACACTTTCTTTGTTCTTTTCTAATCTATGAGTGGGTTAGTAATATATCTTTGGACTTTGAGAAATCGATATGTACCTAGCCTTGACTTTTTGCCAGAGCTTTAAAACATGTGTTTAGTTGGTGTAGGTTATGGACTGCATCAGCTGCAAATGTTGTCTACTTTCAGGAGCAACACATGCAGTTTTGCAGTCACTGTGAGATGCTTTTTCTAGAACCAACTACCAAGTATACTGACTCATCACCTGGCACTTGTTGTTTTTGTAATTGGAGCCATTGTGCTTTATTTATCGCAGAACTCGTGACATCAGGTAGCCAACTAATTGGGTCATCAATTCTGCCTGCCTCTAACCAACTTAAAAAGTGCAATTTTGTAATTAAATAAAATGTAAGCAATATTTGTCCTTGGAAAGTACACTCAAACATACTTGCTTACATAAGTATTTATAGAGTTGCGTGATTGTTACTCAATCAGTAAACCAAGTCCTGTAAAATATATTTAAAAGCTAGCTTTCACATTCTCTCATCATTACTCTCTATTAGTTACTTTCCCTGCGTGTCTCAAATAATTGTATAATATTCCAAGTACTTTGATTGTTAACCAAAAGTTCTGTTAAAATATTTTAACTCTTATTTTAAATCAGGAAGAGTTCTTCGTAATGTTTCCTATAGAGATACTTCACCGGAAGTGACTATATGACTGACTGTTGATTGATATAGAGTTTTTTTTCGAGATAGTAATTTTAAACTGGAATAAATTGTGGTTACTTTAATCTCGCTGTGAACCGTGAGTGTATAAGTATGTGTGTTGCATTTGTTGTTGTGATCTTATGCATGAAAAGTGGAGGTGAACTGGCACACTTATGCGGTCACCCGCTCGACAACTGAACCACTAATGAACTAGTTGAAGTTCAAGTCATTCCAGTTCATTGAACAAAGTGCCTACTCAAAATGTTGGGTGAGTGTGTCGAGGCGAAATGTTGTACTTGAATTACGTATGAATGTGTGGGCTTATTTCACAGAAATATCTATAGTATTCAAGCGATAATTTGCACTTTAATAAACAAAAATAGATTCCGGATAGTCAATTATAAGCAATGAGCTATTTCCATACAAAAAAAAAACCTCAGATACTTTTATCGTTAAAAGCTTTGATTTCTATGTAGAAGCAATTATTATAACGGGATAAGCACCTTATATGTAAGTATGAGCTGAATAAATGGGCTGAGCGCATTGAACCATGAAATAAAGCGCATTTAAGTAACTGAAAGCCTTTATTTGGATATCTACAGTTAAAATGTAAGCGAAGAAAGAAAAACACAACTGTTTGCTATCTTTATCGCAAACTCTTGCTGAATTCCATGCATAATTAAGAACCGTCTTCCCGCATAAGAGGAAATCAATTCTCAAGCGCAATAGCTTCTGGCTATAGCTGTCGTAATAGACATAATTATTCGAGGTAACTAAGCAAAGTATTAAACGAACTTCAACGACCCCGGGCAAATTGCCGGCTTATAAATATGTATATATATGTATGTATGTATTAAAGTTACATTTAATTAATTTCCCTTGTAAGCGAATAATACAAGATAAAAGCTTTCCTAGCGAAATAGAAAAATGGATGAACATTTTGACCGAAAAATAGGTAAAAACTTATTTACTTATATTTAGATTTAAGTTTTCTTTAATCAATGCATAATGTATGTAATTTTTTAATTAATTGTTACAGAAATTTTTAGAATTTTCGTAAATCCAAGTAGTGATGTTTTTTTATAACCTTGCAGAGGGTATTCTATAGTTTGTCACGAAACGACCTGAGTCTGTTTGTTGCTTTTCACCGTATGTTTTAAAGCAAACAAGACTAAGTATTTTTAAGATAGTTGGTGTAGGTCAGTTATTTTTAAAATAGTTGGTGTAGGTCCGAATTTTTGCTACAGGCAGTACATATGACGCAATAGGCCGGACCGGAACATTATATCACAGGAAATATCGGTTGTTTCGATCGATGTATTTGAAATTGTCTTTTAATTCCTGACCAACTTCGTAATAAATTAGACTGCTATATCATATAGCTGTTATAAGAAGGTTCGTTCGAAAATTGAATACAGGGCTCTGCAAGGGTATCAAGTCTCCGGCTTGCCGGAAATAACCCCTATGTTAAGGTCCGTATTGAGTAGACCAGAAACATACATACTTACTAGCATTTTCTGGTAGGTCTAAAAATCATATAAAAATAGGTACCGTAAAGAGTATCAGAAAAATTTGACAACTATTTCTGGTCTACTCCATTCGGACCTTTATTTTGAAAACAAAGTTCATGTTTATCGTAACTATATTTGAGTTCTCAGCATTCGTTCAAAGTTAAAAAATATTAAAATTTATATAAATAGAGAACTTTGCAAGTCCCTTGTGTTAATTTTGATAAACTTTAGTTAATTGCAAGGTAAGGTAAGAACATTAATCTAACTCTCACTCTCTCTCCTTTCTCACCTCTCTGCAAGTGCAGATGCATCATTTGGACGAATACACAAAGGAAGGTGACCTGAAGAATCACGCTCAGCGTGAGCTGGCCAATGGGCGTGTTAAGGATCCAATGGACAAATTGCGTTTGCAATGCTTCAGTCATGGCGCCGCCGGAATCGTGGGACTTGCTAGGTGAGTAAATACGAGTTCCAACTCCCAATGATAGACTGACTCCTGACTTCTGACTCCTGAAAGCCGAGACATTCAGCTGGGATATGCAACCGTCAGTGGCATGTGTGCATAACATGGCTACGTCCTTGTTACACTCTTATCTATCTATCCGTAATTTTTTTTCCTTTCCCAAATTTACATATATACGTGTGCTCGTATAGCGGAATTTTTATTAACAACTGAGGATAGACACTTGCCATAGGAACAGGATGAGATTGTTAGGTACTCAGTGTATTAAAGTGATGAAATTGTTGAGTGCGACTCGTGTGATAAGAGGAAGCTACTGCCAAAACTGAAGGATGTTTTTCATATCTTCGGCCTGCTCATAGTTGCCAGAGTCTCCTCTCGACTCCCGTTGATGATATTGATGATGATTATGACGCTCTGACCATGATGCTTATGTGTTCAGGTTCAGGCTTGAACTAGGCACAGGCAAATATGTCGAGTGCATGTTGAACTAACATTTCGAAAAAGCTCCTCCAAGTGTATGCCAAGCGGCAAAAACTATACACGGTGCACGGGAATCTGCTACTGACTTCTGACTGGGACTGAGTGGGAGAGTGAGAGAGAGAGAGAGGTGAATGCGGTGCCAAAAATCGCTGACTGAATGCAAACAAACATAATTGGATTTCTCTGGTTTTTGGTACCGCTCACCATAGTCCCAACAACAACTACAACAACAACTGCCGCACCCTATATTTTCCGTCCGACATTCAGACATTCTGTTAACAATTTTCCGTTTTGAATATATAGACATTTTGAACCAAATCGCAACTAACAACATATTCCTCTGTATGAGAATCTATGTACCGCGATGTGAATATGTGTGCGTATGATTGTGTGTGTGTTTGTGTTTGTTTGTATTTGTGCGTATTGACCATCTGTATGTGGATTTTTATTTGTATTCATGCAATTTGTTTGTTCGCAGCTGGAAAATTCAATGCATTCAATGCATTGCCAACAAAATTGCCTTTACCGCTTTCATTTCTTTTCCACCTCTATTTTTTTTTTGTATTTTTTTTAACTTATTCTTATTTGGTTTTTGATTTTTGAGGCCATTAATAGAAACATATTTTTGTTTAGATTCGAATCTTGCTTTCTAACACGGGTATATTCATTTAAATAAATGTTATTAATATAAATAGAAGTTGACTTTAACGTTATAATACTAGTATGGTCTCTTTATAAGTTTATTTTATTTTTTTTTAAGTCCTAACAATTTTTCTATCGAGCTTAAGAATATATACAAATTCGGTATGCTGAATTTGGATTTGAATTCTAACGATTTTGTTGGCTATTTTCAATTTCAGAGCATTCCGCGTGATGGACCATGATGGCAGTCAGACCTTAAGTTTGGAAGAGTTCAAGAAGGGCATCATTCATATCGGTCTGGATATTGACAATGATGATATTGAGGACATTTTCCATCGGTAAACATGACACTATCCTATAAAATGCAATCACTGTAACTAATTCGTTTATATATAGCTTCGATATCGATGGAAACGGCACCATTAACATGAACGAGTTTCTCGTCAAACTTCGTGTAAGTCTTATCTGATTTTAAAAATAATTCTATGATAATATTGTAATTATTTCTAAGTCTTATCTAATTCTAAAAATCGTTAGATGATAATATTGTAATTATATCTATATGTACAGCCACCCATGAACGCTTCCCGTCTGGACAGTATGATCAAGGCCTTTAAAAAATTGGACAAAAATGATGATGGACACATTACCATAACCGATTTGAAGAAGGCCTACTCGGTTGGCAACAATCCCAAGTATCGCAGTGGCGAACTTAGCGAGTCGGACCTGTTGGTCACTTTTGTGAAGAACTTTGAAACTGGAGTCTCCAATCCAGAGGGTTTGATATCAAAGGATGACTTTATCAACTATTACGCGACAATCAGCGCTTCGATTGATAATGACGCCTACTTCGATCTGGTAATGCGTCGTGCTTATAATCTCTAAATGTATTTAGCTTTGACTGTTGGAAATTTGAATTAACTTCAACCAAATGCTTGTTAGTGCCAATATTAATAATCTATATCCATATATAATCTCTTTGGCAAAGTCTAGCACAACAACAATTTCTGTTTTGAATCAAATGTTTTACTAAATACCGGTATTCCTATTATTTTTTTTATCAACAATACTTGGAAACCCAAGACATTATTTAAAATAAAATTTAAAAAAAATCTATTGCGAGCTTATTTTTATTTCGGATTTTGGGATATTTTGAGAGAGGCAGTTTATGGAATTTTACTATATCTATAGTCATATATTTGATATTTTCAGTTAAATATATAATTAGAATTTTATGGATTTTATGCCATAAAATAGAAACCTGATGAAATTCAAGCCAAACTGCCTTCATTTTCTTTTCATATTTTATATGTTAAATGTGATTATTGCCATAGTCTTTGTTCAGTTCCTGTTGTGTAGTTAATTCCCCTGTTCCGTGTGTAGTTTCACCAAAATAATGCGCTATAATAATTTATTAAATTAACGCCGCGAACTAATTAGCATAAAACTAATTAGATTACTTGTACATGTGCAACCACAAAGCGCAGTACAGCATATAAAAACCTATAGAAAGAGACAGAGAGAAAGAGAGAGGAAGAAAGAGAGAGAGAGAGAGAGGGAGAGTGTGTGAAAGAGACAGGAAGAAGGACATTTAAACATTTGTGGCGTATGCGCAATCGTTTGTTGTTGTCGCTTTTAATAAAACTCATGTTTGCCAAAAAGTCAAACAACACCAACACACTAACACACACCCACACACACACACACACACACACCACACGCTGGCAAACAAATAAGCCTGATTAGCTGGCTCTTTTTTTTGTGGTGGTGATTAGGCTGACAGTGTGAAATGATATCATCGACGCCTCTGCCTCCGGCATCCTAGTGAAATGTTGGTATGGTTGGGTCTTCTTTAGACTGAACAAGGTTAATATCCCGCTAATTAGTAGCTTATTAGAAAAGCGGCAATTGGCAAACTCTAATTACATTCATTTCGCATCAATGATAACAATGCGATGTCGACAACTGAAACTGTTGATAAAGCATCAGTTTTGGGCTTTTGTTTTGTTTGCTTGCCAAAGAAACAGGGAAGTAACAGCTTAGCCAATAGGTTAGGAACATTACAAGACATGGCCCAAATAATATCTGAACGTCTCACACTTGAGCTCCAATGATTATGCAGCAAAGTTTTACTTAGTATGCCGAATAGACAATGTTAAAAGTTTGCTCAAGTAATTAAATCACTTCGATCTTTGCTAATTACAAGCAAAGAACATACAGCTAACTACAAGAACACCAAATGGCTAAGGGCCATGTCTGTATGTGTGTAAGTGTGTGTGTGTGTGTGTGTGCTGCTCGTTAGATATGTTGCCTGACTGCGGCAGCATCCTCATCAGGACAACGGGCAACAACAACAGCAACAAGAGCAACAACAAGAACGTTGACAAGTTACCTGCCAAATTAATGCAAACATGAAACGTGCGGCAACGGGAATATTAATTAACTAACATACACATATGCGAGTACGAGTACACTGATAAAAAAGAATGTGCTAAAATCAAGATCTGGGTCTCAAATTAAGAATTTTGATCTAAAAAACTAAATTTTAATAAGTCAAAGTTCTTGTTTTAAGAATAAATAGTTCTTAAAATTAAATTTAAAAAAAAATAAATTTAAAAACGATTTTTGTTTTATAATTTTATATTTAATTTTAATTTTTATAGAGATTTTATTCTGCCTTAGTAATTTTATAAATGCTATTTTAATTATTTTTTAATATTTATTATTTTATTATTATAATATTATATATTTATATTTAATTTTATTTTATTTTTGTATTAAAATCTTTGGTTTTTTAGATAAATATTCTAAAACTTAGTAATATGGTCTTAAAACGTTCCTATTTTAAGAACAAAATATTTAAGATGAATATTCTTAGATTCAGGAGTTGGTCTTTTCTCTTAGTGTACGAGTAAGAGTACTTTTGGGCAGAGGAGAGTGCAACTAGCATCCCTTTTCCGTTTGCTCCACCTTTGCCCATTCCGGGTCAGCAGTGTTAGCAGTTGGCACTTGCCATTGTCTGCTCTCGGCGAGAGAAAGAGAGCGAGAGCAAGAGAATGTGCAGCGACAATGGCGGCAACATATTCCGCGCTCCACATATATTCTCACAGTTCGCCGCAAGAACCTTTAGCTCGACGGCGTGCAACAGTGCGTATGAGCAATTTGCTGCTGTCAGGCATATGATTAATGAACGTTTCATTAGCGCAACTGGCATTATAGTTTGACCTGGTCGCTGGCACTTGAACTGAACTGAACACGGCGTTTTGCTCTACTCGTATTTGCATTTCAGCAGGTTGCCGAACGTGATCACAATATTATCTCTTCATCAGTCCATGCCAGGACATGCAAACATTTTATGTGTGCGGGGCACAAAAAGAGCCCAAAGCAAGATTCTCATGTGTCTGGGCAACCTTCTCACCTATGCCGAACATCTAAACATCCAACATCTGAACATCTGAACAGCCAACATCCCGAACATGACCCAGGTGGCTGCTTTTTGTATGGCGCACAGTGGGACAATCTCTGATTTTGCTGTACAAAAATCATATCTTTTAAGCCAATAAAGATATTTCAAAAATTTAAAACGCATTTGATAAAAAACTTCTTAGGCTATAAAATTAGTGTTTGCAATGCTTGATAGAGCCACTGATTGATTAAGAGAATTGATTGGCAAAGACTCCTGTGGTAGTGGAATGGAGTCCAAATGAGTCCAATTTTAGTTCTATTCCATCAAAGTTGAAGAATAGCCTAAGAATAGTGATCTTTTACAACATTGCTATTATAAAAAGTAAACAGGTAAAGTAACTAACTTGTCCGGCATTTCATCAAAAATTTATTTATTTTTTAGATGAAACCAAAAACATAAAGATCGGTCGCAAAACTTTTCAACAAATCAGATTTAAAATTGACATTTTTTATAAAAATTGCACATTTGGGCGTGCACTGAAAGAAGGGTCTACTTTGAGAGGCTGTCACGCCCGTTATTCTTACCTGGTTTTAAAAATCTTTTGGATTTGTAATCTTTGAAGATTATTCTATCGAATGCATTTATTACATTTACTATCTCTTTCCTTGAAAAAATGATTTAAATACAGCCTACCAGTTCTTCTGTCCCACTGTGCGACGCGTGTAGTTGTCGCTACAAGCACATGTGTGTGTGTGTGTGTGTGTGTGTGTGTGTGTCTGAGTATGGGCAGGAGAACTCAGAGGACTCTCAGAGGCCAAGAATCGAGCTCACGTACCTGTCAGCTCAATGGGCTGAAAGAGAGAGAGGGAGAGTGAGGGGAGAGAGTGAGAGGAACGAAACCTAACGAGTTACAATGATTTTCGTGCTAATTAAAATGGTTTTTGCATAGAGTTTACCGCATTAGTATTTCGTTTAGCAGTTGTGCAAACACCTTGGCAATGTCTGGGCGTATGGAGGAGGCTCCCAGTGGAATGTTTGCTCTCGGCTTTCAGCTGTCTATGTGTGTGTCTATGTGTGTGTCTGTTTGTGTGTGTACAGTATAAATTACGCATACGCAGCGTAACCAGCAGCAGCTCCATCGCACCACAGATACGCAAAGCGTTGGCTAAAAAGTATATTTTTCAACTGACGCAGCTGTGCCTAATGAACTCCCTCTGTGGATTTTGCCACACTCCCACGATACCCAAAAGGAGCACGGAGATCGGAGACACCGCAACCATAACCATATCCAAACCCAAACCCAAACCAGTTCAGTTCTATCTATCTATCTTTTTTTGTGGGCAGCAACTGTGAGTACAGTTGTCAGTTGAACTGACTTAATTAGATGTTTGATATTTTCGAAGCTGAACACGATGAAACTGAACTGAAACTGAGCTCGTTAGTGGCTTTCTTTTAGCAAAATGCAGCAAAACGAATTTTAGTTAAACATGTTGGTATCTAGGCAATGCATTTATAAACTGCTAACAATGAAGACTATGCAGCTAAAAATATTTGGTAAAATATTTTAAAACTAACTGGCAATTAACTATTTTAATTAGTTACAGATTTTATAAATAATATAGTACAATTTTGCAGAAATTTAGCTTAAGTAAATATTATATTATATTTATTTAAATTATTTATTTATTTAAAGAAGAACTTATGTAAAATTTAAAAATTGTTGAAATGTTTTAAAAAATTATTTATATAATTTAATTCTGCATTTAAATTTTTATCATCTAGGAAATTTGATAATTTTACGATACTATGCCATTTATCATCCAATTTTCCATACTTACCCCATGACATATTTTCAATAACTTTAATCTCTCATAACTTTATCAAAAATAAACCGATTTTCAAGCGGAATGTCATTTTGATCATGATTTGGCCTCTAAATTGATTCTGCATTCAAATATTTATCATCTAGAAAATTTGAAAATTTTTCGATACTAAGCCATCTATCATCCAACTTTCCATACTTACCCCATGACATTTTTTCAAAAACTTTGATCTCTCATAACTTCATCAAAAATTAGCCGATTTTCAAACGGGATGTCATCTTGATCATGATTTGGCCTCTAAATTGATTCTGCATTCAAATATTTATCATCTAGAAAACTTGATAATTTTTCGATACTAAGCCATCTATCATCCAATTTTCCATACTTACCCCTTGACATTTTTTCAAAAACTTTGATCTCTCATAACTTCATAAAAAATTAGCCGATTTTCAAACGGAATGTCATTTTGATCATGATTTAGCCTCCAAATTAATTCTGCGTTTAAATTTGTATCATCTAGAGAATTTGATATTTTTCGATATTAAGCCATCTATCATTCAATTTTCCATACTTACCCCATACTCACCCAAACACACACACTGACAAATGAACAATTCACACACGTTCCGTAAACTTTCACACACATTCGATGCAAAAGTTATTTGAAACCTATAAAAAGCAAATACAAAATGCACCTAAGTATTTTGATACTTTGCTAACAATACATTTTGTTATTGGTTAGATTTAACACGCCATGGCAGCTAACACAGATACAGATATAGATACAGATACACTCGCACTGTGAGATACATATGTATCTATTGGAGTTGGAATAAAGGCAACTCAAATGCTGAACACGTGTAAAAGTTCAGTTTTAAACACTTGTACATGAAATGTTGTTTCAATTTGAAAGCGTTTTTCGTTTTTTGGTTTTGTGTGTTATGAATCAGAGCAAAAGTCCTTCTCCATGTGTAGTTCGACATAAATCCGCAAAACGCTGGAAAACTTTTAGTTTTACATCGGCCACGTTTACTGTCAATAAAACTTTGCGTGATCTGGCCAAATGAGAGCTGCATAGATTATGGCACATAGCTAACAAGTGGAAGTGGAAGGAAGGAAGCAAGGAAAAATACCAAGATAGTATGTGCAGAAAAAGCGAACGTATAAAACATGCAAATGCAATGAAATTACAAGTTACGTATACGCCTCGTGCTGCAGCAGAACAGAAGTCTTCATACAAAAGGATTATGCAAAATTATGCAAAAAAAAATTGTGGGGGACAAAATCCACGCACATTAAATTCAAGTGCTTTCTATAAAGTCAAATCGTGACTTTTGTGCTAATGATGAACATAAGCTGAGGCCCAGAATATTGTCAACCATGAATGAGGTTGCTGCTTTGGTACCAAAAAGAGAACCATTTAAGTGTTTTCGTTATTTGACAAATTGACTTGCAAATCATTTTGGCATTTTTCAGTGTTTTGTGTTCCATAGAGCTTGTCATGAAATTTATTTGGCAATTACGGGTACTTCATATTTGCAGCTATAAGATGGTTACACTCCTAGCCTATTTCTGATTTGTCAACAACTGAGATGGTATATATTTGTATGTAAGTATGTGATGCATGTGTGTGTATGTGTGTGTGTGTGTGCAAGCGGATGCCACACTAAAAGCGCACTCAGCTCAAAGACAACGAACGGAAATAGTCGAAAAAGTGCAACAAAGCCGTGCAGTACGTGCCACGGGCCAACAAAATGGCGGACGCCGACGAATCATAAGCAGCAATGGCCGACAATGACCCAAGAGCGCGACGGGGCCATGACAAAACCGCAGCCAGACCTCCGTCTGTTCGTCCGTCTGTCTGTCCGTCCGTCTGGGACTGAGGTTGAGCATCATTTATACTGAATGGATTTGGATTTTGGATTTGCGCACAAGATAATGTGCAGCACAGAGCACTGAGGCTCGCCCGGGGGTTTCTAAATCCGAATTCGAGTCGGAATCGTTGCATGTGAGCAACGAGCTTCTTTTAGATGCTCCGAGGGGAGGGAGAGAGGTTACGGCGTGAAAGCTAAGCAGCTCCAATGCAACGGAAATAGTTTTGTGTGAGATTTATTACCACTCTGGAGAGTCATAAAACGGAAATTGTACACAAAATCCTTTCGGATGCTCGTTTAAGTTGCAGCATGCCCCCAACCCCCTCTCCATCCCCACCAACCCATTAAATCTTTCTCCCTCTCTTTCTCACACGCTGCTTGTCTCTTTCTTGCCCACATTGAATGTTTAGATTTTTATGGCTTGTGTCATTGCTGTTTACTCTTCGCTGCTGTTTGCTTGCCCTTGTCCCAATGTTTATGTAAGTCATCGCATCGTTTACGATGCCCAGTGCCAGATACCCCCCCTCTTCCCTTACCCCTCAACCGTGCCCCTTTTTAATGCCAACGCCAACGTGGCATATCCTATTTTGAAATTATATTTTTGTCCATTTTCTGGAAACTGTCCTGCTAACTAAAAACTCTTTGCTTTGCAATTTCAGTTTATTTATATTATTTTCAAAATGTCCTTTCCATTGCCTGTGTCAGACCAATGCCGCAAATGCATTCCATTGTCCTGCAGGACACGCCCCCTTATAGTTATTTGCCCCTCTGCCTAAACGTGGCCAACCGTTTACCGCTTACAGTTTACATTCCATACATTTTCATTGGGCCATGGCACAGTGGATAAAAAGTCCGATATTTTTGATATTAATTAAATTTTTTTGTTGTGAAGTATGTCGAAAATTTTTTGATTTTTTAAATCTGAATACATAGGATTGAACAAAAATAATTTTCAGATTTTACGGCACTACCCTCAATGTTTTGGGGGCGATCAAAGTCAGCTGATTTAAGGATTTTTTGATTTTTAAATCTGAATACATAGGATTAAACCAAAAAAATTTTCAGATTTTACAGGACTACCCTCAATGTTTTAGGCTCGATCAAAGTCAGCTGACTTAGGGTTGCCATGTGAACGGAAATAGCGCGTCAAATACCATCACAGTGCATTTCAATAGTTTTGTTTAAAGGTTGTTACTAAAGCCATCTAGAATCAAATGTCATTTATACATAAAAAAAAAAATTGAAATTCCACATTAGTCTAACTTAAGTCAATGCCAAATTTGAAGTTTGTAGCTTTACATTTAGAGCTTATGCCAAATTATCGTCCTTTTTTCCCATAGTGCATGGCAATTATTTAATGCAATATGAAATACTAACTGCAACTTTTAATAGTTGTGCTGAACATAAAATTGCCTCCTCAACTAATTAAGCACGTGAATGAGAACTCGATTCTATACCAAATCCAAGGATAATATTTATTGCGATTAAATTTACATTTGCCCATCGCTCATTCATTTATTCAGTCAATCAGTCAGTCAGTCTGACAATCGCTATTCGAAGTATATTTTGCGTCGACAGTTTATTAAAATTTTGCAAGCAAAGCAAAACTTGAAATCGAAAGGCGAAAATGTTATTTTCATTCATTTCAATTGCAATTCAGTTTTGTCTCAAACTATGTAAGAAGTTGACTAGTACTAGACTAGACTCGTAATTTGGCTGAAAACCAAAATGTTGTTTGAGCACATTGAAGTCATTGCCTTTTTTGATGACGACCCCCAGATAAAAACGATTTTCTATACCCATTATCATATATCTAACGGTGTACCGCAATGGAACTCTCTTTAACCAGAACATCTTTTAGTGAATTGTGCTGTTTTTTCATCTTACGAAAATAGCGAGAACTCTAAAGGATTCCATCTTCACTCCCCACTTACTCCTCTTACTGTTAAAATGTCTTAGCCTGGTCATTTTCATTTCCGTAGCTGACAAATTTTTGGCAACAGATTTTTTGCTTATTTGTCACAAAAGAAAACGACGTAATAACAGAGATGAACAAATCACACAATCACTTGAAAATCACTGTGACTGAAATACATTATGCTTATTTTTGAATAATTACATTATTTTCAATAATCTAAAAATTGTTTAATTTAATATTTTGTTAACAAATTTATAAAAAAATTTACATTATTTATATAGCATACTTTTAGGATCAATATCCAAAATTTTTATTTATTTAACTTTTCCATTAAGTGTATTTGAAAAATTTAAACTGAAATTTTAATTTAAAAGAAAAAATTACTAAGTAGAAAAATTAAGTAGGAAATAAAAAATAAAATTAACATTAAATATAACTTATAAACTGTAAAAATAAAAAATTAGAACTAGAATATGGAAAAAATTATTTGACTCTTGGCTTAGAAATGAACTTACATTAATTTAATTCTTTGTATCAACTTGCCTTTTTAAGCTGCTTTTGTAGAGTTTATTGGTATTTGAGATGAAAGTTAATCTGCAATTAATTTGTTAGCTAAACTTGTGTATTTGAATAGTCAAAGCCCAATTCTCTGAGAAGAATCATCTTGATATGGAACTGCAGACAGCCAAACAGGATTATCGTTTTTTTTTATAAAGCCATTATTGTTGTGGTTGCATTCTGAGCTGAGCTGCCACTTGCAACTATTGTGCTCAAGTATTTGTCGTTACTCTGTGGCAAAGCAAAATTATATTGCTGATGGCCAAAACAGTTGGCAGGAATTTGAAATGAAAGGCAGCTACAAGCAGCAAGAAAACAATTTTCATTTCAGGCAGTTTTCTTTTAGGGGGGGTAAACACTTTTTGAAATGTGCCAAGGCGCATTTTCCATTTTTACTGCGGTGACAACGTCAAAGCAAATGATGAAGCATATCCACTTTCCACTTCCCACTCTTAATTTTCCATACCAAATCCTTGGCATTTCCATTCAGTTAAGTCGTCTGGGCCATGAATTTCTGGGGACTTTGTCCTTTAAGTGCGACGGCAATTAACTGGCTGGCAAGCTTAGCTTTAAGGCTTAGGCATTTGAATTAATTGATCGCCTAACCATATCATCATATCACATTTCAGCCAATTACACAAGCGTTTAAATTTTTACCAGCGATAGCGATCCAAACTAAATATTCATTTTGACTCATTTGCCACAGTCGAATTCTAATAGGGTCAATTGCAATAATATCATTAGGAAAATTAAACACGAGGCAAGACAAGGTTGTACCGTTCTGTGCCGTACTGTGCCACACCGTGTCGAGGCAGGACGCCCAAGCAAGTCGAGCGTATTATGCCTAATTGGGCGCTGCCAGGACGAAGGACCAGGGACCCACTCAAAGCCCCTATCTGGCACCCAGATGTAGCTGTAGTTGAAGCTGTCGCCATCGTCAGTTTCAGCTTCAGTTTCAGCGTCTTTGCACGTTTTGTCTACGCGAGTAATTAACTTTAATTGCGGCCATTAAAATAAATTGGCAGATACCTTTAAATATTGTTATTGTTGCATACTTAGAGGCGCAGTGGACGTGGCGCCAACAGAGAACGGCGCACAGCATTCATATCAGAAAGTGGGCGGAGAGTAGGGGGGGGGCAGTTGGTAAGGGCGTGGTCTTATCCACCAGGTTATTCAGCAGAAAAACATTTACTTGCAACGAGCAGAGAATTATTAAATTGCGCCGCATTTTAATAGCCCTAGTCCTATGCAATTCTTAAGAATTTTACACTTTTAAGAAATAATATTAACATTAGGCAGGCTTCTTATGATTTCAATTAATTCTCATCTTGCAGTTAAAAAATGTAAGTATGAAATAAAATCTATAGATGCAATTAACCTCAATTTTATCGCACTTGCACGTCGAATTTTCCAAAACGCCGTCTTATCTCCCGATGAAATTATCTTGTATTGTGTTATATTGTGACCAAATTTCAACTTTGTATCTTCAGCGGTTTGGCCAGTGAATGAATGAATGAGGTCAGGCAGCTTTAAGTATATAGTTAGTTTTATATAGATAAAGATAATAATTAACTTCTAAACTAATGTTCTATAAATTATGATGCCAAATACAGCATTTTGATATTAAAAATCTTGTCTTGAATGGAATAAGCTGTGAGTCACTGTACATGGGTCTATATTTATTTTTTTTTTGTGGCATGTCAAGCATTTTGCCATCTTCTTTTGAGCGCGACACATCGTTGCATTCCGTTTTTTGCATTCCGCTTCTTTCTTAATTTTCTCAATGTTTAGTTTCTTTTGCTTTTGTTTCTCTTTTTATTTTTATTTCCTTGCAATTTCACTGTCATGCCTACAATGGAAAGCAAAGCCGTAGGCAAATTGAAAGAACAAAACTTCTTTAATTTTGCTGAAACGAAATCTTCGCGCAAAGACAGTAAAAACTAAAATGTTTGGCCTACGGCAATAAATGTCAAACTAACTTTTTGCATAGTTTCTTTATTTTTTTGTAAAGTAACAAATATTTTTGAAGCCAAATCAGCTGGAAATATGTTTGAAATATTTGTTGACAGCTGCAGTGTTGCAAAAAAAGTGTTTCAAGTAGCTTAAGAAACTTCGTAGAAAAATCAATTGAGGATATTATAATAATAAAACCTTGCTGCGGAACTGAGTAAGAGGACGTGTTTGTTTTGATGAGAAGAGCAAAAGCGAGGAATGTTGGATTGATAACAGGAATCCAGCACAACTCTCAGATGCAAACTCAAATAAAAATACAAATACACTTACAGATACGCAGGCAGTTACTATATACCATCTACCATCTAACATCTAACAGGCACGCACAATAAGGGCTGCAGCACGTCGATAAACTTCCGCTTCCGCTTTTAGTTTTCGTGTCCGCTCTTGAAGCCCTCGGAAGACAAGTGAATGCCGCAGGCGCTAACTTGATATTTACTTTGTTGCTCTGCCACGCTGTTTACCTATATATCCACCATACCCTCCATCTCAATATCACATCATTTATATGTGTACAACCAGCGAGCCCAAAAGTCCAGGGCCCAAAGCCCAAAGCACAAGTCCTGTCCTGTCCATCGGTCCATCCAAAGTTTATCTGCACACTTCCGCCTCCGTCTATCAAACTTGTGGCTCGGTCGCCGCCGCTTGACCAGACCAGCAGAAACTATTCGACGTCGACTCTGAAAATGTTTTCGTTGATGAAAAAACTTTGGCTGACTTCAACACTTCTCAACTTTTGTGTAGTTTGTCTGGTTTGCCTCTTGTCCTCTTGTCCTCTCATCTAACTATTTATCTACATATCGGTCGAGGGTGTGTCCAGCCCTGACCAATGCTCATTATATCATTTGGTGTTAATTGTTTTCGTTTGCATCACAAAACATCTATCGAATGGGCATTAATGCTCTCTGAATTCCTTACAACACTCATACGCCGTGTGTTACGCCGCTTGCCTCGTTGTGGCGCCACCAATAAACGGATGATGAACTTCCGCCGCTTGGCAACTGCCATACTCTATCTCTATCCAACTTTGCTTTTGTGCGACGCGCAAATGCTCTTAATCACTTCAAGGGTACACTGTTAAAAAAGATGTTATAAAATCAAGATTTTGGTCTCAAAAAATGTTCCTAAAATTTAAATCAAAAAATAAAAATATTAAAAATAATTTTCTATTTTGACATTTTTTCGAAAACTTTGATTTCTCATAACTTCATCAAAACTTAACCGATTTTCAAACGGAATGCCATTTTGATCATGTTTTGGCCTCAAAATTGATTCTGCATTTAAATTTTTATCATCTAAAAAATTTGATATATTTTCGATTCTAAGCCATTTATCATCCAATTTTCCATACTTACCCCTTGACATTTTTTCATAAACTTTGATCTCTCATAACTTCATCAAAAATTACCCGATTTTCAAGAGGAATATCATTTTGATCATGATTTGGCCTCTAAATTGATTCTGCATTTAAATATTTATCATCTAGAAAATTTTATATTTTTTCATTACTAAGCCGTCTATCATCCAATTTTTGTCAGTGTAAGGGAGCAAGACGCACTTGGTCCTGCAGCTAAGTTCTGCCTCGGAGACAAAGAGCCATATGCATGTTTGTTTGTGTAGCGTTAGAAATTGAGAGAGACACTAATTGCTTTTCTTTGCAAGCAACTCTTTTTCTCCTTCTTTTCTAATTACTCTATGCATGAGTATGAGTGCCTGTGTGTGTGTGTATCTGTGTGTGTGTATGGGACAGACTCTTGGCGACTGGCGACACACATTTGGCTAAGTAGGAAAATGATAGTTTGAATGCTCTTCAGACAACGTTGTCGACAAAAGGACGATAAGGACGACCAAAAGGACGCATTTAAAGTACATAATTCGGTTTTGATTATGTTTTGGTCTTAGCTGGCATTGCTGTTGCCATTGCTACCGCATTTCTGAAGTTAGCAACTTCATTATGGCTAAAACCCAAATGTGTTGATATTGCGGCTGAAGTGGTCGCTGTCCCCTCCTCTCCTCTCCTCTGTTCTTCTCTCCTCTCATCGGGTCTAAATGAGTAGATTTCAATGGTTTAAGCATTTCATGTGTGTACACAAGTGCGCAAATACCAGCTTTTGTGATTATTAGAGACTTGAGCCATATTTACTCACCATAGATACGGTACGGAAAGAGCTAAATTCCCTGCATTTCTTTATGTCAATTTCTATGAAACCTCGGCCTATACTAAGTACTCGTAGTAAACATAATAACTCAGATTTCTATTACTTTAACTTGCCTTTTTTTGTAATCCTTAACCAAACTGGTATTGTATTCATTTTCAGAATTAGAAAACTGAAACAATTTGTAGGATTATCAGTGCTATGCTTTATCTACTGATTTGTGCCTTTTCTTTTGCTACTCTAATTTCCCTTTTATAAACCACAACATTTTTGTTATATTCCTAGGCCAAGGTAACTCTTATCGGCAGAGAAACTAAACTCCTGAGAGCTTGCCACATAATTTAAGCTGTTTATGCACAGGTTTTTCCTATAAATTATGTACTAAAAGCCAAGACGACTATTCAGCACATCGTTTTGGACACACTTAAATAGGAGCTGGGACCTAAACGGAAGTGCGTAGAAGTCGCACAGGAAATCAGTAAAAAAAAATGAGGAAAAAAGGGTTAGCTACGCGAATTGCCACAAATTTGGGCAAAAATGTAACTAAAGCTAAAGTTACGCACCGACTTGATAAAAAAAAAGGGGAGAGAAAAGAGAAAGCAAAGGGTTTTAATGTATATGTGCACTGAAAAAACTTTTAAAATCAAGAACATTCATCTAAAATATTTTGTTTTATAATTAAGAACACTTTAAGACCATCTTACTAATTTTAAGAATATTAATCAGAAAAAGCAAAGTTCGTAATGCAAGAAATTAAAATAACATTTATAAACTTACCCACACAAAATAAAATCTATATAAATAAAAAAAAAAAAATATTTAAAAATCAATTTTAATTTTTTTATTATTTAATTTTAATTTCAAGAGTATTTATTCTTAAGACAAGAAATTGGTCCTTTTTGAAGTGTTCTTAAAGCCAAGATGTATTTTCTTAATCTAACTAATTTATGTTTTCGACGCATTTTTTATACCAAAATTCTTAGTTTTGAAACCAAAAAATCTTGACTTTAGAATACTTTTTTTTAACAGTGTATGTATGTCCCCAAGCAGACGCAATGACGCTTGGGGAATGCCACAGTCGGGTCCTCAAAACGGGAGGGGTGAAAAGGGGAGAGACGCGAAAAAGGGTAGGCGGGTAATAATCAGCGGCAAGCGAGACTTTAAATATTTTATGCTGCTCAAATTGGCGGCCAAAAGAAAACCGAAAAATATAACAAAACTTGTGGGACGCATGGCAATCGCTGCTGTGGATGTCATGGCTGCCAAGAGGGAATGCTCCCACAGTCAGGGTAGGTAAGGGTGGGGGTAGGGGTAGGGTATGGGCCACAGGACAACAGCAGTGACCAAAACTGGATGGCTGGCTGGCAACTTGAGCCACTTTGATTTTTGCTCAAGCGTAATTACAAGTTAAATGAGGCCAACAGCGCGGCGAAACGTTGCCAACAACGTTCAGGATACGTCGTCCGCCAAAAACAGTGTCATCATGCGGAAGGATACTGGGCTGCGGCTGCGACTGGCAATGAAACGGAAGGAAGGACGAACCAACCAGACGGACAGACGGACGGACGAACGGACGGACGCAAAGCGTGCGCATGGATGATGTACAGTCGGCGATTGCAGGCGTTGCGACCACACTGAAAAAAAGAAGACCAACTACTAAAATCAAGAACATTCATCTTAAATATTTTGTTCTTTAAATAAGATTATTTTAAGATCAAATAACTAAAAATACGATTATAATAATTATAATAATTATTAATCTAAAAAATCTTAAAATCTTAATATAAGAATAAAAATCTTAAATTTTTAGGAAATTACAAATAGGTACTATTTCGTATCTAACAAAAAGAGTCTTGGCGCTCTGGTTAGAGAGACCGCTTCAGTTGTGAAGCAGTAGACGACGGTTCAAGTCCCACTCGTAACATATAACAAGTGGGCGGTTACAGTCGAGCACGCTCGACAGTAGGATACCCTGAGCCCAGGTACTCTACTCTGAGGTTGGTTTTCGACCAATTGTTCCTATGATATATGAAACTGAATTAACCATTAACACTATTTTTGGCCCATATAAGTAGGCAATACTTTTTGGCCCATATAAGTGGGCAACACTATTTTTTGCTCATATAAGTAGGCAACACTATTTTTTGCTCATATAAGTAGGCAACACTTTTTTGCCCATATAAGTAGGCAATACTATTTTTGTCCACATAAGTAGGCAACACCATTTTGCCCATCCTCATTTTTTTTTATATTAAAAATTATTCTCATTTTTTTTATTTTTTTATTTTAATTTTAAGAACATTTATTCCTAAAATATCTTGGTCTTGCTTAAAATGTTCTTTAAATCAAGATGTGTTGACGCATTTTTTAGACCAATCTTACTTCTGAGACCAAATTTTTGATTTTAGAATATTTTTTTTATCAGTGCATAGCCAGGAACGGGAAAGGGAACAGTAACAGAGGCAGGACCTGGGTGCAAGGCCATTGTAACTGAAGCAAAGCACTAGTAATGAATGAGCTGGCCCAATGGCTCTTCTGTGTCTGTGTCTGTGTGTGTGTGTGAGTCTGTGTCTTGCCTGTCCTGGCCTGACTGAGAATGAAAAATTGCAGCGCGGACATGGACATAGACGTGAACGTCGTGGTCGTGGTCGTGGTCCTGTTCCCGTTTTTGGTCCTGGTCCTGGTCCTGGTCACAGTCGCGGTCGCCGGCTTGTTTGGGTTTGACATTGTTTGCTCTGCTGCAACATGGCGGATGGATGGAACCGAGAGCAGAGCAGATTGCATAAAAAGCGACAGAATGCCAAACAAAGCAAAGAAATAACGAAGCATGCAACAAAAATTGCGAAAACAAACCGCATTAGTGAGACAGAGTGTCAAGGCATTCGGGAAAATGGGAAAAGGGATATAGGAAAATGGGGAAGTAGAAACTATTGCCCCTTCATGAAATGATGACAGGCAAACTGATGATGAGGAGCCGACATAAGCAGCTGCAGCGATGAAAACATTGTCACCAGGCGTCGAATTAAAGTTGAAACTGAAGCTGAAACTGAAGTTGAAGTTGAATCTGCAAACTGGACAAGCAGCTGGATATGGTCATGGAGAGCAGATAGCTTTCACCCTGTTGGTTCAATTCAAACTGCACACAGGAAAAGCAGCTGCTGTTTGCTCAAGCTCCAGCTTTATCCTGCCATCATCCTGGCAACAGCTGAAGGAAGCGAGAGAGAGGAGCAGCTGGGAAAGTTCATTTTGCAGTAATTAACAAATTGTAAAAACGCACGAGGGGGCAGCAGAGTTGGCCAAGTTGTCAGCTGAACTCAGTTCAGTTGAGTTGAGTTGAGTTCAGTACAGTTGTGTCCAAGTTTGTTTGAGTGCAAGGAATTATAGATGCTGATGCTGATGCTGATGTCTGCTTCCCATTCTTAATCCCAGTTCCAGTCCAAGACCCAATCCGGCCTCTTCTAGCTCGATGATAGTCACTTTGTAAAAGTTCGCTTGATTATTAATATTTTATTCCATTACACTTTGGCACTACTGCATCTGCCTGGATCTGAATCGTCCTTGGTTTCATCCTGCCTCCCTCCCACTATTGTCAGTGGCAGCACTTGTCGGCCAAGAAGTCTCGTAGATTGCAAAAGCGGAAACTGCCAAACAAAATACAACTGATGATTGTACAAGTAGTTAATAAAGTTTAAGAAGCAGGCAACGCAAATAATGATTATTCTATGATTTCGGAGCACAACTGAAGAGCATGAACTCAACTTAGGTGTGATAAATCTGGACATGACCTGATTGTAGTTCAAGAAATATTAATTAATTAATACACTGATAAACATAAATGTTCGAAAATCAAAATTTTGGTCTCTAAACTTAGATTTTTGGTCTAAAAACTGCGTCGAGAACATACAATTTTTAAAGTGAGAAAACACATCTTGGTTTTGATAGTATTTTAAGCTTTTATTATAGATGTAAATGTGATGAAAATATGAGTCAAAAAATGTAATATGTATCCATTTTTAATTGTTTTATTTTTCTTAAGTTTATTAATTTCATAAATGTTATTTTTCTTAGTTTTTTTCCTGAAAAACTAAAAATTTAAGTTTTTTTTATCTTGTATTAAGAACTTCAACTTTCTTAGATTAATATTCTTAGTATGAGTAAAATGGTCTCAAATAAGTCTTATTTTAGAAATAAAATATATAAAATAAATCATCCTGATTTTACAAGTTGCTCTTTCTTTCAGTGTACAACAACGCTTAACATGATTATACCAATTAATATATTGACAATTTTCATTTAACAAACTAGAAAAACTGTTTAGTAAAATGTTAAGAATGCAGGCAATTATTATAATTTGATTATTGTGTAAATTACAGTGTTATGTACTCGTATCTTACTGCATCATTCAAATGCTTAATAAACTGCTTGTCTTCGAGTGTGTTCAACATGTATATGCATGTCAACTTGGACCTTTTTGCCGACAGCTCAGATTTGTCAACTTAGCGCAGGTCATGTCAAAGTGTCAACTACTTTTTGCCACCTCAAGTGCCACATAATTAAGCGACAGGCTGCAAGTGCAAATGCCAAAAATTATCATGCAAAAAAGGGGCTACGAAATTTTAAATGACAGACGCTGTCAGCTTAACAAGTTCGCACATATACACACACACCCACACACAAGCACACACACACAGGCAGGCAGGCACATATTGGAGCACACACACAGATGTGCAGCATAGGAGTACAACATGTGACATCGGCTGCGACAACGCCGCAAAAGCCGTGTCAACAAAAGCTGCAACAACAACAAAAGTGGCAACTACTGAAGATGCCGTTGCACTGATTCTGGCGGCTGTTAGCTAAAATTGGAACTTGCTCGAATTTGATAGACACCACTGTGGGGCATGTGGAATGAGGCATGTGGCACAGACTGGCACTCACTTGCCACCGGACGATTGGAGTGTCTAGATAGGTGTTTAGCAGCAATCCGCACAGTGCCTGCAACAGAAGTTGACCAGAATTAGCAACAGGAATCTTAGCCAATGTCTGCAGCTGACAGTAAGTTCGTTTGCATTATGGCTATAATGTTATGTGGTTTGTGTCAAGTGTCAACTGCGTAGGTGTGGTAGAGTGCTAAGCTCGAGGCTGTGTGCAGCTGGCATCCTTTCTCCCAGACACACAACAGGAATCCCTGCAAATCTCATAATAAATCTCACAATCTGAGGAATTAAAACTGAGTAGGCCTAGATGATATTGTGGTCAAGTTCAAGTGTCATTACCACTCTCTTATCAACTCGAAACAAGGTAAATTTATATTTTTAGCAGCCAATTATTAAATGCGATTTTGTGATAATCAAAAAAAGCGGTATGAAAATATATAAAGCGTAAACCAACAGATTTTTTAGGACTTTCATATTTTGCTTGAATTGCTTGAGCAACTTCGCACTGCCATAACTTTGTCGAAACTGTACCGATTATTATGCGGAATATCATTTTGATCATGATTTGGCCTCCAAATTGATTCTGCATTTAAATTTTTATCATCTAGAAAATTTTATATATTTTCGATTCTAAGCCGTCTATCATCCAATTTTCCAATGACATTTTTTCCAAAATTTTGATCAGAAAGCAGGAACGAAGTACAAATTTGCGGTATCCGCTAAGTCTCAAAAGATGCACAATTCTAAGCGCAAACAGATTTTTTCTGGTAAAAACTTCAGGGACGAGGAAGCGAATGGACGAGGAATGGAAAAACGATGACGACGACAGCAATGTAGAATTTTTCTACTTCAATCGGCTAGAGTGTTGTAAATTTGTGATTTCATTAAAATGCGTGCCCAGCAATACAACAAAAACAACAGCAACAACAACAACAACTGAGTCTCGAAAGGTGCCTGTAAATTGATGCTGAAGCCAACTGAAGCATGAAATATGCATTCTAGAATTTATAGAATGTGACTTATTGAAAAGTAAATGTAATTGGAATACCAATATTTTAAAGGAAGGGACTCTACTTAAGGTGCAACCCTGTCGCATAAATCAAGCCAACCTTTTTCCTCGTCCCACAATTTTCAATTATTATTTGCCGCATGCAGTCGATGAGTTCATTTGCAGTCAACTGGAACCTGGGAATTCCTTAAAAGCCGATAACACATTTGCCAAAAAGATGTTGCAACTGTTTGGCAATGGTTCAACTTGGAATGGGTTCTGGAATGGCCGCAGCAACTTGTTAATCGACAAATAAAATTTGGACGAAAACTTGGCCAAAGAGAAGATCGAAAATTGTAAATAGATAACCAAAAAAGCGCCAACTAAATGCAGCAGAAAATCAAATATAGAAATTATTTTCTTGCTTGGCAACTGATTTGCACTTGCTTATCGGCCTGGCTCGAGTCATGTGAAAATGTGGCACTTGCCACGCCTCCCAAAACTGGCCAACTGCAATGGCAGTGATAATGATTGACGGTGTTCTAAATTATCTGATTTTGTCACTTCGGAAATTGGCAAAATGTTCGCAAAGGGCCAAGAATTTTCCCAGCTGCCACAGTCTTTTATTTACCAGATAAATTCAAATGGTCGCTCAAAAAAAGAACATATAGATACGATATTTCTTTAGAGAAATTTATTAAAGAATTGCCACTTTCTCTTATTTACCAGATAAATTCAAATGGTCACTCAAAAAAAAAAAACATTAAATTGATACGATATTTTCTTTAAAGTAGTGAATAATAATTCCCATAGATAACTTGCCATTCCAAAATATATTAAAGTATTCATTTTTGCATTATTTTACATATGGTCTAGCATGAGGTCTCTGGCGAAAGGAGAACCATGAAATATTTAAAAATCGTACACCAATAAAAATAGAAATAAAAATAAAAGTCAAGCAAACCGCAGAAGACACAAGACAGAAGACAGACTAAAGGCAAGGACAATGACAATGTTCCGTGCCGACAAACAAAATTCCCAAAAGGGAAAAAGAGAGCTAACGTATGTTATTTGCTGTTGTTGTGCCGGTTGTTGTTGTTGTTGTTTTGTGGTGTGCTTGTGCCAAAGTGCAAATGGAACAACAACAATAACAATTGAAAAGAATTTAAATTTGCATTTTGCGCAAATTGTAAGAGTGAGACTGTTACACTTTTACAATCTTTCAATGTGCCCCCTTCAAGTGGGAAATGTATGGGACATGTCATTAAAGCGGTCCAGTCTACAGTCCAAAACCCACAGTCCAAAGTCCAGTTCGGTTTACTATACATTTTTTGGGGCACAACACACAACACACACTATAGTCTAGAATTTCAAATTTGTATCACATTTTTATCGCCATTTAAATGTAAATTGTTGCCGAAAGGGGAACCACCCTGAAGAGGGTTTCACAGTTCGCAGTTCGCAGTTTATGGGAGTGCGACGACTTCCGACCGCAATTGAATTTTTTAAAAGCGCTGAGCGTTGATAACCAAAACAATAAAACTGGGGTCACACACCACTCTACCGCAGACTAGCTAACGTACAAAAAAAAAAACCAGGAGGAGGAGCAGAGTAACAAATGTTTTAAAACCGCTTAAATATTCAACAAGCCCGAGAATGGCAGAGGAGACCAACAAAAAAAATACTACGCCAAAAGGCCCAAACGGGGGACAAAGGGACCAAAGAGCTCCATATCGGCCTATAACAAAATATTTGCCTTCCAGCCAAATATTTAAAGCCATCCTCTGTGTTTGTTTGTCCCTGCCATAGTCGACAACCGAGCCTATAGCTACAGGACTCAGGGGAACCAGAGAGAAAGAGATAAAGAGAGAGAAAAGAGAGGGAGAGGAACTGCATTATCATGGCGAGTCGTTAAATTCGATATCATTTTGCAAAATTTGTAAAAATTAACAATAAAACGTGACCGGGCAAATATTTTATGGTCGACATTAAATAAATAAAAATTATTTAAACTCCGGCAAACCAATAGTTTATTAAATTTACAATATTCGCATATTATTCTCTATAATTATTTACAACATTGAAATCGAAGAGCATACGACTGAAATACATTTTAATACTATTTGTAATCGCAACTTTAATCTCTGATTATTTATGCAATATTCCCTTTTAATTCAGTGTATTATAAAAAGCTTAAAAATTATTTTTAGATCATGTCACATTTGGCAAATCTCTTTTAATATAATTTATTTTTTTTTTGTTCGCATTATCCAGCAGAAACAACAACTCGATTAACGATAAGCATATTACAAATCTCAGTTTACAAATGAGCGGCCAAAAACTGTTGAAAATTAATTACAATAAACAATAATCATGAATAAAGGCTTTAAACAATGCAAACCACACACAAATTCCATGCATACTACCTTGTGAAATTTTCTCATAATTTATATAAATATCAAAAAGTACAAAAGATAAAATAATAATGTTTAATTGCATCTCCATTAATTGTATGCGACTTTGAGATGCACTATAATAATTTTTCGAGTTTACTTTACAAATATGTAAAATTGTTTAATACTCTGTTTAAATGATTTGTTTTAGAGGGTGTCTAGAGTTTGGTAATAAATGATGTGTTTCCTGAAAGCTTTAAAATAGTTTTACGCGCTCCAAATAATAAATGACAATGCATTGAGCAATTGGCTTTGTTTATTTTCAGCATGCATTACATTGAAAATATGCTAATTTGAATTTATGTTATTTTTGCTCACATTAGTTTAAATATTTATTTACTATTAGAAAACAAAGCAAATAAATTGCTAGTTTAAATGTCACAAAATTCTTTAAAGATATCAAAGTTGTTGATTAGCTAAAAATTGATTTAAAAATTTCTACAAATTGTAGAATACCAATCAAGATAGTGGGATATCTATAAGATAAAGTTTGGGGATATGCTGAACAATTGTAATAGATTCTTTTTCTCATAAAAATGTGTAACTAGTTGTAAATGTAACTATTAAGTTGTATATATTTGTCTTTACACTTAAAAGCTGTCAGCGTATTTAATGCTCTTTAACAATAGATGGACACCAAATACGTGGCCTGTAAATGAAATGAAATGATAGAATAAATAGAGTAAAGGGCAGAGAAGGGTCAACAACGGGGCGCCAACGCAATGTTAATTGCTTATCTACGTGATTTCTTACCAAATTAATTTGGCCAAATTGCGAATGGTAAATGGTAATGGACAGAAGACAACAGACAACTGGCAACTGGCAAGAGACAGAGGCCAGCATTTCGAATAAATCAGTTAAGTTACTGTATTAACATTGAATACATTTGCTTAATTAAATGAAACAAAATATAATAAAATATGCGAGCAACTAGTCGCTTCTTGGGTGGCATAAAAAAAAGGGAAAAGCTTTTCCATTAATTGAAAATTGCTAAGCTAACGCCAAGTGTTGTCTCCATCTAATTCTCTGTCTCTATTTTTGTCCCTTTCTCTGTCCCTGTCCGGTTGTGCCTACTGCCCGACTTTACCGTTATTTTACGATGACATGTTTTCATTTTATGTTTTGGTTTAACTCGCACGGTTGATGACACATGAGCGCATAAAATGCAAAACCAACAGAACTAACATTAAAATCAACGTCAACACAGTGTTTGCAGCCCAGAGGTTGAGTTGCCTGATATTGGTGACAGTAGCCTGTACAGTCCGTGCCACATAAATATGTCATACATACATATATATGTGTGACCTATCGACAGCCATCCAATCAAACCTTTATTCTATTGACAAAACTTCTAATGAAAACATTCACTCTGTTGGCTGTTGCATGCAACTAGCCAAACACAAACAAAATCCAGCGTAACCAAAAAGATAAATAAACTAAAGTACAGTATAGAAATTATTATGTTATCACAAGGGACCAAGCGAATTACGTAAACGTAACTTAGGGAATATTTTCTGATATTATTTTAGGATTGTATTAACGAGCAGAGCTAACAGACTGTAAAAAGTATTAAAATCATTATATATTTCATTATTCAAAGAATGAATTAAATCGTATAGATATTAATTAGAGTGATTATATTAAAGGTAATTAAAATGACTTGTACCTATTCAATGTTATTTAAGAGAATACTTTTTTTTATTTATTTATTTATATATGCACGACTAAAATTACTAAGTATAAAAATTAAAGATAAATAAGCTAAAGTACAGTATAGTAATTATTATGTTATCACATGGGACTTCAGAATAGGCGACCAAGCGAGTTACGTATACGTATTATTCTTGATATTATTTCAGGATTGTATTAACGAGCTGAGTTGACAGACTGGAATTGCATTTTAATCTGAAATTTTATTACATAAAGAATGAATTATATTTTATAGATAGTAATTAGAGTCGATTATATTGGGGTCTTTAATTAAACGAGTACCAATTCAATTTAATTTAAGGGAATACATTTTTTTTTATTTGTTTATTTATGCACTTATTTATGCACGACTAAATCAGTCAGCAAAGATAAAATTACTAAGTATAAAAATTAAGAATTAAAAATAAAATAAATATAAAATTGTGAAGGAACAAATTTTAATTAAATTGAGCATTAGTATTTATGCAGACTTATTACAACAGAGGTCGTTGATCAGCTGAAGGCCTTAAGTAGTACAGGCTTTGTTTAAGCCTTACGCAATATTGAGAGCAACATACAAATACATAAATAATCACACAAATGCATTTAAATGCATAGCCCAGTTAGTTGTAAAATTTCTATAGCATACTTTTGAGCGCAGCACTTGACACTGATAACACATCGTCTGGCGCATTAAATGGACAAAGGTATTCGAGTCTCTGGCTTGACATTATGCAGTCAGTTACATTTGCAGCTTTTGCGACCCTTCGAGGCAAGTGCACCTTGCCTCATGTTGCAACAATGGCAGCCATCTTCAACCCCTCTAACATTTAGAGTCTTCTGTGTGTGTGGCTTATTCTGCCATCCTGTCACATTCTGCTTTGCTGGCGTTCTTTATTTGCCCCCTTTTATGTCAGTACTTGCTATGTTTTATTTACTTGCAATTGCAATTGCAACATTTGCATGCCATTGTGAACTGTGCGACTGTAACCTAATTTTGTGCACCTAATTGTTTCATTATGGCGCCACATTAACAAAAGCCCGACGGCCCGAAAGAAAGACGGTCTAAAGAAATGACTCAGACTCATCTGCAGCTACGTGCAGGTTGTTGTGTGTGTGTGTGTGTGTGTGGTTGTTGTGGGGCACGTGGTTTACGTGTGTGTGTGGCAAGATTGTGACGTAACGTGTAGGAGAACTCGTAATGCGGCTTTGAGTTGATCGGGACTGTTGTTGTTGCAGACCACTTTTGTATGGCCATTGTTTGTTTTTAATTAGCCGCAATAAACGGTCACATACACACACACACACACACACACGTACAGAAGTATATGTGTATGCTAGGCCCAATTAAAATAAACAATTGTAAATGGCATTTTGCTAAGCAATTGAATTGAGGCCGAGGCCTTGGAACAATTTGTTATTCTTTTATGGAAATTGACACGCAGCCCACCAGACAACCAACCCTCACACAACCCCCTCCCCACCCCCCATACCACCCGATCTCCTTTAGTTGCTTGTTGGTAATTAACTCGCACAACATGTTCCCAACTTTGACTCTATTTAAATGTGTATAAGAGAGCGAAAGAGTGTCTGCTCAAAATCAAATTAGCAGACAGCAGACTGAAATATAAATCTGCTGATTTACACAGAAATAAAGTCAGAGAGTCATTCCTATATAGCAGTCATAAAAACAAATTAAGCCAAACTGTTAAGTAAACAACTTTTGTGGCAAGTCAAGGCAAGTCAACTAGTCAATTTCCCTTCAGCTAGCCATAAACTTATCTTATTAATTCCACACATAGTCTCACAGGACGAAGGGACAATGGGAATATTACGCATACGCCCCACTAAACACTCGGTTAATACGCGCCAACGAATGCGATAAATATAACGAAATATTGTAGCATAATTTTTGGGGCCAACTAAGCTGACAGAAATAACACTTAAGCAAATATTCCATCGACCTTCAATCACATTTTTAGTCTCCCTCCTCCCATTCTCCATCTTTGTTTAGCCATTTTGGCTGCCTATTAAGCAATGTTTGTTGTAGTGAATACAGTAGAGTTGAGGGAGGTGAAGTTGGAGGGGGGAGTCATCTATGTATGAGTAATCGCTTTCCTGCTTGATGGCCGAAATGATTAATAGCCCTTGGGCATTGGCCCAAGTCCAAGATTAAACGCAACAGTTTCAAGTGATGATCATTTGTTATACACACACTCACACACACACATTTAGACGTGTACACGAGTATATCATATTTTAAGGGTACACAGGAACTGGTTACTAAGCCTTTCGCATGGACTAAGTAATGACTAGTTGCTCGTACTCGTAAATTATGTAAAGTTTTCATCAAAATTTTTTTTTAAAAATTTACCTACGAATTTGTATTTCATGCTCGTTAATCTGACTATTGTAGTCTGTACTCTTAACAAGTTTAAGCAAGTGGAAATGGCTATAATCGACCGACCATAGAATACCCTTTACTTGTTTTTATTACTTACTAAAAAAATTTACTGCATACATTCAGACGATTGTATTGAAAAATTTTACTTATTAATTATTTTGGTTAGCTATTACAGCCGTTCTATTTGTCCGATCTTGCTGCGGTTAAGTGAGATTATAGATAATATTAATAGATAACGTTAATTACCATTAAAACTGTGTTGTCTTAAAAACTGTGGGTGTGCTGATGTATTTTCCAAATATAAAATCTACTGCATACTTCAAGGAGCTTGTGTTGCTTTAAGAACTTTGGTTAGCTATTACTGCTGTTCTGTTTGTCCGATCTGGCTGAGGTTAAGTTAGATTATAGATAATAATAACGTTAACTACCATAACAACTGTTATATCTTAAAAACTGTGTGTGTAGTGGTTTTTCGGAATTGCAAGGGCAGAAGTGGCTACTTTATGGGATCGAAATTGCCTCCTTCTCCCTGTTACACACGTTCCAACAAAAGCAATATACCCCTTTACTTATCTTTTAAAGTAAGGGGTATAAAAACTTTAGTCAGTTGCGAGCAGATGACAAAAATAAATGCTTTATCCCATGCACGAATCAACAAGCCATAAACAAGCCAAACAAACCAGAGTCGACAACTTTGGCACAATGCAAGAAATCTGCGAATTTGTTGCTGCAATTTTCCATGTTGCGTCTCAACGTAATCTTTATTCCTCTCTCCTCTTTTTTAAATTTTTTACTGCTGTTACTCTTGCTGATGATGTCTGGTTCAGTGGCATTTGCTCTGGCTAGCTGGTCAATTTGAATGTGGCATGCAACACCCACAGATGCAACTGCAACTGACACAGCCTCTTGCCATAAAGCATGTCCATGGGATGCAAACAATTTCACGCAAGTTGAACCAAGTCTACAGACTCAACGAGTATATCAATTTGGATTTCAGCTCCCGAAACTTTGGCAGACAACTTAAAGCCGCTTCGACGCTTCAGGCTTTAGTCGACTTTTTCACCAGTTTTCCACCAGTTCTTCTTCAGTTTTTCACGCACATCGTCAACACGCAACAAGGAAAAACATGATGGAGACGAACAACGACAAATTCAACATGTCAACCAGAAATAGGGAGGAGGGAAAATAGACTGGGAATAGGCAAGGATGTGTCTTGTGGCCACAGACCCGAAGATGAAACTATTATCCACGGAAATTAGCGCGCTCCAATGACAAAAACACATGAAATGCAAAAAGTTTTACCCGCTGCTTCAAGAACAATTTCTAAATTGTTGTTGACATAGTTTTTTGTTACCGTTGTTTCTGTTGTTGTAGCCATATTGTTGTTGTTGTAGTCGAGTACGTTTATCCCACTTTGGGCTTCCCAAGAAACACACTTAATGCGTATTTAAGTTCAACCATTACAACAGACACGCACATTAATATTTCTATCTGGTAAGTCAGTCAAAGATACTCAGAAAATGTAATACAGAATATTTCTCTATACAGAGATATATTTTCTACAACAAACATATTGAGAAAAAAAAGAAAGATGCCGATTGCACACATATTTTTATAGCTTTAAAAGATATGATTAGATACCTTAAATTAAATGTACAAAATATAGTAAAATATATAGTACAAATATGAAAAACCTACGTTTCCACTTAATTAATATGTAAACTTACATACTTCAATATTGTAAAAACCGATGGCCAGTTACTTCATTCATTTTTGATGTATCGTTTCCTTTTTTGCCCATTTTCAATGGGCTCAGGGTATAAAAATGCATTTATAGCTTACGCTTAAAAGTAGGCAACACTATTTTGCCCATATAGGTAGGCAACACTATTTTTGCCCATACAAGTAGGCAACACTATTTTTGCCCACAAAAGTAGGCAACACTATTTTGCCCATGCATATTCAATCATTCAATCAAATTCAATTCACATCCTATTTTAAGCTAATTTCCAGAAAAGCACAGAAAATATAAATTAAAAAGTAAAAAGACTTAGAAAAATTCTGCTTAGTGGAAGATGAAAGATTAATAACCACAAGTTAAGGGTATTCTAGAGTACGCTAACATATTCCAATTGTATAATGTTCTTGGTAATTCAGGCAACCTTTAGTCAAATAAAATAGAGAAATAGAGGCTAAGTCGGAGAGGGAAAGCAAATGGAACTCTACGCCTTGGTCAGCTAATAGTAAAACCAAGTCAAAGATAATTGCTGCTGGACTACTTTGTTGAATTTGGCTTTGAATTTGCTATGCCGCCGCCTCAAAAGATACACTCAAAATTTTACGAGCGCAGATGCCATTAAATATCCAAACGAATCTACATGACGTGCTCCTAGGATTGGACCAGCAATGTTTTACGCAAGGGTTTCACTGGGTTAATAGTACATAGTTCTGCCTAGTCTGGTGCTTGGACTGTTTTTATTGCTTTCGCCATCAAATAATGTCGAAAGCACGATTTCCATGCCCATTGTCTGGGCCATGTAATTGCATGCTGTCTGAAATTCAGTACTTAGAAAGTGGGATAAGCCATAACATTGAGTTTGTAATCAAATCCTTGCCTCATAACATTTTATGCTAACTTGCATGCTCTGTTATTTGTATTAACAGCGCTGCTTATGGCGCATTAGCAGCACGCTTACATTTTGTAGACTTTTAACAGAATGTTAGCCTAACAGTCTGCTAAAGATACATGAGTACGACAGGAAAATCTTTGTGGTAAACATTTATAATTGGAATTTGCTAAATCTAAGAGTTTGCTTTACTAAGACTTAATGTGATGTGATTAAATATATTAAACTTAGCTGGTATTTAGTTGAACTTGCCTACTGCTTAAGTGTTACACAGCCGGCAAATGTTGTAAACTGACCCAGAAACGAGTCGCAGCTCGAAGAGAGTCGGTGGCGACAAAGCGACAAAAGAGAAAGTACAATGAGTCGAACATGATTGAGACAGGTGACGAAGTGTTTAACTTCGTCCTTGATACGACAATATGTTAGCAGTGCTGCTCCTGTCTCAGCTGCCACAGCCAGCAAAGACAACAAGCCGCAACACTGCCGCGGTGTCTTCTTCGTCTTCAGGACATCTCTCAACAGGACGAAGAGTTTCGCGACAGCCAAAAAGAACGAAGACACTGCGACGTAACACAGTATAACGGCGTAAAAGAATTACCTCTGCTGACGCTGGCGTCGCTGCCACTGCGCTCACACACGCTGTGCTCGCTGAGCAGTTGGCCAGCATCAGTCTCGAAAAGCCTTCTGTGCGTGCAGAGGTTAAACGCGTGCCACACACGGCGTATACGCAACGTGCGCCAAATTACACCAAAAAAAGACGTAATAAAAGCGACGCAAAGTGAGTGGGAAATACCTGTGCCTGAGTATAAGTTTGCGTCTCTGTCTGAGTTTGAGTTTGAGTTCGAGTTGTAAGCTGCGAGTAACGAGTATTTATCCTTGCTGTGTCAGGTGGGCATTTGCCGGCCCAACGAACCGTGCCAGAGGCATTGAACTGTGCCACACCATGACTGGACATGGACATGGACACTGAGAAAGAGCTGTAGATTGAGAGAAGCTTTAAGCATTTTGCTGCGACTGTTATTGCTGCTGTTGTTTCGGGGGGCTATTAAAAATTGATGGCCATTGAAAAGTCTTAACAAGTGTGAAAGCCGGACTGACCAAATTCTTGTTATTGTTGCCTCACATGTTTTTGACAGTTTGAGTTTTGAGGGTCACATTTAACTTACAGCGTTTTGGCAAGAGGTCAAAGTTGAGCATTGGCCGAAGAGTTAACGGCGTGTTCACTTGACTTTTCGAGTGCTTCGAAATTAATTAACATGACAATGACGAAGGTGAATTGCGTGTTTTGGCCGCTTTCAAGACATTGGCGCCTTGTCGCCTTTTCATTTGCACTCAAACTCAAATCAGCTTACCAAACGAGGGTAGTTAATAAGTATCTACCTAATGCTGTTTTCCTTTTTTTTTCCAACTTCCTTTCGTTTTTTTTTTATTGAAGCATTTACAAATTTTTAATTAGCCTTTTGTGTTGGAAACACTTAGCAGTTGGGCAACAATAACGCCTTGTAATTAATTGTTTATTGAATGCGTTGTTCAGACACGTCGAACCTGAAGGAATTCGTATCAGTTGTGCGTGATTTGGAGTAGGCGTGGCAGTGTTTATTTAAGGAGGGTTTATAATTGAGTACTAAGTGGACAAGGGTTTATTTGGTGTCGAGTCAGAAGAACAACCTCCATCGAATAGCTCAAATACCTTTCTAAGACTCGGCAGTCTTAAATTTATATTAATAGCTTTTTTAAGACGGTATTGACTTGTTGTTAATTAATATTGCTTAAATAATTTATTAATTTTTCAATTCTATGATAAGTTTTTATGTAGAATTAATTATAGAATTAACGTAATAATTAACTTATTTTTCATTTACTTAATTGACACAAATATTAAACATTTAACAATTTTTTTATACTTTAAATAAATAAAATAAAAATCAAAAACAATAATTATTTAAAATTTTTATTTTTTTTATTAATAATAACAATTAATTTGTATTTATAAAATAAAAGTCCTTAAATAATCATAAAAAGTGATTTTCTTATTTTATTCCTTATAACAGTTATGGTCCCTGATTTTTATTCCATTTTATAATTTATAAATTAAATTATTAATATAAAAATTATATTTCCTGATTTTATTTAACATTTTAAATTACTGTTTGTCGACTGTTGTTTTAAATTGCAACCAATAGTTCGTCGCTTAAATCAATATATAATGTTTTTTTAATTTAAAATTCTCTCTATCTCTCATTCCCATGGCTTACTTGCTGTTGACAGTTGACTTGCTGTCTTTCTCTCTCTCTCTCTCTGTCTCTCCAGTAAAACATCACATATGAAAATGAGCTGCAAATCAATAAACAATTTCCATTTCAATGGTTTAATGTAATAAGCGAGAAAGAAGGAAAAGTGAGAAAGTGGGAAAGAGTCTCTCTGGTGAATGTAGCGCTCTTAAAGTTGAGCATATCATTACGAGTACTTTAATATTATTCAGTTAGACGTATAAGTTCCTCGTCACGTTCCCAAAGCAACTCCCTTCTTTTATCTTTGTCTAGCTGCCTCTGCCTCGGTTTTTTGCCTCTTTTGGTTCAAGAGCCAGGCACTTAAACCCTTTTGACAATGTCACAGGGGGAACATCAAGTTGACAGAGCTGATGGTTTCGCCAGATCATCATGATTATGACGATGACGATGACAATAATGATGATGATGATGGTGACTGAATTCAAAGAATATGACGAAGCATGCAGCAAATATTTTTTTAAAGCCATAACATTATTGGTAAGAATTACCAGTCCCAAAATAGCAACGAGTATAGCTCTCATACATAAAGAGTCGAACTGGGAGCGAATCCCTTTGAGTTCAAGGAGACTTCAATGGATGGTAATGACTGCCTACTCAAGTACTGACATGTGCATAAATGTTTTATATTATAAACGAAGGCTGTTCAACTTCCCAAGCCCTTGACTTTTAACCAAATTCATTTGCTTCTTCTTGTAAGCAGACAGATTTATACTCACTTGGCTAATTTATTTGCCATTCAAGCTGGGGGAAAAAAAGTCATTAAATCATAAATTTTTTAAATAAATATGCAATGTTTTATGACGATTTTTTTTTTTTTTTTGCTTTTTATTTTTGGTAGGCCAGAAATTGAAAATGCAAAGCACTCGAAGTGACAAACTCACAAAACACAGCACAAAATACATATATAAATATAAGTATGCTTAGAGGGCATGAGAACGCTGGCAACAATAATTTATAAATGAATGAATAAAGGGCCCAAACAGGCGATGGCGATGGCAATGTGCAAATAAAAATAAATAAATAAAAATGGCAATGCGGCATAAAATGTGCCGAGAAGCTGCGAACAAACGGAAATGTAACTGCGATGACTGCGGCGCGTTTATTTTATTGCGTATACGCGTCCCCCTAAAAAGTAGGCAACAAATTCTGTCCCCCTCTCTCTCTCTCTTTCTAACCATCTAACCATCTGTGTTATTCGCTCATGTGTATTTTCACTGTGTGTGCGTGCGTGTGTGTGTGTGTGTGTGTGTGTGTGTGTTATATGGCCACAGCAGCAGCCACGCAGCGGCTCAACTTATTTTCCACAAAATTAAACCATCAAAAATTTGCCAACAACAATGCTGGGGTAATTTATTTGACTCATGGCATTTTGCTGGGTTGTTTAGAAAGCGCCAGCCGCAGCCACAGCAGCAGTAGCAGCAACAACAACAATACCACAAACAACAATGTGCTGCAGTATACAACGCAGCCTAAAATACAAAATAATAAAAAGAGTATTTAAAGCAAACACACAGAAAGAGGCTTGTGCATATGAGCAACCCGCCACAAAAGCAACAACAATAACACCAACAACACCAACAACATCAAGTGTCGGGCACGCTCGACAGTGGGATACCCTGCGCCCAAGTACTCTGTACTGAAAGTTGATTTTCGACCAATTGTTCCTATGACAGCTATATGATTTAAGAAACCGACCTAAACCAAATTTGGTTAGAATGTACAAAACCGACTTAGTTGCATATTCTAGTAGTTTGGTTAAAATATCACAAAGAACAAATAACTTTTTCATACTAAAACTTCATTTTCGATGTATCGTTCCCTTTTTTGCCCATTTTCAATGGGCTCAGGGTATAAAAATGCATTTATAGCTTACGCTTAAAAGTAGGCAACACTATTTTATGCCCATATGAGTAGGCAACTCATTTTTGCCCATTTAAGTAGGCAACTCTTGTTTTGCCCATTTAAGTAGGCAACACTATTTTGCCCACAAAAGTAGGCAACACTATTTTGCGCACATAAGTAGGCAACACTTTTTTTCCCATATAAGTAGGCAACTCTATTTTTTTTCCCATATAAGTAGGCAACATTATTTTGCCCATAGAAGTAGGCAACACTATTTTTGCCCATAGCTCAATCGACTCGGCTGTTGATCCTGATCCTTCTGGCTGTTACATACATTCTGCCAAGCACATAATACCCTATCTTGCTCATTTTCAATGGTCTCTGGTTATAAAAACATGACTGCGACTGTGGCCATATTGGTGACGGGGATATGAGACCGAGCTTAAGCCCAACCAAAACTGGTTGACTTGATGTACACGACGCATACATCAACAGCGCTCGAGAAAAACGTACTCGTAACATTTTTTGGCTTGCGGCCTTTTGACGTGCCGCACTTTTTGTTGCCCCAAAATTAAACAAGCTGCATGTAGATAAAGAGAAAGGCAGAGAGAGAGAGGCAAAGAGAGAGAGAGAGAGTGAGTGGCAACAGCAGACTGAGAACTGCGCCGCACTGTGATGATGAATTGATGATAATGCCGACGGGGATTTAGCCAAATACTCGTAATGTCTGCTCTCTCCCCAAAACCCAAACTCGCCAACTCGTTTTTATGGCTTCACGAACTTGGCTTTGAAAGAGTTAAGCGTTTATTTATTTACATACGTTTTTTTTGCTGTCGCTGCTGCCGTTCATTTTTTTGTTGTTGTTGATATTTTTTGCTCTGTCATTTTGTCTACTTTTTTTTTTTTGCTGGCCGGCGGGCACAGTTTATGAAGTCTCAAGTGGCGAGTCTCCAAACTCGCAGTTGTCCTGCAATGTGCTGCTTCTTCTTCTTCTTTCTCTGTGCTTATAGCCAATTTCATGCCAAGCTGCGCTTCGCCTAAAGCTGTCGTCCTTGATGGATGGTCTTTGATGCGAGGGCGGCCAATTTGATTTGCGCCGCATCCGCTAACTCTGTTGGCCGGGCCAGAACAAGCCAATCGGCGTATAGCCTGCAGCCCTAAAACTGTCGAATTTTGTTAGAGAAAAGTTGAATATGACAATCGAATGCTTGGCTTTCTGTTACAACTTAATAGACCAATGTGAATGCAAATCAACACACGCAAAAAAAAAATATTTTCGTTTTTAACCCTGAAATTCAGAAATTTTCTTTTAAATTGTTCTCAAGCATGATTTTGCATTCCTTAAATATGTAGTTAATCTTTTCTAAAATATAATACTATTTTCATAAAAATTGGAAATAAGAATTTTTCTTCCATCACTCTCCATTTTTTTCCATACGTTCCCTTGTCACTATCTCCCAAATTTTAAGCTGCCATATTTATCAAATCTTAACCGAATTCCATGCGGAATATCACAAATATACTTTTTAAAAATTGAAAAACATTTCTAAAATCAAGACATAACGCCATTTATCATATGGGAATACTTTTTAAAAATTAGAGAATAATTTCTTACATTCAATACAACTTTCTAAATTAAAAATTAGGGAAAAAAATGTATTCTAAAAAGCAGATAATTATTTCTAAACACAGAAACAATATGTCTAAATCTCAGAAATATATTGCTAATATCTACTAAAATAATTTTTAAAAATAGACACTAAACTTTTAAAATCAAAAAAGTACCGTCATTTAAGACCGAATCTAGCGATTGATGTTACTATTTTAAGACAGCAATCATTTCCCTATTCGTAGTAAATCTTTGTTTTATATCAACTGCATCAATTGTGCCATAATATTGCTTTTCTGTCTCTTTGGTATAGACATGCAACACAAAGGCAAATCCACATGACGTATACGCCCCGCAGGTCGCAAGTGCAACAATCAACTTTATGCTTTTCAGCTCGTGCGTGTCTGTCTAGACTTTAAGCCAAATGCTAAAGAGGGTCTCTACCAATGTCTGCAAGTCAACGTAACGTATATAAATTCAGAGAGATAACAGCGATAAATCTTTAGCATGGATTTGGCCAGTAAGCTAACAAGAAACTATCTTTTGATATGATGTACTGTGAATGCAGGCAACAAATTTAATATAACTTGAATGCTATCAGAGAAAAAATAGTGAATTCTTAAAGACCAAGAAAATCCAGGCCTAAACAAATATTGATAGAAATTACAGCAGTTGTGTGTTGGCTTGAGTTGGACGAGTCATAAATAATATCAGCAGACAAGAAGACGGAAAAACCAAAAAAAAAAAAAATACAAAAAAAAGAAGAGAAAGAAGCAGATGGAAAACCGGCGAATTTAGCAGCAGGCAAACTGGCAGAAAAGTGGCAGCAAACTGGCAGCCAACGGTTGCGCATCCTGCCACCAACTGAGGCGCCTCCATTTATACCCAGGCTCGCATTTCCGTTATCGTTGTTATCGCGGCAATGTAAAAGCGTTTCCGCTTAATGCTCCTACACTACAACGTCAGCTATAAACGATATTCAACTTGAAGCTGACTTCCAGATAAATTAAAAAAAAAGGCTTCAATATGAACAACTCGCCCAAGTTGCTGCCGACTGCGACGTCGACGTCGACGTCAACGCCTCTGCTGCTGCTGAGCGCTCAACTGATGATCATCAGCATACTTAATGGTAAGTCAAATAAAAGATCAATTTTCAAAAATATTTATGAACGTGATTAAACGTAAACATAAATGTCATACTATAAATGTGCACCTATCACTATGAGCCGCGATTTATTTTCGTTTGCCAATTTATTTGCATAACTATTTACGAGCATTGCCAATGGCAACAGCAACAACAGCAACAACAACAGCAACAGCAACAATTCAATAAATGCTACAATTTGCATCGACAACAGTCATAAATTTATCTTAAATGAACAAATATTTTCTTGCTGCCTTGCTATCCAGGCAAATAAAATGCGATATGGATATACAAAAAGCTTATCGATGCCACAAAAGGCTGCAGCAATGCCAACAACAACAACAACAACAATTGCAACAAAAAAGGCAATAAATACCATACAACAAATTTGACAATGCATTTCAATTTGTAACGCATTAAAGACAAAGTGCATACAGAATCAAAATCTGAATGCTCATACATAATATATACTTAAAAATATTCAGACAAATGTATTCTATGGATTTTTGGGGTCAACTGAAATGTACATCGATTTAGTATGTAATAAGAGTATTACGATTATTTTGCATTCTTCAACACTGACTGCATTATGATTTGAATAACTTTGTATTCATTTCATGTTCCTCTTGCCATGTAAATGTTTATTAATTGGGATTTAACATTCATTTACTAGTCCATTAAGTATGTTTTTCTCTGTCTCTTTCTTTAATAAATGAGATGTAATTACATCAATTATATATATTTTCTGCTCTTAAATATTCCATTGTTTTGTTAACTTATCAATAAGCCCTCGCATTACACTACACTACACTTGCTCAGATAAATTGAATCTACATTTGTATGCACATTTATTTGCGATTGTCTACAAACATTTTACAACAGTTGTAAGAATTATTTAATTGAACCCTTTATTGCATTGAATATCCAATTTTGTATTCATACTATATATATTTTAAGCCGTACTTTCTGTGTTTGTACAAATGGGAATATCATTTTTGTGATTTCTCTCAGTTTCGCTTTGTGAGCACCATAAAAATATGTCAAATGCAAATTATACGCATAAATATAAATAAATACATGAATCAACATATAAATATGTCACATAAAATGATATGTGGTTGGTGTTGTTGCCTCATGCCACACACATTGATGCCACTTTGCCACATCTTCTTCTTGCAAAAGTCAATTTGCTTTCGCTGTCGATGTCGCCCAAAAGTCGCAAGTGTCATAAACATGACCAAAAGTGGCATGAGGTCGTCGAGTAAATAATAAAAACTGAAAGACATTTCTGAGAGCGCACTTGCGGCAAATGCAAAATAATTGCATATTTATATGGGCAATCGAAGCTGCTTCAACGCGTTGAAATGGCGAGAAATCCATGAAAATAAATCTGCATTGACGCGTCTTTTAATGATGTCTCAAATGTGCATATAAATAGCAAGATTGCAGTCAGATCTGCATCAAATAAAAATGTATTTCAATTAAATATAGCCGCACATGTGCAATCTTATTTTTATATTTTCTGATTGCAAATCTGATTGAGTCAAAATAATAAATCCCTTTAATAAAAAATTCAAGGCTATGACTTCTAAAATGTGTTGACTTGTGAGCATTGATGTTAGCTATTCACAACAATGACAGGAAAAATATTATATTCAATTAAATAATGGAATAAAAAAAATTTTTTTAGAAAATTATTTAAAGAACACATCTTTGGTTGATTGGTAAACGAGAGTTAAGTGAGTTGAGCTTCGGTTTTTCTGCTAAATGAGTTAGTTTATAATTCATATATATATAATTCTTTATCCCGACTAACTGACTCACTGACTGACTGACTGACTGACTAACTGACTGACTCACTGATCATTGCACAGCCCAAACCATAAGAGCTAGGAGGCTGAAATTTTAACACATCATAGCTGACACATTTTTATCGCGCAATAAGACGTCGTCAAATAATTAATAAAGTATTCGTAAATCTGAAGACAGTTGAAAAACAATGCTTAATTATAAAATGCCATCGATGTAACACTATACTGAAGAGGGAGTATTAATTATGACCTTTAATTGCGGAGTGATTGTCGTCTGTTGTGATGAGAAACTAAATCGATTGCCCTCATTGCGACACAAAAGAACAAAAGAAACTTTAAGTTCATTATATATGAATATGAATTTGATTGTTTGTTAGAGAGAAGATGATACAGAGAGGGGTTAGCAGTGGGGAAAAGCAAAGGAAAGCAAAGGAAATCAACTTAAAATCAGTCAAGAGCATGAATGGCAGCGTTTTATCTTTGCTTTTGGCCTTTGTTCTCTGCTGCGGAAAAGGAAGCGCGTTGATAATAATAATGCCAACACTTGGCTTTTGTTTTAGTCACCGCAGCAGCAACAACAACAGCAACAACAACAACAATAACAGTGACAACAACAGTGACAACAACAAAAACATGACACTTTAATAGCATAAATGCGGCACTAAACAAAACCAAAATCAACGAAAGCGAGAACGGGAAGGGGAAGGGGAAGGAGAAGGGGAAGCTAAAGAGGAAGGGGAACTGGTATAGGAAAGGGAAAGAGAATGGGAATGGGAGGAGCACAGACAGCGCCAGCTGTCATAATGAAACAGTCAAGGACAATGGCGGCCAGCGGAAATACAAAGTGTACGTGTTCCGCGCAGGCCTTGGTGATCTCACTCCAACCGCAGATCCAGTAACCCCCTGGAACCCCCCTGGAGCCCCCTTCTAGCATCCTATTGACCCCTACTGCCAGCAGCCCTGAAGCTGTCGCACCGACGCGATAAAAGCGACAAACGAAATGTTGTCTGACAGCGACGGCCATTTATAAGAGCATCAGTTACAATAATATAGAGCGCGAAGTGGGCGTGGCAAGGCGGACAACAATCGCCAGGCCATTGTCATAAATTAAAAATGAGGAAGTATATGAAATTTAACAAAAACAAACGGGCCGCGGAACAGCAGCAGCAGCAGCAGGCAAACCAACAACAGCCAACAACGGAAGTACAAAAAGCGTTGATAAATAAATTTCTAAAAAAAAAAAATAATAATAATAATAAATAAATAACGTGCATAAAGTATAAAAATAACAAAACAGCGGCGCACAAAATGTAAAGCACATGGCATAAGTCCGATTTTTGACTTGGTCTAAGTCCACGCACAAGGCCCTAAAGTCAAGCAGCGTAGCCGAAAACAATAACAAAGAAAAATAAATAAAATAAGAGAAAAATAAATTCAGGCATGAGTCCACTTTGAATTGTTGTTCTACCTTTCTTATAGAAAAATTATATGATTATTTCATAACTATAATTCTTATTAATTTAATTTTGAATTTAAAAAAAAATATTAACTGATATTTTTAAAAGATAAAAAAAAAATTTTACAATTCTTGTAATAAAATTTTCTTATAAAAGCTTAAAAAAAGAAAACCTTCCAAATATATTTAATTTATTAATTTTAAAGTTTATATTTAGCTATATGAATTTTTTACTATATACTGGGCAAAAAATAGTGTTGCCTACTTATATTTGAATGAAAAGTGCCTCCAAAATTAGTGTTGCCTACTTATGTGGGCAAAAAATAGTGCTGCCTACTTATATGAGCAAAAAAATAGTGTTGCCTACTTATATGGGCAAAAAAGTGTTGCCTACTTATGTGGGCAAAAATAATGTTGCCTACTTTTAAGCGTAAGCTATAAATGCATTTTTATACCCTGAGCCAATTTTTATATCAAATGTTTCTTAAGCTTTGAAATAAATAATTTCGAAGGCCTAGGTCAAGATCTCACACCAAGAGTCACTTAATTTCTTCTCCTTCTCTGCCTCTCACTCTATTCATCCTTCCTATCTATAATTGGAGAATTAAAGCTGATTTAGAAAATCGCTAAAAATGTTGCCTTCTATCAGGCGCTCGCCCAGTCTCTGAATGAATTCAACGCGTGCCGCAAATTTCTTGCTCTCGCGTATGTGAGATATGTGCTTTAGTGTCGCTCTAGCAGCTACTTTACCACCACAACCACAATGTCTGCTATGTATGACCGACATGCCACTGCAGTCACAACGGAAATCCACTTCCAAGGTCGTGTCTCTTGCCAGAGACGTGGGCAGCTTGTCTCGTCTATAAATAAGAGTGCGAGTATGTCCAAGGCGCAACGACTTTGATGGAATTTATAATATACCATACAACAGACAAAAGTAAAATGAAACAAGAAAAACGAGAAACTAGAGGTTGCAAACGTTTGAATACACTTTCCCATAGCAACTGTAATCCTAGCTATATAAACTTTTCAACCTTACAACACTGATAGATGTAATCTCAAAATGAATGCCAATTTCGATCTTGAATTTAACGCACTTGCAGGTCGAATTTTCTAAACGCCATTTCATCTTCCGATGAAATTATCTTAGGTATATTGTGTCCAAATTTCAAGCATGTAACTTCAACGGTTTGGACTTTACAATGCTCAATCTGTGAATAAATTAATTAGGTCTAAATATTTTATAGATAAACTTAGATATTATATATAAAACTTAAGCTTCCCTTTAAAATAGAACATGATATATTAAAATTTTAATAATTTCAAGACAAATTAAACAGAAAATACTTTTACCAGGTATAGGGTATTAAAACCAATGCCAAAATTCGGTTATTGTCAATAACAGATCTTGTTTGCCCTGCACACTGCACTCAGCTGTGATATTTTCCAGCATTTTCCTTTATTTTCTATACACATTCTCTTTTATTATTATTTTTAAGCTGATTTGCTCGCATGGCACGTTTCATTTTTAGTTTAGCTCCGTGTAGATTTTTGTCCGAGCTCTAACTCTCTCTATCTCTTCGCTTCCTCGCTTCCTTTCTCTTTCTCTCTCTGATTTTTTTTTTTGCCTCATCTTTGGCATTATTTTTGGCTTTGGGCATTTGTTTAAATTAAAGATTATGCACAAGTTAAAAAACTGTGGCAAGCGACCCAAACAAAATGTCAATTTAAAATTAAAATATGTGCACAGGATTGAAATCCTTGTCCACGTGGCGCTTGATGAGTTTGCTGTGTGACGTCAGAGGGAAATTATTTCACTTAACCTTTGCTTCATGTCGTGTAAACAAGCAATGTGCCTTGTGCCTATTCTTGCCACAGGATGTGGCAAGACGAAGCACGAAGAATGAAGCACAAAACACAAACAATTACAAATGAAAATATTCGTAATAATAAGCCATTTAGCACTTACTTTTGTCCGCCGCTGCCTTTTATATAATTTATATTGTTAATTCTTCTGGCAACCCTCTCCCCCTCCTCCTTCTTCCGCAGAGGACCGCCGCACATCAGCGGCTCTCATAAAAGCTTCATAAACATTTTACAGCTTGCAGTCGTTGCAGGAAACTGCGCCAGGGCCATAATTGCTGCCAGCCATTTCCCAGTTTAGCCAGCTAGAAAGCCAACTAGCAAAAGTGGAGGCAATAATATGGCCCGGACAAAGTGCGTCTGTGGGGAAGTGGAAAGTAGAAAGTGCCTTTATGACATTGCCCAAATGTCCCTTTGCAAAACCAACTTTTATACGAGTAATACTTGCACATAAAGTGGATGTGAATTTATCCTTTGTCCGCTAAAATATTTAAATCATATTAATGCTCATTGGACTATCGTAGACACATGGAAGAGACTTGAATAGATTTATTAACTTTAAAATTATTTTATTATAATTTATTATATATCTATATATATAAAGTTGTTTGTCCTGTATACTCACTCACTCACTCATTTATTATTGTTCAGTCCAAACTGCAGGAGATACAAAGTTGAAATTTTGTCACAACAAAGTTATGACAATTTCATTTTGGAAAATTTAACTTGCAAGTGTGTTAAAAGCGAGGCAAAAGATCGCGTTTATTGTAATTTATATATAAATATTTATATTGTTTAAATATTTTTCTATTAATTTTTAGAAAAATTAAATATTTCTCCGTGGTTCTGTTTAAAACCTATTTGCAGCATTGATTTTTAGCATACAAATTCCTATTATTAAAATTTATAATACAGTTGAATGGTTTTTGTAGCCAAATATCTGATTATTCGTTATAACAAGCCTAGTTAAAGCTAAATTAAGGTTACATTGTTCACCTGAATGTAGCCCGAGGTGTAAATTACAAATGTGAGGGGCGCATAATGAATGAAGCAGTCGACAGGCCGACTGGCAAAACGGATGGCTAAATGAAATGAAATCGCAGTGAAAATGCTTTCATTTAGGCACACCAAGGCGTGGACAAAAGTTTTTGGGGAATGGCGGCGCGACAAACTGCGGCCAAGTTGATTAGAAAGCGGTGGCAGCGGTGGGGACTACCCCTACTGCAATCCGACAGAGGCAGGCCTAATGAGAAACTTGAAAATTTACGGTCAACGAGTTGTCAAAGTTTCCGGCACCGGGGCATAGTTTTAGCTTGCCAAGTCAAACAATTAAGCGCTGCTATGTTCCAATGAATTCCAGTTTAAATAAATAATTCTCAACGAAATTAAGCAATGGACGACAGGAGAATTGAAGCCGTAGACGTAATCTCAGTGTCCACAGCAGCAGACGGGGTCAGGGGTCAGGGGTCGACAATGTAATGTGCGCACACGGAAGCGGCAAAAAGGAAAAAAGTAAAAAACCAAAAAAGAAAAAAAGGCGATAGCTGAAGTAATGACAGGAAGAGTCGTTAAAAGAGCACAGTGAGTGTAAAAGAAAAAGAACAAAATGCATGCATTAATATTGATAAGAAGCCGGTGAAAAGAAGAGGCCCAAATCACTAACAAAATGTTCATTAGCGCTCTGATCGGAAACGGAAACGAACGTGGCCCAAATGACCACACAGATACGAGGAATCGAGGACTATTCGGACCAGGACACAATGTGGCACCCTAAACGCAACTTGCAACTTTACGCATCGTGTGGCAAACGGAAGTCGCACGTCAGATTTGCATGTCACCTGAAACATGAAACATGGAAATGCTACGCTGCAGACTTATTAATAATTTAATGAGAGCAAATGGAATCTGCTGGAAATGCGAGTAGTTTGACAACTAAAAGTTAAAGTGCAATCAAATGCTGCTTCAAATTAAGGACACACACCGTTAGATAAACCAACCACAAAAGCTTTTAAGTCCAGTCCAAAATAGTCCAGTTGACCTCTGTCCAAGTAAATCGAAAATAAAATAAAATAGACTGACAAAAGTTAATGCGAATGCCACAATCAAGTGAAGCAATCCATTAGAGATGGGCATATGGGAATAATCCATTTAAGTTGCAAAATATTGGGAAAAAAAACTATGTTAGAAAACTAACTGGAAATGAACCAAAGACTAAATAACCTTAAGAGAATAAAATTATATTTTCTTTATATTAAATATTTATTCGGGACTGTAGAATTGATATACAAAATAAATATCTTTATTTTTGATTTTTATTATATTACTTATGATTATTTTTAAACAAACAAAAAATTAAGAAACAATCATTATTTTTGATCAAAAAAAATTAAAATCGTAAAATAATAAATATTTATTCATATAAAAATCATATATTTTAAGATTATGTTGATATCGCATAGATTATGTTAGATCCTTACAGAAAAATTTTGGTATATAGTATTTCACGCTCTTTAAATGTTACTAGATTTTTTACAATAAAAAAAACATTGATTAATTGATTTAAATAAATTCTTGTTGCATATACTCTTAGATTATTTTTGTAGGGGATATAATGTCCATTATTTTATTGATGCAAACTAATTATATATCAATTACAATTTTTACTACTAGCCAAAGAAATTTGAATGTCACGTAGAAGCTCATGAAATAATTGCCAAAACGTGATTTCGATATGTGTGTCCTTGTTTTTGGTTAGCACGTGTCCATCTCTAGTGTGTATGTGTGTGTGTGTGAGAGTGTGTGTAACATTTTGGCGACCCAACTTGATGCTATCATCAATTGTCAAATAACCAACTGTGTGAGATTTGTGCACCAGCTGTGGCCAAAAACCCGAGCAATAGCCATAGTCCGAGCTCAAGCGTTGAAGCATTCATGGCATTGCAAATCAACACACACACACAGAGACATAGTGAAAGAGACAGAGAGAGAGAGAGGGTGTGAGTGAGAGAGACTCGCAGACAAACATGCATATGGTATACTCAGAGAACAACTCACTTTGTGGGCTATTTGTTTTGGTCATACGCTCATTTGGCTTTGGTCAGGCAAATCGAATGCGGAATGAAATGAGAAGCAAAAAAAAAAAACAAAAAAAAAAGGCCAAAGATTTCGCAAAACGTATCCTTGAACAGGACGAATCGAAAAGTGCGCAAAAATCAAGCGAGCCCCAATGCAGCGAAAAACAAATAAGCGATTCGAGGCAAGGAAACGAAAGGAGAGAAGAGGAAAGAGAGGAACCGCAAATGTACACAGAAAAAAAAAATACGGGATTCCGGGCTAAAATTAATCCCAGCGGTGACAGATGTACGGTAATTCCGGATTCTTATAAACCAAGTATGAAATATTTAAGATGAGACCGCTTTTTTTCAACAATATTTTAATTTTTGGGGTTCTGTAATATGTGTTTTGAGTTAGATCAAAAAATTTAGGCTTCTTTCACTTTTTTAATATTGATTTTTTAATATCTTTGTCATTTTATTTATGTATTATCCTAATTTAGGTATTATATACCGAATAAATACCTAAAAAAATTCAAGCTAAAATCAAGTTTAAAAAAAAGTTTTAGAATGGATTATTTTTTTCTGTGTACAACCGAATTGGAATCCTTGCCCAAGGTTGACCCTTCGAAAGTTGTTGCTGCTGCTGCTGTTGATGCCAAAAACCGAGCGCCAAAGCAACGAGCTGAGCAATCGTAAATCTTCTTATGTGCAGCAGCATTTTAACGATAATTTGCTTTATTGGAGCAGTTTAGATTTGGGCAGCGAACCGCTCACAGACTAGTTCACACAATTCAAACGACAACTAGAGTGAGATTTACACGTGTGTGTGTGTGTGTTACTGTGTGTGTCTGGATGTGTCAGTATGTTTGTGTTTGCTTACTAGTTTTTGGCAATGACCGACCGAAAGACCGACACTTGGGTTGCCATTTGCCATTTGCCTTTTGAATGTTTCAACGTTTCCGTTTAAATGGTTTTTATAGCAAATTTATGTAGAGGAAAAACACTTCTAAGGTTGACCGAAAGACCAAACGCAGCAATTCGAATCCATAAAAATGGTTCACAAACACATGTGACCAAAAGAAAACCGTTTAGTCTAGAGTCTAGACCACAGAGTTCTCTGTCTCTCTCATTGCTATGACTGCTCTCCTCTCTCTCTCTCTCTCTTCCCACTCTTCCCTCTCTCTCTCTCTCTCTCTCTCTGCTGAGGTGTGAACAAAGATTTGCCACTTTTGCTGGTCATTTGGCTTCGCTTGCCCACATGCCCACATCAATATGTAGTACCATGAATAATGACCCTACAAATTGCTACCTGCCTCAACCTAATCTGCCACTTGCAACTGCAACTGGACTTGTGTATTCTGTTGTCCCCATCTACCATTTGTAGCAAGCTAACATAACATGCTTTCATGCAATTACTTAGTCATTTAACAGTTGACAATCAATTGGCATATGGTTCACACAGGTAAATACATCTATTAATTAGGAATACATATGACAATAATATAATGTTCAATAATACGTTAAAGACAAGGACGAATTGTACAATTTATATTTTTACCAGATATTTGAACTATTACCAATCAGAGATTTCTTTTCATATAATTATAAAATATTATTATAAAGAGTTTATAGGAGAATTGTTTGATAAGTTTGCTTTCTCCCAATCCTTGAAACTAATGTTGGATCAATTAATTCATATTTTAATTCCCCAGACTTAACTTAACTTAATATTACTTTTTTTATATTTTCATTCATATAGTAAATTCTTTTTATAAGTTTTAAAATTTAATTGCTAATTTTGTTTTTATTTAAACTTTTGTTTTATTTCATGCATTATTTAAATTTATGTCGACTGATCTTAGTGGACATAAATAAATAAATAAAATTATTAGTAAAATATAAAAATACTCTACTGCATCTATTAAAACCAATTTATTTATTTTTGCCATAAAAATATTAACTCTTTAATTTAATTTGTGCTTCAGTTGCTAAAAATCTTAGACAAATCGATAATAAAAACCACTTTTTGGTTATTAAATTTTTGCTGAAATATCAGCAAATTGCTTATAGCTTTAATAGCCCCAAATTGCTTGGCATAGCCTCACTTAATTAAAATATTTGTTCTTATTTATTTCGTATGCACAGAGAGGAAAAATATGAAAAATTACAATAAAATAGCCAACAACAACAATGGGAGACCAGAAGCAAGAAAATAAATCTGTTAATAAATACGCGTGAGTTTTTCCACGCTGCGCATTTAAGGGACATTATTCAAATTAATAAATTAATTGCAATTTTAAATTATGCCCGAAAAGAGAAAGGCAACATTGAAAACTGAATAATGGACACTCCGACATTGCGTATACGCACAGTTGTAACACTAATGGATCGGTGATTTAAAAGTGAACCATTAAGAATTTTATATAATAAGATTGGCTGCTGATTTAAGTCCTGTAATTTCCTTAAATGTTCAACAAACACTTTATGAAAAACTCTATATGTACCATATATCCTGCTCAGTCACTGAGACATTGCATCCATCACTTCCGTTGCAGACATTTCTTTCATAATAAAGAAATTTCCTTATTTACGTGCCACACATAAAGCCCTTACTCTGTTATGCGAAAGTGTGTTTGTGTGTGTGTGAGAGAGAGAGAGACAGAGAGAGAGAGAGAGCTGCATCCCTTTTTCCATATTATTCTCCGCTTGTTGCTGCATTTTAACATTTTTCTCAGTGTCGGATGTGGACGGCAGCGCTGTAGGCCTTTGAATTATGTTAAGCTTTGTGCCAGTAGTACTTATAATCACACACACACACACCGACACACACACATAAACGACACACTTGTCGTGCCTTGAGGCTGGCTGGCAAGTGACATTTGCCGGCATAAAAGTCAACAACTGTTTGTTGTTGTTGTTGCTGTTGTTGCTTCTGTTGCTGTTGCTGCTGTTGCAACTGTGGCTTTGACTGTCAACAATGCTAAGGTGACGGGTTGAGTTTCTGCCGCTAACTTAAATGCTAAGGGCCACTTACAAGTTATTCACATGCACCTGTTACTCATACGACTCGTTGGCCAGTTTGTAATTATTTCTGTAAAGCTGCCACATAAAGTTAGCCAAATTATTTGCATTAATATTTATGCCACACAGCTGTCGACGCGTCGTCGCGACTACACAACACATGACAAGGGAATTTGCTAAATTTCTATCTGATTGGCATCGGTTGGAGTATAATTATATTCAGTTATAAGCTGCCATTGCCACGGCTCTTGAGCGCCAACTTTCCACATAAAAATAACAGTTATCGTAATAATAATAACAATAATAATAATAATAATAATAATAATAATAATAGGAATATCAAGAACATTATTTGACTATAGTTCGGCGCGCCACATAAAAACCAACTGTTAATGATGCCATTTTCATATCGTCAATGCATAGACAAAATACCACAAAAAAGAAATACGCATAAATATCTTGTTTAAAGCTTTTGTAACTCTCGTCTGGATCATAACTGGTCATAAACTGCAAATCAGGCAAATGTTAATGACCCAAAATAATCGTAAAATATTTAACCCAAAAATTTAACGAGGCAACTGTCGCAAAATTGATTCATAAACAATTAGTTGCTCATCAAAATTGACAACTGTTGCGAACAATTATAAAAATGGTGAACACAAATTGAGCTTAAAGACTGAAGTTGATTGACTTTTTTATATATCTGTTTGTTCAACTGACTGAGCATTGTATAGATCAAACGGCTTAAGGTGCGACCTTGAAAGTAGGCCACAATATACCTAAGATAATTTCATCGTGGGATAAGAAGGTGTTTTGAAAAACTCGGCGCCATATTGAATAAAATTAAGTGCTCGTAATTTAAAGATTCTTTTAACAGAGTTCAGAGTCTACATTTTGATTGAACGCCAAATTTATGTTTATCTTCTTCTTCTTAGCAGTTTCAGTTTCTCTCAGATAAAGCCAAAAATTGTGACTAAATGAATAAATCGGATACGAATATAATTTTCATATATATAGAAATTAAAGAATAATGTAGCTTTAAGTCTTTGTCTTTGCTTATCTATTTTATGCATATCAATAATAACCTGCAGCTCATCCACGCGCCATTTGAAATATGATTTATGTGGCCAACAGCAGTTGAGCCAATTCGATGATTTTGTCTTCCATTTACACCCGCTATTCTTCTTCTTTTCACTCTCTCTTTCTCTTTTTCTGTGTTTGTTCTGTTGCTGGTAAAACTGTCGAAAGTTGTAAGTGTTGCCAGGGTGATTTACTTGCGTCTAAACGAAATCGAATGCCGTCTTAATAGCCTCCGGACAGACAACTCGCATAATTTTACACGCAGTCGTGAAAATGGACAGAAGGACAGAGAGACAGGGTATTTTGGGAACATAAACATAGTCGTTGTCGTTTCTTATTAGCAGTCATGGAATTTGAAATTATAATGCCAGTCGACAAATCGGTAAAGTTTCGTTGGCCTTTGCCTTCTGTTTGGTCATAAATTTAAATTTGATTTTTATATTGCATTTTGATATGTGAGTCAACACTTTAAGCCACTTTGAATTTCTCGCATAAAACGGCAAAAGTTTTGCTCGTTTCTGTTTCCCCATACAGTTGACAAGCTAAAAACCATATAATATGAGTTCACTTAAGCGCCAAATGCGAATTCTAATAACATTAACAAAAAGCTTCCACTAGGACAGTAAAAATGTGTTTATATTTGTAACAATCGTTAATAATTTTGCGTGACTTTTATACACTATAAAAACTAAGAATTTTCTAAAATTCCGGAGCTCGTAAACTAACATTTTTAAATAATTAAATAAAGTCCATAATGCATTTCCTCTTTTAAAAATCCATAAAAAAAAATGCATATGATTATAAAAAATTTTCTCTTTTGACTGTGTAATCAAAAGTGTTTTATAATTTTAAAACCCTTAGCACGTTATTTTACTAAAAACTAGCACAAGTTTCAAAATTTAGTAAAGAAAACTACTCTACAAGTCTTTAAATGTTATTTAGCTTACCTTTAGCTCTGAATTTTGATTATAATCTAGAATTGCGGTTGATTTACGTATGCCAAAAAGTTTTAATAGAAATGAAATGTATTTAAGGATACATAAGGAAAGATATTTCGGCATGAAGACGCCAAACTTTTTCATTACGCAATTTTTGTGCTTTGCTTATGTCATGTTCATAGTGTTCATAGTATAGTGAACACACACATATTCATATATAGACGCACTTTTTATCAGAATCACACACATACACAGCTACAAGTATATGAGTATGAGTATATTTGGATATATATGTATATATGGCTTTGCTTAAAAACTTTTCTAATTCCATTAACGTAACGCACATGCGAGAAAACTGGCTGAAGGTCCTTTTTATTTTTTATTTGTGCTGTTGCCACATTTTGTTGCCGACTAAAGTTTCGGCCCCAGTTGCCACATGCACCAACAAATTCTGCGTGACTTCTCAAATTGACTGAAGCTGACTTTAAAATAAATAAATGGCACAGCCAACTTAGACTCGGCCTTGATGTTGGTCCTGTTCCTGCTTCTAGATCTGGGTCCTGGTCAGCTTTAATGAGCTGTAGTTGGGCACAGATTTCCAGAGCTCATCAGTTTCATGGTTGAGCAGAGTCCTCGCTTTGCGGTTCGCTTGAAATTGTTAATGAAATGAAATTTAAATTTTGTATCATTTTGATTTTTATTTGTATTTTGTATTTCTATTTTGATTCTCCTGCCTATGTTAATGCTTTCGATTGCTATGGTGAGTTTCTTTTTCATTTTCATTTACTTTTACTTTTGTAGTTGTTGTAGCTTTCGTTGTTTGGGGGCCGTTGTAATTTGGTTTAATTTCAGTTAATAATTATTTTCACATTTTCGGCATTGCTTGCGGTTTGGCGTTGCCTTGGCACAGGGATCACAGTTAATTAGTTTGTAATTATTATAAATTGAGGATGAATGCTTGTGGCAAGTTTAATTGGATATTTGATGTTTTTAAATTACGCAAAAATGAGCGTGAAATATTAGCGCATACTTTGTGGCATGTGGCATGTAGCATGAGCTGAGCTGAGCATAAATCCGGCACAAAGCCCAGGCTAGGCAGTTAGTCATGTTGCAAGTAAATTAATTTTTAATGCCCCTCACAATGTCACAGAGCTTCATATTTATGTGGCAAGCGTGGCAAGCATTGAGCTCCTGTGGCCAACTGCCTTATGTCTATACCTTACACTCTCTCTCTCTATAGTTATACATCTCTTGCTCTCTTTCCATCTCTTTTGCTCTGTTGCATGCTCGTGTCGTTGACCGCTGCGCTTTGTCACACGTGCCACGCCCACAGCCACGCCCCTGCATACACAACAATTAATCATAATCTCATGTAGCTTCCAGGCAGTAGTACTTGGCCCACGTACTAGTTCCAAAGCTACCAGAGAGAGCACTTTTTCACAAGACTCCACAATAAATTTAACATTATGCAACTGCGACTTGAGCAGCCATAAGTTCGAATCAAGGATGTGCCTCCTTACTCTCACTCCTCTCACTCCTCTCACTTTATTCTTCCCCAATTTCACTAAAATATGCTTCACTTTTGCAACTGTTGTTATTGTATTCGCCTCGTGACACGTACTTTTGTAATAATTTAAGATGAAATATGCCTTTAACGGCATATACATACACATTGCCGCAAAAAGGACACACACCTTAAACTCGTCCTTATCGGCATAACAACTGCAAACCGATTAGAACTGATAAAACAATTGAAAGTTCCATCAAATGGAAACTTTATACTTGTAATCCCATCAGCTTATATAGTCGAGAGAACGAGTTCTATAATTGATTTGAGCAGGAGAATAATAGCATGGAAGCTAACAGTTTAGGTTGTATTTAAGCAAAGCTAACTTGACAGCTCTATTATCTATAGTGCTTTTATTATTTTTAAGAATTCTTATTCTTTAGTTATTGACTCAATACAGACTTTAAACAATGTTTGTTAGTTGAGTCAAATATATTTATTTGTAAATTCAATTATCTACACTTTTAACTTTTCTATGAAAAATCGTGAAAAAATTTTAAGATAATCCATTTTTTGATATAAGTAACCTTATATATTACTATTATCTGTAATCTCACTTAATCGCAGCAATATCAGACAAATAGATGGGGAGAAATAGCTAACCAAAGTAATTTAAAATTAAGGCATTACAAGCACCCAAAAGTATGCAGTAGTTTTTTTTAAATAGTATTTTCCATAAAGCACTTTTTATATATTGAAATTAGTAACTGGTTTTTTATATTCAGGATCTCGATTATAGCCTTTTTCACTAGTTTTTTTATTTGATTCAAGATTATATGTTCAATTTATCTATTATCTATTTACTAAAAACTCGCAAGTATTGGTAACTTTCAACCAATTTCTTTAGTCACATAGTCTATATAATCTTTTATTGAAAATTACCATTCAGCATATCATTCTCAAAATGAGCATATCAAGTAGTAAACTCCACTTTCCTTAGACAAAGTTTCTTTGGGGGGCTAACTGATAATAATAGTTCAAGTTGCATAAGCCAAGTACACTGAGCCATTCATCTTCGGCTAAAACAACAGACATTTATCTGTCTTTTGTGTTGGCAACTTTAACCCTTAGCCTTTGTATTATTGGCAATAATATACTTGCCTCTAACTGTAACTGTAAATGTGAGTGCTACCATGTGCAGTTGGACAACTCAAGGACGCCCGTAACCCGTATCCCGTTTCCCGTATCCCCTTTCCCCTTTCCCGTGTCCTTGTTGGCCAGATGAGTGCGTGCTTCGTCTCGACCAGGACCACAGCAATGTTCTGGCATTGCGGGCTCCTTTTGTTGTTCTCGTTGGGGGGGCCAAAATTGATTCTATTGGCTTTGTTGTGATAAGGTCAAAAGTTAATGTAAATTTTGTGGCTGGCAGAACTGAGACAGTTTCAGTTTCCAAGCGTAAGGGAAGGTTTTTCAAATTAAAAGTTGCAAGTTTTCGATGTGGCAAACAGTGATAAAAGTTCAACTTTGATATATAGTGCAGACTACGGGGAAGTCTTTAACGTTGAAAATAATTTACTATAAGACTAAAAATTGTCTTATAAAAATATATTATTAAATCTACATTTATTTTTTGGCTTAAAACGGTGCATTTCCATTTATTAAAGCACTAATTTATATATTTATATGATATTTAAAAACATAATACAATTTACTATCAGACTTTAGCATTGTCTTATAAAAATGTATAATTAAATCTACATTAATTTATTGGCTTAAAACGTTGCATTTCTCATTTCACAATGCGTTGTTGTAAACTCAATTAAACCACTAATTTAATGATATTTAAAGACTTAATATATGTTGCCCATTTGCACTTGCAAACCAAAAGTCTGATGTGGTTTCATTCTCCATTATCCCATGCCAAGAATTTCATCCCCTGTCTCCAGCCCCATCCCCATAAAAAGGAATGCCTGGCTGACTGCCGAGCAGGGCAAAGTTTGTGCGTAACATGAAAAACTTCGATAAATTCACAGTTGAAACAATTACCATGAATTTTATCAAAAATGATACGCGCAGTTCGTATCCGCCCATGCAGCAACAATATTTTTTAATGCACTTTGGGGGAAACTGAAACGCGTGGCAGAACAGAACCAAAACAAAAAGAAACGTAAGGAAAAGAATAGGAAAAAGCAAAACGTATAAAAAAAGAAAAACCGACAGTGGCAGACGCTCTAAGAACTAAGTAGATAAGAATCGAAGCGGGGCAGAAATGAAGGAAATGCCAACAGCATTCCGTCTGCTGACAGATAGACCAAGAGACCAGGACTAGCACCAGGACCAAGTACAGGACCAAGACCAAGACCAGGAACAGCAGCTGGAGCAGGAGCAGAAGCTGGAGCTTGTTGCCTGCGAGCTGTCGGTTCTCCTGCTGCTGCTGCTAAAATGTAAGCGAAAAATTGCTTGAGAAAACTTTCTCAACTTTTCAGCTAATATTTGACTTTTGCAAAATACGGAGACGATGTGGAAAAACAACGCAGCATTGAGTGAATATAATATATACCACACATACACATATACATTTATACCATATATATATTTTCTTTTCTTAAACATTATGCGTGACATTTGCGTTGATGTGAAAAAAAATAAAATAAAAGAAGTGGAAAAGACTATAGTCGAGATACCGACCATAGGATACCCGTTACTTATTTCAATATATATAAAATTACTTTAAAGAAATTACTAAGTAATAAAAATTACTGCATACTTTTAGGTGATTGTATTGAAATAATAACTTTATTAATAACTTTGGTTAGCTATTACTCTCGTCCTATATATATGATCATGTTGTGGCTAAGTGAGATTATAGATAATATTAATAGCTAGCGTTGTTAACCATAAAAAAATATTTTCCAAAAATATAAAATCTACTGCATACTTTAAGGAGCTTGTGTTGCTTTAAGAACTTTGGTTAGCTATTACTACTTTTCTACTTGTCCGATCTTGCTGCGATTAAGTAAGAAAATAGATAACGGATAGCTGATCAATAATATATATACTTTATGGGGTCGGAGATGCCTCCGTCTCCCTGTTACATACACTTCAGCAAACACAATATACCCTCCTACTTGTTTTTTAAGTAACGGGTATAGTAAAAATATTCTCACAGACATGTGGAAAGCTGCTTTAAAAGCATAAGGATGTGCTGTACAGGCATGCTTCAGTATGCCCTAGTATGTGTGTGTGTGAGAATGTCTGCAACTTGCACCAAATATAAGTAAATATGGCAAAACAGTTTGCTAAAAGTAACGTTTATTGATTTCGTTGCAGCAAATTGCAGTCAAACTTTGGCCTAAACACATTTCTTTTTTCCGTTGATTTTATCTTCAATTGAAATTTTAAATTGATATTTGCTTTAGCTCACTCACTACAAGGCCAACTTTAATGGCCGTCAATTGCACTCGTCGTCGAAGTTGTTGCTAACTTTTGTAGAGATTCGTTTAAACTGAATACTATTTTGTTATTACTTGTACTAGGTTCGTATAATGGTTCACTCGTAAGTGTCCAATGTTTTTGCTATTTTTACCCACACCAAGAACTAAACTCAAATAGATTTTGAGTAGCTTTCAGTTTGCCTTAGCGTTAAATGAGAAAAGTTTCTCAAGTGCTTGTTGCACTTTTTCTCTCTCCGCGTTGTTGCCACTTATTCTTCCGGTTTTTCCCCTCGGCCAAACTCTCAGGTAAAGTATTCCGATAACTGGCCAAGGATTTCTGTTTTTCCTTGCCATTAATGATCTTTTGTAAACTGCTTAGCTTTGGTTTCCCAAGCGCTTAGTTTGCCATTTAAAGCGTGAGTTTCAATTTAGTTTTAGTTTTGACCACAAAACTAAATTGCTTTAAAGGTTGCATTCATTTCCCAATCGTTTAATGTACATTGAAATTATTAGTATGCATTAAATAATTACTTTGCAAACCAATATAGTTTTTTAATTTGAGTAATATTGTTGTCTCTCTCATTTTTACTGCCTTAAGCTCGATAGAATTCAACTCTCCTAAGAGCTAATAACTTCTGCAATTGGCACACTTTTCAAGCAGTTTGGCTTAGTACTGTTTTTCTATATTTTTTCTGGGGCACTGCAAACTCCATTTTTACTAATTTTAGTTTTGCAACTTTTGCTGTTGAAATCCACAATAAATAAAAACAAGCATCTGCCGGGACTATAGTAACAACAAAAACTACAACAAGCTCCAACAACGAAAACGTGTCCCGACGAGACGTGGGAAATCTAACAAAAGACATACCAAAAAAAAAAAAAAAGAAAGAGTAGAACTCGGTAAAATTAACAGCAAACAAAAAGGCAAACGAAGCTTGGATTCCCTTCTCCAGGGCCATAATACTCCACACGGTCGGGCATATTGTATTGAGAGTTTGTTTTAATTAAAAGAAAAAGGAAAAGAGAGAACGGAGAACAGAGAACAGAGAAGAGAGAAACCAGAATGAAAAAGGTTACTGGGCGTTGCCTATTCAAAAATTTCGCTACAACTTTTTGCTGGACAAATGCAAACGTTAAAATTTATAAAAATGATTACAAAAAAAAACTAGTTGCAAGCGCTTCAACAATAGAAAACAATTATAAAATTGCCAAAAAAGAAAAATGTAATAATAATAATGAAAAGGCGAAAAAGAAGACAGCAGAAAACAAAAACAAAAAATATGTGTATAAACAATGCATTGGCTGCATAACAACAGTGTGTTCAAATATTGCGTATACGCCATGTAATAAATAAAATAAGCGATGCTGAGAAAACTGCTGCTGCCAGGGATGCTGTGATGCTGGGATGCTGGTACTTGAGCCTTTTGCTGGCTTGGCACTGCCAAACAGTTTCCAACTCAATGACTTTATATCTACGACTCGAGCTACATTTGCCACAGATGCCTGGGATATCGAGCATCCGCACCGTTGCCCTCCACAAGCAGGAGCAGCATCATCATCAGCATTCAGCTTGCTGCTCGTTTGTGCCAGTTTGCTCGTTTACAGGCTTTTACCTGAAACTATTACCCACTTGCCGACTCAGTTGGTCGGTGTGTCTGTCTGTCTCTCGGTCTCTCGGTCTGTTTGTCAGTCAGTCTTCTTGGCTGTGTATTATATGGCTTGGTTGCGGATGCGGATGCGGATGCAGAGTCCTTATGCAATCAACTGTCGACTCGTTACAACTTTTCCCTTGCAAATCTGTTAAGGTATAATATTTCGTAGAGCATCTGTAGCTAGTTGCTCATCTGATTACATATTTATCTACAATTTATACATAATTTTGCTGCAGTTTCCATCAGACACTGCAAAATACTTTAAGCACTTTAGCTTCCCATTAAGTTGCAGTTTGCAGCAAAAGGGGATGAAGGTCTTACCAATGTGCAACAACTGCGACCAGCAAAACATGGCATAGAAAAGCTCTGGCTCCAAAACAATCCATCAGCATAGCATTCACGTACATTGGACGAGTATATCCTCCTCTCAGAAAACTGTCAAAAACTTGTGATGAGAGCACAAATCTCACACGCACACATATCTCTCCACCAACTTGGGTCCCTTCAAGTTTTACACTTTAATTTTCGGGCAAAAGCTGACAAAAAGAAAAAAAATAAACCCAACAAGACTAACAAAAACAATGATGAATTTGCTCAGCAAGCCACTAAAAATATTTACCCAAAATACAAGTTCGAGTATGTGGCCCAAAAACACAAAAATAAAAGTGCGTCCCAAACATTTTTGGTATGATGAAATGTTGTTCATTTTTCTTACAATAACATGCAGAACTTAAGATGGGCGCTAGTGAAAGCATTGACAAGTCAGGCTATGAATAACATAGGTAAGAATCACACATACCCTCGATTTTATTAGTGTACGAAAATTATGATTAAATTCTAAAACCTTTCTAAATAATATGAAAAATAAAAAAAAAGCATGAAGGATTTTGCTGCTCTGGCTATAACTTTATTGTAATTTACGATAAATTTCTAAGATACAATTGCATGAATAAATAAATAAATAAGCAAATAAATAAATAAATATATTAATTAATAAATTAATAGATAGATAGCTAGATAGATAGATAGATAGATAGCTATATAGATAGATAGATAGATAGATAGATAGATAGATAGATAGATAGATAGATAGATAGCGATAGATAGATAGATAGATAGATAGATAGATAGATAGATAGATAGATAGATAGATAGATAGATAGATAGATAGAGTGAGAGATAGATAGATAGATAGATAGAAAGTTAGATAGATAAATAAAAAAATAAATAAAAATAAAAAAATAAATAAATAAAAAATAAAATTAAAATAAATAAAAAATAAAAATAAAATAAATAAAAAAAAATTTAGATATAAAAAGATAAGAAAGAAAGATAAAGAATGAATTATATAAAAGCCCAATAGATGCATTACATTACCAAAAAAATAATATTTTTGTCAATTGATGGTTCAAGTAACATTATAACTTATAGCAATAAGACCAACACAGACTCTAAGAAAAATTATATAAACTATCATCTTAAGGCATTACATAACGCCTTGGTAGACCAAGTGAAGAAACAGGCAAAAGAGAGCCACATGTCAATGTCAATGGCGATGACAAAGACAAATTAACCACGCAGAGAGAGTAAAGTGGAGTGAAGTGAAGGGAAGTGAAGAGAATGTGCTCTAGGAAACTTATACCTGGGTCAGATATACGAGTATTAGGTTAAAGTTAATATGGCAAGCACGTGAAGCACTTGGTGTATTCAAATTTAAATACAAAATGCTTGTTGGGCTGCGTTTCTTTAATCGAAAATTCCAAGCATGCTGATGCTGCTCTGCAAATTTAATGCACCGTTTGACAAGGACACACACACACACACAGAGAGAGAGACACACACAAACGCGAAGCTCAAATGGCGCCAAATTCCGTCCGGCAATCAAGTAAATTCAAAGCAAATTGCCCGCACTGTCAGTTTTGGGCCATGGCTGTAACTGTAGACGGTTTTGCTAAGGGCAAAAGCAAACGCCTCATTATTTTGCGCTTGAGAAGTTTCTGTCTCGTCACTAATTCATCATTGTTTCGGCACATTAAATGCTTGAACGTCAACGCATTCATTATCTTATAGCCAACAACAACTGACTGGACTAGACTGGACTGACATGGCATTTTGGCCAACTCATCGCCTGCTCACATGGTCGGCTCAGTCACAGTCTCAGTCTCAGCTATCTGTCAGCGGGCGTCGCCAAGGCAGCTCTCATGCTTGAGTGATATTAACTGACCGACAATCAGTCAGCAAAGTGGAGCCGAAAAGAAAGCCAAGACAAAACGCACGACTTGGCCCAAAAGACTGGAGACTTAAGCCAGATTTGGGCTGAGTATGTTACATACTTGCAACCCACAAATCACCTTGTCATTTTCCCACATATCCTTTTTAATTTCCTTCTCCATGTCGTTGACTTTCTCAGTGTGTGTGTGTGTGTGTGTGTGTGTCTGTCTGTGTGTGTTTGTATGCTTAGCATGTTAATTGCTTTCTAAGCTAATCGAATTTTTTGCTCGTCATTATGAGTAATGTGCATTGGCCTGGCTAACATACATAAAGCAATTTGTCGACTAGTGGCAAATTGCGTTAAGCTTTTGCCGACTTAAATTTATCAATATTAAAGCCATGTTAATGCTGCTCAGCCATAACAACACACAAAAATAAATACTTAATCGCTTATGTCATCCGTACTTAATTTAATATGTAAACAAAACAAAGTATTGTAAACAAATAACGCGAAAAAACTTCATAAATAAAATAAAAACAATAAAAAGGTTAATACTTGTAAACACACATGTACATATTATAATAAACAATTTACAATATTTATCATTTAGCACTTGCATTTGCATATTTGTTAATACGATTGCTTTTAAATTCTTCTACGCAATTCGCATATATATGCAAAATCATAAAAAATTGTTATTTATTCGTATTAAGTACATAATAAGTTCATAGAAATCAATATACATTTTTTTTTTTAGTCAAAGTAAAATGTTTCTTGTATTTTAGTGATACAAATATAAATCGATGCTTTGGAATATGTCGATATGGGTTTATATTATAAAGAAATAATTAAATAAATAATACTTGGCTGAGGACGATATTTTTTTATCTGATATATCGACAGATAATTTATCTGTAGACTGTTTCATTTTAATTTAGATCATTTATTGCCCGCAATGTATTTCATTTAATTATTATTTCAAAAACTTTCTGAACAAATTATAAGAAGGTCTGAATGACAAGACGTTACTAGAAAAAGTTAAATTACTGGGCTAATTTATGAAGCACATACATAAGTTAATTTTTGTTTGTCTGTTGTTTGTTATTTGTTGTAATTAGTCGTCGTTCAAGCCGTTGGCCAGGACCATTAAATCCGACCCGGCAACGGAACTCGGACATAAACAAATAAAAAACTGTTGCTTCCGCTGTCTGTGTAACAGTCAACGATGGAAAGAGTCAGCAACTGTGAAGGAGAAAGAGAGAGAGAAACAGAGTGGGCCATGCTAATTATTTTGTCGGTTTGCAAAAGTTCATAGTTCAGATATAAAACATGCAACAACACGAATTACAACAATAATGACTGCAATACCACAACCACATTAGCACGCCCAGAGTCTGGTCATGACCCCCTCCCCCCTCCCTATCTCATCCCCTTCCCTCTGTCTGTTCACTCGCACTCATTTCAGTAATTTTTATTATCAGGCCAAGTAAAATAAACTTAATTAAAAGTCACGTTGGGCGCGAGTTTCGTGCTTTGATTCATTGCATTATTCATTTGCGAAATGCTCGCTTAAATGTTATAATAAAAATATGAAAAATGTGCAGATAAAAGAACGCAGACTTTTTTGCAAGTGTGAAAGGTCAAGCCATGCAAATATTGTTGACCCTTCAACGCGATCAAAGGCAACATTGGGGTCAAGGCAAAGGACAATTGTGGGTAAAATAATGAGCTAAAAAAAAAATTGCAAAAAACATAAAAAGATATAAACATATGGTCCTATCATTAAATTTCACTTTTACTTAAGAACAAAATACGTTAAATAAAATTCGTACAAATATTCTAATATGTATAGGCAGATAGAAAAGACATACTTTTCCCTATAAGTATTTTACCATAGGATCCTATCTTTTTTTGCCGAAGAGAGAGGAGTACGAGAAAATTAAATATATTTATTTATTTAAATATTTAGTGTCAACTAAAAACAGTTGACTTAAGTTAAACTAAAACTAAACTATAAAAATATGTTTAAAACTAAATTAAAAATTAAAAATGAAATAAAAAAAAATAAAACAAATTAAAAATATAAACGTATAATAAAAAAAGGTTTTAAAATAATAATAGTAAATAGAATAAATATTCGAAAATTCTAATACGTATGTCATAGGCAGTTTTGCTTTACTATATAATTTTGTTATATCTTCCAGATATTTATTAATATGTATTTCAACCACTTAAACAGAGAGAGTAAATAAGTAACGAAAAAGTGTGTCATTCAAAAATGTAAAATAAGAGCTAGAGGCATTAAAAGTTTCTTGATTAATACGGCAATCACTACAATCACTTTCATTGCAGCTGTGGAGCCCATTGACGCCCTGCATCTATCCAGTCTCTCCGTCCCGCGCATTATCGATGTGGCACAAAAGGCCAAACTGTTTTGCAGCTATGAAATGGGCAATCGGACCCTCAACTCAGTCAAATGGTACAAGGATGGCCAGGAGTTTTTCAGGTAAGCGCACTGTAAGCCGAGTGCCGAGTGCCGAGTGCCAACTGCTGTGGCTACAACTGCGGCTGCGGCTGTAAAACAAATAAAAAGTGTCATAAAAATATTTTCGGCTCTGGCTCGAAATAATAAAACGGTGCCGGCGCATTCATGCAGATTTTATGGTGTAAATTGAAAACGTCATGAAATTGCAACACTGTCCGCAACAAAGTGATGCCAGATGGGACGTAGGTGTTCACTGTACAGTGTACACTATACTCGAACGCTCGCAAGTGTCGCGACTAATTTAAATGCTTAATTGAAATGGATTTTTATGGGCGCCAGCAATTGCGCTCAGGTGACGTGGCCATTTTCAAAAGTCCAGCTGCCACCATTCCACTATATTCACCCCCTTCCTCTCCCCATACTCTTCACCCTTCTCCCTTAACGTCTCGTGTTCAAATATGTGTGAAGAGCACTTTTTATTTAACTGGCTTAATTGCTGGTCATTGGTCGAGCTTAATCGAGCGCAAAATTTTCCCAGTATTTTGTGTGTGGCAGAAAGCCCGTTTGTTATTGATTTTAAAACCCTATTAATATCGCCAGTCAAGCAATTAGTTTAATGGATTATTTCGATTAAGGGAATCACCAAAATAATACAAAAATTCCCACATTTTCGATTTAATCTCCGTTAACCACACATTCGATTTGCTTTACATTTCTTTGTGCCCGCTTATTGTTTTTGACACTTTATGCTTTATTTTATTTTTAATACTTTTAATACCATTTTAACCTGCTTTTCTCACTGCATTTGACATTGCGGTTGTTTTGGTATTTACTTAAAAAAAAATGCATAAGAGAAATTGTCGTGCATAAATTTCAAAAGTTTGATCAAATCTTGTTATTAAGGGTTGACCAACTTCCAGCCGACATAACTTGAAAAGAACTGACCCGATTTTCAAACGGAATGTCATTTTGATCATGATTTGGTCTCTTAATTGATTTTGCATTCAAATATTTATCATCTAGAAAATTTGATATATTTTCGATACTAAGCCATCTATCATCAAATTTTCCATACTTACCCCTTGACATTTTTTCAAAAACTTTGATCTCTCATAACTTCATCAAAAATTAGCCGATTTTCAAACGGAATGTCATTTTGATCATGATTTGGCCTCTAAATTGATTCTGCATTCAAATATTTATCATCTAGAAAATTTGATATATTTTCGATACTAAGTCATCTATCATAAAATTTTCCATACAACCCTTCCAAAATTTTTGATTTGATATTTATATATTTATTTTTGATATTTGTTGGATTACAAAAAATGAGTAAGCCGAATACTCTCGACCATTTTAGCAAATTTGTTGTAAACGTTGTTTACAATTACAAAAAGTTTGTAGAAATTGTATCCTTTTGTTAACAAATATTTATTAATTATTATTTTGAAATGTAAAATTATCTATACATGAACTGGTAAAACATAATTCAAATAATAGCAAAATTATTACAAAAGAAGTTCAAATTTCATTAAATTCAGTTTCGCATGCTCGAGCTTTTTGTAATAGAATTATAGAATAAAATATCTGTGATATTTGGAATTCTAACTGAAATACATAAATATAGAAATTATTCACAGATTACAGCTCTAATATATGCATATCTGAATGAATATGCGGCGACTATGCAATTTGAATTTTATTATAATTTTCTTATTTTTTTTTTTTTTTTTTGGAAGGGAATTTGACAAAGTTGGAAAAGACTAAGCCTGAAGCAGAAGCGGAGCTGAAAACTGCATAATACTCGTAGCCGCAGTATTCATAATAAAACGCGAAATGTGGCTACAAATCGGCAAATCGATGGATTTTTATTTGCACGCCATTTGCGCAACGTTGGCGCAAAATGCAGAAATCGAAAAACCTTTTTGCATGCGCTCATAAATATTTCATGCATTCGATTTTTGCGCAGCACTCGAAGTTGTTATCTCTCTTCTTTTGACTGTCTCTTTCTCTCTCTTTCGAGTGTCTCTTTAGCTGACTATGTTTGTTTTTTTTTTGTCATTATCGTTCTCTCTCTCTGTTTGCAGATATTCGCCGCTAACACCGCCGACAACAAATTGGTTTCCCGTCAAAGGTGTCACCATCGCCGACGGCTCGTCGCATTGCAATCAATTCATCTGCAACGTGGAGCTGGAGAAGCTAAATGTGCACTCATCTGGCCAATACCGCTGCGAGGTGTCCGGCGATGCGCCCGAGTTCAAGCTGATCGATAAGGCGGCCAATATGACCGTTGGCGGTATGTACCAAAATTTTTCCATCTACCTCTCTCTCTCTATCTCACTCTTTCTCTCTCTTGCTATCTCTTACAACTTTTGCTATTTGCTCGCATGATTTATGTGTGTGCCTCGCACAAAGACAACAAATTATGTGCAATTTTGCAAACACTTAATAAAATTATAAATGGTCTTTGCACGGTTCGCCGCCCGCGGCTTTAGCTCAACTCCTTTTCATTTATCATTTACATTGGCAGACAGTCAACAGAGAGAGACGGAGAGAGAGTGAGAGAGAGGGAGGCGCGTAGGCAGTTCAAAGGCTGCCGCATAAAAGCTGCAAAATTGTGACACGCGTCAGCCATTTGTATGAGTAATGATTGTTAATAAATCCTAGTGCCTACTGCCTACTGCCTAGCGCCTTTCAGCCTATTCCCCCGCCCCTTATAGCACCACCACCTGCCAACAAATTCAACTCAATTGTGAGATTCGTATACGAATCAATTTATAATCTCCCAAAACGCGGCATCTCCGTTGTCACGTGCATGGTCTACACTGAAAGAAGACCAACTTACAAAATCAAGCACATTCATTATAAATATTTTGTTCTTAATTTAGTCTTATTACTATTTCTAAGAATATTAATCTAAACAAGTGGGAAAGGCTATAGTCGAGATTTTTACTTTAAAGACTATCCAATAAAAACTATTGCATACTTTTAGGTGAATTTAAGTAATAACTTTATAAATAACATTGGTTAGCTAATACATTCGTTCTACTTATCCGATCTTGCTGTGGTTAAGTGAGATTATAGATAATATTGATAGATATTATTATTTACCATAAAAACTGTATTGCCTTGACGCCTTTTTAAGTCAAAAATTCGTAGTTTTGAGACCAAAATGTTGATTTTCGAACCTTTTTTTTATCGGTGTAGGCAACAGGAATAACCGAGGCCAACAACAATAACAATAGCAACTCGTTTGTGGCACTGGGATCTGCATGTAGTTGGGGCTTGTTAATGTCAGCAACACCGCCGACCACGTTGGGCGCCATTTTCAACTGGAACTGGAACTGGAACTGGAAGTCGAACTCGGTTGGTTTGATTGGCAGCGTACATGATGCTGTGGCGTTGTGGTTGTGGCCCTGACGCTGATTGTGGTGGGAAGCACTGGGCCAGCAACGCTTTGAAATTCAAATCAATTGATTCTGGCCCAATGTCATTTGACGCAAATGAAAATGGCCCGCTTATGTCTTTTGTTCAACGATGGGATGAGCATGAGAACACGGCTCAAAATGATTTATTTGTCGCAATTTTCCTGCTCAGCGATTTGTTTCTCTCGGTTTCTCCACTCGAACTTAAGAGGGGGGTGGAGTAGGGGGGTTTTTATTTATTGACGCTACTTTAAGAGTATTGATTTGCATAATGCGCACTTAAGCATTTGTTTACGCGTAACAATCAAATTTGAATTCGCATTTTCGTATTTGAGTTTTGCCTTTAATTGGATGTTTTCTTGTTGTTGGTTGGTTGGTTGGATGGTTGGTTGTCTCTTCCTCTTGACTGCGATATTTGCATGTCAATTTGACTTTTATCTATTCTACTTGGAGGTAGGCAAGTAAGCCACGCTTAACTTGTTCAACATGCAAATAACATGGACTAAATTCGATTCAATCGCATTCCAAATTTAACCATCAAGAATTGAGGATGGCTTTCTCTTCTATAGTCTCTCCACACAAATGGCATTCTTAACTTAAGCACCTCCAAGCGGAAGTCGCTTAAACTAAAAGAAGAAATATATAGAGTGGAGAAGAAATATATAGAGGCAGAAGGGGGCGTGGCAGACCCCCAAAAGTATATATATTCTTGATCAGGATCCACAGCCGAATCGATTAAGCCATGTCCATCTGTCTGTCCGTTAAAATCGGTTAACTATATCATATAGCTGCTATAGAAACGATAAAAAATAATGTTGCCTACTTATATGGGCAAAATAGTGTTGCCTACTTTTGTGGGCAAAAATAGTGTTGCCTACTTAAATGGCCAAAAAAGTGTTGCCTACATATATGGACAAAAATAGTGTTGCCTACTTATGTGGGCAAAAATAGTGTTGCCTACTTATATGGGCAAAAATAGTGTTGCTACTTATATGGGCAAAAATAATGTTAAATAAATTTTTTAAGCTTACATTTATATCTTTTCATTCTAGTTGAAAAGAAAGGAATTCAAATTTTTACAGTCAGCAGATACTGCGACATTCAGCTAATGCTTTTCACATATTACATTATTATATTTAATTCTGTGCTGTTTCGCTTCGTTTTGTACAATAAAAAATTTTTCAATAACAAACAAGGGACTCATAAACTGACCGCCATATAACAAAATTTCGTTCCTCGACTCGGACTCGGAAAAGCAGTCATTTTTGGCATATGCCACCTACAATTCGCCATTTTAATTTTATGTGACTGTGTGTGTGTGAGTCATAAAAAAGCAGAATCCATGCCACACACATATATATAGAAGAAAACTCGTATATATAAAATGAGAAGCTGACATTACGAATATAAAATCCAACCAAGCAACGATGGCATCAAACTTCATCAACGAGCTGGCGACAAAGTTTAAGCACCACTACAGCAACCCCTACCTCCTTTCTTCCCCTCCCCCTACACACACACACACACACACACAGACACTTCATGTTGCAGTTGCATGTGTCTGTGTGTGTCCTGTGTGGCATGTCCAGTGCAGCACGTAGTTTCAAGTTAATGCCATAGCGTGTTGTGTTGTGTTGTTTAGTGTTGTGTTTTGTTGTGTAGTGTAGTGGTTTGTAGCCAGTTTTTTGTTTCAATGGCTGCGAAGCTGTTGACAGACCAACAATCAACTTGGGAATTTTGTCACTAAAGTGCCATCGCCATGCTTGAATCCATCTAACCCACCTGTAAAAACTTTCGGACTTTGTCTCGATTTTCCAAACGGCAATCACCTTGTGTGCTCTTTGATGATGCTCCAAAAAAAAAAACACAGAAAAAAAAGAAAACAACAAAATGATGCTGTGGACAAAACTTTACAGTGCAAATATTTTTCCGCTTAGTTGCGTGGCATGTGCCACATGTTGCCACCCTGCTGATTAACTTTGAAAGTTTGTTCAGGATGTGATCGGTGTCCACAAAAGGGAGGCAGGTAACAGGTAGGCAGGTAAGCAGGTAGATACGCAGGCCGGTGCCACACCTAATTACTTCAGAGATTTGCCACATTTTAAAGGGGGCATGCCGCGTTACGCTGCTGCCACAAAATGTACCCTAACTCGTGGTCTGTCCACTTTTGACTTTTTAATATGGGGTCGTCATTTGCGGTGCTCCCAACCGGACACCACATTGACCCCAAATGAGCTACAGCTGTTTGCCATGCTGTGCGTGTTCTCCTCCAGCTTCATCTTCTTTTCATTGTTGTTGTTGTTGCTTGTCTTGTTTAGCATTCAATTTCCCCAAACTGCCTATAGTGTCCTTTGTTGCCTTTCTTTATTTTTTGTTTGCTTAGAGTTGAGCCTGCTGTTGTTATAGACTTGCTGAGAGTATTTTAAATTCGTCACGACTTATGTAACTCTTTAAAGAAAGCGTGACGGATGTTACACAGTATATATCATTTTGATCAGAGCGATGAATTGAGTAGATAGAGTAGATAAAAGAAGAATTAGTTTGATTGGACAAGTAGAAGGCAGTTATAGCTTATTATTAGTATAATTAACGAAATACATGCGCCTAAAAGCGCGCAAAAGTTTTTTTATATTTTTGGAACAAACAGACAGCCAGCTAGATAATGAGTTTAGACCCATGATTTCTTCGGCAATTCTTCTTAAAAATCGTCGTAGATTACGATATTGATTGTTGCCAAAAATATTGACCCACTGTCCTATATTTCCCTAAAATTAAACAGGTACAAAATAGAACACTTCATTTCAATAAACATTTCGAAAATCTCTTTTTTTATTTTAAGTATTTCATTCCGTATATGTTTTCTTAATTTATCTCAGCATATTTCACAGATTGCGTACTTAAAATGGACATCATCTGACCAAATTTTCTTACAAAACGAACTATTATATCATAGAGCTACCATAGATTGGTCAAAAAAATAATAGATTGAGTTTTTCTTAATGTTTTAAAATATTACATAATAAAAATTTTGGTTATCATAAAAAATATCAACCGATAACTCTAAGCTGTATACAGGGCTTTACAAGGGTATTAAATCTTCGATATACCTAAGCTAACTTTTGTTCATGTTGTTGTTTTGTGCTTTACTGGTACTTTGGTATTTTTGGTTTATTTATCCGAGTTGATTGCTTTGTTTTCGTACAATTTTCGTAGAACTGCTTGTTGTTGCCAATTCGAGTCACAGTTCTGCTTACCACAGTTCCATTGGTGAACCGGTACACCGGCACACCGGTACAACGGTACACCTGTACACCTGTAGACCGGTCCACAGATGCCACCAAAAGCGGCACAACATGGCCGCAATCATCAACTTTAGGTCATAGCATTTTCGTTGGCATTTCCATTGCCATCGCCTCTGTAAGTTTTAACTTGAAACAGGTCAGAAACTTTCCACCAAAGTGGTTTGTATTAAGTCAATTAAAAAGTTTATAGCACTGCTGACTGCCTGACTTTTGATGGCCCCTGGCTCCTCATCACAGACCCTCTCCCCCTTCCCCGCTCCGCCTAGGCCTTCCTCTCTTTTGCTCCTCAGCACATTTCACAAATTTTCAGCAAGAACAACAACAACAACTGCGCCAGTCGGCATTCATTTGAGTGAAACTCAACTTGGTATTGTTGTTTTTGATGAAGTTGTTGTTGCTGTTTCTGTTGTTGTTGTTGTCGTACCCACTGTTTTGTGGTCTTCCTCGAGGTTGGTCGATGTTGGTGTTGATGGTTACCTTGTTTTCACAGAGTGTGTGTGTGTTTGTGTGTGTGTGTCTGTATGTGTGTGTGACGGCGACGCAATAAACCAAATTATTCTTGCATTCATCAAAAAAGTTTGTCCTGGCCAATTATTTGTAAAGATTAATTAACACTTTGAATAAATATTTAGACTGTTGGCGTTCTGATAATTACCTAAGTGGTTGGCTGGTTGGATGGTTGGGTAGTTGGCTGGCTAAGTGGTTGGATGGTTACCCGCGTTAAGTACACAAACACTTTCTGACCCAATCAAAGACCTATACGCATATCTGTTAGATCATTGCCTAAAATAATCAAGATTTTACCTAAGGCCAAAATTAGAGCATCTATAATTATACTTGTTAATTCAAGAATAGGTAAGAGGGTATATTGTGTTCGTTGAAATGTTCGTAACCGGGAGAAAGAGGCATTTTCGAACCTATAAAGTATACATATTCTTAATATTTTCCTATATTTACCACGCCCACAGTATTTAAGATAATACGTTTTTATTATTACCTATAATTCTGCCGAATCGCAGCAAGATCGGACAAGAAGCACAGCAGTAATAGCTAACCAAAGTTCTTTAAGAAATACAAGCTCCCTAAAATATGCAATAGATTTTATATTTTTGGCAAAGTCACCTTTCAAGTACTTTTATACGGGTGTCCTATAGACGGGATCTCTTGTTTCATTTCAAATCGATATTGCAACACAGTGGCAAAATAATAATAATAAAATCATTAATTCCAGCTAGATTCATTTGTAAATGTTGGCACGTCTTACAGCTTTAATAATGGTTGCTTCTAAATTAATTTCTTGCAGTTCTGCCCAAATTTGATCCGTTCATCACAGGGATACGGCACTCCTATAAATATCGGGATGTGCTGCTCGCCAACTGCAGTTCGGAATGGTCGAGTCCTGCGGCGAGATTGACATGGTACATCAACAACAAGACCGTAAGTACATTCGCACATTGCCCATACGCACCGTTGGCTGTCCCCCAAAAGTCTCCATTAGAAATTTGTTGCCGCGCATGCAGGTTAACCTGATTTCATATTTGTGGCAATGCTGCAACCGTGCAACATGCAACGTGCAACGCACAACGTTGTCAACAGCAAAGCCGCAATCGCAAATTATATGTTAGTGGCATGTGGCATGTCCAACGGTTTTTGGCACTGATTGCACGTCAAAACTCGAAACCTTTCTCGTTTGCGTTTGCGTTAACGTTTTCGTTTTTGGTTTCGATTTCGACTTTCATTTGTATACCCGTTACTAAAAAAAATTGGTAATAGGGTATATTATGTTTGTTATATATCAATCTACCTAATAGCAGAACGTCAGTAATAGCTTTTCAAATTTTAAAAGAAATAAAAACTCCTAATAGTATACAACGGGTATTCCGTACAGTCGGTATCGCGACTATAGCTTTTGCCGACCAGTTTTCATTTCCATTTCTAAGATATAACATTATTTTTGATATTTAACGTTAGCTATTATTATTATCTATCAACCTACCTAATTGCATCAAGATCGTTTAAACAGAACGGCTGCAATAGCTGTTCAAATTTTAAAAGAAATAAAAACTCCTTAAAGTATGCAATGGGTATTCGTATAGTCGGCATTTCGACTATAGCTTTTGCCGACTAGTTTTCACTTCCATTTCTTTGGCCAGGCACCGCAGAGCAGCCTTCAACCACAAATCAATGAGATCACACGCAACATCGAAGGCTTTCCACTCTATGCGAGCAATCTGCAACTGCGTGTCCACATTGACGACCAGCGCTTCATTAGCAAGAGTGAGGTGCTGGAACTGCGCTGCAGTGCCGATATCATGGGTCTGGCCAACCAAAGACGCGAAAGTCGAATGCGTACCACAATTCTGGCGCTCAAGGACAACGGCTACAATCAACGCTTCACCGAGAATGGCAACTGTGCCAGCGTGCGAGCAGGTAAGCATTTCCAGTAATTGTACACTGTTAAAAAAAGTTCTTTAATCAAGATTATGGTCTTAAATATAAAAATTTTAGTCTAAAAATGCGTTGAGAACTTAAATTTCTTCTTGGTTTTGGGCACATTTCAAATAAGACCAAGTTTTTATTTAAAAAAAAAATATTCTTAAGTTTTAAAATCAAAAAATAAATAGATATTTTTTAAATTTAGAAAATTTATTTTTATTTTGACTACTTATTTATAATTTAAAAAATGTTATTTTAATTTCACCAAGTTTTTTTTTAAGAATAATCGTTCTTAAAATTAAAATAAAAAAAAAATATTAATAATTTTTTAAATTTATAATCATTTTTTTAATTTTGACTTTAATACATTTTATTCTTTCTTGGTTATAATTTTAAAAATTTTATTTTAATTTGTTTTTAGTGGAATTCGAACCGACGTATTAGAAACTTTAATTTTTCGATTAATATTCTTAGTATTAGGAATGCTCTTATTTTAAAAACAAAATTTTTAAGATAAATGTTCTTGATTTTAGAAATTTGTAATTTTTTTCAGTGTATGTCTTTCTCTCTTTCTCTAATCAATCTCCAATGTAACTCCTTTTGCAGCGACATTTGCAGCGTGGCTTTTGTGTCTGGCTTCGTTGTTGCCCTGGCACTGCAGTTTGAGTTAGTAGCTGTCGCTCTTAGCCGCTTTCGTTTTAGCCTAATTCTAAACACTCGTTGCTAAATCCACAAAAGCTGGCAACGCCATGTGAGTGTTCTCTACACCCAACTACTCCACGATTGAAAAGTTAACAAGGTAACAGTTGAATTTGTATATATATAATTAAACTAGTAATTACATCGTCGAGTCTCCCAAGATCCTTGATGTAATGCCAAATGTGTGTAAGCACAAAAAATGAAACTATAAAATAATTATAATATATAACAAATACAATTTGAAATAGTGTGCAGAAAATGTGTCAGAATATTCGTAACTAATAAAAATAATGAAAATAAAATTAAAATTACAACAATTAGCACATACTCGTATGTATTTGCACGCTCAGAAATGAAAAACAATCAATGACAACTAAAAGAAACTAAACTTATTTATTGTATGTGAAATGTTAATGAATTTGTATTAAATGATGTATGAAAAATAAAAATTAACCGTAAAGCACAAATATTATAAGAGAATCTCAATTGATTTAAATTTTCAGACTTTATTAGACTTCGATGGCATTAAATATTTTTAGAGTTTACAGATGGAATATAAGTGATAACCAAATTAGAAGCTAATCAAATATTCAGCTGCAATTTCTTCTTATCAGTTGATGGCAAACACAGCAATAAATAGTCCCTATTTTAATCTGTAGCAACGCCGCACCCAAAATCAAATCCAGAGCCGATGCTACATATTTCCTGAACGCCCATCTAATTCGTTTACTCTGCTTATGGGCCTAGTGATAAAAAAAGGAGACCAACAAAAAACAACCCAAATTCGATTTAGCATTGCCAAAAATAAAAACCAAACACTTTGCAGCCCAGGCGCAAACACTTGTCCTGTTTAGGAAAGAAAGAAAACCCACTTCGGAAGTAAAATATTCAACGCATTATGACAAATCCGGCTAAAATATGCAAGGGCCAATGGCCGCAGGTAAAAATGGTGGACAATAAAAGCCAACACCAACGCGTTGCCCACAAAATATTATGCATAAAATGGTTGAAAAAAAAAAAGAAAAATTGAAAAAAATAAAGAAGAGAAAAAAAAGCGGAAAAGTCGAGACCGAAAAACCGTAAAGAAAAGCAAACAATGATAAATTCTGGTGCCAGAGTTTGGGGTCGTCCAGTTTGTTGTCAATGTGCCGCGGGCACATTAAATGACGGAAGTAAATAAGCTTGACAAATTTCCACTCATCATTTTTGCATTAATTCGGGCTTCTTTAACGCATCAACAAAAAAATGTCCTTTGATTAATCAAAAAATTTTGGCATGCCCGTGGGCAGCGGACTGAAAAAGGCACGGCACACAAATACACAAACACACAAACACAACAAATTACCCAACGAGGCGCCAACGGCATTCGGTGGCTGTTGTGGCAAAAGGCGCCAAAACAACACATGGGGCATACCAACTACTCTTAGTCCATGCCCCCAACTCTAGATCCTGCCACAAACAGCGCTGACTGCGACTTGTGGCAGCTTCGGAGACGCTAAATCCAACGCTTGCCGAAACAGGCACAGAATTAGAAAGACTGAAAGCACTGAAAACTGTTCGAAAAAAAAAAAAGATTTCACAGATTTTTGCACGCGATTTGTCAAACTGACATTTTCAACGTTGCTGCCGCCCAGACGACGTCACCAGGCGTCATCCTCGACGCCGACAGCGACAGCGACGTCGACGGCGACCAAGAATTAGATTTGTGTTTTTGTTGCCACAAACAAACTTCAACTTCAAAAGGCCTGGCGAGCGACAGCCCAAGTTGATTTAGTAAGTCACGTGGCCGCGTAACTGTAAATTGCCTGCTCCTATTCCTCGGCTCCATCTCCAGCTCATACACTCAGAAAAAAATACCCCTTGACATTTTTTCAAAGACTTCGATCTATCATAAGTTCATCAAAAATTAACCGATTTTCAAGCGGAATATCATTTTGATCACGATTTGGCCCCCAAATTGATTCTGCATTTAAATTTTTATCATATAAAAAATTTGATATATTTTCGATTCTAAGCCGTCTATCATCCAATTTTCCATATTTACCCCTTGACATTTTTTCAAAAACTTCGAACTCTCATAACTTTTTCAAAAACTAACCGATTTTCAAGCGGAATAGCATTTTGATCATAATTTGGCCCCCAAATTTTTTCTGCATTTAAATTTTTATCATATAAAAAATTTGATGTATTTTCGATTCTAAGCCGTCTATCATCCAATTTTCCATACTTACCCCTTGACATTTTTTCAAAAACTTCGATCTTTCATAACTTCATCAAAAATTAGCCGATTTTTAAGCGAAATATCATTTTGATCATAATTTGGCCTCTAAATTGATTCTACATTCAAACTTTATTCAATTCGTTAAAAAAAAATGCTTGATATTTCTCGTTCATTTTTTTTCTGAGTGTACTCTTCTAGCTCCTGCTCCTGCTCCTCCTGTTGATGCAGTGTCCCTGGATTTTGGAGCTCTATCAGTTCCAGCGCGTGCGAAATAAAATTGTCTGCCTTCGTTTGTGATACCTTTTTTTTGCCTGGTATTTTACGTGGTCCAAAACGGCTTGGCACTGAATTTAAGCCGCAGGCTAACTGAAAGTACAACTCTGAGCTGAAAGCAGCCGCAGCGACATTCGGTCCGATAGCAGATAAGCCGAATGAATAACGCCAGGCAAACTGACGTCTTACATAAGAACGTTTCATATATATATACATATGAATTTGTAATTTAAGCTAAGAAAATGTTTCAAATTAAATGAAAACATGCAAAAGTACTCAAACTTGGCCCACGTTCATACATGTAGCTTTTGGCAAATGAAACAAAAACAAAACTCGGCCCGCACTCAGGTGGTTTTATAATAAAAGATTATTCTTACCGCCCTGTTTTTTCATCCTTCCACAACATGAGCAAAGTTTCGCCTTGGGTGCAAAATACAAACCTATTTCAAAGTACTGCTTTTAATTTACAGTTTTTAGTTAGCTTACTGTTTTACTATAATCACTCATTATAAACAATTCACTCGAGTAAGAAAGAGTTCTAGCTAAGGACTTTAGAAATATTTATAAAATTATATAAGTCCAAAATAAGAAATTTTAGTAATTTAATCTATTTACAGCACAATCTATTCTTCTTATTTTGAGTTTGTTCTACAATTTTCTGAATCTATCCTATTCTTAGATCAAGAAAATTATTCTTTTTAAAGTACATATGTGGCAACGTCATTCTGTTTGACATTTTTAACAACTGCCTGACAATTGTCACACCCAAATCCAGTGAAAATTTTCACTCTCTCTGATCTGCTGATGGTCAACACAAAATTGCCTAATAGCTAGTGACACTGATTTAAATTAAATATTTGAGCCAGCCTGGCGCTGTCATGCTGTCATTCCATCATTCTGTCAACATGAGCGCCAAATAAACATAAAATTCAGTCAACATTGTCGACGCTGTTGTTAAAATAACTAAAATAAAATCCACTTAAAACTGAACGGTTAGTTAAACTCGCAACTCTACAAATAATTTGCTAAAAAAATGAATTTATATATACATTGATATTACAATAGTCATGGCATATCAGATGACCTGCCGGCAAATACATTATTAGCAGGATATATACATATTTGCGATGAATCCATCTGTTCATTATATGCATATTTGTATGCTAATTTAAACAGATTATATTTTATAAATCGAAACTTAAAAACACTGCATGAATTTTAGTGCTAAATTTACTAATAGACTGTTATTTTATGATGCTCAGATTATTTTAAAAATGTTTAAGATTAGTAAAATTAAGAGCAGATTACGTGCTCAAAAATGTAGCTAAATAGCCGACAAAAATGAGAGAAGCGCCTGTTTGAGATTTGCAAAAATGAGTCAAGTCACGGCGACTAACGGGACAGAGCATTGATTTTCCATTTTGAGCCGCGGCTGTCAGTCAAAGTGTCGCGTGGCAGACATGCAACACAAACAGTGACTGACTCACACTCTCCACACCAAACTCCAAGCTCCAAGCTCCAAACTGAACATGACATGCGTTCAACGTGATGATGGCAATTTAAACAAGAGCAACATTTCCGTTTCGTGTTTTTTTATACCCTGTAGCCGTTTTAGTGTATAGAAAGTGTGGCAGTATTTGGTCGAGGAAGATATCTATCTATCACCGAAACCAGTATCATAACCGTTAGCCCAAAACTATCCGCTTAAAGTTGCTAGGTCAAAGAGTTGACAAACTTCCAACTGTCATAACTTGAAGAAAACTGACTTGATTTTCAAGTGGAATGTCATTTTGATCATGATTTGGACACTAAATTCATTATGCATTCAAATTTTGTTCATTAAGAAAAGTTAATTATTTTTGACCAAGAATCAATTTTGATGGTAAGGGTCCCCCCTTTGAAATTTCGAAAATTCAAAATTTAAAATCTCAAGATTATAAACTCCTTATATCGTCGTTAGTATAAAACAACACTTTAAACTTGATTCTGAGGACTTTCAGTTTCTTGTAAAAAATCATGCCAAATTGAACAAAAATTTGGACTTATAAAGTTCCTAGATTAGAGGCTTGAACAACTTCGAACTGTCATAACTTTGGTGAAACTGTACCGATTTTCAAGCGGAATTCCATTTTGATCATGGTATAGCCTCTATATTCATTCTGCACTCAAATTTTATAAAATAGGTTTAAAAAATTTTATCTCTAGTTAAAAGATACTTATTTTAAATGAAGAATCATTTCATGCTCAACCAAAGTAAAATCTTGCTCTATGTTTGTGACGGTATACATCTTAGATTCCTATACAGGGTAGCTCTTCGGCGGTCACTCTCGACTATTGCTGTCGACGATGGTTTTTTCTGTGTTTTAACTCCTTTGGATACACGGCCAATGACGATTTCCACTGCATTTTGTAGCGACTGCCGTTGATGTTGATGTTGATGGCAGTTGTGTCTGTTGTGTCAGTCGGATCAGGGTCTAATTGGTCCGAGGTTTAGGCGCTGTCCAGTGCTTTGTTGTAATTAAAAACGCAATCGTCAAAGAAGCGCACATTTGGGCCAACTGGGACTCGGACAAGTGGCAAGTGCAATTTACCAAAAGTCGAATTGTCGACTAAATTTTGACTGTTGGCTCGTTCGCTGTAGGCTTTAGCTGACTTACATCTCTCTGCTTCACTTCAATTCCCTTCTTCCCTCTCTATCTTTTAGTGTTTGTCCATATCATTGGCATTGGCAATTGCATTGACATATTGTTGCTATCGGCTTTCTGCCTTGTGCTTGTGACTGTCAAAATGCCACGTCACGATGCCACGACATCAGTTCTGGATACAAAAGGCAATCAGAAGCGTGCCTATTCGCTATCTTCCTCTCACTCTCTTTCTCTCCCTTGTGTGTGTCGAGCCTTAACGGCAATTGTCGGTCGTAAAGCCTTTGGCTTTATGCTGGGCATTAAGTGAACTTATAATTAAACGATTTGGCCATTTAATCGCATGTGTTTATCGTTGAATGAGTTCGACAGAACAAGTCACAAACTGAATTCCTCTTGGTCACCATGTTGTCCTGTCATTCCCATTCTTGTTGCTCTCATTATTGTTGTTGTTGCTGTTGCTGTTGACATTGATGTTGGTGCTGTGATAGCAATTGTCAGTTTAGAGCAACAGAATTGCAGCATTGATTTCGACAATTACACTGTGCAACAGTACTGTACACTTATTAGAATCGAAAATATATCAAATTTTTCAGATGATAAAAATTTAAATGCAGAATCAATTTGGGGGCCAAATAATGATCAAAATGATATTCCGCTTGAAAATCGGTCAAGTTTTGATAAAGTTATGAGAGATCAAAGTTTTCGAAAAAATGTCAAGGGGTATGGAAAAATGGATGATAGACGGCTTAGTTTCGAAAATATATCAAATTTTCTAGATGATAAAAATTTAAATGCAGAATTGATTTAGAGGCGAAATTATGAACAAAATGATATTCCGCTTGAAAATCGGTTAATTTTTGATGAAGTTATGAGAGATCAAAGTTTTCGAAAAAATGTCAAGGGGTATGTATAGAAAATTGGATGATAGATGGCTTAGAATCGAAAATATATCAAATTTATCAGATAATAAAAATTTAAATGCAGAATCAATTTGGGGGCCAAATCATGATCAAAATGATATTCCGTTTGAAAATCGGTCAAGTTTTAATAAAGTTATGAGAGATCAAAGTTTGGAAAACTGGATGATAGATGGCTAAGAATCGAAAATATATCAAATTTGACAGATAATAAAAATTTAAATGCAGAATAAAATTGGGGGCCAAATCATGATCAAAATGATATTCCGCTTGAAAACTGGTTAGTTTTAATGAAGTTATGACAGATTGCAGTTGATCAGTCTTCGGATCTAGCCATTACTCAAGTCAACATTTTTGCCAAAAAAACAGATAAATTAAATAAAAATTAAAAACTTAATTTTTTGTGAAATATTAATTACGATTTAAAATCAAACTTTCATACTTTCTATGCAGCACAGTGTAACACATTTAATTGTAGTTTTTAGATACAGATTGTTTCAAAATTAGCATTTATCGATTTCAGAGCCTGTTAGCCCTCCAGGACATAACTCACATCACATATTCAAATAAATCACTTGCCAATTAAGTCTTAATGCAGACTCCAACAACAACTACCTCTTCCCAGCAGAGACTTTTCAGACCCATATTCCACATGGGCCCATTTAAACAATATGTCATAAGGCCGCCAAGATGTTAAACTTTGATGCTATCGTTTCCTCTTTTTTCATTTTATGACAATTCAGGACAAGGACTCGAACCACTTGCTTGACTCTTCTGGGCTCATATCTCCCCACTACAGAAAGTAAATGGTCCAATTTTAGGCCTGGGCAAACTGAAAGATGACGACGTGTAGTTATAAAAATTTGTATCTTAAAGCGACTGTCAGTTTTTTTCACTCGCTCCTGTGTGTTGTTGTCCTGTCTGTCCTGTCTAAGAAAACGAAGTTGACAATGCGAATGAGTTTCTTATAGCAACAGAAATGACAGAAACAACAACAAGACGAAAGTGAAAAACAAAATGAAGCGACAGCAGAAAAAAGCGAGAGACGTGATGTTAGGCTTGAATTTGGATATATGACAGCAGGAAGCGAAGGTGAAAGGGACAGGGATAGGGAAAGGGACAGAGAATGGGAAAGGGAAAAGGGCTAAAGTTAAGCACTTCGGCTTATACACAATGCAAAAGCCGAAAAAAAAAACCTTTTTGCGAAACACAACATTTATGTGAATGTGTGGAATAAGTTTTGTAAATGCGAGCAAGGGGGGAAAATGTTTGTCTTCCCTTTCTGTCTGTCTGTCTGTCTGTTTGTCTGTCTGTCTGTTTGTCTGTCTTTTTGTCCTTCTGTCCTTATACACGTTCCTGTTGCTGTCGCTGTCTTTACAGCTGCGTTTGTTAACGTTTAATAAATCAAAATTACTTTTCATTTCTATGACAGTCATAATGGGGCGTTACTTGACATTTTGCTTTTCATTTTTGCCACTACCCGCATTTTGTAACTGTTTCTCTTGTTGTTGTTGTTTGTCCTTTCTGAGTCTCGTATGTGGCTTTGTCCTTCCGTCTGTTCATTTGCGCAGTTTGCAGCTTGTTTCCAGATGAAATCTCGGCGTTAAGAATTTTTGCCACATGCTCATGCTTAAAGCTTATCCTTATCGCGTACTTTGACGCACCCTCACACACACACAAAACACACACGCACACACACACTCGCTCACAGTCACATACGCACACATTGTTGATTTTTATATTGGGTGCTAAATTCAATGCGCTTCATCTACAACCTCCCCCCACACACAAAACCCAACAATACCATCAGCAACAACAGCAACAACAACAAAATGTCATTTAATTTCGCTCATTTCGCCACACGCCGCTAGGGGGCGTTAGCGATGTCCTTGCACAGGATAACACCAATTTCGCTTATGACAGTTATTACAAATGCTGCTTGTCTGGCTTCTGCCTTATTTTATCCCCTTTCTCCCCTCACTCGTTTCTCCCCTTTATCTGCTGTCGCCTTCCAGGATCTCTGCAAAATGAGCAGCAGCAGAAATGCTGCCACTTTGCGCTTATCCTTCAAATGAAAAGTTATTGCTAGGGACTTTTCAGCTCCCTCAACGCTGCCATTCTTATTGATGCCTTGAGAATCGATTGTCGCTGCTTCCAACAACAACAACAGCAACAGCAACAGCAATGGCAATAATAATACAAATACAACAAAACCAAAAGCACATTAGTGCACAGAGCAACAACATTGACTTATGCTGCCATCTTGTTGCCCTGTGTCTGTCTAAATGCTTGCCCTTGTATTTAAATACCCTATAAATTAGACAATAGAAGGCAGCATGTGAGCTACTTGACATAGCAATTGTATTTGAAAGTCAATTTTTATTGTGTAAAATATAGACTTATTTTAATTCATTTTCATAACAAAATTAGCAATTGTATTTAAAGTAATTTTTAATGTAAAATATAGACTTATTTTAATACCTTTGCATATATCTTTTCATAATAAAATTCCACATTTTATCATAATTGTATTAAAATAAGGAAATAATACCGGCAGAAAACCGAAACTTTGTACTAGTATACTTTTAGTAAACATTTCTAAAAATGATTTGTTGGTTTCTTATGTACTAATATATGGTATGGTTCAATTAAAAAAATAAAAAAAAATAATAATTTGATATTTAGTTAGGTTTGTCACAATATAAAAAGTGTAAGTAGTAAGTGCATTTATATGTACATATCAGTTAATATATTTTTTTTTTATTTAATTTTAATTACCGAAAGGAAAAATCCGAAATAAATTATCAAAGTAGTTGTTTCGGAACGTACCAAAACCTTAACCGGAGCAATATTTATTTCGGTTTAATAGACATTGTCATAAGTTTTCGTATAAATCATGTAGGTACAGCGAATCTTACAGTCAATCATTTGTAGCTCAACTTTTCCTTCTGTTTCATGTACTTGCTTTCATTTAATCTTTTTCATTTTTTTTGCCAGTGCCGCTTCGTTGGCTCTGTTGCAATTTTCATTGAATATCGATGTGGAAGAAAACTCCGAGACAGTAAATTAATTTTTCAAAAATTGGCATTCATTTCTGTTTTATCGTTTGCTTCTTTGGGGGCCGTTCAACATTTGCTAACATTGAGTTTATTGTGAGAGCATTAAGCGTAGATTTCTTTTTTTTTTTGCCCAAGTTCATTTATTATTATTGTTATTTATTGTCACATTGTGCTGCTATTACGATGTCTCAATGAGAGAGCCATTTTTCCAATGAACTCAATTATCGATTCTTACAATTGATAATTCTGGCATAAAAGATGTGCCAAGTCTACAGACGTTAAAAAAAAAACTCACATAACAGAGCTACAATTTCAAAGCAAAGCTGTTCTCTAAATTATTCACAGCTAAAAAAAAATTATGATGTCTTTGAGACAGACAAAATTCGCAAGAAATTATAAATAATTAAAATATATTAAAATAAATTTAATTGTAACAATAATTTAATAAAATTATTTTTTTTAGACCAAGTCTAGCTTAAAGAAATTTTTTTATAATTTAAGGTCTACTTTCTGCATGTTAAAATCTTCAGATTGAGAGAATTTAGCTACTAGATAATTGAAAAGGATTTGTGGTACAGTTTTCACATATTTTTTGAAGTAACTATACTTAAAATTGTAATTAAGTACATTTATCTTATTAACTGCACTTATTACTAACCCGGCAATTTGCTTAAATTCCACTTGCTTTCCCCTATGCAGTAATTTTAAGTTAACTCTCATTAGAAGAGTCTTAAAATGTTTTACTTTTCTTTATTGGCAAATTGCATTAAAGCTGCTGCTGAATAGCTCATCAGGCAGGTTTTGGCATCCCGAAGTTCGCCAAAGCTACACCCACAAAATATGCAAGCAAATGAAATTACAAGCAGATACCCCTACTGCCCCCACCCCCCGTCCTCGCCTCCTCCGCCCCCGCAGCCTTTTGTTAGGCTAAGCATCGGCGCCATCGTTGGTTTCCTTTGCTTTGTTGTAGCTTCGCTTCGCTTAAGGGGCGTATTACGTATACGTATACGTACACCGCTACGTATACGTATTACGAATTTCGTCTTTCGAGTTGCGCGTGTAAACCAAAAATAGCATCACGTTTTAAATTGCTGCTTATCAAAACATGTTCTTGAACTGTAATCTGTTTTTGCGCTCGCGCGCACGCCAATCCCAAACGGCGCCTTGCTCTACCTGCCGCCAGGTGGAGGCAGGTTGAGATAGGGGGCGGCAGGTGGAACGCGAGTCTGGCTTCAGGTTTTTGAAAACCACAAAACCAAATGCCGGCAAAACGTCGTCAAGTGAGCAACGGCGCTGAAGCATAAAATGAGTGAAAGCGAGTCGGAAATAAAAACGCAGCAGGCAACGCAAACTGACACATCATTTATATAGAGGGCAAAAAAAAAGGGAAAGGGAAAGGGAAATCCGGATAAGGACAGATGGAGCTGAGTTCTATGTAAATTGAAACGAGAAAAGATGCTTCACCTGCTCGGATCTTGCTTATCAGTGGCGAGCATAAAGAATAAGTGGGCGGTTGTAGGCGAGCACGCTCGACAGCTGGATACCCTGTGCCAACTTAAAAGTAGGCACTATTTTTGACCACAAATGTAGGCAACACTATTTTGCCCATATAAGTAGGCAACAATTTTTTTGCCCTCATAAGTAGGCAACAATATTTTTGCCCACAAAAGTAGGCAACACTATTTTGCCCATATAAGTAGGCAACACTATTTTTTATCGTTCCTATGGCAGCTATATGATATAGTTAACCGATTTTAACGGACAGACTGACAAACAGACGAACTAGGCTTAATCGACTTGGCTGTTGATCCTGATCAAGAATATATATACTTTGGAGGGTCTGTCACGCCGCCTTCTGCCTGTTACATACATTCTGCAAAACACATTATACCCTTTTTTGCCCATTTTGAATGGGCTCAAGGTATAAAAATTTACATAAGCTCGAATGGCTAAACGAGAAAGGAGTGGAAGCAGCAGCAGGAAGAAACCGCGACAGACGACATATGGACATAGATGTTGTAAAGGAGGGGGAGGGTAGCTTAGTTGCTTAGGTTGCTCCGACGGTTGCTCGAACTGATGCCACTTGAGCAGGCCAACGTATCCGCATCCTCATCCGCATCCTCATCCGCATCCTTGGCAATCTGTCATCTGTGCTGGCTGTCGGCGCTCCATAAATTTGTGACACTTTTCTGCGAATTTATTACACGCAAATAAATCGCAAGCATCCTGTTGAAATGCTGCATGTCCTCATTTGGTATTCATTAGAGCTGCTCGACCTTACTCATACTTGGCCAAGTTAATTAATCGAACAAAAGCTGCTAGCAAGCAAGTTACCTGCCATTCCTAAATAGATTGGCTTCTGTTTCTCTTTTTAAACTCCCCTCTGTCCCCTCATCCATGTCTCCTCCTAGCCATCTAACTCGACCATGTTGCCCTTGGTGTTGCTCGTGTTGATTTTTGAAATTGTTTGGCACTTGAGTGGCAAAGTGCTCCCTGGTGTCACATCCTCCCGTTTGTCAGTTCATCATGGAGTGTCCAGCCCAGCAAAGGGCAAAGGGCATGAGAAATTGCAGCTGCATTGCTGAAATTGTAGGAAATTATGATGGAACCCAAGCACAGATGTGGCAGATGGAATGCCAACAAACCAAACCAACATTGCCATAAACTCGACAACCTTTGCAATCTATTAACAAAACGCAAATAGATAATGGCAAATGGGCCACGTTACGCATTGAATAAATTCAGCTATTATTCAGATCTCTAAAATAAAAGCAATGAAATTGAATATTTAATTGTGAGAACTAAGTTTCTATAAAGCGAAATGTTCACAACAGACATAAGGATGCATTTCTGACTCTATAAGCTATATATATATTTATGTATTCCATATAAATCGGGGAACTTAACAGTTATAATTTTGAAATTAAATTTTTATGAAATAAAAATTATTTGCTGATTTTTATAAAAAAAAAAATCGAATATTAACTATTAATTTCAATTTTTATTTTAAAAATTTAAAATAATTATAGATTTTAAATTAAAAATAATTTATTAGGAATTTTTTTTTATGAAAATTATATTGTATTAAAGTTATTTATATAAATTGCAGACCTAGACCAGTAAGTTAAGCAAGTAAATTTTGTGTCAATAGCTAAACAATTTAATTGCCTAAGAATAAGGCTTCAGCTAATCGTATTCTTAACAACATTTACGAAAACTCGTTGTATTCATTCCTAATACAATTAATTTGTCATGCTGCTAAATTAAAGTTCGACAACAAATCCAATTTGGTCTGTGAGAATAACTTGGGGTAATCGGCCTGCAAGAAGACGCTTTTTTATACGCATTACGTATACGCTGCGTAGGACATTGCTCGCATTCAAGTCATAAGTAAGGTCATCATTATGGATAAACGCAATGTATGTGGTGGTTTTATGTACTTAACACTTCAGCTAGCCGCGCTCTGATGACACAGAGTCACAGTTGGCCAAGAAACCGAGCGGCATCTCCCTTCACTCCACTCTTTTAGCCCTAAGGGGCGTCGAGGTCGAGCAGATGAGCAATTTATCTCGCAGCTGTTTACTGTTTCACTTGGACCAGGCCAACACAGATGAGCGGGCGGAGCCATTACGCTTGGCTAAAGCCACTTATGCTTATACCAGCACACACACACTCACACACACTCACACACGAGTGTGTATGATTTATGTGTTGGTGTAAATACATAAACCCATCAAAATAAAAAGAGAGCCTGCGAGCCAAATGCCGAGTGTCCTTGTGACCAACGTCAACGCATGTATGCATTAAATGAGCAAAAAGCACTGAAGCCTGAGCAGCGACTGCAAAAGCGAAAGCGAAAGTGAAATTAAAACTAAATTTCAGTCAAAGGGCGTGGCCGTCAATTCAAAGGCGTCGTCGTCGCTGCACTGAAAAAAAAAATGTTCTAAAATTAAGACTTTAGTCTTAAAACTAAGAATTTTGGTCTAAAAAATGCGTCGAGAACATAAAATTCTTAAATTAAGTCAACACATCTTGGTTTTAAGAACATTTCAAAAAACACCAACTTCTTAATTTAAGAATTCAAATCAAAATATAAGAAAATTAAAAATTAACATTTTGATTTATAAATTTATAAAAAAATTAAAAAATTAGTTTTTAATTTATATATATATTTATAAATAAATTAAAAATTATTTTTTAATAAAAAAATTAATAAATAAAACAATTAAAAATTATTTTTTATTAAAAAATTAAATAATTTTTTTTAATAAAAATTTAAATTTTTTTCTTGTATCAAAAACTGAGTTTTTAGATTAATATTCTTAATATTAGCAATATGGTCTTAAAATATTTATATTTTAAGAACAAAATCTTTAAGATGAATGTTGTTAATTTTAGTAGTTGGTCGTTTTTGTCAGTGTATCTTCGTAGCTGTCGTCGTCGCTGTCGTTGCTGCTGTTTTCATTTCATTTGAAGCAGCAGTCGGAAAGTGCAAATACATTCAGAGCCTGACGCTGCGATTGTGGGCGGTCCTTTAGTCCTTTAGTTTTTGCAGTCACTGCTTGTGTCCTTTGCACGCATCACGCGTCATGTCAGCAGCGTGTGTGTGTGCCTGTGTGCCTGTGTGTCTGTGTGTGTGTGCCTTTGTGTGTGTATAATCTTGAGTATGTAAATGTGGCATCCAGACGCCTAGAAACCCTGTGCCTTAATATGAGTTTGTGTTATACCCTGAAACTATGAAATGGTTAAATGGTATATACCAAAAAGTTATCGGTGCAACTTTAAGTATCGTCACTATTAAATGAATTGTACAAAAACAAGCTATAGAAATTGCGACAAATATTTATATATGGTCTACACAGATTACGTTAGAAAGAATAGATACAATAGATGATAATTGTGAATATTTTAACATATTCCCACCATAAATTGCAGGTCATTTTTTAATAATAGTCCCAACCAAACTTGGCACGTAAATAACTTAGTTTTCTATCATAAAATATTAAAATTTTCAGAATGAATGTACACCAACAAAGAGCCTCATTAAAATAACCAAGGAAAGCAGAAATGTGTCGCATTGAAAGCTAGTCAAAGCTCCAAATTTTAGAGCAGGCGAGCGTAGCGAGCAGGGGGCGAGGCTCCCTTGTTAGTTCTCGTAAGGGCGAAATTATGTTTTAGGGACAATTGAGCTATAAAAATTGAGAAAGTCCTGCTCCTGACAAAGAGTTTTATACCACTCTTTTCAGGATCGGACTAAAACAGTTGAACCTTAGCACTGCTTACAGGGTATTTACCAGCAAAGCTCCACATTAAGCTCGAGCGTGTGTACTTTTATTTGTTTGTTTGTTTTTTATTTCTAATTTTTTTTTAGACCGTTTTTTAGCCATTGCTTTTATAAGCGTAAAGTGCTCTTCATTATGCGCATCAAGTGAAAGGATAAGTGCAGCGACTATACACACACACACTCACACACATACACAAAGCACGTAGAGACAGACGACACACAGATACATCCATCATATCAAATATTATGCTCTTTATACTTGTGAATCGGCAGAAAAAAGTGCTGCAAAATTGCCTTCAATTGCAGCCATCTTTTGACTTGCCAACAAAACGAAAAATATAAAAAATACACGTAGAGGAGAGGAGACTAAAATGTTGCACAAATTTGTTTTACTTACTATAAGAAATGGAGAATAAATGAAACTGAATTGAAAAAGTCCACCTGGGATTAAAAATGTAAACTGTGAGCAGCTCACATGGGAACTAAGAGTGAATTTAGAGAATTAAGCAGGTATGAAAAGCAACGATAAACTTTTAAATTTATGCCATGACCCTTTCCGACCCCACAAATCACACCCCCACACCCACAGTTTTTAAGATCATGCAGTTTTTATGATAAATAACATTATCTATTAATATTATTTATAATCTCACTTAACCGCAGCAAGATCGGACAAGTAGAATGGGAGTAATAGCTAACCAAAGTTATTAATAAATTAAATTTTTAATACAATCGCCTAAAAGTATGCAATAGTTTTTATTCGGTAGTTATTTTTTTTAAGCAATAACCTAAAAGTATGCAATAGTTTTTATTCAGTAGTCATTTCTTTAAAGTACTTTTTTATATTTAGAAATAAGTAACGGGTATTCTCTAATTGGGATCTCGACTATAGCCTTATCCACTTGTTGAATATTTAAGTTGACGGCTTTATCTTATCTCGTATTTGCATATTTATTTAAGATGTCTATATTTATCAAAGTCTTAATCATCCAACTTTTGTCTTCTGACAATGTAGAGAAAAACCAGAGCTCAGTTGCAATTCATTGAGATTTACTGCATTTAGAGTTGGAGTATAATTCCTGGAAAAGTCAAGTCTAGAGGTTTCGTAATAATGCGGCATAAGTTCGTCACTGATCAACCCTATTAACCCAAGTGTCTCTTGGGTGTAGAATGCCAGTCAAGTGACACAGTTGTCTAAAGCCTTTGGGTCTGCAAATCGATTGGTTGGTCGTCAGGGTCAACGGGCAGCACAGAGCTTAGGTTATGGCCCCAATCGGGCTGCCATTGTTGTCCAAAAAAGCCTTACCGGGCTTAAATTATGTCTGACATAACCGGCAAGCAAATGTGCCAAAGAGCTGCCAACGCCAAAGCGATTTGAATTTTTCACACAATTTTCCCCTCTTCCATCTCGCCACCACATTTTCATTTTCGAAGAGGGTAGGGGTGGGGAAAGGGGGAGATGGGGAGGGGTTGCTTAACAAAGTCTTTGCTGGTTTTTTGGCACACTTTGGCTGTTGTCATTGACAGGCGGAAGACAAGCAGACAAAAGGCCCCTGACACCTTTTGTGTGTGTGTGTGTGTGTGTGAGCGGCAAATTATAATACGAATGCGTCAGTCAACCCTCTGCTCACCTCCCTCAAAGTACACCCCCACCCCCGCCTTGACTGTGTCCTCCTCTCCTCTTATGCAAAGTCTGTTCCGAACAAGGCCTAAAGCACTGATGCATAACATTTAATGGGGGAAAGAGAGCTCGCAAATTAAATGTATTTTTTAAGTTACGTGGAATTTGAGACGTAATTTCATGTTATAAAAGTTGTAAAATGTAATGAAGAACAACTTAGTCAAGGTATAGTAATTATATATATGCAAATTACTTGCTATCTACAATCTATAGTCATCTTTTAAATTAATATTAATAAATCTAATAGGTATGTTATAGAAAAGATAATTATTTTACCAGTAGACAATAAGGTCTTCAATCATTTAATATAACTTATAAATATTCTTTACTCTATACACCTATTTATACTCATCTTATCACTTTATTTTAATAAATCTAATATGCATGTTAAAGATAAAATATTCTAAGATATTAATTGATGAGAAGATAGATGAGAAAGTCAATGTAGACAATTATATCTTCATTTACTTAATATATATGTTTTATATTATGATAATATCTTTAAATTAAAGTTTAAAATTTAAACTTAAAAGAAATTCGTTAACATTACATAAAAACTCGTTTACTTTACATAAATTTTTGTTTGCCGTAAAATTCAAAAAAATATATTAATTTAATATTTAATTTTTAATATTTTTTTTAATATATAATTTAATATTTAGTAAACACTTTAAATATTATGCTTAAACTAAAATGACTTAGAGATCAAATTAAGTCAGTTGTTTCTTAAAGTTTCAAATGTTTTGGCTGGCTAAATATACATAATTTATTTTCTCGATTTATGTTTATTAAAAATGCTAATAATAATTAATGACATTGCTTAAGGCATTCACTTTTCAAATTCTTAACTTTTGCAGCATTTGAAATTTTCAGAAGGACGTTGTGGAATACAATTTATGAGAAAATAGATTCGCTTATTTCTTATATGTAAATAGAGGCGAGTGAATGCTTTGTATGTAAATGTGTTTTGGATACGGGAAAAACAATCATTTTGCCATAATAAGCACTAAATATGCAGAACGCCCATTTTGCTAACTCGTTTTTCCCCACAACAACTGCTGCACATATTGATAAATATTAGTTAAAATAAGAATACATTTTTATGAGTGCAAGCGAATCAGCCACCTGTGAAGTACACACTCTCTTCCTTTTGTATGTGTGTGTGTGTGTGTTTGTGTGTTTGTGTGCCAACAATTTGCGAAACGTTGCGTATACGTAACGAGCAAAGTAAATTGATTGCAAGACGCAATGAGGCGCGTCCTGTAAAACCACTTAAAACATGCCTCAATACATGCCATAAACTCAACCCAGGAAGCGTCTGAATCTTCAGGGTTTCCCAAAGCAACGCTCACACTCACACACACCAAATGCAAATACAAACACACACCCATACACACACACACCCGCACACACACGAAGGCATGCAAAAGCGAGAAACATTTAACCGCCGGCTATGAAATTCGATAAATATCGACAAAGTTTTGGCCGCTGACTCCTCGCGATTTGGAACTCGAGAGTTTATTAAACACAGGATATAGCCACGGCTCAAAGGACTTTCCTCTCCGACTTCCTCTCCGACTCCGACCATTTTGAGTGGCATTCGCAAAAGGCGTAACTTTGATATAAGCATGCAGTCACACGTTGCCACACAACCCACATCCGCTTAACCCACACTTCCCCCCAATCCCCCAATCCTATCACTTCTACACTGAAAAAAAAAACAGAGCAACTTCCAAAATCAAGAACATTCATCTTAAATATTTTGTTCTTAACATAGGAAGATTTTAAGACCATATTTCTAATACTAAAAATTTTAGTTTAAAAAATTGAAGTTTTTAATAGAAAAATAAATACCTTAAATTATTGGGAAAGTAAAAATATGTACCATTTCATATGAAAAAAAAATGGTAGACATGTGGCGCTCTGGTTAGAAACAATGCTTCAGTTATTGAAAGAAGCAGGAGCCGCCTGTTCGAATCCCATTCCGTAAGAAATTATGATAACATTTATCAAATTACCAAGTGAGAATAAAATGAGAAAATGCCAAATTGTAAATAAAAAAATAATTTCTAATGTTTTTTATAACTTTTATATAATTACCAAGACAGAATAAAATGTATAAAAGTCAAAATTAAAAAAAAATTATTAATAATTATATTTATTCAAATCAATTTTAATTTTTTTATTTTAATAATTTTAATTTTAAGAACAGAAGAAATTGGTCTTATATGAAATAAGAAATTGGTCTTATATGAAAATTTTCTAAAAACCAAAATGTGTTTTCTTAATTTATGAATTTCATGAATTTCTCATGAATTTTCTCTCTTTTTTGAAGAAAATTCTTAATTTTGGGACCAAAATTGTGATTATAGAACATTTTTTTTCTCAGTGCACACAGACTTCAATTACGCGCCATTTTTACCTTCATATATGTGACGGGCCCCGAGGGATTATCGCTTACATTTTCAGTCAAGTGCGCCCGTTTATTGTGCACAAGTTGAGCTCAGTTCAAGCTGCAGATATTGTTGGCAACGCTGCCTCGAGGTGTCCCAATAATCTCCATCCTGCCTTTGATAAGATAGAAGAAGAGAAAGAGGAAGAAGAAGAAGAAGTGAAAGGCGTGTCGAAGGCGTCTTGATTTGTAAATGTCATAGGCACGCATCAGTCTCCAAGTTGTAGCTTTTGCCCCAGGCGCCCAAAAGTAGACTTTTAAGTTATGCGACAGACTTTACATTAGCCCAGAAAACAAGTCACTCAATTTCGCGCATTGGAGCATAAGTAAGTTTATTTAAATTGAAATATTTTGTTGTACAATTCCGCTTAAATTAAATAAATATGAATATACATATGTTTAATTTGAAGTTAGATTTAGATATGAGATGGCTCTACTGGGCGATACCCTTTAATACACTTAAAGCGAGCAGTACCAAAGACATAATAATATATTTATGGATATTTAATGTGTTGTAGGACCTTTTTAAATTTATTAGACTCTTGTACATTGCTGTAAGATTTTTGGAAAATTACCAAACCATTTTTTTCAGTCATAACCCAAGATATCATTTCGGTTTACGTACCTTTTTTAAAACTACTGACAGTTTATGGACAGTTTTATGAATTTCAGATATTTTCTAATTATTTTCTTTTACTTTGAAAGGAATGAAAAATGCAAAGCTTTTAAATAAAAATGTCAAATTCAGGCTGAAATATAGTTATAGATACTAACAATATAAAAAGTTCGATATTTATGTAATTATTTATAATTTAAAAATAGTAAATAACATAGTTAATTTAAAAAGATTAAATTTTCAACTGAAATCTATGGTAATATTCGTATAACTTCAAGTTTAAATAAACTTGCGAATAAATGAAAATTCTGTTTACATGTCAAAAAAAAAATAGTTATTTTCAGTTTGTTAAACTTTGCCCTTTAAGCTTTAGCATAAAACATATTGAAGGTCAATGATATGATATTTTTTCATCAAATTTTTCAAACCTGTCAAAGAGTTGTTGATACGAGCCGGGGAATTCCCCGACCCCCTCTCCGGATCTACCGAAAAAAAGAAGAGGACAAGAATTTTTTGATGTCAGGGACAGGCGTGACATTAGCAGCTGTCGACGCCGGGAGCGTTGGTTTGACGCCAGCGCAACATGAAACCCCAACACACACACTGATATATATACATATATATATATGTATTAGGGTGCATCGATTTGACTGGGCCAAAAAAAATTGAAAAATGATAGCGCAAATTCGTAATCTACGGTCAATTATAAAATGTTTTCACCAAGAAACCATAGTTCTAAAAACAATTCCTACTACCCGTTTTTTGATTTGAAAAATGTATATTTTTTCGAAATTTTTAGCATGCATTCTTAACATATATTTAGTGTTTTTAGTTCAATCCTGACAAATTTGGCATCAAAACTCTTGTCAGGATCTGAACTTTTTATAGAATAATCATAGGATCAAAGTACTTAGTAGATTCTTAAAAACATAATTTTAAGCTGAAAGCACAAAATTGTTCGACTCAAAAAGCGGGGACCAATAGTTCCTATAGGAATTGATTTTTAAACTATAGTTTCTTGGTGCAAACATATTAGAATTGAATGTAGATTATAAATTTGGGTTTTAATATTTTTCGAAAAAATCGATACACCCTAATATGTATACTATATATATTTACGTATAGACAGAGACAGTTGCACGTGTGAATGGACAGCATAAAGCTGGCATTGTGTTTGCTTTTTTTTTGTTCGTCAGAGACAGGAATACTTGTACTATATATATTCTTGCTGGTTCGTCAGCTCTGACAATTTGTTTAAAGCGACCAGCGCAGCAGCGTCAATGTAAACTTTTTAATTAATATCAAATATGAAATATTGTCATAAGCGAGACAGAGAGAGCATCTCAAATAGCCCTGAAATCAGAGCGGAGTGGGGGGAAATGGGGGGAAATGAGGGGAAGGGGAAGCTGCGAAGCTGACAAAAGTGAAATCAACCAAAGCTTGTTAAAACTTTTAATTAAATTTAATTGTTGTTGTCTTGAACGCCTTTTCTCTCTCTGATTTCTGCTATTTTTGTTGCTACTGACAGCGCTTGGAGTGAATTTACAATTCATTTATATACATACAGCAAAGTTCAACAATTCAAAACTCTGCTAAAAAAGTCATAATTTTTTTAAACAACAATTAACACTTATTCAATGATTCGATTAATTGCGCCAATACTTAAAAAGTTGTCATAAACTAAAAAAAAAGATTCTTGTTTTTTTATATTAAATAAAAACTGATTGTACTTTTTGAAATAGAGATGTCTTTCAATGAGAATCAACTGTATTAAGTATTTCTCATAATATATTTATAAGCAATTGTAAAAGTAACAGCTGTCAATTCGCTTGAATTTTTACTATTTATTGGCCAAGTACATTGACCAGGTTTTTAAGCGGTTTATAGTGGGCTCAATAATTATTTATTGCTAGTCCGTTTTTGAGGTGCAAATTGCATAATGTGTATGCTGCTGTATGTGGTTGTTGTTCAACACAACCTGCGCTTTTTATTCACTGCTTTTCATATATAATTATTTTAAAATTAATTACAAGCCAAATTGGAAAATATGCAGCTTTTTTTGTCGTGGTTTACTCTTTGCATTTTCACTTTGAGTATACTTAATTTACGCATTAAAAATGTCATAATTTTAACTTGAACTATAAATAATAAATAATACTAATAAATTTAGATAACTCACTCTAAAGTAAGTTTTAAAAATTTAATATTTTATTAAATAAATATATTAATAACAAAAACAAACAACATCTCAATTAAAGTGTTTCTTTTTTAGTAATTATAATTCTTATTCTCATTTCAGCTCAAAATTTTATTTAATATTAATTTTAATTGTTAGTTTACTAAATAATCTTAAGTCTTAATATATCTTCTAAATATTTTTTATTACGGACTGCTTTTAGTCGAGTATTAATATATAAATAAATAAATTTAAAGTTGCAATTAACAGAGTATATTTAATTCGTATTGTTTGCTTCGAAGTGTCATGGAAATATAATAAATTTACTGACAACAACTGCATCTGCAACCATTTTTTACTCGACGCGTCTGTTCATTTATTAAAAATGCTTTTTATTTATTAATAAACATTGCTTTGGCCCAACCAACAGTTTTTCCGAATACTTTTCAATTAATAAGCAATAATAATAATGCTTTTGTGTATTTGATGCTGAGAAGAGCAATGGCTTTTGTTGTTTGTTGCTGCTGCCATCGCTACGGACTAGGACAGCAGGACCATCCAGGACCATCCAGTTAGCAGCTACAACAACAAAAATATCAACGTCCTTTATGCCATATCCTGAGATCGTGTGTGTGTGTGTGTGAGTGTGTGAGACTCATAAAATTGTTGGCTATTTGAACGTTTTTGTGCTACCCAAAGCCAAGGCATTGAAAAATAAAACGCAGCAAGTGAAGCTAAGCCAACACACATCCACACACACACACACAAGCTATCACACACATGCCACACAACCAACTTTAGAAAGGGTGCAAAAAAAAAAAACATGTCTAACGAAAATAAGAACGAAATCAAGCGCTTGGCTGGAATTTCATACTGTTGGCATGCCATGTCCTTTTCCCATCTGCGAGTGTGCATACACTGATCAAAAAATAAATGTTCTGAATTACAAAAAAAATTATGTGGGTTTCAAAACTAAAAAAATGCGTCAATTCATGTATTGATAAGATATGAATAATATTCCTAAAGTAAAAACATTTCAACTAAGACCAAGTTTTTATTTTGAGAACAACTGTTATTCAAATTTATTATTTTCTTATTGTTGTTTTATTTTAATATACATTTTATTCTGGGTTGGGAATTATATAATTTATAATTCTAATTAATTTTTAATGTAAAATTTTCTTACCGAAAACCGTTAGTACTGGTACGGTTGTGGTAAAGTTGCTAGGTAAAAGAGTTGTCAAACTTCCAACTGTCATAACTTAATCAAAACTGAACCGATTTTTATGTGGAATGTCATTTTGAGCATGTTTTGGCCTCCAAATTCATTCTGCATTCAAATTTAGTTCATTTAGAAAATTTTATTATTTTCGACCAAGACTCGATTTTGATGGTAAGGGGGGACCCTTTGAAATTTCGAAACATAAAAATTTTAAATCTCAAGTTTTCACTTTTAATCAACTTCTTATAACGTAATTAGTATAAAACAACACTTTAAACTTGATTCTGAGACCTTTCATTATTTTGTAAAAAATCATGTGAAATTGAATAAAAATTTGGACTTGTAAAGTGGCTAAATCCGCAGTCTGACCAACTTCAAACTGTCATAACTGTAACAAAACTGAATCGATTTTCAAACGGAATATCATTTTGTTCATGATTTGTCCCCCAAATTGATTCTGCATTTAAATTTTTATCATATAGAAAATTTTATATATTTTCGATTCGGAGCCGTCTATCATCCAATTTTCCATACATACCCCTTGACAATTTTTCGTAAACTTTGATCTTTCATAACTTCATCAAAAATTACCCGATTTTCAACCGGAATATTATTTTGAACATGATTTGGCCTCTAAATTGATTCTGCATTTAAATTTTTGTCATCTAGAAATTTTGATAAATTTTCGATACTAAGTCATTTATTATCCAATATTCCATAACATTTTTTCAAAAACTTTGATCTCTCATAACTTTATTAAAACTTGACCGATTTTCAAGCGGAATATCATTTTGATCACGATTTGGCCTCTTTATACATTCTGCATTAAAATACTTTTAAATTCGTTCAGAAGTTGATCTTTTCGTTCAGTGTGCATGTGGCTGTGTGTGAGTGTGTGTGTGTGTTATCCTTTGACAAGCAGCATAAGTGTGTGTGTGCAGCAGAGTCGCCTGCGCCTGAACCGCGTACCTAAAGCTGTCTGCTCCTCCTGGCCTGCTGTCCACATCGATGTGTTTGGCCATTTTATTATATTTGCTCGCAGACATTTTTTGCTCTAATACGAAAATGGGATTTTAGGATATAAAAATTATGATAGATTACCGCTGCACACTCCAGCATGCACCCACACACACACACACTAACACACACACATACACATACTTGTACAGCTGTCGTGACTCGGCTTTGTTTGGCTTCCTCATTGCACAACTGCAGCCGTGAAAATTGTTCCTAGCTTAGCTGGAGAAAATCATTTGATGATAAAAGTGGCTCCTCAATTGCTTTGTTGCTGGTTGCTTGTTGCTGGCTGCAAGAGGCTTTTATTAAATTTAAGTCCCTACGGTAAAAAGTAGAACGCGGCAAATTTGTTGGCAACCAGCTGGCCCAAAGAAAATCCATCAAAGCCAGTAATAATAATCCATTATCCGAGTGGTACTATATTAAAAGGTTATACTGCGGTTAAACACTGCAAGCATTAATACAAAATCATCTAAGAAATTGTACTTTTTATGTATTTCCTCTCAATTATTCTTTTTAGTTTGTTTCTATTGAACATTTAAGCTATAACTAATTTAGCATCTTAATAATAAATTATCTCTCTTGATAAAAAGTATTTGTTAAAAAGCTAATAAGAGTGAAATAGGTAAAAACAGCAGTCAAAGATGAAAACAAGATGAAATTTACGTTTGGGGAAACAAATTTAACGTATTTTTTTTTAGAATGCCAGCCGAAGCTGATTAGCCACCTAGCGATCGAAAAAGGGAACAACGCCACAGCAGCGCTTGAAGCCGAAGGTTGCCACTCGGTAAAACATTTCCGTTCTGGTTTGATTTATTGTACCTAAAAAAAATAAGTAATCTAAATGAGAAAATGAGTAATCTAAATTTTTGTACCTTTTTTCCAAATTTTCATTTCTAAGCTAGAATTTTTAAAGTTTTTGCATAATTTTTGTTAGAATTTTCTCGATTTTTTGGTGTATTTTTTTGTCGAAGAATTAAATTTTCTAAGTTTTTTCCTTCAAAAGCTTGACAAAACTTTATTAAAGTTTTTATTTTATTTTAATTAAATTTTGAATTTTAAATATTTTTAAAATTTTTTAAGTTTTCAATTAAATTTTCGCATTTTTAAATTTGCAACCGCACACCGCCATCTTTGGGTTAGTATAGGTTTCAGCTAAGTCGGTTTTAGCTAAGACACACACCTCAGCAGTGCCCTCTTTTGACAATTATGCCAAGCAAGAAATCCCTTTATTTTAAATCAAGTTCGTTCATTCAAAATTCGTATGGCGATTTAAAAAGTATTATTTATTTCAATGTATAAAAAGTTTAAGAAATAATTAACAAAGTAATAATTGTTGGAAACGCGGTAGCACTCCTTAAATTTTATTTAGATTTTAAATACAAAACTGACGATTAGGTATACTTAGTCATTTCATGTTAAGCTGATTATTTAACAAATTTAAACTTGTAAATCTCGCAGTATTTTAATTAGTCACACAAAACTGCCTTCTCAATTGCAACTGTTGCTTTCGTATTCTAGTTCAATGCAAATGGAGTTAAACGCTAAGCAAACCATAAACTGTTGAGTTAATTAAAAGTTTTGTGCAACTTAAACGACAACTAAATGAACGGCAAAACATAGAAATGTTGAAATCAGCGATTGACAACTGCGATACTATTTTATTTGATGCCAGTTGGTCGACTTCTCTATACGCTTCCTTTGACGATAGTAGAATGTTATGGTTAACAGCATAATGTTATTGTTAGGATAATAGAATGTTATTGTTAACAGCATAATGTTATTGTTAGGATAGTAGAATATTATTGTTAACAGCAGAAATATAATATTATTTTTATACAAATCATAAATAAGTAGCTTTAATAAATATTCTATAGTTTTCTATATTATGCCCTACCGTTAAGTTCGTTCAGGTGCGACGATGGTCAGTGCGTTGCTTGTAAATAACAAATAATTATATTTTTGTTAATTAGTCGCAGCAACGTGAACAACAAAGACAACAACTTCAATTTGTGACTCTTTAAGGTCACATTGCGATTAGCCAACTGACCAAGTTGTGGAGTAAGTTGTAGTTAATGTCTGAGCCAGTCTACAATAATTCAGTTGTACTCAAACTCCTAAGGCTGTGCGTCCAATTAAACAGCTGTGTGGCCCCAACGTGACTCAATGTGTGTGAAGCAACCGCCCGACTGCCACCGATCGCCCCTAACCTCCTTCCTCCTCGCTTGCACCTGTCATCGTCATCGTCGCGTGCTGGCTGCGTGTGAGAGGGAGCGAGAGCGAGCGAGAGAGCGAGCATAATTAGACTGTCTCGCTCGCACGACTTCCATTCGCCTTCTCCTTTGGCCACGCGACAAATTTTGATTGTAACAAGTGGCCGGTTCGAATTTTAGTTTCAGTTTTTGATTCAGTTTCAGTCGAATAACAAGCGCCAAATGCGCATTAAACCTAATTGAAAAAAAATACATGCAATTTTAATAACAAATGTTCTGTTTCAAATAATTAAAGAACTTTCTAGTTCTGTTTGCAATTGCTATAAATTTGTGGACTTTACAAAAGTGAATTTATATAGTTTAAGTGCGAACTCGTTGTAGTTATTATAAATAAACAAAGAGCACATTTATTTAAATCCTTAAAATGGGCAATTCCAGTTCCATTTGTGCTGATCGCAATGCCGTAAGGAATTTTGATGAAAACGGGTAAGAAAGGAGAGCAAGTCAACATAAGCAAATCAAAGAAAACTATTTACTTACGAGGGCAGTGCGAAAAGTTTGTAGAAGGGTCATGTAGAAGTGTTACTGCTCTAAGAATTTTAAGCAGTTCTCTGTTCTCAAAAAGTTTAAAAAAAAACAGAATGTTATTATCATGTTATTATTATTTTAAGTCCGATCCGTAGATTACGAATTTGGGCTAAAATTTTTTATGAAAAAAGTCGATGCACCCTAATTCACACGTTTAACATATTGTTAGTTGTCTTTTCGTTTCCATCTGATAACTAGAAGTTGTTAGTTATTGTCATTAGAGCGTACACTGACTTCATATTAGGTGTATAATCCTTACTATTTAATGGCAACTACCACAATTAGAGATGGTACATCTGTGTGTACTTTCACGCCCACTTGGTGGAGTGGTCATTGATTTAAGTACACAAATACACACACGTTCATACAGTACAACTATTAATTAATGTTTAATGATGCGATTTACCAGCGTTTTAATAGCGATTTACGCGCGATTCACTGACCCCAAAATGACACCCACAGAACACACACACTCACACACACAGCTAGTTGACCGCCCATATTTGGTTCTGTGTTTTCAGATGTGGGCGTGGCTGGGCTGCGATTCAATTGTACTACAATTAAATCTCTTGACACTAAATATGAAAAGGTTACGATAGAAAACAATCACAAAATCTATAGTTACCTTAACCTTGATCGTGAAATCCTCAATAACAAAAAAAAAAAAAAAATACATTTACTTACCCATTAATATTTATGAAGGTTATGCACATGTGTGTAATGTTCCAATTTATTGGCTAGCAACACTTTACTTTCAAATTTAATGGCATTCATTAACTGGCCATATGTGAGACTCTATTGATTTAATTTAGTAAACACTTAAACCAAAGATTTATATGTACTTACAGTTGGTTAAGTAAATGTTCTAATAAAAATAAAAATTAGCATATTTTGTTATTTTATTTATTTTTTAAATTATTTTTTCTTTACTATAGTTGCTTATGCATAAAAAATATCTAAACAAAAAAGTAAAGAAATACTGGTTTAAATATTTTATAAAATTAAATAAAAAAAAAACATAATATTGTATTTAAAAAATATATATATAACTAACAATTTTCTCAAAGTGTAAACTTTTTTTATTGCACGAAAAAAAAATTAGCCTCCTAGGTCTTATCGCTTGGGCTGTCCAATGATCACTGGGTCAGTCAGGACAGAGAATAGATATACATAGAAGATTTGCTTACAGTATTTATGTAGTAGTTAGCATTAACATATTATTCTCATTAACATTAACATTTTATGTTAATCCCTCTCCTCTCTTTTGCTACAACGCCTCTGAGTATTTTGCGAATTGTTTACATGCTGAAAGCGAAGTGTTATTATGCCCTGATTGATTGTCGTTAAGTCACACTACTCTTATCAGTTCGATGTGCTGTTGTCCCTTTTGTCTCTCTCCCCTGTTCGTTATTTTATGCGATGCAAACATCGAAGAACACTACAAAATGTAATAGAAAGAGAGAAACTACAAATGCCTCAGCAATTGCCGTTGCTCAGTTCACTTTAAGTGCTGAATCGTAGCAGTCAAAATTTAATTGTGTTAGGCTAAGACCAAGGACAAGCAAATAACACTAGATAAGCAGTTAACATAAATACTAACATCAAGTACAATCAGTTGACTTATCAAGTGCTCAATATGTACTTCAGTCTGCAACGATTTTCCGCATTTAAAACCTTTGGACGGCTGAAGAAGCTGTAAGTAAACACTTTTACATAAATACAGATGTTTACCATTATCTAGTGTAACAGTGGGTTTGTCACATCGTTTTGTTGGAACTTTTACTCAAACATCAGCTGTTGAAAAATAAATAGAATCATAATAAATGTTCAAATTATGTCAAACCCTTTAAGAGAAGTGTTCATTTTAATTCTCTTCAGCTTGCTCTTTCTATATTTCGATCGATAAATAACTAAGTTTCGATTAATTTCTTGCTTCACCCTTTTACTTCCTCCATTCTTTCTATTGTCATGAGAATATTTTGTGCTGTCATGACTTTACAAAAATGCTCATCACATAACATCACATCGTGTATAGTTCTAATAATTAAATTATTGCAATTTCCGCGCATCTTTTATTTCCATACCACAATCCCTCTCACCCAAACCTACACACACACATACACTTACACTCACACTGCGCACTCTCACTCACTCTCTCGCTCTCCCATTCTGTCTCCCTCACAGCACGCCGATTTATCCAACGGCCAATAATTCCCAGAGCCCTTCCAATGGCCAAATAACACCGTATCATCAACAGCAGCTACAGCAACAACAACAACAGCATAATGAGCACGGTTATTACAAAACCACAATACCCGTTGGCACTGGCAGCGCCGCCAGCAGCTCTCACTGCTCTCACTGTCAAACAGCTGATTTGTGCTCACGCGCACTTATCCAAGAGAGAGTCAATCTCAACAACAATAATAATAAAGCAAACGCGGCACGACTCTCCCACACACATTCACATGAAAGCACGAGCAACTGTGACGATGGCGTCGCTGCGACTGCGAAATGGCGCAGTAGTCGTGTGTGTAAAAATCATACGACTACAACGACAACAACGCTCGAATACGAACTTTCGAATTTTGCAAAACTCACAACTGAAATCAGTACGCAACACAACGTTGACCAGGCAACAGGCACAGCAGAAGCAGCAGCAGAAGCTTTGCCACCACCACCCATAATATCCTCAGCCCATTGGCAGCAGCTACAACAGAGCCTGCACGACCTACACCATCAGCAACAACCGCAACAACAACTGCTTGGCAACACGAGCAACAATCTGCAGCAACAGACACGCAACATGAGCAACATGAGTAATGGCAAAGATCTGCAACGTGATCGTCTGGGTCTTTGGGGCACCGGCGACAATGAGATCGTTGGAAATCTCTCCGGACTCGATCGTCTGCACCAGAAACGCTACTCCAAGGTAAGTTGAAAGTGCGCCCCTAAAAATTCCTTATAGTGGAAAAATACCAGCAGAACGAACACATTCGACTATTTGGGGTTGGTTTCTGTTTGACGCACACAAACACACATACGCGCACACAGATGCGTTAGCAACTTGTTAGACGTTATACACTGAGAAAAAAAAAATAGCATGTCAACTGTGACAAAGACTATAAGATGAGCACTTTTATTTAAAATATTGAAATCAGTTTGCTATCTATAATTTAAAATTCAAACATAATTATTTCTCTTTGTTAGCAACTTGTTCGTCGTTATACACCGAGAAAAAAATGTCAACTGTGACAAAGACTATATAATAAAATTTTCGAACCTTTATTGATCCTACAAAATTATTTCTCAGTGTACCATTAGCCCTTTAATTTGTTAGACTTTATACCCTGAAAAAAATAAATTGCATGACATTTGTGACAAAAACTATGAGATTAGCACTTTAATTTAAAATATTGAAATCAGCTTGCTCATTCTTTATTTTAAATTTCAAACAAAACTATTTCCCTTCATTTGAGAAGCTGTTGGAAAATTAGCTTTTCTCGTTCTAGTTTGCCAAGTATAATTTGCTATTTTTATGCCAATGCTTAAAAAATGAACTCATAAATAATAAACAACTAGCTATTAAACAGAAATTTCAGCTGACAATTTCAAAAAAAAATTCGAACGCTGCCGGTTTTGGTTGACCTTTAGATGACATAGCCAGAATTTCCACACGCGCCGAACTGGAAGACCAAAGCTCATGACGAACGTTGCTTTAATGGTTTTATATTGTCTTTATTCATATTCTTAAGGCATAAAAAATCAATAGATATATGTTAGCTGTGGTAATTAAATTGATGCAATCAGTATGACATTAATTATTAAATTCTAACTATCACAAAAATGTTATCACAGTTTTTTAACATCTAAAGTGCGCTACGTTCAAGTTCAATGTCAATTTACAGATGTGGTTCAGCATTTTTTTTATTTATTTTCCGCTTCTTTATTGTTGTTTTGCCTTCTCATGCACTTCGCTTGCACTCTTGAGAGTCAATTTCACACTCAGAGAGCAAATGAGCTAATAAAACTTCGAGAGAAAGAGAGTGAGAGAGAGAGTGAACAATACAGTTAGGGGTTGGGTTGCTTTTATATTGAGCTTATGCATAAGTATGCTCTTTGTATCCAATATAAACTTTTTTCATATAAATATTTTTATTTAGATGATGACTTTTAGTTACACAAGTTCATTAGCTAATTAAAGTTGCTTATCTATCATTATTAAAATACTCCAGTTCTTTCATATCTTCTATCTCTATCTAATATTTTTAAATTCATTTCCTCTCTTTAAAACACCCGATAAATCTACTTTGACCAAATGTTCATAGTTCTCCTGCAGAACTATTCAGTTCTCTTTCAAAATGGAAAGTTTTCCAATTCTTATCGCATTCACTTCGACTTCCTAACCAACAAAAAAAACTGACCTACATTAAGACATAAATTTAACTTTTTGTGCAGCGTCAACATTAAATAAACACACATGCATATAATATAACAAATTATCTGTCTAATCGGAAAGAACAGTATTTAAAAAAAATTTAGTAGACAAATCATTTGCATATTTGCTTTTGCTATCAGTTTGCTGCTGTCATTTATCGACATAGGAAATTAAACTCAATAGATACCCTATCACAGCTTTTTAACTAATTGAAATTTGTTTTTCATATAATGTGTTTTCATATAATACACAATTTGCTAAAACTTTTTGTTCTCACTGTTAATTAACATTCAAATAATTTATGCGGTCAATGAACAGAGCTGTGAACTTGCTTAAATAGTTCAATATGCAAATAGTAAAGAAATACACGTAATATTCAATTCAAACAAGCAAAGTATCTCAAATTGCATTCTATTGTTTTTGCTCATCTTTCCCGACCCATTGAACTTCCACAAAAGACCTTTCACCTTAGCAGAGGAAACAATTTGTATGAAATTGCTGTGTCTATTGTTATATGTACATTCAGCGGATGCTTTCGTCATCTCAAAGTCAGGCATCCCGGTCTTGATTGCCGCTAATCGTCGACGCTACGTCTGAGACCTGATAATAATAGTGATAATGATTATAATGATCGACATGTCGTTGTGCCAGACACCGCAAACATCAGCTGTTATTATTGTATTTTGGTTTTGTTTTGTTTGATTTTTTTGCTCACTTTTTTGCAACTTGGTATGCGTAATCATATTCCGTTGCGTATTACGTATACGTCGTGTGACACACAAGTTTACACTCTTTGTGTGTCTGTTATACTGTTATAATTGTTGCCATGCAAACGATCATCTGTCACTCGATCGCTTATCGTGCAACTCGCGATTTCAATGTCAATGGTGTCGTTTTCAACGGTCTCACACTCTTATTTCACCAGCTCCATTGATGACGTATCTTAAACAAACGATATCAATAACAATTCCACAATATTTACTTTCCTATCAGCGCTGCTTAAGTCAACAGATTTTTGCCATACGACGTGCCCCATTTATTGTTCGACAATTTCAAGTGTTTTGTTGTATTTTTTAAGAGTTTAATTAGCGCCATTTAAGCCGACAGGAACAATTTTAAGTCAACTCGTACACGCACTTAATGCATGACTAGAATATTTATTTACGGGAATTGTTTTAAATTGTTGCAACTTTTGATTAGATTAAACATAATTTATACTAAATTGTGGAAGCTTTCCGACTTAATGATGCCTCAATTCGTCATTCTACACTTGGGTTAATGTCCAGAGCATGACTGGGCTAGAAAATTTCCCAAAAACAAAAGAAACCTGCTTATGACGCACTTGATTGAACCAACCAAAACTTACATATGAGATGGTTAAATTTAGCCATCTGATCATCAACCTGACCAAGCTTACTACACACCTTCAATTAATTAGCTAAATTAATAAATGCTAGATAATTTATAAGTAACTTTAATACTAGTAGCACTAGGAAACAAATAAATAAATAATAATTATAGTAATTCAACAATTTATTAAGTTAAACACTTAAACTACGCCCTAACTCGAGCTGAACTTTAGCCTTTTAAACTATTATTATTTAATATACTACACAAGTTCACTAGTTTTCCAGTTATTTCCAGTAATGTCACGATCTGTCGTCAGGAATGCAGTCAACATATGAGCTTCTGCCTTATAGCGTGCATATCGTTAAGTACCTGCTTTAATATTATACCTGATTTAATTGCCTTAGGGGAAGTTGTGTCATAATGTTGCAGGTACTGTTGGCTTTATCGTTGTTCATTGGCAACGCCCACAATTTTTTGAGAGATATTTACACAATAGCCTCAAAAATTACATCAAATCTAATTCAAGCACTTTCAAATATTTTTTGCGAATCATACTGAACGTTTAGCAGCGTATCGAGGTTAAAGCTGAGTCAGCATCAATTCGACTTTCAAATTGTCTGTCCCAATGCCGGTACGTAATCTCGCATTAGCTAAAGCTCAGCTACAGATACGTCTACCGAGTGCAATCCATCTATACAATTTGACTTTGAACTTCAAACATAACGCGACTGATTCGATCTCTGTGCCTGTCCGTTTTTTGGAGGCAGGTGTTTCTAGTGTTTCAAAGGTCAGCCAAAGACGATTGTCAGCCCATTGGCACACGAGACAGATTGACACTGGCGCGTGGCGCCAATGATTAGTTATGGTTATTGGGAGCATAGGTCACTCGGTGATAGAGGACACAATCTGTTCCAGTTTCAGCTTATCAACTGCTCTCGATGTATAGGTAATTTCGTGACCTTACCTTTTAATAAGGATTTATTGTTCAATATTTAATATACAATACCCACTGTATATACTCTGATTCGTATACTTTGATCTCTCATAACTTCATCAAAAATAAACCGATTTTCAAGCGGAATGTCATTTTGATCATGATTTGGCGTCTAAATTGATTCTGCATTTAAATTTTTATCATCTAGAAAATTTAATAATTTTTCGATTCTAAGCCATCTATCATTCAATTTTCCATACTTACCCCTTGACATTTTTTCAAAAACTTTGATCTCTCATAACTTCATTAAAAACTAACCGATTTTCAAGCGGAATATCATTTTGAACATGATTTGGCCTCTAAATTGATTCTGCATTTAAATTTTTATCATCTAGAAAATTTGATAATTTTTCGATTCTAAGCCATCTATCATTCAATTTTTCATACTTACCCCTTGAAATTTTTTTTATCTTCATTAAAAATTATTTGATTTTCAAGCAGAATCTCATTTTGATCAAGCTTGGCCTTTATTTTTCATTAAGAAAAAGGTTAGGTGTATGAAATACAATTATTTAAGTATTTTCCTTAAAATATCTCTGAGACATATATTGACACTCTCTAAACGCCTATATTAACAAAAATATTTCATTCCAGGGTCTAGCTTTCACTCGTGAGGAGCGTCAAGTTTTGGGCATTCATGGACTCTTGCCGTATGTGGTGCGCACAGATGAGGAGCAATTGGCTCATTGTCACACTTTGCTGAACCGGCTGGAGAATGATCTGGACAAGTACATGTATCTGATTGGACTCTCGGAGCGTAATGAGCGTCTCTTCTACAAAGTGCTCAGCTCAGACATTGCCGGCATGATGCCACTTGTATATACGCCCACCGTGGGATTGGCTTGCCAGAAGTACAGTCTTGTATTCCAAAGGCCCAAGGGAATGTTCATAACCATCAAGGACAAGGGACACATTTATGAAGTGCTCAAGAACTGGCCAGAGACGGATGTCCGCGCCATTGTGGTCACCGATGGTGAACGCATCTTGGGATTGGGAGATCTGGGTGCCAATGGCATGGGTATTCCCGTGGGCAAGTTGTCGTTGTACACGGCCTTGGCTGGCATCAAGCCACATCAGTGTCTGCCCATCACATTGGATGTGGGCACCAATACAAAATCCATTCTGGAGGATCCGCTTTACATGGGTCTGCGACAAGAGCGCACAACTGGCGAAGTGTACGATGAGTTCATTGAGGAATTCATGCGCGCTTGTGTCCGTCGCTTTGGCCAGAACTGTCTCATCCAGTTCGAGGACTTTGGCAATGCCAATGCCTTCCGTTTGTTGTCCACATATCGCGACAATTACTGCACATTCAATGATGATATTCAGGGCACAGCTGCTGTCGCAGTGGCTGGCTTGTTGGCATCCCTGAAGATCAAGAAGACACTGCTGAAGGATAATGTTTTGCTGTTCCTGGGTGCTGGCGAGGCTGCTCTGGGCATTGCCACGCTCTGCACCATGGCCATGAAGGCGGAGGGACTCAGCGACGAGGAGGCCAAGGCACGCATCTGGATGGTGGACAGGTGAGGCACTACACTGCAAAAAAGAACAAGCTCTAAAATCAAGAACATTCATCTTAAATATTTAGTTCTTAAAATAAAAACATTTTAGGATCATATTACTTATTGAAAGAATATTAATCTAAAAAATCAAAGTTCTTAAAAAAAGAATAAAAATCTGAAATTGTTAGGAAAGTATAAATATGTACTATTTCATATAAAATAAATGGTGGACCCGTGGTGCTCTGGTTAGAGAAACCGCTTCAATTGTGAAGCAGTAGGCGCCGGTTCGAACCCCAATCGTAATAAATTATATTAACATTTATAAAGCTATCAGACAGGATAAAATCATTTTAAATTAAAATTAAAAAAAAAAAATTTGAAAATTAGACATTTAAAAAACATTATTAATTTATTATTTTTGATTTTAATTTTAAAAACATTTATTCTTAAAATATGAACTTGGACCTATTTCAAATGTTCTCAAAACCAAGATGTGTTTTCTTAATCTAAGATCTTTATATTCTCTGCGCAATTTTTAGACCAGAACTTTCAGTTTTTAGACCAAAACCTTGATTTTAGAAAATTTTATTGTTATTTTATTAATATTCTTTATATAAATACTAAATTTTGTTGTCCATTGTTGCAGCCGTGGTGTAATTGTACGTGATCGTCCAAAGGGCGGACTTACCGAGCACAAGCTGCACTTTGCCCAGGTGCATGAACCCATCGATACCTTGATGGAGGCTGTTGCCAAGGTGCGTCCAAATGTGCTGATTGGAGCGGCTGCTCAAGGCGGTGCCTTCACTCGCGAGATCTTGGAGCAAATGGCCGAGATCAATGAGACACCCATCATATTTGCCCTTTCGAATCCCACCAGCAAGGCGGAGTGTACCGCCGAACAGGCATATACCTATACCAATGGCAGGTGTATCTTTGCCTCGGGCTCACCGTTTGCTCCCGTCACTTACAATGGCCGTAAGTTCTATCCGGGTCAGGGAAACAACTCATACATCTTTCCGGGCGTGGCTCTTGGAGTTCTGTGTGCTGGCATGCTGACCATACCGGAGGAGGCCTTCTTGATTTCTGCCCAATGTCTGGCTGAGATTGTCTCCAAGGAGGATCTGGAAAAGGGTAGTCTGTATCCACCACTCAATTCGATCGTCAACTGTTCGATTGCCATTGCCGAAAGGATTGTGCAATACGCCTTTAAGAATAAATTGGCCACCGTCTATCCGGAGCCATCCAACAAGTTGGCCTTCATCAAGGCCCAAATGTACGATCTCGACTATCCGCGTGCCTTACCCGTCACCTACCCCTTGTAAATAGAAGCAGAAGCGTCGACAGTACGTCCTCAAAGGATTCTCGTTCACATCCTCATCCGCATTGAAGCTGAATTATCATTGCATTTCCTTCCTTGAGTTGACGTACGGATCAGACAGCAACAAAAAACATGCAACAGCATATGTTATTTATTTTTATAGCGTCGCACATACTTCAAATATCCTTATTATACTCCATGCACCCAAAAGGAACCATATTGTTTGCTGGCCCAAAACACATTTGATAAACGGATATAATGATGATATATGATGATATATATGTAAATGGGATATTAATACGTTAGATATCTATATGTACTAAATACAAATTCTATGTAAACGTGAATACAACACACTATGATAAGTACCTAAATATAATAATAAAATAATCTAAACAAAATATTCAATGAAGTTTATTTAATAAAAGCTAAAAGAAAGATTTTCGTTTTACATTTTCTTCTATATTAATAAGAAACTAGGTGCAATAGTAACATTTTATTAAAAAACACAAATTTGCTAAAAGCAGGTGAAACTAATAAGTTATTTGGAAAATGTATATTCGACGATATAGTGTCTGCCTTCAAAATATTCCGAGCCCATATTTTAAGTGGTCTTGAGAAAAGTAAAGAGTCTATAGGTCAACTTCATTATCTGAAAGATAGAAAAATATATCATTTTTATAGGAAAAGAGTCAGGTTAGTTATTCTAACATCGGTAAAGTGAACCATATTGAGCTCCATCAATCCATAGGCACTAAGTTTCTTGATGCACTGAGTGTACTTAAGCCAGATCAGAATTAATTTGCGAATCTTCTGGTCGCATTTATACCAATCTTGATTAAAAAGTGTGGCATTCAGCTGTAAATACTGAGGAGATAATTTTAAGTATTTTTTACTCTTATTTGATGTGTGTTTTAAGGAACTTACGGCCTCCTCCAGCTGTGCTCCACGATGACAAATCTCAAAGGTAAATAAAATCAGACCGACAATGGGATTAAAGTACCTAAACATCAAGAAGTGATCATCAGTTTCCGTCAATAGATACAGATGAAAACATATAGTGGTTCCCGCCATAAGATCAGTTATCATGATACCAGCATTGAAAATGTCGTTAAATTGATCGCAGAGTGAATTTAGATACTGATGACGATGAATCAATGAACAGAGCTGTTCATATAACTGAGTATCCTCTTCAGACGACCAGTTAAGGGACTTTAACTGCAAGCACAAGGAATCTAGATGCATTATAATCTGTCCATGCATTGTGTAAAATAATGTATCAAAGGTGGAAAAGAAGGCAACTCCACTGATCGAGACGACGACATCGTAAAACCATGCCAATGGATATGCCCTATGACTCTCGCTGAGACCAAAGGGTAACCAACCACCGAGAAGCCGTTGCTGCACAGTTATAGGACCATTGGGATCCCTGGTGAACACGTACACAACGGCAGGCATCAAACAGAATCCGTAAACTGAAATGTTGATAAGAATTTCCACGTATTTATGTCGTCGCAGAGCTTCCGCATACACCTGGTGAACTTGGAGCACTTTTTGTGTGGGCAAATCATGTGGAAATTCCCTATCCAAGACGTTAAGAAATTGAAAGATGTCGTGACGCTTAACGTACATAACTACACCACGAACACCGAAAAATGATCCTATAGTCAAGACTGGTAGATATGCATCAGGCCGTTCGCCTTGTTGCAAAGAATTTTTTATAGAAATAAACATGCTTGTGAAAAAGAAAACATGCAGCAAGAATGTCATTGGAAATACTATCTTCGACTTATTAACCAATCTGCCACACTTATCGCGACCGATCTGAAAGTGCACCATATGAAACAATTTCTGACAATGTTTAAATAGCAAGAGCTGTTCAAATTTAACGGCTTCCATGGCTCTAGTTTTAATCACCGAATCGAATCCTTTCAACTTTTTAAAGTAACTGTTTTATGGTAATGTACGCAACGTCTTTATATTCAAATACAGCACCTGCACTCAATTGGATAATTAAAGCCTATCTGCCATATTAATTGCTTTGGAATAGCACAACCAGGACTGAATAATAATTTTGCAATGCACTTAATTATTGGTTAGCGTAAAAATTGGATAATAACGAACCCTTACGTTGATCTAAATCAATTTAGTTAATTGCTTACAAAATACATTGGTGCAATCATTTAATTAATTTTTATTTATACTTTAATTTTTTATATACCACATGGAAACTTTGAATTTTCTGTTTTAAATTTCGGTTTAACGATGACAACTTATCGATAATATACTCTTTTTTGCGTTAACATTACTCACTCTCAGACGATTTAGTGTTTGTCTTCAAATTATTCTGAGCACATATTTTTAAGTGGTCTTGAGAAAAGTAAAGAGTCTATAGGTCAACTTCATTATCTAAAAAACCGAAAAATAAATTATTATTATAGAAAAGTAGTCGTGTGAGTTATTCTAACATCGGTAAAGTGAACCATATTGAGCTCCATTAATCCATAGGCACTAAGTTTCTTGATGCACTGAGTATACTTAAGCCAGATCAAAATCAATTTGCGAGTCTTCTGGTCGCATTTATACCAATCTTGATTGAATAGTGTGACATTCAACTGTAAATACTAAAGAGATATTTTTAAGTATTTTGTATTCTTAATTGATTTGTATTTTTGAGGGACTTACGGCCTCCTCCAGCTGTGCTCCTCGGTGACAAATCTCAAAGGTAAATAAAATCAGACCGACAATGGGATTAAAGTACCTAAACATCAAGAAGTGATCGTCAGTTTCCGTCAGCAGATACAGATGAAAACATATAGTGGTTCCCGCCATAAGATCGGTTATCATGATACCAGCATTGAAAATGTCGTTAAACTGATCGCAGAGTGAATTTAGATACTGGTGACGATGAATCAATGAACAGAGCTGTTCATATAACTGGGTATCCTCTTCAGACGACCAGTTGAGGGACTTTAACTGCAAGCACAATGAATCTAGATGCATAATGATCTGTCCATGCATTGTGTAAAATAATGTATCAAAGGTGGAAAAGAAGGCAACTCCACAGATCGAGACGACGACATCGTAAAACCATGCCAATGGATATGCCCTATGACTCTCGCTGAGACCAAAGGGTAGCCAGCCACCGAGAAGCCGTTGCTGCACAGTTATAGGACCATTGGGATCCCTGGTGAACACGTACACAATGGCAGGCATCAAACAGAATCCGTAAACTGAAATGTTGATAAGAATTTCCACGTATTTATGTCGTCGCAGAGCTTCCGCATACACCTGGTGAACTTGGAGCACTTTTTGTGTGGGCAAATCATGTGGAAATTCCCTATCCAAGACGTTAAGAAATTGAAAGATGTCGTGACGCTTAACGTACATAACTACACCACGAACACCGAAAAATGATCCTATAGTCAAGACTGGTAGATATGCATCAGGCCGTTCGCCTTGTTGCAACGTATTTTTTATAGAAATAAACATGCTCGTCAAAAAGAAAACAAGCAGCATGAATGACATTGGAAATACTATCTTCGATTTATTAACCAATCTGCCACACTTATCGCGACCGATCTGAAAGTGCACCATATGAAACAATTTCTGACAATGTTTAAATAGCAAGAGCTGTTCAAATTTAACGGCTTCCATGGCTGGAATTTTAATCGCCAAATCGAATCCTTTCAACTTTTAAAAGTAACTGTTTTATGGTAATGTACGCAACGTCTTTATATTCAAATACGACACCTGCAGTCAATTGGATAATTAAGGCCTATCTTCCGCACTAATTGCTTTCGAATCGCACATGCAGGATTTGATAATAATTTTGCAATGCACTTAATTATTGGTTAGCGTAAAAATTGGATAATAACGAACCCTTACGTTGATCTAAATCAATTTAGTTAATTGCTTATGAAATACATTGGTGCAATCATTTAATTAATTTTTATTTATACTTTAATTTTTTATATACCACATCGAAACTTTGAATTTTCTGTTTTAAATTTCGGTTTAACGATGAAAACTTATCGATAATATACTCTTTTTTGCGTTAACATTACTCACTCTGCGTCATGGTCTCTTTAAGCGCACACGTTTGTTTTGGTTTTGCTCATCGTATAGGCAATGCTGTATGTTAGAGTGCGATAACAACATAAATTTAAGAAAAGTTTTGCTCTGTTCGCACTGAGACTGTCATTTTATATGAAGAACGTAAATATTGTTAAGAAGAAACTGCAATAAAACAACTGAATTGTAGTTGCACAATTAATGGATAGGTTAAAGGTAAGTGCAAAGAATAATTATTAGCAATTATAAATCAGGCAAATGTAACCTTTTTCTAAATGCAGAAAACTTTTGGCCAACGTCAACTGGCTGACGAGCTGAAGCAAAAGCAGGTGAGTGGTAAATAATTAACATTAGCTATAATAATCAACATTATGATTATAGGCCATAACAGATCAGTTGCTGCAACGCATACTCTACTCGAAGCGTCTATTGGTGGATCACGTGGAGGCGCTGGAACAATGCATGCAACAGTGTCCGACAAATGTCACCGGCCGGCAACTGCTGAGCACGAGGAATGCTTGCCTGCTGCTCGGCAGCACCTTGCTGGAGCATTTGATAACGCCTCGGGGACTGCGATTGACGCTGCTGCCCGCTGTGGTGCTCAGCAGCACCTTTGGCGCACTCTACGCCGTAAAGAGTGTCTTTGTGTGCCGGAATAAGATGGTAGAGCGCAAACTGGAGGAGCTGGTGAAGACCATCGATGAGTTTGGCAACTGCATCAGGCGCAATATGACCTACTTTCAGGAGATTATCATCATGAAGCAGGCAGAGCTCATTGAGTAATTATTTTTGCACTTAATAAACAACAAATGATTTGTATTGCATTATATATCTACACAGATCACGTCAGATAGAACGCGCCTGGGACTGCATCACAGCAGCTAAAGAGGTAACTGAGATTCTATACGATGCCACGCGTAAGCTGGAAGTCGACTATCCCCTGCCCGCCAAATATGGTCCCTACTATGCGCCCATGGAAGAGCTACGGGAATGCGAGTACTTCAAGAACAACGTTACGGATTACAGTCCGAAGCACATAAAGGTTCGTAGTGCCCAGCAGATCTGAAAGCATAAGTTTTATTATTAAATTTAGAACATTATCATTTTTTTTAATTTTTATTATTTTACTTATAATTACTTTTCAACAAAAAAAAAATTAAAACTCAAAAAAAAAATGATTATTTCTTTTTTAGAAGTGAATGTTTTTTTTTAATTTAATTTACCGTCTCTATCTGAAAGTCCTACTAATAATGAAATATTGCTTGCAGGATTTCCACAACATATTTGCCTATGTGCAATCCCAGTATTTGTTGCGCCTGGCGCTGTCAATCATGACGTTGCCCTCGATCTCTCAACTCAGCGAGGACTTGGTGAAGATAGACAATCAGGTGCGACAGCTTGTCCAGGAGGAGGATCAGCACTTTAAGAATCTAGGCTTAGGCATGCAGAACAAGAAGCAACTGGAGCTGGAACAGCTGCATGCCGCCAAGGTGCAACAGCAGCAAAGTGGTCCCATTGCCGTGCTGCAGCATTCATCGCTCAAGCTCAGTGCCTGCATGGTGGCCGTGGCTGGCGAGTGTCAGGCGCTGGACGTGACGCTGCAGCAGCTGACGGCGACGGAGGCGGCGAACAAGAACAATGCCAAGCAACTGGTTGCCGTGGCCAACAATATGCGTGGCATTGAGAATGCATTGGCCGTTTGCTGTGATGATTTCCAGCGTTTGATGCTGGTGTACAACAAGTTTTTGCATAGCAAATTGGATTTAGACGTGGAAATGCCACGTCCAAGCAATGCACCCGCCAAGGATGATGAGTTTCCCGAGAGCATATTGCGTGTGGAGTTCTCCCAGCATCCCAGCGCGCCCAGTGATGACTTCTATGCCTACATGTATGACGAACAGGAGGCGCAACAATATGAGGACGAGCAACAGGCACCATATCCCACACCCGAAAAGGAGCTGCTGAATTTTGAGAAGCGCATTACCAAAGGCAAATTTAAGCCAGTGCTCAGGCAGCTAAAGGATCGCATTGATCCCATACGCCAGGTAATGCTGGAGAAGGAGCGCGAGGTGCTGACGGCCAAGGGCATCAATGTGGATGAGCTGTTTGGCAAAATGGAGGAGGTGGAGCAACAGGATAATCGCCTTACAGACGCGACACGTCAAAGCGATTACGATGGATCCGACTCGGAGTCCGATTCGGCAGATGAGGAATACAAACAACGCAGCAAACAAATCAAAGAACGCGACAATTTTGCCGAAATGCGACAATTTCTGGCGCAAAAGCAGGCCGTGAATCTTTTTAATCTGGATGCACAGATGCCACGACCTTCGCCAGCTGTTAACGAGGAGCTGCTGGAGAGCGAGTGCTAGAAATAATACTCCACTTACCTCACTTACCTATCTAAGAGCACTTTGGCATTACTCACACTATCTCTGCTTAACATTATTTTATCTATAAACATTTTCGAGATAAGCCACTTCTCCAACAATTTGTCATAAAGTGCGTTCTGTTTGTTCCTTCTATTAATTTTGTATAGAATCTTTTTCTGTGCAAATAGATATGCAAGCAATTCAGCCCGTAACATTTATAAGTTTTAAAATAAAAAGTTACGAAACAACTCTTATATTTTGTAGTTTTATATTAATTCTTTTAGTTTTTAAATATAAATTACAGAAAAACACTTGTATTGAAATATTTTTAAACGTTATTGTTGAGAGTTAATTAAAAGTTGAATCTTGAGAATTAAAATTTTGAATTTACGAAAAAATATCAAATTTTCTAAATGACACAAATATAAATGCAGAATCAATTTAGAGGCCAAATCATGATAAAAATGACATTCCGTGTGAAAATCGGTTAATTTTTGATGAAGTTATGAAAGATCAAAGTTTTTATAAAAAATGTCAAGGGGTATGTATGGAAAATTAGATGATAGATGGCTTAGAATCGAAAAAATATAAAATATTCTAGATGATAAAAATTTAAATGCACAATGATTTTAGAGGCCAAATTATGATCAATCAATTATGAAATGACATTTCGCTTGAAAATCGGTTGAGTTTTGATAAAGTTATGGTAGTTTAAAATTGGATTGAGCAACTTTAAAAATCAGTATTAAGAATTTGAATGGGTATAAAAATGCATTTTATTTGACAATAATTATAAACTATAGAAACTTAAGTACAATACAAACAGCAATGGCAACACTAGACACTAGGGATGTGGTCTCAGGAGTCCTCCAGGCACTTCTAGGGGACTCTAGGGTATATATGTACAGGAAATGCAGGCACGTAAAGTCTTTTTTTACTTGGCTGAAACACTTTCGTGGACATCTTTGGCTCATTGGACGTGCTGCAAAACCGAAACGAGACGAGACGGCAACGTAATCAGGCATTTGGAGCACCTGTTGTGCCGGCTCCAGTTCCTCCGTTACCGGCGGCATTATTGAACTTGCTGGTAACCGAAGCCGGTTGCAGTTGCGAGAAGGCGGACAGATTGCTGCCCCGGACGCTGGTGTAGCGTATGGGCTGAACGCCGTAATCGTTGCCCTTGAGGCGACGTCGCACACAGACGACAATGAAGCCAATGACGAGACCGGCCACCACCACAACGCTGGCAATGATGACGGTGAGAATGATGTAGCGACGTCGTAGAAATCGCGGTGGATCATCCTCGACAGCGCGATATTTCTTGGGAATGACCATGTTGCAGATCTGCACCGCGGTCATATTCGAGAGCGGTGCACCTGCCAGCAGATAGGGCGTCTCGCAGCGTGGCACCACATTCAGTGGTTGCAACACTTGTGGTGCTCCGGCCTGCTCCAATGCCTGGAGCAGTTCACAGCTGCAGTACCAGGGATTGCCGGCAATTGCCAAGCTGCGCAAACGTGGCCAGGACGAATTGCTGCTAGTGTTTAGCGCCAGTGTGGTCAAAGCATTCTGTGAAATGTCCAGCTGCGTCAGATTGCGACTCGGCAGCAGATCCACAAACTCCAGACGCTCCAGTTTTGGGTTGCGAGCACAGTAAAGATGCTCCAGGCCAGGCAGCTCCAAGGCGCCCAACTCAATGCTGCGCAGCATTGGCATTTCACTGATGTTAAGTCGACGCAGTGCATCCAAGTGCTGAAAGCTGTGTGCATCTATTTTGGTCAAAGGATTACCAGCCAGATTCAGTTGCTGCAGGGATTTGCCCAGCTGCTGAATGCCGTTGGGCACCAGAGCAAATTGATTGCCCGAAATATCCAGAATATGCAGGTTCTTTAACTGAGGAAAGAGCTCGGCGGGCAACGTGAGCAGACCATTGTAGGACAGATCCAAGCGCTGTAGATTCGTAATAGAGGCCAGAGAAGCCGTCGTAGCTGCATCCAAGATGCTCAGACGATTGTAGGCCAAGGAGAGCTTCTTCAGCTGTGGTGTGTGCTCAAAGAGTTTGCGGTCGAGACGCGCAATGTGATTGTGACTGAGATCGAGATCCTTCAGAGCAATCGGTTCATATTTGGTGCTGTTAAAGGGACCACGAAATAGATCCGGTTTCAAGGCATCATCCGAAATGTCATTCCAGCTCAGATACAGTCCCTCCACATTGGGTACATCCATGAACAGCGGCGCCTGTAACTGTTGCATGCCACAGTGCCGACACGAGAATGTCACCACCGCATTCGTGGCAGGCAGCTGTTGCAACAATCGAATATTGTTGCCCGAATACGATGCCACAATCTCAGTGCCCGAGTGCTTGGTGCCAAACTGCGGGGGCCAACGAGCCAGAATGTGCTCAAAGTTCTTCATGGCACAGTTGAGAGTCCTGTGCACGCCATTGTTGCTGTCCTGGCTACTGAGACACAGACAGGTCTTGCAAATATCATCCACAGCCTGGTAGGGTATCTCCTCGCGTTGAGCTCTTGCCACGCTCAGCAGCAGCGTCGTTGCTGTCAGAAGCTGCAACAAAGCAAGGAAACCATAAAAGATACAAGATTAAATATACTAGCTTTATAATCATGGTTTTATTTTTAGTATCTTCTTCTCGACAAGGCATTCGAGTCTTCTAACAGATTGAACGACATTTTTTACATACATAAGTATTTTCTTTACATTTACTAGTAACAACTCTCCTAAACAAATACAGTATCGAAATACAAACTCCCTTAAAACTCGATATGTGGAGATATGTTATGCATATCAATATAAATACGATGAATATACATATAAAATAGAAAGTTTGATCCCTCCTAACTTTATCAAAACTTGACCGATTTTCAAGCGGAATATCATTTTGAGCATGATTTCGCCTCTTATTTGATTCTGCATTTAAATTTTGTTTATCTATTAAATTTTATAATTTTTCGATACTAAGCCATCAATCATCCAATTTTCCATTCATACCCCTTGACATTTTTTCGAAAACTTTGATCCCTCATAACTTTATCAAAACTTGACCGATTTTCAAACGGAATATCATTTTGATCATGACTTGGCCTCTAAATTAATTCTGCATTTAAATTTTTATCATCTAGAAAATTTGATATATTTTCGATACTAAGCCATCAATCATCCAATTTTCCATACTTACCCCTTGACATATTTTCAATAATTATGATCTCTCATAACTTCTCTTCATTAACAAAAAGCAATAAGTATTAAAATAGTATCTCCCATAAAAAGGTTTCCCGTACTAACTGTATACATACGGTCTACATATAAGTATATATATGTGCATATGTATTTACGTATCGATATGTACTATTGAGGTGCTTCATAGCTGACCCCAACGAAAAACAATTTCAGATAAGATAAGAATATCGTTCGAAATTTAAGATACTTTATACACTTACCAGCAGCAAAAATTTGTACTTCATTTTGTACACGTAGCGTGATGTGTTTTAACTGTCTGCTGGTTTTTGTTTTTATGTTGTTTTCTGGTTTTTTGTCTTAATATCAATTTCAATAAAATGCACAAAACACTTGCAGTATTAATTACACACACTGCTCGAAGTTCAGTTAATTTTTAATTCGAAATTAAAACCGCTCAATTCGATTGCGAAGCCACAAACACCTTTCCAAGTAGAACGGCAACTAAAAACCAATGAATCAAAACGCAAAACCGTTGCTTTTTCGTTATTTGTTTTGATTAGATATCAGCTGCGAGAGCAAGTGTGCTCTCATTCTCTCACTCTCCCACTCTCTCTCTCTATGCTTTTCCCACGCACACTTTCGCTCTCTTTGGCTGTCAAGCCGCGATGTCTTTTTATAGTGGAATCACAGTGAGTCTTGAGTAAAAGTGAATTATTCTTTGAGTCATCAGCACATTGTTTTTTGTTCTTCTGCAAGGTCGTTGATGTTGATGTTCTCTCAAAAGCCAGCTGCAGACTGTCTTAATATTTTTGTTGCTTCAATTTGAGTTCTCATTAAAAATACACACAAACACAGACACTCGATGATTGCAGCTGATAAGATAACAGCTAACAGAATGCTCGTCGTTGACTCAGCTGAAATCTATGGAAAACAGAAGAAGACTGGAATAGCGGAAACTATTAAAGAAATGCCGACCGACTCTGCTTGCTTGGCCTCTCCAATTAGACCGTGGGGCCAATTGCAAGGCAACAAGCATGTGTCATTCCGTTTCATTGAACTTTGCGCCTCAATTGAAGCGCACATATGGAACATATCAAATATGTATGTACATATATGTACACGCATACATACTTACATATGTATGTGAGACAAATTGAGCTGTTCAACGAACATGCAAATTGATGCCATACCATAAGGTTACAGCTGCTGCAGCCACCAAAAAAGAGTAAGAGAGAGAGAGAGAGCAACAACAAAAACAAACAAATGTTTGTGGTTTGAGTCAAGTTGGAAATTGGTTGCATAAACATTTATTGCCTTCACACTGCACACTTTATGAGTCATCAATATTTGTGTTATTCTTCAATTTTAATTTCAATTTTCAATATTTTTCTTTTTAAGTGTCAGCAAAGCCTATACACTTAGTCAAGAAAGTGTTTTGACATAATAAAAATTAACGTTTATTTTAAGAAACTGTTAATTTGTATTAAATTATTTTTCTTTTTATTTTAAAATACTTTTAAAATTTCAAAAATTTAATTCTCTTCTTTTTATTTATTTTTTTGCGAGAAAAAGATTTTACTTTTGAGTTGGTTAAAATACTTTCTTGACCAACTGTAACAACACAACACTAGCACATACAGTGGGGCAAGTAATTGTTTTGAAAAATCAATTTGTTGAATTAATGATTTTGAAAAACTTAAGTTTTATTTGTTGGCACAACTAAATTTGCTGTATTTTGATGTTGTTAAAGCAATTGCTTGACTAACTGTTTGTGTATACACGCTTTGCCTTTCCCACTTGCAAATGAAACTCGTTTCTTTGTTGTTGCACTTTTGCAGCTGCCTTTTGAATGTTCCTGCCTCTCATTCTTGTCTTCAATCTTAAATCTTCAACTCGAAAACAACGCAAACGCGACCGAATTGAAAGCGAAAACGAATTCGAGTTCGAAATACGCAGCAGTTGCGATCGTTACCTGCCTGTTGCTCGAATTGAACTGAAACTGGAAATCGTTAAAGCAGCAACAGCAACCGCAACATTCTCTGTCAATTCGATTCCCGTTCCCATAAGCTGGATGCTCCTCGTTGTCCCCTTCTTTGCCCGCTTTATCCTCTGTTCATGCACTGACTTCTTCTATACCAATAAACGTTGAAAACCGGTCGTTGTCCGAATTTGGAGACTGTGGCACATTGTTGTTGCCACAAAAGCGCGCTTTTTATTGGTTTTATATTAATGTGTGGCAGCTGTGTTTAGCTTTAAATGTCTTGGCCACGACTTTGAGCAACGGAAATGCTCGTCATGATAATAAACTCGTTAAATAACGCATTTGGTGGCACTTCCGTTGCGTGCCCCAAAGGCGGCAACATGAAACAGATTTTGTAATTAAGAACAAACATTTATATTTATACAAACTGCATCTATCTCGAATGCATATAATAATCAATTGCTGTGGAGAACGCCGCAAATCCCAAGCCGCCAATGACGCCGGCCTTAATGCCAGCTCGTAGGCCAATTAAACCGCCGGTAATGCCGCCAGCGTAGGTGCCATTGCGCCAGTCGGTCACCCCTCGTTTCTATAGTAAATGAGAGACAGAGAGAGAGAGAGAGAGGGAAATTAGAGTATGTTAAGTAACATTAAGCTGCGCTGTTAACTTACACTCTCTATGGTGCACTCCACAATAGAAAAGACAGCGCCAATTAATGCAAAATTCTTGGCATAGGAATGCGTTGTTGAGCGCATTTCACGGAACACCTCACGTGCCGTTTGCTTCTTTTCATTGGCAAAGGGATCAGCCATATTTGGATTCACGGAGGCGGTAAACAGACCCAAAGCAGCGCCCAAACCATAACCTGACCAAATAAAAACCTTTAATTAATAGTTGACTCTGACAATTGACTGTAACTTACCCATGACACAGGCCATTGCACTTTTGAAGGCGCAACTTTCCACAGCGGTTTCAATTAACTTTTCCTCGTTTGTTTTGATTTTGACCGGTCCGTTACCCTTGGGTATTATTATATTCTCGCGATATCTGTGCATGTTACCCACAAAATGCATGGCCATTCTATCCAGTTCGGCAGTGTCTATCACGTGTGGCTTTGTGGCATCTCCAGGCTGGGAGTCTGGCTTAGGTAACAGCGACATGATTATTTTTTACTCAATATTCAAATGTTAATACAGAAACTGTAGAATTCAATTCTTTTTAAAAAATCGTGTTCCCAAAAAAATTCAATTGTTATCACATCGCAAAACAGCTGTTGCGCCAGAGTTGTCACACAAACAAAAATATTTCGATAAATTGACACTTGTCACTTAACATTTGAAATAACAGCAACTGTGCTATATTACGCATCTGTTAATAAAAGCATCGATTTCGATTTGTAGGCACTGTTAAAAATAGTCGATAGACTGCAAATTTAAAGTTTTTGTTTTTTAAAAATGCCAGAATAACTTGAAGTATTACTTAACTATTACATTTTATTGCTATCACAAGTTGATTATACACAATTATACCAAATGGGAAAAACATACAGAAATTGCATTTGTCGGAAATAAGAAAGTTTATCTTTGGACTGCTTAATGCTTTGTTTTTGTTGGCTCTTGGCATTTGTTAATTAAAAGCATATATCAGCAGCAAGATAACACAGAAAGCTATAACCGCTCCCAGAATAAGCGAATCCCGTCGTTTTTTAATATTGATGCGTTGAATAAGACTGCAAAGAATAAATGAGGTAATTAATTACTATTATTAATGAATTAGTAATAGTTGAATTACCTGTTTATTAATGGAAAACGGTTGGAAATGTCGTTGAAGCGTGTTTGGATTCGCTTAAAGGCTTGTCGCTGAGCATGAAGATTCTCCCGCGTCTCGATAGCAATGTTAATCTGATCATTAACCATATTGCCGGCACTGCTCAAGTGTCCGCTCTCCTTCATGTACATCTCACGTCGACTGAGACCGGAAATCGATGGACTACCACTGGTAGCCAGGCCAGAACCGCGAAGCAGCTCTTCCCGCTCGATGCGCATTGTGTGATTGGCGTAGATCTTATTGAACTCCTGCCTGTAACCCTGCAGTATTTCCCTGTGCCGCTGCAGCGTGTGCATTGCTGCACTTCCAGTTGCAGGCAGTTCCGACATGGATTCATTTAGCGACGACAACTGCAAATAGTTATATTGTAGACCAGAGTAAAACAGTTTGGTGACACGACTTACCTTCTCGAGCATCTGCTCAATTTCGGTAGATAACGAGTCAAAGACATGTTCACCAAGCAGCGGTGATGTGTCAGCGCTGTTGTTGTTGCTGCTGCTTATGCTGCTGCTGCCAGCTCCAATTTTGCTGAATGCCACAAGTTTGAGGTCAATTTCATTTTCCAGCGTTCGCGCCTGCTTGCGTAGCACTAAAATACCAAATGAATGTTTATTAGGCATAAAAAACACTAAATACTAAACAACTGTAAGCAATTACCATCATAACTAGAGCCAACCATTTGCATTTGTTAATTTATTTATTAATTTTCACTTGTGATATGTATCGCATCCCGTGCTGCCACCTGGCATAATTGCATTTATTTTAGCGCTGCCAGACCTATAATTTTGATCTAGTTCCTTTTTTAATTTATTTTTTCTTCCTTTTTTTTCAAAATGATTTTTAGTTTCATTCTCATTTTATTAAATTTGTCATAAATGTCTTATTGCTTTTTTGTACTATTATTTGTTGTACAAATTTGTGAATAAAATCGCGCGACATTCTTCCCGAAAAATAGCTGAAATTACGCTGAAACATAGCTAGAAATGTTTACATCGCTCGAATTAAGTTCAATTGAACCTGAGCCTGTTTGTCACAATGACCTGTTCACTTGAACTTGTTCAGAACGAAACGACACAGCTGTAGTGAATCAGCTCAATTGAATAAAGTAATATTCGTGTTGCCGGCACAACGTTGAATTATTTAGAATTTAATTTTAAACAGCATTTTCACAATGTCGCAGGCGCAGTCGAATAGTGATTCACGTGTGCCCGATGAGGAGAGCGATCTGCTGCAAATCAAACCGCTGTAAGTACACGTTAATAGTGTTATTTTGTCGACTTGAAAATATGATTTTAACTTTGCAGTGGAGCTGGTCAGGAAGTGGGACGCTCCTGCATTATGCTGGAGTTTAAGGGCAAAAAAATAATGCTGGACTGCGGCATACATCCAGGACTAACTGGCATGGACGCTCTACCTTATGTGGACTTAATTGAAGCGGATGAAATTGATTTACTATTCATATCACAGTGCGTATGCAATTTAAGGTTGTTTGGTTTGTATATTTATATCGTGTATATTTGGACTCTTTTAGTTTCCACTTGGACCACTGTGGTGCCCTGCCCTGGTTCCTCATGAAGACCAGTTTCCGTGGTCGCTGCTTTATGACACACGCCACCAAGGCCATTTACCGCTGGATGCTCTCGGATTACATTAAAATCAGTAATATAAGCACCGAGCAAATGCTGTACACTGAAGCTGATCTGGAGGCTTCCATGGAAAAGATCGAGACAATTAACTTTCACGAGGAACGTGATGTCATGGGTGTGCGATTCTGTGCCTATAATGCTGGACATGTGCTGGGTGCAGCAATGTTTATGATTGAGATCGCTGGCATCAAGATCTTGTATACGGGTGACTTCTCACGCCAGGAGGATCGTCACTTGATGGCCGCCGAAGTGCCGCCCAAGAAGCCGGATGTACTAATCACCGAGTCCACATACGGCACACATATCCATGAGAAGCGTGAGGATCGGGAGAGTCGCTTCACATCGCTGGTGCAGAAGATTGTGATGCAGGGCGGTCGCTGCCTCATTCCGGTCTTTGCATTGGGTCGGGCACAGGAGCTGCTCTTGATATTGGATGAATTCTGGTCGCAGAATCCCGATCTGCACGAGATACCCATATACTATGCCTCCTCGCTGGCCAAGAAGTGCATGGCTGTCTATCAGACGTACATCAATGCCATGAATGATCGCATTCGTCGTCAGATTGCCGTGAATAATCCATTTGTCTTCCGGCACATATCCAATCTGAAAGGCATCGACCACTTTGATGATATTGGACCCTGTGTGATCATGGCCTCGCCGGGTATGATGCAGTCCGGCCTATCGCGTGAGCTGTTCGAGAGTTGGTGCACTGATCCCAAAAATGGCGTCATTATAGCCGGTTATTGCGTGGAGGGCACGCTGGCCAAGACCATTCTCTCCGAGCCGGAGGAGATTACAACACTTTCGGGACAGAAATTACCCCTTAATATGTCCGTCGATTACATTTCCTTCTCGGCACACACGGATTACCAGCAGACCAGCGAATTTATACGCATGCTACGGCCCAATCATGTAGTGCTCGTCCATGGTGAACAGAATGAGATGTCACGTCTGAAGCTGGCGCTGCAGCGCGAATATGAAGCGGACGCCAGCACGGACATCAAATTCTATAATCCCCGCAATACGCATGCAGTCGATCTCTACTTCCGGGGCGAGAAGACGGCCAAGGTGATGGGTCATCTGGCGGCCAAGAAGCCCGAGGTGGGCAGCAAACTGTCCGGCGTGCTGGTCAAGCGCGACTTCAAGTATCATCTGCTGGCACCCTCCGATCTTGGCAGTATGTATTCTTATCTTCTATCTATAAATATAAAGTTGTTTGTCCAACTGACTGACTCACTGACTGACTGACTGCGGAGCTTTGAAAAATTCGACCCGAAGTGCTTTAAATTAAAGGTAAAAGTTTGCTTTTATGTTATTTAAATGCTCTCCACTCTTTACAGAATATACGGACATGAGCATGTCTGTGGTTACACAGCGACAATCGATTCCCTGGACCAGTTCGTTGTCCACACTGCAACTACTGCTGGATCGCATTGGAGCCGGATGCGTAGAGATCATTGAGCCGGAACGTAAGCTGCGTGTCTTCAATTGTGTCGAACTGACCGTGGAGCAGAAGATTATTATCATGGAGTGGCAGGCGACGCATGTGAATGATGTCTACGCCGATGCTGTGCTCGCCTGCCTCATGCAATCCGAGCTGGGTGGCACCAACATCAAAGGTGCCACCAAGCAGACCAAAACAGAGGAATCCCGCTTCCGCGAGTGCCTCATCGAGACGCTGCAGGACACGTTTGGCGACACTTGTGTGCCCAAAATATTCAAGGGAGATCTGCTGCCGGTGACAGTGAGCGGGAAGCATGCAGAGATCAATCTGGAGACGCTGGTAAGCACAGATAAACAAATGTTTCTTCTAGAGATCCGTATTCATTCTTTTAAATTACAGACTGTCAATTGTGCCGAGGACGAGGTGCTCCGCCAAATGCTGAATACCACTGTGCAGAAGCTTCATCAGACACTGGTGTCCGCCTATTAACCGCATTGCTATTCCAAACTATACATGTGAATCTTCTTTATTACGCTTTAATATAAGGTTCCAATACAAATGTTCAAATAAAAAACAAGTTTATATATTGTAGTTAGCGTGCTGTTCTAGTCTTGGCAATCTGTTCCTTGAGCACCAGAATGCTGGCACGTTGCTCCGGCGGCAGTTGGGCAATCTGATCGTCGGATAACTGCAGCACCTGCATAATAAGCGCTGCCTTCTCCTGGTCAGAGGCATCGGAGGGCAGCACTCCATGTGCTCCCAGGCGACTCTGCAGCTGCAGTGCAGCCGATTGCTGCTGCTGTGTCACTGTCTGCACCTGTGGAGGCGGCTGCTGCACTGGTCCAGGTCCAGGTGGCATGGCGCCACGTAGGCGCGGATCCATGGGACGCTGGCGTGGATCGCTTGGGTATGGAATGGGCGCAGCAGGTGGTCCTTGTTGCTGCTGCTGCTGCTGGGGTTGCATCTGGGCGCGAGTGCGTGGATCCATTAGTGGCGGCGGCACTGGATTGGGCACCGCTCGCATGTCCTGGTCCAGGTTGCGGGCAATCATGCGCGGATCCATGTTGACCGGTCCACCCGGCACCATGCGCAAATCAATGTCATTTGAGTGCATATTATTGAAGTTCGGACCGGGCACCGGCATAGACTGCATCTGTCCAGGTCCCACGACAGCTGCCTGTGGCGGTGGTTGTTGTTGTTGTGCCGGTGGTTGTTGCTGCGGCTGTGGCGCCGACACCATGGGCATGGCACCAGGATTGGCATGTAGATTACCACCCAGCACAGGCGGCATTTGGTTGGCTTTGAAGAGCATGCCCAGTGCTTGCTGGGGATCAACGATGCGCATCACCACCATGGCTTGGAGCAGCGCATAGGCCAGTTGAGGATTCAGCATGAGCATTTGACGCGCCTCCGAGGGATTGCTAACAATGCACAGTTTCATTTGCTTCATTAGCTCGTACATCTGCTCGGGCGGCAGGGAGGCAACCGTTTTGGTAATCAGCTCAGGTGCATCATCCGGATCGCAGGGCTCTCCATATGGATTCTCCACCTGTGGTCCCTGCAGCAGCTGTTGCATCTCCATGCGTGACTTCTCCGTACAAGCATTGTCCACACGCAGCGTGCGTCCTCCGATCTCATAGCCATTGAGATTACGCATGGCACTGAGCGCAGTTTCCTGATCCTTATACTCGCAGAAGCCGAATCCTTTGGGCTTGCCGCTCTCGCGATCAAACACAAGTCTGTGATCAAATAGAGTTATAGGGTATCATTGAGAACAGCATGGGAACAAATTCCAGTGGACATGGACTTACTTGAGCGAAAGTACCGGGCCGACTTCACTGAAAATTTCCTTGAGCTTCTCCTCAGTTGCTTCGTATGGTATGTTGCCCACGAACACTGAGCGCATGGACTTGTCCATGATACTTTGCTCTTGTGCTTTATCCGCCATTATGCTTTTATTTATTTGCTCCTCTTTTTAAATAATATAATAAATACAATTTAATAAAATTGTGGTGCGAGTCGCCACAGTCGGCGAAAAAACAAATTTCCCTATAATGCAGCCACAGAGTTGTATTTGCGATGACAGTGTTGGAAATTGTTGAAATCATGGTCCATGGCTTCATACGTTTTGCAACACTCTAACGCCTGGTGTTGTAATTTTTCATACTGTCGCAAGGTGAAATCGAAATGACGGCTATTTAACAAGAAAAAGTGCACTAAAATCAGTAAATCCAGTATCAAATTGTAGCTAATAAAGGTGTTTCACTGATTTGCATAAATGCACGTTGAAAAGTCTACATAAAGTGCATGAAAAACGTAATTGAAAATTTTACTTTGTGTGTAGCACACACACACGCACATACACATGAGAGATAAACGCAGCAATGGCCTCGCACTCGCATTCGCAGCATATATAAAAGCTCAGTTGTATATTGAAGAAGAAGGAGCGCACAAAGCAGAAGACGAGAAGAAAGATTTCTGTGTCATTGAACGAAGGCGATGAGGCGACGACCAGAGGCAAGACCAAGGAGCTCCAAACCATAACGCAGCACTAGCATACATATATGTATGTGTATGTGTATAACAACAGCTGCAGGTGCATAACTCTTCAAGGATACTGCTCCCCCCCACTCCCCGGCAAAGAAAACATGCCCTTGCCTTCTACACACGCACACACACACGTTACGATCGATACCGACGCCGCCTGTGTATAAGTTTTTTATTGAACTCACATATCCCACATACTAAACTGCAACTGCAATTCATTTACAATTAGTGCTCATTAAACATTATTCTCTGCTCAGCTGTGTATGCGTGTGTGTGCAGAGTAGATGATTCTCCTTGAATGAATTCAAAAGAGAACAGAGAAAATTAAAGAAACACAAAAGCGGAAATACACTGAAATTGTGTCTACCTTTAGTGCGTGCGTGTGTGTGTGTGTGTTTGTGAGTTTAACGCGCTGTGCGTGTGTGGAAAATCAAAGCAAAGCAGAAGACAATAAGCTGGCAGAGCTGCTGGCAGCACGCAGTCCACAGCCCTCAACCCGCAGTCCACAATCCACAGTCCACAGTTCTACGCAAGATCACACCCTAATGCAACAGTAGCAGCAGCACAGGTAGGTAAAATAATAGTGGGCAATTAGTTGTTTAATTATTTTTAAATGCACATACAACTAATGATTTATGTACAGATGTATGTACGTGTGTGTATTGTACGCACTTTTGAATTTTGGGCGACTTTTTCGTCAGTTTTCGTTTGAAGCTTTGCTCCAAAGGAAAAATCAATAGCAACAGACGTAGACAATTTGCTGCTGTTTGTTTTTGTGCAGTCCCAACACAACCCTTATATATTAGCAGAGCCCACATACTATAACAATATTCAGCAAATAAAAACACACAAAAAACAATTTTATATTCACTGTGGATGTGAGAAAAAAAATAACGTAAAAATGTTGACCATTTTCAACAACGGCATTGCCATTGCTTAAAAACAACAACAAAGCCGCACTGGCTGATGAGCACACTCAATGTACATATGTACGTATTTATGTATATGCACATACATAGATAAAATCATGTACAACACATGTGTGTACTCGAACTCAGAGAGGGAGAGAAAGAGAGAGAGAGAGCATTGATATTCTCAGGAGAAACGATATTTGCAGCATTAAAAAAAGCAAAGAAAGAAGTGTACACAAATTAGAGATAATTGTGGAACGTAAATTAAATACATATTGCATACATTTAAATATTGTTATCAGCTTAAATTGATCGATAATCGATAAGAGACAATTGTGCTTATACACAAAGAAAAATCACTTGTGTATTTGAAAGATTACAAGCTAAAAATTGTGTTTATATTTGATGAACAGCTGTTTCCGTTTGACAGCTGAAAGTGTAGCAACTATATAGAAGAATTATAGACTTTAAAATTATTGCTTTAATCAGTTGTACGGTTCGTGCACACTTCAACAATTAAATGCAAATATGTATTTATCTTGTAACTGATAACAGTTGAAAAAATGCAGGTCAAAAATTATACTATCTATCTGTTAATTTTTTTTTTCGCTTAAAAAGTGCAATTTAATATTTTATGACCTTTTTTTTTTTAATTAGTGACAAAAAAACAATTAAAATAAAATGATTTTTATTACGTATAAAAAAGGGTGTCTCAGTTTTATTCATTCATCTTAAAAAATAAGTAGAAGGGTATATTGTGTTCGTTGGAATGTTTGAAACAGGGAGAAGGATGTATCTCTGAACCCATAAGAGGTATCCTATGGTCGAGATCTTGATTATAGCCTTTTCCACTTGTTTTTAACTCAACTCTTATTAGTCAACTTTTGGATAATTATACCCCTAACTAGATTATTTTTTTTTTTATTTAAAATCCCATTCAAAAATCACTCCTTGATATTCGTATTTAAGAGTCTCTGAATTCTCTGATTCATTTTGATTCACTCTGAATCATGCTTAACAAATAACTCGTCATTATCGTGATGTTGCCATGTGCCCATCGTCCTCGTCGATGCACAAAAAGCTGTTCCAAAAGTTGTTGTTGCTGTTGTTGTTGTTGGCACAACTGAGCATTTATTTGCACTTTACGCTCTGCGTCTCCAGTTGCCCAAAGGCGGATGAAGCTTTACCCGTTTCCGATACCCATGTTTTTGTTGTTGTTTTCTTCCTTACCTTTCCTCCCTTTTCCACATGCATACTCATACGTGTGTGTGTGTGTGTGTGTGTGTGTGTGTGTATTTATGTTTATTTGTTGCACTTGTCCTTTGTTTAGCCGTTTATTCATTTGGCACTCGCTTTTTGGGGTATGTTATTCTCTCTTTCTCTCAGTTGATTCAATTGCAAAAGCTTTCGCTCTTGGTACGTTAAGCAGAAAATAATGCACGTTTCCGCTGATTACGGATAACGTTACAACGATCCGGGTTTTGAGCTGCACATTCTTTGCATCGTCGTATCAGTTGGATATCAGTGTCTGCTTACGGCTTACAATACTTATCAAAAGTTCTCACATTGCAGTGCATTCCTATTTATATATTTATATAATGACATTCTTTTCATTCATTTTCTTCAACAGCAACGCTTAAGGATTGAGCAAAATGGCCAACACAACGCGAGCAACAACAACAGCAGCAAAAGTCGCAGTTTTATGACTTTAGACTGAGCACAAGAGAGCGAGCGAGTGGAAGAGAGCGATAGAGAGGAAGAGAGAAAGAGAGGAGCAGCATCTTAGTTTTTTAATTAGCGAGGAAACAAATTGTCATCATCATGGTTGACAGTGTGCAGTGTCCCGTGTGCACTCTGTATCTGCACGCGGGCATGAATCTCTCGGATCACTTGGAGACACATCCCAAGGAGCAAGTCATCAAAGCTCTGGTGCAAATGACAATCGTCGGCAACAATGCAACAATGGGCGGCGCCCTGGTGGCAGCTGCCCTCTCCACTGCCGGCAGTGGTGCATCATCATTAGACGGCGCCTCCAGCTACAACTCCTCCTCTACCACCACCACCACATCAACGCCAGATGCTGATGTAAAACCAGCTGTAGCAGCAAAAGTAAAAGCAGCAGCAGCTGTAACAGCAGCAGCAACACCAGTCGCGACAACAACAGCAACAACAACATTAAAATCAACAGCAACCAAGTCTGCATCATTGCTGGTAAATGCAAGTAACAACAACAACACTAGCAACAGCAGCAACAGCAACAATAACAAATTGAGCAATCCACCGATTAAGGCAGTTAAAAGCGCGCCAATCTCGACTGAGGCGTCAGCCGCCACTACATCCACCACACCCACCATAAGCAGCGTGTCCGCTGCCTATCCGCCATCGCTGACATCTGACTATCGCTACGACCAGCAACAACAGCAGCAACAACATCAGCAACAGCAGCAACAGGCGACGCCAACAGCAACATTACATGGCTTTCCACGTGGTGCCACCACAATGCTGGTGATACCACAAGCACCACAGCCACATCAGCAGCAGCATAATTTCCTGGCCAGCCAGCAGTCTGGACATTTTGCCCATCAGCAACAGCAGCAACAACAACAGCAGTCGGCTATGAAGTACACATATGCAACAACGTTGCCGCCGCCACCGCCGCCGTTGCAGGTAAGTGACCCAAACAGCTTGACACCTCAACAGACACTTTGTAATCTCTATTTCATGTATTTTAGCTCTTTGCACAGCAGTCGACGACAACGCAGTCGCATCAGAAGCCACCGCCCGCCTATGGCGCCGCCATCAGTCAAATTCGATCTCAGCACAACCAAAACAAGCAACAACATCATCAGCAGCAGCAACAACAACAGCAACAGCAGCAGCAACAACATATAACCGTACAGCATAATGTTAACCTAGCACCACCGAGTGGGAAGCACAGCAAAGCCCATACGGAGATCTTTTTGAATCCACCGCCACCACCACCACCGTCACAGTCCACGCTGCCGTCTTCAGCGACCTCCTCGTCCGCCTCTGCCTCTGCCTCCGCCTCCAGCTCTTCCTCAAGACTGCAACATCCACAACAGCATCAGCATCAGCAATCCCTTACAGCCGGCAGCAGCAGCTATGCAGCAGTGAGTTGCTCCAGCTCCACAACGAGTCTGATTGCAGCGACAAACGGACGAGGCATCAGCCGCCAGTCGACCAATTCGCCATTTGGTGCACTGCTCAATGCGGCGGCTCAGGCTGCAAGCTCCTCCTCGCCCGCCTCCTCCAGCGCATCCGTGTTGCGTTACGCCGAATCGCCGGTGGCCCACTATCTGGAGCGGGACAATGGTGACTTTATTTTCCAGGAGACGCCCAAACACATTGTCGAGTGCGTCGAGAAGGATGATGGCGAATTCTCAGTGATTGAGCGCATCTATCAGTCGCCACCCAGCGTGTTGCACATACACGACGATGACGAAGAAGAGGAGGAACATAGGTAAGCTCTCGCTTAAAGAGGGGAAATTTGTATACCCCAATCCATCTGTACATCCGCCCGTCTGCTTGAACTCGTCGATCTCAGAAACCATAAAAGCTAGACACTTCAAACTTGGTATGTAGGTTCCTCGATACCATACGCAGATCAAGTTTGTTTTTATTTTTGGATCAGACCCCTATATCATATAGCTGCCATAGGAACGATACACCGAAATTGAAGTTTTAGTATGAAAAATTTGTTTGTTTGTTGGTATATTAGAACCAAACTGATAGAATATGCATCTGGGCTGGTATTACATATTCTGACCAAATTTGGTTAAAATCGGTCCACTATATCATATAGCTGCCATAGAGACGCTCAATCGAAAATTAAGTCTTGGTATGAAATTTTTTTGAGTTATCAATCTAGAAAGTCGAAGACTCCTTTTGAAATCGCTGTTAATGTTTAATAAATAATATAAGAATATTTTCACTTTCTAGCTGGGCAAACAGCGACGATGAGGATCATGTCAAGGCACACAACAATGTGGACGATGGCGATGATGAGCGTGAGGACAGCCGCAGCAGAGTTGGCCTTAAGACGACAACGAAAAAGTCACGTAAAATCAAATCGAATGGCAGAATCCACAAACGCTCATTGTCAAAGCATCAGATGATTACGACAGAGGATGAGGAAGAGTTCCTGAGCATAGGCAGCAGTGAGGACGAGCAACAGACTGAGGAGCAGCCACAGTCATCATCAGGTGGTGCCCAGGTGGCGTCACCGTCTCCGCCGCAACTTTGCACGGCGCCTTCGACGAGCAGTGGAGCTGCTGCTGCTGCTGCTTCATCTTCAGGAAACGTCAATTCCACATCGAGCGGTACGATTAAGTCCAAAAAGAATCGTGTTACAGTGCTGAGCGATGTGCCGTTGAACATGAATGAGTATCTGGATCTGGTGGGCAACATTGTGGCATCGAGTCGCATTGGCGCAGCTCGTCCATTTGCCGCTGTGGCGCCCATTCCGTTGGTCAAGGTGGAAAAGGAGGAACCGCTGGACGAATATGACAGCGTTCCGAACGAGACACAGCCCATGGAGCACAAGCCCAGCCTGGAACATGGCAGTGGCAGTAGCAGCAGCAGTAGTAGCAGCACCAGCAGCAGCAGCAATGGACGTGGCGGCACCACCAGCGTCATTCGCATGGCCAGCACAAGCAGCAGCACCAATGTTCCGGCGGAGGATCTCACACAGCCGCCGGCTATGAAAGTCGAGGTAGAGCCAACAATGCTGCTGCCACAACGCTTTTCAGCACCAGCGCAACAGCGTGGACCCAAGAAATTAGTCATCAAACCAAAGGCCACAGCAACGGCGACAGCGACGACGACGACGACGATGGAAAAGACTGATAACAATGCTGCCAGCATGAAAAGCAGCAACAGCGCCGAATCTCTCAGCATATCAAAAGCGTCTGCTGCAGAACTGGTTCAAATCAAGAGCGAAACTGTGGAACCATCCACATCCACATCGAGTGGCAGCATACTGGAGAAGCATCTGACCACCAGTTACACGGCACAACAGCAGGCAACAACAACAACAACACGCAAACACTCGACAGTCAACGATGACGATGCTCGTGTGCTGCTGGAATTTGCCAACTCGAAGCAACAACCGCTGGCAGGCAGCAGCTGCAGCAGCAATCCCAATCCCACCACCACATTTGTGGTGAATGCAGCCAGTTTTGCATCGGCGGGATCTGTGTTTGCCAGCAGCATTGAGAAGCATTCGAACAAGCCGCCGGGTGATGAGTACATTCTGCCGGATGATAACAAAGTGGAAATGGATGAAATTGTGATATCCTCGTCGTCTTCCTTTGCCTCCACCACGCAGCAAGCGCAGCAGCAATCGCAGCAGCATCAACAGACATCATCAACTTCGGCAGTTCAAGCCACGTTGCAGCAGTCACAGCCGCCTAATTTTAATGACTTTAACTTTCTGTACCATCAAAATACAACAGCAACAACGACAGCGAATGCATCCAGTTTTGCACCTTTCGGTCTGCAGCAGCAGCAGCAACAACCTGGTTCCAGCGAAGCCACCAATGCAGCGACACTCGCCACATCTTCCAGTAACTCGTCAGCATTGGATCACGAATCATCCATGAATGCCACGTTCCGTGTGGCCAAGCCACAGTCAACACTAAGTGCGTGGTATCAGCCACAACAGCAGCAGCAACAGCAACCACAGCAGCAGCAACAACAACAACAACAGCCACAGGCAACAACCTCTCAGAATGTGGAACAGTCAAGCAATTTTATTGCAGCCTTGGCAGCCGTCGATTGTTGCAGTGTGGCAATGGACAGTGATGCAAGTGATGCCAAGTACTTGGATCTGGATGCATGTAAGCGGGAACAGTTGAGCAATAGCAGCAGCCATTTGCCCTCTGCCTCGGCATCCACATCAACGACATCATCTTCATTCGCTGCTGCAGCCACCGAGAGCAGTCTCGTTGGGGGCCTGGGATTAAACATACGCACGGATGAGAAGATGCCCGCAAAGGGTGAAATATCCGAGCAGGAGAGCAACTGCGACATTGAAAACTCCTGGAGTCAATCGGTAAGTTTTCTATTTTATTTTCTATTTGATCAACCACTTAAGAAGTGTATCTTTTGCAGATGTATGGCGACATATCACAGCGGTACTTTAGAAATCAGTTTGCGGATGGCTATAATCAACAATTGACTGATTGGCGTCAGGATTATTATCCAGCGCAGGATCTCAGTGGTCAGCAGCAGCAGCAGCGTGAGCACAAACGGTAACTGATCAACATTCAAGATATTTGCCAACATTTCTAATGCAAACTTTATACCATTTAGATTTGATTTCAATGCGGTCGTCTCCGATTACGCACAGCCAGTTGAGCTGGACGCCTCCTCAAGCTCAGCCAAAAGCAATCAATTGCTGGATGTGCAGCCCACAACGTCCACGTCGTCGTCGGCTTTGCTGGCTGGCCCACCAATTGCCTCGACATCGCGAGCTGCCGCCGAAGCGGAAGCAGTCGCTGCCGCTGCCGCATTGCAACGCAAACCTGCCCGTCGCAAAATCTACAAGTGTCCACACTGTGTGGCCATCTTTGAGAAGCTTAAAGATCGCAATGCCCATATGATTGGAGAGCACAACTACGTACGCCAGAATCGGCGACTCATCTGTACGCAGGCGGTAGTCAATGCCGCCTTGTTAGCACAGCCGCAAGCTCAACAACAACAGCAGCAGCAACAGTTGTTGCTGCAGGCAGGTGGCAGCATTAATGAGACGCTGCATGAAGATTCCAAGGATGGCATTGTTAAGATCAAACAGGAGCACTGTCAGGAGAAGCCCGATTCATCGGAGCAGCTGCTTGATCATTTGGAGTTGCCGGATGTCAAAGATGCAGACTTATTAGACGTTAATGCTGAGAATGGACGTGATGCGGACGTGAAACCATCGACCAATATGACTGATCTAAAGCCGACTCTTACGCCTTTGGCTATGACCACACCCGCTGCCAAATTGGCGGCAATTTATCGCATGCTTATTTCCTATAATGAATCGAAGCTTGGCCAGGAGCATCACAGCCTCAGCGAGCTGGAGCAAAAGGCAATGGAGAAATCCATTTTCCTATGCTACGTCTGTCGCACCGATTTCCCCTCTGTGAAACTGTACGATGCACATCTGACCGAACATCCCGCCGAGTGCTTCACCTGTGGCAAGAAATTCTATCGCTGGAAAAACTTTTCACTGCATCTGAAACGTCATCTGGGTTGGAAGGAGTTCGGTTGCTATGTCTGCGATAAGAAATTCGTGGTGCGCAGTGCTCTCGTCGAGCATATGCGGATGCACACTGGCCAGACTCCCTTGAAGTGTAAGATATGCGGTAAGTCAAGCATTAAAAAGGAGGAGGAGTGAAGCGTTTAGTAGCCCTAAAACTAAACTTGCGAAGAATAGAAACTTGAGGCAGATTAAGCTCAGTCCGTCAAAGATGAAAGATGAAGGTCAACAGCTCGCCAACTAACCAAGTTAAAATAATAATTAATTTATAATATTACTTTCTGATCGAAATCAATTTAAATGCAGAATGAATAGATTTAGATGGCTTAGGATCGAAAAAAAAAACAAATTTTCTAGATGATAAAAATTTAAATGCAGAATAAATTAAATGGCCAAATCATGATCGAAATGATATTCCGCTTGAAAATCTATCAAGTTTTGATAAAGTTATGAGGGATCAAAGTTTTCGGAAAAATGTCAAGGGGTATGTATGGAAAATTGGATGATAGATGGCTTAGTATCGAAAAATTATCAAATTTTCTAGATGATAAAAATTTAAATGCAGAATTAATATAGAGGCTAAATCATGATCAAAATGATATTCCGCTTGAAAATCGGTCAAGTTTTGATAAAGTTATGAGGGATCAAAGTTTATGAAAAAATGTCAAGGGGGACGTATGGAAAATTGGATGATAGATGGCTTAGTATCGAAAAATTATCAAATTTTCTGGATATAAAAATTTAAAGTCAAGTTTTGATGAAGTTATGAGGGATCAAAGTTTTCGGAAAAATGTCAAGGGGTATGGAACATTGGATGATAGATGGCTTAGTATCGAAAATATATCAAATTTTCCAGATGATAAAAATTTAAATGCTGAATCAATATAGAGGCCAAATCATGATCAAAATGATATTCCGTTTGAAAATCGGCTGAGTTTTGATAAAGTTACGACAGTTTAAAATTGGTCCAACTTTTGACCTAGCAACTTTACAAGTCGAATATTATTTATATTTTTTTAACGAAATAAAATTAAATGCTGAAGCCAAACCTTCATCAAAATGAATTTCCGCTAAAAAATTAGTTTAGTTTTGACAAACCTTTGACGTTTCTGTCTCTGGTTCCTGAAAAAGTTTTACTTTGATTAAGGACTTACCATTCAGCCGTTCTCTCTATAGCACCCAAATTGTGGGATACTGTTCTTATTATTTGCACAAGTCTAAGGATCTAATTAGGGTTTCGAATTAATTATATTCTTAACTTTCATTGACTTTAATAAACATAAACAATTTTATTTGGAATCTGTAGGCAAAAAGTTCAAACGTTACTCCAACTTGACGCAGCATCGAAAACGGCACACCAAAATGACGGTGCGGAAGAAGGAGTACGTGTGTCACTGTGGCGAGGTGTTGCCCTCGAAGGCGCGTTTCCTGTGGCACAAGGAAACGCACGATTTGAAGCCCAAGTGTTGTCCATATTGCTGCGATCGTTTTGTGCACGCCAATTCACTGCGACGACACATCCGGCTGGCGCATTCGGACAAATTCGACTATGCTGAGCCCATGGAATGCCCCATGTGCAAGCAGATCTTTGCCAAAACGTCCATCAAGGCGCATATGGCGACGCACTCGACGGATCCCCAATACGATTGCGCCATCTGCAACAAGAGCTTCTCCACCAAATGGAATCTCAAGATACATTCGTGGGTGCACGCCAATCGCACCGCTAAACCGTTCAAATGCGAATATTGCCCCAAAGCTTTTGTACGCGAATTGGACTTTAAGAATCACATGAATGCGCATAAGCAGATAAAGCCCTATACCTGCGAGTACTGTGGCTGCAAGTTTATACGTAAGTACAACTACATGCGGCATCGGCGGGAGCATCATGGCAACAAGAAGTTCACCTGCGATCAGTGCGACAAATCTTTTCATCGGCACTATTATCTAATCGAACATCGTCGCATTCACACTGGGGAACGACCTTTCCACTGCACCATCTGTGGCAAAAGCTCGACCACGAAGACCAATCACAACAAGCATCTGAAGATCCATCATTCGCGCGATCCCTTCACCGTGGAGGTCTAAATCTAAATCGTCTAAATAAATGACTAATCATACTAAAGTAAAATACATTAATTAGCTAGCTATTCATGGCTCTTCTCAGTGTGTGTAATGTGTGTCTGTGGTTATATGAAACGAAACAAAACAAACTAGTATTACTTATCGAACTATTATATACATTAATATATCTATATGTATTGTTTACATATGCGAATGCCAATTCTTGATAAACAAAGCAAAAGTAAACAACAATGAAAAAAACATTATATCATTATAATATTAATATTAACATTTTACTAATCGTACATTTTGGATGTGGTTTAAGAGACTTAGCTAAATGTGAAAGTGTATCCCCTGTTTTTTCCTCTAGATAACCCCCACACATTCACTTAACACTCTCGATCCGCAAAACACTTTGCTTTAAACACAATACGAATTGTAAATTGCTTTAATTTCTTTTAATTATAAATATACATATTATATACAAATTTAGTTAAATGGCATGCCTAGATCAGTGCAATATAAATCATTATCATTTAATTTTATGCTGTATTCTTAAATTTCTCAACTATTGTTTGATATCCATTAAGTTGATTCAATTATAAATATAATTTTAATTGTGAAAACTCGTATGCAAAAGGGCAAACACAAATCTAGTTAATTTAAGTTAGATGCAATTGTTTTAAATAGAATTACAATACATATATATTATCTTTGAGTTTTCGAAACTTGAGCACATTCTAAACCACCAAGCAAGCACACACACACACACACACCACACACATACGTAACACAAAGGATAACATAAAGAAATTTGGGAATTGTTATATAATTTTGTATTTTGTAATCATATAGAGACAAAAAAAAACACTCTGCCAGCGATCGAACGTACACGAACACAACTGTCATATTGAATAAACATAAACATAAAAGTAAACCATTTCGATGTATGTAGCATATATTTGATTTGTAGTAGTTGCAACATCTCTAGGCTATTTTCAATAATTGTTTTCGATGGTTTCGATTACGAAGCGATTAGTTAAAATTTCTAGTTTTTAAGCAAACACCACACAGCATAAGAATGAGAAATTAATTAAATAATACATTATATTATAATATGGAAAACAAAAAAACAAAACCACTTTCAAATATTTACAACTTACATACAAATTTCAACGAGAATTAATGAAACAACAAAACAACCCATTTGTGGAAGAAATAAATGCAATTTATGGACAATTATAACAAATTATGTTTTTATTATATATGGTATAGCAAATTATAATTGAATATATTCATGATATACATGGTGAATGAGTTAAAGAGAACTTAAAATTGATATACATATTCAAATATGTAAAAGTAATTTTTAATAAGTAACATGAAATGAGAATTGAAATCATTTTAAACTTCTTTGGCAAGTTTTCGCTTAAACTATTTTCTTCAGACTACTTCTTGTGTCTTTTTGTATGTTTGGAATAGTCATTATTTGTATGAGTTAAGGACAACTTAAAATTGGAATACATATTCAAATATGTAAAATGAATTAATAACATTTGTTTTGAGAACTTAAATCATTTTCAGCTTCCTTGGCGAATTCTTTCTAATTATGTAATAAGGTGATATTTCTTAAGATTACTTTAATAGGTACATTCTACTGTCAATTAAAGGCTTATAGAGTAGCTCCGTTTTTTGTTCATTCTCGTAAATATCAACCTCGAACGGCTTTAATCTGTGTCTAACAGAATCAGTGAACGAGCTCGGCTCAGATCCGCTGCTGGAATCGTCACCAATATTATCGTAATTATGTGGATAGTGAACACGGGCAAAAACAATGGAGTGTTTGTACAGACAAGCCTGGAGTGAATGCCGTACGGATGTCTCACTAAAATTCCTATTCAATTTAATCCCATGTAGCTTGACCCGGAAGGAACGTTGGGGAAACATAAACAGCTCTTTGGGCATCATCTTAAGGTCAGTAAAGGATACCATTTCCGTGTCATGAAAGTCAATATAAAAAACCGTAGCTTGCTGGGACGATTGATGAAGTTCCTCGATAATGGCACGATACCATTGATTGTCTTTGGAATAGCGTGCCAAGCATGGTTCTTTCACCTGCACGGGATGCAGCTGTTTGGCTTCCCTAATCAAAGCGCTTGTTTCCTGGACCAGTCCAATTTCCTGTTTCGTAAACTCATTGAGTTGTGGCGATATCTGCAATTCCGTAGCTGACAACACCTTAGCAATGCTGCATTTAAAGTGCTTGACGCCTATAGGAAGATTTTGTGCCTTAAAACAGGCGACATCAGCGTGATAAGAACGCTCCGTGGATGTGTCCAAAGGCGAAAAGTGTGCGTTTTCTAGCATTTCCTGCTAAATGATCGAGTAACGTGTTAAAGCAACATTGGAATACATTTGAAAACATTTGAATACATTTGAAAACATTTGAATACATTTGAATACATTTGAAAACATTTAAATACATTTGAAAACATTTGAATAAATTTGAAAACATTTGAATACAAGTGAAGACATACCTTGTTACGCAATTGGATGCGATTTTGAAACTGCTGTATAGCCGAAATACGTGGCGATGGCGAATAATTAACTTTATCTGTCTCGGGACTAGCCGAGTTATCATTATGCTCATTTGCCATGGGTTCACCTTCTGTTTCTTCAACTATATAGACATCCGAAAAGCCATCGAATGATTTCAGTTCCATCTCATTGTCATCGCTGCTGTCGTTCTCAAAGTCAACGGTCATTGGCAATTTCGGCAATGCATCCTCTTGGCAATTGATCTCTTCCGGGAACTCCAGCTGTGCCAACTGTTGGCTATCCATCATGAACTTTTTCTTGGCCGGTGGCGGCTTCGCTGTCGTATTGTTCAATTCAAATGCAATCGGCGACGGTAGATTTCCCAATTGTAGCAACTCATCAAACATCTTGAAGCTCTCCAACTTCTCCTTTGGTGGCATTACGGATTTATGTTTAGCTTGCGGCGTCACACGAATTGCAAATTTGTTATCCACCATCATAGTGGCTATATCGATGCCGCCAACCTTGATCTGACACGATGGCAAGCCGTTGGGTCCCTTGACTTCAACAACGCGTATACTGGACAATTTCGAAACTACTTGGTAGTGCACCATATCCATCGCAGCCAGACTATACTGTGCTTCCTTGGGCTGCACACCGTGGACGGCAACGCGCCAACACAAAGCTTTAAGCTTCGAAAAGGGCGCATATGGAAGCATCTCTGAGGGCAACACTTCCTCCTCATTGCCGTAGTCCACATAATAAACATTGTACATTCCCTGGGCGTTGATGTTGCTCTTAACAATGCCGCGATATATCAACTTGTCCATATGATACTTGACCACCACCGCCTGCCCCTTAACGTAGGGAACGTCATTCTGATGATTAAACATTGGTCCAAAGCGTTCAATCAGCAATTTGTGCATATGCTGGATAAATCGTTTATCGGATTCAGAGCTTAAGTAGATCTCACACTGGAAATTCACGTATGTGGAATTCGCTGTGAAGATACTTTTCTTACAATCCCGCTGCTGTTGCCAGGCCAAAGGCGCCTCAGCACAGCCGGTTGTGGGCGTTTCCATATTGAAATCCCTTAGAAGTTCAAGCGGTGGCATTTCACCATAGTATGCAAAACAGTTGTCTGCAGATGCAGATTCATTCAGAAGTTGTCTAGTAGCTAAAGTTAAAAATGAATATTAGTTAGAATCAGGTACTGCAAATAAAAGTTATGAATTTAAACAAATTGACAACGTATTTAATAATAAATATTATTTTAATTTTTTATTCTAAAAAATTAAAATTAATAATTAGTTAAATTTTTTTTTAAAAAACTAAAAAATAATTATTAGTTTCAATTTTTATTATAAAAATCAAAAACAAAAATTATTTGTCAATTTCCATTAGAAAAATTTTAAGAAATCCAGTGTAAATAAAAATACCTTAAACATTCTTAATATACGTCTTTTAAGGTCGTGTAATGTATTATATGAAAAGTATTGAGTGACACATTATAAATATTCTTTATTGATTTTGGAAATACGTCACTTGGTTTAAAGGATATTCACATTCAATTTTTATTTAATTTATATCTCTCAATTTTTATACTGAAAATTGACAAATAATTTTTATATTTTATTTTTATAATAAAAATTGAAATTAATAATTATTTTAAAATTTTAAAATAAAAATTATAATTAAAAGTTATCTCTCAACATTTTTATAAAAATCAGCAAATAATTGTTATTTCATAATTTTTGTTTTAAAAATTGTAGCTGTTACAGTCTCTGCTTAGAATTCAGTTACTCAGTCCTTGTCTTTACTTCATACCTGACAATTGGTCCACGCTATCCAAGCAAGCCTTCAAGTCTGGATTACAGATGTCCAGTGTTGTCATAGTGTTGTCAGCAACAATTGGTTCCTCCACTTCTAGTGATAAATTGGAAATCTTTTCAGCCCAGCCGACCGAGATCAGTTGATTATTGATGTTAATATATTTAGTGACTGTTGGAGAGAAGGGACCCGGAATTTCAGTATATGCACCCCACAAATTCACACACAAGGAGTCACCCTGACGTCCATGGCCACTGACATGCAGTGAACTGTACGCATGTATCTGAGCCTTAAAGAATTCGATGGCTCCCGGTGACCATTCCGAGTTCTTGGCACTAATACCGTATAGATGACAGCGCACGGCGCTGTTAGACACTCTCTCGATGGTCTCATCCATGATGACTAGGCTCGACAGGGGAACTCCCTCAGCCAGTTCGCCAATGTCGCGTAGTTTCACATTATATCTCAGTTCCACTTCGTCGACTATTTCAACAATCTGGCCACGATGCCACAGCTCATCCAAGTCTCCGCCAGCCTTCATTCTTATGTAGCACATGTCGCCTATTTGCCAATCCTGCTTAGGATCACCGTGCTGTTGCATCTCGGCAGCGGTTTTCTGCACTGTGTCTCTCAGATCTGCAATGGCGGGCATAAAGTGTGTCAGGGTCACATAAAATTCGGACGGATGCACGACGTAAAGTATCTCGATGGCAGACAGTTGCGATTTCGCTGTCTTAGCGGGCACAAGAGGTCCAAATTCGTTTGTCGACGCCTTGTTCAGTTCTATCAATTTACGCGTAGTCGCATCCAGTGGCTTTATCACAGAGATTGGCTTTATTACCTGACTACTTTCGCCACTCGACAGGCAATGACCCTGCTCCACCAGCAATGCAGCCACGTTGACTTCGTTTCCAGAGCGTGCAAAACTCAAAGAAACGTGCGCAACTTTGTCCCGCAATGAGATCACCTCCATATACAATTTGGGATTGGATATCAACTGCTTGAATGCATCTATAGCTGACTTTGTCCAGGCATATCCATGCTTCTGCAGTGTCTCCACATCCGCCAGACAACATTTGATTGCATACTCCTGCTTCCAGAATCTGTCCGGCAGCATAAAAAGCTGATCCCAAAACAGTATCTGCATTTTGCCGCTGTCCACCAAACGTACCAGTACGTAACCTGTGAATTATGATTGGAAGCATAAAATAAAAAAAACCAACTTAAATGCATCTTCCAACAGTTTGATAAAGATATCTCAAAAATAAAAAACTTTTCCTTACTTAAATTTTATTTTGACCGATCGGTCCTATGATAGCTATATGATATAATCGACCGATTTAAACAAACTTCGGTCAGGTTATTAACATTAACATTAACATTACACATTACACATTACACATTACACATTACACACGGTAGTACCGTGGGAATCTAGCGTCACCTATAGTCTTAGATTAGTTTAGTTACGCTGAATTTCTAAAATAATGTGATAATAAATTGAATAAAAAAAAAAAAAAAAAAAAAAAAAAAAAAAAAAACATTACACATTACACATTGCACATTACACATTACACATTACACATTACACATTACACATTACACATTACACATTACACATTACACATTACACATTACACATTACACATTACACATTACACATTACACATTACACATTACACATTACACATTACACATTACACATTACACATTACACATTACACATTACACATTACACATTACACATTACACATTACACATTAACATTATATATTTTAATATGTCTGGCAATCAAATCTTAATTTGTAATTTATAAATAAAAATAAATTATTCACCTTCGGGTAGCATCTGTTCAATGGAGGCGCGATGCCAATGTCCCTCGAAATTAATCACGCAGGCCAGCTGCAGTCTTCCCAAATAAATGGGTTCCACATCGTTTAGACCCGTGAGATTCATGACACGTTGCAGCTCGCTTTGCAGTTCACTTCGCTTGCTCTCCTCTTTATGTGGCATGACATAGAACTCGTGCGGATGCTCCACGTTCAGCAACTGTATCATTAGTACTGTTCCCACACTGACATCATATCTCGGTAATCGCTGTGTTGAAGTTGCCATCAGCTGCTGTGGATTTGGCAGCTGAGTGTGCGAATAACCACTCCGGGAACGTGCCAGGCCTGTGTATAAAAAAGACTCCCGCACTGAAATATTCGACTTGTAGTCATTGGTAATGAGATCCACTTCGTAGTACTGTGGTCCCAATGATCGCAACACGTTAATGTGCACAGGATACCTGTTGAATTAGAATGATGGGAATAAATAAGACATTTGGCTAATGGCAAGCGTATATTGTACAACTTACTTTTGCACCACCTGCTTCAAAAAAGCTGCGGCCTCTGACCCCCATTCTGCACCACCTTGCCTGGGCATCAGCTGCTTCAAACTACAGCGCACGGCGGCATAAGGCAGCCTCGACAAATCCTCGGGCAGCTGACGAAAACTGAAAGGTAGATAGATTTTTTTGAAAAAATGTCGAGGGGTAAATATTAAGAATTGGATGATAGATGGCTTAGTATTGAAAAATTATCAAATTTTCTAGATGATAAAAATTTAAATGTAGAATCAATAGAGAGGCTTATTCATGATCAAAATGATATTCCGCTTGAAAATCGGTCAAGTTTTGATAAAGTTATGAGGGATCAAAGTTTTCGAAAAAATGTCAAGGGGTATCCATGGAAAATTGGATGATAGACGGCTTAGTATCGAAAATATATCAAATTTTCTAGATGATAAAAATTTAAATGCAGAATCAATTTGGGGGCCAAATCATGATCAAAATGATATTCCGCTTAAAAATCGGTCAAGTTTTCATAAAGTTATGAGGGATCAAAGTTTTCGAAAAAATGTCAAGGGGTATGTATGGAAAATTGGATGATAGACGGCTTAGTATCGAAAATATATCAAATTTTCTAGATGATAAAAATTTAAATGCAGAATCAATTTGGAGGCCAAATCATGATCAAAATGATATTCCGCTTAAAAATCGGTCAAGTTTTCATAAAGTTATGAGGGATCAAAGTTTTCGAAAAAATGTCAAGGGGTATGTATGGAAAATTGGATGATAGACGGCTTAGTATCGAAAATATATCAAATTTTCTAGATGATAAAAATTTAAATGCAGAATCAATTTGAGGGCCAAATCATGATCAAAATGATATTCCGCTTAGAAATCGGTCAAGTTTTGATAAAGTTATGAGGGATCAAAGTTTTCGAAAAAATGTCAGGGGTTGATTATTACTACAGTATTTTGTTAAAACTCTTTTCTTTGGCAGCACTTACTTTTTGCAATGTACAGAATGGTGGAGTCCAATATCTGGCAAGAAGACATTATACATATCAATCTGTCCCGACTTCTGGATAACCAGAGCACGATGCCAGCGATCAGATTCAGTCTGATTGTTGTGGACTATATAGTGTTGACCCACAACAATGATGCTCGGTGTCTGACAATCTGGACTGGTTGCAAACGCCTCCAACTGCTCACGAATGCGCTGAGCGACATGAGCACTCTGCACATAGAAATCTTCCGGAGAGTTGACCGTAAGTACGCGGACAACAACATCCGATTTGAACCAGTCTCCAACCCGGCTTAACTGTGTGATGGATGTGGATTCATTGGTCTTGCTTAGATCCATAGCGTTGAAAGTGCGCAAAAAGGAGCTAGCGTTATTGTTGTCCTTTTTACCATCATGTTTTTGCATCTGTTTTATGACGGAAACTGGAACTAAATCCAATTTCGATGTATTTTTCCTGGGGCTACGCAGGGAGATGTCACTTATTTCAGAGTTTGAAGAGTAGTTAATTTCGGAAATTGTACTCTTGTAAGTTTGATTGAATTGTTGATTGTAAAAGCGCACCACAATTTGTGGATCCACAAATTTGGTGATGAAATGCCCCTCAATCATCTCTGAAAGGTTCTCGATAGTGTTTCTGAAACTGGCAGAGAATAGTTAAAAAATTAAATAATACAAAATACTAGAAAATAAGTTGTATCCGTATGTGTGAAACTAATATCAGTTGGAATATTTAATTTATATTAAATATCATATAATATTTAGTTAATAGTTATATTATTTTATTAAATTAGTTCACAGAAAACTGTGAATTTTGAATTGTATTTGTCTGTTTTTAATACTATGCATTTAAAATTGGATCTATTAAATCATTTGTATTTATATACAAACAAATTGATTAAGTAATTTGATAATATTTAAAAATGATTTTTGTTTGTCTGTTATTAATTACTATGCAATTAAAATTGGAACTATTAAATCATTTTAAATTATATTTATATACAAACCAATTAATTTAGTAATTGAATATTATTTAAAGATAATTATTATTTTCTTTTCGGTTATCGTAACTCTAGTTTCTATCAGGATACAGGATAAACTTTTTTGATATACTTACTGATATGGGTTCTTATTAATCTTGGTGACTTTTACGTTAGTTGGTATCTTCTCCAAGTGCTCCTGAATCGCACTGATGACATCCTTTAGAAAAGTGTCCTGCGACACTGTTGGATGTAAAAATGTTCGTAGTTTCTGTAAAGGAAAATAATCAAGTTACTTTATGATCATTATTTGAGCAAATTGAGAGCTCTACTCACGTTTAGGACCATCTCATAGCCATTCAGTTGGCTCATTGCCTCATTTAGTTTCATTTGTGGCGGCAAACTGGACTCGCGTAGCTTCTCAATTGTCTGAAGCTCCGCATTTTGCAGTTGGCCGTGCAAGAAGCGGAAATGCTTGGAGATTTCAGCCAGCGTTTTGTCGGCAAAGTCGCCGAGCTTCTTCTTGCTGCTCTTCACAATCTGCAATGAAGATGGAAGTTGAAAGATGTAGGATGTGGGTCATTAAAATAGACATTCTAATGATGCGAAGAATGATATGCGACTGCATTTGTCCAATCTAGCGTTTTTGGTGAATGGTGGTGAGCGGGCTTTGAAGTTGCCACTTTTAATTGTGCATTTCTCAATGTGCTTCTTCTTGCAATGATCATTATCAGAGACACTTGTCTTGTCTTTTGGCTGTTCGTGTTGCTTTTATTATTTTTATTGTGCCTGCTTTTGAAAGTGATTGTAAAAACCGCCAAAAAAAACAACCTAATATTTTCAAAAAGCAACGTCGCACAGTGGGATAATCACTCATTTTTGTTGTGCAAAATTCATATCTTTTGAACAAGTAAAGATATTTTAAAAATTTCTGTGCATATTTTACATGTAAAATTAAAAAAAATCCATTCTTTTTGTTTGAAATATACATTTACTTTTTTTCTCTTTTAAACAAAATTTTTTAATATTTAAAAAAGTTTTCATCAAAGTTTAAGTGCTTTTTTTTAAATTACTGGGATAAAAAGTAAACAAGCGAACTAAAAAAATGTGTCCTGTATTTCATTATAAATGAATCTACTTTTTATATAAAACTAAAAACATAAAGATCGATCGCATAGTTTGTCTACATTTTAGTTCAAAAGTTGGTATTTTTTGTAAAATTTTCACACTTATGCATGCAATAAAAAAAATATGTTAACTTTGAGAGGCTGTCACGATCACAATTTTAGCTTGATTTCGAAAACCTTTTGGATTTGTAATCTTTGAAGATTTCCCTATCAAATGATTTTTGCCACGCATTTACGCCCTAATGTCCCACTGTGCGTCGCGTCGTTGCTTTGGGCTTATGACAGCTGATTTGTAGCAGATGACAGGCAAGTTCGCGCCAATCGGTTCTACCATAAATGGCAGCCAGCTGAGATCGACGACGGATCGACGGTGTAAATGAAACCATGTAGGAGAGTCAGATTCAACTCTTGGCACATCATTAAATCGAAACGCGGCTCACTTTTGGCACTTTTGGAATGGCCAAAAAGGTTCGGGGCAGGGCAGACAAATGGTTTGTGCTTTACATGCACTTGAAGTGATCGGACACGATCAAGTCAAGTCAAGTCAAGTCACTCCTGACCTTGTCTCTCAACTCTGTCTCTGGTCAAGCCCATTGATATCTTCTATTGTCTGGCTTATTTCAGTTTATTTGGTGGCTGTGTGAGTTGCGTTCTTCAATTAGTTTTAATGGCCAAAATATAATCAGAACGCATACTTCCTACGCAAGACAGACTAGACTTTAAGCCAAACAATCAATCAGTTAGTCAACATGCCGGCTTTTCAGAACATTTCGAGTGGGCTTTAATAATGTAACAATAATAGCAGGCCAATTCTATGCTTCTTATGGACAAGAACAACCAGTACTTAACAATTGAAGTGGTCTTAAAATATTTAATTATGGAGGAAATAAAAATATCAGATTTAATTTTCGCCAGAAACGAATTTAAGATATTCTAGCTTATGTATAACATATTTTCAAATATCAACTGAAAAATTCAGTGGATATCTTTATACCTTTATTCTCACAGATCTTGGCATATTTTAACAACTAAAAGACTAGTTTATTTTTCAGTTCACTCAATTAACATTTTATGGTACACCAGTTCGTATACTTGATATGACTTAGTTCTTTACCTTTAAGTAAATAACACTCGAAATCATTCTGGCGATAATTTCCTAGTACTCGTAATTGACCAGCAACATTTAGCACACATTAAAACAATTAGCGTGGCAATTGTAGTTAACAAAATAAAAAAAAAATAGTAAATAAAAAAATAATTACGCGCAGTAAAAATGAATTTTTGTTTAATAAAGTTTACCGCCAACGTCTGTCAGTTTGTGGTTAGCCAGTCTGCGATTCAGTCAGCCATGGAGTTAGACACTTCATTTGGCCAGTTTATCAATTACGGACGGACACAATTCGCTGGCGCTTTGAGCCAACTCGTTAGCCGCATTGCGATTTTTGGTGCGTGCCGCTGACTTGTAATGAGAAATCAACTTTTGCTATTAGTAATTTTTTGTTTATATAATAGATAATTCATGTAACTACCATTGTTGCTATTTTTATACTCGTTATTTAATAAATCAATAAAAGGGTATATTGTGTTCGTTGGCATGTATGTAACAGGGAGAAGGAGGCATCTGCGACCCTATAAAGTATATATATTCTTGATCAACATCAACAGCCGAGTCTATATAGCCAATTCGTCTGTCTGTCTGTGTAAGAGCTAGTGATACCAAATTTGGCACACAGATTTCTATTGACCCCACGCGAAAAACCAGCACACACACAGTTTTTAAGATAATAAAGCTTTTTATGATAGTTAACGTTATCTATTAATATTATCTTTAATATCACTTTACCGCAGCAAGATCGGACAAGTAGAAGGGGAGTAATAGCTAACCAAAGTTATTATTTCAATACAAACACCTAAAAGAATGCAGTAGTTTTTATTAGATAGTACTTTCTTTAAGGTACTTTTATGTATATTGAAATAAGTTACAGGTATTCTATAGTCGAGATCTCGACTATAGCCTTTCTCAATTGTTTTTTTTTATGTTTTTCAATTTTAATGGACACGTGTGGGCGATTTGGAGAAGCATGCCTCAAGCTGCCTAATGCGATTATGATTTATGTGCGTATTTGAAGAGACCTTGAAAGTTGCCTTTTCTGCTGCCTGTCTGCCTCCTGTCTAAAAACAAACCTAATTAGACATGCTGGTCAGCATAAAATAAATCAGACACCCAGCAATCAATTGAAATGCAGCCAGTGTAAAAGAATGAAGCGCCAAGAGTCAAAGGAAGCTGAAGTCAGAAGACAGAAGAATTGTAGTCAGGAGTCTTGGAGGGCAAAGACATTTGTGGCAACAACAAGAAACTGGTTACAAGGTCAGAGCTGCACAGCGTGTTCCATTCAAGAGATACAAGAGTGGAGAATCGAGATTCTCGACGCTCCACTTCAACTACGATTAGCAGCAGCTGCGACTGCCAAAAAAATATATATATATAAAAACATTTTTAGTTAGATAAACAAAAAAATGAAAGGAGGCCTCCAAAAGCAGCCAAATGTTTTTGTTTTTTTTTTCGTTCTTGCAACAAAAACTTCTTAATTACATGATTTGGAGCTGTGACTTGGGGTCATAGCTGTAGTTAGTATTATTTTTTTCTTTTTTATTTTTTTTTGTTGTTTTTTTTTTGTTTGTTAATATATTCCCTCAGCTAACGAGCTGCTTGAAGGCTGCTCATTGACTAGGGTCCATGATGTGTCTATGTATATGTTTGTCTGACTCATCTGACGATTTGATTTAATTTGATTTGCAATTGCGTAAGGCCAAATCTAGTTAGCACAATTAAAAGCGAGCAGCTGAGCAGAAACTTTTTGGAGGCACGACAAACGAGTTCGGGCCAGGCTCAAAGCACTACCAACTATACTACCAACCAAGTGACTCAAGTTTCGACTCAGTCTGAGTCGCAGTTACTTGTTGCTGTTGTTATTGTTGTTGTTGTTGCTGTCTGGATGCTCGTTGCGAAAATTGAACAACAATTGAAAAACAAAAATCAGTTGAAGCTGAGTATCCAAAGCGAACGGTCGTTAAAGTCGCGTCTACAACTGATCTGAGCTGAATATATATAGCGAAATTGCATGCAACACAATTGAGGCACATACAGTAGCCTAATAACAATAAAAATAACAATAACAAAAAAACATATCAAATTTGTGTGTGTATTTGTGTGTCTATTGTTTTTTATTTGGGAGCTACTTGCAACTTGCTACGGTTGCTGTTGCAACAAGCAGACGCCCGCTACTTTGGCTGGCATATTAGGCAACAACCGCCAACATACAACATAACAACAACTCTAGTTACATTTTATAGGCCAAGTCATGCAAATTTAATACATACTATTTAGTTTGGTGTGGCAGGAAAAAAATAAAAGCAGTGTGTAATTGGCCGTATTGCAGCTGCAACTAATATAAAACCGATTAATCGCTACGTTAAGTCGCACGCGTTTTTTATCGCGCGCATTTCATTTCGAGGCGATTGTGGTTTTTGTGCCTCACTCAAGTGCATGCTAACAGAGTGAGAGCGAAGTGGAAGAGAGTGAGACACTTGATGTCGCCTTGTTAAAAAGGTCAAAACAAATAAGTACATAACAGCAATAGCAATAACAATAATAATAACAAACGAGTAAAGAAAAGTGACGGGCGGCAACAGCAGCTGACGTCTTAGCAACATTATCAGCATCAACAACGTTAGCAACATTTGCAGCATTCGTTAGCAACATGTTGCCAAGGATCACATTTGTGCTCATTGTCTTTTGTGGATATTTACTGTTTACGGGTAAGTTGCAAGTGCTGTGTGGAAGACATTAATCAAAATTCACACACATGAATGTTTATGCAACTGCAACAACATCAACAACAACAACAAGAATATAATTTATGGCCACTGGCGGCTGTTGTTGTTGTTTTTGTTGCTGAGATGCAACCAAATCGAATTACAGAAAAACGCCAGTTAAACGCAATAAATTCAAGCAGATTACATGTCGCGATTTAAGACAGAGGGCGGTAGCGAGGTAAGAGCCGCCTTGATGTGTCAGGCGCTAAAAAAAGAAGCCAAATAAACGCACAGAAAACGTGCGCGGGCTGCGTTTTTAGACCCTGTATATAAAAAAAGTACAGAGGTCTATTGAGGTGGTTGTAAGGAATATGTGCGTAACAGTCGGTAGAAGGCGTGGCAGACCCAATAAAATATATATATTCTTGATCAGCATCAATAGCCAAGTCGATTTAGCAATCGATCGGACCCCAATATCTTATAGCTGCCATAGGACAGATCGGACGAAAATCAAGTCCTAGTATGAAAAACTTTTTGGTTTTATGAGATATCGTAACCAATCTTATAGAATATACATAAACCTTGGTTTTATATATCCTGTCCAAAGTTGATCCAAATCGGACCACTATATCCTATAGCTGTCACAGGACCGATCAGGCGAAAATCAAATCTTAGTATGAAAAACTTTTTTGTTTTTCGAGATATCGTGAATAAACTGACAGAATATGCTTTTAAGTTTGTATTATACATCCTTACCAGTTCAAATCTGTTTTTTTTTAGCAGTCTTAGCTTTTTCCCTAGCAAGTACGGGGTCTCCGACAGTCGAGACTGCTCGACTGTAGCTCCGTCCATCTAATTTTTTCTGTTTTTATTTATTTATTTGTATTTTTTGGCATTTATGGTCAACTCGACGCGTCGCTTCGCGTCGCGTTGTCGTGTCGCTTAAGTTTGTTGTTTTGAATTTATTTTATGGTTAGAGACCTGGGGGCAGGCAATTGGTCGACTGCTTGCAACATCCACAAACAGCCATCGCGGGGGTTCTCAAAAGCCACGCAAATATCGCTCTCAACTTATGTTATTTCTTATGTAATTGTCATAGTTGTAGATGTGCATCATGCGAGACTTTCAAAATACGTCATTTGAAAGGCCCAATTGCTGGGAAAGTTCTTATTTAACCTTTGACATTTGCCAGCTACAATTTGTGTGTCTCACGAAATTTGAAGGTTGCCACACTCCGCACCCATAAAGCTGCACGATATTTTGTGGCAACAATTTAAACAAATAAACAGCTAAACAACTAAAGTAAAGCATTAATATTCGTTTGCCATTTCGATGAGGTGTGAGAGTTGTGTTCCCGTCTAATTAATAGTCGCATTGCCATTGCATTTTAAGTATTAATACATTTTAATAAAGTTGCCCACATGAAACAACAACAATAGTTACAACAACAAGTGGCAAATGTCAAACAGTTGACAATTGTTTTGTTAATATTATTTGCAATTCAAAACTATATAAAACAGTCAAACTACGCTATAACTAACTTGAAAAAGTTTTAATAAAAATATTGAATAAAAAATATCTACAAATACTTTTTAGTGTTGTTTCACAATTCGCCTTATTGAAGTTTGACTGTACAAGAATGGTTTGTGGTTTTGTTAAGTGGGGGTTAAGTTTTACTAACGAGGGTTGATCAATGATCATGCACAACAATCACAGACAGTCTTGAGGTGAACATAGAAATGACATAAATTTGTAGTGTAGACATCAAGTACAAATTTATTGCAAATTGCAAAATATATAAATAACAAATTAGATAAACGTAATCAACATTATAAAAAGAAAATATATACATAGAATAGTTCAGTTGTAAAGAAAATTCTAAACTCTGTATAAATTGATATTATATGTAGCTTTAATGCATGTATAATAGTAAGGAAAATAAAGCACAACAATAAATATTAAATAAATAAATAACAAATGAGTAAAATATTACAATTTGCAGAAAAAAAGAATAGTTCAAGTACAAAATTAGCATTTAATTGCTTAAGTGTGTTGCTAAATTAAAGTGCATTTTTAAATTAAAGTAAATATTAAAGGTATTTATTGATTCTCTGTTTAAGACAAAATAAATTTGATTTTCAAGAAAATTCTCTTTGAATATGTTGTTGAGTTCTGTTACCAATAAGAATTTTAAATTAACAAATTTATGCAGAAATCTGTAGATCGTAAAACAAATTCTAAAAAGCAAGTCCATTCGTATCGATATTAAAAATTAATCCAAAATCTATAATCTTATTAATTTGCTTAAAATAATTATTGAAGATTAGTTAAGCAGGTTAATTATAATGTTATAAAATAAAAAAGTCATTAAAGTTACGAATGGCTTACATTTTTTTTTACATAATCTTCAATGCGGAAAATAAAAATGTTTATTTTTAACACTTAACTCTCCACAATGCATTACAATTAATTATATTCAAGCAATCATATAAACTTTGATTGGTTTTGAAAAGTGGATAAAGCATCTTATGACCGTGTTAGTCTGCCAACTTTTTGTACCGTTTGGTTTTGCTACCCACTCGCATTAACCATTTATTGTACATTTTGCGAGGCGCAACGGCGCGTATACTTAATGCAACGTCGTGTAACTAAGCGCTTTTTGTTTCTATCTTAGCGCGCACATCCGCTACAAGTATGTACATCAACAACAACAACAAACACAGCAACAACAACAGCATGTCAAAACATTTGCCATCAATAAGAAGTATGCAAATGGTTTGCGTTAGGAAAACTAATTTATGAGCCAAAAGGCAAAAGTCTTTCAATACTTTTAGCTATCTGCTTAATGCGAAACGGAAACTTTTATGCAATGATAAAGCAGCCTGTGAGATATACGGCAGCAATAACTGCATAGTTGGGCCTATAAATTGAGCTAAATGCTCGTTGTCAGCTCGTATATACAAATATATCTGGTATATCTGACATATATGCATACAGATAAACTTCTTTGACTGCCTGCAGTTGTCACTTGCTCGCAGTGCGTTTTTATCCCACTGTCGCCAGGTGGTAAAATGCCACAATTGATTTAGTTGCAGATAGAGATGGGCACTTTTTATTGTTGTAATGAACGTGAATTAAAAAAAAAGATACAAGTTGGAAACATTCTCAGTTTATCGAAAGAGGAAATATATAAAAACAAATTTGTTAAGAGAAATTTATGCAATTTCACCATAATCTGAAGATTTTTTTTATTTTAACTTAACTTTAACTTATTAAAACTTAAGACATATCTATTATTTTTGAGCAAAAAAAAAAACTCATAGCATAATGATTATTTCTTGAATTTTATTTTTTTTAGATCAAAAATGAAACTCATGTTGGTAGATGAAAAAAGTAATAAGTAAAATAATTAAAACTCATAGAATAATGATTATATTTTGAGTTTTAGAATAAAAGTTATAATGATTACAGTCCCTGAACTAAAGCCATCCGGTAATTCTTCGTGTCACGACACGCGTTCATCTCTAGTTGTAGCTTAAGAACGCATTTGCATTCGCATGTTCAAAAATTAATTGATTTATATGTGGATAACAAAAAGTGGCTTAGTCCACACACAGTCGCACACTCTTACACACACGCACAGTGTGCACACAAAAGATTTAAATGCAGAAATATTTTTTGGCGCGTAAGTCAAACATTTGGCACACATGAAAAAACAATTTATGCGGCTGTTGGACAACCAAGTGAATTTAATGGCCAACAAAACAAAAGCAAACAAAAATAAGTGGAGTGCCGCCCAGCTGGCAAATATGCAAATGCCACAAAAAGGCGATAAGCCTAAAAGTAATATATATATGTTCACATATTTAATGGCAACTTGTAGTTTAATTGAGGTCAACAAGTTGGCCAAAACGCCTTCAGTTGGTCAGCGGTAATTTCCTTATAATTGTATGGAGGATCAAATCAGATTTTGACCAGAAACACCGATTGCTCTTTTGCCACTTTTGGCACTTTATTGCGTTTTGCCATTAATTTACGATTAATGTTAATGCCATGGCATAATTTTCAATTAAATTGAAATTTGCTTTGTGCGCGACGACAAATTGCAAAAATATAATAAAAAAGAAGAAATATATAAATTTCTGCTCATTTATATTTATGAGCTGGCCGATGATAAACTGCCTGTGGCCGAGGCGGCTTTCAATGCAATTAATATGAAATAAAAGTTTATAATTACATCTGTACGTTACCTACGTAGCGTATTAAACACTTTTTGGCAGCCAACCATATCATTAACGTGGCCTAAAGAGTACAGAATTTGATGTTGGGCCATGTGTATAGGGCTTAAATAAAAATATGATTCGTTGATTGTAGTTCATCTTTAAGCTCGGTTCAGTTAGGAGGTAAAAGTCTTAGTCTATCATGAAACTTTACTGGAATTTTTCACCCAAGAGGCACTTGAGTTCTTAGGGTTGATCAGGGGCGATCTTATGCTGGTTTATTACCTCTAGACCTGATTTTCCAGGAATATCTATTCTACAATTCTAAATGCAGCAAATCTCAATGAATTACAACTGAGTTCTGGATATTTTATACATTGTCAGAAGACCAATGCTGCATGATTAAGACAATGATAAATATAGACATCTTAAATAAAAAAGAGTGCAGTTAAATAACTTAATCGGAGTTCATTGTTGATGTTGCAAAATTATTATATTTACAAGCTCATCATGTCTGTAAATTCTCAGAAAGCAACTATGTAAATAAGAGATAAGATAAAGCAGTCAACTTAAACATCCAATAATCTTGCAATTCCTATAAATACTGCGTAGCTGAACTGATCTTTCAGTAGAACTCAGTCAGAGATTCGCATAATAATGAAGTTAACCGGTATCCTATTGATCCTTGCCTGTTCCTTGGCTTACTTTAGCCAGGCTCAAGGGGATTGCTGTAACACATCCCTGGAACTCCTTTTTGCCGTGGACGGAGGAGCCTGCGGTCAAGCTGGAGCGGAAACTACTCCGCAGGGTTGCAAGCTTAGAATCTGTGCTGATGGCAGGGCTAAGACGAGCAAGTACTGTGGACGTGGATCTTGTGATTCAGAAGGTTGCAACTGCAGCGAGGGCTGCATTTCCGGCAATTGGCAGCAAAGCTTCGTAGACAATAATAAAAATCTCAAGATCGTCGTTACGAATGCTAATTGGAAAACTGATTAAAGTTTGAAAAATGAAAAAATAATAAACTACTCTTAACTTGCAAATAATATCACTGATTCTGATTATTTTTTAATGCATTGCGTCTATTAAAACTGGACAAAAAAGGGTATTTTATGTTTGTATATAACAGGTAAAAGAATGATTATCCAACATTTTTAAAGTAGAAGTGAACACCAAATTGCTCCCTTGCAATTTTATATAGCCTCATTTTAGATTAGTTTAGGCCTACTGCTGTTAGTTGACATTAAATAAATAAATCTTTGCAATAGCTAAGTAATTTTTAATTTTTATTCAAAGAGCACTGACTTCAACTTAATTATATTTGCCTGCTTTAGTGCAAAGCGATTCCTTAGTATGAAAACTTAAATTATATGACAAGTATTAACAAGTTGTTGCTATAATTAATTGAAGAACTGAATTGCCAGGTATTAACTGGGATGATCCATACACTTAAACACGCAATCCGTTAAGGGTTAAAAGCCACCAATGCAAATGGTGCAGCATTTCATTGACAATTACGGGCACATAAATCATTTATGGAAATAAAAAACACGGCCAAAAGACGACGTGGCACATCCTTTCCACAATGAGACCGCAAGCAGCAACAACAATAACAACAACAAGAGCGGAAAACAATAAAGGCCCAAACAGGCAATGGCAAGTGACTGTCGCCACAATCATAATTCAGTTCCACGATGATCCGTCGAGTCTCGCAAAATAAATTAAGCTCATTATATAATTGAATCCTTGATAGGCTGATTATCCACACGGCTAGCCATGTGACTGAGTCTGTGTCAGGTCTCTGTCTATGTATGTGTGTGTGTGCTTATTAAAAGGATAATGCCCAGTCAAGTGCAAAGGATGCCAATGGACAGCGCAAAAATTATGTAAATGAATTTCCTGTTGCGTTTGGCTTTCGCGCCCGCCGACAACATCACATAAATCTGCCAGGTAGACTGCGGAACATTGCAAATGTCCCTCACCCCTTTGATCTCTATATATATTTACGTGTATATAAATATAGATTGCGCCTATATGTTCATTACTTATATACAACACTGCACAACAGCTGCATGACGTAAAACCAATCGACTTCTCATTATGTTTTTAGCGCCAACTAAATATGATTATTAATATCAGTGATTAAAACCGAAATCGAAACCGTAACTTTTAACCGGTAATACCTTAATCCAGAAGAATAATATTTTTAAAAAAAAAATTAAAAATTCGATTGCAGAATAAATTAAGAGGCCAAACCATGATTTAAATGGCATTCCGCTTGAAAATCGGTCAAGTTTTGATAAAGTTATGAGAGATCAAAGTTTTTGAAAAAATGTCAAGGGGTATGTATGGAAAATTGGATGATAGATGGCTTAGTATCAAAAATATATCAAATTTTCTAGATGATAAATATTTAAATGCAGAATCAATTTAGAGGCCAAATCATGCTCAAAATGATATTCCGCTTGAAAATCGGTCAAGTTTTGATAAAGTTATGAGAGATCAATGTTTTTGGAAAAAAATCACAAGGGGTATGTATGGAAAATTGGATGATAGATGGCTTAGTATCGAAAATATATCAAATTTTCTAGATAATAAAAATTTAAATGCAGAATCAATTTAGAGGCCAAATAATGATTAAAATGACATTCCGCTTGAAAATCGTTTAAGTTTTGGTGAAGTTATGACAGATTGAAGTTGATCAACTCCTTGACCTAGCCAATTTACCACAACCGTACCGATACGAGCGTTTCGTTTTTCGGTTCTTGTTAGAGCATTAATTTCGGTTTTGTTATATAACTATATATAACTATAAATAATTTTAAGAAATATGTAAGTAAGTAAGCTTTCAATATTATCATTTCCTTATGACTACTCTCGGTAAACTAACTGATATAATAACCTTAATTTGGTTAGCTGGTGTAATAAACGCAAGGCTGTTTTTTGAAAATCTCTTTAAATATTATTGTCGATCCCAAAAAAGCGCAACGAGCTCCACCTTAAAAAATGTGCATGTGCCTTGATCGCAGCTTTTTTGCGGTATAAGCCTGAGATTTTAACGGCAACTTCATGCAGTCACGATTTGTTACACATACACAGATACAAACACACACACACACACACATGTGCACGTGAATGAATAAACACGCTTCGATAGGCATTGCAAATACACATACTATATAGCCGGCTCCTTAATCTATTGACTAAATGCATTGCATAAACTGCTGGCCAAACCTAAACGCGACGATTTAAAACTAAAGCTAAAACAATGCAACAAACGAGTTCGCCGTCGTTTTTCTTTTTTTTCATTTTTATTTTCATTTTGATTCGTGCCAAGAGACGGCGACGATTGTAAATAGCTCAAAGGCGCTTTTGGCTTGAGAAGCGGGCCGTAACCGGACCTCACCCCCGCCCCCATATCCAATATATTTGCAACATGCAACGTATTTTACGGCCACGTCAAAAATTATGAATACAGACAATCCATATCCATATCCATTCATTCGATATGGGGTTGGTAATACGACCGAGTTTCTTATTCGACTTGCCGAAAAATGTAAATTACCAAATCGAATTTGATACAAAAGTCGTTAGAAACGCTTTTAAGTTTTTTGATTCCTATCGAGGCTATCAAAATACGCCCTCGACTGCCTACGACTAAATAGTAATAACTAACTAGGCCGCCACTTTGCCGGCGGCTTTCCTAAACTTGAAGGCGGCAAAAGTCGCGCTTTTAACTATCGCCAAATTGCTAATTGTTGATTTATGAGACCTTGTTGAGTAGCAATCAAGGTAGGAGGAGTAGATTAACATCAAGGATACACTGTAATAATAATAATGAAAGGGATGTAAGAACACATAATTATATAAGAATATTATAGAGTCGAAGGTTACAGTTACTAGCATTGTAAGCACCCAAATTGTACTAGTTTTAATAGTATATATTTTTTATAATTTTGTAAAATAAAAATAAAATAAAAGCACTTTAAAAAAAAACATTTTTAGCAATTTGTAACTCGATTATTTTTTTAAGAATCAATCGAGTTATTTAAATCTGTTTTTATAAAAAATGTACAGCCCTAATTTAATTTGACTCTGTATTAAAATTAGATAATTCAATTTTTTTTACTGTCTATGTTTTTCATATTTTTCCCTAGACGCTTTTTCGAAAAGAATGCCAATTTTATTATTATTTACCCCCTTCTTTGATTCTTCGCACAAAGAAATAACTTCATCAGAGTTTATTGTGTATTTATAATATCGTAATATTTAATCATAATATTTACAAGCTTATCATGTCTGTAAATTCTCAGAAAGCAACTATGCAAATAAGAGATAAGATAAAGCAGTCAACTTAAACATTCAATAATCTTGCAACTCCTATAAATACTGCGTAACTGAACGGATCTTTCAGTAGAACTCAGTCAGAGATTCGCATAATAATGAAGTTAACCGGTATCCTATTGATCCTTGCCTGTTCCTTGGCTTACTTTAGCCAGGCTCAAGGGGATTGCTGTAACACATCCCTGGAACTCCTGTTCGCCGTGGACGGAGGAGCCTGCGGTCAAGCTGGAGCGGAAACTACTCCGCAGGGTTGCAAGCTTAGAATCTGTGCTGATGGCAGGGCTAAGACGAGCAAATACTGTGGACGTGGATCTTGCAATTCAGATGGTTGTGACTGCAGCGAGGGCTGCATTTCCGGCAATTGGCAGCAAAGCTTCGTAGACAATAATAAAAATCTTAAGATCGTAGTTACGAATGCTAATTGGAAAACTGATTAAAGTTTGAAAAATGAAAAAATAATAAATTCCCTACTTGCAAATAATTTCACTGCTTTTGCTTGATTTTTAATGCTTTGCTCTTATTAATGTAATGCCACTTTTCTCTCTTATTCTTATTTTAATTCTGCAAAAAAATGTAAAAATTAATTTTTTCTCCATCACTGTTCATATTTTCCGTACTTTCCGCTTGTCATTTAGATGCAGTGAATTAAATAAATTAATATCAAAGACACTTTTGCTTTGCTTTCTATGGCAAGCATGTTAAACAGTTGGGGATTTATATGCAAAAAATATTTCTTATGCTGTAGAGTTTTGGATAATTATAAAACCAAGTGAAATTAGCGCGCTGCAAACCAATCAGCACCACACAAAAACCACTCAGGTATCCACACCCACGCAGACAAATTGAAATATGCAATTGAAAAACATATTATTAGCCACACTTTGCACACACACACACACACACACACACATAGGCACTCTCTCCCATGGTAAACGACAAATTGCAACATTAAATTTTCGTAAAAATGACAGAAAAATTTATTACAATTGAAATAATTACTGTGAAAAACAATCAAATTGTAATTAGAGTCGAATCGCGAGGCGAACAAAAACCCACAGCGACAATAATAAAAACAACAAAAGCAACAAAAACAACGTGTTGCCAGCGACAAATTGTAAAGCAACAAGTATCTATGCATAAGAGTGTATCTGTATCTCTAACTGCATTTGTATCTGTATCTCTAACTGCATTTGTATCTGTATCTATAACTGCATTTGTATCTGTACCTGTATCTACAGCGCGTCAAAAATTGTGCGTAACCATTAGAGAGAAAAAAAAAATGGAATTTAATGAAACATTTTGGACCCTGGAATTGAGGCTGAAGTGGGTTGGGTTGGGTTTTGGTTGGCTATCCAACGGATACAGTGCATCATGCCAGTGGCCAGTGGCACACCCCTGTGGCACGTTTTGGCATTGAGAGTTGGGTAACTTCAACTGAAGTCATATGTTGCAAGCACTCCATGATCCACACACATTGGTGGCTTTGTCGTCCAACGATCCAAATGTGATTGGGTTTTTTGGTTTTGGTTTTTGCAGTCGCATAATTAAAGTAATTGCCATTCGGCGAAGTGTGTACAGGAATTGTGGCAGCTGTTAAATTAAGCAGGCTAACAACGGTAACAACGGCCACAATTGCCACGCATTTCACAATTGTAATTGCTTTGCTGTCCAATTGATAAAAGTCGCTGCCTAAATTCTAACTAGACACGCCTACCAAACACTATTCAGTGTCTAGTTCTCTTCCAGAGAAATCTCCAGCTCCAGCTATAAACAGACTTCCCTTAGTTGCAAATAAACATAAATCCAGGCTGTCATTTTTATCAGTTGCACAGTTTAAGGTGTGACATTATTTATGTTTACAGCTTTCCATAGTACTTAGGGCCGTCTTTTCGGCAATTAACTACTCCAAAGGGACTGTGATTATCGTAGGTGCAATTTGTGTGGAGCTAGAACCTTGACAAATCGTTTGCAGACATTGCAAACTTTAAAATATTTTATAATCTTGATACAAGCCCATATTAACTGTAGCTGAATTTGTCGCTTGAACCTTGGTAAAGTTTTAGACAAAAAAATTGTTTTGTCTTCTCAATTGTTTCAATTGCTCTACTAACTTCGCTTTAAAATCAAGCTAAGATTAAATTTTTGAAATTTATGTAAATAATTTTTCTGAGCCGAACCAAAACTTTTAGAGAAGTTCCAATTTCAAACTGTCATAATTTGATCAAACCTGAACCAATTTTTAAGCGGAGTATCATTTTGATCATGATTTGGCCTCTTAATTAGTTCTGCATTTCAATTTTTATCATCTAAAAAATTTGATATATTTTCGATTCTAAGCCATCTATCATTCAATTTTCCATACTTACCCCCTGACATTATTTCAAAAACTTTGATCTTTCATAACTTCATCAAAAACTAACCGATTTTCAAGCGGAATGTCATTTTTTTCAAGATTTGGCCTCTAAATTGATTCTGCATTTAAATTTTTATCATCTGGAAAATTTGATATATTTTCGATTCTAAGCCATCTATTATCCAACTTTCCATACTTACCCCTTGACATTTTTTCAAAAACTTTGATCTTTCATAACTTCATCAAAAACTAACCGATTTTCAAGCGGAATGTCGTTTTGTTCATGATTTGGCCTCTAGATTGATTCTGCAATTAAATTTTTATCAACTAGAAAATTTGATATTTTTTTGATACTTGACGTTTTTTCAAAAAATTTGATCTCTCATAACTTCAAAAAAAAAATATCAGATTTTCAATCGGAATCTCATTTTAATCATGATTTGACCTCTAAATTGATTCTGCATTTAAATTTTTATTATCTAAAAAATTTGATATATTTTCGATTCTAAGCCATCTATCATCCATACTTGACTTCATAAAAAATTATCAGATTCTTCAGCGGAATCTCATTTTAATCATGAATTGATTCTGCATTTAAATTTTTAATTTAACCTATATTTGTTTCGGTTTTAATCCCTGATTTTATTGGTTGCCTTCTGCCTGTTTGATTAACACAAAAACTCACATGCCAACAGTTAATTAAACAACAGATAACACTCGACTTGAGTGACGACAATTGTAGCCACAAAAAAAAAGAATGAGAGATACTAAATGAATAACAGTGTAACAAGGTTAAGGTCAATTACAATTACAATTACAACAAACGACAACTGGAAACTGGCAAACGACTTGAATAAATTGCGCGAATTGTAGAATGAAATTAAGAACGAGTTTCAGTTGCAAATTCAGTATTGACCAGGCCAACGGACAAATCAAGAGATTCAATACAAAGCGAGAGGGAGAGAGAGAGAGGGAGAGAGAGAGAGGGAGAGAGAGAGACAGAGACAGAGAGTGACCCTCAAGCTATATGCAAAATTCGTGTGGGTTGAAATGAAGGAAGCGGTGTTGCACAGCTGCAAATCAAGCTAATGAGCACACAAACACAACATCGACAACGACAACAAATTATTACTAAGCAATTACCATCAAAGCTGTTGTCTTCTTGAGTCGAACAATATTTTCCCACTGCCAAAGAAGCTGCAAGGTCAACGGCCAAAACGACCACAAGAGAACTTGTCAACATATTGCCACAATGTTGTGCAACGTGTGACAAGTGAGAACATGTTGCATAATGGCAGACGAAAAATCAGGTCATAAGTTGGTTGTTAAACTAACTTTTGGTCTATGGGTGTGTGAGCGCCCAAATTATATTATAATCTTGACATTAAAGCGATTTGTATCGCCTTCGATTGTTTAGTTTCACAAGCAGCCTTGAACTTTAAAATCTTGACTCTTGGTATTTAAATAATGATTTATGTTTTTTTCTTTTTGTGCTTTAGATTGCCGCGAAACGGTTCGATCTAAGCGGGCCAAAAGGCCACGCGCACCCGAGCCCGTTAACTTTGAGCCGGAACCACAACAAGATCTGGAGAATGAGGAAAGCGGCAGCCAGGAGAAGGATCTGCCGGAAATACCCGAGAATTTTTTGAGTCCCTCGGTTCGGGAATATCTGGAGCTGGGCAAGTCCATTCCGGGTAAGTGTTATTGCTGACAAGTCAATCAATATGCACGCCGGGGAGATAGCCTAACAAAAGGAAGCGCGACAGGATTCGTTTGCAAAAAATTTGTTTTCATTTCCAGGCGGGTCGAAAATATGCATGATTTATACCTGTTACTTAAAAAAAAGGTAAAAGGGTATATTGTGTTCGTTGGGATGTATGTTACAGGAAGAAGGATACATCTCCGACCCTATAAAGTATATATATTCTTGATTAGCATCAAGAGCCGAGTCGATATAGCCATGTCCGTCCCTCCGTCCGTCCGTCTGTTTGAGCACTTAGATCTCGGAGACTATAAGAGATAGAGATACCAAATTTGGCACACCAATTTTTATTAATATTATCTATAATCTGACCTAAACACAGCAAGATCGGACAAGTAGAACAGGAGTAATAGCTAACCAAATTAATTAATAAAGTTATTAGTTCAATACCATCTCCTAAAAGTATGCAGTAGATTTTATTTTTTTTATATATTGAAATATGTAACGGGTATTCTATGGTCGGGATCTCGACTATAGCCTTTCCGACTAGTTTTTTCTTGGTATTTTTCGAATGGTAAATTTGAAACAGAACTGTGAGCTGCATCTACTCGTAAATTCATTTATTAGCGATCCGAACTGTGCCACGAATTGAGAGGCTGTGAGGAAAAGCTCAGATTTGTTTATGCCAACATTCAACACATTTTTTATGCGACTCGCAATTGTCGCATGCAACTGACAGCAATTTTTGGCCGTGGTAGACAGGGAAACTCGTGTTTTTTTATGCAGTTGCACTTTCTTTTAAGTAAAGCGACATGAAGTGAAATTGATTGGAAACAAACAGGATAGGATACGACAGGATATGTTGTTGTTTATTTGCCAGCGCTAATTGCAATAACCAATAACCTTTCAGGACGACCCGGAGTGGACTATCCAATTCTCTCGGCTGTACCCTACACAAACTTCTACTGTGACGAGCAGGCCTATCCGGGTTTCTTTGCGGACATGGAAACCAGGTGCCAGGGTAAGTAACAAATGATTATGATTTTATTGGTATTAAAATTAAATTTATTTTTAAATTTAGGCTGGCACTATTGCGATATTGATGGGCGACAGGCCTCGTTTCTCTGCCCCAATGGAACCCAGTTCTCGCAGGCGGTCTTCGTCTGTGATTGGTGGTTCAATGTACGCTGCGATCTCTCTCCTCGGCTGTATGCAATCAATGCTCGTCTCTATCAGCGCCCAAAGGTGAATCCTACGCGACCACATCGTATCATCACCAAGCAGCTGGTCGAGGACATCTTCACCTGAACAGCCAATCCCTTATCAATAGACTTACATAAATAGTTATCCAACGACTATTAGAGGTTTAAACATTCATTGTAGATCTTAAATAAGAATTAGTTCTTCTTCAGGAAGGTTTGCAGTACCTTAAAGTAACATTTCATCTAGCATTTCATTAAGAACATTCTATTTAAACTGAAGAATTTAAAGGTCATTTAAGACATTTTAAGGAATGACACTCGCTCTGTCGCAAAAGTTGCTGAAAAGATTTTAATGATATACATCGAATTCAATACTTAGAGAATAAAAATAGCTTCAAGAATCCATTGTTGTAATTTTAATTTGTGCTAACCTTCTTGTGCATGCATTTTCTAAAATTATTTTTTTAAAAATACTTTTAAGTTTCTGATAAATGTAAATTTTGTATATAATATGAAAAAAATCGTATGAATCAAAATAAAACTATTCCTAAGGAAAAAGTACGTTTCTCTTTATGGTATTTTTAGAGAGTTCCATTATTTCGTATAAAGAAAATTCCATTTTCTTATATTTAGTTACATTTTTTTCGACAGATATTTTTAAATTTAATATTTATTTCCATGCAGTTTGCTTCATATTTCTCAGATAGTCATAAGCCAAAAATGGGGCAGACAAATATATAAAGAACTAAGTATAGAAAGTTGGCCATCAGTAGGATTTGGCTAAAATAAGTCGCATGTTAATTTTAACTGAAATTCAGTCTCTAGTTTCTAAGTACGTTGCATAGTTTAAGGCGCACGTTTAAATAATTGGCAGGTGAATAAACTGTTGCATACTTTTTGTTGCAGCATGCGATGATTAAAAATAAGCTTAACATGGCCAAATCGAAATGCATTGCGAAGCAAAAATACGTTTAAAAAAACTATTTTTACATGCGGCTCAATGGTCTAGGGGTATGATTCTCGCTTTGGGTGCGAGAGGTCCCGGGTTCAAATCCCGGTTGAGCCCGTTGAAAATATTTTAGCTCTTTTTTAATTTTCATTTCATTTTCGGCCTACAGCGGTGGTTATGGTAAGTTTAATTAAGCAAACAAGCTGAGCGATTGGCAAGTGAAGATATGAAAAGCATTTGGCCAACGGCTGACGGTCGATTTGAGTTTTGGCTGCCGGTTTAAGCCAACAACTGGGACGATAATGGTCGATGGCTAAAATATTTTCGTAGCAACTTGTTTAGAGCGGCATCGATTGACTTGGCGATAAAGCAACGTGTGTTGTGTGTGTCTGTGTTTTATCGATGACAATTGGAAAATTGAACAATGAATGTATTTGGCCAGCTTTTTCACTTTGGCCACTTTGCAGTTGGTTGCATCCACCGGAAAGTGTGAAAGATCTACAAGCTGTAGCCTAAAATCCACAGATTATGATGTAATAACAATATATTATTTATTTTTCGTTTCTGTGATGACAAAGAATAGAGTTATCATATTTTGTAATCCCATAATTATCAAATCCCCACAAAACCACTTTCACTTGCCGTTGCAACGCAAATCGAAAAAGGCCAACAATCTGCAATTTTTGATTTAGTGTGGCCTTCGCATCAAGCCATCATAGCGGGACACAAGCTGCGGGCCAAGAAACACAAAAATCTGTAAGGCAGCTGCGTTGGCCGTAACAAGTAACCACATCCAAGTGCCAGGTTTCCCAGTCACAGTCACAGTGCAATATCAGCCAGCATCAGTCAACCAAAAAGAGCTCGACTCAATCCATGACAGACCAGCTCGCCAACAGGCAGCTGTTTCAATTCACAAATTCAAGTCAGAGATGAGCTCGTGAGCAATAATCCTGCCAAAATGATCACTCAAAAAGATGGGACAAGGGAACAGACTTCTACAGCTTTCATTTATTTGAAATATAGTCAGTTTTATTTAGCCATATATCTTTGAATTTGGAAAGAAAAGAAATATAGTTAACTTTCGTTCGGTTGTTGTTTTTTATTTTTGAAAATTTGCTGTTGTTATCAGTTATCATGTTTGATAATAATCGATACAAAAATTTTTAGAAACAGTTGAAACCGAAATCAGATGGAACAACGATGAATCGTAAAACTACCATCTCTAATTTGCTTTTCCAATTGGGGACTGTGCTACATTTCCAAGTTATGACAGTGCAACTTTAGTTGTTGTCGCTTTATACATATGACGACCAACTGACGGTAAACAAGCTGCAAAAAGTAGTTTATGTTCTTTACAGCTGGCGAACATGGCGTATGTGTAATATTTCAGGTTAATGATTTGTAAAAATTTGTGGCCAAAACTAAAAAAATAACAACTTTAAATCAATCGCAATGCACTTTACAAATCACAAGCAGCGACTTCTTGTTGCACTTGTTTTTGTATCTCAGCTTAGACAATCAGTGTCAGACTCAGGTGTGGTTTACCTGTTAATGACTTCTGCTGGCGGCCACAAGGTGCACTGGAAACACGTTCAAATGGGCATCAGACAGCAGGTAGAGTTGTATGAAACAATCAATGATCAGTTTTTGTGATCAATGGTTTGTTATGCTTGTTTTTAAGCTGGTTAAACATCAAGTGAATGTTACTCGTTTTGAAAGTGAATGCAAACAGTGAAAGGATTCGCTCAAGGTGCGCCTCTAATGAGGGGGATTCTCCAACCACAAAACAGTCTATCGATTGTGCAACTGCCACAGCAGCTAATTTGCCTATCAATGTTACTTCAATTAGACTGTTGACTTGCGAAATTTTACTGTAAAGAAGAATTGGAGCTGTCTCACTGTGAAATATGAGAACCGCCGCAAGTCACGCAATTAAAGTGTAAAATTACATTTTCATTCATAAAGCTGCCAGAGAAAAGCGTGCACATTTTCACTTATGCATTTTCCCTTTCTGCAATGAGGCAACTTTATTGAATACTTGCTGCAGTTGTTGCACGTTTGTTTTGCCTATTGCTTGTTGTTTGTTACGTGGGCAGATGTAATGTTAGCTGGCGTAAAATGTCGGTTACTTGGTCAGCTGCAGGCAAAGCACCCACAACACCCACACACACTAATCCACACACAACCACAGGCATCCCGTCACGCAGTTGTCCATAATAAAAGTAATTGTTGCATCATTATTCGAATTATGTTTGAGTTATTGCGAAGAATGCAAAACGAACAACTAATTGCTTCATTACAATTGAAAAAAAATATATAAACTAAGATCTGTTGGCAAAGAAATGAATATAAATCGAGATATCTGTTCTCTTAGGATTAGCAATATCAATATCAAATAAAGCAATAGATAAAGTGCCTGAATATGGATAATTTAACAGTTTCAAAAATAATAATAAAATTGGTATTATAGTTAAATTCGATTTTAATATTTATTTTCTTAACTATGTTGTGCCCAAATTTCATCCTCCTCGGCCTTATCGTTTCGACTCCACGAATATCAGTCAGTCAGTTAGGACAAACTGTTTTCTGTATATAGATATTTATATTCGCTTACCATAGGTTGGTTTTAAAACACCTAGTCACTGGTTTTAATCACATATTCGTTTAGAAATCTCATTGAACGAGTTTGGTCATCATTAGCACTGAATTCTCAGGTAAACAATCGAGTATATATACATTCTGTCTGCGAATACCAAAATATTTCGAGTGTGTGCAGGCAATAAAATCAAATTAAATCCCGAAAATTCTCTCAATTCTGCTGCTAACCATTACACGCATTGCCAAATTAAGTGTAAATAACTCGTTTGTATAAACAAATAGATCATGTGAACGGAAAAATGGTGATGACAGCAGATACGTCATGTCGACAAGTTGAGGATGAGAGGGAATGAGTGGGAGTGAGAAGGGCGATAGAGTAAAGTGCATTTGCATAATGACAATGCAATTTGAAATAAACGCAGGACACATGTCAACGAATAAATTAATTTACTCTCAAATTATTTATGCAGCAAACAAACCAGGCAGACAATGGACAACGTTTGGGTGCAGAATTGACTAGGACTAGGTTAGACCTGGATGTCTGAATGATTTGAATGATATTTTTAATGGACCTGGGACCTGGTTGCCTAATGAAGGATACGAGTATGTATGTTTGAAGTGACAGCTGCTGTTCTCACTGCTTTCGGCCTTTAACTAAAGACACACCTGAGTAACGTATTGTACAGAGGACACGGACATTTCTAAATTGCTGGCATTGCAGCAACGACTGTTGCATTAATTGCATGGCTTAATTTGCCTTAATGCCGAGACCCAGAACTTAAATAGCTCGGCCATTTAATGTTGCCCCCCACTGTGGCCTTCTTGTTGCCCCTTCCGACAACCAAACCGTTGGCCATATTTCAATTATATAAAAAAAAAGAACTGAAACGAAACGCAACCAAACTCAAAGGCGTGCAATTTTGAAATGCCAATTGATTTTGCAGCACTGACTAACCGCCTACCCCCACCCTCTTTTTCGCACCCCTTTTTGCCTGTTGCCGGAAAAAAATACATTTCCGACGGCAAGTTGTTAGTTGCAGTGTTTTTGTGCAGCAGGCAAACAAATGCGGCAATTGGCATAAAACAGCTAGTAAGAACTAAGTGCTCTATAATGCGCGACTATTTGATACTGCTTAAATTACACCCAAGTAATAATTATGTATTTATTTAATATTTTGCATTCAGTATTTAAAAGCAGGGACAGTAAATAATGATTACTTTGTGTTTTCAATTGAAAAATCGTTTAATTCTAGTAACTGTAAAAAAAGTGAAATATACCTAATGACCGAATTTTAAACTAAAAAAAAAAAAAATTAAAAAAATTGTTTTTCAATTTTTTTCTAAAAATTCCAAAAAATTCAAATATAAATTGTTTTAAATTTATTTCAAATATAGTTATTTCATTTCAATTTTTATATGTATAGTTTTGATTTAAAAAAATAAAACTCATTGAATTATGATTATTTCTTGAGTTTTATTTTTTAGAGTCAATACTATAAATACAAAAATTAAAAAATCAAAAATAATGATTATTTGAATTTAATTTTTTGATCAAAAGTAATGATAAGTAAAATTCTATTTGGAACCAGTTTGATTTTAAAAACAGTTTGAAAGCAATGTAGAATCGAACGAATATATATTGATAGCAATATACCACCTCTAATATATATTTTAGCCGATCTAACAAATATCCGAAATATGAAATCAAACCAATGCTGATCGTTTGATAACACAAGTCATAGCTCAGAGGGTATTTAATTCTGTTCTCTATCAACTACTGCCCAAGCCAAAGTCAGACCTTTGAAGCCCAGTTACGGGGGCGGGGGAGGGGGCGTAGTATTGTAGCCTTAGTTGTCGCCCAGTTTCATTCAATTGAGTTTTGCTTTTCGAGGCGCGTGATTTTGCAACTTGTGAGCTGGATTTGTACTATTTTCTTGTACTATTTTCGCAGGCTAGCAACCGCAACAAACCGCAACATTTCGCCAGCAGGAACCGCAGCTACAATGTTGACAACGGTTCATTCCGCATTCATATTTGTGTCCTTTTTCCATTTCCAGTGCTATTTTCATAGTTGTCCACAATTCAAAACCATTTAAGCGCTTTGGCTAGGTCGGTTCTAGGTTGGTTCTTGCCGTCAGAGGCAAGTTTTTTTTTTATTTTCCCTTTTTATGGGTTATTTTGACGCCATTGGCGCTTTGCGTTTGCCTCTTTGCGGGCGTTTGGTTGAATAAAAGCAAAAAAAAAAAGAGAAAAAATAAGAAAAAACAGGAGTTGAAAAAAAAAGCGAATAACTAGAAAGAGCATGTCATATTTCTTTGGCTGGGCATTATAATTGAAAATCCCACAAAGGTGTCGTCTGTGCTTTGTGACTAAATTGAATTTAGTAATCGGTTTTTTATATTCTGATAGAAACTAAACAACTAACTAAAACCTAGTCCGATATTGTCGCAGGCACTTTACGCATTCTAATGGTTTAGAATGTTATGACATGATTTTTCCTCTTTTATCTCAGTTGAAAAAGAAACACTCTTACACAACAGACACATTTTGTGGCATCTGCAGGTGGCAGGTGGCATTTGGTTTCACCTGAGGCACTAGACCAATTAACAAACGATTGCCTGTGCATTCAGTACTTTGCCATGGATTTTCCCCTTCAAAGGCAATAAAAATTGCAAATGCAAGACTATTGAAGAGTCATAAAAAATTTTACGACCTTATCAGATTTAACACGCAACTTCAACTTCAAGTGTTTACTTTCATTGCTGCATTTTTTAATTATTTTTGCATTCATTTATGGTAAGAAAACCAATTATTATCACTGCATTTCTTTCAACCAATTAAGCCTTCTTTGAATTGAACTTGAAAATTAACAAATTAAAAGTATGTAAATGCTGGGAAATTAACGACATCCATTATACAACATCTACAACAATGAGAAAAGCATGTAGACAATACTCGTATAATATATCAGGTCATTGAAAACGAATTGTTTACGTGCTCATAAATTAATCTCTTGACTTATCAGTAAACCAAAACTTATAGAAAGTGCAGTTATTGCGTGCAACATGGTCGAAAATCTTCGGGATACATATTAAAAAAAATTGATCGCCAAACAAATACACTTTTTAAATCAATGAAATGATGAGAGTACTTATTAGATCGTAAGTGCTATCCCTGGATCTTATATCCGCAAAGGAAAAAAAATAAAAAGATAATATGTAATTTAGAAATTTTAATTGATTTAAGTAGATGCATATGTAGACGATCATAAAATTATATTACTCTTTTCAAAATTAAGTAGTAGATGTGTCAAAATTGAGTTATTCCACCTATTTTGTAGGATATGATGATTATAATTTAAGACGGATTTTCATAAAAAGTGTATAGTTCAAGCTATGTGCCAGTGAAAGGTGGCAAATGATTTTTAATCGGGGAAAAAACTATGACAGATTTTGAGTTATAACACAAAAAAAAATTGTAGTTAATGTTCAGGTAAGTTTTTATCAAATGTGACATTAATTTTGTATACATCTAGCGTCTCTTAAATAGTTATTAAGCCCCTTAACTAGACATCTATTAAAAAAGCCAAACACATTTACCATTGTCATTGAAATAATCAGTCCAAAAAAAGTAGACTTGCTTTACAGTTTGTGTACCGACTGGTTTTTAAGTGTATTACTTATAAGAAATGCCGACAATTGATCTTGTCCAGTTTTTATGAAAATGACTTAGATATAAGCCGTCAACTATCTATGTTAGAAAATCAATCAATGAAGAGCTCGGCTTAGTAATTGTTCATTAATGGCTTCATTACAAGCAACAAGAGTCAAGACACAAATTATAACAACAACAGCAACAGCTACAACAAAACGGTAGTATAAACCAAACAGAGACCTGACCTAGGGCAATGCAAAGACAGACCAAGATAGCTGCTCAGTGGTAGGAAAAAGGGGCAAGACACGTACAACAATATCATCAGTCAGCGTGGGGCGATCACAGCACGCGTTGTCTGCTTGAACTAAAGAGAGAGAGAGGAAGAGAGAGAGAGGAAGAGAGAGCGTGGAAGAGAGAGCGCCTTTGGCTCTCTCGCAAGTTCACTCTCATTTGGTTGTTCGTGCTGTCGGCGAGCAAGCAGTGCGTGCACTGCTTTGTGCAAGCTGTAAGCTGCAGCGGTTTAAATAAACAAACTCGCTGTGGCGTCGACTCAGTTTCAATTGGAACGTTGCGCATGCGCCGTGCACGCTGTCGATTACTGTAAAGCGGTCTCCCTTTGTTTATTGTGCGACATATTTTAAAATTTTAATCAATAAAAATAATATCAATTCTCTACTTAATATTCAAAAAATAGTCACCAATTCATTTTAAGCGCGAGTGAAACATTTATTAAATATTAAGAATTGATATGTGAAAGTTGTTATTGATAACTTAAAAATTCTTAATAAAATAAGTTTATTGTATGTTACAACAAAAAAAAGTGAAAATACGCGGCAACAACAAACCCTAATCAACACATATCTAAGCTTAAAACGAACCTTTTGAAGTGTCTAAGAAGCGGGCTATAATAAAAGATGACAGATTTATGCACTAATTTGCTTTGATTGACCAAATTTTGTTGGTTTGGAGAGAGAGAGTGTTAGATTAGTGTAAATGGCTGATTATTTGAGGTGTCAAACGACCATAAAATGCGAAACGAAATATTGCAAAATAAAAGAGATATGACTTTTGTTTTTTAGGGTATTCTGCATAGAAAATATGCGTGTTAATAGAGGCTTAGTTTTCTGAATTAATATTGCCATAATTCAAGACATTAGGTTCGGCATTTATATAAAGTGATAACTTTTTGGGTCATTTCTACATTAAGATTTCACCTGAATCTTCTAAAAAGACTTTCATTTTCGGAACTATGCTTAGCACTTTCAACTCAATCTATATTCGATTGTACTCAAAGACACCTAACAACTGTTACAAAGATATAATCAAAACCCACACAAAAATATAAACTAACACAATACCAAAATTGTCATTCTCTTTTTATGTAGATTTTGATCTGATCGATGCTTTTGAAAGATTGTTATTGTTAATTGTATACGTAGAAAACGCCCAGAATTAGAACTGCAAAGAGAAGCTAGATTTTATATATTTGCTTTCTATGCAAATAATGTGAATTAATTTAAATTTGAAATTTTTGTTTGGTTTGTTAGGTCATAAATTAATAAAATCTTTTTGTTGATGATTGCACATTTATCAACGATTTAATATGGTTATATACGCTGCCAAATAAAGCTAAACTACAGGTTGATTTATATGCAGACAGACCATTGTTTATCGAACAGGAATCATCAAAGACTTCTTAAAAATGCGCAGCCAGAGCAGCTGCTGTTGGCTATTGCCATTGGCATTTGGTAAGTACAAAAATCGACAAAATTACCCGTTAATACCGATACACCACAATACTCGATAAACTCGTTTTGTGCTGGATGCCTCAACGGGAGCAAGGTCGCAAAATGTCGCTCGAATTTTGAGTATTGGCTAGAAATTATGCAACCTCCCCCGCTTCAACCCCCTTATAAGAAGACTAACAATGTATTTCGCAGTGTTGTCAGAATATTGTGAGCTAAAAATGCTAAAATAAAAAAAATAAAAAAATAATTAAAAAAAAAAAGTAATTTAAAAAAAAATAATTTAAAAAAAAAATTTAAAACAAAAATAAAAAAAAAATATTTAAATTATTAAAAAAAAAAATCCATAATTTCTTTTAACAGATTTAAGACTAAGGATAAATTACTTAAATGAAACATAAAATGTTTTTTTAAATTATTTGATTACAATAGCAACGATATATTGACAATGTCAATGACACCCTCGACAATATATTAAAATCTAGCAATAAAATTGCTAAAATGGTAACACTGGCATTACGATATGTCAGCAATGACCAACACTTGCCAATGGCTATGCCGGAGTTGATCCAACAACAACAATAATGTGGTGGTCAATATGAAAATTATGTTTAAATAGCTTTTCCCTCGCAAAATGACAAAAATCCGAAATACGTGCGAATAGCGGCGTTTGTTTCGTTTCGTTTTCATCGACTCGAAAAATTTGCACGGATGAGCAATGTTCTCAATGTTGCAGTTGCCCATTGGCCATTGGCTATTGGCCATTGCCTCTTGTCTGTTGGCCGTCTCGTCTGCGGCTAAGCTGCAGCTGTTGCTGCAACATTTTTCTGACTGACGACGGCGTAACTCCGCTAATGGAATGATCTCCAAAATAATGCTCATATACATTGACAAGCCATGACAAACAGTCAGTGCATTACAATGTCCAGTAACTGTACAGGATGTTGACCTGACTATCTCTGTATTGGTATTCGTAATGTGTGTGTGTGTGAATGGGAGAATTATGATTGAAGTTGGGGTCGACAAACGTGCTCCATTTGGTGTGCTCGGCATTTGCAGCTACGAATTGTTGCGCTAATTTATGCAGTTCATCAGTGAGTGGAATGTACATCGTGGGATTTCGAAAATCTGCCTTTTCATACATCTATTGCCTACATAACTATGTTAGTAATAAGTGGAGTGTTGTATTGCAACTGCAGCTGAGTTAAAAACATACTTTTTGAAGTTTAATATTATACTTCATTACAGAAAAATATAGAATACTAGGTACTGAGGTCGTCGCCTGACCAAACGCTGCTATATGTAAATTGCGAACCTCGAACTCCTTTTTGACGCATTTGCAGTAAGAATTTTAAAAAATTTATCATATCTGTGTTGTGTCAAAATTTCAAACTAGTATCTTCAGCCGTTTGGCCGGTACAATGCTCAGTCAGTTATACAAACAACTTTATTTATATAGACAATAAATATCTTTACAGTTTTATTAGATAGTTGGCATTTGGGATGTACCTTCTATTTTAAGCTTCATTAGCTCCACTTTACTTCATTATCATACCAAAATTGCGTCTGATTAATGTAGATAGTAATAAAGTAAATGATGTAAATGCAAACTATCAATTAAGCTTAAAAGTTGTGATGCTGTAATTACACATCCACATTCACTTTTCAAGTGCACTCGAATTGTTTTGCCAGTAAGCTTTTTATATACAGATAATATATATAAATTTCTTACATTCAATTTAAATGAATACATAAGGAGCTTAACTCGAAAAATGCAGCTTTTTTAGTGAATGACATGCGAAAAAAAAGTGGAACCACTTTCCAAACTCTTATACTAATAACTTCCTAAAGCTAAAATAAACCAAATGTATTATTGCGCCCAACAGCATGAGAAATATATACAAATAAAAAATATCCAAGTTCACTTTTACTAATTACCTTGGCACTGTGCAAAATTTTTAAAACATTTTGCGAATTTTTACCACATCATAATTTTCGTTTGTCAACTTTTTGGAGTAGGAAAAATGAACAAATGTTTTGTAAAATTTTCGGTCAAGTCACGCGAACTTATTGTAACTTAAATTATGGTCATCAGGCGGGTTGGCACAAGCGACCTCCAATGTGTTTCAAGTTGCAGCAACGCCTTTTGGTGGCTGTGTTGCATGAGTTGCATGTGCGGGAAAATGTAAAATGCTGTAACGGTTGAGAGTGGGCGCCAGTTAAAACAAGATTTTTCACTTGCCGCGGACTGGACAGACACACTAGAGCGGCCGTCAATGCTGGTGAAAAGAAAAAGTAAAATGTTTGCCGAAAAATAAAAAAAATGAAGAAAAAAAACAGAAGAAAAATTTATCCATTGGCCGCGAGACATTGCGGCAGTTAACGGAACCGACGACGTTGTGTCAATGACTTTGAAATGATTTCAACGCGAGTTTCTCATTTCGAATTTCACTGATCTGGGGACGGATGGACGCATCGCATCGATGGCTGTGTTGGTGGCTGCGGGTCAGCAGCTTTGGTACGTGAATTTGATTAGCAATTGGATAATTGATATAATGCCATTTTCAACTGAGGCAAAGAGAAAGACTGCCACTTACAGGCAGGCAGTCAGTTAACTGGCCACGTTCGTTACACTTTCGATTACTTGGCTTGGCCGTTGAATGTCATGAATGCAAATGTACCTTCTGTCTGACAACTTTTAAGATATGTAATATCAGTTGATCGCCAAGTCAGCCAAAAAAAAACAAGTGGACGGCTACAGTCGAGCACGCTCGACAGTAGGATACCCTTTGGCCAGGTGCTCTGTACTCAGGTTGATTTTCGAACACTTGTTCCTATATGATACCGAATTAAACCAAATTTGGTCAGAATGTACAAAACTAACTTTAATGTATACTCTAACAGTTTGGTTAAGATATCTCAACAAACAAAAAACTTGTTCATACTAAAAGTTGATTTTTGACCAATCGGTTCTATGACAGCTATATGATATAGTCGACCGATTTGAACGAAATTCGGCCAGGATGGACATAACCAAGTTAAATGCATATTCTATCAGTTTGGTTAAGATATCTCAAAAAACAAAAAACTTTTTCATACTAAAACTTCATTTTCGATGTAACGTTCCTATGGCAGCTATATGATATAGTAGACCGATTTAAGCCAAATTTGGTCAGTATGTATAATACTAGCCCAGATGCATATTCTATCAGTTTGGTTCTGATATCTCAACTAACAAAAAACTTTTCCATACCAAAACTTATTTTTCGATGTAGCGTTCCTAAGGCAGCTATAAGATATTGCGGACCGATTTGAACCAAATTTGGTCAGGATGTATAATACCATCCCAGATGCATATTCTATCAGTTTGGTTCTGATATATCAACTAACAAAAAGCTTTTCCATACCAAAACTTATTTTTCGATGTAACGTTCCTAAGGCAGCTATATGATATAGTGGACCGATTTGAACCAAATTTTGTCAGGATGTATATTACCAGCCCAGATACATATTCTATCAGTTTGGTTCTGATATATCAACAAAGAAAAAATTTTTCATACTAAAACTTCATTTTCGATGTAACGTTCCTATGGCAGCTATATGATATAGTAGACCGATTTAAGCCAAATTTGGTCAGTATGTATAATACTAGCCCAGATGCATATTCTATCAGTTTGGTTAAGATATCTCAACAAACAAACTAAAACTTCATTTTCGATCTGCCTATTACACATTATACCCTTTTTTGACCAATTTCAATGGGCTCACTGTATAAAAACAAAACGGATATGACGCGTTTACTTTTAACCCAATTAGTGGCACCTCGGCTAAAAGCAAATTGCGCAACTTTTACGCAGCATTGACAATTAGTTGTGGCCAAGTCAAGTTCAATGGTGTTTTGGCTTTTCCACCGAACTGAACACTTCCTGACTGTCCCGACAAATTTAAATTGAAAGATTATGCATCTATAATGCGTCTGTCGGTTGGCAGAAGCAATTTCGCACTCTGGCCAATGTACGGTTTAAGCCAACCGGTTGGTCCGTTGGTCCGTTAGCCAGTTTCCCCACACTTCACTGTCCTGCAGGCAATTTCACAATTACAACTCTCAACTGTTGCAACATTATTTTGGTAAGTTGCTTTCATTTGAATTGGCTTTTCATTTGACCATTTCTTGTGTTCAACGCTTCGCTTTGATTGTTTTGTTGCCTTTGGCTAATTTACACAATTTTAAACAAAAAAACAGTTAATAACTTGGCACCACACAATTTGTTGCTGTTTTATCCTATAGTCGATCAAGTGCTTTACTTAACCACGCGGAAGACATTTTTGCGGGTCATATGCAAATTTCGGGCGATTAACGCGATTAGAACGTCTCAAATCGTCTTAACGCCCTCAATAATAAATTAATGGAATGGAATGTGAATGTTTTGTTTTACTGCATTTATTAAATTAGACAAAAATCATAACAATTTAAAATGGAATAAAGATTAATATATAAATTATGAAACGATTGTTTTTTTATTATAGAAATTCGATACGCTTTCAAAAAAACAAAATATACTAGTTTAAATATAATGTCAACTTCATTAAATAAAAGAAGGTTGAAATTTTGGACAAAACTGGTGTGAAGAAAAAAATCTTTAATGCGTTCTAAAATCTCTTTTAGCTTTTGTTTTATGACAACAGATTAATAACAATGCGTTGCCAAATTCAAATGCTAAGAATTTGAAGTTGTCTGACCAAAAATAATAATTTGTCACTATACATAATTAAGCAAATACATTAACGAAATGTTTCATAATCATAATCAGACCAACACGAAATGCAATTACATAAAACAAAAGAGCTAGGGAAAGCCCCTCATATGAGGACAAGTACAGAGTACAAGACTTTTCTTCAATGAAAATGAAAATGAAAGCTGAACTCAGCGAACCGCAGCGTAAATACCCTGCAATAAGCCAAAGTATTTTCAATGAGGAAATAAATGAAACATGGTCTAAACATTGGCGCATTCTCAAATGCTATCTAACCAAGAAGAATGTGTAACAAAAATGTAAATTAAACCCGTTTACTGAACTGGTTTCGCGAACTGGCTTCAAATAGTGAAAGCCCAATGCAACCAATGCCAATCCAAAGAGTTTCAACTTGACTAACAGAATTAAATATATGACTGTATTAAATGAAGCGAGCGTTTTTTATCACCTTAAGTTTAGGTATTCTTCTTTTTAATGTGTGAATATTAATGCATAGCTAAAAAAATAACGTCAACTCCAATTAGTCGTCAAGCTCATAAAAAATCTAAATACAGCAATTCACATACGACGAGTGCATAATAATTATAATTAGACCCGCCTGTAGCAAGGGTATATGACTGGGTAAAGTAACTCATATATATTTCATGCGCCGCTAAACAAGCTAAAAAAGATTCCAAGCCTACTTGGCGTTACAGCCAAACACAATTGAAAACTGGGCTAACAACAATTGCATGAGCAGATGATGTTTGGCTCTGGGACCGCTGAGGTGTGTGAATATTTTCCAGTCATTACACGCATTTTTTTTTTGGCTACAACAACCACATGGCGCCGTTGGCCAAATAAAGTCAAAAAAGTGTCAACACATGATATGAATTTTTTTTACTTCATTTTTATACCCTTTAAACATAAAAACACTCTCAAAAGGGGGAAGACTTAACTTAACAGTCAGTTTAGTCTTGGAATTTATAGCGAAAATAAAAATTTAGCTAGATAAATTTTTTTAAACTGCAAAGTATCGTTGAAATGATTTAGCCAGGGCTGCAAGCTGGTTCTGAACCGAACATCGCTGAACTGGTTCGTTGCGGGGTTATAAGCAAATAATAGAACATCTTTAAAGTAATTTAAATTTTGTTTAGGATTTTTTTATTTTTTTATTTTTTATATTATATTTTTTTTGTATTAAGTTTAACCAAAGCTCGTACCAAAACCGTAGTACGGCTCACGAACCAAACCTTATAGCTGATCTATGACTCGAACCTTAGATTTAACAATGAACATTTGAAAAAAAAATTAAAGTTATCATAGAAATAATTTAAAAAGAAAAAAGGTAAGATGTTATTTTAAGGCACAGGGTATCCCATCGTCGAAATTTCATCCCCTATCATTATTTGATTTCTTCTTCTTTTTTTTTTTTTAAATTTTTCGTGTGTTAACTTGTGGATCATTATGATTGAAAAGTGCAAAGAGTCGGTTAGTTAAGTGGGTAGACAATGTGTAATGCTAACCCAAACAAAACGCTGCATTTGGCAAGACATTCCATTGCTGTTGTTGTTATGATAGTTATTGTTATTGTTTTGCTGCGTTTTCATATTGCAATGCGCTTTGATGGCTCGTGCGTAACTGGCTTTTAGGCCTTTTTAAAAGAGGTAAGGGGATTCCCCTCGCTGATATGAAGACGAGTTGCCGGCGACATGATATAATTGGTCATTGTTTTTTTGATGTTGCTGTGAAAATTACACCTTAGCTGACTTCACTTAGAAGTGCCATAATTAATTATATATTTAACTAAAAAATGATGTACACTATGTATGATATAAGACTTAAAACTAACATACCAAGGGAAAGTTTGCTGGAATTGTAGTTGCTAATTTGCTGCCAAGTTGTAGATCTGAACTCATTGAGAAAGTGACAGGCGGTCAGCCAGTATATAGCATATATATAATTATGGATGTGACGGGTTACTGGACGCTCGCCAAATTGGCAGCCATCATTTGGATTGCACAAAAGGAATAATTGAAATTGTTGACTTAATGCAATAATCACGTCATCAGCGATGCGATTCAATGAGCTTCACTCAATAAACATTTGAAGAGATTTTCCAACTCATTCGTCAGTTTTTCTTTAATTTGTAAAATAGTGCTCGGAGTTTTTTCTTTTTGTAACAGATTTTCTTTCAAATTAATTGGAAATCCTGACTTGTCTTGCTTCCCAATATTAATTTTAAAGTGATTATTGAACTGTTGCATCAACTAATTAACAATGATTGTTGTCAAGGTTGAACTCTTCGCAAATTATATCACAGCTGCTTTTGCACTCATTAATTAATGCTTATATTTATTTGTTTTTAAAAGGTTTATGTCTACAAAATCATTCATTTTGGACCCTAGGGTTAGACTAATAACGGCACCAGATTATTAGTGATAATACGGTTGTAAATCATTTACATAATTAAGCACAATTATGATAAACTAACTAACATTGCATCTGAAGGTCAGTTTAATTTTGCTAAAATAAAATACTAATTTTATCGTCATACTTTTAGATTGTGCAACTTTTGATATATCGAATTTGCTAGTTAAATCAGCTGACAAGCTGCCAACATGCAAACAAGATTCTCAACACCTCAGCATTTGGTCTACAGTTAGGCAATTAATTAGCTCGTTAAGTTTAATGACTGGTTTTTTTTTTTGGCATGAGCTCAGACCACAATCTAAGCCCAATGATCTCGATCAAACAATTAACCATTCGAAAAGAACCAAAAGCGTTTGCTTCCAGTCTACAATAAAGTTGGCTCGAAGTTGGCTATAAATTAAAGGCGGCATTTCACGGCGTAGGCGACGACTAGACACATGCCAAGTTAACAAATGCCAAAAAGTTGTTCAAGTCGCCTTTTTAAATGTAACTGCAATTAATTAAAATGCTGCACATACTCTTTCAGTCTGCGCTCAGACCAAAAACAAAAAACTCGTCACATTCGTTCGCATTCTCTAAAATTATCAACATTTTTTTTCGATATTATTTGTTATTGTGCAAACAAAATTCTCGTCATTGTCAATTGAAAAGTTTTGCAGGGTCAATTTGTGGTGCCGGTCAGTTTTCTGGACAAACCTTGACCGGACTTTTAATTAAAGAGTGAAGTAAATTTGTTCCCCAACTTGTAATTTTCAACACGCACTTAAGTATCTGTTAAGAAACCAACATTCATAATTTATAATTAAATGCATCTATGAGATACTCTATTCAACTTGTAGCGTTTAGTTAACATTACCTTAATTGTTTCCTGTCCTAGCCTTCACTTATTTTATTTAATTGGGAGGGGACAGTCAAAGTCGTTTTAACTTTTCAGTTAAAGCAATTATACTTAAATTTTGGATAAATAATATTTAGGAATACCTTATACTTATAAACTTAAACCTTTCACTATTTATTAAAATTCTAAGTAATCATAATTTCATCATTTTAATTTCAACATGAAAACTTTGCTATAATTTATGCCTAAAAACAAATGATTATTTACGGCGATTAATTTCGCAACTGGTAAGAAAACCTAATTTATATTTATATAATAAATTTACCCAAAGATGGTACAAATATAACAAACATGTATTTATATCTTTTTATTTCCGTCCCTATATTAAACTTATTCAATCGTTATGAAAGTGGGAAGAAATAAACATAAATAAGGTTAATTAGGGCACAAAACAATATAAATAAAGCTTATACCTGACTGTTGGTAATCTTTCACTTTTTAGTTAAACTACAACAAATATTTGCTTGTTGCTTTTTGCTTAACTGGGCACGTTTTGATTAACAAATTTCGTGTTGAAGATTAAGACGTTAGCTGGTGTCTGTAAGGTTGTTATTAGTTATGGATTTCATTAGATCAGCCCAGCCCACTGAAAAACGTGACTGTGACGAACTAATTAACAACATTTGGTATTACATATTAGCAAAAAAAGGAACAGAAAAGTGACTGTTAATTCTAGCGATTAATTCTGAACTTTGTCGACAGGCAAGAGCTTGGATTAATTGCCATTTAGTGATCAAAGCCATGCCAAATGACCTCGTCATGAGTCCATGTAGCTGATCATAGACAATGGGCAATATTAGTATTAACCTCAGAGGCTAGCTCATGACCTAAGCAATTTCCGCCTTCAATTAATTCACGTTTCTATAAACAGAGACTAACTAACAAATCATAAGGCGACTTAAGTTAGACAGACTTCTATCGATGGAAAATCTAATGATCGTGGTCAACACTGAACCACTTTTGGCAGCCACAGCGGGACAGCTGCCAATGGGCCAAAAAGGCAGCTAGTCGACCTTGATTTAGCCATTTGCACATACAAAATCTAGACGATCTTTCGGAATATCGAAGCGATCGATTTTTTTTGTAGCGCTGCAAATCGATCAGAGCCGCCATTAAACAACAAAGTTTTTCAGTGGTCGTCTAATTTATGCAATGTTTCCATTATTTCTTTTGTCTGTGTGCTTCGGCTGTAAGTGAATTATATTTAAATTTGTTTGGCTTGGCTGCGCTTCGGAATGATAAAAATCACATTTGGTTTGGCTGTCGACTCTGTTGCTTTTACTTTGTATTGCAGAGGAAATAAATAAATTACATTTAATTTGCGTAATCATTTTTCAATGGCATTCATTGGAAGTGCGACTTCATGAGTTTATTGTTTGGAAAATGTTTTATTATTATGCAATTACAGCTTTGGAGTGGGGAAAGGCAAGAATTTAAGCTTCAATATATCGAAATTACAATTGTTATTACAATTTAACGTTGTGTTGTTGTTGTTTCTGGTTTCTCAGCAGGCTAAACCAAGTCCAAGCAATAAATTAATCGCATTTACAAACGGGCCACACAAATCGTGCACAATCCTGTCACATTGCTCATACGTCCCGTGGGCGACATTTCGATATGAGGGGTCAAGCGTTCAGGTCACCTACAGCAGCCCCAAAAAAAAAAAAACGAATGGGAGACAAATTTGATTGTTGCAAGTTGCAAGCTGCAGTAGCATGAGTCACAATCTCCATAAATACTCTTAAATATTAGTCTATGTCTATATGTATTTTTAGTTGAGGAAATCGTTTTGTTAACACAATAGAGGAAGTATTTTTGTAAATATTTACAGATATCTGCTCAGTTGGCCATGAAATGCAATCTCTTAATGAAATGCAGCTGGCCAAATGAAGACTGAATGAAAAAAGAAATGCAAATTTATCTATCGCGGGCAGAAAGTGTAACAAGGGCCAAGAGTCAATGCACTGAGACGCATTTAATTTGCATGCAATTAGCAGTCAGTGATAAGCCAACGATAACAGCTTGCTGTGATCGACTAGCAGATACCGTGTAAATCTATATATATATAAAGCTGTTTGTCCAACTGACTGAGCATTGTATAGGTCAAACGGCTTGACGTGCGACCCTAAAAATTGGTCACAATATACATAAGATAATTTCATCGTGTGATAAGATGGCGTTTTGAAAAATTCGGTCCGCAAGTGCGTTAAAATCCAAGTCAAAGTATACTTGTTGAACGTTTAGAAAAGAGATCAATAATTCCATCTAAGATATTGACTGACGAGTTAATATACACCTCATCAGATTGCACACACATTAATATTTATAGGTACAGGGTGTAGAATTTAAACCAACTGCAGTGGAGCACTATCAAGGGGACAACTGGAACTGGCAACAAGCAACAAACAAACTTACAAATTGAGCTCGCTCACTTTTCTAGGCGATTGGCAGCTCAAACTTAACAATTCTAGAGTTGACAACATGCCCGGGGATTGTGACTTTGATGAACGCAGTTTGATTGCCAGTTTCTTAAATGGGCGGTTGACTGTTGGCGATTGCTGGCACAACATCAGCGTTTAAAATGTTTCTAATGTTTTAAAGCCAGGTCTAAAGCGTCAGCAAACGTACCACATTGCGACATTTGCAAACCAAACTAAACGATACAAATCGACAAAAAAAAACCATTCACTTTTCTGGCCTGACTAAGAAAGGAAAACGTGGAAATCAACAACAGTTCAAACATTTTTGAATTATTTTTTTCTTCCATTACTAACATAAATTTTTTACAACAACTGCATACAATATGACCGGTTGCTATCCAAGTAAATATCAGACGGATGTTCGGCGGACAATCGACAAGCAACAACCACAAGACACCTGTTATAATTATTTTTTATATGGGTTTAATAGATTTGTTCTTTGTAATATCAAGAACACAATTGAACTAAACTAAATAAATTGACATTGTAAAAGAAACTGCATATTTTAGATTAAATTAAATAGCAACAGATACGGATCTTTAATCATAAATTAATCAACAGTGTCCGGTTTTTGCTTAAACCATTGTCAGTTATACAAAACAAAAACTCAGTGGTTTGTAAAAAATTATTTACTTTTTTTACGATTCCATGATCACGCTATTTTTATTATTGATCTATTTCTTATAGGTGCACAATACAGCAATCTACGACCATTTGGAATCATTTAAAAAAAATTTAACTATTGATATCCAAATACATTTTAATTAAAAACTAATATTCTTCCCTATTTTAAAGAGCAAACACATTGTTCATGTTTTAATTGACTAACAGATACAGTGCAAATCTATATATATAAAGTTGTTTGTCCAACTGACTGAGCATTATACAAGCCAAACAATTTGACGTGCGACCTTGAAACTTAAGATCATTTTTTTTTTTAAGACGTCGTTTTGGAAAATTCGTCCTGCAATTTCCTTAAAACTTTCACTGGAAAAATCCTACAAATTGGATATGCATTATTAAAGATTAAATGTTTACTTTGTAAAGATACAAAAATGCAGTCAAAGTTTTAAATTTGGATTTATGCCAAGTCTTATGCAAATTTATCAAAATGCTTTATAATTTACGTTGACCCCGAGTCGCATTAAAGCAATCTACGTTAGTTGTAGTCGCAATTCTTCGCACTTTACGATCAGTTAGCTAATATCTTTGGCGCAGGCTTACTGTAACTGCATTTAACGGACACTGCAATTTGCCACAACCAAATCGATTCTCGTGGCACGTCGCACGGCGCATGTGCAACACCGAAATGCTGTAATTTTAGTTTGGAGGAGTTGTAATTGAAGAAACTCTGTTGGACTTTGTAAAGCAGACAATCTGAGGCATAAAACTGTGACGTCTGGCTGTTATAATTTATAGAGATTAGACTGGTGGGGAATGAGACAAGTGAATTTAGATGACCGCAGGCGTTTGTCACAAAAAAATATCCAAAAAATGCAAAACGAAACAGCGATGACAAAATTAAAATTCATTTACGCTCAAGTAAATATTTACGCAATAAATTTGCATTTAATTGCATTTTGGATGGCACGCGAAAAACAGCCACAAAACATTGGCCGAAAATCAAATCAAAATTTGAAAACATGCCACAAAATGCCGTCCAAATGCCAATTGCAGGCCGAAAAACCCAAAATGCCCAATGCCCATTACCAATACCAATACCAATACCAAATGCGAGATCTGCAAATCGACGCAAACAATTTGTGCGACGTATCGAAATCTAATCAAATTATGCGCCAGAAATGTCGAAAAAGCGTGAAATGTTTTGCCAGCGGCCAGAGGTGACGATTAACCCTGGACGGGACGGGACGAGACGAGATGAGACGAGGTATGGGATAAATAGCAGTCAGCAATGATGATGATACTAAGCATGATGATGGTTATGGGCCTGGGTTTTGTGCATCTGGATTCACCTGGCTCTCGAAAAATCGCATCAAAATTGCACCAAATAAGAAGCAATTCACAATTCATTTCCAAATGTTATGCAAAATGTGCGCAAAAGTGTTTGGCAAATAACGTGCGTGTATCTGTATCTATCAAACGCAACGCAAATGTATCTGTATCTAAGTATGATGGGTAGCTCAAATTTTTGGTACGCTTCAGTGAGCGTTATAATCAGGAGTTTGGTTTTTGCGCTGTTTGTGGCTAAAATATTTTTATGCGGTTCGCTTAATGTGTTTTAGCCATAAACCAACGCACAACAGCTAAAAATATCAACAATACCAACAAACAACAACAACAACTGCAACAACAATGCACAACAGTTTAGACAACGTGCAATGAAAAATACTCAAACTTTAGACTAAATTTTTTGAAGGGGGTCAATTATTTGTTTTGTGCGCCTAATTGCATTTACCACACACTCCACACACACGCATTTGAGTCTGTGTGTAATTGAAATTGCAATGTGTGGGCGCTGGACATTTAAACATGTGAAAAGTTCATTTGCCAACTACTCTAAACTTCCAACTTCCCGGCGCACCTTCCTTTTGAAATAGAGTTGCCCGGAACGCGTTTTAGAACGCCAGATTGTTATTTAATTCTCAATTGATTTCATAACTGTTGAAAAAATAATAAAAAAAAAAATTTTCTTGATATTTTTCGATGCTAAGCCATCTATCATCCAATTTTCCATACATATCCCTTGACATTTTTTCTAAAACTTTGATCCCTCATAACTTTAACAAAACTTGACCGATTTTCAAGCGGAATATCATTTTGAGCATGATTTGGCCTCTTAATTGATTCTGCATTTAAATTTTTATTATCTAGAAAATTTGATATATTTTCGATACTAAGCCATCTATCATCCAATTTTCCATACATACCCCTTGACATTTTTTCGAAAACTTTGATCTCTCATAACTTCATCAAAAATTAACCGATTTTCAAGCGGAATATCATTTTGTCCATGATTTGGCCTCTAAATTGATACTGCATTCAAATTTTATTCAAAATAAAATATTTTTTCCGTAACTGAAAATTTTGTATTGAAATAAAAACGATTCTTTGTTAAGTCTAATTGTAAAATGTTTTAATTTTTGCTATATGAAAATCGAATTAATTAGTTGTTTCCAATTCAATTTGAACAAAGCCGAAACTAATTTCTTCACAAAGTTGTTCAATTGATGAAAAGTGCAATAACAGACAAAGGATTTGTGAACGGAAGTTGCCTGACAACTTTCTACCTGCAAGTCAAAATAATGTACAATAAAGGAGGAGGGGTGGTCAAGAGGAGGGCAGCTTAATAAGCTGTTGCAATAACAACAACAACAACAACAACAGTAGCAAAAACAAAGCGCACATATAGATGCATTCATAGATGATGCAGCCATAAATCTGACACGTTGCCTAGAAATTAATTCAAAAGCATCCAGGCTGGGGACCTCTGAGCACATGAGATGGATGAGCCAATACACAACATTTTAGTGCCGTCGGCAAGCACACACACACACACACACACCCAACAGCACATGCATGCACATATTAATTAATTCAAAATTGCATTACGCATACGCACAGGTGTACATGCTGTGCTCAAACTAATCTATAGCGATCCGAGCAGAGCCAAAAGCAAACCGAGACGAGTCGAGTCGAGCCGTGCCACAAATGCAGCTGCTGCTGCTACGGCTGCAACACTTGGACAACAAAAGAGTCGTAAAATAAAAACACTTTGGCAATAAAGAAAGCAACAAAACTAACGAACCAAACGGCAGACCAAATGCGAGTTCAACACACATTTTGATAGAAAATTAAGGCTCCACATGACCAAATTTAGTTAGCTACTACTGTATGGGGGCAGCCTCGTGGGTGTACACAGTATAACACACATGTCACACTCTCTGTCCGTCCGTCCGTCCGACTTGGCCAGGCCAAGACTGTGTGGTCGGAGTTTGCCACTTAAGCTGCCCGCGCTCCAATGCAAATTATCTACCTCCCCAAAGCTCCGATTTGGGTTGTATTCTCGTACTTTCGGACACTTATTGTATCACTGACGTCTGGAGATTGTCGCCGTCAACATTGCTGTTGTTGCTATTGCTATTGCTATTGTTGTTGTTGTTTGCGTCGTCATGGTTGCCAATTGCAAGTTGGCAAGTTTGCAGCACATGTCGGCCAGGATAGAAAATAAGCACGAGTAGAGTAGAGATGGAATAACAAAGGTTCCTTAAGATAGGGATGAACAATTCAGGGAAGCAAAAAAAATTATATGATAAAAAATATTAGTTGAGTATCTGTATAATTAGAGAAAATAAAACCTTTTTGCGTATATTTCTCGGAACTTAGAATTTAATGTGTATCAAAAACATTAATACTATTTAAGTATTGTCTCTTGAGTTTATATTATAATTACACTTTTGGTTATATATTTTTTAAATATACTGAATATTCCAGACCTAAAATTTATTAAATTTTCGAAATAATATTTTTTTTTACCTATCCTAAGATAGAAAAATTTAGCCACTCTGTGTTAACAGTGTTTGAGCTGATTTTCTCTGGGAATATTAAATTTCACTATTAATGTATGCTTTCATAAAACTCTAAAATTTAAAGGAACTCCCAATTTTTTCACACGCAGTTTAAAGTCGTGCCTTAGTCAAAGTTTTGTCCATCTCTAAACTTAAGCTAGTCATGTCTCGGCTCACTAAGCGCAGGCAGTTGCCGAGTACAATAATAAACAATGTGAAGAAAAATTTGAAAATTTGCTTAATGCTATTTTATAATAGTTTTTCCTTAACGGTTATGACAGCGTCTGTGGTTAGGCTACGTTGACTATAAGTCCGCATAAGTCTTTTAATTATTGGTTGCTCAAACCAGCAACAAATAGAGGCAAGAAGCTCATCGCTTGACAATTAGTATTATTTATTAGAGCAACTGACAATAGATTACTTAAGCATAGACCTGACTATGAATATATATATGTATGATACATATAGTAAATATCCACAGATATATTTTTATATATATATACACATAGTAGGGGATTTAAAATATATGTAGACTATCTCTGATAGATAATACAATTTCAAGTTACACCAAAAAGTGAGTCCAGCACCATTTCCCCACCCGCCCACTCAAGTGGAGGCCGATGGACGCGGCTCCTCAATGGACAGCAGCCATTTGCAGTTGAGTATCTCCCGGAGATCCCAACGTATTTCCACATCTGGTTCCAGCAGTACCGCCACCGTAGCCTTGGCATGGGTCGAAATCACTTCTTGAAGCTTGCGGCGAAAGGCGAATTTCTTGCCGCGCTGATCCTCCAACAGTTTGGTCAGATTGCTATCATCGAATGGCATTTTGGCGTTCATCATTATGAACAATATGACACCCAAGGACCAGGCATCGGCCAGTTTGGGATCGTAGGGAACACCACACACAACTTCGGGAGCCGCATAAGCAGCTGAACCGCAATAAGTCTCCGATTTAATCTGATTTCCGCTCTCATCGCGACAATAGCGTGAAAATCCAAAATCAGCCAGTTTAACATTAAGACGTTTCGAGAGCAAAATATTCTCACATTTAAGATCCCGATGGGCAATGTCATGGGTATGGAGATATCTTAAAGCCTTTGCCATTTGAAAGAACCAGACCTTCGACTGTTTCTCATCGATGGGGCCCGATTTCTTGATGTGCGTCAAGAGATCACCTTTTTCGGCATAGCGCATAAAGATGAAGATCTTTGGACCGCGCTGCAAGATGCTGTGAATTTGTATGATATTCGGATGGTCGAGTTTCGTCAGGATTTCCAGCTCGCGTGGAAAGAATTTGTGCACAAAGTCGGACGGCGCTTTGGCCTTATCGATGATTTTGCAGGCCAAGTTAACGCCATGTCCGCTCTCGTCGGCATATCCAGCGGTGATCACAGTGGCATAGGAACCTTCGCCGATCTTATGGCCAATGTTGTAACCCCTTTGAGCCAAGGCATCAATGTCAGAGCTGCGTGTGGTCAATTGGCGATTGCCTGCATAGTTGGACATGATTTACGGGAAACGAGCTGGATCGGTATGTTGCCAATGATTGGGGTATTTAACCAACTAAACATTACATTAGAAATAATAACAAATTAGATTAGCCTTCGATGTTGGTTTCTTTCATATATGTATTACCGATAAGTTGGTCGACCTCACTAAACTTGAATTTGATGGTACTATAATATAAGATTAACGAAATTTCCTATTCCAATCCAGAAATTTTGACAAAACTACAAACGTTGTGAAAGAGCAAAGACAAATAATAAAATAACTGAATATCAAATTCGAATTATGTTTAATTTGGCTTCGTCTACTAAGATTTTCAAAGAAATGTGAAACAAATGCAAAAATATATTAAAAATATTAAACAGAAATATCAAAGTTAAAAATTAACTTCAATCAAATTGAATAAAAACAATAATAAATATATTATAGTATACATTTAATATTCTATCATAAAAATGTACATATAAAATTAAAATTGATATAAATTTTTCAAATGATAAAAGTGTGTTCAATTTAATTAAATTATATCTATCGAAATCTGGGCAAAATAACCCTGCTTTAAATGTCATTTATATTTTCAAGTTGTTATTTATCTTTGAGCTACAAAAATTATGAACTTTTGTTAACATTTTTGGATTGAAATAGAAACTTTCGATAATTTTATAGCAATAGCAACATCAAATTCAAGTTTAGAAATATCGACCAATGCAAAGGTAAATCAAATCATACTCGAATACTATTCGCAATATAACAAACTGCTCGATTATACAGTTGGCAATAGAAACCGCTACAGGATATATATAGATTCAGCTGACTTCCAATAAAACATGGCCAATCCAACAGCAAACAATCGTCTACAACACACACGCAGCTCTGATATTGAAGCTTTGGCTTTACAGGGCTATAAACTAGGCCACAAAATTGGCGAAGGATCCTATGCGACTGTGATCACGGCCAGTTATCAGGACGAAGGCGGTAAAAATGCCGATTTGGCCTGCAAAGTAATTGATAAGGCCAAGGCGCCAACAGATTTTGTGAATAAGTTCTTTCCACGCGAGCTGGATATATTGACAAAGCTCGATCATCCGAATATCATACAGATTCACAGCATTCTGCAGCGTGGTCTCAAGATATTCATCTTTATGCGCTACGCGGAGAAAGGTGACTTGTTGTCGCACATCAAAAAGACCGGATTCATTAAGGAACAACAGTGCAAGATTTGGTTCTTTCAGATGGCAAATGCTTTGAAGTATTTGCACAGCCATGACATTGCCCATCGTGATTTGAAGTGCGAGAATATTCTGCTATCGGAGCACTTTAATGTTAAACTGGCTGACTTTGGATTCGCCTGCTTCTGCAGCAACCAAAGTGGCAACAAGTTGGCATCGCAGACATATTGTGGCTCAGCCGCCTATGCCGCTCCAGAAGTTGTGAGTGGAATACCCTACGATGCCCAGTTGGCCGATGCCTGGTCCTTGGGTGTCATATTGTTTATAATGCTGAACGGCAAGATGCCATTCGATGATAGCAATCTGAGCAAACTTCTCGATGATCAGCGCTGCATGAAGTTCGCCTTTCGTCGTAAGCTCCATGATGTTATTTCCCCACAGGCAAAGGCCACAGTGGCTGTTCTCCTTGATCCTAATGCAGCCACTCGCTGGGATATGCATGAGATTCTCAATTGCAATTGGGTGGCCGTGGAAAAGAATCGAAATGTTTGTGTAAAATGAAATTAAATCCACTTGGAGTCTGCATCGTAACAATGTTGATAATCAAGCAGAATTGTCAAAGCTCAGGGTAAAATTTATACTTAACTCTGAACGTGAATTGGAATCCAAGAATCAGTAAAAGCAATTGAATGGATTATCAAATCGGTTTACGAAATAAAACGTAAACTTCCATTAGACTTGGATTTTGGTCTCATATATTATATAAAATTTTGGAAAAAAATAATGTTATAAAAATTTTAAATATGTTCTTAACTGTGTCAAATTAGTTTACTTGCCATATACAATAAACAACCATCTAAATTAAAACTTCAATATTCAATGACTCAAAGAAATTCAGGAAAATTTCTTGGGAATATATGATGTAGTATAAGCTGAAAATTAATTAACTATCAAGTTTAAGTCTAATGAAAGGGTTTAAGAGATATTATTATAAGGACTATAAATAGTAACTAGCTAAGTTTTTCATACTAAACAATTTTCAAAACGAATTTGATCTTCTTGCAAATTCGCAAAACGCCTTCTTAGAGCACGATAAAATTTTGTCAGCTATGTTGTGTAAAAATTTCAGCCTCCTAGCTCTTATGGTTTGAGCTGTGAAATGATCAGTCAGCCAGTCAGGACAAAGAATTTTAATATATATATCCATAGATTATCTTGATTTGTGATTGACTAATGAATTATTTAACTTTACAGTTGTTGCAATTCTTCTGCCGTTGCCGAATGCCGTGAATGGAGGCAATCACAGTGGCGTCATTGCCGATGCCGAACTCAGTGCTTCGGAGCGTAATCGCCGACTTATACCCTACATGGCCTTCTATCTGCCCGCACCGGAGTTGCCCATCAATCAGCAATATGCTGTGAAACATGGCGCTTCAGCTGGCGGCGCACAGCTCCGACCACCGGTGGCTGCACCCAGTCGCATACCGGTACCGGTTGCCTACATGCCACAATCACAGCCACAATCACAACCGCATCCACATGCACATCATCAGACGCACTATCAGCAGGGCACAGCAGCAGACATATATCATGCACTGGGTATAGGCGGACAACAGCATCAGGGCTTGCCACCTGTTCATGGTAAGGAGCCAACGTTGCCGCCAGATGCGGGCGCCACATTTATTGCCTACAAGCCATTGAACCCAACAACACACAAGGCAAGTACTAGCACTTGAAATGCGCATAAATAAAGTCAAGTAATCGTGAAATTCATAATCTACAGCATAAGACTGTACAGCATTTTCCGCCACTGTCGCAGCAGGAGCAACAACAACAACAACAACAGCAGCAACAACAGCAACAGGAACAGTTTGAGCTGCTTCCTCCGCCGCCACATTTCCATCGACAGCGTGGCAAACAATCAAAAGTCAATTTAACACCGTTTACAGCGCAAAACACGCTGCCGGGACACTTTATGCCCATTATTTATACGCCAGTGAGCAACTCCAACTCCCAATCCAACTCCCACTCCAACGCCAACAATAACAATAACAATGAACTGCATAATGGCAATACAATCAATTACAACAAGAAGACGACGCCAACAGAAATTGTCTACCATAAAAGTTCGCATCAAACACAAATTGTTACGGATTATGCACAATCCGGCGGAGTTGGCTCCTCCTCGGCGGAGCAGCAGCAGCAGCAGGAGAGACAGGAGGAGGTGGTGCATTCAACACCAAGGTAAGATTTATATTTGCTCATCGTGTTGACAACACACAGCTCATATGCTGTATATATGTATCTGCATCTGTAAGATACAGATTATGTATCTATGTATCTGTATCTGTAAGATACAGACTATGTATCTATGTATCTGTATCTATAAGATACAGATTATGCAAAAATTTTCTGCTTTCGCATACCATACAAAATACAAGTATTATTTTTTTTGGAAGATTCTCACAGACACGCCTACCCAAGCTGGCACCGCCCACAATTGTCGTTGTGTGTTGCATTTGCAATTTCATGTAGAATACAAATTAAAAATGTTGAACCAATTTCGTCAGTCGTTTTTGGCACATCGAGTTTTGAATACACTTCTTGCAACCAGGGACTGTAATCATTGTAAATTTTATTGTAAAACTCAAGATTCATTCATTATTCTATGAGTTTTATCACTTTAAAAAAAAAAAAAAACAAAACAATCATTATTTACTGTCTCTGCTTTCAACTTCTCCAGTCCCAACTTTATTTTTGGATATAAATTAAAATATGACATAAAGAATGGTCTTTAAACTTTTTAAGTTCAATAAGGAGCCATTGTTAATCCAAATTTCTTTATACGATTAAAATCGCTCTGCAATTATTAATATAAATTCAAGTGAATTCGTCTGAAGTTTAAATTAAATAACTTATTAATTAGTTTAATTAACTTCGGCAATTCACTTGATTAAATGAATATATATTGTATATTGTTGTGACATAATTACGACACGTTCTTAAATAGCAACTTTAAGGTATTCAGAACGAGCATGCAGCAGAGAGTTGCAGTTGCAGTGGCAACAACACGACAGGCAGACAGACAGACAGACAGACATTGCACTCGTTGCATGCGATGCCCTTGGGCACCAAAATCAATTGCATTTAATGCATGGCTCAACCTCTGTTTCTGTTGCTGTTGCCGTTTCTGTTGCTGCTTCTGTTTCTGTCTGCGTCTCCAACTCTGACGACAATATATTGTTGTTGTTGTTGTTGCTGTTGGTGACGTAAGAAGCAGTTTGATGTACCCTACGAGGCGCTGCCAATGGGCAACGTGCAACGTGCAACAATGTGAGGGAACGAATTGTCCGATGAGGATGTGTTTGTTTCGTGTTCATCTCGTAATGTTGCAAATTGCAAAATCATGTCATATTTGTCCGCGGGCTGTGGTCAACTGTTTTTACAAATGTTACTTGCCCCATTCTTACACTTAAATACAACATTCATAATGCTTCTGCTTCTGCCCCACACAGTGTTGGCTATAATGTGTACAATGAGCCAGCCACTGTCATTGCCACTGCCACCAAATCATCAGCATCATCATCATCGAAGTCACCGGCTGGTTATGGACACGTTAACAAATACGAGAGTTACTTTCATATGGCGCCGGATCAGCAGCTGACGCCACAGGAGAAATACGTGCTCTACTTGCAGCAGCGCATGAAGTTGCAGCGGCAACAGCAACATCACCATGCCACAGATGATTTACATCATCATCATCATCAGCCAGCGCAAAGCAATACGAAAGCTGGCAAGCAACAACAACACAGTCATATTCACAGTCACAGTCAAAGTCACCCGGATACGCAACCACCACCACAATCACCATCACACCACAGCCAGTTACACAATTACAATGGGCTCTTTGGACGGCCAGAGGCTAGTTCTGGCCATGGCCAGCATCAGTCGCATCAACAGGTGCTGCATATTCCATTGCGTGCCCTCATGACCCACCTGCATGAGCAGCCAGAGTACGCAAAGGAGTCGCTGCTCGGGTAAGTTCACTCGAATCAGTGTTGCCGGAATATTGTGGGCTAAAATTGCTAAATTAAAAAAAGGTGCTAAAATTAACTAAAAAAAAACAAAAAAAAAAAAAAAAATTATATAATTCTATAAATAAAATCATAATTTTTTTCAAAGTCTCCTTAAATATTATAAAATAGATAGTAATTATATAATAGATAGTTCCCCTATTTGAAAAAGGATTTTCTTATAGCATTGCAATCAATTTTCCAGCTTTTGTAATTATACAATCTCTAAACCTAGCAATAAAAAGAACATTTTGTAGTAACTAAAACATTTTCGAAAATTGCTAGATTTATAACTAATAGAAATTCAACAATTTTTCTAGCTTTTGCAATTTAAAAAAGTGCTAAATCTAGCTATAAAATTGCTACAATGGCAACACTGACTCGAATCCCCATATAAATCAGCTTTTGCTTGCTTTCGTTATGCATATCGACTGAAATAACCCCATCTAATACTTGTTCATGGTTTACATAGGTCACCCGCTCCTCCAGCGAATTTTATCGATTATCTCATTGATGGGCCACGACAATCGTTGGATGAGGAGCAGCAGCAACAACAGTCACAGCAACAACAGTCACAACAACATCAACAGCATCAAGAGTCACCACCGCAACATGCGTTTATTCTGGTGACCACGGCAGCACCTTATCCGGAGCATCCACAGGCACCACGAGTGCATGATTTAACTCCGACCCGTGCTCCCGTTGTGTACAAACAGCAGCCCACACTGCGACTGCAGCCAGTGACTCCTGTGCATAACTACAAGGCCACCAGACGTCCCGTCTATATAACACCACCCACTCCTAGGGAGACGGTCAAGATCACGCCCAAGTATGTCTATGTCTCTAGTAAGCCACCTTCTGCACCCAGCGAGTTGCCCAGTCGTCCAACTCCAACATCGCCACCAATTAAGCTGAAGCCCGTCCACAAATATGCATCGGATCGACCACAAAGTTCGCACAATCCCAGCCAGGCGTATGCCCCACCAGATGATCCGGATCAACTACCCGACATAAGAACCTCATCGCTGGCAGAGATTCTGCATAAGCTGCAGGCGAGCAATCACTTGCCACAGACCCTCACACCGGACAACATTGACAATTCGATCAAGACGCTCATCCGCATCTTGCAGAATCTAAAGCAGACGCAAACGATCGTGCCTAATCCTCCGCAACATCATGAGACCAAACCCAGCAGCAGTAGCAACAATCACGACTACGACTACAATACAGACACTGAGGAGCAGCATCCGGAGACGACAGTGGCGGGTCATATCGATGCGGATCTCCAGCATCTGAGTAAACCGAGTGAGTTCACTACTTTTGGCAGATGACATTCATTAGGGTAAAATGGTTTGATTATGGAAAACCAAATGAATTAGTCGCTGAATAAATCAGGGACTGTAATTATTATAAGTTTCATTATAAAAGTTTCTAGAAGTTAATGACTGAATTGTTATAGCCAACCTTGATATTCATTTACTCATCTCTCAAATTATTTATTTAGATAAGCATCCGGGACCAACTACAGGACGTGCTGGCATTGATTATCCCAACTATGCGGAGATTCCAAAGACGAGTTTTGAGTGCACACAGCAGCGTTACAAGGGCTTCTTTGGCGATCCGGAAACCAATTGCCAAGTGTGGCACTACTGTGATCTAAATGGCGGCAAGGCCTCATTTCTATGTCCCAATGGCACCATCTTTAGTCAGGTAAATGCTGACATTATCATGTTAAGTAACAAAAGTTTTAAATTAAACATAATATCAACTCTCATAGATTGCGCTGACTTGTGACTGGTGGTTCAATGTGAAATGCTCGACAACATCGCAGCTTTATGTCTTGAATGAGCGACTCTACAAGTACATATTACCATTCAATCCAAAGTTCCCAGAGGATTACAATGGACCAATCGTGGACAAGTAAATGAAATCAATGAATAGTAAAACAAGAAATGTGTTAATGGGTTATCCTTGCAGATACCTGGCCATGAAGTTCCAGGAAATGGAGGAAAAAATGCGAGTGGAAAAGCAGCGGAAGGTCAAACAGCAAACGGAAAAACCCGCTGCCAGGGATGAGGCATCCACTCCGGCATTACCCAAAAATCACAAGCCATCAGCCAAACATGGCAGCGGCATTAATGCCCAAGTCTATGAGCAAAGTTCGGAGCGTAATTTGCTCATCGACGATGAAATCGATGACATTTCGGAACGCGGCACTTACGACACCTACGGCCAGACACCGACCACCGTAATGGCACCGACAACAACCTTACAGGATGCACAAACGTTGGGTCATAGGCCTATTGTTGTATCCTCCACGCCGGGACCAGAGCATGAGGAAGAATTACAGCTGGATGCAGAACCAGATCTTGATGGAGAACCGCCAGCAAATTCGGAAAGCAGCGAAGAGGAAGACAAGCTACAAAGCTTAAGGGACACGACAGCGGTTGCAGGTCAAAAACAACGGCTCGAGACAACAAAAGTGAGCGTCGAGAAACTAGAGGTGATTGAGATCAAGGCGGACGGCAATACGGGACACCTAATGCCCCTCAGTGATATGATGATGGCGAGCACTGAGCAGTCGAGAGAGAATAAAGAATGAGGAGCTATGAGAGAAAATGCTGGTAGAGAATGCTTGCCATATTTGTAATGAGAATTCTTTGCACCTGTTCGTTGTACGCCTTAAATTATTCTTAGCGACGCGATTACTGTAAATAGCTAACTGTAAATGAAACTATACCTATAGGAATTAATTAGATAATAATATAAATGCCAAGTATTAAGTAAAATTTGATAATTTGATAATTTACTCACCATTTGTGCATTCTGGACTTGCAAAAGGGCCGCATCGATTGAATTGATTGAAGCTGGTACCTCGGTAAGATAGCGTTGGTTCTACAAATTAACGAAATTTTAGTATTTGTAAGTGTAGAAATAATAAAAAAAAAAGCCTTTTATAAACATACAAAAGTGCTTTTACTATAGAAATAGTAATTATTTATCTAAATGCATATTTTAATTTCATTTGGCCTCTAAATTGTTCTAACTCATCTATCATCCAATTTTCCATACATACCCCTTGACATTTTTTCGAAAACTTTGATCTCTCATAACTTCATCAAAAATTAACCGATTTTCAAGCGGAATATCATTTTGGTCATGTTTTGGCCCCCAAATTGACTCTGCATTTAAATTTTTATTATCTAAAAAATTTGATATATTTTCGATACTAAGCCATCAATCATCCAATTTTCCATACATACCCCTTGACATTTTTTCTAAAACTTTGATCTCTCATAACTTCATCAAAAATTAACCGATTTTCAAGCGGAATATCATTTTGGTCATGTTTTGGCCCCCAAATTGATTCTGCATTTAAATTTTTGTCATCTAAAAAATTTGATAATTTTTCGATACTAAGCCATCAATCATCCAATTTTCCATACATACCCCTTGACTTTTTTTCGAAAACTTTGATCCCTCATAACTTTATCAAAACTTGACCGATTTTCAAACGGAATACCATTTTGAGCATGATTTGGCCCCCAAATTAATTCTGCATTTAAATTTTTGTCATCTAAAAAATTTGATATATTTTCGATACTAAGCCATCAATCATCCAATTTTCCATACATACCCCTTGACATTTTTTCGAAAACTTTGATCTCTCATAACTTCATCAAAAATTAACCGATTTTCAAGCGGAATATCATTTTGGTCATGTTTTGGCCCCCAAATTGATTCTGCATTTAAATTTGTGTCATCTAAAAAATTTGATATATTTTCGATACTAAGCCATCAATCATCCAATTTTCCATACATACCCCTTGACATTTTTTCGAAAACTTTGATCTCTCATAACTTCATCAAAAATTAACCGATTTTCAAGCGGAATATCATTTTGGTCATGTTTTGGCCCCCAAATTGATTCTGCATTTAAATTTGTGTCATCTAAAAAATTTGATAATTTTTCGATACTAAGCCATCAATCATCCAATTTTCCATACACACCCCTTGACATTTTTTCGAAAACTTTGATCCCTCATAACTTTATCAAAACCGATTTTCAAGCGAAATATCATTTTGAGCATGATTGATGATGGACTCTTAATTCATTCTACATTTACGTTTTATGAAATTCCAAAAAAAAAAAAATTTCTTCTAGATTTTACTAGATATTTATTTCGATGCTAAGGGTCCCTTTTACATCTTACTCGCTGCAAAGGTGTAAATATTATAAACAAGATGCTTACCAATTCGGTTACAAAGCAGGTGTTATGACTGCTATGATGCTTTGAACGGCACAGGTTGCAGCAACAACGCTTACACCAATGACAGTAGATATCTGCGGGCTTTTTGTGATCGCTGCACAACATGTGCTGGGGCATGCGGAAGATGTCCTTGCCAACGCGAATTCCCTTGTGGGGACGCTTATTATTATTGTCCAGACACTGGAAAATGTGCTTCTTGAGCACTCGGCTGTGATTGTGAACCATGTCGAAGCAACGCTTGCAGTAGAAGGCATTGCATTGTCTGCACTCGCCTTGGGCGGCAAAGGAGCTGCATTCGCTGCACTTCGGCTCCAGGACAATGTCGTTGAAGGAGGAACATGTCAGGGATTTATTGACCGATTCCACCGAGTAGCGACGAAAGTAATCCAGACTAGTTGTCTCGCCCAATACATGATAATTGAGCTCGTAGTAATCGCGAATGTTTCCAGGACCTTTGGGACTCTTGGTATTGATTGTCGGCGGCGCGGTATTAAAGCAGACGGCGCACTTGAAGTCAGTTTCACGGCGGTGCTTCAATATGCATAATTCGCACATATTGTGACCGCAGGACAGCAAAAAGGGTCGATGATTCTCTGCCAAAAAACATAAAGATATAAAAAACTTGATCCTAAAATTAAGCTTAACTTAAAATTAATTAAAGGGGGTAATTTTAAAAATTACTATACGAATATATTCAGACAAAACATTAAGAAATAACACAAAATCAAATTTATCAGAATTTAAATTTTATAAAATGGGGTAATTTAAAAAATTACTATATTGGCTAAAATATATTATCATATTTTAGGAAAAAATTAAAAAGTTCATAATTTCATATCTTTAATAGCCAAAAAAAATCATCAAAAAATATATTTATATTCTAAAATCTTTTAAAGTTTGCGAGATAACTTTAAGATAATTCTTTAGTTAAAATAAAACATTTTTTAATTGCCAAATTTCTAGCTCGTTTTCTAGCTACTGCAGTTATGAAATTTCTAGGCCTAGTCGGAAAATAGCTAAAATGACAACACTGCAACGTATTTTGCTTAGAAGCAGCGCAAAGCAAAATTCAAGAAAGCGAAATAACGGAATACACAGTTAATCAAGTAAATACATTTAAAACTTCTCTTACCCGCTGCACCGCCAGAAGTGAATTTGTGTGAATATTCGCGTGCGCATTTTGGACAGCGCAATTCACTTCGCAAATTGGCGGCCACAAACTTGCGATCAAAAAACTTCACTCCACTATCGTCCGAAATCATATTTGTTGTTTTTTCGATCCTTATTATTATTTTGGTTTAATTAACTGAAAGCGCCGGCTCTTAACGTACCGAAATTAAAAGACAATTTTGCGAATGACATGCAGTGCGCAATAATGCCAATAGGCTTCAGTGTTGTGTAAGGCCGCTTAACTGATCAGCAGAACTATCGATTGCATGTTGGGGTCCGCTTCGTGATGAGACTTGCTGGCGCGCAATTCAAATGTGAACTTGTTCATTTAGCAAAATTAATCAAAAATTTTTTTCAATATTATAATAACTGAACACTGAAATAAACTGAATTTTATACTTACTTTTTGATTTTTACATCTAGCCAAGAATGCCATTTAAATAAATAAAATGAGAATTGCAATGACACTGTTTTATTTTTATTACACAAACCAAAACAAGACCAAACCCATAGAATATAAAGAATAAAAATAATTATGGTTTTCAACCGAACATGGAATCCATTAGAGCACTTTGACGGTCACGGCGATTTGACTCATCCTGTCGGAAACGGCGTAATTCCTCATAGACCTCGTCATCGGTTTCCTGTACGATGTGAAATGTGAGAATTCTCAATTCTTACAATTTGCATATTTATAAAAAGATACTTACAAGCATATAACGACAAATGGGACAGGAGTTTGCCTATGAGTACAATTTACAATTAATTTTATTAAAGTTGACACTTTTCAAATATTTTACTTTTTTAAGCCATAATAAAATGCACTCCTCGTGAAATTCGTGCTTACAGGGCAGCACCTTAAATTTGTCGCCAATCTCAGCCGGTTGCTTGCATACGGCGCACTCAAAGTCCGGATTAATCTCCTCGGCAGTGATTTCGTGAATGGGCAGCTCCTCTATGACACGCTTGGATGCCTCGGGCACCTCAATTTCCATATCGATGCCGTTCATAATGGCCAGCACCTGGAGACGACGGTAATGCCGGTCGAAATCATTGGCACCCTCGGGTCCTGTGGGAGTGTGTCCCAATTCATCAAAGTAATCGGCCATGTTTTAGCTGCAATTGGTATTAAATTTTGAAACTTTTCGACAATAAGTTAGATAATAATTTGTTAGCTTTGCTTGGTATTTTTTTTTTTTTTAGAGCCATTTTATTTTTAAGTCAATTCAAATCGTATACAATTTCTGACATAAGTAATTACAATTAGTTATTAACTTGAACTTGATTGATCTTAACTATTATAGTTGACACTGACCTGCGTACAGCCTTTGGCTTAGTATTTAGATAATAGCTAAGAATATATATGTAAGAGGTCTTTTGCATTTAAAATGTGGTCTAGAGCTAAGTTTTTGCATATTTAAAAGTTTTCACTAGTCTACAATTACAGGCATATACTGGCATCTCGGGATTGCTACAGACTTTATAGTTCGTGCTTACTGTATTTTAGAAATTGTATTCTAAATTGAGCTGAGTGTTAAGTCCCGCAATTAGCGTAGTCATTATTGGATTTAAAGAATTATATATGTAGATGAATGACGAAAATAGATAGATAGATAAAAGACTGCAAAAACTTGGAATGTTGATGATTTAAATGACAATGTTAATGAGAAAACAAACAATAAAAAAGTTTCGAAATCCGTTCAATAAAAACACAAAATAATTTTGTTCTTTTCATTTCCATTTTTTTTATATTATATATTATTTACTATAAGTATGTTCTTTAATATTCAATGTTTATATTTATGTACGTTTTGTTTTCTGTACTCCATGGAAATAATAAATACAATTTTTTCGCTTAATGTGGCAACAGTAAATATTACAAAAAATAATTGGTAACAATTTAGTTGCTTTAATTTCGTGACAATTCGCAATTCAATAAATTTGCTTAAAATTTATGGGCTAAAGTGAAATTTTTGCGAGCTTACAAAACAGCATAAAAGAAAACAAAAACTTGAACTTAGAAGCTATTCATTAAAATTAACACGTTTAGATCGCTAGAGAATAAATTAATTGGGGTTTGGGTGGGAAGCCAAAAAGACGCATCCGATTCAAAATGGGGTCTTGAATGGTACTTTAAAAAGAGAGTGGCTAGTTATCAAAATATATATATATATATATATACTATATATACAGAGCGAAGTGCGCTACTTAAGACAATGAAAAACAAAACGAATAATAAGTACACAATTTCGATAAATCGATTAGGTTTAGCTACTATTTTTAGCAGACGGGGAACTGCGACTAACTACGGCAGGGAGGTAGGACTGCGGGGCGTATGAAGTAATTACAATGCGCAAAGAGATACAATACAGGATAAGTGTATGCATTAGGTGTGTATGTATGTATGTATGTAAATTGGAGTGCATCGATTTTTTCGAAAAAAAATAAACGTTAACCCATATTCGTAATTTACGATTAGTTCTAAGATATTTTAGCAAGTAACCATAGTTCTAAAATAATTTCCTAGTCGCCGCTTCTTGAGTTGAAAAATTGCGCGTAGTTAGTTCTTTCAAGAACGAAAATTATGTTTAAAGGATAATTTGTCTTTGTATTTGAAAGTACTGTTCCTAACACGAGTTTTGATACCAATCGTTTCACGATCGAACTATAAAATACTAAAGATATGGTAATAATTCATGCTAAAAATATATGTAAGAAAAAAACACTTTTTTGAACTCAAAAAGTGGGGACTAGGAATTAATTTTAGAACTATAGTTTCTTAGTAAAAACATCTTAGAATTGACTGTAGATTACGAAAATGGAGTACCATTTTCTTCGAAATAATCGATACACTCTATTGTACATATATGTATGTACATTTGTACATATATACATAGACATATATGTAATTTCTATGCTTGCGTTTTAGATCTAATAACTAGCAATTACATTTCTAGTTCTAGTCTATTGCTAAAAGCGGCGCAGGCGTTACGTTACGTCACGTTACGTTACGTTGCGTTACGTATGGGGTAGGAGGAGACTGAACGGTTGTTGTGAAGAGAAGGAGCTTTGGCACTAGGCCAACTCCGTATCCTAGTCCGTAATGGAGATTTGCGCGTAACCGACAAGGGAACGCTCATCCGGCGTCTCGCCCGGCTGCACTCCCGAACTGAGCTGGAACGTTATTGTCTTCATGGTGTCACACTGGGCGATCAGCTGGTCGAGATGTATGGCCATGGGTTGGGTGTCCAGTGCATCCACTAGACCCGCATCCACCAGTTCCGTGGCAATGCCCTCGGCCGTATCCTTGCCCACGGCAAACTCGAAGCGTATGTCGTGCAGTTCCCGCCGTAGATTACGCATGCGCAGCACAAGATTAACCGGAGGTGCCTCGCCAGCAGCGGATTCACTTGGCATTGGCATTTGGGCAAGGCCAGCGGACAGTTCCTGGGTGGTGGTGGTAGTTGTTAATGGGGCAGTTGCCACGCCCGGAGTCACTGTTGCCGAGGACAAGCTGCGTGTAATCTCGGGTGTTGTCTCCTCGCGATCGCTGTCCGAGGAATCGGCGCGTTCGAGTCGATTGATGGGACGATCTTCCGATTCCGAGTCGGACGAAGGCTGCTTGCGTCCACCACTGCCGCTGACATTGTCCTCCTCCTCGCTGGACCAGACCCATTCACCGGTGACGGTGCGATGGAGACGACCCGATGCACCTGGTTGACGTTTGGCCGCCTTGTGGACACGCGTCTCCATGCTGGGACCGGACTGTAGTAGTGTCTGGGTGAGATACTTGCGATCCTTGGCCTTCTTGAAGAATGCATGCTTCAGCAGCTCACTGGCAGTTGGACGCTTCGAGGGCTCCTTTTGCAGGCACTCGACGATCATTTTGCGGAATGTCTTGCCATAGGCCTTGTACTGATCCTTATCCTCCGCACCCGTATCCAGTGTGGGCGGCTCATTCTGCAGCGTCAGCATGAGCACCTTCATGGGCGGATATTTGTGATACGGGGCCGTGCCCGTTGCCATTTCAATGGCCGTAATGCCAAACGACCAAATGTCCGCCTTGAAGTCATAGCCATGATCCTGCTCCATCACCTCCGGTGCCATCCAGCAAGGTGTGCCCACAAATGTGTGACGTACCTTCTGCCGGGACAGATCCCTGCCAGTGGCCAACCAAGCGCTGACACCAAAGTCAGCAATCTGTATGGTGCCATCATCGCCGATGAGTATATTGCCCGCCTTGATATCCCGATGAATCTGCCCATTGGAATGGAAATACTCCAAGCCCTTGAGCACCTCCTTCAGCACCGTGGCAATGGTGGCCTCATCAAAGACACCCTGCTTGCAATTCGCAGTGCGCATCTTGTGCTTTATAATGTCCAGCAGAGATCCACCTTCCAGCAGACGCAGTACAAGCCACAATTCCTCGCGCACCACAAACGACGTGTGATATGTGACGACATTCTCATGATTACACGATGACATGGCCTGAATCTCCTTGAGCAGCTCATCCATTGACGTGTTCCACTTCTCCAGATTGATGCGCTTAATGGCACACTTCTCATTCTTCGGTATACAATAGGCACCATGCACCACCGCAGTGGCACCCACACCAATCACATCTCTCAGCTCGTAATCATCCTTGGAATTGGGCCATGGTTGCTTCTCGGCGGCGGTTGCTCCTCCTGCTGCTGCTGCTCCTGCTGCTGCCACATTATTACTGGACAAGTTTGCTGGTATGGACGTCATGCTTCTGACGGCGTGTGGCGGCGGTGTTCCTGGACGTTTCCTTAGCTGTGGTTGTTGCTGTTGCAAGATTGCCGGCTGGCTCTGTGAACGTTGTGTTTGTCGCCTTGGTTGTCTGGAAATGACAGCAACTCTGGATTGTTTCTGCTCCTCTTGTTGCTGCTGCAGTTGCTCCTGTTGTTGCTGGTTGTTGTTGTTGCTGGAGAACTCGCTGTTATGTTGCCTGTAGATAGATTTAGTTGCAGACTCTCCACAGCTCGCACTTGCTCTCTGTTGCACGTTATAACTATTTGAGTTTCGCTCCTCTTTTTCCTCTAGTTCCTCTTGATCCTGTTGCTGTTGCTCCTCCTCTTGTTGCTTTCTTCCAAAGCAGCAGACACGACTTTCCGATGTTTGTTGTAATGATTTGTTGTCACAATTGTTGTTGTTGTGCTTGTTGTTGTTGCTGTTGTTGTTGTTGTTGAAGTATGCAACTTCTGCAATAGAGCAAAAGAGAGTACACGTATAAAGTATGAGACCTTGCGGTAGGGTGGGTAATGTGATAGAAAACGCTCTAAGAAAAATCTAATGAAAAGCGCCTAAACAATTAACAATGTTGAATGAACAAAGACACTTTTTTTTATTGCATGCAACATACGAGGGTGGTTTGATAAGTCAGTACGTTTTGATTTTGGGCTTAGTAAACACTATAATACATCTAATAAATTAATACATTTGAAAGTATGGATTTACTGAATTTCAAAATGTACTTCGAAAGAAGTAGATCTGAATTTAATATGTGACACTTATGCTTTCGTTTTAATATTGCAAAATTATTTCAAAAGTGGGAATCACCAGCAATTTCATAAAGTAAACAAACTTTTTGTTAACTTTATTCCCAGCAAAACCTGCTAATGACTGATAAATCGCGTAAAGTGAACAATTTTTCCATAAAATTCGTTGATAAGCACTGACGTGTGTATTTTTTTTTTTAAGTTTATGAATCAAAATTGCATGAAGCATTAGTGTGCACATAATTTTAGACGCTGACTGTACACAGTGGTGGCAGAAGAGAGATTGTATGCGTAGCATAAAAATTGCTTGACTCTCGCAATCAGTTGAACTGTGTGTATGTTTGAAGAAGGGGAAGAGGTGGGCGAGAGGGACCAATGACCGCATTCAGTTATTTTTAGATGCCACAGCAACAACAACAACAACAACAACAACATCAACAATAATAATAATAACAACAAGACGTAGAAAGTGCAATTAAGTTTTCTGTTCAGTTTTTAGTGTTTATATCAATTTGATACAATTGCCTGCCTCTTGTTGTTGCGACTAACAGGTGGGGTAGGGGCAGGGGGTAATCAAAGTTATCATCAATAAGGGTGGGGAGAGTGCACGAAATTTGATAGCACTGGGCGCGGCTAATGTTTAACGGTGAACATTGAAAGCCGACAAAGAAGCGACTCACTAATTGTGGTTAACGGCAAGTCATGTGCAAACAGTGGCAACCTCAAAAAATATATAAAGATACTCCCTCCGATACTCGTATCTTTTCTAGCACACGAGATACTGATAAGCTTGTATCTAACAAATAATAATAAAAACAGTTGGGAAAGACTATGGCTGAGATCCCGACCATAGGATACCCGTTACAACCGAAATCTATGTGTCAAATTTGGTATCTCTATCTCTTATACTCTCTGAGGTCTGGCTATATCGATTTGGCTGTTGATGTTAATCAAGAATATATATACTTTGTGGGATCGAAGATGCTTTCTACTCCCTGTTACATACATTCCAACGAACACAATATACCCTTTTACGTATTTTTTTAAGTAACGGGTATATTAATAAAAAATAATCGGAATAATTAGTTCGTATCTAGGGCGCGTCGTCGTCATGTGCCTAGGCTATTGTGGCGATTATGTCAAGACCCGGTGCTCCAATTAGACCAAAACGGAAACCAAATCTAACACTTGCGGAATATTTCGCCGAAATAATGGGAAAAACAAATAGAATGAAAAGCCCAATGTTTACACAACAAAACGCACAGCAGAAGAGTGGGGAAGAGGGGAGGGAGGGAGATAGCACAGGAAGCGCTTAAAAACAAAAACAAAATAAACACGTCAAGAGGAAAGGGGAAGGTTATGGCCAACAGATCTTTGTATGCTAATTTAAGCAAATTCTTAAATAAAAAAAGACAGAGAACTATTTTCATTCTTTAAAATAGCAACAGAAATCGTTGCCAGGCGCCTCTCAATAATGCCACAATGTATCAATATTAAAGCGAAAAGAAAAAAAAGTGAAATAAAATAATTTATTGAGACGGTCAGACGATCATGTGAAAATGATAAGCACACTGTATCAGACTGTGTCACACGACCAACAGAAAAGTGAATAATGCTTCAAATGATGATCACAAGAGTTCAATTAGTTTCGTTTAAGGCCTGCATTTCGATATTTTTTTTATTGATTTTACGCCATTGAAATCGAAATCAAAACAATTTACGCAAAACTATTAGGAAATTCGCGTTGGTAATTACTTTTCGGTTATTTTACGTGCCACCCCCTCTGGGCGACGATCACTGGCAACTGGCAACTGGCAAAACGCACGCGCGCGTTTTTCTCGTATTCGTCAATGGTTTTCGATTTCCGCCTTCGCCTTCGTCTTCGTATTCGCCGTGTACTTCGGTCGTACTTCGCTCCACGCGATATCGACGCGCTTGTATTCAACGCCGCGCAACAACTGAGCGTACCATGGCGCAGCACAAATCGGAATAGCCCCCAAAGCTAAAGCGAGTAACGTCAGCGCCAGCGTCAGCGTCAACGTCAGCAACAACTACGCGTAACAAGTGTGAGCGCCAAGCGGGGCGCTGAGCAAGGAGAGAGTGAGAGGAAAGTACATTAGAAGTACAAAAATAAATGTATTGAGCAAATATCAAGAGCAGGCAACGAAACGACGCGTTGCGGCCTCTGTGCTGTGAAGTGGGGTGGGGTACAATGCAGCATTGAGCGCGAGAGAGCGTGAGAGGAAGAGAGCAACGATTCTACAGTTGTACAGTGGGAGGCATCGTCATGATCTACGTTGAAATACAAATTGTAATCAAAAATATTTTTAAATTTAAAGTCTTTATAAGGAACTAATAAACTTCTAATGAAAAAGCAGGTCATATTACTAATTCTTGTTTAATAATTTAAATCAGGGGCCGTAAATAGTGACTTTTATTAAAATACAAAAATTACTCACTACTAATGGACGTAAAAAAACTATGTTCACAAAAATCTTTTGTTTTGAACAATCTTTGCATTTCTCCCATGATTTTAAAGAGGAATAGGATCCTTAATATTCGTCCTTAAAGGACATGTGATTTATCATATAAAAGGTATTATGTCATAGATCAAGAATATATAATTATATCGAAAAGTTTATCGTTGTTTTATTTTGATAAAAAAAATCATTTATAATCATTATTTTTTGGTTTATTTATATTTCAGGAAATTATCTTTTATTTCTATTAACATTTTAATATTTTAAATATGTTTTTATTTTAAATTTTATATAATTTATTTATTTTACTTAATTTATTTTACATCTAATTCAAATTAAATTTTATATTATATTGACTTATGAATTTTTTTCGTAGCACTTTCATTATTCGTATATGTCGAACTATTGTGACTTGATAGTTTTTGTGGGGTTTATTTATTTTGTACTAGAGTTTTATCAGCTAAGAAACAACAACAGCAACAACAATGACAATAACAAACAAAAACAATTAGCAACACAAAAAGCCCCAAAATGTGGAGCATTTGACTACATTTCCATATCCACACAATACTCCCTTCAAAAATTCCTTCCCTTTCCTTCTCTATCTCTAGACTAGATAAGTTTTGTATCTACATTAAAAGAGACATAGTATATGAAGTAGATCCGTCATGGAAAATTCGTGAATAGCTGATGATTTAGTTACCATATCATGAACATATGGCACAGACGCATCACTCCGACGATCACTATTTGTTTGGGGTATAACGATATATATTCATCTTCGTCTGTTTGGATTTAGAGTCTAAATTATCTAGGAGTGAAATGCTGTGCATTTTTATGCGCCATTCCTCAACGAACATACTATAAAAATAACAAATTTGCTCAAAGATTTCGCAGTTCTGCGTGAGGTTTATTTATAGAGTTCGGTTTGCTTCGCGGTTCTGCATATCATTTCCAATGCAATCACCGACATTTTATACACATACATAGGAGGTTGAAAAGGGGGGAGTGCTAGGAAATACAAAGGTGAGCGTGATCGGCTATAGCCGATGGCTATGAGTGCGTATAAACGATCCATGTACATAAAGTATTTACATACAAACGTACAGTAATATGTACATATTTTAATACAAGTGCTCAGCCATCAGCGGGCGTCAACACATTTTCCGTTTATTGCACTTTGCATTCACAAATATGTATTTATGGGCAGCTTTATTTATAGATCTGGCGATTTTTATACGATCTTAATAATAATAATATTGACACATTAATGAGCACGAGAAGTTGATGTGCTTGAACTCTTTATGCGAATTACGTGATTTTAATTAAATACATTTATTGTCGTTTATTTCAACCAGGGAATAACAGCGGAACCGATTCCGGAACTGATAACTGAAACAAACCGTTTCATTTTGTAGTACCGAAACTGAAATCGAATGAAAATTCTCTGTCAAAAATCGAATACCGAAACGTTTGTAGAGGTACGGTTGTGGTTAAAGAGTTGACCAACTTCAAACTATCATAACTTGATCAAAACTGAACCGATTTTCAAGCGGAATGCCATTTTAATCATGATTTGAACTCTAAATTGATTCTGCATTTAAATTTTTATCATTTAGAAAATTTGATATTTTTTCGATACTAAGCCATCTATCATCCAATTTTCCATACATACCCCTTGACATTTTTTCGAAAACTTTGATCCCTCATAACTTTATCAAAACTTGACCGATTTTCAAGCGGAATATCATTTTGAGTATGATTTGGCCTCTAAATTGATTCCGCATTTAAATTTTTATCATCGAAAAAAATTTGATATTTTTTCGATACTAAGCCATCTATTATCCAAAATTCCTTACATACCCCTTGACATTTTTTCGAAAACTTTGATCCTTCATAACTTTATCAAAACTTGACCGATTTTCAAGCGGAATATCATTTTGAGCATTATTTGCCCTCTTAATTCATTCTGCATTCAAATATTAAAATTCAAAAAGTTTTAATGATTCATTTTTTATATATTTTTTTTAAAATTTACAATGCACAATGTCAGATTTTAAACAAATCCAGAAAGGCCGTTTGTATTTCACGTGGTTATTTCAATGAAGGTCACAAATTTTACCATTTGCATTTAGAAACTTTTTTTGTTGGTTGGCTTATGAATGATAAATGTTTGTCGCACATTTAAAGGCTTTTAGCGATAGAATACAGTTCTATTTTATTGGTTATTCACATAGCAAATTTTGAGACACAAGTATTAAATAGTTTAAAAAACAAAGTTATTGAAATTTTAAACCCACTTTGCTTCAGGCAAATCATATTTAGGAACTGCATTCTGGCCAAGTTCGAATAAATTTCACAATGAAGAAGACACTTTTGAGTGTTGAGTCTATGGAATCACTACAGTGACTAGTAAGTGTCACATAAGGTTGAGACACTTGAAGTGCCTTTCGAAAACGATCTGATTTCGCGACAATCTGATAGGCAGCAATCGAATCGCGTGCAATTTATAAAATCGCATTGCTTGCGGGTCACTCCTCCAGCGCGAAAATCACAAATTCGACTGAACTTCACAAATCGTTGTAATCAAACATTTAAAATGAACATTTTGTTAAGCAATAAACAACAATAAAAAAAAAAATAAATGAACGCTACAAATGGCGGAACACGACGGCAGCAATAATAACAACAGCAACTGGGACGAATTCACAAAAAGTGCGAAATTCAGCCGCCTTCATTGTGGCTGGCGTTAGTTACGAGTGTATTCATTATTCTTATGGGTAGCTACGACTACGACTATGAATCTATGTGTGTCTGTTTTTTTGTCAGTATTGGTAACTGTGAGTCGGACTACTGAATGGATATACTAGGAATTATAGTTAAGGCTGCTGTCGAACATAACATAATGATTATGCATGACTTTTGCTTTTGATTGAAAATTTCAGCTAATTACTTATTGAGATATTAAATATTTTGGCGGTGCTTTTTACGGTTCTACTTCTAAAGAAAACTGAATTAAACAACTGATAAGTCTTGTTTTATTTTAAGTTTTTCCGCAGCAATAACAAATCATATTTTTAGGTTCAGTTGCTTCCGTATTCAACATTTTTTACAGAGTATTTCCTCATCGAATATTCAGTTCATAACTTCCGTAATTAAGTTTTTAAATTAAAAAACATGTGAAAATGTAGGCTAACAGGTGTTTTTAACCTATAATAATGAATTTATTTTAAGAAATAAATCTGTTTATTCAGTTGTGTTTCTACAAATTATTGGAAATCGCGAAAAACTTAAGAGTTGATTTACAATTTTTAGTATTATAATTTATTAAATTAATTGTTATTTTAATATTTGTTCAAAATATTCTTATCAACTTGAAGTCATTAAGAAAAGCTTAGGCTCTTATTTGTAGAGTATTTATTTTTGTCTTGACATCCCTGGTCTAAATGCGTTTTTAACACTTATTTGCATAACATTTAGTAATACTGTGTTGAGGGTACTTTGGCTAGTTATTATTATTTTTAGCAATTTGCACATATTTATTTTTAAAAAATTTGTTTATAATCAAGCTTGCTTTCTTTTTTTTATACATATATACCTATTAGTACCTATCAGTAAACGTATCTGTTGTTGAAGAAGTGTGCGAAGCAATCCCGCAAATTGAATCTGTTTCCAAGGGGCCTTTTGTTTATATGTTTATGCGTACCCGTAACACGAGTCAAGTGATCGAAATTGGCGTCACATGCAACCAACTAAAATATCGACAATTAGCGCCTCAAGTTTTAGCACGTGTGTAGGCGGTGCCAAAGTTGAGAATTGTTGCACTTAATTGATATTTTATGCAGATAATTATTGGGACATTAACAGATTGTAAAATGCCATTGAAGCCATCAAACCGTAGCCATGAATGACCGCAGCGAAACGAATGTGAATGAATAGCAGCGTCACAGTACTCTATAGTATGAGTACAACCAGGTCCAACTAAAATAAACAAAGCTAAATACATATATCCGTCGTAGACGTCATACCAATAATTTCTGACTGTCTCTCTTCGAATTGTATTTTTAAACAAGTAAGAAACTTTATACATATATCTTAAGTTCATTGAAAATATTTGAAATCTTGACAGATCAGGTTAAACGTAGCTTTTCTAATGATCAGAGATTCAACTCGTTTATTTTTATTCCCAAAATTCAACATATTCTCATAGCTATAGGCAATAGACTCAAGGTAAGGACGAGCGTCTATTGCTCTCTCGAAGTTGTGCGAATATTGCAATATACTTAAAAGCATTTTGTTATTGTTTTCATTTGTTTTATTTTTTTTTTTTTTTTTTGTTAATATATGTTCTCTACTTGTATACGAGGTCACTTCAGTTGAATGAACTGTTGTTGCTGTAGGAAGTTGTGTAGAATTTTAAAGCTGTTAGCTGTTACAAAACTTAGTGCTTGTAACTGTACGAGAAAAGTTTTGTGAATTTAAGGCAGTTAAATGCGACATATTTATGAAACATTATTTTCAATCTTTTTTGGGATTTATAGCACACTTTTAACAAGTGCTTGCAATTAAAAATTTGCTGTTATACAATGTTTTTTCCGAGTTTAACCAATTGACCTTGTCGCAAATCACAAGAATATTTATACAAATTTTTAGCCCGAGTCACGTATTTTTCGCGATTCCAGAAGCGCACGATATTTTACTTAATATGCAAATAATCATAAAAAAAAATGAATAAAAAAATAAAAACCAACAAGTAAATGTTTGCGCGCTTGATGACAATGACTAAAAATAGCCGTAGCAATTGAAATGTCGTTCCATATAAAGCCCACTACCTTATATTGTTGTTGCTAAATTTAAATCACGGAGCGTCGGTCGTTCAAGTGAGTGGGCAACTGGGTAACAACAGTCCAGGAAACTTGCAGCATCCATAAAAAAAAGTCGATGAAAATCTGGGCGAACATCTCCCAGCTTCAAATTACGTTTATGCTTTGCATATCATGATATTTTCAATTCACAAACACAGAAATGAAACTGTTTATTCACCCATAAAGAGTTAAGGGTATACAACTTTTTAAATGTAATTAAAAGTCTTGAAACATTTAAATATATATATATAAAGTTCTTTGTCCAACTGACCTAGCATTGTACAGGTCAAACGACTTGACATGCGACCTTGAAATTTGGCCGTAATAAACTTAAGATAATTTAATCGTTAAGTTTTCTGCGTTGAGTCAAATCCATGAAATTATGTTTATACTGGTAAATAAATTAAATTCACAAACTAAGCGTAGCATAAACGCAGTAATGGACTGCAGAGATTGCATTTTAAAGGGGGGATGTCAGCAGCATCCACAACAAAAAAGAGCGACAACGAATGCGACAGACAAGTTCAAAGTCAAATCTTAATGTAAAAATATCGTATAAAGGGGGCGCCACAAATGTTGTTGATGATGATCATTACCATGGACCGATCATTATGTCAATTTGTTGTTGTTTTTCTGCTCGGCCAAGCATGCAAACGAATTAAAAACTGGGAACGCCATTGCCCAGGCCATTGCCTAGCTAGCGAAATTAAATTAACATTGGCGCACTGTAACATTTAGTATAGTCGTACACTGATAAAAATAAATGTTCTAAAATCGAAATTTTGGTCTCAAAACTAAGAATTTTGGTCTAAAAAATGCGTCGAGAACATAAAATTCTTAGAACAATATTTATAATTTTCTAACAATTTAAGATTTATAATCTTGTATTAAGAACTTTAATTTTTTAGATTAATATTATTAGTATTTCTAATATGGTCGTCAAATGTTCTTATTTTAGAACAACATATTTAAAATGATTGTGCTTGATTTTAGAAGTTGGTCTGTATTTTCAGTGTATGTGCAGTACAGTTCTCACTAAAACTATTCACATGCCCTGCCCAAAAAAAAACACACATTTCCGCGTGCTTACATGCCGCCAATTAGGCGATTAGCACCGAATAGAACGTGACCCACTGCCTCCGACGATGCTAGCAATTCCCCTGGCTATGGCTATGGCTATAAGTGTGGATGATTTCCAATTTAATCTTGATGTTAGATCACAATTTAGATTTGTATTTTGTAAATTGCAATTAGTTTAATTAATGCATTCTGTCTACGCGAATGTTTACTAAAGCATGTCTAACTAAAAACTCATTTCAATGCGGGTGACTAATGCGAAAACTCAACTGAAGATACTACGACGCTTTTTTAATCATATTATAATAATCATTTGATCTCTGTACCTCATTTAAAACTCGCTTTGAACTTACCAGCTAGTCCGTTAGAATCTGCAAATATTAAAAAAGAATTTGAAATTAATTAAAGTTGCTTCTTAAGAATTATTAATTTTTTATTACGACTACAACTTAAAATAGACTAATCAGATAACCATAAATTATTGACTAGCATTATCTTAAATTATCAAACGATCTTGCCTAAGCAAACAACCATAAGTTAATTCAGAAACAAAGTAACAACAAAGAAAGTAAATAAAAAATAATATCAAACACTTGAGGACATATTTATAACAATTATTCAAAGTTTCTGTTTTCTAGATCTATTTTCATATAAATATTTGTTTTTAAATACAATTTTTCAATTTTTTTCATTATTAAGCATTCGAATCGATGAGTAAATTGTGCTAAATTTATTTATTGACGTTTGATACCAAAAGTGTTGACGTCTTTGCTGTTGGCTTTTTAAAAGTGCTCCGTCACAAATATTGATCTTAATTCTAAATCAGAATACTGTATAGAAATTGAAGCAATTTGCATGACCTGATGAATGGTAATGGCATTATAATTACACACCAACAATTGATATAAAGCCAAACAAGAAAATGTATTTAAATGCAAGAACAACCCTCATTTAACCCTCCCCATTTTTATGGTACCCATAGGGTATTCTAATAAGTAATGTACGAGGGTAAAGCATTTATATTAAATAATCATATAATGATTTATTTATATGGGAAATCGAGTCTTGGAAATCAATTGATAAATATGTCAGTTGGATTTTATTTATTGTCTTTTTATCTAAAACTTTTTAGCTTGTGTGATTGACTGGTAGAATGATTGACTTGTAGTCAATACAGTGTCAAAATTTTCTTAAAACAGACACCAGGAGCGAAACGGAGGGAAAAAGGTTAACAACAATCATATTTTACAAACTTACGTCGAAAGACTTTTGATAAGCTTGAAAAGGCTTTATCACTGGCAAAAAAAAAAATACTTTCTTTTTATTTTATTATTTACCGAAATCCCAATAAATGTTATATAAACTGAATATGCTTCTGACACTTAATGAACAACTTTTTGACAGCTGCAGGCTTAATCGTGTGTCATAAATTATGTACTTTTGTGCTCGGCTCTCTCGGCATATTTAAAATTTTCAAAAATAATAACACAGATAAACCGAGTCAAAAGCAATCAACAAATAAACATTCGTACAACGGCACGTGCTGTAAAACCCATTAAAATATGAATTTTGCGACTACAAAAACACAAAAACCGAAACAAAACAAAAACATAACACGAATCGAGACAGAGAGAGCGATAGAGAGAGAAAGTGAGAGACAGCAGAACGTATTAAATATTTAATCTTTGTGGACGGCAAAATGACATGCAAGACAAACAAATTGCGCATAAATTTATGACCGACACTCGCACTACAACAAATGAATAAATGTACAAAATGAATGATATACTGAGCTTTCAAAGGCAACAATACTTTTTTTTCATCCTTTTTTGATTGCACTTCAACTGACTGTCTAGCTAATTGCAACAAAAAATATCAAAGGAAAATACTGTATCATCACAAATCAAAGAAAATGTTTTTTCTTCAGGGAATAACTTCGTAACCGGTATCAAAACCATTTACCGAAACTAACCGTTTCATTATTAGGACCGAAACCGTTAAGGAAATTCATTCTGTTTTAAGAATCGAAACCGAAACGCTTGTACCGCTACGGTTGTGGTAAAGTTGCTAGGTTAAAGATTTAACAAACTTCCAACTGTCATAACTTGAAGAAAACTGACCCGATTTTTAATCGGAATGTCATTTTGATCATGATTTGGCCCCCAAATTGTTACTGCATTTAAATTTTTATCATCTAAAAAATTTGATATATTTTCGAAACTAAGCCGTCTATCATCTAATATTCCATACCCCTTGACATTTTTTCGGAAACTTTGATCCCTCATAACTTTATCAAAACTTGAGCGATTTTCAAGCGGAATATCATTTTTAACATGATTTGGCCTCTTAATTGATTCTGCATTTAAATTTTTATCATCTAAAAAATTTGATAGATTTTCAAAACTAAGCCATCTATCATCCAATTTTCTATACATACCCCTTGACTTTTTTTCGATAATTTTGATCCGTCATAACTTTATCAAAACTTGAGCGATTTTCAAGAGGAATATCATTTTTAACATGTTTTGGCATCTTAACTTATTTTACATTCAAATTTTGTTAATTTAGAAAATTTCATAATTTTTCATCCTTTTGTAATAATTGATTTGAAACGTACCGAAACCAACGTAAGAGCCGCTTAAATAATATACTATGTAATAAAAGATCGCTATTGACAAGTTCGACTGTACTTAAAGGTTACTCTCTATATATTGGGTTTTTTGCTATCGTTTTTTGCTTTGGGGATTACACTGTTGTTAAGCTTATCAGTTGCTCAATGTAGTCATACAATATTCGAACGTATTTATAAAAAGAAAACAAACAAAAAATTAAATAAAATTAAAAAACTTTCTGCAATGAATTTGCAGATTATTTTAAGTGGCGCCCTTTAATCGATTGTGGCGCTGAGCGAATACTCGAAGCGTGACCAAAGTACAGTGGAGCACACAACGCAAAAAGTAAGGAAGTGATATTCGATTAGATAATACCCGGTAATCAGGTATTGTAGTCTTTTGTACTATTGAATCATTCGTGCTTATCCATTTAAATATGTTTACACAATATTCCCATTTTTTGAATATGGTTATCTTAGAACTGACTGAATTGATTAACATTTTTAATTTTTTTGGAGCACATACAAATCAATGCAGCCCACTGTATATCCTATGTGCTCTATTGATGAGTACAGGGTATAGAAATTTAGGTGCATCAAATCAATAAACACAACAAGCAGGCGACAAACTGCACGTGGCAATAACAATAACAATAACAATAATGAGAGCAATAATACTGTCAGCAGATTGGCGTCTTGGCATCAACATCATCAACATTATCAAGAACTCAACATTTCAACATCGGAATTGAAATTTGTGGCATAATTGCAGCAACGGATGCGACTAATTGTAAACGCAAATTGGCAGCCAATAAAAGTGAGGTGTAAATGGCAGATTGGGGTTGTATTATTGGAATGAGGTAGGAGTTGATTTACTTTATAGGGATAATAGATAAGATGGGGGATAAAGAAGTTGTTAAGCTTAGATTAAATATTTAAATATTTTATTTATTTATTTACGACTAAAAGCAGTCGACAAAGAAATGAAAACTAAGTAGAAAAATTGAACTTAGAATTAAAAATAAAATTAATGTTAAATATAAATTATGAACTGTAAAAAAAAATTAAAATTAGAGCTGGGGTAAGCAAAAATTATAAATGAAAAACCCAATCAGATCAATAAAAATTAGTGATTAGTTGATCAATTGAATTAGCAGGCATTTTGTAAATCACAATTTAGGCGCGTGGCGACTTGTTAAATAATAGATATATTTAACAACAATTTGGGTTGTGTCAACAAAATGCGAGAATAGCCAAGTTCACAACCACTTAAATTGTTTACAATTAACCTTCAAAAATTAGTGTGAGAAAATTAACCTTAGTGACGAGTTAAGGCATAATGCAAAACAACTGTAACTGCAATAATAATAACAACAACAACAAAAACATCAACAATAACAAAATCCACACGAGTAATAAAAAACGATAACACGCTCAATTCTTTATTGCATAATGGACGTGACGTTCTTCAAAATGCAAATGCAAGGGAGAAAGGAGGAAGAGAAGAGGGGGAGAGGGGAACAAACAGCTGGCCGGACAGCTGCTGTGGCACCCACAACAAGAGGCATGCAACTAATTGAAGCTAGTTGTCGTCGCAGTAGACGTGACGCAACGTAACGTAATGTAACGTAACGACGACATCCATTTGAAGTTCGTATCAATTAAGAAAATGCTGCAATTCAATCAATTGTGCAGGCGAAGCTTGACCAATGCGCTTGGACGCCAGTGTAGGCCGCTTTGCACGCGCGTTCCAATTCCAAACTGACACGCATAACCTCACACAACTACAAGCGCATTCTCTGAGTCACCGTCGCAACGAGACAGAGAGAGAGTTGCGTGTGTGTGTGTGTGTGCGCTCTCTCACTCTCTATCTCTCGCTCTCTCTCTGCAATATGTATGACAACAAGCCGGTATTTCGTTTTCATGTTATTTCCGCAACGAATGAAAAGTTTAAAAAGCAAACTCAAATAAAATACATACATGCTTGTATGCTAAAAACGATAAGAACTAGAACCAGTTACTCAGATTCAAATAAGCGAGTAAAAACAGAATATGAAACCAACCTGTTTTCCTTTTGCTTCCGCGGCAGCGACACAGTCGGCAAAATCGATGAAAAACCAATAGACTTGATGTCAGCACTGAGGCACAGGACGACACTGTTGCCTTTAATTAGCCCGGCTGTGGTAAGGTGAATAATGCCACCTATTTAATTTGATTCCAGTTAAAATTCCACAGCAACAGAGAAATCAACGCAAGCTGAAAGTTCAGCGTGACAAAACGTTTCTTTCTTTCTTTCTTTCTCTTTCTCTCTCTCGTTGTTGCTAGCTTTTATGCTGCAGTGGAGGAGGGGGGCGGTTTTTTTTTAGTGCTACGCTGGCAATCCGATAATGCTGCTTATTTAATGCACTGTTATCCACTGCACTCGAATCGTCATCGACTCTGTTCTTAATTAATTAACTTTTTGCACTTTTTGCTGTCTGCCAACTTATGAAAATTGAACGCAAAATTCACGAAACGTCGTTTGGCAGCGGCACGAAATAAATATACAATAAAAAAGAATTTGTATTGCGCGTTTCGTTTTCATTTCGTTGCGTTGCGTTCTCTTGTTTACCATTTGTACCACAAAACTTTTGAGAGAGTGGGAGAGAGAGAGAGAGAGAGAGTGGCACAGCATTTTAGTAGCTTACAACACTAAAACTTTCAGCACTGGTGTGCTTTGGCGCCCTTAGAAGATTTCAAAAATAGGCTTGGCTAGTTGTGTTTAGCATAAACTTAAAATACTTTGAATTTTAATAAGAAAAATTATATAAAGTGTGTGAATTAAAAGATTATTAACAGTATTTACCGTTTGTATGATTGATTTCCCTTTAACGACAATGTTCTTAGTGAACTTGTTTACACTAGGAGTATTGCATCCGCCGGACTCTCATTCCGTTCTGCTCGCTTGACACTAATGCGTCAAATACGGCGCATCTTTGGATGCCGTAAATGACCAAAATCCAATCAGTCAACGACGACGATGACAAAAACCAATCAACTAAGTGTCCAGTTGCCAAGAATTAGCATAAGAAAGAAAGCGTCGTCGTATAACTGCAGACATGAAAACCGTTTAGATCCAAATGAAATTTTACACCCGAAGGGCGCTCGTTAAACGGGCCACGTCAGCGGCCCATTTGCCAATTTTGTTGGTATTTTAGTTGCTGCTGTTTACAGAGCATCATCCCTTCTCCCTACTTCCTATCCTAGACGATCCTTTGACTACGACTGCCACTTGTCTGGCAAGTTTGACTTAAGTGCAGTTTTAGCGAGGCGCCTGTCTGGATAATGTTACGGATACGGGGATTTTGTCCGTTTGCCCGCTGTAAACTCGACGAACGTGTTAACTGCAGGTGTTTGGCATTTGAGTTACGTGCGAACGCAACAAATTGTGCAGCATTTGCACCCAACCACACATAACTGCAACACCCTGTGCCACCCTTCACCACCCTGTCACCACCCTTCGACTGCAACGGCGCATGTAATTAAATGTCAGCAGCTGATGCGCGATTCAACAGCTTATCCCCATGTTGTGGGGCGCCACAGTTGCCCCCTCCCCTCCTCTCCCCTCCTCACCCCTTAAGTTCCCTCAAACTTGCCCCATTTGCGGTGCTGAAGGGGTAGCAAAATCTGCGCGTGACATAATCCGATATAGTCCGAGGGATTACAGCAAATGGGGTAATGGCCACTGGAATCATTTAACAGCTCACAACTCAATCGAGCTCGGAGAAAAGCTGCAGCTCTTCAGAATGCGCATTGAATTCAATGAATCACTTGAACTGACGATGAGACTATTGCACTTTATTTATGTGAATAAGTTGAATAAGAAATGAAGTAACATTCTTGGAATTTTTAACTCTGACTATTCGAAAGGTGATTGAGATTTTTTTGTACACTCTGAAGAGTAAAAAGTAATGAAAATATGAAGATAAATTCAGTAATGACAAACAAAGATTATTTTCAATTTTGTAATTCAATAAATCAATATGATTTTTATGTTAAATCAAAAAAAAAATATATATATGTATATATATACATAAACATAATTTTTTAAGATTGTATGTGTTTTTATTTTTTTTAAACCCAAATATAATGTTTGCAGACTTTTATGAAATTATTTTAAGCTAATCATAATCATGGATCAACAATTCTTTTTAAGTCATGAACTACTATATAATTTTTATAAAAAAAACTTATGATGCAAATTTTTGAAAAGAAAAAAATTATATTATTAACAAAACTTTAATATTATAATCAATATTATAAGCTTAGTAAGTTATTTTACAGTTTTTGTGTTAGTATGGAAAAGTCTTTTAAATTATGGATTATATAGTTCTTATAAATTAAAACATTTATTTTATAATTTTTTCTTAGCTTCTATGCAAATTTTCTAAAATTTCCTAAGGAAACAAACTATACTATAATTTGATTGTTTGCTTAAGTTTTAAGGTTGCGAAATCAATTAGCTCCAGAGTTGTGGAATTCTCCTTTGCCCCTTTTCCTCTTGACCAGCTGACAGCAATTGGACATTGATGAAGCTGAGTGTGCGGTAATTAGGATTTGATGCTGCGCCTGTTACCAAATGCCCCTCATTGGACTCACATTGTTACCAGTTATGTGGCAACAATTAAAATGCCACACGCTGTGCTGTTTGACTGTCCAGCGGACAGACGGACGGACGGACAGACGGACGGACGGAAGATGGACGGACGGACGGACAGACGGAGGGACAAACAGTCTCCTGTGCAGGGAGACGTCTGACTCAATGGAACGTGACGCTGCAACTGGACTCATAATGCATCGACAGCCGTCGTCATCAGGTTGTGATTCCGAGCCCTACACAATGCACTAAATGCAATCACTTTGAGTGCCTTGATATATTAGTGAATGGTGTGAGGGAATAGGAGTCAAGGATTGTTATCCTGCTGATGGGAACTAAAGAGCCAGCTAAGCCAAGTGACTCGTTAGGCAGCTCATTTGGCAGCCGCACACGTTCCGGCTAAAGTTCAGGATGCAGCTGAAGGAGGAGCAGAAACAGGAGCAGGAGCAGGAGCCGGAGCAGGAGCGGTTCCTTGTCTCAACTTCATTTCATTTGCAGTCTAAGCTAGTTAAGAAATAACACAGCAAATGTCATCAGCATAAGTAAAACAACCGAAAAGGAAACGGCAACAGGAGTCAGCCAACACCTGAGGTGTACTTATGGCATGGCATTAGCATTCCTTACAGCCAACCAGTCAGTCGGCAGATAACAAAAACACGCACAACAATTGCTGGGAGACTAAACAAGGCAAAGGAAGAGCAAGAGGAAGGGAAAGAGAAAGAGGAAGAGAAGGTCCTCCACATGTGGCAGCTTGTTTGCGTCGGAAAGGCTTCAGCGATTTTATGGCAGCACTTGGAGCCGACCAATGTCGATGGTGGCAATGGAAATAAACACATTTTCAAGCTCAATGCCAGCGAAAAGTACAACAACAACAACTAGAACAACAACAACTAGACCAACAACAACTGCAAAGAGTCAGAAAACAAAGCCAAACAGAAATAGCATAGAAATGGAAAAGAACTGGCCTTGCCTGGGAACCGATATTGGGTATGGTATTGGGGCAACCAACACTGACAACAAAATAATGTTTCAAAATCCAGATTTTGGTCTCAGAGCTAAGAATAGTGAACTAAAAAATGCGTCGAGAACATAAAGTTTTTAAAGTTTGAACATACTTCTTAGTTTTGAAAACATTTCAAATAATATCAAATTTTTTTTAAAAGAATAATTATAATTATTGTAATAATAAGATTATATATAATTATAATAATAATGCTATTGCTTTATTGCCATTTTAGATTTATACATTTTTTTAAAGCTAGCTTTACATGTTAGTATCAGAGATTACATTTAATATTTTTTCAGCTGAGAATTAATTTCTTTTTTTATGTTATTTAAATTAACAAAGAAAATGTATTATTTTATGTTCAAGAAAAATTGGCATCAAAAACCTTGAGAAATTTGGTGATTTTAAGTTAATTTCTAAGCTTACTGACTACTTAGAAACCTAATAGTTATCAAATTAAATGTTCTGATAAAAATAAGAAAGATTTTATAATTTAAAAATTTTTCATTTTTATTTTATTTTGATATCCTTAAATACTTTCATGTCTTGGTATTTTTTTTAAATATACCAAACAATTTTAGATTCTGATTCTTGCATTAAGAATTTCGATTTTTTAGAATAATATTCTTAGTATTAGTAATATGGTCTTATTTTAAGAAATGTGTCAAGGGAAGAGAGGGACAGTAAAGAAAAAAAATTTTTATTTTCCAAATTTAATGCAGAATGAAAATAGAGGCTAAATAATGATAAAATTGATAATCCGGAAGAAAATCGACTTAAATTTGACAAAGTTATGACATTTCGAAGTTTTTGGAAATGTGTCAAGGGAAGAGTATGGAATTGAACTGTTCTTGATTTTAGAAATTGCTGTTTTTTTCAGTGTAGAGGCTTCATTTTCCCCCACCGTCAGATAGCGGACATATAATGAAGTTTCGCAATCTCGTTGACTGTGGCATAGCGTCTGGCTGTGACGGGATGCGAGGGAGGAAGAGGAAGAGAAGGACCAGAAGGAGGAGGAGGAGCAGGAAGTGATGCAATTGAAGGTGGATCGCCCATTGCTGCCGGCTCAAGTGTGATTACATGGCCATGTTCGTTGGCATCGAGTGTTTGTGGCATAATATTATTGTTTTTGTGCTCGCGTGTGAAATCAAACTCAATGCAATGCCAAAAGGATTAAAAGGATACAGCGACTGCCATGACGTTGCGCATACGCTCCGTATCCCAGTCTCCTCCCCTCTCCTCTCTCCCCCTGCTACTCAACAATTCCAACGGGTCACAAGCAACTGCAGAGCTCTCTGCAACTCGCATCGACAGCTTGTAAGTGTAAACAGATACATAAACTGAACTCAAATCGGTTAGAAAGACTTTGGAAATACGCTACTCACTTTTTATTGGAAGAGAAACGAAATGAAGTTTTCATTTAAATAGATACTAAGAAAATTCACTGCTTAAAAATATAAATATATTTATATTATTTAGCTATTTTAGTTTTATTATGTTTCATATTTGTACTTTATAATGAGAATGAAAATAATATCTATGGAAACAATTTTATAATAAATAAATCAATGTGATGAAATATTCTTTTAATAATTTGGATTAAACAAAAGTTTCAAATTTAGTCGTAATGATCTAAGTCCGTAAAAAACCCAAAAAAGCCCAAATATTGCCAATAAATATTTTATTTGAATTTAATATTTTTTTCATAAAAAAAATAATAAATAATAATGTTATTCTGTAATTTTTAAATAAAAATAAACATAAATTTGATTTTGAAATTACTTAATTTATAAATATATAAATATATAAATTACTTAATTTATAAATGCTAAATATCCTATTTGAATTTAATATTTTTTCAACATGGAAAAAAATAAATTATAATGTTGTTTCGTAACTTTTAAATAAAAATTATAAACCTAAATTTTATTTTGGAATTATTAAATTTATTAATGCTAAAAATCCTATTTGCATTTAATATTTTTTCAACATGGAAAAAAATAAATAATGATGTTATTCCGTAACTTTTAAATTAAATATAAAAACTTTTATTTGATTTTGCAATTTTTTAATAAAAATCTTTAAATACAAAATGCCATAAAAAAAAAACTTAAATATAAATATTGTAAGGTATTTTCTATTTAAAAACTTAAAACAGTTATGGGCTTCGCTAAAAATACTTTTGAGAGTTGCTTTTGTAGGGAGTTCAAAATGATCTAAGGACTCTTTGCATAGATGATGGCAAAGGTTTTCCCCAAATGGCAGACGATTCACAGATCAGCATCAGTTGCAACCACAGACAACTCAACAGGCAAACAACAACAACAACAACAACGACAACAACAGCAACGAGAATAGTAACAACAACAACAAGCAAAACAACATGAACCAAAATGACAATACAAGAGGAACTTGAAGTATCGTACAGTTATTTGACTTTTAACTTTTATTCCTTTATGTAGTTTAGATAAACGTTTGTGGCATGCCATAAATACGCAGCTTGCAACTGCAGCATGCCACAAGCAATCCTCCAAGAAGCGAAAACAATGCCAAAGGGATGCCGATGTTTCGGAACCAGAAACTTGGCCAAAAACTCAAAAACTTATGCCACTCACCCTGTGATGATGTCCTTCCAGCGATGATAGACAATCAGCAGACAGCCGACAAATGAGTGGGCAAAGAAGAGAGGAAGAGGGAGAAAGAGAGAGAGAGAGAGTGGAAAGGACTGTTGCAAGTTGCAACTCCTGATTTATGTTGTAAGTGTAACAAGCTTGCCACTTTGCACTTGACTTTGCGACAAAGTTTTTGCTCTCTACAATTTGCTGCCCCGTCTGCCTAACGGTGTGCGTGTGTGTGTGTGTGTGTGTGTGTGTGTGTGTGTGTGGCATGTTTAAGTTGCAGCTGCATTTCGCGCACTTTCACGCTCGATAAAAATGCTCAAGTTATTTTTTGGGCGAAAACTTTAAGCAGCGAAAGTTTTAATTAAATTCACACACACACGACGAACTCAAGTTGTGCATCTAATTACAGCTGGCAGGTGTAAGGGAAGGTGTGGCAGGGTAATGTGTCTGTGGCTGCCATCATTATCGACAACATCTTAAGCACTCAACACATTGACAGGCATTTTGCCAAAGTCGACCTGCAAAAGGCAAATAAACAGCAGCTGCAGCCGCAAAGTATGCAACACGTTTCGCCAAAAGAGTTATGCAACGAGTCGGTGGAGGGGGAGGGGGGCAGGGGAGCTGTTGCAAAGGGGTCAAATAAATAAATAAACACACAATTGAATGTGGCAACCACAACACTTATTTCCCCTAAACGGTGCCACAAATTATAGAGCCTCTTCATGCGGGTCTCAATTTGACAAATTTAAATGCAGACATATTTTTGGGGCTCTATTTTAATTTCTTGAGAAAACTTTGGTATTAAGAGTTTCCTTTAATTTAATAAAATCTATCAAAATTAGAGTGATTAATTATAAGTAATGTAAAAGACATTTTGCAATTTAATACATTTTCAGTACTAAGATAAAGAAAATTATATAAATACTTAAATTAAAACTATCTATCAAAATTAAAGTGATTTTTTATAAGAAACATAATGTAAAAGATGTAATATAAATTTAATACATTTTCAATACTAAGATAAATAAAATTAAATAAATACTTAACATAAAACTTAAACTTAACAAATTATATAAGCACACTAAATGAAAAGATATCTGATAGATTGTAGTTGTAAAAATTGACAGCCCAAAATATTAGTTTATTACTCTCTCTCTGTATTTATCAAAAGTAGTCAATTTAAAGATTTTTACGAAAATCAGATATATTTTAAGAACTTTGAAAACAAAATCGACCTTTTTTTCAGGAAATGCAAAAAATAAAATAAAATCACTTAAAATCACAAATAGTTTTTAAAAATGAACTTCAATCGGCAAAGCTAGACATCACACACACACTCTTAACACACACACACACACACACACACACACACACACCTTGGCACACCTGCAGACATCGAGTCAAACGCCTGCGAAATTGAATGCGAAATTTCCTTTGTGTTTTGTGAGTTCAAACTTATTTCCACTAGCACGAGTTCTACCATACACACAGATAAATATACATATATAGATATATATATATGTACATTTATAGAGACGAGCTTAAATCGGAATCTGAAAATAGTTGCCACAACATTTTTTCCTCTAAGAGATTTTTGCGCTACAAAGGATTTTAAATGCCAACACAAAACTGAAGTTGGTCAAAACCTACAAAATGAGGTAAGAAAACATGAAATAGAATAAAATAAAAATGATGTAAATAAATTTGAGCTGAAGCTTATTCCGTTTTAAACAGGGACTGTAATCATTATAAGTTTTATTATAAAACTCAAAAAATAATCATTATTTTATGTGTTTTATTATTTTACTTACTTTTGAGCAAAAAGTAAAACTCAGGAATAATTATTATTTCTAATTTAGAAATTCTAAAAGAAAAAAAACTCATACAGTAATGATTATTTCTTGAGTTTTATTTTTGATTAAAAAAAAATAAAACTCAAACTCAAAATTTTTTAAATCAAAAATAAAACTCAAGATGTTATTTTGACTTTTTTAAAAGGAATATATGGACAATATTTATATACATTCCTCGTCAGTGAACCATTTATTTTTAAGTTTAAAACTAATGAATATTTTATGAGTTAAATAATAGAAATCATAAATCTTCACATCATGGTGCAATTTCATAGATTACTATTCAAGAAAAATTTTGGTATATTTCAAGATATTTTACAGTTACTAGAAGTGAATGATTTTTTCATAGTCAATACTTACTCTTCCTTTTTTTAAATCTTCAAGATAATTACATTGAAAAAAATGCGTATAAATTTAAATTAATCAAAACTTTGCTCATCAGTCTCAAACCAGGATAGGAGCATATGAGAACTACATATATGGAAAAGCTAGTCGTTGTTGTTGTAAACATTGTTGTTGTGATTCACAACACACACATCTCGTTGTGGCTGTCAGTTGTTCAGTTGTTGTGGCTTTTTACTTCGTCAGAAAGCGTCAAAAGTCAGTGGCAGTCAGTCACCGACGCAATGAAACGCGACGCGAAGCGGCGAACAATTTCAAAGTTGAATTGAGTTTGGTTTTCGCAGATATGCAGTTTGCAGGACTCATCATGGAGGATATGCTATTTGTCTGGCTGTTTGTTTATCATGCCCGGAGTACAGGGTATTCCCATTGGCACTGGGGCTGAGCAATCCCAGAGGCAATATGCGCATCGTTTGTCGATAATGAAAGATTTGACAAACCAGAAACAAAACTCGCGACTTGTGTGAATCACACATTTGAGCGGACTTATGATAGATATACTATATATATGTAAGCATCTACTTATACTCATTCTCAAATGTACACTTATTCAGCGTTCTCGCGCGCTCTCTCTCTCTCTCCCTCTCTCTCTCTCTCTCTCTTGCGCTGCTTCTCTTTCTCACGAAAGCCAATTGACTCAGCGCCCTCTGTTTCATTCCAGACTGAAGGCAGTACGTATTTAAAATTTACACAATGAACACTACGTCAATTCCAGTTCCACAATTTCGCATAAGTGCGTTATATTTGATACCATCTATACTCATCTCATCGGTGTTATTGATCTGTTATATCTATTACGGTTATCTGTGTGTGCGAGAGTGTTGTAAAAGGAAGATGGCCGACAAACACGAAACACCCTGTCAGCCTGTCAGTCCATCTCAACGCAGATTTAGCGTAGTATGCAGCACCCGTGAAACCCATCAAAATAGACAGACAGAGCTCTATTGAATATATATACAATTCGAAACACAATAATTCGAGTTTGCAGTACAAATTATATTAAACGAACGCAACTTTCTTATCGCATCAGAAATATTAATGTAAATTAATTATACATATAATAATACTCATCAGTATTTGCATGATGCAGTCAATGTTTTTTGCTCGAATATGCCGAACAATATTGAACATTCGATATAAGAAAATTGTACACTGTTCCGCAAGTTTCAGTGAACTTGCTATGTATTATAAGCTCTGTAATGTTATTAAAAATGTGAATGTAATAATATGTTATTAAAATTGTGAATGTAATTAAAATGTTGTTAAAAATGTGAATGAAAATGAATAAATACAACTGATAATCATTAATTGACATTTACGCATGTCAAAGCGTAAGTTATCAGCGAGATCTCGCTCAGTGTAGGTTAATTTAATTAAAAAAGTACTTTCGCAAAGTTGTTAACAAGTTCGACTACTCAAGTCAAGTAGAGAATGCTCGAATGAGAAATACCCTAAGTAAGCAGATAGAAAAGAACTTGATTTGTTTCATTTGTGATTGTTTATAAATTTCTGTCGAAAAGATCATATAATATATAAGAGAAAATCAAACTAAATTTGAATGAAAAAAATGTTTAAAAATGCTATTTTATACCTGTTACCCTTTGACATTTTTCGAGAACTTCGATCATAACTTTATCAAAACTTGACCGATTTTCAAGTGGAATATCATTTTGAGCATGATTGGGCCTCTAAATTGACTCTGCATTTAAATTTTTATGATCTAGAAAATTTGATATATTTTCGATACTAAGCCGTCGATCATCCAATTTTCCATACATACCCCTTAACATTTTTTCAAAAACTTTGTTCTGTTATAACTTCGTCAAAACTTAACCGATTTTCAAGCGGAATGTCATTTTTGTCATGATTTGGCCTCTAAATTGATTCTGCATTCAAATTTTTATCATCTAGAATATTTGATTTATTTTCGATACTAAGCCGTCTATCATCCAATTTTCCATACATACCCCTTGACATTTTTTCGAAAACTTTGATCTCTCATAACTTCATCAAAAACTAACCGATTTTCAAGCGGAATGTCATTTTGTTCATAATTTGGCCTCTAAATTGATTCTGCATTCAAATTTTTATCATCTAGAAAATTTGATATATTTTCGGTTTTAGCCCATCTATCATCCAATTTTCCATACATACCCCTTGACATTTTTTCAAAAACTTTGATCTCCCATAACTTCATCAAAAACTAACCGATTTTCAAGCGGAATGTCATTTTGTTCATAATTTGGCCTCTAAATTGATTCTGCATTCAAATTTTTATCATCTAGAAAATTTGATATATTTTCGATTCTAAGCCGTCTATCATCCAATTTTCCATTCATACCCCTTGACATTTTTTCGAAAACTTTGATCTCTTATAACTTCGTCAAAACTTAACCGATTTTCAAGCGGAATGTCATTTTGTTCATAATTTGGCCTCTAAATTGATTCTGCATTCAAATTTTTATCATCTAGAACATTTGATATATTTTCGATTCTAAGCCGTCTATCATCCAATTTTCCATACATACCCCTTGACATTTTTTCGAAAACTTTGATCCCTCATAACTTTAACAAAACTTGACCGATTTTCAAGTGGAATATCATTTTGAGCATGATTTGGCCTCTAAATTGATTCTGCATTTAAATTTTTATTATCTAGAAAATTTCACATTTTTTTCGATTCCAGCCATCTTTTCCATTCCCCTAGAAAATTTGATATTTATTCAATAATAAGCCATCTTTTATCCAATTTTACATATTTATCCCTTGAATATTTTCTCGACTATCGCCTTTCTCACTTGTTTTTTCTTTAATGTAGATTTCTCTTATGCCTTCATAATATACATACACTCATGTAAGTAATCTTTTTTAAAGTCATATTTATGAGTGTAGGGTAAATAATAATAACAGCCTCACCCAAAGCTTGTTCTATAATTAGTTCATAAATACTAAACACAAGCTTTGCATTTACTCTATTGTTTCCAAGTTAAATAATGACGCAGAGAAACCCGCAGCGTAAAGCCACAAATCAATGCTCTTATTTATATGTACGGGATCTGAAGTGTAAAGTTTTTAAAGGAATTTCTGCCATCGGTTTGATTTCAGTTCAGTTTTAATTGCAAAGCAATTCGCCTGTGTTTTCTGGATTTAAAAAAATAATGGATATTAAGAAATTTTTTGAAGATCTTTGGGAAACTTTAACTGAAAAGAATGAACATCTGCAAATACCATTAATTTATGTGGTAGCTCCTTTGAGTGCTATAGCACTGATGTTACTAATCTGTTGCTGTTTCTTTTGCATCAGAGCCTGCTGTGATAACGAACCCGAAGTTCACATCATTCCCAGTTTTCAACCAACCGTACGTCCTCGTTATGCTAATAATGATATAATCCGGAGAAGAGAGGATCAATTAGATGGACCCAGTTGCAGTAGGAGTAGGAGTGACTTGGATATAATACAATCCGAAACGTCTGTCGAGTTGGATGAAAATGCTGTTGATAAAGTAAATGCCATGTACAAGAAGCGCAACTATCAAGTGCCCAAATAAATAAATTTGTCAAGAAATACGAGTTTCGTGTACTTGTACCTTAAATAGTACTTAAAGTGTGAACGTGCTTTGGGTTTTCCTGTGTACGGCAGGTCATAAATTTGTCAGGATACGCTCTCTGCACTTGTTGTGCTGACGTTTCTTTTCACGAACCGCAAATTTAGCGTCTCACAGTGGCTTTTTTGTTGGTCTTTTTTGGCCATCATTCACAGGACTGAATGTGCTAATAAACGGCCTGACAAAGGACTTGAATTGAGATATGACATTGAGTTAACTAAATTAAGAAAATGAGCAGTTTTACATATGAGTATGCTTTTGCAGCTCTTAGTCACGAGTTTATTATTGAAAAGATTCGATTTCTGAGGCCATCAGTCCGCGCTAGTTACGAAAGCAGCACGAAGATTGCAAAGGCGACTATTTTAAATATATACTTGAGATAAACTATTGAAGCTCTTAGTCAGAGATTTAATTTAATTTCTTTCCAAGGGACTGCAAATAATAGTTATGAAGTTAAAATAAATTGAATACAAAACAATTTTTATAAAAAAATTGAAATTAATAATTATTTTTAATTTCTTATCATAAAAATCTATTATTACAAAATTATTATTAGTTTCAATATTTATTATAAAAAGCAAATATACAAATATTTACATTCAATTTTTATTCAATTTATATCTTTCAATATAATAGAAATTGACAAATAATTTTTATTTTCGATTTTCATAATAAAAATTGAAATTAATTATATATTTTAATTTTTAAATTAAAAATTGAAGTTACTATTTATTTTGAACTTTTAAATAAAAATCTAAGCTAATGGTTATTTTTTCACTTTTTTTTTTATAAAAATAAGCAAATAATTTATATTTCATTATTTGTATTTTAAAAATAATAACTGTTTTCTTTTTCATATATGACTAAGACTTTAATCATTAATCGAGCTGAATAAATAAAGTCCATGGTATTTATATTCTTATAATAATTTAATACAAGTGTTGGTGTTAGTTGTTGAAATTGGTACGTAATTTTAAAGATTGATTAGCTGTTTGAACTTCAAATTCAATTTATTATATGCCGTGTGCCAAACTGAAATGAAGTTAAATTAGCCAAGTTTATACAAAGTGCTAGTTGGAGCAGCTCTTAACTGGTCACCTTACTGGCCAAATTGAAACGCTAAAATAATTTACGGCCCAAGTACAACCGGATACCGAGTACCGAGTACCGAGCACCGAGTACCGAGCTACTCTATTGGCAATGTCCTGCCAGCTTTTCCTCCTGACTTGATGGCTGGCACGTTAGACGCCAGCGAAATGCTCCCAGTTGGAAAATTAGTTTAAAAATACGTTGGCAAAGAGGCAAAGGACTAGATGAAATAGGAGCAGGAGCAGAAAAAGGAGCAGGAGCAGGAACAGGAGCTGGTAACGGGGAACATTCACTGACAGCATTCTGCATCTTTGTTGTTGTATTTTTTGGTGTACTCTTTTTTATAGCAACGTGCCGCATGCGTTTTGGGTGGCATAAAAATTCACTTTGCCAGCCATTTGGCTCCAAAGGGGCAGTTCAATAAACGTGGCCAAAAAAAAAAAATAAAAATAAAATTTCGTGTTTTACAATTTTATTATGTGACGCTTGTCGCGCGTTTCGGTTGCAACAAATATTGAATAAAACATTTTATCAGTTGGCTGTCGTTTTTTTTAAGTGTTTGTTGCCTTCTTGCCACAAGTTGGCTCATTGTGTGGCGCTTAAGTAATTGCATTTTAGTGGACACACGTTGCATGCTTGAACAAACCTTTAAATCATTCAACATGCCACCGTTTATGCCGTTTGTTTATCTTGCGACCATAAATTAACGCATTACCCATTTGTTGTTGTTGTTGCTATTGTTGTTGTCGTTGTTGTTGTCATTGTACTTGTGCCAAAGCAGGCATCGAACTGTTTGCATTCTGACCGTTGCATTTGGCCATGCAGCTGCTGCCGTCAAAGTCGTGGCCATTGTGGGGTTAACACTGCGGCCCAGCTTGACCACAATCGAAGTCCAACGAAGACCGGATACGAAAAACTCACTCTGATCATTAATTGTCCAGCTAGAAGTGTGTGTGTGTGTGTGTGTGTGTGTGTTTGAGTGTGGCAAAAGTTTGCCTAACATTTTGTTTGATTTACTCCTTCAAAACTTCAAACTTTGCCTCTTTTCTGGCCACCCAAAGAAATGGCTCTTTGTTTCCTCCTAATGAGCCAATTTAGTTGCATTCAACGAAATTTTGAAATTGCACTCTGTCTGTCCCGTTTACGCTCTCGACAACTTGGCCAATTGTCCAGGCAATGGCCAAAGCTTTGAAATGTTAACTAGTTGGCAGTTGGTGTCAAAATTGGTTCTTAACGGATACGAGACTCAATGAGGAAATTAGGTATATTAGAGTGGCTCAATTTCTATGGAGTTAAAAATAAGGAAAAAAGCGGTTATGAAAATCGTAATCTGCGATGAATTCTAAGAAAAATTGCACAAGAAACCATGGGTCTCAAATAAAATCGTGCTTCCAACTTTTACAGAGAAGTTATACTAAATTTAAGACCCAAATAGAGGGAGATTTATGATGAATTTAGAGATAAAACTAAGTTGGCGGTCTTATTTCAATTGAATTTTAAAATTAATGCAAAATAACCTTTTTTATTGAATCTACTAAGAATCTTGTCAAAGGTTCGAATGTAAAAGTTCAATTTAAAAAAATTAAAAAAAAAACTAATTCTTGTCTCTAAATTTTTTTTTTTTTTTTGAAGTAAGTAAGTAAGTAAGTGGAAGCTCGATATTGATTTTAGACCCATGGTTTCTTGGGCATTTTTTCTTTGGATGAATCGCAGATTACGATTTACATAACAGCTTTGTCTCGAAAAATTTGACCTACATTAATGTATACATCATGCTAAAGATTTAATTCAAGTATTAAGATAATCCGCAAAGAATTCTCATAACATATATAAATAATTTTAAATTCTTTAACATAACTAGTTCATATGTAACTAAGAAGTTTGCAAATTGAACTTATGTTTTCTTTTGCTTTACGGACATCAGATACTTGCGACAGGCGTCCAGTGAATGACGTTTTAAATAGCACTCCTGACTGAAGTATTTGCCACACTGTCCGCACTGAAATTCCCAAAGATGATGACCCATTGTCCGTTGATGAGAACGCAGATTAGAGCTGTCGATTTTAAGCCTGATAAATTAAACCTTTTTTTTAAATAAGTGTAACTCACCGATCGGCAAAGGACTTTTGGCAGCTCTGTTCGGGACAGACAAATGGCTTTTCACCTGTGTGAATGCGTTTGTGGGCAACCAGCATCCAGGAATGATCGAATTTCTTGTTGCAATTATCGCAGTTGAAATACTCGCCAGGTTGACGAAAGCGACGACGATCCGGAGTTTTTCTGACAGCCTCCTGTTTGCTTTGATCAGATTGTGGAGTCCTGGGAGATCCATTAACTGTCAGTTGTGTGAGTTTCCTGCGGGATTCTGCTCGCTTTAGAATATCCGGTTTTCTGCCACGTCCTCTGCCCTTGGTCAACACTTTGATCCTGCCCAACTTGACGCCTCCATGTCGTTTGCTCTCCACATAATTACTCTCTTGACCAGGCAACTCTATCTCCCAAATGGTGTGACTGAATCCGCAGTTCGGATTCGACTCGATGGCCATTAACTGTAAACCACTTGCCTCCTCCATCCTCCGACGCTCCACAATGGGTACATTATCCCCGGTTCGCCAATCGCTGCTCGGCTCTCCACTTCCATAGTGAAAAGTTCGGCTCCAGGGCTTTGGTTCCCCACTTCCCCCCGATTTATGTGACCCGCTTGATCCTCGGCTGTTGTTGCTACTCATACTCGTGACTGCAGGACGCGGCATTTGTGCCATATTGGGCACAACTTGGCAAATGGCTGAGAAAATGATTTAGATATTTTCATACACTTTTCACAATTCTCTTACCTTCATAGCGGTCATAGAAGCGCTCATTCTTGCGATCATAGCGATTTGAGAACAAACTGCGAAAAAGTTTCGGCATAGTTTTTTATTCAAACTTTTGATACGGAAAGACTTTTACATGCTAAGCATTAAAATTGTATCACATTTGTCAAATGTTAACTGAAGGAACTGACAGCTTCTAGGGTTGTCAAAAGCTCAAAATTTAAAAAAATAACTTTCTGAAAACTTGAGTTATTTATAAAATGATGTAATGCAATTTAATTAGGATATTCAATACATTAAGTTGGAAGAAGAACATAATTTTCTTGTGATTTCAATGAGAAATTCAAAATGAGAATTTTAGCCCTTGAAATTATTTACTTCGCAAAACCAAAACAGAACCTAATCACTTTCTTAAATAAAATTTTAAGTTAAAAAAAGGAAAGAATTACATAAATTGAATGTTTTTCAAATAAAACTCAATTATTATTTTTAGCCTGATAAATAAAACCTTTTTTTCGGATAAAAATAATCATATTAATATCTCCAAATAAATTTTAAATATTATTAAAATTAAAATAATTTGTAATGCAAACTTAAATTTGTTTTAAATTTCAAAGAAATAAATTGCATAAAAGTTCATAGGGTATATAAATCGGTTCGCGAACCAAACCTAACTCTTCAACCGCAGAACCGAGCATTTAGCAAAATTTTGCTAGTTTGCAGCCTTGAAAATTTTAATTATTTTTGAACTTGTATTTCGATGCCGTATGATATTAAACGATGCTGAGATTTGGCTGATTTCCATTTCAATGGAAGCTTTAAGAAGCTGTTAAGCAATTGCTGAAATTGGCGTTCATGAGAACACTTAAGACGAAACACTTAAACAATTTTCTTGTTAAAATTTGTTGTACACGATTGAGTTGGGGATAGAGTTGGCTGGGGTAGTTGGCTGGAAACATCGAGTTGGCGATGAATGTGGTCGGTAATAAAATGAGTTGCCCAATGTATGTGAGGGTGTGTGTGAGTTTGTGTGTGTGTGTGCGAGACATGCAAAGACGTTTTGCAATTTGCCTGTAATCCAGCTACTTCCTCAACATCCTCAAGAGTCGCTTTAAGCATTGAAATTGAATTGTAGTTTTCAGTTTTCTTGAGCATCTTCAAGTAAGCTCTTAAGTCCATGGTGAAAATTTTCAATTGTTTGGCAGTTTACGTTTTATTTATTTGATTTTTTTATTTTTTTTATTTGTGTGTGTTTTAAGTGTGTTTTGTAATAAAAGCCGGAAGAAACCATACGCTTACCCAAACTTGTTCAAACAGCTCTATTTCATTTATTTGGCACTTTATTACCCCACGTTCGTTATTGTTTTTTCTTCTTGTTGTTGTTGCCTGTTTCTCTTAAATGGCTGAAGGACCACAAATATATTGGCCAGCAAATTACTTGGGTAATTTAAAATGCAGCAGCTCTCGCAAATATGGCCCGAAGCTATTGCCAAAGATAACACAAGCAATTTGCCAGTTAAACATTAATTCATTTTGACAATTGCAAAATTTACTCAGCTCTCTCCTTTTGCCTCATATGTTTGTATATATGTATATGTATCTTTTATATGCTTTATGAACATCCTATGAAATGCACACAGATGCACATTTTTCATATTGTGTGTTTCATAAATTTTTATTTGCTGTGTCAAGTCGAATGACAAAATCGCATAAATGTTTTTCCGTCTGTCAACAAAGGCCGACATGAAAGGCGACTGTCATTGCAATGAAATGTCCCAGTGTGCGTGTGTATCTGTGTGTATCTGTCTCTCTGTTTTTGTGGAACTGCTTGTGCATGTCAGTTGGACTATTAAAAATCTATTTCAAGTACATTGAAATTGCGTTTAGCTTGCAGAGCGCAGCAATCTTGGCACAAACAGCGCACTTTATGGCAGTTGCAAAAAAATTATTGCATACTTTTGGGCTGCTCCATAAAACATAGTTCTTTCTTCTGCCCTGAGGGAGCTGACTGAGCTGGAGCTGGTAATGAAAGCATTTCAAATGAATTCCATATGACAAAATGTGTGCTTTGCATTTTTATGCACTGCCAATGGCCACTAATTTGAAGCTGAGCAAATAAGAAATACAAGCAAACAAGCAAATAAGCAACAATAAACAATAAACAACAGCGCAACAAGCACTGCAAATGAGTTGTGGGTCAACCAGGCAGATGGAAAACCTCTTTCTTCACATTATTTTAATGTTCTCTTGTTGTTTATCATATACGCAAAATAAAAATATTGTAAGTATATACTGAAAGGTTTATTCTTTTAGCTTTAAGCTATGCCATTTATAATACGAATTATTTTATATGTACCTAGCAGGTCGAAATTGTCAAAACGCCGTTTTATCTCTCGTTGAAATTATCTTAGATATATTGTGTCCAAATTTCAACTGTGGAACATCAGCGGTTTGGTCTGTGCGATGTTAAATTAGTGAATGATTGAATAAGGTCAAACAATTATATATATATATATATATAACAAATAAAATAAATACAATTTTTATATGCACAATTTTGAATTTAATGTTGTTTTTAAGAGCACTTAGACTTTGAATTTTTTTTATTTGATAATTTAAATATCCTGTAATCATAAAAGGTTTAATAAAATCTTTTTATTTTTATTTCAAGAATTTTGTTATAATTATGTTATTCAGAAATTCTTATTTTAAAAAAATTCTGATTTAAATTTCTGATTTAATTACAAGGTATTTCGTAGTTTGGCATTACTACTTCCTTTTTTTTTGCTCTCCTTCATCACAGCCACGAGTTCCACGTACGTGCATTTCACGCAACTCATTAACGTCTTCTTGGAATGGCTTAAAGCCAGCTGCAACTTTAAACAATGATTGTGGAAAAATAAAAACGAGATTCTAAGTGAAGTCGTGAAGCTTTCACTGAAACGAATCCGTCTCGTTGCTCCCATAGGAATTGTGTCTAAGATTGCATTCAAATTCAGTCATCAACATATAAATGAAGTATTGTGGCCAAAAGACAACGTTGTCAATGCCAATTGTGGCCAAGAGTTCTAGGCCATGTGGCATCAGTGTCTAAGGGAAAATTCAACTTTGCAATTGTTCATTTAAAATGTAATTACTTTGGCTGAGCTCAAGATGGATTTGTTGTTTGTGAGAATAAAATATATAGAATAATTCCATATTTGATAAATTACTTAAAAACTATGTGTATTTGCCAATGATTTAATATTCGACAAATCCCAAGAAAATAAAAATGTATATTTTAATCAAATCAGTTTCGGCACCATGACACGTCTACGTCTACGTCTAAGTCTACGGTAAAGCCATAACGACCCGGATTGCCTGCAGGCGTTGTCAAATTAAATTTGCATGCCGCAATTGCATGCAACACAAAAAAAGTGTCAAAGTCCGTACTCGGTCGAGTTATTTACTAAAGAAAAACACACAATTGTTTGTAGCATTTGTGGCCATACCACAAAATTGGTCCGTGGCCTGTTCCCCTGCCCCTTTTAGCCAAAGGTACCCATAGCATAAACAACCTACGACATAGGCAAACAGAGAACATATTTTTGTTGTACGAGTTGATTTGAAAATTTGTTAATTTGCGCAAAAGTTTGCATTGCATTTGCCACAGCAACGTGTGTGGCATAAGCAACCATTGCAACCATTCCCAACTCCGATTTCCCCTTAGTCCGGCGGCTCTGTCGCCTGGCTAGGCGATTATGCGGTTCGGCTTTATATGGAACAACTAAAAGAGTGGAGAGTAGAAGAACAGAGGAACACCACTTTGCTGTAATTAATGGACACAAAACAAATTGTGAACTAATGGAGGCAGTTGATGTACTCTTGTGACGGTTTGGAACGGTTTTTCAATGGCTAGTTATCAAATAGTGATGTAGCTATCAAACCCCTTAACTAGACATTGAAAACCCGGTTTTTAGTCTAATAATTGTCTTCATAGAATAATATAGTTTCATATTTGCAAAACAAAACACATTTTAACTGGAAGTAAGTATTTTAGAAAAGGGGGCTACGTCCCCTACTCGCTTCGCTTGCCAACGCCCGCGGCTACAGTCGAGCACGCTTAACCAATATGTGACGTTCTTATCTCATAAATGGTTTAACTAAATATTTCGACAAGGCTATTTAAATATATTAAAATAAATTTGTTTGGTCTTTTTTAAGCTCTTTAAAACTTGAAAAATGATTTTCGGATTCTTTAAGGGATGTAGAAAGAAGATCTTTGTCATACTGATGATATATGTTAGCAATCTGAAACAGATGGTCTTGAAATGTATTATTGCTTTAATTAAAATTTGGCAATTTTAGAAACAATTTTAATTTTGATAAAATTCGTTTGAATAAATATTTGAAGTATACTTATTTTTCAAATTTAATTGAAGCTGTGAAGCATTAAATATTGCACAGCACGTAGCTTCGTTATGGGTCTATTACTTGCCCTGAACTGTTGGCCAATTTGTGCAGTGGCATTGCGACCATAAATAAAATGTGGCAGCCAAAACCGCCCAAACGATACGAATATCTCTGAGTTTAGTCCATAAAGCGTTCACGTTGTCTGTTTGCAATTGCACATTTTTAGCATCAATGCAACATGACAAATGTTTGTTTGTTTATTTGTTCGTTTGTTTATTGTGGCTATATTGCGACTGTTGTGGCCATTATACTTTTCTGGCCATTAGTATTCTGATCGGGTCTGCCTAGGCGATAACTTATAGACTGCACGTAGCAAAATAAATTTTCTCAAATTTTCTCAAACAGCTGATGCTCTATCTGTCAACTTGTTTGTCATTTAGATTATGTTAATGCTCAGTAATTTACACAGCAATAATTAAGTTTACAGCAAAACAAATAAATATTAATTGAATTAAACATAAATATGCACGCCTCATATGGGAATTATTACAGCTGAAAATGATATTGAAGTGACTAAGACTCAAAATGTGCAGTGTTTCCACTGGACAAAGCTAATTTTAAATTCTATATATATATTTACTTGCATATAAATATTTTACTGTGAAAGCTACACAATCAGAGTTAACATCTTTTGAGTTACATTTAAGCTTATTAAGTCCTAACAAATTTTATTATTTTTTTGTGAAAAACTTAGTCAGTGGAAACACGCCATAACAGGCTGTGGATAAAAAATGGATGTGCGTGTGTTTGTTTATTGCATTGCTCATAGTGAAGAAATATGCAATGCATATGCAAATTTAATTTACCCACACACACGCACACACACATCGCACATTGCCGTAGTCATAGCATACTTTTCAGCGCCTCTGGGCATATAAAAATGAATTCTTTTCGAACGTACATTTAAATAAAAATAATCACACATGCAAATTAATAATTTCAGTTGGCATCCCCTAGTTTTTGTCTACGACTCCTTTGTATCACTATTTGCACTATTTGCAGTGTTTTGACCACTTGCAGGGCGAATTTTCGCAAAATCAAAATCAAAATGTTGCCCATAAATAAAATAATGAAGCACAAAAGCCTTTTTTAACCAATGCATTTGCCAATGCATTTAGTTTAGGGGCAAAGCCATAAATTGTTTTGTGCTGTTTTTGTTTGGCAAATCTGTTGCGCATTTGGTTTTTGCTTATCGTGAAAATAATTTATGCGCTGGCATAAAAAAGCAATCCCAGGTCTTAGTTGGACCACAAACGATTTATCAATTTATCAATTTGCCACTTTAAGCCTGCTTCCAGTGTCAGCTATTTATTTCAGTTATTTTTATTATTTAGTATTTTGTATTTGTTTTTGTTTGCATTGTAGTTGGAAAATAAGGACAACAACCATAATAATAACTGTTAATTTACATGCAGCAAGTGTCAATAGACCGTTGGCAATTTGTAATTATGGGTTCCAGCTACGCTTTATTTAATTTTATTTGATTTATATTTCGCTTTTTTCGTGGTTTAAATGCAGTTTTTTTTTTAATGGGCACAAAGTACTTCATAAAGTACATTCGCAATGCAAATTATGTTAAGCTCATAAATTTATAATTTAATGAAGACACTTTGTCGCCATAATTGGTCAGAACATCGCGCAATGTTGCCATACTATTGTTCTTAATTTAATAAATGCGATACAGCGATGGCGATTGCGATTGTGACTCTGACTCTGACTCCAACTGTGATTGTGATTGCTGTGATTGCATTTATTTATATTACATTATTATGGTTTATATTGTACACATTGTACTTAATTAAATTGTATGATTTTTATTTTTGAATTTCGCTTGCATTAATGCTTTCATTTGCCTTTTGATGCACATTCTTAATCAACAGTCGAGTCGGGATTAAAATACGGTAACAGGATGCAATTGCAACGTCTCGAGTCACTCTCCCCTCTCCTTATTTCTTTCCAGCTTTCCATCTTATCGCCTTATCCTTATCAGACTGTTTATGCGTACACTGAGTTTGGAAATCAAGTGAAATTTAATCATAATAATAAGTAATACACTCAGAAAAGAACCGGGTAAAAACGTTAGAAAATCATTCCCAAACGTGGTCAAAACAAGTGGAAAAGGATATACTCGAGAATCCGACCATAGGATAGCCGTTACTTATTTCAATATATATAAAATTACTTTAAAGAAATTATTGTCCAATAAAAACTATTGCATACTTTTAGGTGATGGTATGGAAATAGTAACTTTATTAATAACTTTGGTTAGCTATTACTCCCGTTCTACTTGTCCGATCTTGCTGCGTTTAAGTAAGATTATAGATAATATTGATAGATAACGTTAATTACCATAAAAACTGTATTATCTTGAAAACTATGGGTGTGGTCGTTTTTTAAAAACAAACCTGACCTGCTCTTTAATGGGTGTAAGTTTGGTATCTCTATCTCTTATAGTCTCTGAGATCTAGGCGCTCACATGGCTATATCGACTGGGCTGTTACTGCTGATCATGAATATATATACTTTATGGGTTCGGAGATACCTCCTTCGCCTCCCGTTATTTTTCTGAGTGTATGCACTAATTATACGAATGGCTGAACTATTTTTGTTAATATTAAGACCACGTATTGTTCGCCGTATAAACGATGCATCGTTGCATTGCTGACATCTCTGTCAGGTTTCATTCTTGCGTGTGTTTCAATTAACTTTTTGCCTGCTCGAAAGACGCAGATATGAAAATGCAGTTCGGGAATGTGTCGAGCTGTCGAGAAGTCAGTGGTGGTGAAAGCGGTGTAGTATAAGAAGCTTCTTCGCTTGTTTGAACATAAAAATGCGACGCTTAACATAAATTACGCGTCTTGTCAGTTCTTTGCAGTGCGTTTGTGTTTGTATTTGTGGGTGGGCAGGAGGAGGGGGAAGGGGGAGAGGGGGCATACAACGGCTGAGGTGCAAGTCAAGTTAATTGTTAAGTGCTTGCCACGTAGAGCAGCTTGGTCGGGATTAGCAGGCAACTGCAACAAGGCTGCTTTGTTTTAAGCATCAAAGTTTTTGGCCAGGTTTTTATGTGTATGCTGCAAGTGCTGCAAGTATCAAGCACAAACTTGCCACAGCAGCCAGCAAAGCAATTTATGTGGCAAGCTAGATCAAAATGCAAAAGTGGCAACAAAAAGAAACTGTAAATTATAATTGCATATTTTCATATTTTACAATTGACGCCGTCATACTTGCGGCATTTTCTCGACGCCTTAATATGAAATTAAACGTCCGCACTTTTTATGCATGCAATTTCCACAAGTTTTAAATTGAAAATACGTTTTTACCGTGTGCGAAGCCAAAACAGTTAACTTAAAATTCAGCACTCTGAAAAAGGCGGACTGAAGCACTCTTTGGCAGCAGCTGCTCAATATTCATTTGCATTTAGCCCCTCTAAGATAATGTGCTCAAGTTTCGGCCATTGAGATAATCGAAATGTTTTGAACTTTAATTTCCATTATAGTCTATCATGCATTGTGCGGCTTAAGCGTAAAGCCGACAATAAAATTGTATTGATAAAATATATCGATAAATTTATTAAAACCTTGCAAAAAGATCTGACCAACCTCCAACTGTCATAACTTAATCAAAACTCAACAGATTTTCAAGCGGAATATCATTTTGAGCATGATTTTGCCTCTTAATTGACTCTGCATTTAAATTTTTATTATCCAGAAAATTTGACAAATTTTCGATTCTAAGCCGTCCATCATCAAATTTCCCATACTTACACTTTGACATTTATTTAAAAACTTTGATCCCTCATAACTTTATTAAAACTTGACCGATTTTCAAGCGGAATATCATTTTGAGCATGATTTGGTCTCTAAATTGATTCTGCATTTAAATTTTTGTCATCTAGAAAATTTGATATTTTTTCGGTTCCAACCCATCATCATCTATATATGTTTCGGTTTGATAACCGGACTTAAACCGATTGTTCAAATTTATCCATTAGTAACGTTTTGAATGTATTTAATCAAAATTTTAACTAAGTTTCCAGTATGTATGTAGAATAATTTCTCATACATTTGACAACTTTTAGGAAATTGGATTCTCTGACTAGATTAGCTCTTTCACAAGACACACCTCAAGATTCTTACACATTTATCTTGACCAACAATTGAAAAACTTTTCAGCCAATCTAATGTACCCACTTTTTTTCTATAAGCAACTAATTCGAAAAAGGAGCAAACGCCAGTGTCAAAAAAAAGAGAGAAAAGAGTAAAAAGTGAAGCAAAGAAAACTCGAATGCCCGAGGGTCGGAGGTCAGAGGTCGGAGGTTTCTAAGCAAAGGAGTTGCCGATAAGCAGCTGCCAATTGTTGGACGGTTGTTGCCTTTGGGCTCTGACTCCAACTGTGAAAATTATTTCACAGCTGAAACGATTTTCATGAAATTAGTTTTTCTTTTGGCCACTTTGGCATACTCACCTGGCATTTGGATTCGTATGCGTATTGGGATTGGGATTGGAATTGGTTCCATTGGTGTGTCTTTTGCCTGCTTTAGATGTTGTTCTTCTAGCCGAAAAATCTCATTTGCCACCTGGCATTAAACTTTGGCACTTCGCGACAAAATGAAGTCAAAGAAATTACCCAACTCCGAGTTAATTCAAATACAATGCGTCTACGATTAATAATTTATAATTTTGTGCACGATTTTCAATCTCTGACAGTGGCTGCTAACAGGGTTTAGACAGGTTTTTGCGTATTGTGGTAGTGAAAGTTTTGTCCTCTATGTCATTTTCTATTTTCTATTTTCCATGGCCATTGCCAGCGGCTACCAGACATGCATTTGAATGTTAATTCCGGCCAAGAATTTGCCCATTTTTGTAAAGAAAAATATTGCCACCATTCTCAAGGTTAAGCAGTGAAAGGCTTTTCCTTTTGGGCCTTAACCCAAAATTAATGTTTGTTTAAAGTGCTTCAAAATTAAGTGAAGTGAAGCCTTTGTCTGGCCACTTCATTCAATTCATTCAATTGCATTATGAATAATTAATTGCTGCACAATGTCAGGGCCATCATTAACTCAAGTGAATGGGCACAGTTCCTGTCAGTGTTGCCAAACTTCGCTATTTCCGCTTAGACTATGAAAATCTTTTTTGAATAAAGCGGACAGCGTACATTTTGTTAATATACTTGAATATAAAATGAATACTGTTAGCAAGTGCTTTTTTTTTTGGTTGCAGTCAAATCTATATATAAAACTGTTCGTCCTGTACATTTACTCACTATCTGATGTATTATTGGCAAGTTTGAAATTTTGGGACAACTAAGTTATGACAATTTTATCGGAACGTAAGGCGGCGTTTTTGAAAAAATCGACCTGCAAGTGTGTTAAATTCAAGACCAAATTCGTGTTTATTTTGGATTACTTATAGCAGCTATTGGTCTTTTTTTGTATTTAAAGTATCTCAACTAAACGCACAGATTGTGTTTTTTTTAACTATTGTAAATTTTTAAATAAAATAAACTTTTTTTCTTTACAAAAGTTGGCAACACTGGCTACCGTAAGTGCCAGCTAACACTTTTACATCTCAAAAACTGCTTCAATTCAAAGTTTTAGTAGTTAAAATTGTCAGCTAAGCATCTTTTTATACCCTGTATTAGTTAACTGACAAAACGAGAGTATATAATATCTGTAAATATTTAAATATTAGACACAAATACACAGCAAGAAAATTATTGTAAAAATCAAATTTAAACTTTTTAATTTTGGCATGTATCTTTTAAGTATATATTCAGGATAATATTGTTAAATTAAGATAATAACAAGATAAAATGGCAACGATATTAAAAAGCCAAAGAAGTCTTAATTATTTGATCTAACTGAAAATAAATCTTACAGAGCCCCGAACATAAAAATATTGTTGAGAAAAATCATTGGATTAATTTTATCCCAAAATTCTGTTTTTTTTCTGTGTATAATTATACTTAATGAAGTATCTGTTAGATACATTTTTTTTTATTTTTTTTATTTTGTAAAAATTGGAATACAGGGTATACTCTAGCTGAACATTTATGATTCTATTCATTGTACTTGTTTAACAAGCCACTTTGTAGGATAACCACTCACTGGCAATTGTCTCTGGCCGGTATCCTTGGCCCGGCTCTCAAAACTTAGCGGATTAATTTCCCATTTGCTGCCAACTAATCCTGTAAAAATTGTCTGCTTGGGCGTCTAGTTCTTGGTTCTTGGTTCTTCGGTTCTGTCGGTTTTTGCAACAAACTTTTTGTAACAAGCGAATTTGTTTGTAATTGTTAAATGCAATTGAATTTATAAGCGGCGCATAATTAAAATTAAACAGCCGGCAAGCCGAAACTTTTGCAAGTGTTGCACTTCCTGAGCTTTTTTTGCATTCTGATCTTATTGCTCTCCAGTGTCTTTGTTAAGTTTCCCTTTGAGTAGAACAGGAAACTTTGACTCTAAATATGCCAAATGCGAAATGAGCTTAAAGACAATTCTCAAAATAAAATTTGTTTTAGAAACATAGAAGACAATGGAATATGCTTAATGCGAGTCTGTAATATATTTATTTAAAGATTAAAGATTTTTCCAGGCTTTAAGGATTTTAAATATGTTTTTGGTAAAATTTAATGTATTTATTTAAAATGGTAATGTGTCTTACGCTTTTCCAATAAGACAAATGCATGTTAGCTAACAAAAAGGATTTGTATTCATGCACTTCAATATTATCTACTGCTTTTTGTGTGTAGTTGGCTACACTTATTTAATCCTTTTCTACTGAATCAGTCAATTCTTCTGGAAAGCATCTTGCTCTATATATTTTTGAGCCATAGCATAATGCTGCTTATCTGCTTGCTAAATATGCAGCTGGCTCGAACTAAAAACCCAGAACAACAAACAACAATTTCCATAAAGAGACACAAACCATTTGGCATTTTCATCAAGAAGATACACACACTCACACACACACACACACACACACACACACACACACACATACAGAGAGTAGACTCATTTGCTTGTCGCCGGCTGTAATGCGAATGCATGAAATGCTTCTGGCTGCTGTTGCTCAGCTGTAAACACAAAAACACAAAACATCCTACATAGATCCGGAAACTGAAGTTCTCACAGAAGTTGGCACTGTTGGATCCTAAGGTCGTTAGTTTTTGCACTGCAGTCAGTTGGACAGCCAATGGAAGTTTTGAAATTTCTTGTGATGATGATGAAAAGGCTGCCGCGACGTAGTCATCACATTTGTAAGCAAAAAACATTTCATTTCATTTGCTAAATTAGTTTCCGCATTTTCAGGCAATTGCATTAACTAATGTACACTGGTGGTCATGAGTATTTTGACTTAAGTATTAGAAAAATTTACTTATATTTAAAACTTACTTCATGTAAATTTTGTATTAGGAATATTTACTCATAATTTGAACTTACTTCATGTAAATTTTGGCATTGTTGGAAAGTTCATTTGAATTTCGTTTGAATGATACAAAAATTTCGTGAAACCATTAAATAACTATTGAATATTTTGAATTTATGTAAAAATCTACTCCTTTGACTTTTTTTCTAGGTTTCTCCAAACAATTCTAATAGTGAATGTTTACAAAATGGTACAAAAATTTCCTTAACCCATTAAGTACACATAAAAAAGTTTTGGAATTTTTGTAAAAATCCCCCTTTTTGATTTTTTCCTAGGGCTTAAATAATAAATGTTCCAAAAAATTCTAATAGTGACTGCAATAAAAATGTTTTCAAAAATCTCTTTGTTTATATTTTATACGATTTTCTGTATGTCATGATCTCAGAGAACTTATGTATGAAAAGGAGGAAAATGTGCCAAAAAACTTAAATTTAACATGTTTCAAAAAATCATTAAAATTATAATCAAAGTTCATGTGATGAGTAAATTTTTCTCAAAACTTTGTTAAAATACTAATGCCCAGCAGTGAATGTAGTTTTGAAACTCCAGTTGTCGACATTTACTAGAATTTTGTGAAAGCCCTGCCATATGAGTATAAACAATCAATTTAGAGTGTGATTAAAATGGCATTTAATTAAGATTAAAATATATGCAAACAAAACGAGATCAGTTGGCCAAAAAAAAACCAAAAAACAAAAACAAGCTGAATGTGTTTTAAATAAATTTGTTTGCAAATATATTTATTTTTTTTTGTAAATTTTACGCTCCGCCCTAGCTCGTCTCTCCTCGCCTCGTCTCTCCTCGTCTCCTCTCGCCTCTTGGCAGCAAGGCTTACGCTTACGAAGCCCGGCTCGGGAACGAGGTTAAACGAGCAACATTGTATTCGGGGAGGGATGTGGGCGAGGGCCTGTCAAGCGGCCGACGAATGAGACGACGAGCTGCACCGTCGCCCTCTTCGGCCCCCCCGGCACTCTATATACCGAGCAATGTAGGCGACATCGAGTTGGCCGTCGTTGGTTGGCTGTCACGCCATGGAGCCTATGTAAACGACGCACGCAACCGTCGTGTTCTACATGTATTCGTGTCTGTGTGTGTTTGTGTGTGTCTGTGTGTTTATGTGTATGTAGGTGACATGTACTACAACAACAAGAGTCAATGGCAATGGCCAAAGGTAGCGGAGTAAACGCCAAATCTGTAGGGAGCCTCGATGTAGGGGAAGTTTACGCCAAACATGTTGCAAGAGGAGGAGTTTTGGCCACCTAATAACATACCTGGTCTAAAGTCGGAGCTGCTGTTGCATTTCCCATCAAGCATCAATTTATTTAAACAATTGTAAACTCTAAATCGATGGTCTCTTAACAATAGAGATGAATAATTTCTTTTATATTTATATATATAATATTTCTTGGTCACATTTTAATTATTATACTTACATTTTTATTATCACAATTTAATAAAGAATATGTCAATAGTTGACACACAACAGCAATCTTCTAATCTTACTTAAAGATTCATTCAACATATTTTTATTTGAGAGCGATCTAAAAAACCATTTAAAAACAAAAAAATTATTCAGATCTTTAAGATTTATTTTATGATAATTGTTGTGTTTTTTTTGTTTGAAACGAATCTTATATCATATTTTATGTAAGTTTTTCAGCCTACAACTCAAGTATTTATAAAAAATATTATTTGTTTGAAGCTAGCCCTGAACATGTTTTAAAATTTACGTATTTTATAATAAAAATTATATTGCACTATCGAATCCTTGCACTAAAATGATAAAATAGCCAATATTACTATGAAAATTTCTGTAAACTTATATAAACTTACATAAAATAGAAGTATCATTACATCATTTCCATAGTATGACTTTATCACAGAGTACATTTAAATATAATATAAGCAATCTTTTAGTATTATGATTTTATTATCTTAATGACAATATATTATTTTCGTTTATACCGCTATCAGGATTTCCTTATTAATCAAAATTGGTCTGAGAGTAATTTTTAGACTTGGGCTTCTTTTTGAAGAAACCTTTATTCCTTGAGCAAAGAGATTTGCTTATCATCAATACGTAAATAACACGCATAGTTTCGTAGTATGTAAGATGCTTTAGCTTTAGACATTAGCAGTGTGTACAATTTGTTATTGTCTAACACTCTTTTATAGCCATTTTTCAATCAATTTAGACCCAGTTCAATTCGTAATAAAGCGACCTGCCCCAAAAATGCATGCGACATTAAATGGGGTTTCAGTTAACACCCAGCAATTATAGCGTGTACCTATACTACGAGTAATTCGCACATTTCATTCGTTGTCCAAAAACCGAGAACCGATCTGTCATATATATATATATACATAGGTGCTACATACATATGTAAATACATTCAAGTATTGTAGGTGGAGCACCGACTTATGTAAAAATTTATTTTTTGTTGTACAAACGAGTGAAGTTTGTTTTTTTCATTTTTCTTCACTTTTGGCGGGGCAATGAGAGAGCGAGATGGATGCAACTGTATGCAACATGTTCGATGTTGGCTATCAATTGTGTTGCATGCTGCAGGGCGCCTAAAAGTTAACCAGTTCTCTCTGTTGTAAACACCACAGACGTCTTTTCATTTTACAGTGTGTGATATGAGTCAACAGAGCGAGAGCGAGAAAGAGAGAATTGCCGGCCACGTGACATTGTTGCATTTCCTGTTTATCGTGTATGTGTGTGAGTGTCTGTTTGTGTGTGTGTCTGGTGATAAGCCGCAACGAAGCTATTAATCAAAACAAAATCAAAACATGCGCGTCTCTGTATGTGTGCGCTGAGTAGCGTGAGAGAAACACGTGCCGTACTGTTAACAGTGCCAGCTTAACAGAGCGCTGTTAACTTGCCCCGTTGGCAACAAGCAATGAAAAGTTCTCAAGACAAATTGATTGCTGCTGTTGATTGAGACTAAAAATAGACTGTAGATTAAATGTGCTGTAAATACACAGGAGTAAACAGTTGGTTACTGCATCTAATTTGTAATTAAGACGTGAACAGGGCTTAATTAGGGCTGACAGTTAATTAAACTTGTCAATGCATTGATTGCATAAGCGCTGGCCTTGAATTCTATTATCTATCTAAGCCTTAAATGAATGCATTTATTGAGTGTATTTGTCTCTGGGGTAAATGCATTAAGTCAATTGCTTGAGCGGGTCTCCCAAGCGTCTTATTGTTGCTAAGCCGTTAAGCAACTGCTTCTGCCAGCTTCTTCTTCTTCGGCTTCAGCCACTGTCAACTTTGCTTTGCTTCCTTCTTCTTTGGCTTCCTTTGCTTGTTTGCTTAACACTTGGCACGCACACGCTTCAAATCAACTTTATATACATACATACATACATACATATAAATGTCCTTGTACTTTTACATAATAAACGAGTCAATGCCGAAGCCGGCAGCAGTAAGAATAGAAAAAAAGCAGCAGCTCACATTAACAGCGCTCTGTTAATGCCAACAGTGATAAGAGCCGGCGAAATGCACAGCACAAAAGAGAAAGAGAGAGAGAGAGAGAGCGCAACGCCAAAAGAGAGCAATTGGCGCTGCTCTTGTTGCTGTTGTTGTAAGCTGCAACTGTAAAGTGCCCTGTAGTTGCGTGGCTCTGTGAGTTCGTATATGGGCCAGTATTAAATGTGTGGGTTGCAACTGCGGCGACAGCGCTGCTCTGCTCTGTTGCAACTACAACGACAACGACAACTACAACTTTAACTAGGTACAACGGTATAACTACACAACCCTTGACCAAGGCACAACTTCGTGTAGTTTGCTCGTCAGTCGTGCATTATGTACATACGACGACACATGCACATGGGCCCTGTCTGTGTGTGTGTGTGTGTGTGTGTGTGTGTGTTATTTGCTGCTGCTGCGCTTCCTTGCTTCCTTCAGTCGTTGCAACAATCGCATTTTGCACATTCACCAGCATTCAGTTGTACGCGGTTGCTCCTTCAGTAAGGACGCACAGCACTTCCTTCAGCCAGTTAGTAGTCAGCCTAGTTAGTAACTTGGCTATTTTGTGTGCTGTTCTGTAACTGTTTAGTCACTTGTGCAGTGTAAAACTAAATTTTAAACTCACAATTAATCAACATAATTAAACATTCGTATGCAGTAATAGTCACAGTTACAAAAGGCGCAAAGCAGTCGATTACCGGCACTGTAAACTTTACAGCGCTCATTACATAAATGCTAAGGCATCGCTAGAGACGAACTAACATAAAGACGAACATAAAGCAGAAAGAAGGCCGCAAGTCGATTGAGTCGTTAAGAAAGTCCGCCCCAATCAGATTAGTTAGTTGGATCAAAAATGCTAATTGGCGTTGCCCGAATTTTGAGTACACATGCAACTTGACACTGAACGCAACATCGCCATTAAACAAATTGATGTTTAACAACTTGTATTTTTTTTGTGTACGTGAATTGATATTGCATTATTTTTTTTTTATTTGTTGCTCCTTTGTGCCGCAAGACAAGACGTGTAATTTTGTTAGCCTTTCGTGCTGAGTGAACATTACTAACGTCAAAAACTAATATTAACTGGTAGAACTTGTTGTTTGCTGCCTGTGCGGCGTCTCAAAGTGCATTTTTATTAAAGTCAACAAGTTGCTGGCAGCATAACATAGACAAGAAGCAGGTGAGTTTCATATGACAAAGCGGATTTCCACTTTATATTCATTATTTACATGCAACCATTATTCCTAAGTGTTGATAATATCACACTGAAAGTGGGTTAGTTTCCGAGCAACTCTCTTTAAATTGAATTAAACTTGATCATAGGCATAAAACAGTATTCGATTTCTACCCAATTTGTCAAAAATTTGTGTTAGTTTTTTAAATAAGATTATATGAATATGAATAATGTTTTGGAAACTAGTTGAAAATATTAATATAAAAAGATGATTATCTATATATATAAAGTTGTTTGTCTAACTGACTGAGCATTGTACAGGTCAAACGGCTCAACATACAAGTTTGAAATATATATATATTTTTAATTATTTCCTTGACATATATACATTTTTTAGATATATTTTATTAAAGGAAAAAAAATAAGGTCTAATCCAATTGAAAATTCAAAAATTTTCTGAATTAACTGTAATTAATTTTTTTTTTAATATTATAAAAAAAATACCTTTTATTTGATCTTATCAGAAATTCAAATATGCTCCCAAGCAGAATCTGTAAAATTGAGTGAAAGATGTAATAATTGGATATTTATTTTGATTTAAAATTTTTTTTATTTAAAAATTAAGTTTAAATAAACTAGTATGTCAGTTGAGAATATTTCAAATGTGAAGTGGTTTATTTGAAAATATATCTTCATATGCAAAAGCACTTAATTTGCATTTTGTAATAAATATTAATATCGAATGCCAGACATTACGAAGCTTGGCAAATATTTTTGCCTAGGCAATAAATATAAAATGTGCCCACAAACCAAAGATATTGTTTTTTTTTCCTTATGGATTTGTTACAGTAAATTTGGTCAAAAGACCAACAATAACAAATCAGGCAAAAAACACAAATATTCAGAAAAATATTGAGTGAAGTTTAGATTGTGAAAATATGAGCAGAAAATATCTGGAATTGTTACGTTTTCTGTCTGCCTTTGATACTCAATAAAAATATGTAATTACAATTAGTTGGATCGTTGTAAAATAATCAAAAAACATTTTTACAAGCGTCCGCAAAACTTTTAATCCGACGCCTTGGTTTGTTTACTCGAATCTCGCATTCCCTCAGTCGCAAAAAAAAAAAACAAAAGCAACGACAATAATGAAAACAAACAAAAGTAAAAACGGGAGAAAATTTTTGCATATTTACACAAGACAATATATATAGACAGTCAAGCCCACATTGAGGCTGCTGATGAAGGGAGGAAGTTGAAGAGGGGAAAAGTGGAAGTGTCTGTCTATTTGTAAACTCTATGAGTGAGTGAGTGTCGAGGTTATTTTGTAAATTGTGTGTAAGCCAAACTGCTGCCTGCTGAACATGTACTATAGACAAAACCGTTGCAAAAGTCCAACAAGTTAGCAGGCGTGTGGCATGAGACGTGTGGCACGAGGCGTGTGGCATGGCAGAAGGATTGAGCGTGTGGCAAAGTGGAAAAACGGGAAGCCGACAAGGACAGGCAAAAGCAAAGTGTCGGCATCATTGCAGTTGTTGTTGTTACTGTTACTGTCCTGCGGTTGCCAGTTAGGCCAGATCGGGTGTTGCAAATAAACACATACGTGTTCATATATATACACTGATAAAAAAAATGTTTTAAAATCAAGATTTTGGTCTCAAAACTAAGATTTTTGTTCTAAAAAGTGCGTCGAGAACATAAAATTTTTAAATTAAGAGAACACATCTTGATTTTAAGAAGATTTTAAATAAATCCAAGTTCTTATTTTAAGAATAAATTTTCTTAAAATTAAAATTAAAAAATAAAAAAAAAATAAAAATTATAATAATAAAAATAATAATAATCTTAAATTAAGAACAAAATATTTAAGATAATTGTTCTTGATTTAAGAAGCTGGTCTTTTTTTTTAGTGTATGAATACGAATATGTATCATTTCATATCGCATCGTATCGTATGTGTTTGTTGGTTGTTTGTACAATGTACAAGTGCAGCAGGGTCACAACATACGGAAGTAATTCGATTTTCAGTGGCATGTTCATGATGATGATGATGAGCCTATGACATTGTTGTGTCAGTCAAACAAACAAACTGACAAACAGACAAATAAACATTCAAACAAAGATTACACACTGTCTGAGCAGTCTGAAATTGTCACAGCTGTCGGATTGCAGTCACTCGAGCTGAGGCTGAGGCCTAAAAGACAAACCAGATAATGTTTAATTCAGCATAATACCATTAAGCAAACAAATTTGCACTTCCGGTGCGCACAAAAACTCATTTGGCAACATTGCAAGTAAATGTAATAGTAATATTTTAATAACAACATTAAAATTAATATATTGTAACATGACTAACACAAACGAACATTGCAACTAAATATTTGTTCAAATTACGTATACGACTGGTACAACTAAATATAATATTATATAAATTTTATGTTCATTAAAAACATTAGGCGAGTTAATGTTTTTCCAAATTTATTATTTGCAATTTACAACTTGATTTAATTTATTAAGTATCTTTGCAGATAGTAGCATCCAAATTACAAAACTAATATTTTTTATTTATCTATTATTGTGACAAATTAAATTCCATTTGTAATATAATTATTGACTAATAAAAAAATATAAGTTATTTACAGCTTTGATTTGATATTCTTTAGTCAAGTATCATCATTTTGATTGATTGATTGATACAACAAAATACATTTGCTTTCAAAAATATTTTAAAGTTTTTATAAAATACGCCTACAAATTTATAATCTTATGGATACATCTTAAGAATGTGTCTTTGTATAATTTATTCAAAGCTTGCTGGTTTATTTGAGCAAAAAACTTGTGTAAATTTTCTATTTTGTAACATTTTTGTGCATTTTAATACTTTCACAAATGTTGCACAATAAAACAATTATTAAGCCGACCGCAAATTGTTAAGTAAATTATGAGCCACAATTTGACAACAAATTCAATGCCGAGAAAAGAACAAAATATTTATGGCAGCCATAAGAAATTTTACATCCGACTAACAGACTGACAGTCTGACGATCTGTCGAGCTGCCAATTAAGGCAGAAAAAAAAATGTCTTTAGTAAAACTGCAGTCTCATAATTGCTTCAAATTGATAAATGCATGACAAGTGCTTTCTGCAAAAACTTGCCAAAAATGCTCAAAGTAATAAAATGACTCGAGACGTCAACTGTAAATTGTAAATTTCAAATAGCAAATTGCAAATTGCCCAAATTGGTTCATTTACGTTGAACATCTAATGCCTATGAGCATTTTTACTAGGCCTGCGGTTAAGGTGCTATCTTTTTTGCTTCGGCATCTCTCCATCAATATTTAATTTCATTACAATTCACAAATGCCAAAAGGAGCGTCAACAATGCCAAAAGTTGCACAAATCTAATAAATAATTCGAAATATATATCTATGAAAATGTCCATTTAAATATGCCTTTGAGGCATCGGCATTTCAGAGTCCATTAAGTTTGATTTTCAGTAGATGCGAATAGTCTAAGGTCGATTAGTTTGTGTTAGTGTTAGTGAGTGTGAATGTGAGTTTTTTTGGTATTTACACCTTGCTGTAAAATATGCTTGATCCAATTTGATGCATTTTAAACTGGTCACATGTTTGGCTTTAATCTGTTGACCAGCTTCCAGCTCCTCTGTCCCTACTCCGTTCAGAGGGAACACACAACCAAAGTGCATTTTATTTTATGCTTTCGGCCTGCTCTTCCCTGCAGTCTGTCTCCCTTTCTCTACCCTCTTTCTCTCCTCTGCCACCTTGGCTGGCTGTTTGTCCTTGCTACTGCCTGACTTGCTCTGGCTTTTCTCAGTGTCTGTTTAAACTGATAACGTTGAGAACACGTTGGCGGTCTCTAGAGAAGACAAATGTGTGCTATTGAGGCGTGAAAATATTCCACTATAAATACACATGAAGCGAAAATTTCACTTTAAACTCTGTGTAATTTTCTGTGGCCGTTAGTTTATTTATGGTTTTAACTTTGCCTTCATATATTGTGATAAACATCTGCTGTAGGCACTTAATAGAAAAACAATCTATAATTATGAGTACTTTAAAAAATCAGTTGACTGACTGTCGAATCAAAGTTTGTAACAACAAAAATACTTTAAAAACTAATATCGATAGGATTAAGATGGACTTTAGATTTAATATGTGACTAAAAGATTAATGATGTGTTGTTGCCCCATAATAAATATAGAAAAAAGTACTAAAAATATGCATACGCAATAAAAAAAAAATTATTTGAAATAAATGTTATTAAGATTTAACATAAAATATCATAACTTCTTCTAGTCAGAGAATTATGGATGTTTTCTTAGAATAACAAGCACAAACAACAAAATACGTATACACAATAAACAACAATTTTTTAAATTTAATGTTGTTAACATATAAAAAAATCAGTAAGTACTAAAAATAATTATTTTAAATAAAATATAATAATAAAAAAAAAATCATTACTGCTTCTAGTCAGAGAATTAAGTATGTTTTCTTAGAATAATAAGCGGTGCTTAGCTGTTTCGCATTTTTTATTTAATATACAAAAAGTTATCTCGATTGTCACATTTCAATTTTCAACGGTTTATTGTTTAAACAAATTAAAGCGTTGCTCTCTGATTTGGAAAACTATTTTCCAAAAAAAAAATAAATGACTTGTGTTTTACGAGAAAACAAGCATACGTAGGGTATGTTTTTCTATGGTGCTCAAAATATTGGCAAGCATTGCAGACAGACGTCCTTCTTCTCTTCCGCTTTCTTCTTCTTCCGCTTCCTTCTCTTCCGTTTGGCTCCTCGGTGTCTGCAGCCAGCGAGAAATTGCAGTAAATGGAAGTAAATGTAAAAGCGAGCTACAAAAACCCGAGCCAGTAACGTCGCGTCGACCCAATTTTGTATGGTAGTAAAATCGCAGCTTTCATTAACTGCAATGCCAGACGATTGAGATATGAGGCAGGCGAGGTGAAGAGACGCGACTGTCAACGGCTGCGTGGCAAGTGGCAACATCGGCAACAACAGCAATAGCTCTAAAAAACAAGTTACACTGGGTGGCTCATTGTTGGCTGTGAATCAAGTCCCCAACTTACAGACTTCCCTCCATTTTTGCTCTATTTACTGTGTTACGTTGAAGCTGGATGCTTCATATGGGTGACTCCTGTGTTTGTCTGAGCAAATTGTTTCTGTTGCTGGCATTTACGAGAATTTATATACATGTATAGTATTTAGTCTTGTATACCCTGGATCTTTCTAAAAATAGTCGGAAAGGCTTTAGTCGAGACCTGACTATAGGTATTTCCGTTGCATACTTTTAGGAGCTTGTATTGCTTTAATTATTAATAAATTTAATCAGCTATTACAGCCGTTCGAATAGTCCGATCTGACTGCGATTAAATAGGATAATAGACAATAATATTTAGAAGAATTTCCCAAGAAACAATGCATGCTATTTATTTTGGTGATTGTCTGTTAGGTGAAACTTACCTCAAAAAAAAAAAAAAAACAAAAAAATAACCCAACTAGAGCCCAATTTATGACAAATTTAGAAAAAAGAATAAGTTACATCAGACAAGTGGAAGGCAATGATAGCTTATTATTAATATAACTAAAGAAATAAAAGAGCTTAAAAGCATGCAGTAGTTTTTATATATTTTTGAAACAAACAGACAGTTACCCATATAAAAATTCAATATCGTTCGTCACAAAATGAGCTATCAGAAATTTTGGAGCAAGAATATGCTTTCGTCACTAGACTTTTACCTCGTGTAGAGGTTTTTTTTCTGTGATATAAAATACACGCTAGCTTCTCCTTTAAAAGTGGATGCTAGAGACTAATTTTAGACCCATGGTTTCTTGGTCAACTCATCTTAGAATTCACCGTAGATTAGAATTTTTATAATCACTTTGTCGCGAAAAAAAAATTGACCCACTCTAATGTTCATACTTTTTACCAACTTGAACTTGAAGAAAACTTTAAGGCGAGTGAAAAGTTTTCGGTTGCCGTCAATGCGGGCGGAAATTAAATGCCATCGATGCTTAGCAAATGGCTCAAGGATATGTTAAAGTGTTTGTCATTTGCAATTAATTTTCTTTTGACCAGGTTTTTCCGCTGTCCGGTTTGCAAGATGCGAGATGGCATTTCAATTAGTTGCTCAAAGTGAATGGCCAAAAAATGTTCGCAATAATTTCCTCATATTTCCGACCCATTTGCAGTGCCTAAAAGCCGACTGCATTTTTAATTAGACAAAGGTAATGCAATTATTTCAGTCAGATATGTATGGACTGGTTATCGTTATCGACGTGCGTCTTTCAAATGTTTTAAACAGCAGCAGCAGCAACTGAGAAAAATATTGCCTTTTACTTTTAATGCGAGCAGGGTTGCTCTGTCTCTGTCTCTGCAATCCTTACATGTCCTGGCCTGGACGCTCCTGGCCACGTTTGGGCCATTTATCATACACTGAAAAAACAGAACAACTTCTAAAATTAAGAGCATGCATCTTAAATATTTTCTTCTTAAAAAAAATAACATTTTAAGATCATATTACTAATTTTAAGAATATTAATCTAAAAATTCGGAATTCTTAAATATTTCGGAAAGTATAAATATGTACTATGTTTTCTAAAATAAATGGTGGACCCGTGGCGCTCTGGTTAGAGAAACCGCTTCAGTAGGTGTCGGTTCGAATTCCACTAGTAACAACTTAAAATAACTTTAAAATTATTTTTTAAAATTACTAAGAGTTAGTTAGATAAAATAAAATCTATACAAATCAGAATTAAAAAAAAAAGAAAATTATAAATGGCTTTAAATTATTTTATTTTTTGTTTTTAATTTTAAGAACATTTATTTTTAAAATAAAAACTTGGTCTAATTTAAAATGCTCTTAAGACCTAGATGTGTTTTTTAAATATTAATTTCTCGATGCATTTTGTAGACCAAAATTCTTAATTTTGAGACCGAAATCTTGATTTTAGAACATTTATTTGTATCAGTGTATGCCAGTTTGCCTGTTTGCTTGTGTAACCCTGAATGGAAGCGACTGCTTGTGGCATATGCTAATGCCAGGGACTGTTACTAGACTCTTTTTGCAACAACTGGCTAAATATGTATGCCAAATGTGATTTGCATATAACGTTTTACTTGTGGCCAAGTGAAGGAGAGGATTATGTTTGGTATGCCTTTTAGTTTGACTTTAGCTCTGCACGACTCTTTCGAGTTAACCGAGTATTGGAAACAGACTCTATAGATATGCACTTTGTGCCACACTCAGGTATGTTATGAGATCCTCTTCCCTGACAATCTGTCTGTTTGCTAGTTAAGCAACGGGTATTTGTCAGTTTTGACTGTTGACTGTACTATGAGTTATGACACCAGTTAAGGATGTCTTCAAAACTTGCACCTGCAACTTGTTGTTGTCACTTGATTTACATGAAAATTAGCTGAGCTAGTGTTTGGTCATATCATTAAAATGCAAAAATCTTACAGCATATGCATAATATTATTATGTATTAACAATGGCCTACACAAATTTATGCATTATATATACTGGCCCAGACCCAAAAGCCGTATCGAATCACAATCATAATCACAATAACTTTGAATTCAATGTTAAAAACATGGCAACGCCAAATTGCTTGGCTTTTATGATGAGTGAAAGTAACCAATTGGCCAATTGGCAATTGGCAGTTGCATGCCAAACTCATAAAGGCTTCAGTTAGCTTTGAGTATGTCTATGTATATGGCCAGCTGTCTGCTTGTGATCCGGCCAAAAAGGCATAGCCGGAATAAGTTTGTGTGGCACAAGAATTCCCTCTTCTTGGCCAAGTTGCCTCGATAAATCTCAACCAAAAAGTTGTGCTTGTGTGCAAACGGGGCCAACAGATTGTGTAAAATATGCACTGCCTTTGAGGCACAGCTCAACAGACAGCAAACACCAGTTACCAGTCGCCATTCCCCATTCACCATTCCCCATTCAACATTCACCAGGAAGCAGGAAGCAGGAACCAAACACTTGAGGCTGACACAACGCCACAAAGCGCATTATGACGATCAACATGATTATGGAAATGGGGAGTTTCGCGTGGGGAGTCAACATAAAAAAAAAGCAAAAAAAAAAAGCAGTCGAGGCTGTCTTGGCAAACCTCTTTCTTCCTTTGGCCAAATACAAACCAACAGCCAATAAGCACCACTAACTTGGCACTTATCCATATCTCGTAATGAACACTAAATTTGAATATAATCACAATTTTAAACAATAATCAAATGCAATCAGATACTCGTTTAAAATATATATTTTCTGAAAAATTCTGTTAACTTTTCTTAAATTTATTGCATACTTTTAGGGGCAGGCATACTTAAAACAATTTTTATTTTTTTTTTATGTATTGCATACTTTTTGGGGCAAGATATCTTAAAACATCCATAGCTACCATTATATCCCACTGTAAAACAATAACTATATGCTATTAGATACTCGTTTACTATATTAGTTTTCTAAAATAATTCTGTATTTTTTTTTAAATTTATTGCATACTTTTAGGGGCAAGCAAACTTAAAACATCCATGTTCACCTTTAAAAAATAGTATTTTATCTTAAGATTTGTGAATTTGGTGAGGTTGTATTCAATCTTAAGTTTCTGAAAATTTTATGTCAAATTTTAAAACAAATAAAGCAGATTTTATAAATGCTTATGTGTTAAGCTAAAACTAATTATGAATAATGGATAGTAAAAAGGCTTTTTTGCTTAAAAATATATTTCACTTTCATGTCAATAAATCAGTCGAGTAACACGGCTTGGTCAACAACTTGGTTGAGTATTTTGGTAAAGTTCGTAGCCCTTTTGTAGTTGGCATAGTTAGAGAGGGCAGCTTGCAGTAAGTTTTATTGGTATTTGCCATTTGGGTGGGGATGTTGGCCCACTTGCAAACAGGACAACAGGCTAAGGCAATGGAATTCGATTTTCTGCTATTTCCTATGCCAAAAACGAAGTTTTGGCCAATGGCAACAAACTACTTACTGCTTGCACAGTACACTGGGTGGAATTGGTATTGGTATTGAGTTTGGGGTGAAAGGAGCCATAAACACGTGATAAAAGCCTTACTTGCAATTTTAACTTTGCAGTCGAGTGCAGCAGAAGCAATACGGGATTACATAGCTGCAACAGTAACAAGAACAGAACTTGCAACACACAACACAATTTCGAGTCGCGATGCTGCCTCTGTCTATCTGTCTGTCTCTCTCCTTCTGTCTATATAAGTGTGTGCGTGCGTGCGTCAGACGTATGTGACACGTTTACGACGCCAATGCCAAGTCAGTCAGTCAGTCATTCAGTCAGTCAGTCAGTCAGTCATTCAGTCAGTCAGACAGACAGACAGTTAGTCATACCCACTGATTGTCTAACTGTTTGTCTCTCTGTCTGTCTATCTGTCTGTCTTTCTTTTTGTCTATCTGTCTGTCTGTCTGTTTATCCTGTCTGTGTATTGTGCCATCTACTTACGAGCTTCGTTGCTCTGAAAGTTGTTTAACCGTCTGTGTGTGTCGTGGGTCATTTGGACTTGGCTTTGAATTCAACGCTTTTATACCCGTTACTAAAAAAATAAGTAAAAGGGAATATTGTGTTCGTTAAAATGTAAGTATGTAACAGAAGGAGGCATCTCGACCCTATAAAGTCGATATAGCCATGTCCGTCTGATCTCAAACCTATAAGAGAGAAAGATAGAGAGATATCAAACCAAAAACCACAAACACACACAGTTTTTATGATATTAAATTTGTTATAGTAATTAACGTTATCTATTAATTTTATCTATAATCTCATTAAACCCCAGCAAGATCGGACAAGTAGAACGGAAGTAATAGCTAACCAAAGTTATTAATAAAGTTAATTTTTCAATACAATCCCCTAAAAGTATGCAGTAGTTTTTATCAGGTAATAATTTTTTTAATGTACTTTTAAATATATTGAAGTAAGTAACGAGTATTTTAGGGTGGGAATCTCGACTATAGCCTTTATCACTTGTTCTTATCTTCATCGGATCAAAATCTGTTAATTAAAACGGTGGAAATAGCTGTTTTCATTTTTAAAGCAATACAAGCTCCTAAAAGTATGTAAAGGGTGTTTCTATGTTCGGCGTCTCGACTATAGCCTCCTCAACTAGTTTCTCCTTTCAATTCATTTTTTCAAACTTTTGTCGACAATTCTCTTATTCTTTCTGTACTTTTAATTTTTTTTTTTTTTTTGTAATTTTGTCTTTAAAGCAGCAAATATGTCACCCGCAAGTAATTGGCTCTGGCTTTTGTTTACTTTTGGCTGCAGCTTGCACTTTGACCCCCTTTTGGCTGCTTAAATATGCCACTTAGCACTGATTAAGGACGAACGTCTTTTACCATGCAACATTTGTAGCTCTCAATGATGCCCGTGGCATCAAGTGGTTTTGGCTCATCAACGGGCTGTTAAAATGTGAATCTCTCTCGCTTTCCACATTTCAATTTATTTAATTTGATGTTTGTTTTTTCAAGTGCTGTGCGTAGGGCAAAAGATGCAAGCCACACACACACACACACACTCACACACCCATTAGGAATGCCCAAGTGCATTGATTTGAATATGTCAGCAATTTGTATAGTCTTGTGCTCGACTGCGCCAACACCGACGCCGACGCCAACGCCGACGTCGACGTCAACTGCAGCTGCAGCGTCTGAATATATTCAATGAATGCATTGGCAGCGCTGTCGCCGCCGGGCGACGCTGCGTAATGCAATGTAAACCAAACCAAACAATTTAAAATCATGGCGTGCATTTGGCTTCAATTCAATTTAAACTGAAATGAGCTCATGGGCCACAGGCACAGCTCTGGGAGACAGTGGAAGAGGGGGACAGGGGAACAGGGGACTGGCATTTTACAGAGGTGAAATAACTTCTGCACAGTAGTAACAGAGCTGCAATTTATTAAATTGCACTTCCTCTTTTATTTCTAATCTAAAATAAAAACTTTAAAACATTAAGTATACGTATATTATATAAATATAATTTTCATAGGCAAAATAAAACATCAAAAACTGTGTAAAGTATATTATTTCTATAACATGTACTATAGAGAAAATAGGTAAAAGGGTATAAACAACCACACCCACAGTTTTTAGGATAATACGTTTCTTATGGTAATTAAGGGTTCCTATTAATATTATCTACTATCTTACTTAACCTCGTCTAGATCGGACAATTAAAACGGCAATAATAGCTAACCAAAGTGATTAAAAATTATGGCAATACAAGCACCTAAAAGTATGCAGTAGATTTTTTTTGTTATTGAAAATTTTGGCAATACAAGCACCCAAAAGTATGCAGTAGTTTTGAAATAAGTAACGAATATTCTAAGGTCTGAATGTCGGCTTTAGTCATTTCGACTTGTTATAATGTTAAATTTCAATAAAAAATTATAAGTAAAAGGGCATAAGCGACCACACACACACAGGTCTTAAGATAAAATGTTGATTATGGTAATTAAGGTTATCTATTAATATTATCTATTATCTCACTTAACCTCATCTAGATCGGACAAGTAGAACGGCAGTAATAGCTAACCAAACTTATTAAAAATTATTTAAAAATTAAGAATTACTTTATTTAAACCATTTACAAAAGTTGCTTAACTGTTTACCTTAACAGGGGAGCTTGGAACTCGCAGTTTTGTGAAGTAGTTTTCACTGTAGTTCAACGACTTTCGGTGTCTGTGTCAAGTGTTGACAACTGTGCGCTGTTAAATTATTTGCTAACAGTGCGTTAACAGAGCCACGATTTGAACATTTAGGTGCATAAATCTGCGCTTCGTTATGCATTTTTAATATGGCCCAAAGAAGTTTTTGACATTACAATGGAGCAATGTGGCCATTTGTTGGCCATGGCTTTATTGACACTTGCACACAACTGTGTCATATAATTTATGGCTTGCAATTTGTATACAAATTGAAGGCGCAATGTCAACACAAAACTTTGTGTGAATGTTTGTTTTGGCTAACGAATAATGGTGAATATCAAGTTTATCAACTAACTGTTCTATATACACGTGAGACTCTGTGTCCGAGTCTGCCAAGAAACAAAAAAAAAAAGGTAACCGAAAACAATTAAAATTTTGTTTTGGCCAATTAAAAGTTTTGGCACAAAAAATCAACCTGCCGTGGCCAAATGCGATGCTTGCCGCACGAACGCCTTGTTAGCGCCAAGTTTATTGCAATTCCAACTATTTGGCGTGGCAATTTAATGAGAAAATGTAGGACACTGCTCCTTTCACTGCCTGCCAAAGTCTGTTCCCCTTCTCTCCCTTCAAAGACCCCAGACTGAAGCACTATTCAAACAGTCTGAGTGGCGTTTAGGGCGGGCTTTAACCCGCGATGCTTCAGCATTTGAATGGTGTGGCTTTTTAAAGCGCGTCCTGGTTAAATATTTTATCAGACATTTCGGGGAAAACGGGAAACGGGAAACATGGCATCAAATCAGGGCCAACAAATAAGTTTGTTTACAAGTGGAAAACAACAAGCGCGCCAAAAGCTGTAACAATAACAAAACTGACGTCGAAATTAATTATGACACCTGAGTGGGGAATTCAACGAGACGCGTCCTGTTGTGTCCTGCATAAAATGTGTTGCATATTTTAGAGCGTTGCCAGTAGCAAAATATATGCAAGTTTTGCAGCCTGCTCTGTCTGTAAGTGTGTGTGTGAATGTGTGTGTGTGTCTGTGTGTAAGTGCCTTAGGCTGCCTGTGCCTGGTTTTGTAGGCTTTAAAGCCTGAACAACCTGCAGGAGTCGACATGAAAGTCAAGTGCAAGAAAAAAGACCCAAAAGCTTTGTCGAGTGCCACAATAAAGGTGAGGACAAGGAACGGCAGAAGTAGGAACCTACACTGAAAAAAAAAGACCAACTTCTAAAATCAAGAACATTCATCTTAAATATTTTGTTCTTAAATAAAGATTATTTTTAGAAAAAATTACTAAAACTAATTCATAAGAATAAAAATCTTAAATTTTAAATTTTTAAATTATAAAATTACTTAAACAGTTTAAAATGAAAATAGATTATAATCTAAAAATTAAAAAAAATTATAAATATAAAAAAATAATTTTTATTAATTTTAAATGTTAATTTTTAGAACATTTATTCTTGGTCTTATTTAAAATGTTCTTAAAATCAAGATATGTTCTCTTAATTTAAGAATTTTTTGTTCTCCACGCTTTTTTTAGACCAAAAATCTTAGTTCTGAGACCAAAATCTTAATTTTAGAACATTTTTTTTTATCAGTGTACAGCTGCCATAAACTTTACTGTTGTGGCCTTTGGACATCTTTATAACTTGCTGCGGCTAGCAAGCTGAATGCACTAGCCTTCAACAATCCCCTCCCCTCTTCCTTCCCACACCCAATGCCGCCCTTGTCCCTCTACCACTTACTGTTCTTTTAAAATGTCGTTGGGTTTTTTATGACCGCCTGGAATAACTTGAACACGGTTGGATTTTAAATTGAAATCGCTTTAAAAATTTCGTGTATCAGTCGATTGGCTCTCAAAATGTTTATGGCACAATTCATTTGGTCAATTGGCTGCGCATACAAGCCAGCTTTTTTACTTCTATTATTCTGTCTATATTTAGGATTTCAGTAAAAAAATTCTACCAATTTTGATTTTTAAAATAATACTCTGTAAGTTTGGCAAATATTTGCTTAGCTTAAATTACAACACAACAAAATTATATAGCTATTTAATTCAATTAAAAAATGTTTTTAAATAAAAAATAAATTTCTTTTATTATTAAAAATAAGATGGAATAGAATTTTAATAATATAGTCAGAACTCAAGTTGAATTTTGTGCTACCCTTTTTATTCTATATTTCTTAGCTGAAATAAAAAAATTTTTCCTTATTATACAAAAGAACATGCTATAGTAAATATAGCTATAGGTTTACTTTTTTTTAAAGCTTTATTAAAATTAATTTTTTTATTAATTTTGTATCAATTTATATTTATGGTTAAAACGAATATAGCTTTCGAGTTTCACTGCGTGGTATAAACTATTCAACATATTTTTTTACCACAAGAATTTACACGAGTCGCCCTAAAGCGCGCCACAAAAAAAAAACAACAACATTAAAATGGCCAACACGACAGCGGCAGAGGCAGCGACTGCGGTAGCGGCAGAGGCAGCGGCAGAGACTGCGGCAGACACAGCGGCAGCTGCAGCAGTTGGCGAACATTTTTTGTTTGTTTCATTTGCGAGTAATTTTCACTTTTATTGGTGCACAAGCGTTAAAGAATTTTAGTTTTATTTGCAATGTCTGCGCATTTTTAATCATTTCCAGCTCGAGCTGCAATTTTATTTCATGACTTGTCAGTTCGCCGCCAACTAACTCCCACTGTATCTGTATCTGTAGCTGCAGCTGTATCTGTATCTGTAGCTGTAGTTGTATCTGTATCTGTAGCTGTAGATTTATCTGTTGGTTGTCTGGCTTCTGAATGCTGAGTAGTTGGTAGTGTGAACTAATTAGTGCATTAGCATTTAGCGCTCTTGCCAAAAACTTTCACTTCAATTTCAGGTAATGTGGGTTATGCAAAGCTCTCGGCAAACCTCAATGCTCATGATGATGATGATGATTGTCATGATGTGGTTTAGTATATGTGAATAGCTGTGTATCTGTTTCTCATTAAATCACGTTGCAAATAGATGGTTTCTATTTTCGTGTGTGTGCATTTGTGTGTAAATGTAACGCGTCTTATAATTGCAATTTTGCTAATTTCGAATACTGATTGATGACTGATTAAAATTGTCTTAAATAACCATGATGAGTTTAACTTAACCAATAGCTGGAATGCAATTTGCAAGGACAAAACAAATGATAATTTAAAAATAGCCGCAGACAGACAGGCAGACAGACAGTTGGTCAGTCAGTTGCAAGGACGCGTTGATTTTCATGTAAAACAAATATCACTTAATATGGCTCTGGTCCCTGTCGACGTTGGCTAATGGCAATACAAAAGGCACGTAGCTGTTTTGTTGTTGCCACGCAGCTGCTGTCCATGCACTGGAAAGGAGAAGAACACCTGAACACGTGTGCGTGTGCAGCACATAAAAAAAGTAGGTGGGCATCAGGTTGCAACAAGGCGGGAGCGGGAGCAGAGCTGGTCACTGGCCATGTTGGCCGCTGTGAGGCATTAAAAACAACTGTCGACAACGGCAACAAAAGCAACAATACGATGAGCAGTAGAATCGGACCACCTGATGGTGCTAGCTGGAACAGACTGAGGCACCAATGCACCTTGGAAACAAACTGATTGGTAATCAGTTAAATTTTAATATAAAGGATACTACTATTTTCTAATATATTTCATTCCTATTTCTTCTATATTCTATAACTAGTATCTATTGGCAAGCAAAATACCAATATCCAAAGCAATATATATATAAAAATTCTTTGTCCTGACTTCCTGACTGAGCATTGCACAGCTCAAACCATAAGACCTAAGAGGCTGAAATTTTGACACAACATAGCTGAGACAATTTTATCGTGCACTAAGACGGCGTTATGCCAAATTCAAAATGCAAGGGGATCCAATTCAGGGTGAAAGTTCACGCTTTGCGAAAATAGCTTAGTGAGGATAACTTTGTTAGTTTTAAAGCTATCTCAACCAAACTTACAGATGATAGATCTTAGTTATATAGAATTTTTAATGGAAAAATCAAAAATAAGTGTTATATTTTTTTTTTTATTTTAAATTCCCTCAGAATATTAAATTTTAATACATATTTCAAATTTAATTTATTTTGGTATTAGCATTTTTTTTTTAATTTTAGTTTTTAATTTAAACGCATAATTAAAAAATTTGGTAACCTTTATATAAAAATTAGTACTTAATAATATCTTGCAATTTTTTAAATTCAAGTGAAAATTTAGTGTTATTTTGTAAATTTAAAATACAAATTTTAAAATAATTGTTAGATTGAATTTTTTATTTTTAATATTTAATTTCCTAATTTATACATATTTTGTACTTATGGTTCCACTATGCTCCGACTGCCCCGTGTCCATGGCACTTAATATTAATAAACAAAATACTCGACGCGTGTGCTTGGTGGACCAAGGACTAAGGACCCAGGACACAGGTCTCAGGACCAACGCACACGCCAGGCACACTTTGCTTTTTCAACTATTTTGGACTGATAGCCGGGTGTATATTTGCAGCTCAGTTGGAGCTGTAATGAGCCGCACGAGAAATGCATAAAGTTTTTTGGCTTAAGTAGTTCAGGGTTCAGGCTCTGGGTCCCGTGAGATCGATGTCTAACCATAAGTCTGCCAGATGCAAGTGTCATTCGGCGCAGACGACGTAAACAAACATCCGTATATGGTATATGGTTGTGGCCTAGCTAAGGTAACTAAGGTAACTCGACTTCAACTACGGCTCCAACTACGGCTTCGGCTTCGGGTACGGCTCAGAGTTTTGGCTTCACGGCAAGTTGCACGTGCGCTTGTCATTTTACTTTTAAAACTTTTGCGTTTTGCTGTCGTTGCATTTTGTAGTTGTTGTTGTTGTTGTTGTCGTGTGTTGTTTTGGCTGCTTTTCAATTTTATTGTGGAAAACAACTGAAACTGTAAAAGGCGTTGGAGTGCTACGTGATTTACACCTAGGCGGATGTGTGCATCTGTGCATCATTTTACGAGTATGATGCTTGCTGCACTTACTACTTACCACATGCCATCCCATGCCCTATCAGAGTTGCCACCTCTTCCCTCTCCTGTATCCTATCTTCAGTATACACCAGTTTAATGTTTATAAGGTGCTGCTTTTAGCTGCCAGTCAAGAGGTTTGTTTATATTTTCGTTGACGACTTGCTGCAGAATTTATTTGTACTCGGGCGACTTTACAGCGGCCTCAGTCGACGTTGATGCGACTTTTACGTGTGTGTTGATGCGAGCCATTGCAACCGCAATTCTATTTACGAGGTATTGCAGTTGCTCTACTATCCACTTTCCACTACACTACACTGATAAAAAAAATGTTCTAAAATCAAGATTTTTTTCTTATAATCTCACCTAACCGCAGCAAGATCGAACAAGTAGAACGGGAGTAATAGCTAACCAAAGTTATTGCTAAAGTTATTATTTCAATACAATCACCTAAAAGTATGCAGTAGTTTTTATAAGGTAGCAATTTCTTTAAAATACATTTATATATATATTGAAATAAGTAACGGGTATCTTATAGTCAGGTATAGGGTATAATTACCTAAAAGTATGCAGTAGTTTTTATTAGGAGTAATTTCTTTGAAGTCCTTTTATATATATTAATATAAGTAACAGGTATCTTATAGACAGTCCAGGGTATAGTTACCTAAAAGTATACAGTAGTTTTTATTAGGTAGTCATTTTTTTAAAATTCTTTTATATATATTGAAATAAGTTACGGGTATCTTAAAGTCGGGTATAGGGTATAGTCACCTAAAAGTATATAATAGTTTTTATTGGAAGTAATTTCTTTGAAATACTTTTATATATATTGAAGTTATAATACCGTTTTTATGGTAATTAACGTTATCTATTAATATTATTTATAAAATCACTAAAGGGCAGCAAGATCGGACAAGTAGAACGGGAGTAATAGCTAACCAAAGTTATTAATAAAGTTATTATTTCAATAAAATCACCTAAAAGTATGCAGTAGCTTTTATTAGTAGTAGAAATTTCTTTAATGGTCTTTTATATATATTGAAATAAGTAACGGGTATCTTACAGTCGAGATCTCTACCATAACTTTGCCCACTTGTTTTTATATTCAGAGCTGTGCATTTTTAGATAAATATTAGTAATTTGGTCCTAATATGATCTTATTTTAAGATTAAAATGTATCAAATAAATTTATAAGATACATCTTCTTGAGAAGTTGGTCTGTTTTTTTTCAGTGCATTCACTTGCCATTTGCCAATATGCACTACCACCTCCCCTTTCCCGTTCCACCTCCGGCCATTGGCCATTGGCCATGTCAAAGTCAAAGCCACGCGCAGCCATTGTCATTACACGCGACGACTCGACGCTTACACCAACGAAAGTTTGACGAGGCAGGAAGTGTGTGTAAATGTGAGTGTGCGTGTGAGTGTGTATGTGAATGTGTGTGTGTGTGTGTGTGGCTGGCTGGTATGCTCGATTCTGAATGCTGAGCCGGCGTCAGATCGACTGTGGTCAGTTTTGTGGTTGCCTCGTTCGATTACCGGGTATTTTCGTGCTGAACACCAAGGATGCACTGCATTTTAATGAAGATATACGGCGCTGCGATTCCCAGCGAGAGTATGTCAGCCTCAGCATCGCTTGCTGGGGTTTAGTTAGCACATTCCCTTCTTTCAACTTCGTCGGTCTGTCGGTCTGTCTGCCTTGGCTTGTGTCCCGTTTTACGCGTGCCTTTCATTTCGCACATCGGGCGTGGCCAGCGGCGTTGCAAGTGTTGGCATTTACGAGTTAGCGGCGTTCACGTTACTCTTTGAGTGCCACACGCAAACCTGCCTCAATCTGCGCAAAAGAAAAGCAAGCAAAATGAGATGATAATATTGCAAAGATATTGCAAGCGTTTCATTAAATTTTCGTTTTCTCTGTACTGAGATAAACTTTACGTTCGTACAAAAGTCTCTGTTAAAGATTCATTTAAACCAGTAGCTATTTATATTGTAATTGCAAAAGAAATAAATATTTAAAGGAGTGCTAAAATCCACATGTATGGTTATTTTAACACATAATTTACTGACTAAATTTGATCTTTTGAGACAACAAAGTTATGACAATTTCATAGGGAGATGAGACATATAGTATAATATATTGCTGGAAGATTTATTAATAATTTTTCTTCTCAATGTGGTATTTTTTTAATTCTTTAAGATGTGAATTTAAATTTGTAGTAATTTTTTGAAAGTATTACAACCAATTGGTTGGTTTTCAGAGCAAATACATAAGTGTGCAGCTATTCATATTGACCTGGTATTTTTAAATATTTCAATTAATTTTGGAAGATTTTGAATTGTGTCATGCCAGGCTTAATATATATTTTCTTTGTAATTCGACAAAGTTTTGCTCTAAGAAACTTGGCTTTAATAATATGTTTCAGTGTCTTACGTAAAATTCTGACTGTAAATTTCTGAGCAGAATTGAGGGAGTTGTCTGAAGTGCTGTTGGTCACATGCATAATAAAAAAAAAAAAAAAAAAAACTCTTTCTTTGTCTTTGTCTGCCAAATTATCTCTTTTGCTGTTTGCTTTGCAGTCGCAGTTGAAGTCGCAAAAATTTCTTGTGGCTTTCGGATTACTTATCCTTTGTCTTTGTGAGCCAAACTTTACGCATTAATTCTGTTAATAAATTTAATAACTGCATATACAAAGTTCAACAGCTATTTGCACATATGCTAATTTAAAATTTAATTGCTCTGTCAATATGTGTTGTTAAGTTTTTCTCTACTTAAAAAGTGCACTAAAAAGATGCCGATGCATTTGCATTACAAATTACGCACTTACTGAAGGAAGAAATGGAATATTAATCTAAAAGAACATTTAAAGAATCTATCGGAGATATTCTTTTATTGATTGGTGAGGAGTTAATAACTTAATTCACACCTACAACTACACTCACATATATATCAAGACAATTGTAGAACGTCTTACTGGGAATGCAAATATCAGAAAATGTTTTTTCTTTTGCCCTTTTAAGTACTTTGACTTTATGGACTGCGTGCCGACATTCTTGGTCTAGAAACGAGTACAGGTAAAGGTATTCATATAAATGCAAATTAGCCCCAATAAATGCATATTTTACTATGCATAGCTAAACTTTGGCGTCTTTGCCTTATTTTATTTTATTGAAAAACAAGGAAATACCTATTTGTTCCATATTTAAACTTAAAACTGGACCTCTTTTTTTAAAGAGAAACCAACAGTTGGCACTATTGTTAACAATTATTAAAGAAATTAATAATTCAAAGAAATTACAACCTAAGAAAAAATTACTGCATACTTTTAGGCGATTGTATTGAAATAATAAATTTATTTATAACTTTGGTTAGCTATTACAGCCGTTCTACTTGTCCGATCTTGCTGCGGTTAAGTGAGATTATAAATAATATTAGTAGATAACGTTATATACCATAAAAACTGTATTATCCTAAAAGCTGTGGGTGTGTGCTGATCAAAACTATATATACTTTTTAGGGTCTAAGATGTCTCCTTCTCTCTGTTGCATACATTTTAACGAGCCCATTATACAATTTTACTTATTTTTTAAGTAACGGGTTTAAATATGACTAAGTCGAGTAGTTGAATTTTCTCTGCCGAATGATTAATTTATAAACTTTAATTTATATAAAAATAGTTTATTGAACGACAAAAATTTAACAATTAATAATAAATTATGCAGAATGGCAAGCCAAATAATATTTGATTAACTCTTCATACTTGGCTGATAGTATAAATAGTTGCTTACTCGATATCTGCTCAATTGCTGAGTGTGGCAAGCAAGTTCTTGCGACAATCGTCGAGTGAATGCAGTTGCAAGTCGCTGCAGTTGCTGAAATGAGTGCCACACATGTTGCACAGCAGCTTGGACTCTTGACGGCAGCTACATGTAGAAAGAGAGAGCACAATCATTACAAATGGCCAATAGGAAAAAGTTTTTACAACGTACCCATCGATAAAGGTCGTCTCCAGCTTCAACCCATCTGCATTTTCATAGTTAATTCCAGTCTCAAGTGGTGGCAGCCGCTGTTGCCATTTGATTGCCAGCTGCTCTGAGTTGCCAATAAGCTTTTGCTTTAAATTTGGCTTATCCGTGAAACGCAGCGAACGCCTCGGTGATTGCTCCTCTTGGCCATCTTCTGTTGGCCAAGAACGCCAACTGCAGACATCAATGCCGTGGCTGGGGGCAAGGTCCATTAATTGGCTACAACTCCACTGTTCCACGGACCGTCGCACAACAATTGGCACGAAATTGCCGGCAATCCTTGAATGCAAAACTGGCCTAATTACATTTTTCGGTTCTTCCTTCTGCTGTCCCCCAAAAAAACTTACCATTCATCGTAATCGTAGTCTTCATGTCGCCTTTTCTTCTGGCCACGCTTTGGACTTCTACTTTTCAAGGGCTCTTTGGGACGTCCATAGAAGGGCAGGTTTGGAAATCGCAAACGTATCTCTTTAAATATATATTATAAATTTAATTTAAATTATAATTGTATATTTAAAGTCTTACTCTCATATTGTGCATAGTAGATATCTCGTTTTCTGTTGTAGCGATCGGAGAAGAGGCTGCCAAACATTTTCCATGGACCTATGTCAAATTAAGAATGCTGTGCCTTATAGAATTTTGCTCTACTTTAAAGCTGATTTATAAGCTGAATCGGCACTGTCGACGAAAATATCAACAGTACTGTAATGTCGTTGAAAATAGCGATAAGAAGCGAAGAAAAAAAAAATAAACAGCTTGCCAAAGTTGAGTCATAATCAACGCTGTGATAAGTCATTGCTGTAGTCCGCTCTGATAATTATTTATAAATAAATGCTTGTATACTTAAAGCATTTATTCAAAGATGAGTGAGAATACGAAATTCCAGGAAATGTGGAAAAATCACAACAAAACGGATTTGGTAGAATTGAGCTTTGGGATTTTGAAAAGATCTAAGAAATCCGAATTATTCAGAAATGTTAAAAAATTTAAATTAGTTGAAAATTTATTTATTTATTTAGTTTTATTGAAAAAATAATTCTAAATTAGTTGAAAATAAATTAATATAATTTATGAACCAACAGTTTATGCAATGTCGTATATTACGTATACGTCAAAACTCATATTAAGAAATTTCAATTATTGGAATATTTTAAAAAATATTAAAATTAGCTGAAAATTTATTATATTTTATTGAAAAGTTAATTCTAATTGATCTGAAAATGATTTAAATAAATTTATGAACCAATAGTTTATGCATTGGCCTATATTACGTATACGTTAATGTTTGTAATAAGAAATTCCAACTTTTAATGTAATAAGCAATCTTAAAAATTTAAAATTAGTTGGAAATGTATTTATTTATTTAATTTTATTGAAGAATTAATTCTAAATTAGTTGAAAATAAATTAAAATAATTTATGAACCAACAGTTTATGCAGTGTCGTATATTACGGATATGTCAAAATTTATATTAAGAAATTCCAATTATTAAGAAATTTTAAAAAATATCAAAATTAGTTAAAATTTTATTTATTTATTTAATTTTATTGAAAAAATTAATTCTAATTTAGCTGAAAATAAATTAAAATAACTTATGAACCCACAGTTAATGCATTGGCGTATATTACGTATACGTCAATATTAATAATAAGAAATTTCAATTATTTAGAAATGTTAAACAAATTAAAATAAGTTGGAAACTTATTTAATTATTTAATTTTATTGAAGAATTAATTCTAAATTTGTTGAAAATAATTTATAATAATTTATGAACCCACAGTTTATGCAGTGACGTATATTACGTATACGTCAATATTTCTAATTCTCGTATATACATTGTTATTGTGATATTAGACTGTCATTAAAGGTAAAGAGAAGCGAAAATTCTCTATATGCGCACTTTTAGTGCAGTTAAAGCTCTTTATTGTTGTACATTTAAGACCCTCGCAATATTATAATAAGGCTTTACACCATGTGAATTATAAACTAATATGGCATGACGAGAGTTTTTCACATCAAATCGCAAAGTTTGATAGTCGAGCACGTAGCGGATCGAAGTGAACAACCACAGCCACGAGCTGGACCTGAAACTGAACCGGAAACTGAAACTGAAACTGCATGGACATCACCACTACATATATACATATATACATGTGTGTGTGTGTATATGAAAAGCTGAAAAATCAGGCACGTAATTGGCTATTAACGCTGGCCACTGCACAAAGCATATTGGCTAATTGCAGCTGTTGCTATTGTTGTCGCTTTTTGCTAAAATTGCACGCGTTAATTCAATTAAAAAGTGCGAAAATTTGACGTTGCAAAGTGCATTAAAAATTTGAATATATAAAAAAAAGGCCAAAAGACAAAGCGATAGATAGAGACGGAGATTGTCAAACTAAGCACACATACTAAATGTAAAATTAATTGAATTTGCATATTATTAGCATGTGTTGCCGCCCATCTAACCGTTGACGGGGGAAACGGGTAAACGGGTAAACGGGTAAACGGTTGTGGGTAGCGGGTGACCAGGCAACGATATAAAAATAATCCCAATAAAATGCATTTTTCATGTCAAACGCCTGAGCTGGTGGAATAACCTGAATGCACGCACAGGACTTTATGGAATTGCATGCAAACAAAGTGGTGCACAAGCAATGCACATGCAACATGGGGCAACAACAGGAGCGGATTTTGGGGTGAAGTCGGACAAAGAGAATGCCAGCTTGCAATTGGGCGGCTCATTGTATGGACCAAGGGCGTGGCAGCTCTTGTTTTATGTAATAATAGCGCAAACCAAAAACAAAATAACATTTATTTAAGCTAATGTACAAAGAACACAACTATTTTGGCCAAAAGCAGAGAGTGCATCAAATGCAATTGCCGCAAATCAGCTTAAGTTCTATGTTGAATTTGACTAAACAACTGGACTGACTGACTTACTTACTTATGTTTCACAGCTGGCGCCTTTGAGGCTATTTGGCTTGTCGCCAAATTCAATTTATTGTCTTAAAGCGCTAAGCCACAAACACGACAGGATAACGCAATAAAGCAACAAAGCAACAAAGGATTATCTTTGGCCTGATCCTTTCCACACCCACTCTTCCACTCTTCCACTTTCTCTATCTGCTCTGTGCCTCTGTCAACGACTTGAAAAGTTACTATACACATACATAAGTTGTATAGGGGGACAATGTTCAAGTAAAAGTCAGCAAAAGTTATAGATAGCGAACTTTCCAGTTGAAAACGAAAAAAGAATGCAAAATGAAGGCAAAAGTTTTTCATGCGAATTTCCCCATTCCTATACCCTTAAAAGCTAGCGTAAAAAATAAAATGCTTTCAAGTAGTTCAATTAATTAAAAGCCAGGCAAATGCATAACGAGCTGCAAGGCTCAGAAGGTGAAATATTGAAATAAACTACAGCTAACCACCTAGAGTTGCTACGCTACACTCAGAAAAATTATTTCCCTCGTTTTAGAAATTCTCCTTGTTGTAAAATCGACGTAATGGTTAGAAAATTGTCTTTTTATCGGAAATATTTTTTTAAATTATAGAAAAAATTACCCTAAACAGGATTTTTTAACGAATTACATTTTTAAAAGTTGTTTAAACGGCATTAAAAAAATAGGATGATTTCAATTTAAAATATTTTCTAAATATTAAAAAGAAATTAACCCTTTTAAGCTATACTAAATTTTCTTATATTGAAATAAACTAGGGTTAACCACCTAGAGTTGCTACCCTACACTCAGAAAAAAATATTTCCAACTTCTTAAAAATAAGCCTTTATTGTAAAATCGCCTTAATAGTTTGAAAAATGTCTATTTATCGGACATGTTTCTCTATTTATAGAAAAAAGAAGCCTAAAAAGTGTTTTTTAAGAAATTACATTTCTAAAATATGTTTAAACTGCTTCATTTCTAAAAAATGAAAAATGGGGTGATTTTAATTTCAAATCTTTTATAATATTAAGGCAAAATTAACCCTTGTTAGCTATACCTTATTTTTCCAATATTTAGAAAATCTGCCCCTGAATTTAGAAGAGCCTTTTTTCTAAGTGTATCTATTTCACTTCAAATAGATTGACTGTAAGTTATACACACCTGTTCAGAAAATGCTGAAATGTCTCATTTCACACAAGTAGACTGTAAGATTAAGAATTTAAAATAAAGCGTTACTGCATCTGAATTTCCTTGAAATATCTCGAGTATAGTAATTGCGAAAACCAAAAACTTGGTATTTTCATGCATACACCGTAGCAAAGTGTTGTAGTTTATGGATTTGCAGCGCTTTCTAGGAAAATTACGAGTACTTCGACTGCTTGCGAGTCGAGTTGTTAAGACAGCGCACAAAAGTAGGCAATACAAAAAGCAACAAACCGGAGACGTTGTCATTGTTGTCGTTGTCGTCTGGCTGGTTTTAGGGCGACGCCAACGCACTTAGACACTCCCACGCATACTTGCAACATGTCTTAACTCATTAACAGCGGCAATCCGCACTTCACTTGCCACACACCGTTACAGAGATTACTTTGCCTGAATGCCGTCGCAAGCTCAGTTCAGTAGGTGACACCAATGCGCGTAGGTGTCGCCTCCATATCATTTGGCCTATTTGTTGCTTGCAACTTGCAACTTGCAACTCGTGCACTTGACGCCATTGCTCCAGATTTGTGCGTCAGTATGCTTCAATATAACGGTGTACCATATATGTAGTTGCATACAAGTTAAAGTCAACGATACTCTGGGGAGGAAGTGCGCCATTAGTGTCTCGACGGTCTTCCATTTGATTATATAAAAAAGTTAACCCACGTAAGTTCAAATGCTCTACAACTTGCGAGCTGAGCGCGTGATATATCTGTGATACTCCAAATGTTCCCTTATTCCCTCATTTGCTTGTAAACTTCTTCTCTCGTCTTGCTCGAACTTTGTCTTCTTCTTCTTCATTCCTCAACTGCTTTTCTTACACGTAATTATGCAAAAGTTAAACGTCGCCTTCATCGTCACCATCGGCGTCGTCTCGTCGCCTGGAAAATCAGTCAGCGTTTGAGATGTCGTGTTAAATTATGCAAAAGCTGCAAGCAAAATATAATAAAAAAAAAATGGTTCATTAAAAAATGCAATGCATTGATCATTGTGTGGAGTGTAGTGCATTTTATCGCATTCCCCTCTTAACATTTATCTAGTGAAACAGTGAAGTTGCAAGCAATTCGTCAAGTCAAGTGTGTGGCCAACAAATCTTTTGGTAATCAGGACTTTTACACGCTTGTCATTCATAGCTACTCATGCCAATATTGGTAAGCTGATAAAAAAAATGTTGCTTATCGACGAAAATTCTTAGTTTTGAGCAAGGCTTCGAAAATATATCAAATATTCTAGATGATAAAAACTTAAATGCAGAATTAATTTGGTTGCCAAATCATTTTCAAAATGATATTCCGCTTGAAAATCGGTTTAGTTTTGATGAAGTTATGAGAGATCAAAGTTTTGGAAAAAATGTCAAGGGGTATGTATGGAAAATTGAATGATAGATGGCTTAGTATCGAAAAATTATCAAATTTTCTAGATGTCGAAAATTTAAATGCAGAATCAATTTGGGGGTCAAATCATGTTCAAAATGATATTCCGCTTAAAAATCGGTCCAGTTTTGATAAAGTTATGATGGATCAAAGTTTTCGAAAAAATGTCAAGGGGTATGTATGGAAAATTGAATGATAGATGGCTTAGTATCGAAAAATTATCAAATTTTTTAGATGACGAAAATTTAAATGCCGAATCAATTTGGGGGCCAAATCATGTTCACAATGATATTCCGCTTGAAAATCGGATAATTTTTGATAAAGTTATGAGGGATCAAAGTTTTTGAAAAAAATGTCAAGGATAGCTGTCAAATAGTTGGCCTAGACTCTTCTGATTCGATAATCGCTTGCTTATCAGTGTATAATAATTGTCGTTGCCTTTATTACTCAGAATGTGCGCAATCATCGTCGCCTCGTTATAAACACACACACACACGCACGCACACACACACACACACACACACATACAGGCACACAGATATGCAGAATAGAATTGGCTGGCACTTTAAGCGACAAGCGGACAGGACACTTAATTACATGCGTAGCACAGTGCTGTCCTGTCGTGGCATGTCCTGTTCTGTTGTATAGTGTCGTGTCGTGTTGTGTAGTGTTGTGTGTTGGTGTGGTCTTTTGGCTGGTTGGACAACTCGCAGTCTGTCGACAGGCTGTTGTAGGCTGTCAATTATGGCATGTTCGACATGGGGCCGTATCCATGTTCCTGTGTTCGGGGTATCAATCAAATGGACATGTTACAATAATTTCATTTCACAACAGAATTAAATGAGGTCGCGTGCTGCGCATATTTACATGACTATTAAATTAAAAAACATGAATGGAACAGAACACGGACAAGACAAACACATGAGCTGCCAACGTTTAGTCAACTTTGAATGGCTGCCCATAAAAATGGTTTATTGACATGACAGCATTTAAAAAATATGTCTATAATATACACAATGGAACTCGGAGACGAGGTGACAAAGGGCAGTCGAAATACTAATGAAAAGTAAAGACAAGTTAATTAATACTTCTATTATGAAATGTGAAATTAAGAATTTAATTATACCTTATAAAAATGTCAATTGCAGGATTGTTTAAATAATTTTAATAAGAGACTGTAATCATTATAAGTTGTATTATAAAACTCAAGAAATAATCTTTATTCTATGAGTTGTATTATTTTACTTATGATTACTTTTAATCAAAACAAGTAGGCGGTTACAGTCGAGCACGCTCGACAGTAGGATACGCTGAGCCCAGGTACTCTACTCTCAGGTTGATTTTCGACCAGTTGTTCCTATGGCAGCTATATGATATATACCAAATTTGGTCAGGATGTATAATACCAGCCCCGATGCGTATTCTATCAGTTTGGATTTGATATCTCAACAAACAAAAAACTTTTTCTTACTAAAACTTTATTTTCGATATTTCCATATAAGTAGCACTATTTTTTGCCCATATAAGTGGGCAACACTATTTTTGCCTATATAAGTATGCAACACTATTTTTGCCCTTATAAGTAGGCAACACTATTTTTGCCCATATAAGTAGGCAACACTATTTTGCCCATATAAGTATGCAACACTATTTTTTGCCCATATAAGTAGGCAACACTATTTTTTGCCCATATAAGTAGGCAACACTATTTTTGCCCATAAAAGTAGGCAACACTATTTTTGCCCATATATAAGGAGGCAACACTATTTTTGCCCACAAAAGTAGGCAACACTATTTTTCCAGTTACAAATAATCATTATTTACTGTAACTGATTTTAATCTTTAACTGTTTTTGTTTCAGCGCCACGTTTATTGACATCGATATGATGGCCACTTCACAGGATTACTTTGGCAATCCCTATGCACTCTTTCGCGGACCACCGACCACATTGCGTCCGCGCACCTCCCCCTTGGGAGGCGTAGGGGCACATGCTCATGTCGGCTATGCCGCACTCGATCTGCAGACACCGCATAAGCGGCACATTGAGGCCGATGTGCGTGCACCACCGCCACCGCTGCCACCGCCACCGTTATCATTGCCGCTGCCACCGTCATCGCCGAGGTAAGCCAGAGTCGAATGTGCAGCACAGAATTGAATACGAATACGAAAACGAATACGAATTGAAATGCATATCATCAGCAACACATCAACACTTCTTCTATGCTAAGTCTTCAATCAACAAACAACAAAAAAAGTTGGATTTTCATTTACGACTCTTTTTTTATTGGCTGTCAATCGTTTTTAGCCATTCAAGTTAAAGTAAAGTAAAAAATGCCCTTAGAGAGTTACGGCCAAGAAATAAGTTATCAAGTAGAGTCTATTCACTTTTGTTAAATAAAAAAAAAAAAATAATGGACCCTGATCCCATCATAGAGAGAGTGAGAAAAAGCGAGAGAGAAAAGTCAAGTAAAAAAGTGTTTGCTACGCTATTTAAGATAAATCCTAAAACAATTAGTAAATATTCATTATATTTAAAATAAATCCTATAACTAGTAGTAATTATTTCTTTATATTCCTAAGTAAATACTATAGCTCACTAAGCTGACAATGTGTATAAGATAATCTGTAAGACACACCACCAATCAAATTTAGAATTTGTAGAGTTCTCTATAGTTATTATAAGAAACCATATATAGATCCTAAGCTATTGCAGAGCAGTTCAGCAATACATATGCACTTGTACCGTTGAAGAAGAGATTTTATATTAATATGTAAGAAATAACTAACAAATATTCATTTATTCGCAATTTAAAAAATATATTATCAATAATCAAAATATTAAACATTTATTAATAATAGAATTAGAGCTATTTACATATATAGTCATGACTATTTTAAAGTAGACTGCTAAACTTTGCCCACATCAGCGTACTCTATATTAGATAATACAAATATATACAAATATATACGAATATACTCAATTACAGTGCATACCAAATGTATACTATACAATAAAGCTAATATTCTAACTGAAATTTAAATAATTTACAATAATAAACTACTATATACCGAAACTACCAATACCTAGATATAGATACACATTTATACTAAAATAAATAATATTATAGTATTGCATAACTAATAAAAGACAGCTAAATTTGAGGGTCCACAGTGGTTCCCATACTACTCAGCATAACAATAGCAGCATATATAGAAGTAGAACATATATATGCTTTTATTAACATATAGAAAAGTAGTGAAATATTTATTAAATTCAAAACATATTCTAAAATTGTATTGCCTATTCAAGTTCTTAATCAACAATAACAAATTCAAATACTACTAATGTTAACTCAAAGTATACGTACAAGATTATGCTCTTGAAACTGAAAAATTTTTGATAGCAATTTAAGTAGTTCATTCAAAGCAATAAATTAAACAATAAACTACCTTAATATTAATCTAAATAATATATTGTATTCTTATGTAGAAAAGTAGCAACATTATGAGAGGTATACGATAAATCTTCTAAATTTGGTAGTGCAAATTAATTTGTAGTTCTTAAGTGGTAATCCCTAAATAACTAATGGTCATCCTAACTCCTAGGCATAATCATGCACCGAATGAGCACATTGTAAAATGAAAAATTTTAAACCAAAAGTACAAAATGTAAAACTAAAAAACCCACATTGGCAAGCCAAGAAATTTATAGAATAATACATAAGACTAGAGCTAATCAATTGTAAAGCAAACACTTTTCAAGTGACAAACACTACAAAGATAGATACTGTGAGAATGTCCAAGGAACGGAGCAGCCGTCTTCAATCAACAATCAACCCATTGAGCAGCCGGCGGCAATCATCAATCAACATTTCATACGAAACACCCTGGATAATATAACAAGACACTGTAGTCAAATTCAATTTATTAGCTTAGAATGTCGCAAAGTTTTTCCATTTCTCTCTCATAAAAAGTAATTGAACCTAACCTAACAACAATCAACATGCACCCAAAAAAAAAACCTGTCAACGAGCGCGGTAAGTCAAGAGCCATTTAAATTTAACTGTAACCCCAACGTGTTTTAGCCAACGTAGTACCAAAATGTAGCAACAACTAATAGCCTATTTCCACGACAGCACATTTGTCACATTCGACGACATTTTCATCATTCGGCCCGAATTTTGACTTTATTTCAGTACAAAATCCGAATGATCATTTTGACTCATTCATAATGAATGCTAACATTTTTTGACATTCGCCTTTTCGAATTTCTGTATTTTTTTTATCACCTTAACCAGCTGTTTTCTTCAATAAAAACGGTAGGCATTAAATTTGCGCCAAACATAATATCAAAAAAAATATTTAAACGTTGTGTCAGCTTTTTATAATTTTTGAACAGATATCGAACAGCTGATTTGCTTTGGGTGAATGGCAAATGCTTAAACAGTTTAACATTTGTTCGTGGAAAGCCAAAATTGTGACACATTCAAATGCGAGCAAATGTGGCAAATGTGACAAATGTGGAAAATGTGACCAATGTGGCAAATGTAAGTCGTCGTGGAAATAGCCTATTACTCACTTAGAACTGCATTGAGGCTGCCGAGGAGGGCGCTGTGCATGAAAACGCCTTTCACAAGGTGATACTACTAGCTCAACTCGTAAGCAAATCCGTAGCGGATTAGTAAGATCTAGGAATTAAGATCTACTCTTAGCTGCATTGTGCGCATGCCAAAACCAATACAATTGTTAGCCTCTTAAGTCCTACAGTGCATCAACATGCAACACGATCAAAGTGGCATATAATTAATTCACTCCAAATCTATTGCCACATGCAACAATAACAACTGTTGTATAAAAATTTTAAAGACCCTTTTGTAGACATGCAACCATAGTAAAAGTTCCCGCCCGAAAACTCGACAGAAAATATTGAGCAATTCTTTGTTAAACTCGTGCAAGCGGTAATTTAATTTACGATAACACGCAGATATATGCATTTTACGATCTAGCCAATAGAGCGTTACGACCCCGACCTCGGCCATAATCAAATTTAACGGAAATGTCTTTACAAAAGCCCTAATACCCGTTCTGCAAGTGCCCCAAAGCACGCTAAAAATGAATTTATATATAACATACATATATTTATTTAATACTCTTTTCTACAGCTCTATAGTGAATTGAAAATTAAGTTGACAAGTATTATTTTAAATATGCACTTGTAAATATTGATACAAAATTAATTGACAAATATTTAAAACTTTTTATAGATTTATTTAAAAGTTTTTAATTTCACTATAGTTTCGATTAAATGACTTGTAAAAATTGTGAGATATATTCTTAAGTAATAGTCTGGGAGCAATAGATTTTAGTGTTCTGAGTTACAAAACTTAACCCACTCTTAACAATTAAAAATTATATTTATAAAATAAACAAGGCAGAATAAAATCTACCTAAAAATTGTAATTAAAAAAAATTATATGTATAAAAATTATTTTTTAATTAAATTTTAAGAACATTTATTCTTTAAATAAGAACTTGGTCTTATTTGAAATGTTCTTAAAACAAAGATGTGTTTTCTAAGCTTAAGAAGTTTATGTTCTCGACGCATTTTTAGACCAAAATTTTTAGTTTAGAGACCAGTCTATGAACTTTAAAAAGTGCATACAAACTTTGCTATTGCCAAGTAACTTTAATTTCTTGGATGCTCAGCGTAAGGTTCACGTATCGATGAAGTTTTAAAGTCACATGCAACTCGTGTCGTGTTGCATGATGTGTGGCAAGTTGGCAGTCAAGCGTTGGTCATGCATTTCCGGCTAAGCGAATGCATAAAATTCCATGGTATTAACTTTTTTAGTAGTCAGATAACACATGTAACTGTCAAATAACTGTGTCCTGGCACTTGTTGTTAGTTTTTTGTGTATTGTGTCATTTTGACATGCCAATTGGTAAATCCTGTGTTAAAACCTACAGCACAACAAATGTGACAGTCGGTATCAATATTTGCTGTCGATATTGAAAGGTTTTAGTGAACACACACAAACACTGAAACTCAGCGGATGTGAGTTAATTTGCAATTTGTGAAAGTGCTTCATTGAGGTAACATAGGTAACTTGGCCAATTGCCCGGCAGCGTACTAGAATCATTTGTGTTGACTTAAGCCGGGCTAAGATAGCATTTATAAAATGCTTAGCTCGTTTAGGCCGTATTTCAAACCAATAACGATGCATTTCAAGCCGTATCGACCAAGGCCCACACTGAGAAAAAAGACCAACGTCTAAAATGAAGAACATTCATCTTAAATATTTTGTTTTTAAAAAAAGTACATTTTAAGACCATGTTAGTAATTTTAGGAATATTAATCTAAAATATCAAAGCTCTTAATAAAAATCTTAAAAATCTTAAATTGTTAGGAAAGTAAAACAAGGAATATTTTATTTGAAATTAATGGTGTCCCCGTGGCGCTCTGGTTAGAGAAATCGCTAGAGAAATCGTTATGAAGCAGTAGGCGCCGGTTCGAATCCCACTCGTAACAAGTTAAAATTACATTTTTAAAATTACAAAGACAATTATAATCTATTGTATATAAATCAAAAAATAATATAAAAAAATATTTAGAAATTTATAAATCATTTTTATATTTAAATTTAAGAACATATATTCTTATAACAGGAACTCGGTCTTATTTGAAATGTTCTTAAAACCAAGATATGTTTTCTTAATTCAAGAATTTTATGTTTTTTTATCAGTGCAACACAGGCAAATAACAATAATAATAATGGTTAGTTGGCCTCAAGTCATGTAACACCATTAGGCAGCTGCAATTTTAGAGGATGGCTGTAGGCTGAAACTGAGGAGGAAACTGAAACTCAGGTTGAGGCAACGCCTGTTAATGGAATTTAATTCTGTGCAGCCTGCAAACTCAAAACAAGAGTGAATGCCACTTGGCTTAGTCTAATGAATGCAGCAGACTGTGGAACTGGAACAGGATAAACACAAAAGACGAGGGCCATGTTTGAGACGGAAGATGAGGCTGAGACTGAAACTGAGTCAGAGACTGAGGCATTGTTGGGGTTGCTCGGAAGCACGCACTGACACCAATACACACACACACATACATCCCGATTGCTTGTGGGAATAGGCAAAGTGATGTCGCTATTTGTTTCCGCTTTCCTTCCGCTTTCCTTTCACCCCTCAACACTCTTTCCTTAACAGTCTTAGTGGCGTATTTGAATGGAATTGCCCATGGTTATGGCCAGTTGCAAACCTGTAATTAAAAAACTGTACACAGCTCATCCAAGTTCATGGAGAAATTATGCATGTGCCCGGATGTGGACAGTAAAAGCTATTGGCATCTGTTGCAAGTGTCAAAAGTAATTGCGGAAGCAGCCACAAATAAAGAGAGCATTTGCACCTGCGGCCAAGACACAACACAATAAATCAATTTTTAGTAAGCACTCATTGGCAAAAAACAAATGTGAGCACAAATGTAACAATAAATACTGCAACTTCTACAAATTTTCATTACTTCAGCACAAAGAAAAACAGTCAAACACTTTTTGCTCAGCTTCCAGCTTCACTTTTTTGCGTTCCCAGAATGCGCCATTTTATTGGGTGGCCATTTTTTGAACTAAAGGCATTTCCGCTTTCGTTTCCTCTTTGGATATTTACTCGCCTGCTTTTTATACCCTGAGCCCATTAAAAATGGGCAAAAAGAGTGTAATGTGTTTGGTAGAATGTATGTAACAGGCAGAAGACGACTTGGCAGACCCCAAAAAGTATATATATTCTTGATCAGGATCAACAGCAGAGTCGATTAAGCCATGTCTGTCTGTCTGTCCGTCTGTTTGTTTGGGCAAAAATAGTGTTGCCTACTTATGTGGGCAAAATAGTGGTGCCTACTTATATGGGCAAAAAATAGTGTTGCCTACATATATGGGCAAAAATAGTGTTGCCTACTTATATGGGCAAAAATAGTGTTGCCTAACCATATGGGCAAAAAATAGTGTTGCCTACCTATATGGGCAAAAAAGTGCTGCCTACTTATATGGGCAAAAATAGTGTTGCCTACTGACCAGATTTGATTCAAATCGGCTCCATATATCATCTAGCTGCCATAGGAACAATTGGTGGAAAATAAACTACTGTCGAGCGTGCACAACTGTAACCGTAAGATAAAATAGATAGGGCAGTAAATCTTAACTTATTTGCTCATTATATAAATACGCACATAATTATTTATATTTTGAAACAATAATAATATTTTTTCAGAACGACTAAACAAAAAAAAGTCAGTGAAATATTCAATTTATTAAAAACTTCACAAGTTTTTGAGGTAAATACACAAACATTTTCTGTCACAATTTTGCATAACATAGTGAAGATTAAATTAAATTTGTAAAAAATAAAGATTGTCGTCACAAAAGCTTTAATCAATATTTAAAATAAAAGTATAGAAAGTGCTTTGCCAAATAAAAAAGTTAGCAATTCATTGAAATGCTTGACTAATTGGCAAAATTTATTCAAGTTTTCAGTCTGCCAGTTTTAATAATTCACAAAATGCCTTAAAGTGAAGCTTACTTACAAAAGACGACCGACAAAACTGACTGACAAAACGAAATGCTTTTTATAATTAACTTTTGTCAACTGGCATGAAAACATTTTACACATTGGTCTTACTTGGTGTTGTGATGTTGAGGCAGGACAAAGGACAAACGACCCCACTGGCGAGTCACTAAAATAGCAGACAGCAAATGCTTTTGAGTGTGGCCAATGGCACAAATCATAATTTTAAATATGTACATATTTCTATATATGTTTATATATCAACCCGTCTTGTGTTTGGGTTTATTTTGTGCTCGTGTGACATTCTGCAACTTATCACTTGGGCAAATGAACTGACAGAACTGGCTTCTGGTCTGAAACACCGTCATTACCAAATATTCGCACTGCTTTCACCTGCAGTTGATGAGAGTTGGGCGCTTGATTTACTCTTGATTACAATTTACGACATTTGTCTGGGGAATTGTTGTTTGTTCGTGATTGTTTGCCATACACACGGAAAATAAATACATGTTGTTTAATTTAATGTGCTTATTTAATTTCTCTAATATGGCATATGGAATAAGCAAAGCATCTCTAAAGGTGTTTGCTTGCTTATTGGAATTGTTTAATTAATTGGAATAGAACTAATTATAAAGCCTATGTGGCATTTGTGATTGCACTGGAAATTTAATTACATTATTTACGAGCATAATACGACTCGGGGGCGGTTGTTAAAGACTTTGCACTTGAGTTGCTGCTGGCAATTATGATTTGCACACACACTCCTTACACGTTAAGTATACGCACTGTGGCATGTAACAATTAAGCAGACTGGGCAAAAGGCATATACGCACATATTGCTCTCTTTTGCCAACAATTTAGGTCACTTAGCGTTGAAGTGCAGAGTTTATACAGACTGTAGAATGTAATTTACGTTTGGGTTATTAAATTGGCAGACAGAAATTTGCTTGACAATAGCAATATTACAAAACACTTCGATTGCAGTTTACACAGACGGATCTACCTTTCGTGGAGACCAAAAATTATGGCAGCATTCGGTAGACAGTTTCCATATGATTCTAGTGGGCAGGGACTGCGTCTGAGTGTTGCATATTTCATTAAAAATATTGCATGCCATTGCCGAGCTGAGTACTGCTTCAGTGCACGCATCAAAAGGTTCTAGACCAGGCCAACTCCACCCAACTAACAACTACCCTGCAACCCCGTAACGATGTTCAACAAACTGTGCAGTGCGTATGTTTTATGAAATGGCACAACACAATCACAATCACACACACACAACACACACACACACACACACACATATGTAATCATGTGCGTAACACTTAGGCAGCAGTCCCATTAAAAGGTATAACGGTACACAGATGCGTGGGTGCATCGAGATCCCCAAGTTTGTATGTATGCAAGTCTGTGTGTGTGTGTGTGTGTGTGTGTGTGTATTCTCAGAAGCTAAAAGTGAAACTTTTGCTCTGCAACTCAGCAACTTAAAACTGCTTCAAGGTGCGCAATTTTTCCTATTTTTTTTTCTTGTATTTTTTTCCATTAACCTTTTGCAACTTATTGAGTACATGGCTTAGCTCTATTTTTCTTTTAATTAATGCGGCAAACATGCTAATGTTGCGTAATATTTATTTTATACTTCAAATGCATGTTACAAAAAAATTAGTATTGCCTACTTTTGTGCGCCATGAAAATAAAACAGTGCCAGCCTGAAAGTAGGCAACAGTTTTTAAAATGCATGACATTGACAACCAGAGAAAGAGAGAGAGAGAGAGAGAGACACTAAGCCAGTACACGTTCTTAGTAAAAAGGTAAAAGTGCTCAAAAGCCATGTTACAATATAAGTGCAGGCTATTCATATTTTCTATTTTAATCTAATTAACTTGTGACACTTTGCTTGAACTACTGTGCCAGAATGTGGCCCAAAAACAAATAGCTCGGAAGTGTAGCAGGGAAAAAAAACAGCATAAAAGTTATACGTTGATAAAATACTCTACTTTACATGATATAAGCATGCATATATTTCAAACTATTTAATTATATTAACAACATTTAGGTGAGTTCTTGTATTTGAGAAGAATCAAACAAAATCTCAAAGTTCCTGTCATATCAGAAATTTCATTTTAGGACATATTTTTGAATTCTTAAAAATTTTCTCTCATAAATTTGATATAAATTTCCTACAAAATGATTTTGATATATTTTATGCAATAAATAAAGTCGTATCAATGTGCTTTTTACAATTTTTAAAAAATTTTTTCTTATATTATTTTAATTTAAATTTAAAAATCTTAAGTTTAAGTAAATCTCTCAACGAATATTTGAATATATGAGTCTTTTAAGCTAAGTTTGATTATTTTTACAAATTTTAGGAATTTTTTGAACAACGTAACATTATAACCATAAAAATATATGAATCCACATGGGAACTGTTAAACGTACACTTCAATAAGCGGATTTAGTAATTTTTACCATATCATGTCGTCTTGCTTTGCTTTCTTCTTTGCACTTTGCATTCTTAACCTTCAGAGGGCTGTCACAGTTACCTGTTTACCTGGTCCTCCGTTCTACCTTCTACCTTTGGTTGTCAGGTGCGCTGGCCATAAATTTCACTCAATCAGTTCTCAGCTCAAATACCAATTGACAACAGCAATGTCAGTTACATTTACGATTGACTCTGAGCAAAATTATGAACCGTTTGTTGACGTTTAGTAAATGTCGAATCGTCGTGGCCATAAAATCGTAGAGCACTAACCAAAAAATAATAATTTACAGGTGTGTTCTACAAATTTATAACAGCGCTAAAGCAACTCAAAATCAATTGTTGGTGTTCCTGAAAAAAAAAGCTATTGCTTTCAAATGTCTAAAAAAATTTTGAGAGGCTTAAAAAAAATTAAGTATTTATCAAATTAAATAAACATATCTTTAAGTCTAAGAAAAATGAAAAAAAAAAATACGTTTAAAAATAATAAATCTTTGTTGTTTTCAAAAACATTTCTCATCAATATTTCTAGAGATTTCGGGAACACACCTGTTAAGCTGTAGTTGAGTGTGAGTGTGAGTAATATTCCCAGGCCAAGAGCTGACAATTAATAGTTATATTTAAAGTTAATTGATAAATTGATGGACATTTAAATGCCTGTCCAGGCGCCATTAGGCAGACTCAGTGCAATAATGTCAACTATAGCCAGCCATTTTTGGTCAGCAAAGTGGCAGCGACCAGACCAAGCAATTCAGCTTAATTCAGTTCAATCCAGGCGATTCAAGACAATGCAAATTTCAGAGCAGATTCCATTGGAGAAGACATGAGCAGTAGAGTTGTAACGAACTGTTCGGACTGAGATCAATTGAACTAGTCCCTAAGTGAACGAACGAACTAAATCCCAGATTGAAGGTCATTTAGTTCATTGAATATATCTCAAAACAAATCGTTCAGTGAATAAGATTTTAAAACAAATCGTTCATAGAATAAATTCCAATACATTTCTTTGATTAATTCGAATCAAATTATATCTCACTAGAGACACACTGTGGATAATATATATAAAAATTTCGATGAAATATTAAATTGAATTAATTAAATTAACTTTATTTATGGTTTTCATTAAATAAATATTAAAACCATAATTCTATTAAAAATCAGTAAATTTATGGGTTTCATTAAATAAATATGAGACCCATAATTCTATAAAAAATCAGTAAAATGTTTGATAACGATATAAAAATTTCATATGGTAATTTGTTATAAGCAAATAGAAACTTCCTTAAAACCCATATCAACATCATGGTAAAACCTCTACGTCCCCTCAACCAACTCAGTTGAGATCTATTCACTATATGAGATCTGTTCACTAAACGAACTATATGGGATCTATTAACTGAATGAACTATATGAGATCTATTCACTGAACGAACGAACTATATAAAAGATTGGTTCGTTCATCATAAATTGAACTACTGAACTAAATCCTTCAGTTGAACTATGATGAACAACTCTAATGAGCAGAGTTTGCCCATTTCGGCACTGACTCGAACTTGAACTCGAACTCTGGCAATGGAATTGAGCCAATGAAGCTATTATTTGTGAGGTCTGGCAACTGGCAACTGGCAACAGGCAACAGACAATTGCCATTGCTGTCTCGCTCTGTAGGTGTCACTTACCTAAAAGACTGTAGGGAGCAAGCTTTGAGTTGCAGTTGCAGTTGCAATTGTTGTTGATGTTGATGTTGCTGTTGCCAGTTGCAATTGTTGCTGTTGTTGCAACTCCCGCTGCACGTCGTTCACTTGTCTTGTGGCACCGTTGCAAGAATTACAGGAGCACTTTTCGCAATTAGCTGCATGAAATTACCGGCTCTCCTATGTACCGGACACTTGTATCCAGCTATCTATCTGTTTTGTTGGCAATTGTTGCATGCAACAATTTAGATTAGCCTCCGACTTGGACTTGGAGTTGGACTTGGCCGATTGTTCTCAGTTCTTCTGCTGTCTGCTCCATAAAAATGCATTCCTGACGGAAGACCAAAGCCAAAGTCGTTGTCGTTTTGCCTCTAATCTAAATGTTTAGCTTAGACGTTTGATGACCAACATGTTGCCGTTGTTGTTGCCTGTTGTTGTTGCTGTTGCCTGTTGCCGTTGGGGGCTGAGTGGCAGCTTCAACTCGACTGTCAATCGTCGTCTTCTTGGTTGCCACAAACGGTGGCACTTTACAGTTGCACTTGTGGATTGGATTGCCCACAAAGCCTGCAATTATTGTAATCCATCCGTCCTGTTGCCGCTTTTGGGCCTTACAATCGTAATCCGCTTGGTGTGGTGGGCGTCTAATTTCATTTTGGCAGCGTGCTGCATTAACCCATTGACCTTGTTAAGCGGTCTTAGTGGGCGACTAATTTTTGTGGCACGTTTCTGCGCCACATTTGATATGTTTTGGCTGCCTGTTGCAACCGGTTTGCACTATGGAAGTAGTGTCTAAAATTGTTCACTTAAATTTTAATTTTTTGTTGTGAAGAGCTTTAAAAATTTTTCGATTTTCTACATCAGAATACTCAAAAGAAAACCAAAAAATATTTTTTTCGATTTTTCGGGACTACCCTCAATGTTTGAGGCTCAATCAAAGTCGAAACTCAAATTGGACCATAGGATATCCTTTACTTATTTTAATATACATAAAAGTATTTTAAAGAATTTATTGCCTGATAAAAACTACTGCATACTTTTAGGTAACTGTATTGAAAAATTAACTTTATTAATAACTTTGGTTAGCTATTACTCCCGTTCTACTTGTCTGATCTTCCTGCGGTTAAGTGAGATTATAGATAATATTACTAGATATCGTTATTTATCATAAAAGCTGTATTATCTTAAAAACTGTGGGTGTGGTGTTTTTTTTTCGACTCGGTTGTTCATGCTGATTAAGAATATATATACTTTACCCATAAAGTCGACCCCAGTCGGAGATGCCTCCACTTACACTTTTACTTTTTTTTAAGTAACGGGTATAATAAAAATTGAAATTCATCATTAGTCTAAATTAAGTTCATTCCAAATTTCAATTCTCTAGCTTTACTTTGCCCAAAAATATCAGACTTTTTTGCCATAGTGGTTTGCCGGATTTAGATACAAATGCAGATTTGGTCGACAGCAAATTCGACACCCAAGAAAAATCAATCGCGCAAATCTTATCATTAAAACATCAAAAGTTGCCAGCCAACATGTAAACGCTGCCAGGCAGCAACTTAATTTTCCAACAGACGTCAACACACAACATACAACACACAACATACAACATACAACGTATAACAGACAACACAGCTGCAACCATCAGCGGCAATCAACGGCAGACAATCAAATGGAGAGGCAGCCAGAATGGCCAGGATAAAATCAACAGGTGCCGTCCAGTCAGTCGTCTAGTCAGTCGGCCAGTCAGTTGTTAGATTCATCCATCTAACCGTGCCACACTTGGCCACATTTCCGTCAAATGTTGCAACCGGTTTGCAGTGATTTTTCAAAAAAATTGCATTCGTGTGTGTTGTTGATCCACGATCTGTAGAAGCTGTAGATGATGAGCAGGATTATCCGCAGCATTGACAACCATCTCCATTTCCATTTCCCAACTCCAACTTCAAGCTGTCTGAGTGACATGCAGAAATTATGTTTTGCCACATTGCAAACTTAAAAGATGCCTTTGGCTACTTAACGCCCCGTTGCATTTCCGTTGCTGACTCTTCTCGTGCTAATCAGTGTCAGTTGTAATTAGAGGCAACACTCTCTCAATGTGATCATGAAAGAATTCATTGCCCAGAGTAATCAACCGAAAATTCTATAAGCCAGCTTTGATTATAATCAAAAGAAAATAAATTTTAAAGAACCTAATAACATTCAAGAATTAGAATTAGAAAAATGAGTTTTTTAACATTCAAGAATTAGAATGTTTCTTGGGCTTTAATTCTGTTCGATGGGTTGTACAATCGAGTACAGACTAGTCAAAATAACAATTCTCGAAAGCCTAAAAAATTTACGGTATCACTCAAAAAAAAACCTCTGCACGAGGTAAGAGTCTAGTGACGAAAGCATATTCCAGCCCCAAAATTTCTGATATCCAATTTTGTGACAATAAATAAAGATTAAAATAAGAATTTTAAATAAGAATATAAATCAAATTATAAAAAGGCGAAAATATATACAAATAACAATAATTAATATGACCAAACTTAATAATATTTGTCAACTACCAATTCTGAATAAAATGGGGGCATGCAATTTTAATATTTAATTAATTTTATTAATAAATATAAGACAATAAAGTTGCGAAAACAGTTGCTCAATTTTCAAAATTGTTTTTGAAAAGTGCAGCTAAATAATGCGCCTAATAACTTCATTATGATTGGATGGGACGCGGGGCGAGCGATTTGTTGATTGTTCCATATAACAGGTGGCACATGCCACATGCCACATGCTCCACTCTGCCCGATGGTGTTGGCAGCGTTTTACAGTTTTGTCTTCGCTTTGAGAATACAAACCGTTGCCTGTTGCCTGCTGAATGTTGCTGTTGCACCTGCAGCAACGGCAGCAGCCACTGGCGCATCATTGCCAGCAATAACAACAGTAACAACAGCAGCAACAACAACAAGAGCAACACGCTGCCTGCAATAAATCTCAATTTAAATGGCGCCCCAGCATGCGTGGCCAAAACGGTGCTTGATGCTTGGCCTTCCACTGGTTTTCCTTCAGCATTTTATACCCGTCACTTAAAAACTAAGTAAAAGGGTATATTGGGTTTGGAATGTATGTAACAGTGAGGAGGAGGTATCTCAGATCCCATTAGGTATACATATTCTTGATCAGTACACCCACAGTTTTTAAGATAAATCAGTTTTTATGGTAATTAACGTTAACTATTAATATTATCTATAGTCTCACGTAACCGCAGCAAGATCGGACAAGTAGAACGGGAGTAATAGCTGACCAAAGTTATTAACAAAGTTACTATTTCAATACAATCACCTAAAAGTATGCAGTAGTTTTTACAGAGCATACATTTCTTTAAAATATATTTTTATATATGAAAGAAGTAACGGTTATTTCAAAAGTCAAGGTTTTTATGGTAATTAACGATAACTATTAATGTTATCTATAATCTAACTTAACCGCAACAAGATCGGACAAGTAGAACCGCAGTAATAGCTAACCAGAGTTATTTATAAATTTATTATTTCAATACAATCACCTATAAGTATGCAGTAGTTTTTATAAGGCATTAATATCTTTAAAATACTTTGATATATATTGAAGTAAGTAACGGGTATCCTATGGTCAGGATCTCGACTATAGTCTTTTCCACTTGTTTTCTTTTGCTTTGGCTTTCCATGATTCTTTCTCTCTATTTTGTATCTATGCTCATTTGTAGCAAAGCGCGCGTCAAATTTGTTGCCGAACCAGTTAAGAGGCAACAAAACATTGGCAACAGCTGCAATACAGCTAGATCTTCGATCTGCGATCTGGGAGGCTCGAACTGTACGTTTACTGTACTCGAACTCCCCTCGTGTCCGTTGAATTTCGTATTTCGTATTTCGTATTGCGTTTAACTGTGCCACAAAAGCGCGATCATTATCCTAACGCAATTTATGCGCACCAGTTGCGCCCCACGCCCAACCTAATTGCAACAGGCAACCTGCAACTTGCAACTTGCAACTGGCAACGGATTGCATTGTTAGCTGCCACAGTAGCTGCCAGCAGTTAGCGACCACCACAACAACAATGGCAACAACAACAACGACAGTTCGTAATGGCGATAATCATTATAAGAATCGAACGCTGCTTGATAACAACGACAACAACGACAACAACAACAATGTTGCAGCCAGCAAACTTGCAACTTGCAACAGGTTCTACACGCGTCCACCAAACAACTGAATCGACCCGTTTTGGACTAGCATTAGCAGGCAATCTTAGGTCTTTGTCTTCCTGCCATCAACAAGATCGTTTCACAACGACATTGAGCCTGCCCCATGCCACCTCTTACCACCCCACCCCTTGCCACATCACAACCCAAAACCCTGTCCTCAACTGGCCTATACATACCTCGCAGTATTAACATTGCCATCAACGGATTTGTCGGTCTTTATCAATTACGCTGACTGCATGCTGCATGCCTCATGCCGCATGTTGCACTCTGCATTTGCCACATTTACAGCAAGTGGCATCGACATCGGCATTGGCATCTGCCCCATGCTCATCGTAACTGTTTCTGGTCAACTTAAGCCAGCTTGCCACATTGACAGCTAGACTGAATTGTGGCCAATTTAAAAATAGTTTCGATCTTAAACAGCATTGATCAAATAAATCTCTTAAATGACATAAGCAGAAAATGTAAATATGATACTAAAATATATATGTAAAATACGTAAACCTGTCGCTTTTATTCAGATGTAACGCTTAGTAACCGTTCCCTTTGCCACTTCTTCAAAAACTTCAAACTGTCATAACTTTGTCAAATTTTAACCGATTTCCTTGTGGAATATCAATTTGATCATGTTTTAGCCTCTAAATTGATTCTGCATTTAAATTTTTATCATCTAGAAAATTTGATATATTTTCGATTCGAAGCCATCTATCATCCAGTTTTCCATACTTACCCCTTGACATTTTTTCAAAAACTTTGATCCCTCATAACTTCATCAAAATCTAACCGATTTTCAAGCGGAATGTCATTTTGTTCATGATTTGGCCTCTAAATTGATTCTGCATTTAAATTTTTGTCATCTAAAAAATTTGATATATTTTCGATTCTAAGCCATCTATCATTCAATTTTCCATACTTACCCCTTGACATAACTTCATCAAAAACCATAACTTTGTCTTGACGATATGGAAAAAGTGAACAGTTTACAAAATGAAAAGGTCAAGGAAACTGTTTCCCTCAGTTCCAACTATCTACGCATCAAACTAGAACCACATTGAATTTAAAAGATATTTAAAGAACGTTTATTTAATAGTCATGTTAGATTGTTATAAGCAACGACTCGCCTATCATCCATCAACTACAGTTAACTCTTTCAAGGACATATAACGGCCAGTCTAGTGACAGCAGCTACAGTGGCTGCTAGCGGTAAAGCCACACACGACTTGCAACAAGTGCAAGAATTAAAAAACAAAAAAAAACTATAGCAAGAGAAATATATCTGCGATGCTGTTGCCAATGCCAAACGACAGTCCAACAGATAACTCACTTTATAAAATTGAAGAGGCCAGCAAGTCAGGGAACTCAGAGAACTCAGGGAACGAAGAATAGGAACAAGCAACAAGAAACATAACAGGGAACAATAACGAGTACAAGCAGCGTTGATAGTTGCCCGATAACAGGGAGTAACAATAACAACAACAACAATAAGCAGGGAAAGAAAAATCGAGGAATTTTCAAGTGGATTACCCAGTTTTTTTTGTTTTTTTCTTTTTTTGTTGCAAATGCAACGTGAAAATAAATAAACTTGTGGCATGATTGGCTCTGCATGATTAGTCACATGCTGAAAAGAGAGTGGGGAATGTGAAAGGAGCAGAGCAATAGAGAGAGAAAGAGCTAACTGTTGTGCTTAATAGAATAGAATTGATAAAAGCAAGGCCGGTCGTAAGATACACGAAAGATAGGCAACAGCAACATCAACAGCAGCAACAACTGCAACAGCAGCAGCAGCAACATTGCATTGCCGTTTTTGCTTGCAGCAGTGGCAGCAACAACAACAGTTATTGTAACAATAAAATTAGCTAACGATATGAAGGCAAGGCTAAAACAAGCAACAATAACGGCAAACTAAGACAAGACTCAGAAAACAGGAACAGGTGGCAAACGTTGCACGAACAACGGCAATGGCAATTGCAATTGCTGTTGCCAGTTGCACAGTTGCTGTTGCTGTTGCTGTTGCTCCTTTTAGCCAAGTTAACGCTGCATGTAAATCATATTCATGGCATCTTGTCTTTTATTTTTCATTTTATTTGCCATTGAATATATTCAGGCAAAATCTGAATATTTCTAGGGCCAAACAATTGGTAATTGCTGTTACCTGTTGCCACTGCCTTTTGTCTTTAACCTGAAATTGTCTGGACTCTACGATCTTATTGATTGTCTGCTTCACGCTTTTCATGTTCGCTTTCAGCATTCAGCTTTTGTCTTTATCTTGCTCTTTCTCTTTGTTTTTACCTTTGCTCTTGTTGTCGTTACACACTTTATTGCTGGACTGCTTCTTCTTCTTCTTATTGTCAGGTCAATGCAGTCAGACAATTATATTATTAACTTTTGGTAGGCAACAAATGTAAACAATGTGCTGCTCTGGCATAATGAAAATGTCTCAATTTGATTGACAATTCTTACATTTTGTCTGCTGCAAGTGAATTCATATTTGAGTGTACGACATGGCGTATACTTAATGAAGTTGCTTGGTTTGGTTTTCTCTGTTTATTCCGATGAGAACGATTTAAATGTGACCAAGAAATCGGTTAGTTTATTGTTGGTTTTGTAATTAAAGCTTAAGTCAAGGTATTCAATGTGTTATACAAACAGTCTCATAAGTAATAATGACTAAAATCTGTAAAGATTTCTTATCAGAATTTTCTCTTAAAACGACCGAACAGAATGAAGGCTTAGCTGACGACTCGTACTAAATTATTAATAATTATCAGGGAATACCACCTTAAATTTTTTAATAATATATCATGTCAAAATAAAAAAAAAAATTTTATCTTGTAAAGTTGCTAGGTCAAAGAGTTAAAAAACTTCCAACTGTCATAACTTCAAGAAAACCGATCCGATTTTTAATCGGAATGTCATTCTGATCATGGTTTGGCCTCTTTTCACTCTGTATTTAAATTTAGTTCACTCTGTATTAAATTTATTATTTTTGACCAAGATTCGATTTTCATGCAAAGGGTCCCCCCTTTGAAATTTCGAAAATTCAAAATTTTAAATCTCAAGTTTTCACTTTAAATCAACTCCTTATATCGTAATTAATATTAAACGACACTTTAAATATGATCCTTTTCTTTTTTGTTAAATGGGTTATTTACTGTCCTCAGAAAAGACTTAATGTATTAACAAGCAAAATTTAATGAGAAACCAAAGCGGAGAATCGATGCACATTATTTACTCGCTCGTGTTGTTTACGTTGTGTCAGTTCTAGCATTTGTTTATATTAATTGAATATATTTAAATAATTTTAAGCATCATCCATCATAACTAATGACAATCAACTTTTGCACAAGCACAACAACAAGAACAACAACAACAGGACAGCAAAGAATGGAGCGCAAAGAAAAAAATCAATTTACATAAAAAATGCATACGCGATGGCGCCCAACCAAGAGTTAGAGTTAGATGGAGTCGATGGAGTTGGTCAGTCAGCTGGCCATTGAGGCGGCAAATGCGATGCGTGTAGCCAAGGAGAGAGAGAGAGGGAAGATGAAGGAGAGCTCTCGATAGGTCTAGCTGGCTGGGTACCGTTAGGCCGCAGCATGTAGCATGCAACAGTATCTGAGAGAGTTTCATTGATGCCATCCCGTCCCGTTTGGTTCGGTCCGGTTCGGTCTGTTCCGATGCGGGCCAACTCAATCAGGCAGTTAGTTACTATAGACAGACAGACATGCGCAGAGAACTGAGAACTGAGAGCTGGGAACTGCAATTGCAATTGCCCAATGGGATGCCCCAAGGATCATTGGGCAGGTTTATGCCGTTATTGGTCATATGGCCAGTTGTTGTTGTAATGCATGTTAATTTCATTTACTGCTTAAATTATTGTTATTATTAAACCAGTCTGCGCAACTGACTAAAGGAAGTAGTCAAGCATAGTACAGAGGGACTCTTGTAGGGTACTCAAAATGTAATTTAATATATTTATTACCACGCCCAAAACATAAATCATATATATCGATAAGCCGATTCTAGGACTCACTTCAGTTGGAAGAATTTCAATATAAATAGTCTATGTTTATGCTTAATCTTATCCGCATTGACATTCTTACAGAGAAAAAAACACATTTCAAAATTCCAGTTTAAAATGTTTGATTTTAGAGCATATTTTTATACCTTGATATTATATCCCGTCGATCTCAGAGACTATAAGAGCTAGACACTTCAAATTTGGTATGTAGGTTTCTGGTTACCGTATGCAGATCATGTATTTTTTTATTTTTGGATCGGACCTGTATAAAATATAGCTGCTATAGGAACGATACATCGAAAATGAAGTTTTAGTATGGAAAAGTTTTTTGTTTGTTGAGATATCTTAACCAAACTGATAGAATATGCATCTGAGCTGGTATTATACATCCCGTTCAAATTTGGTTTAAATGGGACCACTATATCATATAGCTACCATAGAGACGCTTAGTCGAATATCAAGTTTTAGTTTAAAAAAGTTTTTTATTTTTTGAGATACGATATTCAAAAGTCAACACTAAAAAAGTCGAAGAAGTATAAATTGTTTAATCTAAATAAAAATAAATTAAATATTTATTTATTTTCTGTGTAGAAACGCTTTTTGTTTATAATTGCCACGTTGATTTGATTGACCCACTGAGCAAGAACATTTTGTGCTACTGCAACGTTTTTGGGCACTGCAAAATAAAACACCTGCAAGAAAATAAGCTTCTAGATACTTACTTTCAATTGAAAGATACTTTTGGTTCAAGCGAACTCATCCGCTGCTCGATGGCGCGATTAGCGTGCAACAAATTGCTCAGATTTATTACGCGGCGACTCTGCAATCGGCGGCTTATCAAGCGTCTTACCAATTTTGGCAAACAGTCGTTGTGAATGTGGTTGTGGATGTGGCTGTGTTATGAATTATTAGACGCTTTTGACTGCCGCCGCACGGCGTGCTACCAAATTTGTGCGCCATGCTGGCCGGAGGACTTGCAATTGTTGCTGTTGTTGCTGTTGCTGGCGACAACAACAGCAGCAGCAACAACAGCAACAGCAGCAGCAGGAGGCGACTGCAGCAATTTGTCAGCGCAGTCGCAACGTGTCTGGGTTTGGGTTTTAAGTTTGGGCAGTTGGCAAAGCCAATGCCAAATATGGCCAGGCCATGGCAAATGCTGCGTCTCTTGAGTTGGCCAGCTGCCTGTTGCACGTTGCAAGTTGCCTGTTGCAAGTTGCTGTTGTTGCTGTTGTTGTGCACTTGCGCATGCGCATTTATCGTTTACGTTATTTGTTGCCGCTAGTTTTCCAGTTAGCCGCAGTTAGCTGTGCTGCATTGCCTCAAAGTGAAAGATTTACGCGGCCTCGGACTTCTCGCTCTTCCTCTCTCTCTCTCTCACACTCGGACTCGCTCTCGCTCTTGCCCTGTTCACGAGTTCGTACACAGAAAAAAAATACGGGTCTCCGGCTTAAAATTAATCCCAACGGTGGTTGAAGTACGGTAATCCCGGATTCTTATAAACCAAGTATGAAATACTTAAATCAAGATCGATTTTTCACAACTATATTTTAAATTTTGGAGTTCTGCAATACTTTTTTCCAGTTGGATCAAATAATTTAGGCTTCTTTGAATTTTTTATCCGGGATTCCAGGCTAAAATTAGTCGCAGCAGTGTCAGAAGTACGATAATCCCGGAATCTTATAAACCAATTATGAAATACTTTAATCAAGCCTGATTTTTCTCAACAATATTTTCGTTTTTGAAGTTCTGTTACATTTTTTTTTCAGTTAGATCAAATAATTTAGTCTTCTTTGATTTTTTAATGTCGATTTTTTAATTATCATTGCCATTTAATCTACGTATTATTTTAATTTAATCTTATATATCCCGAATATATGCTTAAAAAATGCAAGCAAAAATCTAGTTTTTTTTTACTTGATTTTAAGAATTTTTTTTGTGTGTAGAACAGTGTAGTGGTCATACGAGTAGTCCAGTGTTGCTGTGGTGCGCATGCGTGCCGTTATGGTTTATTTAATGCGTTTTGAAAGTGCATTTTCATGTTCGATGAGATTGATGAGAAAATTTGATTTATTTTTTCTACGTATTGCTTCATATATTGTATTATTTCTCTCACTCCTTTACCCTCAATATCTCTCTCTTTTCTTTTGCTGCGGCCATTGGGCCATCGACTGTCAGTTACACTTGCAGTTTGCGGCATTTTGTCAGAGGGACAGTTAGAAAAGGCCGACTCACAGATCGGCATTCAGTCTGGCATTCACTGCCATAAATGGCCGTCCATGGGAAATGTGATGAGGTATTTTTTTTTTTTTCTTATTCTCTGCAACAACTATTGCCTGGGAAATCGTATCGTATCTACTGCATAGGATGCCAAAGCTGGGATTGGCATTGACATTGGCATTGGCATTGGTATTGGGCTGATGTTCGGATTGGACATAGAATTGACGTGTCCAAAATTGTTAGCCTTATAAACTTAAGTCACAGTAAGCATTATATATTTAATTTAAATTGTTGGACTTAACAGAAAATTCAATACTTTTTATTAAATTACCAGTAGTGTTTAATGAATTCCTATAAAGAAGAAAATATTAAAACTTAGCATTATTAAAATCTAATAAAAAAAAATTAATTTGAACTTAAAAATATATTCTATTATATAAATTAAATTTTCTGTTTCTTTGATTTATTGCGATTTTCTAACGGGTAAATCCTTTTTCGCTTATTATTTCCAACGTTTTTTATATTATAGATTAGTTTAAATTAATATTTAGATTCGTTAGTTATCTAATTGAGTTAATATGCTTTTTTAATATTCAATTAAATAATATGAGCTAAACAACAGCTGAAAATGCAAAATTAAACAAAATATTAAGTAAAAATTAATTGAACTATAATATAAAAATATTTCCGTATTCATAGGATTGTGAACTCTTCCTAGATCATAAATTTCTAGGCCATCAATGCGACCATTAAAGATGCCGCAATGGGGCAGAAACATTGTTGCCGATATTAGTTACGTTGCCCAATTAATTACATGATCGTAAAACATGTATACATATATCTAAGCGTATTGATAACGGAGATAAAGGCCGCATAAAATGTGGCCGTTGTGTATCCGTTGTATAATGGCTGTGGCAACAACATTGCCACTGCCACAGTTCGAGTCCGAGTCCAACTGGTTGCAGGTATCAATAAACGCGTCGTTAAATGCCGCAATAGCCACTCGTTATAACTGTGGCCCGATCTCGAGGTCTGCTTATTACATAAAATTCACACACCACAGGGGAGGTCAAGCTGCAGTCTACAGTCTACACTGAAAAAAAAACACCCGCTTCTAAAATCAAGAACATTCATCTTAAATATGTTGTTCTTAAAATAAAAACATATTAAGACCATATTACTAATTTAAATAATATTAATCTAAATTTTAGATTCTAAAAACTCAATGTTTTTAATACAAGAATAAAAAGCTTAAGTTATTAGGAAAGTAAAAATATGTATTATTTTATATGACATAAATTTTGGGCCCGTTGTGCTTTGGTTAGAGGGGTGGAGCAGTAGGCGCCGGTTCGAATCCCACTCTTAATAAATAAAATTACTGAGGCACAATAAAATTATCATAAAAATTCAAATAAAAAAAAAACATGAAATATGAATTAAAAAATAATTTATTATTTTTTTATTTTTTGATTTAAATTTCAAGAACATTTATTCTTTGTTATTTATTAACTATTAAAATAACATTTTAAAATTTACTAAGGCAGAATAAAATTCTAATAAAAATTAAAATTAAAAAAAAATATAAAATATGAATTAAAAAATAATTTATTATTTATTTTAAAAATTATTCTTAAAATAAGAACTCGGTCCTTTTTGAAATGTTCTTAAAAAACCAAGATGTGTTTTCTCTATTTTAGACCAAAATTCTTTGTTTTGCTACCAAAATTTTGATGTTAGATCATTTTTGTTTTTATCAGTGTACAGTCTACAGAAGTGGCACTCTCTTCAGCCACTTCAGATTGCCATACAAAGTGTCGCCTGATTTGCTGTCTATCTGTCTGTCCAACTGTCTGTCAGTCTGTCTATCTATCCGTCTGTCTGTTTGTCTGTCTTTCTGTTGCATCTCGCATCATGTTTATTAATGCGCAAATTTTTACGATGCGCTGCCCCTTTAACGATGCCTTTTAACGATTGTGCTGCCAGGACTGAGCCCACGACGGTCAATAGCTATTCAATAGGTACAACTTGTTGTTGTTGTTGCTGTTATTGCAACAATCGCTTTTAGGCCTTAACAGCATTTTTATGGGCCATGTGGCCAGTTGGCTGCCGCTTACTGTTCTTTGTAACAATTTAAATTGCAACAATTTACAATTAGCCACGTTTGTGCTCCATTTTGTTGTCGCTGATTCTTGTCAAATGAGTTGTTGTTGTTGCTATTATTGTTGCTAATGTTGTTGTTGGCGTCGTCGTCGTCTAACGGTCACAAAAATGCAGAATGCTGTCGACGCTTGGCAATTAAATTTTCTATTTTCTACTTACTTCAGTTGCATCGCCAGTCTTCATTTGATTGTTCGGTTTTATCATTAGGCCAAAGTTTCAGACAGTTTTTTAAGTGTAGCGACCACCCATTTGTCGGGTTTTTGGCTTAAATAATCAGCTAGCTTCTTATATCAGCAGCTTTTTAAAGCTTCTCTGCTGACCTTGACTACAACAAAAAATTAACAGCATACTTTCAGGCGAATACATTGCCTAAAAACTTAAAATAGATATAACTACGGATATAATTTTTTCGTCATGCTGCGATTATGTACAATAATAGATAAATATAATAACTTACTCTTTACCTTTAGTTTTACTTTTACTGGTGTGTAATAGACAGACTTTTAAAGCTTATTTTCCCTATATCGGTTTTATTAAAATCCAATCTCAAATACATAATAAATTTATGAAATGACATTACATATATGTGTGCATATAATAAATATTGATAAGCGAAGATTATTTCTTAATCTTTGACAAAGCTCGACAACGCTCGACATTGAGTGTCTATTTTTGAATAAATCTACTAGTTAAACTATAGTGAATATTTATTTATTGATATTAAGTTTGAATATGTAGGCATCAGTTCAAACAAATTTTATATAAATCGATCAGCCAGATTCAAATTCTGCACAACTGTCATCACACTGAATGCAAACTTGGCCACCTGTAAATTAACATGTATTAGAAACAGGAAATCAAACTTTTTTCGATACCGTTTCGAATGCTTCAAATGTGGAAAATTTAAAAAAATTTTCTAAATGAACGAAATTTGAATACAGAATGAATAAAGAGGCTAAACCACAAACAAAATGGCATTCCGCTTGAAAATCGGTTATTTTTTTATGAAATTATGAGAGATCAAAGTTTTTGAAAAAATGTCAAGGGGTAAGTATGGAAAATTGGATGAGAATCGAAAAATTACCAAATTTTCTAATTGATAAAAATTTAAATGCAGAATCATTTTAGAGGCAAAATCATGATCAAAATGATATTCCGCTTGAAAATCGGTTAAGTTTTAGAAAAGTTATGAGCAAACAAAGTTTTTGAAAAAATGTTAAGGGGTATAGAAAATTGGATAACGGATGGCTTAGTATCGAAAAAAATATTACTGATTGGAAACAAATCATTAATTGTGGATGTTTTGTATATACTCACATTAATGTTACTACTAATTGAGATACGAATAATGCCGCCTGCGATGAATATAATTGGCTGTTGTAGATTCTGCAGGAATATCCTTAAGGTTAACTTGTATTTGGGCTCAGCATCCATCCAGTTGGACTGACACAATAAATTGGACAATTCCGCGCAATCGTCAACGAGCGAGTCGCAAAAGTAACAAAAGGGAAAAGTTTCAAGCATAACACCAGTAAAGAATACAATCGATGAGATGGCTCGATAAATGTCCGAGAAGTACAAGACGTTTATAAGAATAATTCCCAAGACAATGCCGATGAGAAGAAATTGCACAAATATAGTGCGTGACATAACTGGACGCATTAAGTCACAGGATCTAAAAAAAAATATCGGATAAAAATAAATAAAGACGAAAAAAATATCTTAGCTTACTCTAAAATCAACTTGTGATCTATGATGCAAGCAACCAAATCTTCATAGTTATCAGCTTCGGTTTTATTCGGATCGTTTCTCAAGTGTTGTATGTGATCCTTTAGTATATCAACATGAGCTCGAAAAATGGTTATGAATACGAGGGCATATGTATCCCAAACCAGAGCCTCCATTAACGCTATAGATAGTAGAACATACTCAATGAGTGAATGAATCCAATACTGTCCGATTCCGTCCTGCCAATTAATATATGGAAAGTAAACCATCCACGGTGGTTGGCCAGTCAAAATACCGGCAACAAAAACAGATGCCGCATATCCAAGATAAAGTATGACATAGAGAAAAACAATGAAATTGCAGCGAGCAACAGCTTTGTGCATCTTATAACGATCGTTATCATTCTGCAGTCGATCATCCAACTTATCCAGTACCGCCTCCGTCTTATGGAGACGAGATAAACAAAATAGTCCAATGATTGCCTTTATCATTGCACTAACTGTATTCGCAGATATTTGTAGTACTCCCAAAAAAGCTCCAGCTGTTAAGATCTTAAAGTTTAGAATGAGGCTCAGAGAAAAACCTATCGGTAGATAAAACAATGTGATGCCAAATATAAAGCAGGCCCAAATAAAGTTGACACATCGATTTGTATTTGGATGTGGCAGGATCCAACCAAGGAACTGCATAATCCGATACAAATACTTGCAACACTCCCGGGAACGCACTCGGACTAAAAGTGGAGCTGTATGTGTTGCTCTGAACATTTTGATAATTGTAAATATTACTATTCTATTAAATGGACGACACTCAGCTTTTATACCACAAGAGTTGCCTTAAAATCAACACCTCCAAAGGAATATCTAAGTGATTCGACCAGGTGTTAATGAGTGCGACCTTCACACCTTTGAAATATCTAATTGCCTGTCATTAGCAAAGGTGTCAAATGCCAATCATTTTCTAGTTCACTATTGCCACTTATAGTGGGGTCAAATTCAACTGTCAATAAACATATGTTGCAATTCCTTAATATACGAAATAAATTCTCTGTCCAGAACCAAATACCGACACGTTTATACCGGTACGGTTAATGAGTTGACCAACTTCAAGCTGCCCTAACTTTAACAAAACTAACAGATTTTCAAGCGGAATGTCATTTTGTTCATGATTTGGCCTCTAAATTGATTCTGCATTTAAATTTTTATCATCTAAAAAATTTGATATATTTTCGATACTAAGCCGTCTATCATCCAATTTTCCATACTTACCCCTTGACATTTTTTCAAAAACTTTGATCTCTCATAACTTCATCAAAATCTAACCGATTTTCAAGCGGAATGTCATTTTGTTCATAATTTGGCCTCCAAATTGATTCTGCATTTAAATTTTTATCATCTAAAAAATTTGATATATTTTCGATTCTAAGCCGTCCATCATTCAATTTTCCATACATACCCCTTGACATTTTTTCGAAAACTTTGATCCCTCATAACTTTATCAAAACTTGACCGATTTTCAAGCGGAATATCATTTTGAGCATGATTTGGCCTCTAAATTGATTCTGCATTTAAATTTTTATCATCTAAAAAATTTGACATATTTTCGATACTAAGCCGTCTATCATCCAATTTTCCATACATACCCCTTGACATTTTTTCGAAAACTTTGATCCCTCATAACTTTACCAAAACTTGACCAAATTTCAAGCGGAATGTCATTTTGTTCATGGCTTGGCCTCTAAATTGATTTTGCATTTAAATTTTTATCAACTAGATAGTTTGATATATTTTCGATTCTAAGCCATATTTTATTTTGGGGCTTTGCATAATACTTAAAATGTCACAATGTCACAATTATCTACTATAAATATATATTGTGTTCTAATTTTCTTGAATACTTTTAAAGTGAAACTGATAGAGTCTTTATTAAGATGCTTTGACTATAAATCCCTTATTTGAATCGGTCAGAGAGGTTCATTTGCTGCACTACGGTCATTACACTGAACGCAAACTTGGCCACCTGAAATTTATATTGCATTAGATCGAATTTTATATTTAATAAAATTTTTAATTAATATCCACCTTAATGTTACTTCCTACTGAAATTGGGAATACTTTTCCAGCTGTAAAAACAATTGGCTGTTGCAGCTGATGAATAAATGTTCTTAGTGTAGACTTGTATTTGGGCTCAGCATTGATCCAGTTTGATTGAAATAATAAGTTTGGCAAATCCTTGCAATCGTCATTAAGCAAATCGCAGAGATAGCAAAAGGGAAAAGTCTGTAATAAAATAGCTGATAGAAACATAATAGACGATATGCCTCGAAATATGCTACTGAAGTAAATTAGATTAATTAAAGTAAGTCCTATTACGACGCCAATCAGGAGAAACTGAATAAAAATTATACGCGATATAATTGAACGCATGGGATCACAGGATCTGAAATAATAATATCAAATATAAATATATTTAATACTTAATATTCAGTAAAATTTAGTTCACGTACTTTAAAATTAATTTGTGATCACAAATGCAAGACACAAGCTCTTCGTAGTTATCAGATTCCTTTTTCATTGGATCGGATCGCAAAGTACGAATGTTATATTTCAAAACATCGACGTGAGCCCGACAAATAATTGTATATATGAGGGGAAATGTATCTATATTAAGAATCATAGATGCCATCATAAACATTAAATAGTATTCAAAGATCGTTTGTGATAATAAAAGCCCAGTTCCATTGCGCCAATCAAAGAGTGGATTGTAAACCGTCCAGGGCGGATGTCTAGTGTAAACTCCAGCTATTACCACAGACAAGGTGTAAGCCCAGTAAAATTTTGCGTAAACTACAAGAATGTAATTGCATCGAGCGACAGCTTCATGGATCTTCAAGCGATCCTTTGTCCTCTGCACTCGCTGATCTAATTCATCCAAAATCGACTCAGTTCCGCGTAGACACTTTAGTAAGTCTAGAGACATGAAAGCTTTTACTGACGCTCCGACTATGTTTACGATTACTTGAGTCACGTCTAGAAATTCTCCTGGAGTCATTTTCTTAACGTCCATGACAAGACTAAGACCTAATCCGATGGGTAGATAAAGTCCAGAGAAACCATATACCAGGCACATCCACAGTAGATACATATATCGCTTTATTCCCCGTTTTGGTGACATCCAGCCAACAAAGTTCATAACCCGATACAAATAGGTGTAGCACTCCTTGGAACGCACACGCACCGACAGAGGAGCTGGAGATGTTAGTTGAAATATTCCGGGCATTTTCACAAACTATTGCAAATTATTTTGCTACAGATTTTCTTATGACCGACAGGAACAAACGAGTAGAAACAGCCAAGTCGGATGTATTTCTCTGACTATTCTAGATATTGATTAAACACCTACTTATATTTAATCGAAAGGCAGCAAAAACCTACCGGCTGTTTTAGTTTGCACGCCTATAAGTGTCCACCAAGTCCACTTAACTTGACGTGCCTGGTAATTAGGCTAAATAAATTAGTCTTCACTTATAAATTGCAATTTTAAATATAATTGATTTTTAATATCAAGCAATATAATTAACTTCATATAAAAGCAATGTGAGCAGCTGACTGAATCACATAATGAGGGTAAAGATTCGGTAGGAATGCAGGGATGTTTGTACACTGTAAAAAACGATCAACTTCTAAAATCTAGAACTTTCGTCTTAAATATATTGTTCTTAAGATAAGAACATTTAAAGAGCATATAACTAATACTAAGAATATTGATTTAAAAAATCAAAGTTCTTGATACAAGAATAAAAATTTTAAATTGTTAGTAAAGTGCAAATATGTTATATTTTATATGAAAAAAATGGTTGCCCCATGGCGCTCTTGTTAAAGATACCTCCTCAGATGTGAAGCAGTAGGCGACGGTTCAAATCCCACTCGTAACAAACTAAAATTACATTAATAAAATAGCTTAGACAGAATACAATCTCAATAAGAATTATAATTAAAAAGAAATAGTAAATTATAGACTAAAAATCTATTTTTAAATTTTTTATTTTTTAATTTAACTTTTAAGAACATTTATTCTTAATATTCTTGGCCGCTTTTAAAACGTTCTTAAAATCAAGATGAGTTTTTTTTAAATAAATATTATATGTTCTTTATTTTAAAATATTTTTTTTTAACAGCGTATATATTTATAAGCAGTTTCAGAGACAATATAATATGCATTTTTGAGTTCGGGATATCAGCGTGTTACAACTTTTACTGCTGCGATTGCCAGGTTACAGTTACGAGTAACATTAGAAGACCCGTCATTGAGAACAACATAATAATAAGAAGAACAACGTCGATTTGAACCACAACAACACCAACAACAACTGCAAGTGGCCGCTTAATGACTTTAATAATCCTGTCACCGATCATTAAAAAATCTCTGCGAACACACAAAAGAAATTCCATGGCAGCTCCAATCAAAATAAAGTACGCGCTCTTCCTGCCCAAGTCGAAGAGAGAGGGGAGAGTGAGTGCAGAGAGAGAGACCGTGTTTCGGGGGCAGCTGAGAAGGCAGCCAATTACAGTGAGGCCAGTGAGAGACAATGTTGACTAAAAAGAAACAGAAATATTCCAAGATCTGGACGGATCGCTTGTGACGATCGTAGTAGTTTGGTGCGGTTGCTTCTCACATGGTATTCAAATTTTTAACAACATTTTAATGATAACTTCAGCAAACATTAAAACTCATTCAGCCATAATAAACATTAATAACACTTTAATCCAGCGGAGTGGCAAGGGGAGCGGAGGGCAGGGGAGGTGTTGTATGCTGCAGCTGCACTAGTGCTATCAAAATAATCAGAGGCGAGGCAGTGGATAGAACTGAGAGGCAAGTCCAGAAAAAAAAGAACAAGTGGGAAAGGCTATAGTCCAGATGCCGACCATAGGATACCCGTTACTTACTTCAATATATATAAAAGTATTTTAAAGACTGTCTAATAAAAACTACTGCATACTTTTAGGCGATTGTATTGAAATTATAACTTTTTTAATAACTTTGGTTAGCTATTACTCCCGTTCTACTTGTCCGATCTTGCTGCGCTTAAGTGAGGTAATAGATAATATTAATAGATAACTTTATTTACCATAAAAAGTGTATAATCTCAAAAACAATACATAGTATATAAAAGTACATTATAGAAATTACTACCCTACAAAAACTACTGCATACTTTTAGGTGATTGTATTGAAATCATTACTCTATTAGTAACTTTGGTTAGCTATTTCTCCCGTTCTACTAGTCCGATCTTGCTGCAGTGAGGGGAGATTATAGATAATATTAATAGAAACCGTTATTTACCATAAGAACTGTATTATCTTAAATACTGTGGGTGTGGTGGTTTTTCGCAATTTGAAATAAACTTGATCTGCAAGGGACTTATAGAAATCTGTGTGCCAAATTTGGTTAGTCTACCTCTTATAGTCTCTGAGATCCCTTTGTTTTTACAGACAAACTCTGCTGCTGATCAAGAAAATATATATACTTTATGGGGTCGGAGATGCGTCCTTCTTCCTGTTACATACACTCCAAAGAGCACAATATACCCGTTTACTTATTTTCTAAGTAACGGGTATAAAAAACAGTGCAATTGTGGACTGTGGCCGCCTGTAGCCTGGAATAAATAATACTAGTAGAAGAAACTTGTTGTTGCCTGGGCGCGTTGTAAGGCTATAAAAATGCATGTTTGCTAAATCAATGCAACAACTTGGGGGCATGGCTTAGACTCTCTGCAACAGGCAGTGGCAGTGGCAGTGTGGCAGCCAAAAGCGTCCCACATGCAGTCCGTTGTTGTACCTAAGTATGTATAAGAATAGGTATGTGTTTGTTGTATGTGTTGTATCTATACCTGGCCACCTTTCGCTTGGCATCCTTAGTGGCAGCTTGGCGGCTGTGTGCGATCTTGCCACTTACGTAGGCCGCGTGTGGCAGGTTGCCGTTGTCTGTTGCAAGTTGTCTGATGTCTGTTGTCCAGTGTCCGTTGCAATGGGCCCAAGCCCCATACCAAGGTCTTTCTAGCTTGCAGGCCAGATCATTTTGCTTCCTAGTTTTGCTCCTAGCTGGCTGCTCCATGTAATTGTGTACTCATGTGAGTGAGACAGAGGAAGTCAGTCGGGTTCCATCCCGGCTCCAAGTTCGCCAGGTTCTTTGGACTGACTGTGAATGTCGCTGTCCCTTGGTCTTTGATGTGTTCAAGCGGTTCAATTAATTATCAAATGCAGCTTGCAACGGCATACTACAAGTACAAGTTTAATAAATAAGTAAATAAATATTGATAAACATAAAATACTTTTTATTTCACCAAATTTGAAAATTTAAAAATGTTTTTTACAAAAAAAAAGGAAGTTTAATTTTCTAAAATAACTATAAATATATTTTTAAAATTTTTTAAAGTTGAAAAATTATTTATTTTATGAAAAAACTAACTAGGTATAATTTTTTAGGGAATCAAATCGAAACAAATATAGTAGGTTCCGGTTTTGGATCCGGTTGTTTCCGAAACAACTATTTCGGTAATAACAATAATAATTTGGATTTTTCCAATCGGTTCCGGGGTCAGTACTGATACTTACCGGTATAGAAAAAAAATGTAAAAAAAATTTAGTTTAGATAAAAAAAATATATTAAGAGATCGTTTTATACGTACGTATTTATTATAATAGATCTAGCTTAAATTTTAAGTTGTTTTTCAATAGAAAGCAAAATGATACATATATATAAAAATTTAATTATATCCGTTGCGGCTCCAAAATGAAACGGTTAATTTCGGTTAACGATTTCGGAATTATTCCCTGATATTTTATAGTATTATTTAATTTTTATTATTATAATTTTTGCTTGTTAGTGCATATTAGCTGTCGGTGTGGCAGCGATTATTTTCCTATTGGATTCTATTACTTTTATTTCACTTATCAAGCAAACATGTTGCCGTTGCACGGCCCCCTACCGCTAGATGGCCGCTAGTTGCCACAGGAAAAGCCATGCTGGACCGCTATCTTTAGTATGGTAGAGTCTCATGGCTTTGAATGTATGAGTATGAGTACGAATACGAATACGAATACAAGTACTCGTTCGTAGGCTCGCAAACAGCATTTAAAATCTGGTTAGCTGGACCGGTCGTCGGTCGTCGGTCGTCTGGCATATTTAAAGGTTATGTGGAGGGCTGAAGTTGGCTAAAGTTGAGTGGAGTTGGAGTTTAAGTGCCAGGCTGCGTAATAAACATAAAATTCAATTTTCATTAAGATGTTGCTAGATCCCTTGGCATTAACCGTTATGCCGCAGCAGCAACAGCAGAGTCAGATATATCTGGGAGAGAGTGTGTACATTCACTCGCATAGGGCTTAGCGAAAGAGAATTATTTCAATAATGAATTCGCGATAAGCTGAACGCGACTTGGCCGTTTTACTATTTGTGGCTAGGAATTTGCACTTTATACGATGCAGGTGGCAGAGGTAAGAAGTTCCAAGTTGGTAGATGGAAGGTGATCCCAGCATAGATGATGCTGCGCTGCAGCCCGAAGGTTCTCAGCTCTCAAGTGCGCAATTTTCTCACATGGCAGTCGCAAAATTCATTCCCAGTACTAGTACAAGTTCGAATACGAGTACTACACTGGAAAAAAGAGACCAACTTCTAAAATCTAGAACATTAATCTTAAATATTTTGTACTAAGAATTTAAGACCATTTTAAGTCCATATTACTAATACTAAGAGTGTTAATCTAAAAATCAAAGTTTTTTATACAAGAAAAATAATCTTAAATTTTTAGAAAAGTATAAATATGTATTATTTTATAAATAAGAAATGGTGGTAGAACAGTGGTTCAGAGGTAGAGCAGTAGGCGCCGGTTCGAGTCCCAGTCGTAACAAATTAAAATTACATTTATAAAAAATCTAAAAATCAAACTTAATAAATTAAAAAATTTCAAAAAAATTTGGAATTTTTTTAAATAAAAAATTTTTTAACAATTTTTAATTTTTATAAATAAAAAATTTTAAAATAATTTACTTTTTATTTTAATTTACAGAACATTTATTTTTAAAATAGAAACATGATCTTATTTGAAATGTTTCTATAAACAAGAAGTGTTTTCTTAGTTTAAAATTTGTATGTTATCAAGACAGAATGAAATCTCCATAAAAACAAAATTAAAAACAAATAAGTTTTTTAATAAATAAAAAAATTTTTAAATAATTTTTAATTTTTTTAAATAAAAAAAATTTCAAATAATTTAATTCTAAATAATAAAATTAAAAAATTTTTTTTTTTTTAACGACGCACTTTTTTAGACTAAAATTCTTAGTTTTGAGACCAAAATCTTGTTTTTAGAACATTTCTTTTTATTAGTGTAGATCCTAATACCAATACCAATACTAATACCAGTCCAAGTCCAGTTGGTTGCGCCAGCCAGTCAAGTTGTCCCTCCAAAAGTTGTAGATTTAAATGAACATGGCGCTGCTTGCAATGGATTGGAATGGACGAGGGACATCTACTCGGTCTACTCGGTCTACTCGTACTCCCAATGCCTAATGTCTAATGCCCTGGGTCCATGCGTGCTGATCTTCCGCTTGCCGCAGATTTTCAGCGATTGCTGCGATTGCGATTGCAGTTACGAGTTGCCCATAGCTGACACCGTTGACGAACTTCATTATGAGCTAAATGATGATGATGAAGATTAGCGCTGGCTAGCGATTCCGATTGCAGATGCATCCGCGAGTTTCTGCGGATTTTCTTTAAACAAGTTTCTCTTAGAAGAGCTGCAGTTACTGTTCATCTTGTTGTTGTTGCTGTGTTGTTGCTGTTGTTGTTGCAAGTGCAGCGCGAGCAATATTTAAATTGTTTTATGCTTTAGAGTGCTGTTAGTTGCCCCTTTCAGTCTCTTACTTCTCTCTCTTCTCTCCTCTCCGGTTTGGGCCAACGCATGTCCTAATGCGTAAGCCAGCACTGTTGGAAATCTACAACGCAATTGCTTCCTTGTTGGGTCTCGATTGTTGTTGCTGTTGTTGCTGTTGCTGTTGTTCGAATTGCTGTTAGTGGGGGCTACCTGGCTGTACCTGCTTTAAATTTCCGTTTATGCCTTTTGAGAGCCTGTAAAATGTTAAATAAAATTTAAATTTATTGCCTTGGCAAGCGGCGATTGACGTCTTGCACATGACCAAGTGGTCAACCAGATGGCCAGATGGCTTAATGCTTATCGCTATTGCTTATGGCCAGCTACCACTTACCACAACAACCAAGCGGCCCAGAGATGCGCCTAGAGGCGTTGCCACATTTCGTTGCATCTTCCATTCCAAATGGGATCTAACGGGAACAGCATGTAAATGCATTTGATCATGTAACGACATAATATCCTTGAATTACACATAATTTCTCATAGATTTCAATGATATATGCGAAGATATTCTAAAACAAGTAAAATAAGAAAAAGATGGGAGAGGAAGAGAGAGAGAGAGAAAAAGAGAGAAAGAGAGAGAGAGTGAGAAAAAGAGGGAAAAGTGAAAAGTCATCTTGTTTGAAGTATTCACATTCTTTATCTTATAAGCATTGTTACCCTACAAAAAAATCTGAACTACAACAAGTTAAATAGTTAACAGCTCAAACATTATGATTTTATTAAAAATAATCTACATGTTTATGAATGTTTATTATTTGAACCTATAACAGGTATGATCTTAAACCATATAAGAATTTAATTAATTATTTAATGTTTTACGTCAACTAGATCAGTCGACAAAAAGTTAAATTATGCATAAAATGAAACAAAATTTTAAATAAAAATCAAAAAAACAATAAATTATAAAACTTACAAATCCAATTTATGATATGACTGAAAATATTAAATAACTAAAATTAAGTTAAGAATTACTTCAAAATTTACCAAAAAAATATTTTATTTTAGATTTATTTAATATGTATTAGTTCCTAATGCTACTAGTACAAAATGACTTCTAAATTATTGCATTAGTCGCATTTCTCTCTGATTGATATCTGAATTAATATCAAAATTTTAGGTACTCAAAAAAAAACAGAGATATTGATAAATTATATAGATTTGTTGAATAGATTTTAAAGATAAATCTACCCAGTCCAAATTGCCAAATTAATCGGTCAATTCTCTACACTTTGCTCATATGTAAACTAGGCCAATTATATTTGATACATCATATTAAAAATTCCAAATCCATAAAGTCCAACACAGTTATTATATTACCCGTAGTTCTTTCTTGCAAAACTGTTAATCTCGAGCATGGAAATTCAGAAAAGGATGTGCCACATTTGTTGTTGTTATTGCTTATCATGTTGCAAGTAATGCCGCGTGGCGTGCCAGCTAAATGTGGGCATTAAATGCAAAATGAGAGTAACCGCAAATGGCAACAGCAACAACAACAGCAACAGCAATTTTCCACTTGACTTGAGCGTTGTGGCAGCAACAAACCAACAAGTGGGCAGAATACGGCCAAGGCATTTAAGGAGGGGGGGAACTTCCCCTTAGCGCAGTCGGAGTCGCCTCCGTTTGTCGGCTAAGCACTGCCCACATTTTACCTAAAAGGAGCCACAGCCTCCAATTCAATCCTAAACAAAACCAAACCAAAACCCGAAACTGAACCTGAACCTGAACTCGAACCTGTTGCCTACTGAAATGTAAATCTTGATGGTAATTTTAATAGAAAAAAAATACAAGTGGGAAAGACTATAGTCGAGTTGCCGACCATAGCATACCCGTTATATATGTCAATATATATAAAAGTACTTTAAAGAAAAGACTGTTTAATAAAATCTACTGCATACTTTTAGGCGATTGTATTGCAATAATAACTTTTTTAATAACTTTGGTCAGCTATTACTGCCGTTCTACTTGTTCGATCTTGCTGCGGTTAAGTGACATTATAGATAATATTAATAGATAACGCTAATTACCATAAAAACTGTATTATCACTTCAAAATATATAAAAGTACTTTATTTTTACTCCTAACAAAAACTACTGCATACTTTTAGGTGATCGTATTGAAATAATAACTTTGGTTGTCTATTAATGCCGTTCTACTTGTCCGATCTTGTTGCGGTTAAGTGAGGTTATAGATAATATTAATAGCTAACGTTAATTACCATAAAAACTGTATAATCTTGATCTCTCTATCTCTTATATTCTTTGAGATCTAGGCGCTTACGCGAACGAACAGACGGACGGACGGATGGACAGACATGGCTATATCGACTCGGCTGTTGATGTTGATCAAGAATATCTATACTTTATGGGGTCGGAGATACTTCCTTCTCCCTGTTACGTACATTCCAACGAACACAATATACCCTTTTACTTATTTTCTAAGTAATGAGTATAAAAAAGGCAACAAGGTCCGTTGCACGGCCCTGGCAGGTACAACTGGCAGTGTGGCAAATGCTGAGCTGCGAGACATTATCATGTGGGTGGCAGAGGAAGGGGGCAGAAAAGGAGAGACAAGAAAAGGCGCTGGGCGTACAAAACGTTAGCTAACTAAGCGCTGGCACGGGATAACACTCCAACAACAACAACAACAATAGTAACAGCAACATCAACAACAACAACAATTACAACAACAACTACAACATATACACACCCATGCGAGAGCAGGCAACACCTAATGTTTATTGTGCTATATAAATGGCAACATTTGCAGTTAGCCCGTTGGTCGAAGTCGAATGTTGCCAGTTGCCAGTTGCAGCCTGATGAACGCATTCCTTGGCCAAAGTGGCTGCTTCTCAGGTACATTGGCCCAATCCTATCTGGAAAGCACTACGCTGGGCCAACCGCTGAGCGGAGTTGAGCGGAGTTGAGCGGAGCTGAGCTGAGCTGAGTGGACAAACCAGATATTGATAACGGCTCTTCGATGCTGTTACTTTGCAGCCGCATTGCTTAGGACCAGGTTGAAAGCAGAAGAAGAAGAAGAAGAAGAAGAAGCAGAAGCAGAGGCAGAAGCAGAGACCAATGCTGTCAGTTTAGCAATTTAGTTGCTAGATCTAGCAACTTTTCAAAAAATGTGCAACTATTTTTTCAAAAATTGTATTAGCCACAAATCTACCAATTTTCAATTTTTCCTTAGCAATTTGAGCAACTTTATTGCAAAACTAGCATTTTTTAATTTCTCTTAAGCATTTTTGGCTTTTTTATGCATTTTTGAAATTGATAGCACAAATTTCGATTAATAGTGGTTCACATTCTTTATATTGATAGCACAAATTTCGATTAATAATGGTTCACAAAAATATCGGAACTTGTGTTTATCTTAGGGGTTCGATTATGATTATAATTATAATTATTATTTGGTAAAATCTTAATACAATTGCTTAAGATATGAAGTCATGTTTCTTTTAAATTTCGATTTTTTTTGTTAAATTCATACATATATTTCTTAAAAGCGAACATTTTTAAGTTTAGCATTTTTTCTGGCAATTTTCACATAATTTTTATCAATTTTTAGCTACTTTTTATTCTAAATCTAGCTATTTTTTTTTGGAGATTTTGGCAGCACTAGTAGAGACAGAGGATGAAGCGTTTGCAACATTGAGGACGTTGCCTATCATGCAACATTTGTTGCACACAGCACAGCAACACTTTTTGCCTGGGCTGTTTGTTTTCGTATGGAATTAAACGTGGCGCACAGGTGCGCTAACCTGCCCAAGGAGTGAAAGAGCGAGAGAGTGAGAGAGAGAGAAAGAGAGAGATAGACAACAGTCTTTAGCTTCAGGTGCAACATTGCAGTTGCAACCAAAGCTGACTGCATTTTATTTGCAATTATTTTGTAGCGCACTTTATTTTCTGTTAGCCAAAAGGAATTACTTGGCCATGGCTTTGGTTCTTGGTTCTCCTAGAGTCTAGGCTTTATCAGCTAGCTGGCCATCTTCGACTTCAGCTTTGGCCAGGCTAGAAATTCTAATTTTACAACGCAGCTGCGCGCCAGCCTGCACACACGGTACTCCTCCCCATTCCCCTTCCCCCTACATCCCCCTGGAGTACCCACTTCCCCCTTTGTACCCAAATATTTTTCCTATGTCGACCTGCCTGTCGCGCTGTTGGTGGCGCTGTTGGTGTTCATTACGCAAGAGGTTAATGCACCACACTTGCCACACTTGGCCATCACCGCACTTGCCCTCCAGTCATTCCATTGCATTAAATCAAGACGAACTTGTTCGCTAATTGGTGCAGGCGTGAGGGAATGTGCATAAACATTTATATATGTACATATATAGGTACAAAACTAAAGTTAAATCTAATCGCTATTTAAAGTTACGTCATTTACATTTTTTTAATTAATAAAAATATCTACAAAATTTCGTTTGAATGATACAAAGCCATCCTTAACCCATTAAGTACCCATTAAAATCTTTGAATTGATGTACAAATTTACTTTTTTGACTTATTCCTATTACTTAAACAAAAAAGTTTCTCCAAACAATTCTAATAGTGACTGCAAGCGAATTTTTTCAAAAATATCATCACCCATATATTTTATGATTTTTTGTATGGGATGATCTCAACAAAATGTTGTATAAAATATTCACCAAAATAATTTGATGGATATGGATATGTGCTATTTTTTAAAATTATAATAAGCATTGCCTAAAAGCATGCAATAAAATGTGCATTTAAGCCTAAGGCATTTCTGTCTCTTATCGGCTTCTATATTGACGTCATTCCATTAAAACATATTCAGGTGTGTTCTAAAAATCTTTAACAACGCTAAAGCAACCCAAAAGCAATTTTTGCTCCTGAAAAAGAAACTATTGCTCTCAAATGTCTACAAAATTCTTGAGACATTTGACAAAATTTATTAAATTAAATTAACTTTTCTTTCAATTGAATAAAAAAAAATATATTCGAAAATATTAAATCTCTGACATTTTAGTAACACCAACATTTAAAACGGTTGTTTTAAAAAAAAAACTCTCTTGAAAATCTATAGAGATTACTGGAAAGCTTTTAAGAAACACAATTTTATCAATTGAATTATTTAATAACATTTATATTACAAGCTAAAAGAATACATCAAAACTAATCTTCAGAATTCCATCGATTAAGATATCTATTATTAATTCCCTTGAATTATCAATCTTAAAATACTAAATAGTGGAGTTCATTTTATAAGACAAAAGATGAAACTGTATCTGCTTTATGGATTATGTAAGCATTGAGAAAACATGTTTTACTTAAAACAAAGCAAAAGCAACCAAAAATATGCAAAAATCTAAACACCGCAAAATAGCAAAGGTCGCGCAGTAAATAAGTAAATTCAACATGATAACGAAAACATTTTGAAGGCTGTTCTCATGCAGCGGCCCAAACCCGAGCAGCCAAAGTAAATTAACTAACTAGTCGCAACACCAAAACCCCGAAAAAAAAACAATATACAACAACAACAACAAGAATCTAAGCTAAGCTCACAAAATCGCAATAATTAAAAGAAACAACAACAAATACTAAATCGATGACTGCAACGAACGCTGAACAATCTTATAATATTTTGTTCAGATTGTTGACCTGAAGATACCCTGCAAACTTGATACATATGATTAACAAAATGATAATATAGATATTGATTAAAATAATATTAATAAGTAATAATAATTATTTATGAAGATTAGATATTCTACACATAGAGGAAAATCTGAGGGAATAAAGAGTTTTCCATGTATGCAAATACAACTATTATTGAGATCATACACAAGATCATTCAAAGGAAAAGACCAACCTCTAAAACCAAGAACATTTATCTTAAATATTTTATTCTTAAAATAAGTCCACTTTAAGACCATATTGCTTATACCGAAAATATTAATCTAAAAAATGGCAGTTCTTAATACAAGAATAGAAATATGAAATTTATAGGAAAGGAAATATAAATATGTCATATTTTATTTGAAACAGTAGTGGTATTAATAAATTTAAAAATCTCTTAAAAAATGTTTTCGAACCATTTTTTTAACCAAAATTCTTAGGTTTGGAACCAAAATATTGTTTTTTAAACAGTTTTTTTTATCAATGTAGATAGCTGAAATTTCAATATATAAGCCCATGGTTAAAAAAAAAAAATAAAAACAAAAGAGAGCTAGAATAATTATCAATTGAATTTCATTAATTTTTTTTCACTGTTGATTAAAGTAAGCTTTACCACCACGTCTCTTTGAATGTTACATATAAGTTCAAGATGTTATACCCACTTCATAAGATATTTTTGCTACAGGGCACACAAGTAAAATCAAACAGCAAAACGCAACAAAATTAAAAACTTCCGCGTTTGCCAAAAAATTCGGTTGTCACTGTAGACGCTTGTGTTTTGGTTGTTGTTATGTTTGTTGTTGTTGTTGGTAGTCGACGAGTCTTGCTATAAATTACGAGACGACCTGGGAGGGTGCTAGGAGACAGGAGGAGGAGGAGGGAGGAGGAGGTCATGGGACTGCGGTTGAGGGCTGTGTGCATAATTTTGGCAAAGTTAACGAAGGTCGGCGATGGAAATGCGACGCGTTTGGGGCCAAACACTAGACCAGTTTTTAAATTACATGCAAAGCATTCGAAATGCAAACTAAAACATTTATTTTATTTGCTACCGCAATGCTCTTGTTGCTGCTATTTTTGTTGTTGCTGTTGTTGTTATTAATGTTATTGTTGTTGTTTTGTTAAAGCTTTTTGGCGACGTGTCTTCCTGCGTTTATGCTTTGTATTTGTGTGAATCAAATGTTAAACAAAATGCAAACAGCACACCAAAAACACACTCAAGCAAAAGCAACAAAAAATGTGCAAAAAAAAAATCGCACAGTTTTTTGCAAACTAAAATTTGTTTTCAAGGGCAAATGCGCGAATATTTTGTATATGTATAATATACATACATACATATACACTATCTACATATATCTTTATGTCGTTTTCTTTGTCAACGTTGCAGTGAGACGTCATTGTCTTGGTTACTGAATACCCTTCCCGAAAGCATAAGAAATTATCCATATAGTAACTCTGAACCAATAAAATATATTGACGATTCGGCTTATTTTACAATATCAATACTTTAGAATTTAAATTTATTAAAATTAATTCAGCTTATAATTTAACATAAGTTAAAAAGATTATTAACATTAAATTTAAGTTATTTTAAAATTTATAAAACCATTATTTACATGCCTTATGTCCTTATGGTGTTAAATAAATAATTTTCACACTTTCAATATCATATAATTTTAATAATTTTTACACTCTTAATATCATATAATTAGTATATAACTAATATTTTCCACAATAAATTATTATTATAAGTATACATGTATATAAGTAATCTTTTCTTCAATTATTTATAAATAGTTCGAGAGTAAAAAATATAGTCCAAAAATGTTGTTAAATCAATTTTTTTTAGGGTTGACGATCAATTTTACATTTATATTTTCTTAATCCGGTTTGATTATGATCTTAAATTTTATTAGTATAACTTGTCTGAAGCCTTTCAAAAATTATATAGAGAGTATTCCTTAGTCGTTTAGTATTGTTAGATTCTTTTTACATTTATTTTTTCGCTTTTGGCAATTTTTGGTTGATTTTAATAAATTGCGAGGCGCCAAACCCAGGCGCTTTGTTTTCAGAGTAAACTCAACTGAAGCGCTTTAGATTTATGCGACGAGCCAATTAAATTCATTAAACGAAATTTATGAGCATATAGAGAGAAACTTGTGGGTGACATAATTGAGTGGACTTTGTGGGAGAACTTGGGATCTCATATACATATGTCTGAAGATCGACTAACTAACAAGTACTATAAGTTGTCGATAGTTCAATAGCCTAGAAGCATTACAATGGAAGTAAACAATCATTTTATGCGGAATTTCAAATTGGGCTAAGTAAATTACGCATATTCGGCTAAACTAAACAATGCGGGTAAACAAAGTTGCTGTAAGACATACAAACATGTCTATATGTCTATGTATTGTATATAGCTCTATTAGAGGCACCCAGCAGCAAAAACAGCGTGTAATATTTTTGCTATAATCAAAATTTTGCTGGCGATAAAAACCATATTGTTTTGTATATAGCAAGGTGTGCATATGGCGCCCTACTTTCCTTGGGTTTCTTCTACATCTCTAAAAATTTTGGCGAGAAATATACTTAGCATTAAGGTAACATACATAAATTGGCTCTATGATACTTTTTTTCGGGGAGGTCTAATATGAAATTTAGGGCAGATATCTGCGTTTATTTGTAAAACTTGTTGATGTTGCTAAATAAAGGAAAACACATGTGTGCAAACTTTATTCAAATGCCAAGAAAAAAACAAAGTAAATTAAATAAAAAGAGTAAAAGCGAAGCTGAAATGAGTTTGCCTCTCGTTACGTATACGCAGCGTGTGCCGTTATGTATTGTTTTGACCATCATACTGCTAGCACCCTGTATGTGCACAACAATAAACAACATCAGTGTCTATCGCGCGATTTAACGTTAGCTTATTAAGCGATTAAATATTTGCGCCAATGGATTTTATCTGCAATTGTAACGCAAACAACAAACTAAATTCACTTTCATTTGTTGTGCGTGTGTGTGTGTGCGTGTGTGTGTGTGTGTGTGTGTGTAAGCACTTGTGCTCATACTAACAACAGTTCATGATTGATAGCTCAGATAAGATATCATCAAAGCGTTTGCATTATTTATTGCTTTGTCACTGGGACAGGTCAGATGATAACAACGTCGTTGCCGTTGCCGTTAAATTGTTAATTTGTTTATTTTTAGTTAGTGAGTGTGTAAACGAATAAGTGAATATTCTGTGAAATAAATTAACGCACTTTAAAGCTGTATTTTCCTGTCTGACTTAAGAGATAAGCTTCTAGAACTTTGAATACATTTCTTTATCGGGATCACTGCAATTCAACTTAATATAAGTCAAATAATTATTATTAAAAGAAACCGATACAGGAACCCTTAACGGAAACCAATCCGCTTCATTTTTAGTACCGGATCTGAGACCGTAACCGATATAAATTCTCTGTTAAGGTACGGTTAAAGACTTGGCCAACTTAAAACTGTCATAACTTATTCAAATCTTAACCGATTTTGAAGCGGAATGTCATTTTGATCATGATTTGGCCCCCAAATTGATTCTGCATTTAAATTTTTGTCATCTAAAAAATTTGATATATTTTTGATACTAAGCCATCTATCATCCAATTTTCCATACTTACCCCTTGACATTTTTTCAAAAACTTTGATCTCTCATAACTTTACCAAAACTTGACCGATTTTCAAGCGGAATATCATTTTGATCATGATTTGGCCCCCAAATTGATTCTGCATTTAAATTTTCATCTAGAAAATTTGATATATTTTCGATTCTAAGCCGTCTATCATCCAATTTTCCATACTTACCCCTTGACATTTTTTCAAAAACTTTGATCTTTCCTCTTTATAATTTTTATACTCTTATACGTTTATTATTTCCGTCACATCAAGCGCAATCAAGTAAAAAGGGTCATTGAATTAATTGTAAGTTATTTTGAGTGAGTTTAAAAAATAAACAGAAGCAAACTAAAAAAACTAAAAAACTTAAATATTTACTAACTGCCGACCCAGCAACCCAATGCCAAAATTGACAAAACCATTTCTTTGCTTTCATGCTCTTTATTTTATTTTGTATTTATTTTTTTGTTTGTTTTTTGTGTTGTCTGTGTGCTCTTAGCCCGGTAAATTGTAATGCGGCCGGTGTGGCATGGTGCTCTTCATGGGCCACAAAACAAATGCAAACAGGCAAAGTTTGTTTTGTCATTCGTTCGTTTTGGCTTATTCGTTTGGCTCATTCGTTGTTCGTTCATTCGTTTTGCAGTTGGCCAAAAAGCAAACGCAGCGCGAGGCAGAAGCCAAGCAAAACGTTGCCAATGATTACGACAAACGCTGAAACGACCTTGCCAATTACTGGTGCCCCACACACACACACACACATACACACACACAGGTAAACACACACACTTACACACATACACCCCCATTTTGACGTTTCTCCGGCTTGCAGGTTTGCAACAAAACCGCTCACTGTTTGCGTATGCGTGGCGAATGCTGACTAGATGAGTATCTGAGTATCTAAGTATCTTATAGATACTTGTAGGCAGAGCGGTAAGGTGTGCGGGTGTCTAACTAAGCAATTTTAAAGGTTAAATACAAACCTAAAAGTTATTGACGTTCAACATGCTGTGTGCTCTTTAAAAAACTATCTAAGAGTATGCTGTGCTCTTGTCTCCACTCAAACAAGTATCTTAATATGTATAGATACATGTATCTATATATATATATATTTATATAAAAAGCGTAACGTACAACAAATAGCTTGCAAATAATTAGCGCAAATTTGACGCTAGTCGCTCAGCGCTGAATGCGTGCGATCGCTGAGTGTGTGAGTGTGAGTGTGTGAGTGCGTATCTATGAGATACAGCTGTGTATCTTTTGGCGTTTAAATTGCTTTTACAAGCGCAGGCAGAGAGTCAAGCGCAAAGTGAGAGATTGTGAGAGAGAGCGGGAGAAGAGAGAGCATGTGGGAAAGAGCAAGAGCATGGGCATGTGTGAGAGTGACAGAGAGAGAAAGAGAGCTTTAGCTTAGGCGCGCAAAAATTTTTGCACAAAGTTTTTGAGCATCGTCAGATAGTTTTGGCTGTCCGAATGTGCGAAAGAACAAACGATCTATGTGTGTGAGTGAGTGTGTGTGTGAGTAAGTGTATGTGTGAGTGTGTGTGTGCGTTTTGATGTACCATCTTTTGTGTGTGCTTTTTGCAAAGTTTACGCACAGCCCCTTTGCCCTCTTTGTTTGTGTTTGTGTTTGTCTCTGTGTTTGTCTTTGGCTTTGTGTTTGCTTTTGGCTTTGTGTTTGTGTTTGGTGATGTAGCTGGGCCAGTAGCAGCAACGGCAACAACAGCAGCAACAACAGCAGCAGCAACAGCACTTTGAAAGCCACTTAAGTGTCTTGCGCACATGTGCCGCAAGAACAGACCCTGCAGTTCTAAAAGTCCCTGTGCTAGATTGTTTCCGAGTTCGAATACCGCTCTAAGAAGTCATGAATAAATAAAAATAATTATAATAAAATAATGTAATAAATATAAAAAAAAAATAAATATATATAAAAAAAAATAGAAATTAAATAAAATAAAATGACGTCGTCATAGTATTAAAAATTTACACTAAAAATAAAAATAAAAAGACAAATAAACATCAAAAGTGATGATCATATGTCATTTTTATTTTTATTACTTTAAAATAATCATTATCACTGATGAAAATCTATAAAAAAAATTAATAAATTTGAATCGTAGCGAAAATTAAAAAATATCATGGAAACAATCATTATTTTGCTTTTGTTTTTCTTGTATCTTTCTCCATTGTCTTTGATTTTTCGAATTGAAAAAAAAAACGAAAATAATAATTATTTGGGATCTCTGCAAAAAAGAAATAAAAACAACAAATTTGAAATATATTTTTTTCGAGGAGTCCCTAACGTTTTACGTGAAGACTAGGTTAGGGAATACATAGGGAGGTGTCCTCTGTCCTGGATTGTAGTACAACATTATGTTAAAGTCCTCAACGTTTTTCATACAATGTCCCTAAGTTTTCCTTATCTTTTATTCCACATGAAATCCACAACTGTTTCATGAGATCTGGAAATACTGGGGAGCATCACACACACACACATACACAGCAAAATCGTTACACACACACACAGAGTAAGCTGCAAACCGGCAAGTCAAGAAAGCAAACCGATCAGACCAAAGAGACACGAAGTCCGCTCGGACTTTTAGTTCGGACTTAGTCTTAATCTAAGCCTATTCTAATGCATGCATGGCCAGCTAGAGATGGAGAGAGAGAGCATAGCAAAGCGAGAGAGTGAGAGACAAATAGAATGCGAGAGCAACTGCATTTTTGCCACAGCCACAGCAGCTTTCAGCATTTGCCACATGCGGCGACGGCGACGGCGACGGCGACGCTCTCAGCTGCAACAGCCGCGACTGCGACTGCGACGTCTTGTTGTTGTTGTTGTTGTTGCTGCCGCCGCTGAACGTGTTCTTTTTAGACTTTTAGCATTATTTGCAGCATTTGCAACGAACACTCGCTAAAAACAACTGCAACCGCAACGTTGTGGCACGCGTTTCTATCGCAACAAGAAATACAAAACAACAAAAAAAAAACAAAAAACAAAAACAAGCAAGACAAAAAACGATCTTAAGCCTTAACTTGGCTAACTGGGAACTACCAAGAATATATGATCACAAGTGCAAAAAGTGTAGTGCCGAATTTCTCAGTCAGACAATCGAAACAAAATCAGTGCAATATTTTACAATTAAAATTACAATTTAATAACTATGACTGAACGGTAAAATCTATAAAAAAAATTAAATTAAAAAAATACCTAACCACAAGCTTATCGAGAGTGTGCAACATGTGGCGCGCAACATATTGAACTTTTTGGCAATCCCCAATGAGATCAGCGGCTATTTGAAACAACAACAACACAAAGTATGGAACCCAGATTAACACTCAGCTCAGCAACAATAACTTTTAGTTTTGTTGTAAATTATAATCTATGAATTTGGTTAGCGATAAGCTTTTTTGCGAATTATTTTGCGAATTATTGAAATAAAGCGGGCTTTGAATTTCATTAGAAATTGATTTAGGGATTTTACTATTAATCCACATATATTTGCATACTTGGAATTGCATAGTTTGTAGCACAAGTTCGTTAAAATGTAATGATATATCATAGACTTACTATATATAATAATAGAGTTCGAGTGAAATGCAAATTGAATTGAAAATGTGCTGTAAAAAGTAAAACAAATGCAAATTTCAAATTCCACAAAATCAACAAAAGGTGCGCACACAAAAGGCAGGCAAAAAAAAATTACAAAAAAAGAAAAAAAAAAACTACAAACAGCTGATGATCATTATAATGAGGATGAAGATCGTCATCAGGTTTATCTGTCAGTCCCTTGAATGTCTAACATGTGAGGCGCACATTTTTCGCTCGATTTTTTTTTTTTTTGCGCTTAATTTTCAGACAATTCCATGGAATTAAAATGATATGAGACTCAGACTGAGGCATAAGACAAGGACGGCGACTAAGACTGAGACAGCAACAGCGACGGCAGGCTTTTTGGGGATGATGATGAGCACACGAAACGGAACAGAAACAAAAAACCAAAGCAAAATAAAAAAAGACAAACGAGACTTACACAAACATACTCTTAAAGAAGACAAGAACAACATTATAAAGGCAAAGATCGGGTACTAGGTTAGCAGGCAACAAGAGGAATAGGAATAAAATTCGCTTGTCGAAAGAAGAAATTCGCAAATTGTTCGTTTGAAAGCGAAAACCAGCGTCAGATACATAACGTACAGATACAGATACAGATACAAATAAGCGGGAAAGACTATAGGATACCCGTTACTTTTTCCAATATATATAAAAGTACTTGAAAGAAATTAATGCTAAATAAAAACTACTGCATACTTTTAGGTGATTAAATTGAAATAATAACTTTATTAATAACTTTGGTCAGCTATTACTGCCGATCTACTTGTCCGATCTTGCTAAAGTTAAGTGAGATTATAGATAATATTAATAGCTAACGGTATTTACCATAAAAACTGTATTATCTTAAAAACTGTGGGTGTGGTGGTTTTTTCGCGATTTGCGGGGGCGGAGGGGGACGTCTTAAAAATTTAAAACAAACTTGATCTGCGTGGGATTTATAGAAATCTGTGTGACAAATTTGGTATCTCTATCTCTTATAGTCTCTGAGATCAGAGATCACTTATGGTTATATCAACTTTGCTGTTGATGCTGATCAAGAATATATATACTTTATGGGTTCGGAGATGCCTCCTTCTTCCTGTTACATACATTCCAAGTAACACAATATACCCTTTTACTTATTTTTTAAGTAACGGGTATAATAAAAAGCACAGATACAAATACAAGATCGCTGCTGTAAAAGCGCCTTCAAGGGTGAGACATAAGCAGCGACAGCGACGGCAGCAGAAACGTCGACGCCGACGTCAACGTTGTCGTGTCCAATATGCCCTTGATCGTTGTTGCTGTTGCTCGAAATGTCGCGGCTGCGCTGCCGACAGCTGCAGAGACGGCAACAGCAACAGCAACGTATCTGTAAGCTTTGACTGTTGTCTGTTCCTCTCCCTCTCTCCCTCTCGCTGTCGCTGTCCCTTTCCATGCCCGGCCCCGAATTTTGGCAACACACACACAAAAAAAAAAAAACAACACACAAAAAAAAAATCATAAAGACTTTAGATACTCGCATTTTTGCTCAGTTTTTACGCTTAGCGCTTTTAAATGATGTTATTTATTTTGTTTACTTGGGAATTGGCAAGGGTCTGTCATATTGTCGGACAGTTAGTTGTCGGTTTCGGTTCGCTTTGGTTTTATTTGTTGAGTGTGTGCTTAGAGCAGATTACAAGCGATGTCTATTTGTATCTCTCAGATACGCGTCCAAACTACTAATTAGTTTGCCTCTCTTTCTACATTTAATTTGTTGGGCGAGTAGCTCTCTCTCACTCTCTTCAAAAAGAATTGTGTAATAATTTTGCCAAAATGCCAACAGCAGCTACAACAACAACAACAACAACACAAATATTTCGCGTGTTCTTCGCAGCTCATAAAATTTTTTACTACCGTTTCGCGTAGGAAGTTAGAATGCGCGTGTGTATTTCACAGATACAAAGATACAATAAATATTGATTGGTGCTACAACAAATTGATGTACAACTTGGACACGCTAGATACTGCATCTTACCAAACACAAAAAAAAAACAAAAAACAAAACATATACAACAACAACAACAATAATACTCAATAAAGATACTCTGCATCTGTATCTCAGCTATTTTCACACTGTGCAAATGTTATAAAGCATACACATCAGTTTCACGGAAATGACAAGGTTGGTGTTATTAATCTATTTGTTCTTTCTAAATAACTGGATCAGTTTTTTTTTATATAAATTGTAAATATATATTCAACAGCTGTTCTAATATTTAAATAATTCAAGATATATTCAACTTGATATTCGTAATAAAATTGATAGAGTTATTTATTTATAACATATTAGAGATGATGTTTTTTTAATGATCTTTCGGTTTTTCAATTTCTCCTTAAATTTTATTAATGAGATATTTTGGAATTTGACATTGATTTCTATACTTTAAACGTCAAAATATCTGTGATATAGTTATCAAACCAAATAATTTAACATTAAAAAACCGGGAATAAGTTCTTAAAGGATTTCATATAAAGTCTTTTTTTTTTGTCAATAGATTCTTATTTCCAAAAACTTAGACATGTTCAATTTATATTTGCTTATCTTATAATTCAGCATAAATTTGACAATTTAATAATATGATCCTCAATTTTTTAATCTAATATTGACTGAAGATGAATGAAAAAAGAAATCTAATAAAAAAACTTACATACAAGGGACCTAAAAATTCCAGAAATAATAGACGATGAATTAGATGAATTGTTAAAATATTGTACAAATTGAAAGAAGATGTATTTATTTTAAAAAATTTTTGGAACAAAAAACTCAGAAAATTGTTTATACATTTTTAGGCGAAAAGAAACATTTTTATCGAGAAGAAAATTTTAATGTTGAATTTTTATTTTTAATTTCATATCAAACTGTGATTACTTAAAAAATTATTAGAAAGGTTAAGTATTCTTTGGGAAGATATATGTACTCAAATGACATTTTATTACTTAATACTAATTGGTTCAAGATACTATTTTACTATTGCACAATTAGTAATGTTGTTGCCAATTGGCAACTTAAGTGGCCCGCATGTTGTTGTTCCCAGCTTGATACTCAAATGGATTTCTGCAGCAGTAACTTCATTTTCAAAGTCATTAAAGCTGAGCTTTGGGTTTTGGGTTCGGTTAAGCGAGTAAAATCCATCTGCCCATATAGTATGCCCATATGGTCAAAGTCAAATTGGTTGCTGCTCGAAAATCGTTGCCAAATCAATTCCAATTTAGTCAACAGCTTGTGAAGGACAAATAATCGTGCAATGCGATAGTTATGCTGACTATGGCTATATGGGGTTTTAGAGGTGTTGTTGTTGTTGTTGTTGAATAGGAGCAGCTCGATGTTGTTGTTGTTGGCGACGTCATCAATTTAAAATAGATGAAAATACGCAATGCATGCTAATTGAATAATTCGAATTGTGGCACCTACAACAACTACTGATTTTGCTAATTTAGTTGTTGTGACACTTGTGTTATTGTTGTTGTTGCTGTTGCAACAGATATTTTGACAGCTTTTGGTTTGCGCAGGCGTGCATGTTGCTGTTGTGGGTGGCAGCAACATCGTCAGCAACAGCAGCAACAGCAACAACAGAGTTTATTTAATCAATGCAAATGCACATTTTTGGTCAATTGTGCGCAAATGTAATTTATAGCATTTTAAAAAATGCTTAGTTTTGTTTTTGGCTGAGATTAAAACAAATGGCAAAAGCATTTCAAATGATGTCATCCTGCAGCTGTTGCTGCTGTGTTGCTGCTGTTGCTGTTGCTGTTGCATATCTGTGTGACAGACATGCAGGGTCAGGTTAAAGTTGAATCATTTGTTTATTTCACAACACGATTTTTCTTTTAGCACACATTGATATGCCAATGTAACAAACAACGACAACAACAATTGCGATTGCCTGCTAATTAATTGAAAGCCATTTTATCGCCACACAAAAGCCGACTGGCAATCAATTTCCACAGACAATAATAACAAACACTTTACAAGTGAGTATTATTGTTGCAACAATAGGCTGCAATATGAGCAGCAAAATCATCAGTGGCAAGCTTCTAACTGCTGTTTTGTTAGCATTTCAAACACGCCCCAAAATAAAAAGAAAAAAATAAAATAAAATATAAAAAAAACGAGCACAGGCTCGGCCAGACAAAGTCCTCCAAAAACAACAATAATAAAATGCCAGACAACAGATTCTTTTTGGCTTTTTCAGTTTCAATTTCGTTTCGACTTTTTTTTTTTTTTGTTAGCCATCGCCTGTTTGGGGCTCTTAACTGTTTGCTGTTCGCTGTTTTGTTGCTTACAACAAATAAGCTGCTTTTTAACCTTGAGCCGGCGCGCATTTAGTTTGTAAGTCACGTCTAAGTCGCCATCGCCTGCTCAAAAGGTTTGACAGTCAGCAGCGACGTCGACTGCGACTGCGACTGCGACGCTAGCAGAGACGGCGACGCATGCGCTCTTTTTGGCCAACTTCGCTTTTAGCTGGTTCTTTTTTTTTTTAATTTTTATTTTATTTCTTGTTGCCATTTTTTTTTGGCAAATTTTTGGCGTGCTTCGTTTTTTACCCTTTTGCCCTGTTCTTGTTGTCAAGTGTGTGTGCGTGTATATATATATATATATATATATATATATATATGTATATAAATATTTCTTTTTTATTTTGGAACTTGTAAAGTGGCTGCGCCGTTTGACCAATTTGAGTTTGAATTTTGCACGCCACTAAAAAAGGTTAAAACATGTTTTTGAACTAGGTTCGCCAGTCGTTTCTAATGGCCTGGGATCTGAGCTGAGAGGGTAGCCTCGACTCAGCGTATGAGTCGTTGCCCATGTGCCTCAGGTATCAGTTAACAGGTATAGGTTATGTAATGCCCCCAGCATTTTGTTGTTGCTGCTCTTGCCAATTCGCGAAGTTCAGCAAAAATTTAGGATCGATGGCCGAGATCAGGGTAAACTTGATTTTTATCAAAGCTACACAAAATTTATAACTTAGAATTACAATAAATTTCAGTTTACTATAGTTCAGTTCTATCATATCATAGCGAATGCCAAGCGAATCGAAATAAAATTAAGCCAACGCTTAGACAACTATAAAATATTCATTGTAAAGATTTTGTATTTTTTAACAAAGTTTTAAGTAGATTTTATTTAAAGTCCAAAATAGATTTATTATACATTTTTAATTTTAGTCAAAGATTCCTAATCTAAAACGATTACTTTTATAAAAATTCTTGGTGGTAGATTACAATATTCATCAAAAATTCCAAATCTCTAATTTTCTGTGTTTTCCACAAAGTTTTTATAATTTATGTTTAACGTCCAAAATAGGTTAATTAATAAAGTCAAAGTTTCCTAATCTAAAACGATTACTTTTATAAAAATTCTTAATGGTAAATTCGTAATAAGTAATCTTATATTTAACATCTCTAATATTACTTTAATCAAATATTTTTGCTGTGAGCTAAAGTGCTTTTTATATACCATAGAAAAGAGTAGTATAATTTGTTCATATAGTACATATATCACGCACTAAGGGAGGCAAATCTATTCAATGAATAAATTTTTACCACATATAACATGTAATACTTAAATACTTAATAATAAATTGATTCAATACTTTAAATTAGGTACAGTAAATAATGATTATTTCTTGAGCTTTATTTCTTTGAATTTAAAATAAAACTCTAGTTGGTTGGTCAAAATAACAACTTGAGTTTTATTTTTGATTCAAAAAAATAATCATTATTCTATGAGTCTTATTTTTTTGAAATTAATGCCTATTCCTAAGCTCTATTTTGTTGATCAAAAGTAATTATAAGTAAAATAATAAAACTCATAGAATAATAATTATTTCTTGAGTTTTATAATAAAACTCATAATGATTATAGTCCCTGATTAAAACTGTTTCTTAAATTTAATATCAAGAGTCTTACTTTTATGAGCATATTTCAATATATTTAATACTTTTTTATTTGCTTACATTTCGCTTAGCGAAACACGCGCGCTTCCATTTTTTTAATCCATATCATTAATCGCTTTACACACATACACACACTCATACACTATTAAAAAATTTCTGAAGAGCCAATGCGAGAGCAAGGGATAAAGAGATAGAAAGAGAGGTAGCAAAATATGTGTATTGGTATTGGTATTGAGTTTGCAAAAAAAAACATATCAATAAAAAATTAAAAGAGCGCAAAAAAAACAACAAAGAAAATGAAAACAGCAAATAAAACAATTTAACAATAAAAAACCAAACTAATATAAACATTTTAATATAGTTGTTGGTGTTACATACATACAAAAATATCAATATATATTTCTATATGTGTGTGTTGTTAGCTATTTCGGGTTTTCTTTAAGTGTATTCAGTTACACACACACACACATACAGCCAACAGCTTTTGGTGCGCTTGTGTGTGAACTTTAAATTAGACGAAACACGACAGCGACAACAACAACAACAGCAAAGCAGCAGGCCATGCGAGCAGACCCTAATAAATTTCGCATACTTTGCGAATTTATGCTGAGAGCCAAGAACAACAACAACAACAACGGCAAACAAACAAAAACAACAATAAGCAACGACAGTTGTTGCTGCTCACTGCTCAGCGGCAGCAGCCAAGCCCAAAAGCAACAACAACAACGACGCGACGACGTCGCGTTGTCTAATGGCGTCGCTGCTGGCGTTGACGTCGCCGTCGCTGTTGCCGTTTGACGCTGACGTTAGCGCTGACTGCACTTGGCGTTGGCGTCGCGTCGCTGCCAACGTCAAGTTAGCTGCTCATTTGGCGTTTTGTGATCTTCTTTTGCTTCGCTTGCGATTCAAGGACAAGTGACCGAAGTCGGGTCGAAGTCTTTTGCCTGCGACTGTGACAGTGCCTTCTGCCTGCTGCTCTGCTGGAATGAAACTTATGTGCACACACAAACATAAATACATACAAACATATGTACACACTTATTATGTATTGCTTAGCCTCAAATTGTTTGATGTGTATGCTGTCTTGCTTAAAAGCAGCTTCAAATTGTTTCCGATTCTTGCAGCTACAGTGAAAGCTGCCTAAAGCAGTCAAACACTCTCTTTTTATTAATTGAAATGAAGGAAAAATAAATATGATGTAATCTTGGCATATTTCACATTTTGAAGGCACCTTTTGCACCTTCTTATCATAAATTCATTGCAGGCATTTTTCACGCTGATTACCTATAATGTCGAGGCATTAGTTAGTCACAGCTGGTAAACTAACTAGCTGAAATTTGTTTTTATATCTATAAGATACAGACATTTGTATCTATAAGATACTCACATTTGTATCCATAAGATACACAAACTTACAGCTATTGCTAAAATAACTAAAGACAACTCAGAAATGAGCAATCAAAAAACAGTTTTGATTTCTCCTTTACACATTTCTCGCTGCTCTCTTTTTTATTTTTTTTTTTTCCTTTTTTTGATTGCCTTTTTCATTTATTGTCTTGCTGTATTTCTTCTTCGTTTTCGCTTACTTTTATATTCACTTTTTTTGTGTAGCGCTTAATTTTTGCATGCACGTTTCGGCGCTGACCTTGAAATTTTTTCTTTTGCTTTTTACGTTTTATTTGCTGTTGTTGTTGTTGCCTCTGCTGCTGCCTCTGCTGTTACTGTTGTTTATTTTTATGTTTTTTGTTTATTTTAATTTTATATTTTTTTTATATTACGTTACTCCGACTGCAAAATGCTGAAGAGGAAGCAATATTCACAAAGCAGCAACAGGCAACGATTATAACACATAAAAAACAAGTATGAGTTATGGATGGGAGTGCACGACTAGTAAATACTCTATAATCAGGTCAACTTGTACATCGACCCAAACATGCTCAGCTTTATAAATATATCAACTTTAAAAACTTCCATTTTGCACTAAAAAATTTTTTACGAAGCTTTATGCACTGTTAAAAATTGTTTAGGAATTTCTATTATTATTTTTAGAAATTTCTTTACAGAAAAATAATATTTCCGTTAGCATTACAGATTGAATATTGAGTTTAGATTTCCATGTAAATATATCAAAATTACCTATTTAAATAAATTATAAATTTACTATATTCAACCCAAAATTTTTAAAACTGTAGCACACACATTTTAGTAAGATTACAGGGTATTCCAAGCTTGACAATGCACACGCATTGCCGTTAAATCTTCTAATTATTTATTATATGTATAATGTATACATGCATTTTAATTTAGTTGCTTTTGTATTTTAATTAGAATTTCTAAAGCTGGCGTTAGCCATGTGGCATTTAATCCACTAAATTGGCCTGGTAATTATTTTAATTTACTTAAAATTACTTTTTTTGTCTCTAAATCAGCTTTATGCGTTTTACGATATAATACTTTTGTATAGCATTAAAATATCATTTTAAAATTAGAATAACAAATTAAATAAGACATGAAACTCCAAGAACAAATAGTTGACAGTCGTATAATCTTAATTAATTTATATGACTTTGATTATTTATTTTGCAGTTGAGGTTTGTTCTTTATTTGAATATGTGTAACGTTGCCTTTTGCAGCTCATTAAAAACTTTTTGCACCTGTCGCATCTCTTGCCACCTTCAAAAAATATTTTACTGACAATGCGGCCAAAACAACTACACACATACACACATCTATAGAAACATTAGCACATGATAAACTGAAATTGAAAGTGTCACTGTGGCTTGTTTTTGTCTGCTTTGTAAATTTGTAGACATCTTTCGTTTAATTTAGTTTTTAATTTTCAATACATATATGAATATATATGTTTGGTTATTATGTACATATTTTTTTTCGAAAATTTTGTTTTGTATTTATTTTGATGTGTGCTTAAGCATTACTTGTGCACATTTTGTGGCTATTAATTTGACCCAATTTCGCTGACAGCTGAAAAGTCGGCAAATATTGTGGATGGCCAACACTTTTGGGGCTATCTATAACAACATGACGAGCAGGCCTGTCCCATGCAAAGGTGTTTATACCCTTTAGCTGTTGGAGAAAGAGTCTTTGAATATTACAAAAAAAAATGTGGCTAGTTTTTTGTAGAACAAAAAGTGATCAAGGAAAATTATAGTTCAGATCATGTCATATTTTGTTGAGTAATAAGGTAAAATAGGCTTTTATCAGCTGTAAATATATTAGTTTAAATATGAAGAAAGATATTATATATTATATAAATATAAAATTGATTAATTTGTTTTCTTTTTTTTTCAAATAAAAAAATCATTCACTTCCAACAAAATTTTTCTTAAAAAAATTTCAAAATTTCTCTTAATCTAAGCAATTAAAGAAAAACTGATTATTTTATGAGTTTTATTATTTTTGCTTAGAAATAATGACAACTTCTTGAGTTTAAAAATAAAACTTATAGAGATTACAGTCCCTGATTTATATGATTTAATTACTGCCATTTATTAAAGGGTATCTTAAGGAAAACCACAACTTAAATTTACAAGTAAATTGTGTAATCATGTCTGACAATGCGTTTTGTGTAAATATTGTAATATTGCAGTCAAGAGTCATTTGAAGACATTGGGTAATTTGTCAAGTCAAAAGAGCCCAAAGAGCGTGTCAGGCATCTTCATTATCCAAGTGACAGTTTTGTGACAGTTGCTGTGACAGGACTTTCCGCATTATTAGCCAGGCAACTCAGCATCACATGTAAACGATAACTAAAAATGTTGGCAATTGCATTTTGAAGTGTTTCCAATCGCGAGAAGATGAAAGTTCTGCAAATGCAATGCAGCTGTTAATTCTGCCAATTATGCCATGTGTCAATTGGATGCCTGTTGTCAATTGTCGTTAGACATGGAAGCGAATGATGCGTTAATAAATTATATTAATTGGAATAACATCAGAGAGAGAGAGAGAGAGAAAGAGACAAGGTGAAAATGCATAACACATTTGTACCACGATGCGTATAATTAATTTAACACATTGCGCATACGCCACGTAAGCTGCTCTAAAAGAAATACAGCCCATGCTTGTAATTCATCATTCGACTGGCGCAAAAATCTAAATGTCTGCACCAATTACAAATTAAATACATCAGCCAGCCAAAAGAGCCAAAAAGACAAAAGACGCCACAAAATTAACTTGTCCCAAGGCGACTACAACTAAGTGCCGGACTTGGCACCCGGCGTCCAATACCCGGCACCCAACACCCGGCAACGGGCCAACCTGTCGCTGTCTCTGTCTCTGTCGTCTGTCTCTGTCGCCTGTCGTCTGTCTCTCGCAGCAATGCATGCAATATTTTGCTTGACAGAAAGCGTGCAGAAAGCGAAGGCGTTTTCTATAGTGTCTACACTGCGAAAAAAAAATGTTCTAAAATCAAAATTTTGGTCTAAAAAATGCCTTGAGAACATAAAGTTATTAATGGCCTAAAGAGTTTTCAAAATAAGACCAAGTTCTTGTTATAAGTCAAGAAATACAAAAAACAAGATATTAATTTCATAATATTATATTTTTTATATATAAGCATTTTATTCTGGCTTGGTGAATTTTATAAAAGTAATCTTATTGTGATTTTTCCTTGTAATGAGTGGGATTCGAGCCCGTCTTATAATAAAATATGAAATATTTATACTTTCCTATTATTTAATGAACAATTTTGATTATTAATATGATCTTAAAATGTTATTCCTTTAAGACCCGACTTCAGCAGGCCAGGAAATTAAAACTCGGGGCAAACTTCATATAAAAAATAAAATTGATGGATTTTTTTTCGTTTTTTTTTTATATGAAGTTAAACAGCAATTTTTATTTCCAGGTCGACTGGAGAAAGACCATAAAAATAAAATATTTAAGATTATTCTTGATTTTAGGAGATGGTCTTATTTTCAGTGTATGCCCAAAAGGCCGTCCGCTCTACCGACACCATCTTGCTGTAAAATGTTTTTTGCTTTCGGTGCTTTTTTTTATTCTGTAAATAATCGCATTCTCGTCAAATGCAAAACATGTTGGCCATTTAATTGGGTTCTTCTTATTTTGAGCGCTGGAGCCCACGCATGAGAAATAGAAGTGTAAAGTGTAAAGCAGCCTCTCATAAAATGCACAAATTATGTCTTATTAAGTGTGAAGATGCTGCGGGTCTAAACCATTTGGCTGCATTTGTCATTTCGCATTTTCTGTCTGTCTGTCTGTCGCTGCAAATTATGCCAAAAGGCAAGAAATGAAAACAACATGCAAATTTTAGAGCACAATATTTGTAAAAATAGTAATAATAAATGTATTTTTGGGGGGGACTGTCAGAAGCTCAGAAGGCATCCAGTTTCAGTTTCAGTTCCAGCCCGACGCATTTCCTCCGGGTGTTTTTTAATTGCACCGGAAGTGCCGTCATCAAAATTTGTTTTTTGAGCGCATGCAAAATTATTATCTTTTATTTATTTATTTTTTATGTATGTGCGCACATTAATTGTATTTTTTATTTGTTGTTAATGCTCTTTGCGCCAGCCAATTAAATGCCGCTGTTGTGTGTGGTCAAGAAATCAAACAAAAGTAAAAACTCGAATATTACTTTTCGTTTGAGGTTCGCATATAAATCTTAAAAAGTCCATGAATCAGAATGCCAAACACTTTTTGCTGTACCAGCCCATATTTACTTATGTATATATAAATACACATTTATATATGTATATATATATATAGTGGCACATTCCCCGACAACTTTGCATAATCCTCGGCGTTGTCAACTTAGCGCTGCCTTTGTGATGAGTCCCAGACTGGGCGTGTTGTGCCTTGTATCTTCTCCCAGAGTCTGGACACTTTTGTATCTAAATTAATTGAGTCATGCCAGACGCCACACACTCACACTTGCATACATCTGTACACTGAAAGAAAAGTCCAATTTCTAAAATGAAGAACATTCAGTTTTAATAAGTTTAAATATCTTCCATTAAGACAATTTTCAGAAGTTATATCCAAATAAAACAAGAATAAACATTTTTAAAAATGTTATATCCTTTCTAATATAATTTATTTGATGACTTTAATTTTAAGATTATTTATTATTGTAATAAGAACTTGGTCTTATTTGAAATTTTCCCAAAACTAAGATGTATTTATATAAGTTAAGAATTTTAATTTCTGGACGCATTTTTAAGACCAAACTTTTTTTAGAATATTTTTTCAACAGTGTAGCTACATTTAAGTGTTAGCTTCTGGTTTTAGTTCGTCTCTCCGAGTCATGAGTCAGTCAAGCCAAAATTGCTGCGCATCGGTAAGCCACCTTACAAGCTTCTCGAAATATTATGCGTGGCTGCAGCGGCAACTTGTGGCAACTTCCAGCTGCCAACAATACGAAAATGTGGCAAGCATGCAAGTTGGCAAATCAAAATCAAAACAACGTTAGTCGAGCAACCGCAACCCCAAGTCGAGTTTTCTTCTTGTCACAGCATCCGTGCCACTTTATGGGGCACAAACGAAGGTAGATGAAGGGGGGGACAGGGCGTGTGTAGGTAGAAAGTTGTCACTGAAATATGCAGAAATATGTATTCCCATTTTTATTATTTTAATTAATTTTCAATACTCTTACTGAACAAATTAAATTTCAATATCGAAAAATAATACATTTATTCGCTGATCAGAAGTAATAATAAAACTTCAATAAAAACTGAGCCAAGCTACAACTTTATCTGTTATTATTTAGTATTTATTTGATTCTTAATACTTAGTGATACAAGTGTATCCCTTTAAATTAATGCATTAGTCACAAATATAAATTATGTAAATACATATTGTATTAACCTACTTAACCTGACATATAATGCTTTACATGTTAATTTATATTTCGCTTGAGCATTTGTAAATAATAATTTAAACTTTAAAAACAACCAAGAATAAAAAAAGTATTGATGCTATTAAATTAATATAATTATTTGACAAATAAAATTTTAATTTACCATCTGCTATAATTTATCTCTTATTATTTTGATTTTTAAAATTTGCTTATCTATTTCTTACTTTCAAAAATGTATTCTATTAAATTCCAATATATTAACCTTAACGTCAAACACAACAATAAATTTAAAATTTACAAGTCTGCTTATGTTGTTGTAAACTTAATTAATACGCTTGTAACAACAACAAATTAGCAACAAAATGTTTCTGAAGGTTGAACTCAAGCTCAGCTCTATTAGACAATCAAAAGCAAATTTCTTGTAAATTATAATAATACAAAAACAAAATTGTAAAACCAATTTCGCATGCGTTAAAATTCAACAGCAACAACAACAGCAGCAGCAACAACAATTATAAAATAAAAGCAACAACAGCTGTAAAATGGGCCTGTCAGCCCATTAGGTATTCAAATGCTTACAGCGCGAATAGCTTGAATAGCGGGAGGTAGTTTTTTAGCCCAGGTAGGGGTATTCGAGGGGTGGGAGGGAGGAAGGGAGGGGAAGGGCCTTTACCTTGCTGACATACATTTTATGCTAAATAGCCGTCGGCGAAACGGACGGGATATGAACAGCTTGTTGTTGTTGTTGTTGTTGTTGCTGTTGTATCTGTTGGATTCATTTGTGCTGGTTATGTCAGTGGGTCTAGTGGATCTTAGTTGTCTTCGACCCACTAATTTGGCAATAAAGTAAACGGTGAATAACTTTTTTTATTTTATTTTGTTTTGTTTTTAACCTTCAAAAAAAAAAACTCCAACAACACTAGCAATAATGACAACAACGAAGTACATATATTTACATTTGAGGCGAATAACAACAAACCAACAACTTTGAATAAAACTGTAGGCATATTAACATATTTTCTGCTTTTCAACTTATTTGTTTGTTTACAAAAGCTGCAAAGTAGTTTATCTTAAATTTGGCACAAAGAATGAATGAATTAATTAGTTAATTAATAAATAAATTGTGCTATCAGGTAGTTATTACAAATTTAAAATAAATGGGTAAAGTTCAATTTTATGACCGAGAAAACTGCTGAATTTTATGGATGACACATATAAAAAAACAAAAATTGGAACAATTTTGCAATAAAAAAAATTTTATAAAATGTTAAAAACATAAAGTATATTGTGATCTACTCAGGGTAGGTTATATTAAAGAAACCTTTCAGCTTGACAACACAAATTTCAGGTTGAATTAATATAAATAGTTGATATGTGTAAAAGATTTTAAACAAGAATATTTGGGAACTTAATTATAATAAGACTAAAATGGGTACGGTCTGCCAGGGTATTATATCATCGGTACCCAAAAACATAACAATTCATTCATTTCCATTTTTTACTTTTCGCATAATGTAAATAATTCTTTATTGTGCCACGTTAAAATCGCTTACAAGCGCCAACAAACTTGGCTCGAAACATTTTAAAAAAATTTCTGCTGATTTGTTTAAATTTTAAACAAAACTCTTGAATTCTTTTTGTTGACGCAGCTGGGGCCAAGCTGGAAGCTCTCGGCTTACAATGTTGGACCCGTTGGCGCCAGCATCGTCGTCTTGGCCCTCTCGAAGGTCTCCACAAGCGCCAGCAACAACAGCAGAAATGCACAGCTAACCAAAATGCAGTTCACAAAAATATTTCAACTCATTCAAAAACCGAAGCCACTTACAACTGCTTGACAGCAGTAACAAGCCGCTAAAGTGCTGTAATGGGCCATTTACTAAAGTTGGCCATAAACAGCCGAAATTTGTTTAAAAAAAACTTTTGTGGCCAACTGTTTTATGACTATTGCCATGTAAATGATGTTGATGTTGCATGTGTTATGGCTCTCTGAATATTAAAAGGACTAGTATTGCTCAGGCGTTTTTACTTGAGAAATAAGTAAAAGGGCCTAAAAATAATACAGCTTTTATGGCAATTAACGTTAACTATTAGTATTATCTATAATATCACTTAACCGCAGCAAGATCGGACAAGTAGATCGGTAGTAATAGCTACCCAAAGTTATTAAAAAAGTTATTATATCAATACAATCACCTAAAAGAATGCAGTAGTTTTTATTAGTCATTAATTTCTTCAAGTATTTTTATATATATTGAAATAAGTAACGGGTATCCTATGGTCGGGATCTCGACTTTAGGCTTTCCTAATTGTTTTTTTAAGGTATCCATTTAAAGCCAAAATGTAATTTAATAAGATCACAATTAACGCTAAAACGTGCCCAAAAATGGCAATTTAATATTGGCATTTTAAAATACAAACTTTTATATATACACTTTTAAAATGGTACAATTATCTTTATGGGAGAGATTTATATTTCCGAATGGACTCAAATCATTTTAAGCATTTTTTAAATAGCTGTAATTTAACTATTTTTTGTACAGTTGTTATTTATTTTGTTTGCCAAACAAGTTTTTTTGTTATTTTATTCTGCTCAAAAGGCCAGCGGACCGTGCAGTTTTGGCCAAGTCGACGACTTCCATTTTAGTTGCCGAACTAGTCGTAGTCGCCCTGAGTTCGGTTCATTTACCGGATTGCCATTTGGCCAACACAACAGTTTCTGCTGCGTTTTGGCCGCATTGCATGCGCGTGTTCTAATGCGAAATTAATTCAGTATGTTTTTTAATCGTCTTTTAGTTTATTTCTTCTTATGTAATTTTTTTTTTCTGTCGTTTGGCAAATTAAAATCTTGCAAAAAAAAAAGCAAAACCCACAAAAATTCTATAGCTAATTTTACTACTACTTGTTAGTTAGTCGCAGCTGCTGTTGTTTGCTGCAGCTAACTGGTTTGTGGTTTTTTATAGCCAAATATGCCATTTTTTTTTTAGGTTTATGTCGTGTTGTCGTTAATGAACGAAGGTCAGTTTTATGCCGGCTTACTTTTCTGCGCAGCGGTCAACACTTCACATATATATTTAAAAATTTGATATTCTACTTGTAATGCTTCGATTTTGGAGTTATTATTTGTAAAAAATTAAGCATCCAAGATAATTTAAAACTTTTTTTTTAATGTATACTTTACACCAGGGAATAACCGGTATCGGAACAGTTAACCGAAATTAGCCATTTCATTTTTAGTAACGGAACTGAAACCGTAACTGAAATTAAAGAGTTGACAAACTTCCAACTGTCATAACTTAAAGAAAACTGACCCGATTTTTAATCGGAATGTCATTTTGATCATGATTTGGCCTCTAAATTTTTATCAATTAGAAAATTTGATATATTTTCGATACTAAGCCATCCATTATCCAATTTTCCATACTTACCCCTTGAATTTTTTCGAAAACTTTGATCTCTCATAACTTTACCAAAACGGAACCGATTTTTAAGCGGAATATCATGTTGAACATGATTTGGCCCCTAAATTGATTCTGCATTCGAATTTTTATCATCTATAAAATTTTTTTATTTTTCGACTATCGAAGTCATGGTTCGATAATAATATAGAATTTCAATTAAAGCTTCAAGTATTTCACAGTTTCTTTTATTTTTACACCGTTTCTCTGCGAAGATTATGCTTGTAGATGCCACATGTTATGTTTGGTTTACACAGCAAATATGAAAGGGTTATCGTGTGGTTTAGGCCAACAGTCTTCAAGCTAAGGCAAAAGGAAGTCGACTTACAGGTTATAATACTAGTTGAATAGGAGGCAACGATCCAAGTCGCCGCCCCTTGAGATATGGATATAGATATGGGATGTAGATATAGATGGATCAAAGCTGAAAGCTCAGCTTGGCCAGTCACTGAACCACTGAACCGCCCCCTTTGTTGTTGTTTGCCACTGTCGTTGTTGTTGTTGTTGTGGTTGTTGTTGTTGTGGTTGTTGTTGTTGCTGTTGCCCCCGCGGCTCATGTGAAATGCAAACAGGCAATTAAATGGCGTTGCAAAAGGCGCAAAAGTTTTTTTGCTATGCGCCGCAGTTGCAGTTGCAGTTGTTGCACTTGCCCAGGCCAGCATTTAAGTGTGTGTGTGTGTTAGTGTGTGTGTGTGTGTGTATGTGTGTGTGTGTATGTGTGTGTGCGCATGCGTCCAGTTTTTACAGTTTTATTAACTGCATTTTTATCTAGCAACTCGCAGCAAACTGCACGAACTGGCTCTCAAACTCGATGCATGGAGCGGAAAAAAACATTGCCAATGTTGTTGTTGCTGTTGTTGTTGCTGTTGTTGCTGTGTCTGTTGTTGTTGCTGCTGTTCGAATCGCACGAAATACCCTTTTGGCCAAGAATTTGCTTGAGCTTAAGGTACCACAAGCAGCAGCAGGAGGAAGCTGTATTTTTTTTTATTTCTATCTTTCTTGCCGCACTTGTTTCTGCCTTGCTGCAAACCAGTTGAGCGTCTAACTGTTCACTATGGCAGCCAGTTGGGGCAAGTGCAACAACAACAGCAGCAACATCAATAGCAATAGCTGGTCCGTTGAATCTTTTGCTTATTACTTATAGAATTTATTTGGCCCACAACAAACCAGGCAGCAAACACGACCGACTTGTAGAAAAATGTTTAAAAAAATAGAAATGTAAAATAATGATAACTGCTGAATCGTAAAAAAAAGGCTATGCATTTTTATTTTATTCTCTTATAAAAACTACTGGCATTTATTTGCCTGCTCCTGGGCAGCGGAAATTGTTTGTCCTACAAAAAAAAAAAAAAAATAGTAACAGAAATAGAAATAAGAAAATACAACAACACGACACTGACTTGTTGTTGGCTGGTTTTGTTATTTGTTCTCATTGCTGGACGGGTTGTTTGTAATAGAGATAGCGCTGCCAGGCACGGGCTGTTTTCCTTATAGGGGCAATCAGGCATCGACAACATGCGGCTAATTCAGGTTGCAGTTGCAGTTGCAACTTCCAGTTGCAGTTGCAGTTGCAGTTACCGTTGCAATTGCATATTTACCCAGGAATGTCAACAATTTCCTTTTAATAATTTGCTGGTTTGACGGCTTTCGGCTTTCTGCTTTTCTTTCTATATTTGATTCAGTTTTTAAGACTTTCGGTCTTAATTTATTTGATTGTTGTTAATCAGCCTATCAATTTTCATTGGGCAATTAATTAATTGGGCAAGCAGCTGCTTAGCCACAGCTGTATTTAATCTAGAGCCTTCAAACCACAGTGGGCAATTTGACCGATTTAGTAAAACGAAACTAATAACTCAAAGACTAAAAGTTTTTATTCAATTTTTTTTGACCCAAAAGTCCATGAAAAATAACTTTTTATTTCAACTAAAATAAATAACTTTTTTTTTCTTTAAAAAAATAATTTTTGTTTTATTTAAAAAAAAATAATTTTTATTTTAGTTTAAAAAATTATTTTTATTTTAGTTAAAAAAAATTATTTTTATTTTAGTAGAAAAAAATAATTTTTATTTTAATTTAAAAAAATTAATATTATTTTAACTTTTTTTATTTTTAAAAATAAAAATTCTATGTTGACTTTGAAAGCTCACAGCTGATCAAAAATATCGATTATAAATGTAAAGATAACATTTAAATGTTAATTGAACATTTTGCTATCGACGGAAAATCAAATTTTGTTGTCAGAGATCAAAAAATTTCCTTTCATTTCGCTAAATCGACCAAATCGCCCACTGTGCAGCCGTTCAACATCTTCACGTTAAACCAAAGAGCTTGCCTCAAATCCGCGCTACCGTAACATTCAAAAGTCAATATTGGAACGAGTCAGTGGCAAGCAAACACACACATACACACACACACACACACACACACACAGACAGATAGACAGGCACTCATATTGAAGTACTCTTCTGTATACCTGTGCACACTTTGGCAGTTGACTTTTGGCACCTAGTGTTTGGTGTTGTCCCATTTGGGGCTACACTGCTTGTAATAATCTGCGGAATTTCACACGACAATTTGTGTCGTCACTAGCGTGGAATTTTTGTCAACATACTCAGATTTTATGACATTCGCGGAATTTAAATGCAGTGAATTTCGCTATTTTTAAAGTGTTTGTACTTTAATTTTCAGCATGTATAAACATCGCAACTGTCTGAATATTTATACAATATGGAATATAAATACAGCCCTTAGCTTTTTTTTTAAATATCCAGTTGTTCAATTCGCACGCCTTTGAGTTTTACTTCCTCTATTATTAGGAAAATAGCCAACTTGGTATTTACTGTCAATCATATTCAAATATCAATTAACACCCTTCATCGTAGAATTTTTAGCCACTTCAATGTGTTCAAGACAATTTCAGGGAGTTATTACTGAATAATAAATAGTCGTAAATAACTTATTGTGAATATCATGTATTATACCCATTACTTAAAAAAAAAGTAAAAGGGTATATTGTGTTCGTTGTTGTGTATGTAACTGGGAGAAGAAGGCATCTCCGACCCAATAAAGTATATATATTCTTGATCAGCATCAACAGCCGAGTCGATGTTGCCATGTTTGATCTCAGATCTCAGAGACCATAAGAGCTAGAGATACCAGATTTGGCACACAGTTTCTTATAGACCCCACGCAGATCAAGTTTATTTTAAATTTAAGCCACGCCTCTTTCCACCCCCGCAAATCGCGAAAAACCACCACACCCACAGATATTAAGATAATACAGTTTTCATGGTAAATAACGTTATCTATTAATATTATCTATGCTCTTACTTAACCGCAGGAAGATCGGACAAGTAGAACAGGAGTAAGAGCTAACCAAAGTTATTAATAAAGTTATTATTTCAATACAATCGCCTAAAAGTATGCAGTATTTTTTATTAGGCATTAATTTCTCTAAAGTACTTTTATATTATATATATTGAAATAAGTAACGGATATCCTATAGTCGGGATCTCGACTCTAGCCTTTTCCACCTGTTGTAACTTAGTTCAAGCCGTCAGGCCTCAAAGTGACTAGAGTTTGAATTTCTATTTCTAGTTGAAGAAAAAGTAGCAATTGCTGTCGTTGCAGTTAATGAAGATTGACAGCACTTCGAGGTGGGTAGAGGGTAGATTATAGTCGACTTAAATGGGCCTGGCAGCGACTTCCTGGTTGCATTTGCTTGACTTTTTTTTCTGTTGCTGCACTTAAAATGGTTTTTGATGGATTGAACTGATAGAGTTGCATGTTGTTGCCTGATTGGTTGATTGGCTACAGAAGCTGCTGCTGGATCAGTTTATAGTTCTGACCACAAGTAGCGCCACAAGAGAGCTGCCAAATTGTTATAATTTGCACACCGTTTACACGCAGCTTATAGACTGGGCGTAACTGCATCTGGGTACTATAATCTTAGCTCTTTAATGGACTCTTGGCAGTCGAGTGTAACTTATGTATATTGTAGCCTAGTTGTAAGTATAAAAATGGGAATTGCTTTGCTTGGTAGAAGACTGCCTGTAGTGTGTTTTGGCCAAAGGACGTACGCTGAAAGCTGGCCAATAAAAGTAGCTAAAACTAATATCAAAATTAAACAAAATATATAACTATTCACATTACAAAATCGTACACAAGCATCATAGATTAAAAATGCATTTAACACATTAGCTCATTATACATACATTTTATTTTCATAAACTACACGAATTTTAATTGAACTTTTGAGTTTGATTTAGTTATTTTTATGATTTACCCAAACATTAATATAACAATTGTCTAATAAAATGTTTTCTCTATTTTTAGGTAAGTCAACTGAATGAAATATTAACTAATTTATGGCGATCTAAAAATAAATTATAAATTATAATTATAACTCAAATGCAACAAATATACAGGTAATTTTATGAAATTATTATTAATATTGATTATTTTACAATATTTTGTTATAGTTATAGTTATAATAGAGCTTCAATCAGGTGACCCAAAAAGTCGACTATATAAACAAACTTTATTAACAATAAAAAGGAGTGGATGTGGAATTTTAACAAATATCCCACTGTGCAACACTTTTTGCTGCATTTTCAGCATTCCACTTTGCACCTCAAACATTGACCGCAACAACAAGAGACTCAAAAAAATGAGAAAAAAGAAAAAGCCACAAAAAATGCCACAAGGGTAAATAGCGACACAGCTGAAGGGCAAAATAAAAATGTAAAAAACAATGACAACGGCAGCAACAAGAGCACAACGTTTAACCAAGTTGAGTGGCAAGTTGCAAGTTGTGGGAGTGAGAAGTGGCAAGTGGCAAGTGGAAAGAAGAGGACAGACAGAAAAGGGGCAAGCACTTGCCGACAGAAAAGTAAAAGCGCAAAAAAAATTGTCATAAAAAAAGCAAGCGTCCGTAATAAAGTGGACGCCTCTCTTTCGGCCACGCCCACAGCCTTAATTGTTGGTCAAATAATAGCTGCAATTTTGACTGCAATAAACTTTAATGTGCACAGATAAATTTTCGTTTAAGCAAGCATTTTTGTCTTTGGGGCTACGTTGCGTATGCGCAATTTTTTAATGCGTTGCATTTGCCTGTCATATTTCTTTTAATGCTTGCCATTTTTTATGACTTCATTTTTGTTGTTGTTGTTGATGTTGTTGTTGTTGGTAAATAAAGAGGCTTAATGCAATGTGAAGAAGCGCGTGGGCTGCCAATTGGCTAATAAAGTCATGAAGCATCAGCAACAAATTAATTAAACAAATAAACAAGACACAGTTGCACACAAAAAACAGAGATGGTGGAGAAGTTGTGTTTAAGATGGAGATGGCGATGGAGACGTAGAAAAAAATCTATGCAAATCTGTTAAGTCTGCATGATGTCAGCGCCTAAATAAAAAATAATTAAGTACTCACTTGCTGAGACTACTCGACTAGAATACACCCTACACATAACAAATTAAGTAAAAAACAGAAAAGCTTTAAGCTGCAAATTTTGCCACTCTCAGATTTTAATATAATTACTAATTTAGCCATCTTATTAAATTATTTCTATAAAAGTTGGAATCTAAGTAATATCTTTAATAAAATAAAAAAAATTAACGAAAATATTAAATTTTGCAAATCAACACCTTTTCTTGGTTACTTATTTTGTTTCTTATCTTATTATAAGTTTAAAAAAAAAATTTTCGAGTTCGAGTTCGCAGGTTTAATAATTTTTAAGAGTTCGATTCATGATCCGTATCGAGTTGCTTTAAAACCCGAAGCGAATCGGTTCGCCGAGGAATTCAAGAAAGTTAATTAAATAAAAATTAAAAACAATGGGAATACATTTTTTTACCAAAATTAAAAGTAAATAAAAATCAAAAAATATGGGAATAGAGTTTTTTCCCCAAAACAATTACTTATATATAAAAAAATAAAATAAAGAAAATATTTCTTGTCCATTAGCTCGTTTATATGATCATACCCTTAAAAACGAATCTACTTAGCTTAAAGGTATAAACAGTGTGCAGTCCCAAAAGTGATAAATACTCACACACACACACACACACACACACACACACACACACACACACACACACACACTCTCACACACACACATACATTAAATATGTATGTGTGTGTATGGTGAATGTGGGCAGTGCGCATCTGTCAGATACTTTAGCTTTTAGCCATGTTGCGGGGATATTGCCAGTCGCTGTCACCTGCTCAAAAGATGGCTGCTCTCTAATGGCCTGCTCGCTCTGCCCACGGTTCGATGCCACTGTGCAACTCTGCAACTATCTGTGCAACATGTTGTTGCAGCAACGCATTAGTCATAAATGTGTCGTCCGTTTGAAAAGAGAGAGAGAGAGAAATGTTTGTGGATCGTTAAGCGCTGTGCGTTGGCGTTCTTTTGGGTCAGACTGCCGACTTTAGCTCCTTTTTTTCTGCTTTTGATTGTGTGGCATTGTTGGTGCCGTGTGTTCGACTTTGGCTTTGGCTCGTGATTCGTAATAAAGTCAAGGAGAACTGAAGCTGACCAAGCGACCGGTTTCCATAGCATGTCAGGGCGTGGGTGTGCCACCAGCAACCAGCCACCAGCAGCAGCAACCACAACCACAGCCACAATCACAGCCACAGAAGTACACTGAAAAAAATAATGTTCTAAACAGGGCTGCCAATTTCCAAAATTTTGTTAAAGGTTCGGTTCGGCAGTTTGAGCCATAGAGTATGACATCGGTTCGATTTGTGAATTGTAATATTTGTTATATTTATATATATTATTATTATATACCCCCTAAACTCAAGATTTGGTTTCGAACCTTGGTTCAATTTCATTCAAAATACTATTTTTATTCTTATACATTTTTCTCTCAATAATTTCAAGGGTTCACTTCATGATCCGGTTCAGGCTGCTTAAAATCCTCGCCCCGAACCGGTTCTAAGAGCTTCTAATCAATATTTCAAAAAATTAAAAATAGAAAATACAACTCTCGAAAAAAAACAAATTTTAGTTTTAAGAACATTTCGAATAAGATCATGTTCCTATTTTAAGAAAAATGTTTTTAAAATTTAAGTCAAAAAATAATAAAAAAATTAAAATGATTTTAAAATTTATAATATCTTTTTGTTGTCTCAATTTTGATTGTATAGATAGTAAATTCCTACTTACTTAAGATTTTTATTCTTTTATTGAGAACTGCGACTTTTTAGATTAATATTTTTGGTATTATAAATATGGACTTAAAATGTTCTTATTTAAAAAAAAAAACAAAATATTTAAGATAAATGTTTTTGATTTTAAAAGTTGTTGTTGTTTTTTCAGTGTAGCACCAGCAACAAGTCTTGTTGGCCTAAACCACACTGACGGATTGCTTTCTAATGGTTAGCAAATGTAAACCGCTGCCGCTTTTTGCCTGACCCTTTGCATTGTGTTGTTGGCCAGCTCTTTGACGTTGGCGTGACCACAATGTAGCCAATAAAGGCAGCCGGCTTAAAAGAATTGCCTGCGCCTTGTTGTTGTTGCTGTTGTTGTGTTTTTGGTTGCATGAAAACGGTTAAATCGCCGCAGGCGCGTAACCTGTCTTTAGACCTTTTGCGCAAGTGCAAAAATTGGCCAAAACAGCATTTAACTGCGTCTCAGTGTTAGTCTAAGTCTCAGTCTCTGTCTCAGTCTCCGTCTCAACCTAACTCAAAGTCCAAGTAATGTATCTGTGTCGTTGGCTGCACATGAGCACTTTGGCTGCCACAGCATGCGATCGCCATATTTGGCCAAAATAAAATATACTGGCCATTTTGGCTAGCCAAAAAAATGCTATTGCATGCCACTTGACTTGCCGCTTTACTCGTATTTGGTTAGACGTCGCCCTAGGCTCCAAGCATGAGACACCGACTGTCCCCCTCCTCCCTCTCTTAACTCCTTTATACCCTGTTTGGCCCAAACCCTTGTCTGAGCCGGTTTCTTTTGCATGTGCGCTCATAAATCCCCAAGAATGCTTATTTTCTCTACTTCTGCCTTCTGTTGTTGTTGTTGTTGTTGCTGTTGTTGTTGCTGTTGTTGTTGCTGTTGTTGTTGGTAATTCAAGCTCACATTTGACTTTTAACTTTGGGGCAGCCAAAATGTGCAACGTGGCCAAAAAACCCAAAACGACTGCGGCCATTTTGGCCATATGAATGTGTGTGTGTGTGCCAAAATTGATTGTAATTTAGGCCAAGTGTGAGCTACGCATAGCTCATATATATTATTTTGATCTCTAACTGCACGCAAACACCATATTTCTAAGATCATTAACCTAACGAAGATTTTTGTTAGAGTTCCTTCTTCTTTTTTTAAGCTTAGGTAGTTAAAAGTCAAACCGTCGGACAAATAAAGCTTGACAAATTCTAGTTTCTTAACCAAAAAAATGCAAAAACTATTAGTTATTAATTAAAAATCAACTATAAAAAATAATATCAATTAGATGGATTAGCTTTATTTGTATATTTTTAATTGAACTAAATTGTTTGTAATTAAGGTAGCTTTGTAAGCGACCAATTAACCTAATTTGGATTTTTTTAACAAAAATTACTCTTATTATTGAGCTTTATGATATACAACAAAAAAGTGATCAAAGCTGACTCTTAGTAGTTTAGTCTTTTACAAATGTTATTGATGACTTTGTGAAATAAAACAATAAATTAACTCTATTAAAAAATTGATTTTTATATTTGTTATTTTGTAAAATAATAATTTTTTATTCTAAAGTCGCAAGAAATTATTATTTTTTATGAATAATTTTTTCCCTTATTCGTCAGAATACAGAGTCTAATTAAAAAAGGAAATTTTGTCGCAAGAAATTCTTTTTTTATGAAAGAAAATTTTAATAATATTATAAGAATCAAACTGAGTCTTTCTTCTCCGTAACTTCTGAAAAAGTACCATATTCGGCAGTTCAACCAAGCAAAACTAAACAAATCAAATTAAGGCCACACTTTAAGAATTAACGTGGCTTGTAAATATGTTTTAACGGTGCTGAAGTAATGCGCGACGTCAAAATCGCTGCAGCGTGCCACCGAAAACAGCAACAACAACAACAACAACAACTCATATGGCAACTAGAAGAAAGAGAGAGAAATAATATATATATTTATATGTTAAAAAAAATAAAACAGTAAAGCTGATGCAGCCACAATAATAACAACAACAACAACAGAAAACAAAAACAATAAGAGAAACCAAAGCAAGCATATTATAAACAAACATAATCGCTGGCGCCACGACACGCTTCGTGGGTCAAAAGCGGTTGCAGTTGCAGTTGCAGCGCCGAAAACAACAGCAACAACACCAACAATAACAGCAACAATAACAACAGCAACAATAACAGCCACGGCTGGCCAAAAGCTTAGTGAAAAAAGCGCAAAAAAAGAAAGAAAAAAAAGCAGTGAATGAAAAATATATATATTTAAAAAAATAACAAGTGGGAATGGCTATAGTTGAGATCCCGACCATAGCATACCCCTTACTTATTTCAATATATATACGTATATATATAAGTATAAGTACTTTAAAGAAATTACTGTCTAATAAAAACTACTGCATACTTTTAGGCGATTGTATTGAAATAATAACTTTATGAATAATTTTGGTTAACTATTACTTCAGTTCTACTTGTCCGATCTTGCTGCGGCTAGGTGATATTATAGATAATACTAATAGCTAACGTTGATTACCATAAAAACTTTATTATCTTAAAAACTGTTGGTGTGGTGGTTTTTTGCGATTTCAGGGGGCGGAGGGGGGCGTTTAAAAAATTTAAAGCTAACTTGATCTGCGCGGAGTATATAGAAATCTGTGTGCCAAATTTGGTATCTCTAGCTCTTATAGTCTCTGAGATCCCTTTGTTAATATGGACGGACAGACGGATGTACGGACAAACATGGCAATATCGATTTGGCTGATAATGCTGATCAAGAATATATATATACTTTATAATGTCGCAGATTCCACCTTCTCCCTGTTACATACATTCCAACGAACACAATATACCCTTTAACTTATTTTTTTAAGCAACGGGTATAATAAAAGCAAAACAAGAAAATAAAGAATGAATGAGAAAAACAAGTAAGCGGTTACAGTCGAGCACGCTCGACAGTAGGATACCCTGAGCCCAGGTACTCTTCAATAAAAGTTTATTTTCGACCAATTGTTCCTATGGCAGCTATATGATATATAAAGCCGATTGGAACCAAATCAGGTCAGAATGTACAAAACTAACATTAATGCATATTCTATCAGTTTGGTTAAGATATCTCAAAAAACAAAAAACTTTTTCATACTAAAACTTCATTTTCGATGCATCGGTCCTATGGCAGCTATGTGATATAGTTATCCGATTTTAACCAAATTTGGTCAGGATGTATAATACCAGCTCCGATACATAATCTATTAGTTTGGTTCTGATATCTCAACAAACACAAAACTTTTTCATACTAAAACTTCATTTTCGATGTATCGTTCCTATGGCAGCTATATGATATAGTGGTCCGATCCAAAAATAAAAACAAACTTGATCTGCGCCCGGTATCCAGGAACCTACATACCAAGTTTGAAGTCTCTAGCTCTTATGGTATCTGAGATCGACGCGTTCAAACAGACGGACAGACAGACGGACAGACGGACAGACAGACGAACAGACGGACAGACGGACGGACATGGCTCAATCGACTCGGCTGTTGATCCTGATCAAGAATATATATACTTTGTGGGGTCTGCCACGCCTCCTTCTGCCTGTTACATACATCCTGCCAAACGCATTATACCCTTTTTTGCCCATTTTTAATGGGCTCAGGGTATAAAAATGAGCAAATTGCACATGCAACGTCAGCGCAAGCAAACAGAGTCAGTGGCAACAACAGCAACTGCACCCAAAGAGGCAGCAACCTTAAGGGCCAAGGGGCAGCGGGGAAGGAACAGGAGACGAGGGGCAAAGGGGAGAAAGGGGCACAGTCTGTGATGCAGTCAGTGGCACATTTCTTTTACAGCTTGCAAGGCGCAAAGTCAGTTGGCAGTTTGCAGTTGCCAGTTGGCAATCCATCAATAAAATGAGCCCAGGCGCGTGCAAAGAATCAGCCAACAAGCCAATAAGCAACGTAAAGAGGATAAACTACAGCAAGGGGTGAGGTAGGGAAGGGGTGCGGGGGTGTGAGGGTGTTGAGGCAGGTGGTATGCAGGGCATAGAGGAGGAGGAGGCACGTTATGACTGTGGGTTTTTCATGACTTAAGCTTGGCTGCACTTGACTGCCTGCCTGCGTCGTTTCCTACTCATGTGAGTTTTCGATACCCTGTAGTCATAAAATGAGGAAAAGGGAGTATTCAAAGCAAGGTCGAGAAGCAATAACTGCGGACGGCAGTACGCGCTAGTGACGAAAGCAGCACAAAGGCTGCGAAGAAGGAAAAACGGAAAATTTGCTAGATTAGGTTATAAATCGATCGAATGGTCGATTTTAGTCGACCTTCTTGTGCAATGTGCCGAATGCCGAACCATTTTATTTTTAAAAATAATTTATATATTAAATAGCGTTCGTCACAAAATTGAATATCACAAATTTTGGGGCATCCAAGCGCTTTTCACTCTAGACTTCTACCTCTTAAAGTGGTTTTTTTTGCAGGTACATTTTATTATTTATTTATTAAATATAAAATTAAAAATTTCTAATATCTTACAAGCTGATAACTTTAAAAGATTCTAAATTACATTATACTTTTTCTCAGCTTGAAATGTGTATTTATTTTATCTAACTGAAAGTATTTTTAATTTAATTTGTCTTACTGAAAATATTATTAATATATTTTATATTCACTAATAAAAATTCATACAGCGCAACAACAGGGTATCTGTAAGTCATTTATTATTCTCCTGCTTGTCTCCAGTTTTTTTTGTTGCTGCTTGCAAGTACTTTTCGCTCATTATTCTTAGTATTATTATGATTATTTTTTAGCAGACGTTTTGCTGCCGTTCAACCCTTCAGACATCCCTTTGGCCGTGCATTTATTACTCCGTCCGTCTGTCTGTCTGTCTGTCTGTCCGTCCGTCTGTCTTTCCGTCCGCTGCTAATGTGGCGCACTCACTCAATCAGCAGCAGCAACAACAACAAACAATAAACAATAAACAACAACCTGACTGTGGCAAGCAGCGTGTGCAATCAACGCGCGCATCAACGTTGCATATTTCACATAGCACGCTTCAACATCTGCCCCAACTCCCCCCTCTCCCCTCCTCCACACTCCCCTTTTCTTTCCTTTCCTTTCGTCTTTCGTTTCCGCCTCTGCCACAAAAGTCCGCAATTTGCTCTCTTTCCACACGTCATTCGCGCAGTTGTTGTTGTTATTGTTGTTGTTGTTGTCTGTTTGCTCATCTCATGCTGCCACTTAACGGTTTTTCAGTATGCACCACTCGCCAGTAAGCAGTTAATTCCCAAGTAATTGGCTAAGCGTTTCGCTTGCGTTCAGATTGCGGCGCGTCTGCCACTAATGGCCATATCCATATATATATCCATATATGACGGGGCAATAAATAATACTCGTAATCGTACTCTCCGATGCTTAAGTGATATGTCTGTAATAGATACTCAATGATAATAAGGCCAGCAGGCGTTTAAACTACGTATGAGAAAAGCCATTTTAGAAACTATTAAAATTAATCAGGGCTGCAAATTGTTTTCTTCTTTTTTCTTAATTCTTAATTCCTCGAAACGCATCATTTACTAGACCGTTAAAATTAACTCCAATTTAAAAATTAAACATTAAAAAAAATATATTATTTTAAAGGCAGAAATAATTTTTAAAAATTATATTTAAACAGAAATAATTTTTAAAAATTATATTTAAGCAGAAATAATTTTTAAAAATATATTTAAGCAGCAAGAATAATTTCAAAAAATTATATTTAAACACCTGCTTTATTTTTATTACGTCCAAAAGAGCAATTCAAGGGATTACTTGGCATCCATTTAATGGCATTCATTGATAACTTAGCGGATTATTATGTTCACACGTGCGTTTCAATGAGCCATTTAAGTTGGAGATTATCAGTAATTTAAACCACGGCAAAAAACCAGTAAATGATTAAGCTGCAAATTGTAGCGTAACTGAATGAATGCTCTTGACTTCATATCTGTAGTATTTATATTATTATTGTTGTTGTTGTTATTGTTGTTGTTGGTGGCACGTGCCAGCACATCATCATTCATAAAGTGCAGTTACGATAACAACAACAACAACAGCAACCATCTGGTTTAAAAGATGCTGTAACAGAGCACAAGTCATTCATAAATTCAAAAGAGCACGACTTTAATATACCCATAAATACCATTTGTGACAATATAAAATGTTAATATAAAGACCAACTTTTAAAAACAAAAACATTCATCTTAAATGTTTTGTTCTTAAAATAAGACCATTTTAAGACAAAATTACTAATGCTAAGATTATTAATCTAAAAAATCGCAGTTCTTAATATAGGAGTAAGATCTTATATTGTTAGGAAAGTGCAAATATGTCATATTTTCAGGGACTATAATCATTATAACTTTTATTATAAAACTCAAGAAATAATGATGATTCTATAAGTTTTATTATTTTACTTATGATTACTTTTGATCAAAAAAATTTAACTCAGGATTAATAATTATTTTTTTGAATTAAAAATTCTAAGTTTTAAGACCAAAATCTTGATTTAGGAACACTTTTATTGTAACAGTGCAGGCAAAAGAATAGAATCACAAAGTGTGCAAATCTGGGTAACTTGGCTAATTGAGCGTCGACAGCGACGTAATTGAGAGTGCAACAAGTTGCAGTTGCAAGCGAGTGCAAAGTGCAACAAACAGCAAACAAAACCGCCTCCACCATTTTCGTCATTACGAGCAAATCCTGGCCAAAAGGAGAACGTGCCACAGCAGGCACAATTTGTTGTTGTTGTTGTTACTTTTGTTGTTGTTGTCAGCCTCAGTCAAAGGCAGACAGATTGCAACAACAACAACAACAACAGCGCGACGTCTCACGACTGAAGGTCGCCCTGGCGGCACAGTCAGCACTATGATCATCAAACTAAACATCATTATCATTGTCATCATTATCATCGTCATCATCATTATCATCATCATTATCAGCATAGGAGTAAAGTGCAGTTAACTGACTCACGTTTTTCTCATTTACAGTTGCCCTTTTCACCCACAATTCGTCAGTCAAGCAGTTGAGTCGCTTTTCACTCATTCACTCAATCACTCATTCATTCACTCACTCACTCACTCATTCATCCATTCACTCATTCACTCATTCTGCCATTCATCCATTCCCTCACTCACTCATTCAACTCGTCAATCGCTTACTCTCTCATTCTCATTCTCTGCATTCAGTTCTACGCTCTCTCTCGGGGTCAAGGTAATCCTCATTTGATAATGATTACGTATACGTCATGTGGCACTTAAATCGAGCAGCTCATTTAATCTGTATCTTCGTTGTTTGTTTTAGGTTTTTCAAAGTTTGCAATTAAACTGTGTTATAGTTTGTACACATTATTGATTTACTACACACACAAATTCCAAATCTTTAATTCGACTCTCACAGAGACACATAAAAAAAATAAAAATTTTCGTATTTCCCTACAGATCTCGTAGTTTAATTTCACAGTTCAGTGCATTTCGCGGCTTAGACGCACCCATCTGCCCATATGTATCTGTATCTGCACATAGCTGTGCCTATATCTGTATCTACACAGAGAAAAAAAATCAGGGACTCCCAACTAAAATTAATCCAGAAGTGCGGTAATTCGGATTCTCTTAAACCAAGCACAAAATAACAAAGTCAAGCACGATTTTTCTCAGCTATATTTAACTTTTCGGGGTTCTGTAAGATTAATTTTCAGTTAGACTTGAATACTCAACTAAATGTATAAAATAATTATTTTTCGCTTGAAATTAAAAATTTTAAACAACAATTTAAATTAGAATTTTTTTCTGTGTACATTTGTATTCTTCACTTTCACATTTACAAGCCACATGCAGCCATTTGGTTAGACAGACATCAAAAAACAGCTACAATACTCATACCTCAGTTTTTTTTTTTGGCAAACAAAAAGTAATAACAACAACAACAACATTTACACATTTCAATGCTGCTCGCATTGTTGGCCAAAATGCAACCTTGGCTTTAAAACGGAAGCATTTTTAGCTTTGCTTACGAATATTAACTTTGTCTTTGTTTTAGCATTATGTTTAAAATATTTATAGCTTTATTTATTCCGACATATCCATAACGCCATAACCCTTACATGCATTTCCGTATCCGCTTTGTATTGCGTTTGACCACATAACCTTTTTTTATGATATGCACACAATAATTAAATTACAATGACAGATTTTGCACTTATTTATGGCATTTACTTTTTATTCATTACAATATTGTTTTTTTTTTTGTGGAATTGTTTAACGCGAAATGGAAATGTGATTTAAGTCAATTAAGTAGATTTTTATTACTCGTATATTTGCAAATTTTCAATAATGGTGCCGTCAGACTCGTAGATAAATATTAATAAATGGTATTCATGTTGGACAATTGTGAAATCTTTTGCAATGACAGCTCAATCGAAATTATATTAAAGTCGATTTACAGGCGCACAAACGTGTCTTTAACAGTCACGACCAGTGCTGCCAGTTAAGCAGCCAAATCAATCCAAATTGGATAAGAATTTTGACTTGTAGAGTGGAAAAATCCGAAGTTTGAACAACTTCAAACTGTTATAACTTGATCAAAACTGAACCGATTTTCAAGCGGAATGTCATTTTATTCTTGATTTGACCTCTTAATTGATTCTGCATTTAAACTTTTATAATCTAAAATATTTGATATATTTTCGATACTAAGCCATCTATCATCCAATTTTCCATAATTACCCCTTGACATTTTTTCAAAAACTTTGATCTCTCATAATTTCGTCAAAACTTAACCGATTTTCAAGCGGAATATCATTTTGAGCATGATTTGGCCTCTAAATTCATTCTGCATTCAAATATTTTTAAGTTCGTTCAAAATTCGTTTAAATTCGTTTTTTGCATAGGTCGGTTTAGATCGATGTCATATTACTAGCAAACCAGCAATTTTTTCTTCGCAGATTCTGGCAGCACTGGTCACGACGACAATTCTGTCACTTGACTTGTCCCAGCAGGAATTGAATTGTTTGTTGACACTCCCCATTGGGCATTACTTGGTTACAGGGATTTTACAACAAGACTCTTTACTCCTTGCCTCTTCTTCTTCTTCTTCCCCATGCTCGACAACTCTTAATTACGCCATAATTTCGCTGTCGACAAACCGCGAACGTTTCGCGCATTGTTTTTTAATTATTTGCCCAACTTTTGTGGAGTTGTGGAGTTGTAAAAGAAGCCGCTGCTGGGCCTGTTAATGAGCCAACATTGTTGTGTTAATTTGCCAGCCCGGGCACAATGTGCCCACTGTGCACACTGACAGCCGCACAGTGGGTTGGCAACGCCTCCCTTTTTATTACTTTCGTTCTTCCTGCTTTTTATTTTTTTTTGTGGCGCAGTTATTAAATTGACATTCGCGCTGATGACGCGTTGATTGCAATTCCCGGCAGAAGGACATGTAATTTTTATATGGTCGCCATTTTTTGCCGAAATTCAATTTGTCATTTAATTGATTTTAATGTTCACACTGAAATACCACACACATTCGTACACATTCATACACATTCATACACATTCATTCATATGATATTTGTGCTCTTCGCAATTCGAATTGGAAATGCCTTCGATTGGGGAAACTTTAACAACAAAAAAATTGCCACACGCTTAATATTTTATGCATATTTTGTGGGCATTAAAAATTAAATTAAACAAGCACAAATGCATTTTTATACTTTATTTATTGCTTTTTACACAGTCACTTCGACCCCTGAGGGAGCAGCGAGTCCGAGTTACGACCGGCCTTAAAATATGCAGCACAAGTGTAAAACCAGCAAGTAAGGACTGTTTTCGACTTGAAAATACCCTGTATATAGGGAAGTAAAAATATCTCTTGTCTCCTGCGTTCATCTAATAGATTTTTTTCTAGCTTTTCTAGCTCTTGCATTTTGCAGGGTATTTAGTCATTGAATTACATAACTACATTTATTGTGCAGGCGACAAAATGTTGTAAAAACATTTTCAAAGCGTTCCCAATTGCATTCCCCATTTAAATATACTGAGTTCTCTTATTTATGTTACAGTTGATGTACGCATTGTTTTTGGTTTTTTTAGTATGCTGAAAAATTTTAAAACTTGTGTATTTTATTCAAATAAAAATAATATACACACACAATCCCCACTTATACATTCATAGTATATCAAAATAGTTATTTGTTAAATGTCGAGTGCTGTAAAACACACAACGCCCAAAGGAACTTATTTTGTTACGAGTATGCGAATATAAATATATACATACATTACTACACACACGACTGTAAAAATATCTGACCGTATGTATATTTCATAAGCCCACAGGATAAGAAATTTCAGCCTAGAAGAGTCTGTTGTAAAAGCAAAGAGCAATAAATAATATTATTCGTCTAATTTTTAACGATATTTTTCAAAGTTTATATCCTAAAATGTAAATGAATTGCCCAAGAAGTTGAACCTGGCTATTGTATTTTTAAAATAAATATTACGAATTATAGATTGCAAAGGGCCATAAATAATATTCATTTATTTTATACAGTTATCCACAAATTTTAGATTGCGAGTTCAGTTTTAATTTATAAAGTGATTAAGCTTTAAGTTACATTTTTGTTTTTATTTAAAAATACTGCACAAATATTTGAAGCAAAAGAAATATGTGATACCTGCATTAAGAGATTCATTAACCTAAGAAATAAATAATATTTGACATATAAATGCATTATGCATAAAAGTTTATTACAAACCAAAAATAAATAAGAGAGAAAGAACTTTTTAATTCTAATCAAGACCAAAAATTTAGTTATTTTCTTCTTAATTAATATATATGTAAATATTTACATAATGGCATTTTAATGACCTAACACTTAATAAATTATGTAATGCAAAGTTACATAACTCATCCAGCGCAGAACTCTTAAACTATAGCTATGAGATTATAATGCTGATGATCAAAAAAGTGAGCAGGGCTAAAATTAAATATTTATTGCTTGTGTGGGTTACATTGCCAAATTAAATATGGCTGTATTGGACAATAAATAATTGTGCTGTGAGTTAATTACAAATTGCACTCAGCGAACATTTTGTTTAGCTTATTAGCGCGAATTCATTTGTATTTTAGCCTGGTCAAGTGGGTATTTGTGGACTTTTTTGTGGGATTATTTGGCTGACTGATTAGTTAGACACACGTTAGTTCATTTGGCCAAATTGCTAGTGTAAATATGAGCAATAAATGAGTTGTTGGCAACAACAAACAATTCATTCATGGCCCACATATCAACAACAATAAAATAACTTTAAAAAAAAGGTTAAATAAATGACCGAGTTGGCTTATAAAAATAATACTATTTACGATACATTAAATTTTTGCATAAATTTTTATGCTTAAAGAAAAGTTTAATACCATTTTGGTTAATTAAATCATGATTTGTTTTTGTATTTATTTTACTTCTTATCCTAAAGCAAAATAATATCCATAAAATTTTTCTTGAACCACTAAGATCTCAGCAATTTTTGAACTGAATTAATAATTATATTTTGAGATCCCCTCTTTATAAAAAAACATCTTCTCACTACAGTTAATTCATATTTCTTATGATTTTTCTTACTTATCTAGTACTCAATACGTGCAACTTCGATGCACGTACTATATCTATTCTTCGGTATCTATTGTGCGCATTTTTTACGAGCTTTTGAAGCATTTATAAGCTGATAAGCCGTTATAGGGGTCCAAAGGGGGACCAAGGGGGGGCCAAGGGGTCGCCCACACGCCATTTACGGTGAACGTGAACTTTGCGGACCATTTATATCTACAGAAATATACGGCCGTATATGCATAAGATACGTATGGCTTTCCATAACAGTTTCTCACGCTCACAATATGGTTTTTTACAACAGGTAAAATGCCAGCAAGATTTGCCATTTTTGGGCGCCAGAAGGTTTTTGTTTTGTGTGTATGTTTTTTTTGTTTTGTGTGTTTTTTTTTTTGTCCGATTTTTTGCTTACATGACAAGCGCCCGTTTGTGCCTTTTTGTTGGCTGTTGTAGTTGTTGCTGTTGTTGCTGTTGTTGTTGCTGTTGTTGTTGCTGTTGTTGTTGCTGTTGTTGGGTTGATTTTGGCACGGCGCATGCGCCACACGTTTTGGGCGAGTGTGTCAAGGCAGCGTATCTGTATCTGTATTTTGTATCTATGTATATTTATGCTTGTATGCGTGTAAGTGTCAGCTCAAGTGGCGTCCACAGGCAACGCCAGCCGCAACTACCAACTGAATATCAGCCATTTATGGCCATTTTGTTGTGGATTTCATATTTTAGGCGCTTAAAGTTGGCAACAGCTGGCAGCGGATCGGCAATAGCTCCTAATTAATGGGCGCTAATTTGGCTTAAATTAACTGTTTGATTAACAGTCACGGCCAAATCGTTGTCGCATGTACATTAGGGTGCACCAATTTTTTTACCAAATTCCAAACCCAAATTCAAAGTCTGCGTTCAATTCTAAGATGCAGGGAATAACACTTGAACCGGTTACGGAACCGCTTACCGAAACTAACCGTTTAATTTTTAGTACCGGCACTGAAACCGTAGTTGAGTGAAAATTCTCTGTCAAGAACCGAATATCGAAACGTTTGTACCGGTACGGTTAAAGAGTTGACTAACTTCAAACTGACATAACTTGATCAAAACTAAGCCGATTTTCAAACGGAATGTCATTTTGATAATGATTTGGCCTCTTAATTCATTTTGCATTCAAATTTTGTTTATTTAGAAAATTTAATTAATTTCGACCAAAATTCGATTTCGATGCTAAGGGTCCCCCCTTTGAAATTTCGAAATTTCAAAATTTTAAATCTCAAGTTTTTACTTTTAATCAACTCCTTATATCGTAATTAGTATAAAACAACACTTTAAATCTGATTCTGAGACCTTTCATTATTTTGTAAAAAATCATGTGAAATTGAATAAAAATTTTGACTTGTAAAGTGCCTAAGCTCGCAGTCTTACCAAATTCCAGCCGCCATAACTTGGTCAAAACTTAACCAATTTTTAAGCGAAATGTCATTTTGATCATGATTTAAACTCTAAATACATTTTGCATTCAAATATTTTTTAAATTGTTAAAAAAAAAAAAATTTGGCTTTTCGTTAATTGGTCGCTTTTCTAATGCTGCGCAGCAACTGCATTTCCCTTCATATTGTTGAACGCAGGCGCAGCAACAGCAGCAAACACATCCAGACACATCGTTTACACTCGCACACACACACACAGAGACAAGCCAGGCAAACGTCGACACACACAATTACACAAATGATTCTCTGCATCGGATCGCGACGCGTCACGACGCTGACTGCGCAGCGCACGCTTGCCAAAAGAGCGAGTATTGCTGACACGCGCTCTTTTTTGATTATTCGCTCTCTTCATTGCCTGCGACGCAAATACCGTTCTTTTCGTTCTGTTTTTTTTTTTGCTACATTTCGCATAACTTTTTCGCTGTGTGCGTGCGCGTGCGTTTTTTTTATTTAATAATTTGTTGTCGTTGTAGTTGAGTTGTTGTTGTTGCCGCTGCTACTGCTGCTGCCCGCTGCTTGATTATGTGAGCGCGACGCCGCGTCAACATTATTGCGTGTTCAGTTCTTTTCTAAGCGGCATGCGGTGTAATTCTTCTTCTAATCGCTCTGAATTTTTGCATTGTGTCGCTCTCGCGTTATTGTTGTGAGTGTGTGTGTGAGCGCGTGTGTGTTTCTGTGTGTGTGTGCGCTCATGTGCTGAAAGTGAAGTTTGTTGTTGTCATCGTGTGTTTGCTGATTGATATAGAAAAAGCTCCTTGTTGTAATTGTAATATGTATAAAATTGCAAGCTCCAATTGACTGACGTTCGTGTGGAACCGAAACCGAAACCGAACCAAGAGCGATAATAATGCGTATTTATAGCGTCGTCTAATCTCTCGTGATTGATAATCGTGTTGTCAATCGGTAAATACTTACACAAACAAATAAATAAGTTCGTATGTATCTGTATTTGTATCTGTATCTGTATCTGTACAACCTACTGGAATTACACATTCATTATGCCCTTTGAAAAGCTCGCTCACTTTACAGATAGTGCGAATTCAATTTAACTATTTCGCAATTGGGGTCATTGATGTGATATGAATGAATAATTCTTTTTGGGGCCCATGTTCCTATGTCGAGTTGAATTTTAATCGAGAGATTTTTTTTAAATAAAGGTTAATTCTTAATATAACAAAAATTCCTAAAGCTTAATTACTAAGACATGGACAAAGAAATGTTATGAGTTCAAATCAGGGAATAATACCGAAATCGTAACCGAAATTGAGTTTTAGCTATTATAACTTGATCAGAACTGAGCAGATTTTCAAATGGAATATCATTTGGATCATCATTTGGACTCTGAATTCATTCTGCATTCAAAGATTTTTAAATTCGTTATATAAAAATTGGGAATTATCGGAACCGATATTTGTTTTGATTTGATTCCCTGGTTCAAACTGATGAAATGTCCATTAGTCGCAATAAATTTAATCAAAATACACTTCTAGAGATAATACCGGTATTCCAAACAAAGCAAAGTGCGAATATTTATATTTTTATATTTATTGTACATACATATGTATGTGTGTATGTATGTATGTATTAGCTTATCTTATTATGAACGTAACTTTGTACATATCGTCGTCGAATTTCAGTTCATTCATAAAAGATTTCATCCATCATGGATCAAACGGATATACTACATAAACAAAAAGCTTATCAAACCATAGGTATAATTCTAAATTTGTGTATGTGTATATGAATGTACATGAATTGTTCTTATAAACAAATGTATAATATATCTGAACCATATACATATTTATATAAATACATATGTCTTTATGTAACTAGTGTCAATAAAAAAGCAACAATTAAAAATACTCAAACGGAACGAACCCAGTAGCGGTTTTTGATTATATAAATGCAAAAAAAAAAAAAAAAAAAAAAATCCCACTGCAAAAATTCTAAATTTATAAAAAGGCAAGAACAAAGCTCCATATGTACATACAAATGTACATGCACATGTATGTGTGTCTTTTATTCGCCAACAGCTACAACAAATTGGGCAGCTTGTGTAAGTGTGTGTGTGTGTGTGTGTGTGTGATCAAGGCAGCCGTCGCAGCGACGCTGACGCCGACAGCGGCCGTTAAAAAGGCAGCAGACCCTACACGCGCATGTAAAGTTAGCCGAGCACACACACACACACAAGCGCAGAACCAAAAAGCCGAATGTGCCAAAAATAAAGCAAACCTAACAACAAAAGCAACAACAACTGATGGCAGCGTCGCGTCGGCAGCGACAGTGACAGTGACTGCGACGCAACTAACGCCAAGTAAAACTGGCGGCAACAACAAATTTTGCGCTTATGGGTCGTAAAGTTGACCTTCAAAATACGAACACACATACACACAACGAAAATTGGCCAAAAAATTGCAGGTTTTTTTTTAGTGTGTGTGTGTTTTTTTGTTGTCTACGCTGCGCCCAGTTTAAGTTTTTTTCAAAAGCCGTCAGCGCCCGACGATGACGCTATGTGCATGCCATTGTCGCGGTCGCTCTTGCTCTTTTTGTTGTTGTCTCATAAATGTGTGGCGGCAGCGGCAAATCTAATTTCGTGAGCGCATTTTACACAGAGAGTCGTTCAGATCGCTGCTTGTGGCGGGGGCGAAGAGGCAAAAACATGCTGCCTGCCTGCTCGGCTGCTTCTTTTATTGTTGTTGCTTTGTGCGCTTTATTTTTTTGCAAACGCTCTCTTTCTCTTTGTATTGCGTTGCTCTTTTGCGGCTCGGACCGCCTCTCTTATTGTGCGCAAATGTTATTTGTTGTTGCTGTTGCCGTTTGCCATTTTGATACTCTGTACGCATTTGGCTTTTGAGGTATATTAGCTAACTATAAAATAACAAACAATTATAGTTTAAGTGCAGCTAAAGTGGATCTGTTATAGAATTTTGTTAAATGCAGCCTTTATTTAATTTGAGTCAAAAGTATGCGTATAACTTTATGCGTGACAAAACAATTAATTAACAATGAATTGAGAGGTATATTTTGAGTCGATAACTGAACTGGATCACACAGCTTTTGCGCTTGTGTTAGTGAACAGTGCCGATCGGTATCAAGGTTTTTGGCAATTTGGTTTGTGCTGCCGCTTCAGTCGGTTGGTAGGTCGCGTCGTCAACGCCAGCGTAGCTGCTGTTGTTCTGCTGCTGCCGCTGTCGCTGTTTGCTGTCTCTGCTGCCGTTGTTTACTGCGCTGCTTGCTGCGGTTGCGCCTTTTTCTAGCTATTTTGTTGTTGTATTTTTATTTTATTTTTTGCAAATTGCCGATGCGAAGATCAGCATAGTCGCGTCGCTCGTGTGCTGCGCTCGCGTGCGCGTTTAGTTTTTGAGCGTCGACGTCGACGTTGACGCCAACGCAGTGGCCGCTGCTGCTGCGCGACACTCTTAACCTATTTTCTCGCAAACTGAACATTAGTTACAATTTTGTTGTGATGTTGCGTGGCAGATACGCGTCGGACACGGACGCTGCTTGCGCGGATTCTAAGCACGCACACTTCCACTAGCACAAATACAACTACAACTACAACACACACACACATACATACACATGATGATGAATCCCAATAAAATCTAGTAACATAATAAAAAAGTCAAATAATTAAAAGAACACAATTTGTTCTAGAATTTAGCGTATGCAAAAAGTGTAAACTACAAAAATAATAAATATTTGAAAAAAAGAGTTTTTTAAAAAAAGTGATTAAATTGCAGTGCCTTGAAATCAATTGAGAATCTAAGTGAATTCAGTTAATCATTTAAGAAAATGCGGTGCCTTGATACAATCTTAAAATTTTAAGCATGAATTGATCAAAAAAAAAAGTGCAAGAAAAATATAATCAATTCTTCCAACAATTAACGCCACAAAATCTGACAAAACGGAAGAACTTTTAATTTCCTAGTCCAACTGTACTACTGAAAACGCATCAAATTGGATTACACAAACTTTTGGCTGGACTCACTCCGTGAAAGGTTAGTAGTATTCATATTAAGCATACGCAACGTCGACCAACCTCCAACTAAACGGGTCAGAGAAAGAGAGAGAGAGGGAGAGAGAGACGTACTAATGATGAATGGGCCTGGCCCAAACAAGTTGACTGTCAAACGAAAGCAAAAGTGTTCAAGTGCTATAATATCAAGTTATACTATATATGAATGTATATGTATATTCCGAGTTGATAATACAAATATACGAGCAGTTAAGAGTGACATAGTACAACAAGTGCTGATAACAAACATTTTCTCTTGGAAATGCTGAAGTAATTCCACAGAATTTGATTCTGGGAATCCACGCGGATTTGGATTAATTAATTTTGGAATTTACAATTTAGTGAAAAAGACCCAGTAAAATATTTCAAAAATTGCTTAAAATGTGTATTATATAAGTTATGAAAACTATACACCTGAGGTGTAAATTAGGCGTTATTTGTTATGAATATAGTGTCCAAATAAATCGATATTCTACAGTATATTGAAGACCTTCTGTATATTATTCGGTATATTGTTTTTATTACATTGGTGCATTTTAGTTGTGGGTTTTTTATTTCTGTGGATTATAGAGCATGACACATAGAAAAATATGTATAGGTAGAATAATTTATTTTATAAATAAAATCGGAACTTCCAAGTAATTCATGAAATCCAAAAAAAAAAAAAATGCTTTTATAACGTAACTTTCTATGTTTATAATGCTTTTAAAGTAACTATGAAATTAACAGTGAGTGTATATTCAGAATTAAAAAGTTCCATATTTTGTCAATGGAATAGTTTCTCTTTTTCAGATTAAATGTATCTCTAAAGATCATCAGACTTATTGAGATTTGTTATATAAAAGGTTCGGACGATCGAGAGATGTGGCAACCCTTTTTAGGATATATCATCAAGTCATGCGTGAAACTTATCTATAAATACTTATATACACTCTAGAATTTTGATGGCACACACACAAATACATGCAAATATCTGAGAACCAATACGAATGCCGCACAAAATACCTAAAACATGCGAAAATTATCTATAAATTTAAATTTTTACAATCTGTGTGCGATTATACGGAGCAGCAGCAACAACAACAATAACGGCAATAAAAGTGCTGCCCAAAAAGCTTTGAGCTGACGTCAAACGGCAGCGTCGACAGCAACGTCGACTGAGGCGTCAGCAGTGCCAATTTATTTTACACAATTAAGGGTGTGCGCGTATTGTACCCCAATGCTAAACAGAGAGCGATAGAAAGAAAGAGAGAGCGAGAGATTCACTAATACATATTTAGTATATACATATGTATGTTTGTCAGTAAGACATATGAGCGATCACAAGCAGCACAAATACACTGACAGAAACATGCTGTGAAAAAAAACACATTACTATGCGCCAATTTAGATTAAAGCCCCGCCCCTGCAAGGCACAAGGCTAACTGTAAATAAAAAAAAGCAGAAAATATCTTTAAAAAAATTTGTTAGCATTTTTTAAATAATAATAATAAAAGAAAGAACGCTTCAAAGCACAGAGAGAACCCATTGTTGTTACCTTTAGCGTTTCTATTTATTTATACTACATATTTTATGCAATATTTGTTATTATTATTATTATTTTATGTGGATTTTTATTGTACTCTTTTCATATCTGCAAATAGCAGTCAAAACATAGCGAACTTTATTCGATTCGCGCCAACTGTGCAAACATTGCAAATTTTTCTTGTTGTTGTTGCTGTTTAATTGGAGCATATCTATGTATCTATCTACCATTATTTATGCCACATATTTATCAGCCAATAGGTGTATTAGTTTGACACTGGCGAAATTGGAAGAGGGAATTTTAGAATCCGATTTTTAATCAGTATAATTCAAATTAAATTAATTAATTTTTTTTAGAAAAATTTTATTAAATAAAAATTTTGTAATATAAAACACTTTGTCCTAACTCACTGACTGACTCGGTGGGAATTTTTGAATCTGTTTTTAATCAATCTAAATCAATTTAAATGTTTTTTTTTTATTTTTAGAAAAATTTCATTAAATAAAAATGTTGTAATATAAAACTCTTTGTCCTGACTCACTGACTGACTGCCTTACTGCTCAGGCCAAACAACCCAAGTTATATATAACATTTAAGAAATCTATCTATAAATTGTTTAATTTTTGATATAATCGATTTACACAAAAATTAATTTAAATCAATTAAAATTCAGCGAGTTACAAGCAGACTTTGGGAATATATATTAATTCTCCTACGAATCGGTACCCAAAAAACTCAATCAACCCATAGAACCACCCACCCACCTACCGCACACCTTGTGCTGCTTACGTGGTACATCATGTATGTGTATGTGTGTGTGTGTGTGTGTGTGTGTGTGTGCCCAATATGTTGTTGCTTGTTCCCTTAGCAGAGGCGTAAATCGCTTGTTGTTTTTGTTTATTTACTATGTGTGTGTGTGTTGCTTTTGCGCGCGCAGCTTATAAATAAATTTGTAGCAACAAAATGTTTAATATTTTCATATAGTAGTCTTTGGCTCGGCTGCTGCTGCTCTTCCTGCCAGTTTCTTGGACCGTTTGCCAACTCGAGACATGCCACAACATCGCCCAAAAGTATTTGCAAACAAAAACATAAATTCATATTGTATACGTTTGTAAATATATTTAGACGCTCGAGTTGCTTAAAAGCGTATTTATAAATTCTTGCTATTAAAAATTCAACTAATAATACAATATCGCAACATGTGCGACTTTTAACCTTAAGTAACAATTGTAACCAAATTGTAATCTGATCAAAAATAATGGTAACAAACTGATTAGCTTATCAGCTTAAAATATTTTACGTCAGTTGATGACGTTAGTTTTAACCCACTTCATATCAATCTTGCCGGAAGTATTCCTAAGATAGTTCCATTCATTTTCAATTGATTAACTTACAGTTACACTGCAAGAAAAAGTGTATGCTATCCCTTAACTATGTAGCAAAATCCATAGCAGCAATTTAATGAATTACATTAAAATTGTTATTTTATAAGGTGACTCAAGTTCTCTCCAAATCTTGAGGTCAATCAAACTGAATACATGTTTTACTTTCCCGCAAATCTAAACTTGGTTAGCTTTTATTTGATTTTCAAGTTCAAAACTTGTTTGTGCTACGTAACCTATGAGTAATATTTACTAGTTTTATTTCTTACAATTAATAACAATTACATTTGGTTAAGCAACTTGGGTGCATATTCTAAATATCTAGTTGAGTTATGTGTAAAATAACTAAAAGATATTTTTAGCTTAAATGTGTATTAACTTAAACATAAAATAACAAAGTAAACGATAAAATTAAAATAATTAATAGCAAATGAAAAAATAACATATAAAATAAGCGATACAATTTTCTCAGCTATGTTGTGCCTAAATTTCATTCTCCTCAGCCAGTCAGTCAGTGAGGACAAATTGTTTTATATATCTAGATTGTTGTGCTATCTGAATATAAATATTAGAAAATTGCAAATGTTACTATCTCTTACATTTTTAACTATTTTACTTGCTATAGTGATCCTTATTTTTTTGATATGATCGCAGTTAAGTGAATCTTTTAGATCGGATCATTTGGCTTATTTACCTTAGGCATTTCCTGCCACACATAATTACGATCGTTGATTTTCTCAGTCGTTTGCATGAATTAGGGCCACATGTTGGCGATCCACGTTGTTGTTGCCGACAACAACAGCAACAACAACCTTAAAAACAACAACAACAACAAGGAGCACACACTTTGCTGCTGCCCACGCAAAAATGTACGCGATTTGTCAGCTCGATGTATTTTTTTTGTCTTTTTGTCTATTTTGTGTGCTTACATTTCGCATGTTGGTTCTTTCAAATGCTTGAGGTTGCTTTCGGCAGGGTTTAAGTGGGCCTACACACACTTACACTCACACACGCACACACACACACACATGGCTGTTTGTTTTTCATATTGTGTACTTAGTGCTATCGAAGCTGTCGTTGTCGTTGTTGTTCTTGTTGCTTGTAGACAATTTCTAAGTGTGTTCAAATTTAGGTCAGCTCTTCTACGCAACGCTGTCAGGCCGGCCACAAAGTGTCATTGTAATTGCAAATATCGCAGCCAGGCAGCGACACTCATTCAGTCATTCAGTCACTCAGTCAGTTAGTCGAGTCAGGCGAGCCAAAATAAAAATCACTCATACGCCAGCGTGTGCATTTTGTCAACCCACGCGCGCGCATTAGAAAAAGCAACAACCAACAGGCAAAAAAATTAAAAAAATCAAATGAAAAAAGAAAAGCAAAGCAAACGCAAATTGTCATCATTTTCATTTGGGGACCGAGTGTCAGTTGTAACACTCGCAAAATGTGATTACTATACATACAAATATACTTACGTTCCGAGTGCGAGCTCTCGTATAAATGAAAATTAGCGCATTTAATTGCCTAAAATGTGTCTGCCAAGACCTAACACAACACAACACACAACTGATGCAACAACAACAACAACAACAACAATAACGGCTGCAACAAGACGCTTGACGTAATTGGCCAGACAACTTTCTGCCTTGCATTTTTCATGTCGCACATTTATGACAGAACCCGAAACGAAGGCGACAGAATTTACAAATTTCAAATGTTGTACTTACGAGCAGGGCTGGCAATATACTGATTACATTTTTTAATCAGCACCTCTTAACTACTAAATAAATTTAGTTTTAAATACTAAAGTTTTTCCAACAGAAAATAATACTTGATCAAATTAATTGACTATTTTAGTCTATTGAAAGTTTTTATATACTAAAATTTTTCATCAGAAAATAACGCTTTATAAAGTTAATTGACTATTTTAGTATATTGAAATATGATTCGATTCTGTCTCAATTTTTTTAGGATCAACTGTAATCTTGAGTTTGGAAATATCAAGCTTACAGTTAGTTATTACTAATATTGGTTTGGGTTTCCACCACCAGTAAATATTTATTTATATAATACCACCATTTATTCTGCCATCATTAACTCTTAAATTTAAGTTAAGATTTTTCTAACCAGCACCCCTTTAAATTCATATTTTTATATCCACTATTTTTTTTTTTTTATTTGGGATTATACACGCCAGCATATTTTTACTTGCGATTTTATACTCCAGCAAATATTGTCAGTCAGAACATACTTTCAATTGTATCATTTAAAATATAAAAATCTTGAATTAACATTATTTCTGCATTATTATTCTATAAATGATGGATTTCAGCGACGATGGCTTAAAAGATAAAGAATTTGATCTCAAAAGTCCTGGAAGATTCATCTAAGTCAAAAAAATGTAATTTAAATAAATTTTTTAATAGTATTTTCAGCCCTGCTTACGAGTACACAGTGCCTGTCATAATTTCTATAATTTCTTCATGCATATTGGAAATGCATTTGATCATACGATTCACAACTAATCACAAGAGTGTGTTTATTAATTAACATGTTAATTGATTTACACGTGTTGCACGTGACGTATGCGCGATATTCGATGAACACATTGCGCATACGCCCAGTGGGAACGACTAAAAACAAACGAGCATTTAGCAGCTCATAAAGCAGACCCTTTGCTCCCAATGCAGCCCTGGACATTTTGCCGATCATTCCTTGTTCCTTACTCCGATTTAATGAATGCTAATTCAATGCTGGCAACGATTTCAGTCGCAATTAACAACGCGTTAATGACCATCAAAATATTTGCGATAGACATCGACAGAAATACATAGACATGAGATGCTTGAAAGATGAAGAGCTGCTCAACATGGAGTTGGAAATGGTCGCCAAGTACATGACAACTATGACAAGCTGCCAAAAGGGAGTCCGAGTTGTTGTAAAAATCATTCAACAGATTTTTTATTATATTTGTTCAGCCCACGGCAAATTTCACAATCAACAAACGACTATCAACGAAGCTGCCTTTTCAAGTGCTAACAATTTGCTGGGTTCTCTCTCTTTCCCTCCTCTCTTCCTCTGTTGCTGCCAATTCATGTGAGCCGCAAAATAATAGCGGCAACAAGTTCCCCTTTCCTATATGCCATATAGAGTCGGATTATGGCATTTGGCACCCACTACGAACAACGAACGACGTCGACAACAGGGTGACATAACTGTAATAATTACATAGAGTAGTACAACTTCTGCCCTTTTTCCCTTCTTCTTCTTGTTGCCAACCAATTTGTCGAGTGAGTCACATGGCTTGAGGTTAACCATTGGATACACAACAACTGCACATATTTGGTGTTTTTGAATCGGTTTTTCGGAGCCAATGAGAGGCATCCATTCATTGAAGTCCAGTGCATGACATCATCATTGTTGTAACTGGGCAGTAATTGAAAGCCACAGGCTCAGGCTCATTTATCTAAATATATACGTAGGAAATTCTCTAATGTCGTTTGTGATATTTGTACGCATTTAAAGTGAATAAAAACATGTGCAAAAACATTTATTTATCTTAACAAAATATCGAAACATATAATTGGAGTTAAGCTTAATTTTGGGCAACAGTTAGATTTTTAAGAAAATTACAAAAAAAAACAAGGCATTCGCAGGCTACAAAATCAAATGTACTTAGTTTTTGCGGCGAAGAGTTCGAACACTTATTTCAATAAAAGTAGAGGGAATATTTTAATGCGACAAATTTTTAAATGTCATGCAATAATGTAACTTATTAATGCTTTTTATTTTATTGAAAAATATTAGGTAGTTTCTTTTTTTATTTAACTTTAATCAATGTCGCACGCGACATTTTGTTTCTGCATGCCTTTTATATTTTTTGTTTAATTTAATTGAAATATATTTTACCTTTTTTAGTCATTTAAAAGCTTAATTACTAGAACTAAAGTGTTTTCTTTGCATTTACATTAACTTTTTGCTGCCAGAAAAAAGATTTCGTCGAAATATAGTTATAAAACAAACACTACATTTTGGAAGTAAATTTTTTTAGAAAACCGGCAAAAATATTTACACATTTATTTAGTTGCAACTTTGAAGTGCGACATCAACTAATTTCCAGTTGTCGCACTTTACACAATTTTGCACTTTGCATAAGTTTATTATGTTTTTGATACCGTATATTTTGTGCATCGCCCACACGACACTCGCTATAATTTTCGCGCTGATTTCGCCAACGATTTGGCGCTGTTTTAATTTAGCCCATTTTACTGTACGATATGAAGTCTAAACACTTGCGTGTGGGCGTTCTATTCCTGGCACACGCACTGCGCAATTAACACATTTGTATCTGACAAATGTATCTGCAATATGCAGGCTCGTATCTTTTAGCTTTACACTTGCACTTTTTCAACTTTTGGGTGGGATTGTAGTGTGAGACAGGCTAAATAATGAGTGTGTGTTAAAAAAATAAATACATTGCATATAAATAATGATGATATGCAGCCAATTATATATATTTACATATATATACTTTGTACTGACCTACATCTGGAGTGTAAACTCTTGCATTTAACCTTGCTGTTGGCCAAACCTCTGGCCCAAAGACAAAAGCCAAATACAAATAACCTTTTCTTGCCGCTTAATCAATCATAGTTTTGCCAAGTATCTGTATCTAGATACAGGTATACCGATATGTATGTGTGCTGTATCTGTAACTGTTGACCTTCATCAATTTACAATTCACTGAGGCTGGGGCCAAACCTAAATGCTACTCGGCTTATTCAAATGAATTTGCTTTTGGCTTTCAGGCTTTCGGCTGATTCATTTTGCACATTTGACCATTGAGCCAAGGTGAACCTCAAAACGCTAATCTTGATCTCGTTTACCTTCTGCATGCATGTATCTAGCTATCTATGTATCTTTCTATGCGCGCATTAATAAATATATAATATATACATTTATGGTTGTTGTTATCTGCGTTTGCGCATCTTTTTGGCAATTTGCTTTCGATCTTGAAGGGCAAACTTCCAATATTCCATACATACATACATACATACACAGCAATTTATGATCTACTTGTTGAGTAACTGTGTGTGTGTGTAGATACATTTGTATCTGACTGATTGATTTGCGTGTTGGCCATGTGGGCGTACAGTTTACAACGCTCACGCGCGTTTCACAGTTAGGCCGTTGAACTCAACGGTAAATTTACAACGTAGACGAAAAGCATTAATAACAAGCAACAACAACAATAACAACAACAACAACAACAACATTAGCAGCAGCTAAAGACAAACGCAAAAAAAAAACCTACGCCAACATGTAAAGTTCTAACGCCAAAGATAAACAAAGTCAAATTGAAAATGAGCAACAACAACAGCAACAACTACAGCAACAACAACAACTACAACTACAGCAGCAGCAAACAAATATCAACAAACTACTTTGTATTTATAATTATTATCGCAGTCCGGCATTTCAAGTGCTCGTGTATCTCTCAGATACTCTTCGGTCCGCGCCAGCCAGCCTGAATGCCAATTTAGAACGTGTAAATTGAAAAACTATTTGGCTTTTACAGCAGCAAGCATTGCTGCCGCTGTCGCTGCCAACGTCGCTGCTTGCGTCGCTGCCAGCGTCGCTGTGCCGTACGATAAGGCGCAGCTAACTAAAAGTTGAAGGCCATTGCTGATACGCCGCGTAGGACGCGTGTTGTGTTGGCATGTGTGTGTTTGTGTGTGTTTGTGTGTGTGTATGAGTGTGTTTGAGTGTGTGAGTGTGTGTGTGGCGAGTTGTTAGCGTTGATTATCTAAGTTAGTACTGCTGTACGTATGCGAGGGGCACGTGACAAAACGTTTTTTGTTCATCCACAACTTTATTTTGTATCTTTGTATCTGCATTAGAGATGACAGCGATTCACAAACTGAAAACAATTAAATAATTGTAGCTGATAAATAATAGAAGCATATACTTTGAACAATGTAAAATGATTTAAGCATTAGCACAACTAATAAATACAGCTGCAAATGTTTTTAGTTATTTGAATAATCATTTAACTAAAGTCCAGGCACTACAAATAAGAGTTATGAATTTAAAAAATTGACAGCTTAAAATTTTTTATAAAAAAATTGAATAATAAATATTATTTTAGATTTTTATTTTAAAAAACTAAAAATAATAATTTATTTCAATTTTTACTATAGTAAAAATATTTTTAATTTAAATTTTTACTATAAAAATCAAAAATAAAAATTATTTGTCAATTTCTATTATGAAAAACTTAAAAAATTTGATAAATAAAATTAATTAATAAATATTATTTTAGATTTTATTATAAAAAAATAAAAATAATAATTAATTTCAATTTTTATTATAGCTAAAATATTTTTAATATCAATTTTTATTACAAAAATAAAAAAAAAAATATTTGTTATTTTCTATTATATAAAATTGAAGAATAGAATTCCCAGTCCCTGCTTAAATCTGATCACATTTTAACTGTTACCAATTTTGTCATATGGAAGAAGGTTTTTTTTTTCTGTTAATAAATAAAGGCAACCAATTACAGCATTGTTTGCTGAGCAAACAGCCAACGGACAATGCGGACATATTTAACATATTGCGCAATTTACTGATCGCCCAGCTCAAAACTCAGTATGTTCAGTTCTCTTTCAGTTCAGTTCTATTTCATTACTATATACAATTTTTGCTCAGCTGTGCTATTCTCTTCTCTGTTTTCTGTTTAGTTCGCGGTTCGGTTTTGTTCTGTTTGTTGTTCTCAAGTGTTTTTTTTTTGTGTCTGATAAGCGCCAAATGGGCGCACATAATTTTTAAACAATTTTACGTAAGCAGCTGAAAGTAAAAGTAAAAGTTTGCTACTGCCATTGCACCCATTAATTAAATAATTTAATCTGTGTGTGTGCGTGTGTGTGTGTGTTGTGCATACACAGCAAATTTGCATTAAAAGTGCAAGTGAAAATGAAAACTGCAATCGCAAATTACAAACTGCTAAGTGCAAATTGCAAATTACGTCAATGTTCGTCAATGAAATCGAAATTTAAAAACGTTCAGCGTTTTATTATCGCCGCTTTTGCTATTGTTATTTTTTTTTCTATTTATGTATTTTTTTAGATTATTTAAATACTTTGTTCTCTTTTGCTTTGCTTGTTACTCTTGTGTAAACATTTCTTTCTAAAATAGTTTCTACTTCATTATTACTTACAAGCCATTGTGAATTCGTGTGATTATAAGTATGTCCACCTGCCATTTAATTTAATAATAATTCTATTAAGTAACAATATTGAATATTGATACGAGTTGAGCTCGTTTTATTATTATTTTGATAAGAGTTTATTCCATTTATTTACCTCTCATTTTTTAAGGTTTAGATTTCAATCCATTTGATTGATTGTTTATTATTATAAAATGTAATTTTAGTATATTCTGCTTATTATAACTGAAATTCTTACAACTATTATTTTAAGACGGAAACTGAATCTGAATCCAATCCAATTTCATAAAAAACTTGAATTTTCGAAAAAGTGAAGGGGGATACTTTTGAATGCTGAATTTAGATAAATGATATTTCGCTTGAAAATCGATTCAGTTTTGGGAAAGTTATGATCTTTTGATCTAGCTACCTTATAAGTGAAAAATTGTTGTTATTTTTTATGTACCGAAACCGAACCGATACAAAGGTTTTGGTTCTTGAAAAACGAATAATATCGGATAAGGTGGCGGAACTAAAACTGAAACGGCTAGTTTCTGTAACGCTTTCGAAATTATTTCCAGGTTTTTTTATATTCTGTAATATTAAAAAATTGTATAACAGATTTTCGAAAAACAGTGGTACTTCAAGTTTCTAAAATGAATGCACAATTAATTTTGCATTACGAAATGAATACTATACGCATTTCTCTACTCATATATGTACATATAGTATAGACGACAATCAAATTGTAATACCGCGTGATCGTCTGTCCCAGTAAATTTAGAGCTTTGGCTGAAAATTGAAAAATGTATAAGGAAAAAACTAAATAAATGAAATGCGAATGAAATTAACAGCAAAAGTTATTGCAAAAGTTTACGCGGCTGAAAGCGAAAGTTCTCAGTGAGATAGTTTAATGCCCGCTGTACCGTTGTATGTGCGATTATGTAGTTGTAGTTGTTTGTGCTATTAAATTTTAGACGCCGCACTGAGTATAAAAAAAAGACATTGACGTCGACGTCGGCGGCGCAAATAAAAAACGCTTACGGCAGCGACGAGCTTCACACACACAGACGCACTTTCAAGCATGTAGTTGTAATCGTTATTATTGTTATTGTTACTGTTAAACATAGATACGCACACATACATTCACATATATTTGTGGGAGATCGCCCCCACAGCATTACTGTTCTCTCTCTCTTTTTGACTCTCTCTCTCTCTTGCTCTCTCCATGGTCACACACATTTGCGAAAAAGTTCTTTGACGTTTTGTTTATTTATTTTGTTAACTTGTGCTCTTACTAAAAGCTTTGTGCAAAGCTCTCTCTTTCTTTCTCTCTTATGCTCTCTCAAAGTGTGAATTGCTCTTGTTTTTGTTTTCTTTAATAGAACGTATACAAAAGCGTAAAGAAAAGCAAAAGTAATTCTTATCAATTGCTTGGATTGCGCCTTTAATTATGCGCTAGAACTTTGCCCAAAAGCAGTTAAGATTAGAGCGCATTGTAAAAATAAGAAAAAAAAGTACCATAATACATTATACATACTTACATATGTGCATAAGTTAATACTTAGAAATCATTAGCAAATCTATTAATAGTCTCTGAAAGCAACTAAGCGAGGGTGGCACTAAAAGAATATGGTACACTGAAAGAAAACAAACTTTTAAAATCAATAACATTCATTTTAAATAATTTTTTTTTAAATAATTTACGAATACTAAAAATATAAATCTTAAATACGACAGTAATTTGTATAAGCACAAGAATCTTAAAAATCGTAAGTTGAAAGCAAGCGCAGGCTCGAATCCCACTTTTGCCAAGAAAAATCATTATAAAGAGGAATATTTAATGTAAGACAAACAATGTATGGATTCCAAAATTAAACGATTAAAATAAACTTAATAATCTTTCTTATTGACTTTTATTTAATTTAATTATAAGTATTAATATGAATAGCATATTAAAATTTCTTGATTTTAGATCTTTTTTTTTTATCAGTGTATACAGCAATACAGTAGATGAAAATATGTTTATACTAAGTTTAGCATGAATATGTGTGCAGACAGGAAACATGATAAATGAACATTAGCTTATCCAGGCCATTACATTTGGTGTCATGACAAATTCTTTGGAATCTCCCAGCTTACAACTAAATTTTCATGGATGTTTGCTCGAGTAATTAACAGTTTACCAGCAGCCAAAATGCCAAACATGGCGGCAACAAATGGCAATTAACACTCGACACTGCACATGCAAACAGATAGAAAGAGAGAGAGAGAAACTGTTAAAGAGAGAGAGAAACAGATTTGGGAAATGCAATTAATAATTTGGTATCAGAACTTTCAGGGCATCCGCCCAATGGCAATAAACAATTGTATTTAATGACAAATTACCATTTGTTGTTATTATTGGCAATCGGGTGTAGGCGACATATCGATATGCCGTTAATGAATGGCGATAACGATAACGAGGCAAAAGGGAAAGTGCTTCCGTTTTCGCTTCCGCTTCCGTCTATAAGGAACTGATAAGGCGAATGTCTCTGCCTGGAGCCAGGTGACATGATAATAAATCACTGTTTTACTCGCACAAGAATTTCAAATTTATCATTTGATTTGAGATACTCGTAATGTTGTGCAATCTTAACAGTTGTAGTTTTTAATTATAAAATGGTGTTGAATAGTTCAGAATCTAAAATTAAGAAAATTAAATGATCAAATTAACACAAACGATCGTGTTATAGTTAATTAGTTGATTTTTCCTTAGCTTTCCTGCATAAACTGGCTAACAAATGTGTTAATAATATTCGATTAACAACATTTTTCACTTAAAAAATAATTTTAAATATATATTTTCGTTACAAAACTATAGTTTAACTATAGTAACTGACTGCAAATGGCTAGATTATAAAATTTTAAAATATCTTATGATTCCAATAAAATTTTAATGAATTCTATATATAAATTGATTATTCGCATTACTTAAACAATAATTTTCAATATAATATCGTTACAAAACTATCGTAACTGACTGCAAACATCTATATTATAAATGTTAAGATATCTTATGATCGCCATCAAATTCTAATGAATTCTATATATTAATTTACTATACGCGTTTCTTAAAAAATAATTTTTAATATATTTTCGTTACAAAACTATATATATTATAAATGTTAAGATATCTTTTGAGTCATATCTCATACTAATGAATCCCCTTCTTCACATTACAGGTACAACACTGAACAAGGAGCTATGGACCAGCAATTCTGTTTACGCTGGAACAATCATCCTACAAATCTGACCGGCGTGCTCACCTCACTACTGCAGCGTGAGGCGCTCTGCGATGTCACTCTCGCCTGTGAGGGTGAAACAGTCAAGGTGAGATACATTTTGATAACATTTGAATTGAACAATTTGTGACACATTCATATTGCAGGCACATCAAACAATACTGTCAGCCTGCAGTCCATATTTTGAGACGATTTTCCTACAGAATCAGCATCCACATCCCATCATCTATTTGAAAGATGTCAGATACTCAGAGATGCGCTCCCTGCTCGACTTCATGTACAAGGGCGAGGTCAATGTGGGTCAGAGTTCGCTGCCCATGTTTCTTAAAACCGCCGAAAGTCTGCAGGTATGTCGAAAAATATACCATACTAAAATTTCAAGATTGCTGTGTACTAAAAGTGTTAAATTAACTATGAATCGATCTTAAATTTAGAATTATGACTGTCTATTCGTATGGCAGCTATCCGAAATAGTAGTCCGATTTAAGCCAAACTTGATCAGTATATATAACACCATGGCACAAATAAAATCTGTGAGTCTCGTTAAGATACCTCTAGAAACAAAAAAGTTATGTATACTTAAGTAGTTTAAATCTATTTGTACTTTAAATATTTTTTTTTCAAAATTAAAAAATTGTAAAATAAGAATGTTTTGATCAAGAAACAAATAAATATTGGGATTAATTCAGACTTAAATTTAACCCAAAACGTACTTAAAGTATCCCAAAAAAATCTCATTTTAAGATTTCTGTACTCGCCTAAAGCGAACTTAAAGTTAGATTTTTGAACTCAGCTTTGGAAATTCCGAACCTAGACAGCCTTAAGATCGAATAGAATTTTATTTCGAAATAGAAAATCGGCAAAAACAAGTATCAAGTTGTCGATATAACCATTCCGCGAAAATCGAGATGCCGATATTTCGATATATTTTTACATCACTAGATTATACTAGGATATGTCCAGTTTAAGTACAAAAATCTTGATATTTTTCTGAGTGTATATCGATTTACCATTAAATAGCAGTTACTAATGCAATTTTTTATCGACAGGTGCGCGGTCTCACAGACAACAACAATCTGAACTATCGTTCCGATTGCGATAAGATGCGTGACTCGGCCGCTAGTTCGCCAACTGGACGCGGTCCCAGCAGCTATGGCGGTCTGGGCGCCGATGTGCGTGATTCCCGGGACTCGCTGCGCTCCCGCTGCGAACGCGATTTGCGCGACGATTTGCAGCGCAGCAGCAGCAGCAGTCTCAGTCTGAGTGAACGCAGCTCTGCTGCTGCGGCCGCTGCTGCAGCGGCGGCTGCTGTCGCTGCCGCTGGTGGCAATGTGAATGCCGCTGTCGCTGCGCTGGGATTGACAACCAGCGCCGGCGAACGATCTCCCAGCGTCGGCAGCGCCAGCGCTGCTGCGGCTGCAATGGCTGCCGCTGTCGCGGCCGCTGCCAACAGGAGCGCCAGCGCCGACGCGTTGAATAGTCGCGGCGACGCGTGCAGCGACCGAGGCAGCGATAGAGGCACTTTGGAGCGGGCTGATAGTCGGGATGAGTTGCTGCAGCTGGACTACAGCACTAAGGATAATAATAATAGTAACAGCAGCAACAACAACAACAACAATAATAATAATAATAACAACAACAACAGCAGCAGCAGTAGTAGCAACAATAATAATAATAACAACAACAACAATAGCAGCAGCAACAACAACAACCGAGAGCGCAACGATAGCAGAGACAGAGATCGGGATAGAGAGCTCTCCACGACGCCGGTAGATCAGCTGTGTAGTAGTAAGCGCAGACGTAAGAACTCATCATCCAACTGTGATAATTCGTTGTCCTCGAGCCATCATGCGAATGCGGCCCACATACAGGACAGGCACTACGCGCAGGACTCTCAGGTCAGTAGACAGATACAAAATACTATATAATTAATAAGATGATATAGTCACCAAGTTTGGCTTCTAAATTGATTCTGAATTTAAATTTTTATTATCTAGAAAATTTGATATATTTTCGATACTAAGCCATCTATCATCCAATTTTCCATACTTACCCCTTGACATTTTTTCGAAAACTTTGATCCCTCATAACTTTATCAAAACTTAACCGATTTTCAAGCGGAATATCATTTTGTTAATGGTTTGGCCTCTAAATTGATTCTGCATTTAAATTTTTATTATCTAGAAAATTTTTTAATTTTTCGATACTAAGCCAGCTATTATCCAATTTTCCATACTTACCCCTTGACATTTTTTCGAAAACTTTGATCCCTCATAACTTTAACAAAACTTGACCGATTTTTAAGCGGAATATCATTTTGAACATGATTTGGCCCCCAAATTGATTCTGCATTTAAATTTTTATCATCTAGAAAATTTGATAATTTTTCGATACTAAGCCAGCTATTATCCAATTTTCCATACTTACCCCTTGACATTTTTTCGAAAACTTTGATCTCTCATAACTTTATCAAAACTTGACCGATTTTCAAGCGGAATATCATTTTGAACATGATTTGGCCCCCAAATTGATTCTGCATTTAAATTTTTATCATCTAGAAAATTTGATCATTTTTCGATTCTAAGCCAGCCGAAACCGAAAAAAATACTAAAATAGAACCTTTTACATACAAATTTGTTTTGGAACGTACCGGAACCGTACCGTTATTGGTTAAGGTTTGTTTCTTTGTCAGTAAAAGAATAAATTAGGCATCTCTCAAGTTATAATAGACATTTTATTATTATTAGAATAACCCACATTGTAGGTAGAAAAATGTGAATTTAAAGACGGCGACCACGACGTCCGCCCTTCCTGCGTGTGGAATCGGAAGGAATGGGTGTAACATCCTCAATTCGACCAATTTTAATAGATGAGCGAGCCAGAGCACGTAGAGCAGATTGGGCACCGGGTCCGGGAGTCTTGGTCTTGTTGCCGCCCGTAGCACGCAATTTGATGTGCAAAGCAGTAATGCCGAGCGCCTTGCACTTCTCAGCCACATCCTGGGCAGCCAGCATGGCGGCATAGGGAGAAGCCTCATCGCGATCAGCCTTGACCTTCATGCCGCCGGTGACCCGAGCAATTGTCTCGCGTCCCGACAAATCGGTAATGTGCACAAAAGTGTCGTTGAAACTGGCATAGATGTGGGCAACTCCAAAAACAATCTCGCCATCACGCACCTGTGGACCAAGTGAGACTTGGACTTCCTCCTTTTGAACTTTAGCCTTTCTGGGAGCCATTTAGGAGCGAACGATCAGCAACAGTTGCGGGAACTGCAAATTGAAAGAAGAAAAATGAGTTTTTTTATTTTACTATTTCCTTAAAGTTTCAATAGATTTAAAATCTGTTCGCTTTTAATGAAAACTAGACACAAAAGTAAAGGGTTTTATCAACTGTTTATGAAATATATTGACGTAAAATGCAAAGAAACGTATGTCAAATTTAAAAAAAAAAATTGATCTTTGATAAAATTTATGTGAACTTTGAGAAAAAACCGTTTATAAAATAGATTAAAGTAATTTTGTTTTATATCAGGGCTAATGATATAGTTGCAGGATATTTACTAGTGATGTAATAATATATCAAACTATCGACAAAATATATCCAAATTTTCCGATATATCGGTATGTATTCGATACTTAAATGTGGAAAATTTCTATTTCGATAAAAAACTCGATTTGAAATTTGGATTTACATCGCTAGTATTTACCATGTTGATACATTATTGTAGGGTATACCAAGGCGTCTGTTATGCTGCCAATAACTGTTGTTTATCAGCAAACACTCGTTGACAGCAGTAACATCAGCATTTATGTTTGACACTTACGATAGGACTTTAGTTTCGCTCACATGACATACCCAAAAAAAAAACCAAAAAAAAAAAACTTTGGGCTCAGAAGAGTAGGCTCCAAGGTTCGGGTCTATCAGCTCTCTGTGATCATAGATCATAATTGCGTATGTGTGTAAGTGTGTGTGTGAGTGTGTGTAACTATGTGTTATCGCTGTTGTCGGCACGCGCCGCTCTCGTTGGAGCAATTGGGGTCGCAAGTTTCAGCTTTTTATAACTGTTATGCATTGATAAGAGCGCACTTAAATAATAAGTTTGACAAATGAAAGTGTAAGCTATTTATTGAATGTTTATTATACCCGTTCCTTAAAAACATAAGTAAAAGGGTATATTGTGTTCGTTGGAATTTATGTAACAGGAAGAAGGAGGCATCTCCGACCCTATAAAGTATATATATATTCTTGATCAGCATCAACAGCCGAGTCGTTATAGTCATGCCCATCTGTCCGTCTGTATGGGCGCCCAGATCTCAGCGAATATCAGAGATAGAGTGTGTTTTCTTAAAACTACCACACCCACAATTTTCAAGATAATACAGTTTTTATTGTAATTAACGTTATCTATTAATATTATTTATAATATCACTTAACTGCAGCAAGATCGGACAAGTAGAACGGCAGTAATAGCTAACCAAAGTTATTAATAAAGTTATTATGTCAATACAATCACCTAAAAGTAGGCAACAGTTTTTATTGGGTAGTAAATTTTTTTAAAATACTTTTATATATATATATTGAAGTAAATAACGGGTATCATATGGTGGGGATATCGACTATACCCTTTCCCACTTAAAAAATCAGTTTGAAATAAGAAAGTGTATGCTATTTATTAACTTTTTTTTTTTTAATTTTAGGCCAGTGCACACAGCAATTTCAAGTCGAGTCCTGTGCCAAAAACAGGCGGCAGCACATCCGAGTCGGAGGATGCTGGCGGCGGTAGACGAGACTCGCCGCTTTCGATGACAGTTGGCCATCTGGGCGGTGGCAATGTGGGCGCGGCCAGTGCGCTAAGCGGTCTCAGCCAGTCGCTAAGTATTAAGCAGGAGCTCATGGATGCACAGCAGCAACAACAGCAACATCGCGAACATCATGTGGCGCTGCCTCCTGAATACTTGCCGGTAAGTGTAGACAATCAACCCGCTATCCCTACACTCCAAAAAAAAAGAAAAAAAAATTATTAACCGATTACTATAAATTAGTTATTGCGTAATGCGTTTAGTTTGCTAAGTTAATTGTTAAGGTTTTTTCTTTTGGACCGGTGCGATGGTTCCAATTACATCCATACTCGTAATTTTTTTTTTTTGTTGACTTTAGTTGTTGTTATGTATAAAAAAAATCTGCAGCTTTGTTCGATAATCTTTTTAACAACACACACACACACAACTGTACTTTAAGTCAATTGCAAAAAGCTTCAAGAGAAAAACTAAATTTGAAGAAAAGAAGTAAATACAAAAAAAAGCTGCTAACGATCTAACTTGGATGTTTTTGTAAAATTTAAGAAAAAAAAGCGCGTAAAGCAAACGGTGAACAGAACGAAGGATTGGTTGTTTAGTTTTGGTTTGTTCATAGATATCTCGAAATGGAATATCGGCCAAGAAAAAAAGAAAAAATCTCAACAATTTGACGACAAACAGCGAAAAATCCTTCCTTCTTTACCAGTAGATTGTTTTGCCACAATTTTTTTTCTTAAGTTCATTTCCCAATTTTTGTTTTTTTCGTTTCGTTTTGTTTGATTTTTGTTTTTGGTGTAGCCCAAACCTTGCAGTCCAAAAGACACAGACGCGTTTTCAGGCAACAACAGCAACAAAACGAGCTCAGGATCTGCAACAATGCATCAGATGTTGTTGCAACAAGCGGTGGAGGCGCAACTCAAGAGTCTGCACTATCAATATCAGCAGGAAACGCTCGACAACACGGTGCAGCGACTGCTACAACAGCAGCAACACCAGCAACAACAACAGCAACAACAGCAGCAACAACAACAGCAACATCAACCCAAACAGCTGCTGGGACCACCGCCTGCTACCAATGTTGGTAGTAGTTCCCGCAAGAGCGGACGCTTTCGGGCCAATTGGCTATACCAATTCGATTGGCTGCAGTATGATGAGTTGGCCAATACAATGTACTGCAAGCATTGCCGCAAATGGAGCCCGGAATTGGCCGATATACGCACCTCATTCGTCGAGGGTAATTCCAACTTTCGTCTGGAGATTGTTAATCATCACAACAAGTGTAAATCGCATCGACTTTGCTATGAGCGTGAACTGCAGGAGCAGGCGAGCAGTAGTAGGAGCAATACCAGCACAGTCACCGCCACAACCACCACAGCAACAAGCACATCAAAGCGACAAACTCCGCCTGATATCATCACCATAAATGTGGGCGAGGACAGCACCTGAAGTCGCCTTAAAACCAGTTAAATACCCGCGAACAAACACACATATATATTAACAGATATAGGCTATTTCCACAATCACTCACATTTGTTACATTCGTCACATTTACATTTACATTTGCCACATTTGCTCACATTTGAATGTGGCACATTTTTGACTTTTTACGATCAAATGTGGCAAAATGGCAAAAAATGTAAACATTTATTATGAATGTATGATTTTGTATTGAAATGAATGTGCACATTTTGTCTGAATGTTAAAAATTGCTTGGAATGTGGCAAATGTGAATGTGTCGTGGAAATAGTCTATTCATACACACATGATGTACTTGCTCAGGATTAGTAATTAGGACTTAGTAGTTAGTAGCTTTTGTAATTAGTTTAAGCCGCTTGAAGCATTTTGCAATTGAGAAATAAAAAACTCTGCCTTAAATGTCGAAACTGAAAATTACAATTGTCAACAACTTTTTCGCTCTTTCCCCCTCTCTCTTTCTCTCTCTCTGTCTTTTTCTTGCTCTGTCTATCTATCTCTGTCACACACATGATCAAATCCATAGAGCGCTGCTACACTGAAAATGCATGCGGAGGATATGTCAACGCTCCTCACACAACACGCGCTGCAGGCAGCGGATGCGCGGGAGGAACACAACGACGCCAAACAGTTGCCACTCGATCAGACGGACAACATTGACGGTGAGTACTCACATTTATCCCATACCAATATGTTTTTTATATATATATATATATCACTATCTGTGCTTTAAAGCTAATGCACTCGAAACTAAAAGATATCCATATGATATAAAACAAAAATTACAATTAGCTTTTGATTTCTGTACAAAACTTTGTTAGTTGAATTTTCTTTGTCTGAGTCCGAGCGGAACAAAGAACACAAATCTTGTAGAAAACCAAAAAAAAAAAAACCTCAAAAACTGTAAAATAAAAAAATCTAACGAGTTTATAAGCGTAATTTTCCGTATAACCCGTTCTTAACTATCCCAGCAAAACTTTCCTGTAGACAAAAAAACATTAGATTGCACGAATACCTTTATATATTGGATGTGAATAGCAGCCACAATTAAATATGTATCTTTAAAGGTGTCAATGTCAAGTCCAATATATAAGAGTGATTCGGTAAATATTAAATCTTAAACATATCCTGCATGCATTTGATCGTACCCATAATTGCCACGTATATCCCCAAAACCGACCCGAAACCAATCCATATTTTCCAAAAGCAGTTCAAGGGCCGTTTAACCCGTCCAAATACCCTTTCCCTTCATGCGTTGAAAGACAAGTATTTACTGCGTGTACCTATTTGTATACTAAGTGAAAGTACATTTCCCATACATATCAAGTTTATTTTTATTACCTATTTACTTTTTATGCTTTTGTAATTATGTATTTATCTACTTATTTTCTGTATGTATCTTTTTATGACGTTTTGAATGATAACTCTTAAGAAAAAGATAAATTTAAAAAAAAAATCAAAAAAAAAATAGACCTCGTATGAGATAAATGCCACTTGCTAGCGCAACAGATCAACACCTCTCCTACCAATTAGTTAAAATATGATATATATATATATATATATATATATATCTTCATATATATATTTTTTCATTTATTATGTATTTAATTATTTTGTTGTTTGTCGTATATTTCCATCATTATTTTGTATTACTCGTATATGGTTATCTCTCTATATAAACTAGCTTTAGGCAAAAACTACCTTAGCTCACGTATTGTAATCGTAAACGTATAGTTACGGTTTAGTTTGTATGTTGCCGCATGTTGCATGATTATGACGCATACACATACGCCCTCACTATTATTACATTTATTATAATTACTATTATTATTTAACTATATGTCTTAATTTAGCCTTATATTATTTTTAATTATTTCCTCTCGCTCGTTCTCATATATATTCTCTATTTATTTAAGTTAAGTTCAGCTGCTATCATTATTATTATTATTTTTTCTTATAACACATAGTTAAACTTATTTAGGAAATGCCTCCGCTGACATCCACGATTTTGTTCAGTTCAAGAAAATTGGCTCATAGTAACATATTGATGAAATATAAAACACACAATCATACTCACATTTTATAAACTTCTAAAATTTCAACATTCTATAAACATTTAATAAGATACTTTCATCAAGCTTAACAACTGCATTTTATTTTCACTTTCTTAATTTAATAATTTTTGTTTTTGAAGCCATTTCAGTGCGTTGTTTATTTTTCAAATATGTTTTTAAAAGAACTCTTTTCCATTACTTGTTCATAACTCTGCTAAACTTAAAGAGAACCCTAATCTTTTTCAACTCTATTTTCGTCTTTAATGTTGCAACTTATTGTCTAAGAAAATCGAATACTTAAACCAAACCAAATTCAATAACTTTGTGTAATTTAAAAACCAAAAATAAAACAACAAAAAATAATATATTTTCGGTATGAAAAACCAAAGTCAAATAAAAACAAAAACAAAACGCCACTGCTTCAAAATTCATTCAGTTTCTAAATATATAATTTTTTGTTGAATATTTACACTAACCTCTTGCTGCATATATAATTTAATGTGAGCTCAATTTTTTTGCCACACTGTTTAACGAGATGTAAATGATTGTCTGTTTTTTTAATTGGTTTGTCAATCTACTAAATGTTTTTCGAATATATTTTCGCCTCTTTATGCATATAATATCTATGTGAGTGACTGTATGTGTGTGTGTGTGTATGCATTTTCATCTGTGTGTATCTATGTGTGAGATAATAGTCTTACGGTATTACCAATTCTAAGCATCAAGGATATTGCCGTGCACATTGGCTCAAGATTGCGCAAAAATCAAACGAAAATCGTACCCTAACCAAACTACCCTCTCACTTAGGTCAAAAATCAAGAACTGGAATTTGCTTTCAAGGGTTAAAAAAACTGAATACAAAATACAAATTTTGTAACACAATTAAACTGAAAAAAAGTAAATTTATATTGCTGAAAATTTGTTGCAACATTGAAGTACTTAAATGAAATTATATGATAAAAGAAAAGAATAAAAAAAATTGTATTATAATATGTAAATGTTCACAAATGACACAAACATGTATGAGTTAACATTTTGATTTGTTCACACTGTTGTTTTCCTTACATACCATTTATGCAATATACTACATACATTATTTTTTAATAGCTAAATTGAATTTATAGAGCCTCTAATGTCCTTATGAAACCTGCCAAAAACCAAACCAAAACCAAATGAACCCTTAGCTTTAAGGCGAATTTTAATTTGTGTTAATTATTATTTTAATTTTAGATTATCACAAATTGTGTCAATTACATTAAGATGCTACAAAAAAAAAACACACATTGCCATTATCTTTAATTTAGTTTTGTTTTGTTGAAAGAAAAAAAAAAAGAAATGTTATATAATTTTAAAGCCTTAGAATTCCCGTACAAAATCCAGCTAGCTAGCCAGCTTTATTCCTAGCTCCACTGTCAATGCAATTGATTTTAATATAATATTTTTTTGTCTTATGTTTTGTTCTACCTTATATACAATATATGCCAAAAAAAAACGTACACATACTAAATGAAATGAAATATGAACTTTTGCAAACATTTTATATGCCTACACACAACTGAATTCCAAAAACTAAGAAATAATTCTTGTAGCTGTCTGTTGTTCCATTCGTTTGCATACTATACCTAAAATACTCGTACATACAATACATATGTATATCTATTTTATAATATAAAAAATACAACCTGCTACACATACTATACACATTACCATATGCGAATTTGTTTCACAAAACCTTGCGACTGCCAAAAGTTTGCTGATTCCGCACACCTTTAAGTTCATTATAATACCAATTGGCCAGAGCCCACTGTGCGCATGGAATGTAAACGAGCGATCCTGGCATTGCATTCCATGCTCGCCACAAATGATGCACTCGGCAATGCTCTAAAAAAAAACCAAAAGTATCAGCTGCCTCAAAAAAAAAAAAAACTATCGCCAATTCCCCCAACAGTGATAACGCATAATACGAAAACGAATACGAAATGTTTGCAGGTCGCGTTAAATGTTTTAACAGTGCCCGCAAGCAGGAGGCAGACACTCTCGACGTTGCCACTGTCTCACTAAATGTTAACGAAGTGGCTGAACAGGATCAGCAACAGTATCAGGATATAGACGAGGAAGATGAGGCTGAGGCGACTGTATATCCCAAATATAGACGCGCTATCATCTATGCACCGCACGATGAGAATATGCCACAAACGGATATTTATATGGACAACAACAGCAGCTATAATTGCGAGTACAAGTGCAAGGAGCGTAATATGCGCGCTATACGCTGCAATCATCGTCAGCAGCATTATCATCAGGTGGCAACTGCGCCACAAACGGCCTTGAATCTGGGTCGGCATAGTAGCGCCATTGTGGCTGCCACTGCCGAAGCGAGTGCTTACTCACCGACACACACACACCCACACAGCTCGACGCCCACATCTGGCAGCAGCTATCGGGATTACGCCATGCAACAATCACCGCAGCAGCAACAGCAACAACAGCAGCTGGAGTTGCCACCTAGTTATGCACACCACGCCCATCATGCGCCACCTATCGCCCAACCGCCGCACTATCAAGCCGCCGCAGCGCCGCCGTTATCACCACAACCCAGCTCATCGGCGAGCAGTAGCAGCTCAGCAGCAGCAGCAGCCGCTGCTGCCGCAGCTGCGAATCGACGGGATCACAACATTGATTATTCAACACTGTTTGTGCAATTGTCGGGCACGTTGCCAACACTGTATCGTTGCGTCAGCTGCAACAAGATCGTCTCAAATCGCTGGCATCACGCCAACATCCATCGACCGCAGAGTCACGAATGTCCCGTTTGTGGTCAGAAGTTCACGAGGCGCGACAATATGAAGGCGCATTGCAAGATCAAGCATGCGGATATTAAGGATCGCTTCTTCAGTCATTATGTACATATGTGATCACTTCTCTAGATAGTCGAGTCAAATTTACCCCCCAACTATACGTATACTTAATTAGTTGCCTAAGAGTTTCTTCAGTGCTCACCGCAAATTACTTAAAGACAGGTCAAAACAAAGTTAAACAAATCAAATCGAATCCCAAAAACAAAAGGTTTTCAATTTCAAAAAATCTTATTATAAAAAATTAAAAAATACGTAATTTAAAAAATGTAACCATGAGGTATTCTCGAGTTAGATATTAGCTAAATCCAAATATGTATTGTACTCTTGTAGTTGATTTAAAAAGACTATTTTATTATTGTTACTCATAACCTTTAGATGCTTTTTACAAAACTATTTAATATGGTACTGAAAGTTATTCAAAAATACCGCATACAGTACTTAAGAACAAACATTGAAAAGTATTACATTAGAATTCCACAACTTACGTTTCCAGTTGAGTTAATTGGACCTTCATTTTGTCTTGTTTTAACTTGATTGTTATTAGATTCAGGTTTTCAAACACTTAACATGTGCTAGTAGTGAGTTTTAACTAATATTTTATGTGTGCCATATTAGCAATTTTCTTATATATAATGTACTTAAATAAAATAATATTGAGAAATGCAATTTTGACGTCCAGAACATAAGCAAAAATATCAATAATAATAATAATTATAATAATATTAATTTAAGCAAAAGATGCAACGAGTGAGGCAAGCAACAACGAGACTAAAAAAATGAGTAGCTGAAAGTTTGGAAAAGCAAAAGAAATATGTAAACAAAAAAGCAATAGAGATCAACACGATTTCATATACAACATATAATTTCAAAATACTTAAGAACAAAACTATTTTAAATATTTTTACTAATAATGCATAGTGTTTGTGTCATTTGTAGCCAACAACAACAACAACAAAAACTAAAATTTGAAAAGTTTGTTAAAAAAAAATAACAAAATTTATAAAGCGTCTAATTTCAATTGCATCTTTGAAGTACAAGTAAAAATGAGCCCATTGTGCACTTCCAAAAGATATATACATAAAAAGAATATATAAACTAATCTGAAAAACCGATGCATTGAAATTATTCGCTCTATTCATGATTGTACTCGTATCTTTGGCAAAACACCCACCGAAGTCCATTAGTTGCACATTTAATTCAATAATAATTTATAAAGTGGTTTGCTAAAGAATCAATAATAATCAGCAATATTAATTACACAGTTTAATGCAAATGAATTGCATTATATTTACAGTTAGTCGTAGTTGAAAGCAAAGCAAATCAAATTATGAAACTCTAACTCTATATAAAAATTTAAACAAAACAATCGAAAAACTACAAAAAAAAAACACATTACTTAACATCTTTAACTTTACTTAATAAATCTCTTTCAAATCAAATTCCAGTTCTTTTCATTAAAAAATATATTTAAAAAAAAGAAAAAAGATTGCCCCTAGGTACTTAACTAACAACAAGATCAACCAACTTAACCCAACTTATAAAACAAAAAAATTAAACTAAATCAGTTTAAAGTAAAAAAAGAAATATATTAAAACTTCAAGCGCACTTTCTACTTACGGTAAGTTTCATTTTCTAAGCTCTTCTTAAGCTATAAGCTCAAGTTACGAGTAATCAGTATGATTTAGTTATTTTCTCATTAGTTATAAATATATATTCTTATATTTAATGCATAAATGTCTAAGTTACGTATTGTTTTATGTGTTTTCTATATATTTATAAAAGCTATACACAGAAAATTTAAAATTTTTATAAAAATTACTGGAAAAAAAAACAGGAATTGGCCAAAACGATTGAAAATGTTTATACTTTACTTATATATATTTTTGAAACACTTGCTCTTATTCATTCACTTTCTAACTCTCCGTCTCTTTCTCTTGCTCTCTCTGTCACTGTCTTTCTCGCTCTGTTTATTGAAAGGATCTTGTTATTTGATTTGATTTTTGATTGTATTTAATTGTATGCAGCAGGCAGGAGGGGTGTTGAAAATATGTTCGATGTTGATGTGCTAAAATCATACAAGAAACTAAACTAAATTTGGCCCAATGTTTGGCTCTGCTCTCACTCTTTTTACCTCTCATTGTTTTTAAAAAATATATAATATATATATACTTTTTATAATTTCTTATCAGTATTAATTACAAATATACCCACATCATCGCCGTGTTTATATCGAATAAATCCGTGAAATTCTGACCCTCTCTGCTCTCCCCTTGTACATTCATACATTTAGCATCCCCAACCAAACAAACAAACAAACAGTCCTATAATGTACTGGTGTAACAAACCCGTACACAACATCTCAAAACTAATGCGGTTTTCGGCTTTTACAACAAACATAAACCAAAAAAAAAAAATAAACCCAAATAAAACCACAAAGACTACCAACCAATTCATCATTTATTAAACCATTAAATATACTATAAAAATTAAGTTGTTTTTTATATACTTATACCATACGAAAAATAAACAAATTGGCATATAAAAAAAATAGAAAATACTAAAAAAGATTCCGCTCATTGCATATATTATAATCGTTTACATACTCGTACATAATTTGGTTTGGGTTCTTCAAAGTATCAGCACCTGAAATGCCATCGTCTTATAATATATTGATTATTGTAAATAATATTATACAAGTATTTGTTAAGCAAATTTCATTTGTTCAAATCACTGCAATTTTAATTACTTTTACTTAATTTAGTATATTTAATTTCCCCTTCTCGTGTTGTCAACTTATTCCCAATTTATTCAGCATACTTAACTACTACCAACTTCTTTCGTAATTCATTTTTTTTATGGGTGTAACAAAATTTTGCGTGAATTATTTTTTTTAATTACTTAATTAATTTTTACCAAGATTCCCCCACCACCTCTCATGGTTCCCTTAAGCAACACACCTAAGTTTTCAGTACATACTATAACTACTATTTACTAAAAATCCAGACAAGACGTAATCGTCTTATTATATGGAATAGAAAAAAAAATTATCGTAATCTCACTTTATTCATTGGCAATGCTAAAAGAAGGGCAACAATTGCAACAATTTCGAAAAAATGCAATTGAATACAGCTTAAGAATAATTATAAAAATGATTTTTCTGTTTCTGTGAATCACCAACAACAACATTGTTTTTCTCTTCTTTTTTCTTTACGCGTTTGAACGAACAAACCAAACCAAAATCAAAATGAATACCAAAAAAAAAACATAAATAATGCTATACATTTTAAATACAAAAATTAAACAATTTTAAACAAAAAATCTAAAATACGATTATGCAATCGAAGGCTCGAAGGCCTGGCATATGAGGCTGACATTTGAGCGGCTCTCCGGTGGCTGCAACCTGCATCGCTGCAAGCTGTGTGGCAAGGTCGTGACGCACATACGCAACCACTATCACGTCCACTTCCCCGGCCGCTTCGAGTGCCCCCTCTGCCGTGCCACCTACACGCGCAGCGACAATCTGCGCACTCACTGCAAGTTCAAGCATCCGATGTACAATCCGGACACGCGCAAGTTCGACAACCTAATGTCCGCGTCAACGGCGACAGCGGTGGGCGCGGCCACGCCCTCAGCGACACAATTGGCGGCTGCCTCGCAGGCGGCAATGGCAGCGGCCGCAGCGGCAGCATTTACTGCCGCGCAACAGCAGCAACATCAGCAGCAGCAACAGCAGCAACAACAACAACAGCAGCAACAGTCACAGCAACAACAATTGCAGCAACATGCGCAGGCATTGGCACAGCAACATATGTTGCATCAACAATTGCAGCCGCAACATCATCATCAGCAGCAACATAATGCAACAAGCGAATGATACAACCAGTACTTGTCCTGGAACTACAGTGCATGGAGTCTTGACGAGTCCAACATTAAACAAGCGCCGCACTTTGCCACCAACTACCAACAACAACAGCAGCAGCAGCAGCAGCAACACTATCAGCGTCACCAGCAACAACAGCAACATTTTAGGCTGCAGCCCTTCAATTTCTATGCACGCAACTATTATCAACAACAAAATTATGAGATTAAACAGCAATTAACACAAAGCAACAGCAATATGAGATTGCTGCAACAGCAGCAACAACAGCAGCAACAGCAACCTCAAACGGCAACAATTGTCATTGATGAGAGCGACAATGAGCTTGAGGAGCAGCCAGTTGATGATGAGAACTGTATGCGACAGAGTTTTAATCACTATATGGCACAACTGAAGCAGCTAACAAACTGCAACGATCATGTTGCCCACGTAAACATGTGCAATAGCAACAGCAACAGCAACAACCATGCAACAAATGCCAATCAAATGGAAGCTACTACTTCTACAACTATTTCAACTACTACTACTACTTCTGCTACTAATAGTAATGCTAATGCTAATGCTAATAATTATAATAATTATAACAGTTATGCTAACAATCCTAGAAGCTACAACAGGCAGCTGTCACCGTGAACAGTGGCAACAAATCAACAACAACAACAACAACAGCAACAAGGCAACCGATTGATACTCAGACTAAGCGTATTTAAATATAATGAATGAAATCTTAAATGTTGACCATGCATTGCAAAATATTATGGTAAGCCAAATTTATTTGTCAATTAAAAAAATATATAAATATGGATTGGAAAAGAATTAAGAATAACGTAAATGGAATCAAAAGCTGACCTGTGTACGATTCATGGTTTCAACTGGATTCATATGTTGCAATTGCATAGTTACATAAATAGCTTAACCATAAAATAACAAACAAAAAAAAAATTAAAAGAAATATTGATAATATTGATAAAATTGTAGTAGACAAGCAACAGGGTTTCCAAGGCAGCCAACAGAGGACTTATGGAGCTGGAAGGCAAATAAAATACTATAGAACATTTCAAAAAATCTAAAAACAAATATACCAATTTTAACATAAAATTATTCTAATTGTTAAATATATAAATATATTGCTGTTTGGTGCCAACTGTGGGGCAAGTATTGTGCCAATTGAATTGGCTGCACTGTTTGCATCTGTTTTGTTGCTGCATTTAACAATAACATGCACACACACTCACACCAATGCACACACACTCACACACAACACTTTATAAAAAATATATATATTAAAATTAAATCTAATTAAAAAGGCACAAAACTTTGAAGACATTTTAAACAGTGAGATTTCAGTGCAGCTAATGTTTTAATTCTTCTCTAAATGTAGTAGTACTCATGTTAACTGTATACCTTGATCATAACACCCATTGTAAAATAGTATAATATATAAACAATATCTCTATATATATATAAATTTACTTTTAGTTAATGCATACATATAAATATACGAGTAACATAAATTTGAAAATATTTATTATGTACAAAATTTGTGCGTTTTAATGTTAAAACTTGGAAGAAGACATGCATACGATGCCCTATTATTAATTATTTAAAGAACTAATTATACATAAACACACAAGAACAAACAAAAAAATATTGAAATGTTAATTTATTTATAACTGAGTGAGTGTGTGAGTGTAATTGATGATTATCTTAACCCTCTCCAAACACAAATCCCTGTATTATATATGGTATGAACAGTAACCCCAACCTAACCACCAAAACCATCTTACATATATATACTATATATAGACTTGTCAAGAAATCTGTAAATGCATGTGAGTGTCGGGATATAGCTAAATCGGGTGCGTTTTGTTATCCAGTCTACACACATACATCTATAATTTAGTTATATTATATATTAATATTATTAATATTAATTTTGCAGCATTTTTTTGTAAGCCACTGTATATACATTATACTTATACTTATATTATAAATATATTTTTTACAATTCTCTTCACTTAAGTAGTAGTTCTGTAAATCTTATTTGTTGTTGTACATTTATTTTATTTGTTGCCACTTTGTTTTTTTCAACTTGAACTCAATCTGGTGCGCACATAAATTGCCTAAAACATATAGAAAAAAAAGAAAAAAATAATTCGAGTTCAAGAGTTAATAATATCTATTAATACTATTTATTTGTTTTAATTTTTAAATTTGTAACATGCAATGTTTAGTAATTAATGCAACATCAGATACTGCCCCGACTTAATGTTTGTTTAATGTTTTATATATTTTAACTCTGCTTTGTTAAACAACATGAAATTTATCTATATATGATGTGATAACTATAGTTAAACTAAACTACACACATTACAAAATGAAATTATGTTAATTATTAAAAACAAAAAAAGAAAACAAAAGAGTATCGACGATATCTAATTTGTGGTATGCAAAATGGTGCTAAATCCAAATATACTTTAAATGCAAATGAGACTTCTCCCCAATATAGGGGAGTTGACCCCAAAAAACCCAGACAGAGACCCCGAACAGTAGACAGCTTTTGAACTTATGTATGTGCAATATGACTAGTTTTTGTTTAAGTGACGGAAAGAAAAAAGGAATATGAAAATTGGGGAGTAAAATAAAAATGAAAGTGGGAAGGATGGTGTATGGTATTTCAAATAGCAAACCATTTAAATAACGATTAAATAAATAATTACAATATAGAAACATTTAAACGAATGTTAGCATATCACTATTACTATGAATATGGACATATATTGCATATGTATCTGACATATAGTAAATTTCCCACAATTATATGATCTATATATCCATATATATATAGTAAATATACCGATAGTACTCGTATTGTGCAGTTAGTAAATAATAATAACTTTTCGCTACATTTCTGTGTCTATTTCAAATACTTAAATGTCATAATTAACATGATAAATGCAAATCAAACACACAATGCCCACAATCGCACAAATAAAACATTAAATCCTCCCTTACCTTTGAACCCCTCCAAAATGCATATTTATTATTTTGCTTAACCCCAAGAAGACTTTAAAAAATACGCAAAAAACACCAACAACTGTTCTTTTTATATATTTACCAATTTAACAGCGCATTTGTTGCAGTTCGATATGAAAAGTTATAAACTTTTAATTAGTTGCAATGTAATCTTAGTTTATAAGTATTAATATAACTTGTATTAATAAAACGCAATACAAATAATTTTAGTTTTATTTATAAAAGAAAAAACAACACAAAAGCAAACAAATTGCATAAATATATCAGTTTAATTAACGCTAAGCAAATTGCAGCATTTGTTAAAATTTTTTATACATGATTACACAAATATTTTTAAAAATATTATTAAATAAAAATTCTACCCATAATGACAGCCGTATATTAATTTCAATATAAACAAATAAATATAATAATAACACAAAAATAACTGAAAACTGAAAAACAGGCAAAAATCAACTACACAATTTAACAGTTAAAAATTTAAAATTAAAAAAATTTTAAATGCTAATAAATTGAATTTTATGGAATCAAAAAACTAAATGGTGATCACTTTTATTCTTTCTTTCTGAGTTGTACGCTTTGAATTGTGCTTCCAAAGACTTAGGGGGTGCCCAATTGTTAGATACAACAATAGATATAGAATATTTAAATACACACATATACACACCATTACATACACACACATATACATATATATATTTTCATAAATACCTATAATGCACAGCATTGTGTGCACAATTTTCAAACCTCGGCCCAATTTCCTGTTTTTTACCTTTAACTTTTATAATTATTTATTTAATTTATTTTCTTTATATTTTACGTATGAATTTTATAAATTTATCTTTCATTATAGGAATTATTTTGAGCTTAGTTTAATTTAACTAAAGTCAAATATAAACAATTCTTCGCACAAATGAGTTACACCCAAAAAAAATAAAGTGTTATTTGATTTATTTTCCCACACACACGCACACAACTATTACTTGTATTGTCATCAGGTCAATTGTGTCCACGTTTGTGCTCAAAACTTAATTATATCTACTATATATATAAATATATATATACACTTCTATGTACTGTTACCTAATCATAATTTGCTGCAGCTGATTTGTGACTAATTTAATATATATATATAATAATATAGTATGAGGTCAAAACTGAACTAAACTAATTCAGCAAAAAACGTGATCAAAACCAACGGAGGCATTTTCTAGAATATTTACATACTTATATTTATTATTCATATTATTAAGCAAGAGAGAGCTGCAATTTACATATGTATATGTTATTATTATTATGTTTACAACTAAAAAAGAAACTTGCACGCTTGAATGTAAAGGGAAAATCAATTCAAAAATTTACTTCAATTAAAGTCAAAACATAATAGTTCCCCATATTATTCAGTTAATATTTGATTTGTTATTTAGTTATTTTCTTAGTTACATACATACATATATTTATTATTAGTTAGTTTCTTTTGATATACTTATAGTCTTATATGATCTATGTGAATCTGTTTGTATTTTATTCGCATAATTTGTTTAATTAAGTTGCTTGATTGTAGTTAGCCAAAAACACCCATTTACATACATACATACATGCTATATATATGTATACATACATATATGTATATATATTGTTTTTTGTAATTTTTTGTTGTTCCTTTTTGATTAGTAACTCTTTTAGTTTGTATTACTTCGCCTTTGACAATATTATTTTGCCTCACAAAACGATCTATATACATATATCTATTTTTTTTTACCTTATGTCTATCACTCTCTCTGTCTCTGTTTGTCACTCTCTCTATCTCTCTCTCTCTCTCTATCTATTACTTTCTCCTTATCATACAAAAATACCAAATTCAAATTCAAAACAAAAAAAATACCAACAATAAGATCTATTTCTCTGGGCTGATTTTCGTCCCGCTCGACGGGCTGTTGTGTGTCTGTTCTTCTCTTTCTCGTTCTCGAACACAGGCGCCTCTATACGTCACCATCTCTCGACACCGCTCTCCACCTCATCGTCGGCCTCACCACCGCCACCGCCGTTTGGCATGCAACTGTCGACCATACTGAAGAACGAGTATCATCCTCTGCATTATATACGCGCCAATACAGGCAACAATGGCAACGGCACACCTCCCGCCTCCCTTCATGGCTTTAATCAGGCGCAAGCGGCTGCCTTGGGCGGATCCAGTACACCGACAACCGGCAGCGGTCACAATTCACATCACACCATGTCCTATCACAATATGTTCACACCGTCCCGCGATCCTGGCACCATGTGGCGTTGCCGCTCCTGCGGCAAGGAGGTAACCAACCGTTGGCATCACTTTCACTCCCATACCGCCCAGCGTTCCATGTGTCCCTATTGTCCGGCCACCTACAGTCGGATCGATACATTGCGTTCCCATCTGCGGGTCAAACATCCGGATCGACTGCTCAAGCTGAACTCCTCGATATAAAGGACGATATCCCATCAGAAACAACTATACCAACATATGAGAAAAAACATTTTAGTATCAAAGTCAATAGATTGAAAAGAAAAACAGATAAAAACTGGCAATAGTTTTATTAGCGGTTTAGCTCGCAACATTTTCCTACTAACGTGTAAGTTATTTGCCTCGGAGTCCTATGTACATCCATCGATATCTAAAATAGTTTAACAGATCCTTTTATTATATAATTCTTTGCATTTAGTCAACTCCAAAAGTAGCTTGTACATTTTCCGCTTTATTCTGATTGAATAATTTAACGCCTCAAGCAATAACCCAAAATATATAGAGAACCGAAGATGCTAAAAAACAATATACAATATATAATACAGCAGGCATACATACAAGTACATATATATACATATATATAATTACGTATATACTTAGTACATACCATATATAAATGGCTAGTTATAACATTTTTTTCCTAACAATGTAACGAGTGAAAACTATTTGAGCACAGAAATATGAAAAACAAAAAAATGGAAAATGGTTTCGATTGCTTAAAATGTAACTCACATTTAGTAAGAATGACTACTCAAATAGAGTATGAGAAGCGAAATTAGAATTGATGTAAAATCTTACTAAAAAGCTACTACAAAAACAACTTTAAAGGTTTCTGCGTGTTGTTTCCTAATCTAATAAAAAAAAAAAATTACACATATGCTTATAATTAATGATAATATATGATGAATACTATACACATAAATGTAAAGCGTTTAGTCGCAACTTAAACTTAAACGTTAACTAAATCTAAATGTAAAACAGAACGCTGGTTTTAACGGCACGGATCATTTAAGAATTGGTCCGGAAGTCAAAGTCACCTACACGTACTACTCATATATAATGTCACATTAGTATTTAGTTTCTATACACATATACACATACACGTATATGTTTGTATATATATAATTTGTTTAATTTTACTATACGTAATTATAATTTTTGCAAAGAGTAGAAACAATTACTCAAAGAACTACGAAGAAATTTTGATATACCTCAGATGCATTTCAGTTTTATTGTTGATGGATTGCTTAATTTTAATGAATTGTCTTTATAATAAACAATTAGAAATTAATTTAATTTAAAAGCAACATGCACATACATACACACAAATGCACAGTAAATGGCAAATCATTTTTAATGTTTGTTTGTTTATTTGTTTGTTTCTTAGATTCTTAGTTTGCGTGTAAATGTGTTTTAGTTGTTTTTTTTTGTATGACTAAAGTTCTTGATAAGTTGTAAGTTTTTAGACTAATTGAGAACCACTTGAACCACCTCACATTTTTGTTAAACATTATTAATAAGCTTGCTTATGTATTTATAGAAATAAAAATATAAAAAAATAATACATTTAAAAAATTTAATAATTTGTGTAAAACATTATATATTAATTATAAACTTCAAATTATTCATATCAAAAGTTGCTAAGAAAAGTTAATGTTAAACCAATAAAATTTTTACTCTAAAACAAATTTGAAATTTAAAAACATAATTCGCTAATAGGAACTCCACCAGATAATTTGAGAACTTTATTATAATTAAATTTCCTTGAGTTAAGTAATTAATTTTAAACATTTTGTGATAAACAAAATTATGGTTGGCACTTATTCAAATTAATAATAAAAATTAATGAAAACCCTAAACAAAAAGAAAGCAAACAAAAAAATCAATGTGATATTTTCGGCACAAAACTTGAAAACAACAAATATAATTAAGGAAAGGCAACATCGAAATATTGTTACACATACATATTATAATTATATTTGATCATTTTTGTTGCTTGCCTTTTAATTATCTTTGTTAAATAAGTAATTATCAAAATTGTTAAATTTCGGTCCAAAGCACAAAATGTATAAAATAATTTCTTAGTTTATAACTTACTGCTATTACTTCTATTTAGTTTCATGCACTGTTTTAAGTTATGTATGTGTATACAAAAATTATATACAACTTTATGATTATAATTTTATTTAGTTTTAAAACTATTCAGTTTAAATACATATAAAAATTAAAGCAACTTCTACAGCAACAGCACAAAATTTTTAAGGAAAATTAAACCACAACACACAGATTTATGTACCAAAAATGTAATAAATATGAAATTATATTAAAAACAAAACAAATTACTATAGTTATACTAAAAATTTTAACATACAAACACACACAGCCAAAGGATTGGTCATTATTCGGGCTCTTCTATATAAATTTAACTCACTGGACTTTGAAGTATTTTTATACATAAAGCAGACATTGAGTAACCACACAAAAGATGTTTTATAGATGAAGTTAATAACAATTATGTGGACAAATAGTTTATTTATAAACTTGTATCACGCATAACATACATTTGATGTAATTTGTTTTTCCCTCTGCACTCTATGATTTGATAAAAAAAAAACCAAAATAAGTAAAGATTATAATAATGATGCTCAAATACTAACCTTTATGCATATGGTATGTATGTAATTGTCCCTCTTACTATTATATAAATCATAACACAAATGGAAAATATTATAATCGAAATAATTTTTTGGTCGTCTACAAATAAATATAAAACAATCCATATAAAACACACATATGAATACATAATATGCTTACGAATATATGCATATATTACAAATTTATTCAAATCCAATCAAAAATATAAATCACTAGCAGCATTTTTATGTCACACAAAATAAAACCAAATAAAATTTATGATTATTATTAATTACAATGTTTCGTAAATGCTACTATATTTTGGTACTTATTACCCATTACCAGTCGGAAGCACAATTCAAATCGTTAGGCTCGGGGGGATGTTTTGGTATCCTTTCTATTTTCAGCTTGTACACGCCCATTAAAAAACACCCATGTAAGTATACGTAATAACATAGTAAGTATAGATATATTAAAAGCGAAATCAACTGGACTAGATTAGCTCCTTTGTTAAAATAATATATTATTTAGAGAATAATTTAATGTCCACTATTTGAACTCTGTCAATAAAATAAAATAAAAATATTACCTACAAATTTGTATGATTTTTTATTTATAATAAATTAGTCCTCACTTTTAAAAATTGTCATTTATTGCTTTCACTCCAAAATCTGCTATTTAGTTGAAAACAAACGGAGTGAGAAATTGTATATTAAAATAATAAATTTTAGATTCTACTCGTAAAAATTCTATCAAAAAATATACAACAAATTTTCAAAACTCTATTATCTTCAAAGTTTCATAAGATATTTCCTTAAAAAGATACTTTTTATAAACATCCAACTTTGGAAAACAAAAATTGGCAAAACAGCGGAAATATTAAAAATCCTTGGCAACTTTTTAATTTTTCTTGTTGAAAAAGTTGTTAAAGTGTGCACTGTTGCCACCCGGTGCGAAGGCTGCCACCCTGCAAAATATTCCGATCTGGTTTGATTTTTTGCAAAGAACTCAGAAAAAAGCCAGAACCGCTATAAAATAGCTAAGTTGGCAACAGTTTTTAAATTGGGTACACAAATTCTGCAAGAGTTGCCACTTTGTTAATTTAATGTTACAAAGTTGGTGCCGCCGCTGAATTTGTTGGTATTTTTGGTATTTTATTTATAGGCTTAACGGTCACACTGACACCAAAGTGACCAGTTTGGTATTTTGAAGAGGAAATTGTGTGCCCATATTGGCTATGAGCAAAAATATCAATGTAAAAATACGAAATTAAAAATACAGACATAGTGGATAAAAGAAAACGGGATAGAAGCAAAAGACGCGGGAATATTTTTACAACTAAAGAAATTATAGCAACAAATTAAAACAAAAAACGGCGTAAGTACATGGAGACCAACAACAAATTGTTCAGCGATTGCAAAAATCGCGCGGTGCGCTGAAAATTTTGCATACAATTTGTGAAATATGTGCGAGTGTGTGTGTAGTTAAAGTGTGTGTGTGTGTGTGTCGGCTTGTGTGTGTGTGAGTGTGTGTATTGAAAAAATCCATCTTCGCTACGCATTTCACCCCTCAGAGCTGCTGTTTTATGTTTTATGCTTTGGCACTGGCCCTGCGTTACACATCTTCAGGGTCATTGTGAACTCTGAGCAGGGCTGCATTCAGTAATTGTAACAGTGGAGCGAGTGGCGACAATGCAACGCGCCTACTCCTGCTCCCCCTACTTACCCCCCTACAATAGTTGTTGTACATAAAACTGGACACTGGGAGCACCCCTAATGACGCCCACGTAATATGCAACTCTCTCGCCTACCGCAACCCACCGCCACTGACCCCCTTTTTTGTGTGCATTCATTGATCTTCTGCCTCTTCTTGTGTATCTGTTGTCTGTTGTGTGTTGTCTGTTATTGTACAGGTTAAACCGGCTAAGCAGAAAGACAGAATGTTAACGACCCTTAAAAACTGCAAGGGAGCTGTTATGCAATTGCAAATGCGAAAGTGAAATTAATTAGGTTCCCCCCCGCCAAAAATTCGGTGTAGATTGAAATGCAATTCTTCTGTGACCCACTGTGACGCTTGTTTATTTCTAGCTTCTTTTTTTTTGTGCTCTCTTTCGCATTTTAATATTCTTTGTTTATATTTACATACACTTTGTTTTGCTTTTACGTTGTTTTTGTGTCTGCTGCTGCTGTCGACGTCGCGACGCGTCGCTGCTGCTGCGAGTGTGTGTATATACATATGTACATACATACATTTACATATAAATAATCTGTGCCGATTTTTCTATATGTATTTACGTAGTAGGTACACTAAGCATTAATCAAAATATCAGAAATGTTTTCAAGACTAAAAACACTTTTAATAAACATAAACATCATCTATTTCTATATTTAAATTTGCAAATTCGATTTTGTTTTCATAGTTCATAAATTGTAAAATTCAAAAACTATAATATCCAAAAATAAATGTAAACCCTAGTAGTGATGATGGTCGTCCGACCACATACATATATTTGTATGTATGGTTTTACCCGTTGCCTCAAAAATTATGGAAAGGGTATATTGTATTTGTTGAAATGTATGTATCTGAAATCAATTTATTCTTTATAAGATTGGTTAAATAGAACGGCAGTAATGGCTGTTTAAATCTAAAAACCAACACCAGCTCCTCAAAGTATGTTACGGGTATTTCTATAGTCGGGATCTCGACTATAGTCTTTCGCGCTTTTTTTTATACTTTTGCATATTTGTTGAGTCGTTGCTGCCCAAGAGAAATAGTTTTTTTGGAGCAACCAACAGTTGAATTTTGGCGGCCGCGGTGAGCGCATCTATCTCATCTCTCAGGGAAGATCGTGAAGAGCCCGTTAACGGGAAAATGTTGTAGTGCGATTTATTTATAGCAATTGTGCTGATTTCAAAGCAAGAAGTCTCTACAAATACTGAGCAATAAGGCGCCACGAAAACCAATGTGATATACTGAAGATACTGACTGAGAGAAAAAAGATACAATTTGTAACCCATCAAGTCAAAACTGAATATATAGTTATATACTTTGAATAACTATGTAATTGCTTGAGTTACTCGCAGCCAAAATGTCAAACAAATTCCAACGCAGCTCGCCAAAGATGCTCGGCATCGATGCGTCCACAGTTTCATCGACGGTCAGTAATCAGCCACGGAAACGGGTGAAGAGATGCTGCCGGAACTTCGTCACGTTCATGTGCACACAGGTGGGCGTGGGCGCCCTAATCGTAGTCTATGCCATCTTTGGGGCACTCGCCTTTATGCACATTGAGCGGGAGTATGTGGATACGACGACGGCACATGTGTTGGAATTGCGACAGAATTGCTCACAGAAACTATGGAATATCACGGAAGAACATAATATAGTTGAGAAACCCATTTGGTTGAACGAGACGAATGCTGTGCTGCGTGAATATCAAGGACAAATTGCCAAGATTATCAAGAATGGTTATGTGGGTCGCAGTCCGGCGACGATGTGGAGCTTTCCGGCGGCGCTCATGTTCTGTCTATCCGTAATCACAATGATTGGCTATGGCAACATGGTGCCTCGGACGCCCTGGGGCAAGGGTTTCACTGTCATCTATGCCACATTCGGCATACCCCTCTATATACTCTACTTTCTCAATATGGGTCGTGTGCTGGCGCGCTCCTTTAAGTTCCTGTACCGCTCCATGCATGACTGTACCCAGGAGCGTCACTACGATGCCAGATTGGAGGCACTAGAGAACGGCGGCAGTTTGGGTGCACTGACGCTGCGCAAGAAGATCATTGTACCCTCCACCGCCTGTCTGTGGGTCATCATATTCTACGTGCTCACCGGCACCATTATGTTTGCCAACTGGGAGAAGTGGAGTTTCCTCAATAGCTTCTACTTCTGCATGACATCGCTATGTAAGATTGGATTTGGTGACTTTGTCCCAGGCGCATCGTTGACAACGGCCGCCGATGTGGATGCGGCAACGCATAAGCTACGCGAAGACATTGCCGCCGATCCGAATGAAGTGTCGGAGCTGCAACGCATCACAGATCAGCACTCCAAGCTGGCCATCAACTTTATCTATATGCTGCTGGGCATGGGACTGGTGGCCATGTGCAGGAATCTAATGCGCGAGGAGGTGCGCGTCAAGCTCAAGGAGATGAAGGAGGACACCAAGCTGTGTGTCGAGGATACGCGACTGCGTTTTGTCGGCTGCTGTGGTGATCCACGGGATCAATATGAGAATGACTATTACTAGAAGTGTGTGTGTGTGTGTGAGTGTGTATGTGTGTGTGGGTGTGTGTGTGTGTGTGGGTGTGTGTGTGTCTAGTATGTAGTGCTCTTTAGGCTGACCTGGCTGAACTGGACTGTCTGCCTGTCTTCTATCTAATGACTCCCGATTTGATCCGATCCGCAGCTCACCATTGATCATTTTCTGCAACTGCAAGAGCGAATACGTAACTTCGAGGGCATGCTTGGCGGCAGCAGCGGGGAGCGTTTATGCACGCCAAGCACTTCGGCCGGTCCGTTTCGCATATTCTCCGTGGCCGGTTTCCAGAATCGTGCCAACGACATTGTCTACTGTCCGCCAATTGTGCGGCAGCAGTCACAGCATGTTGAGGAGTCCAAGGCGATCATTTACTTTGGCGGCGATGTGCAGGACTTTCCGGAGAGCATGGAAACAAATCGCGATAGTCGTGGTTACATGAAATACAATTTGGAGAACTCGGCGATATTGTTACGCGAAGCATTTCCACATTCCCACATCATAGTCATACGGCCGGTTCGGTAAGTAACCCCTAATTTAAACAATTTAAGAAATCGTAATTCACATTCGTAATTCACGGTCAATTCCAAGATCAATCAATTCCTGCTTTTTAAGTTGAAAAATGTGCTTTTGAAATTGTTATCATGTTATTATGGCAAGATTGGTGTCAAAACTCTTGTTGTGACCTATACTTTCCAAATTTCATAGAATCAATGGACTAATTGTCCCTTAATCATAATTTTGACTCATTTAGAACTTTTCTTAGTGTAAGCATCTTAGAATTGATTATAAATTTCGAATTTCGATTATTAGTTGTTGTGAAAAAAACATACTATATTTGGCGACGTGGCTGACAATCCTATTTAACATTTCAGCATGGAATTCAAGACCTTCAGCTGCTTTGATAACTTTGTGCGTGGCAATAATGCAGGTGTGCCGGATCATACTCCCATGAACCATGCGTTGCAACATTTAGAAAAGTGAGTATGACCGAAATATTAATGCAATTTGAACAAATACATAACTTCAACATCTTCACAGACTGCTGCAGAATCTGTCGCAACGCCTGATCTCAATACCCGAGAACGAGATACTCGATCAGGCGGCGCAGGCAGCTGCAGCAGCGGCTGCTGTTGCTGCTGCTGCTGCCGCTGCGGCGTTAACGCTCTCCAATGCCACGGTCAACTCCGAGTCCAGCTCATCCTCGTCGACGGCAGGCGACAACAGTCAAGAAATGGACATTGATATACTGCAAGTACAGGAGAATGTTACAGTGGATGCAGATGGCGCGGTTATATTTCCCATTGTATCCGCTGGCAACACGGAAGCTGGCGCGCCATTAAATAATGTAGATGGTGTTGGTGTTAACAATGGCAACAACAAGGATGCTGCCGTTAATAGCCATCAGGAGTCGAACAACCAACAGCAGCAGCAGCAACAACAGCAATCAACTGCAAAGGTAGCGTCAACGACAACAACAGCAACAACAACGCCAGTGACGAACAACGTGGAACACTGCAACAATAGCAACGATTGCAGTGCAACGCTTGCAACTCAACAGCAACAGCAACAACAACAGCTGCGATCAACACCAACAACGACAACAACAACGTCGGACAACAATCCATTGTGGTGGCGAGAGAATCTCAATCTGGACAAGTCGAAGCTGGTGCTAATTGGCTTTAGCAAGGGCTGCGTCGTGCTCAATCAAGTGAGTCACATTTGGTGTAAAAATCGTTAGCAAATTTGTCGCTGTCGTTGCAGTTACTCATATATGTTCCTTATGCCCTTATTGTTGTGTATCTTTGCAGTTTATCTACGAGTTTCATTACTTGAAAACACTAACGCCGGACGACAGCAGCATGTGTCGACTGCTTTCACGCATTACCGACATGTACTGGCTGGACGGAGGACACGGTGGCCAGAAGAACACTTGGATCACATCACGAAGTCTGCTGGAGACTCTGACACGAATGGGTTCGTTCTCCCTATTTATTATTAAGCTATTTATTTAGATTCCCTATACGAATGTCGAAAAAAAATTACTCAGAATTAGGGAATCAAAAAAAGGAAAAAAAGATATATCGATATCAAATCTTGGTCAAAAAATATCAAATTTTTTAGTTGATAAAAATTGAATGCAGAATAAATGTAGAGGCTAAATCATGACCAAAAAAACATTTCGCTGGAAAATCGGTTAAGTTTTGACGAAGTTATAAGAGATCAAAGTTTTTGAAAAAATGTTAAGTGGTATGTATAAAAAATTGAATGATAGATGGCTTAGTATCGAAAATATATCAAATTTTCTAGCTAATAAAAATTTAAATGCAGAATCAATTTATTATGAAGTTATGAAAGATTAAAGTTTTTGAATTTTCTGTATTTCCAGGCATGAACATTCATGTGCACCTCACACCTTATCAGGTGCAGGACGACCGACGGCCCTGGATACGCAAGGAGGAGAAGCTGTTCACGGAAATGTTGCGGCGATTAAATGCACCCATTACCCGGCATCTGCATTACGATAACCAACCGGCGAATTTAATGACACACTTTGAGGTGCTACAAGCATTCTGTCAGCATGTCCATTCACTCAACCAACAGCAGCAGCTGCAGCAGCAACATGGGGCAAATAATGAGCCAACTATCACAACGGTCGCTACCAATAACGGTGCTGGCAGCAATAGCAACAATCTTATGGATGCCAGCGAAGAGGCAAAGTGACAGCTTCAACTGCATCCACATCATCATCACAGGCGGCGTTTGCATGCGATGCGCAAAGGCGCCGCCGCAGCTAAGCGACTGCAGCTGCAGCAGCTACGTCAGCAGCGGCAGCAGCAACAACAACAACAACTACTGCTTGCCACAGATGTCGCATCGTCGTCGTCGTCATCGGCATCTTCTCGCCTGGCTGCGGCACTGATATCCTCAGCGGTGGCTCTGAGTGCTGCATCAACCTCTGCAGCGGCCGCGGCTGCCGCCGCCTCGACTGCCTCGGCGAGCCTTGTAAATAATCATCATCAAAGCCATATGCAACAACACAGTTCGTCACGCCCACACCATCAGTCACAGCACTTGCAACACACACAGCAACAACAAACACACCAGCACTCACATCACAGACATCACCATCACCATCAGCCAAATCATTCGCACAATCATCATCAGTGTCGCTCGAAACGCAAACTTCAAAAATTGTATTATACGCTTTGCCGTTAGACTTGTACACCTAATTAATAATTATCTATATACATACAATTTATGCAACTAATTTCGTTTAAGAGTAGCTTAAGTTTCACTACTCAATTCTCTGCATATATCTATACATATATGAAAAACAAAACAAACATATGTACAATGAATGTATATGTTTTCCCCCTTTGCATGTCAATTGCATAAAAATGGAAAAAGTCTAATTGTAAATTTTTCGTCATTTTATGTTTAATGTCCATACTATTTATTTATTTCCCAATTTTTTTCTATCTTCATATATCCTATAATTTATATTTTAAATTGGCTAAAATTGAAGCTGAAGCAACATCTCGTCAGTGCAATAATATTTAATTTTTTTTTAGTTTATACTCTTCAATATACAATCTATCCACTATCATCTATTTATTTAAAATGTATACGCATTGCAATTACACTTAGACGTTTCGTTCGATGAATTTAAATAAGAGAAAAGTAATTAAAAATAAATCCACACAAACAGAGAGCCGCAAGCATCCAAACAATATTCAACATAATAAAAAAAAAACAGAAACAAAAACAAAAAACTCTGATTAAGTATTACTTAGCGTTAAGTAAGCATAATTTAAGTTCAAAATAAATACAACATATAGGCTTATAAAAACATAAAGAAACCTTAAAAGTAATGCCTTTAATGTACTTTATTTAATGAATTTTGTAAGATGACAAAATCGATTTGCTCTATGTATTGTGTACGTAGTTTTCCTTTTGTACTGCGAAATTGATGCAGCCCCAACTCAATGAAAATAAAAAAAAATACAAAACAATTTTTACATTACAAAAACGTTCCTTAATAACACCGTTAATTCCCAATCTATCGCATACTTATATACAACAGATAAACTCGAGCAGCTGACTAAACAAAGCGTGTGTGTTTAATACAAATACATATAGTGATGACATACTCATAAACTTGCTATTAATCCGACAACAGTTTCGTACCTTTGTAGAATTTGCAGTTCAAAATTGTCAGTAAAAATTGTTCGGCTTGAAAGAATTTTAAAACCAAAAATGAAGACACATTAAATGCTTATGTTGATAAGAGCATTAACTTGTGCTATGAATCTTCTTAATTATAAAATAGAGTTCTCTGTATAACAGGCTACTGATTTATGTGAGTCTGGTAATAAAAACAAATTCAATTTAAATTGTGTTCTTAATTAATTATTTTAAAGGGGCATGGGATAGTAATATATCAGGGACCGTAATTAATGATTAATAATATTTTTGAAATAGAAAAAAACCCCAACTTATAAAAACCGTAAAAAATTTAAATCTTAAAATTACCAAGTAATTTTTATAATATGAATTATATTGATTATGGTCCCTGAAATTTATATATTTCAATAATAATATCATATCCTAAATAACAATTGTTAATCTCAGCACGCTTAATTAACAGTGTAATGGAATTGTTTATAGATTTTTTATTAGAACTACTTAAATGGTATGAAATAAATTACAATATCGTAATTTTAGAGCTATATGTATATATTCTAGAAAATATCGCTTGTGATGCGCTTTACAGACTTTACGACACTATTGGATTAATCTTCCTTGAGATGTAAGAGTGAGATAGTTATCTACATTAGATGCTATATGGATATGGGCGATCTGCTAAGCTACGCACAACTATTTTGGCATTTCGGATGCGTCGTCCACTCGTCACTGCCGTCACAGCAGTCACACACATTGTCGTTCACACGCGACGTCCACACCCAGACGTCCAGACCTCTGCCCGTGAAATGCCTCTTCTGGTATTTACAATAAAAGCGTCCATTTGCACAGGCATTGGTACTGGGCTCATCGCTGCCATCAGCCTCGCAGTCACAATAGTTGTCGTTGACATGGTCAAAGGGGACTTCCCTGCTGCCATCCAGACACTTGAAATTACCGCGATAATTGGGTTTATATGCGTCATAGTCAAATAGACGTGTGCCCCTAAAAGGAATTGTGTTTATTATTGGATTGAAAGTAAAGGGGTTATTTAACATACCTTATTATCTTAATAGCGTCTGCATCCTGAGTGGCAGTTACAGCGGCATTAACACCAACACCAAATCCGGCTCCAACTCCAGCTTCATCTTCCCCTTCCCCGATAAAGTCATCCACGTCGCGTTGTTTGCTGCCCAGAGACTGCATCATTTGTTTGTGCTTGCGTCTCAGCTGCTGCACGCTGGGCAACTGATTCAGCGAGAAGGCCTATTATTTATTATTATGATTAACTAAATATAAACACATGTACTTGCAGTTAGTTGTACCAACCTGATAGGCAATGAATGAGATGCCAACCAAAAATATTAACAACAATAACATTTTCGATTTATCTTTGTAGAACGGCTTGTAGTAAATATTTTCTCGTTTTACCCATGTTTTGCGCATTTTCAATATATTTATTTAAATATCTAGTAAGAGTCTCAAAGTTTATTGTTTATTTGCTTGTCAGTTAGCGTCCGGCTATGTGGCCAAAAAATCTACAACAGTATGTCAAATAGTTGCTTTGACACATCAAAAATAAACATGCTTGTTTTTTGAGCTTTACAAATATTTACACTCAATGGTTGACAATCTTTAATTGCCAATTTATTTTAAAATACAAATGCAACTATAATAACGCAAGAAATCAAGAAAAGCTGTTTTTTTATTTTTTTTTTAAATAGAAATTGTGTTGTCAAAACATCAACTTAAGCAACTGTATTTAAAAACAAACGTTAACCCTTATGTGACCGATTTTTCGCCCTGCATGCGCGTATATCTCAAACTCACAGTAAAAGCCATTCAATTATATTTAAATAATTTTAAAATAATGTATAATAATATATTCTATCTTTGTTATAATATTTATTTAAATTTAAGGTAATTGTCTATTATATGGGCCTCATCTCAAAAACTAAACAAAAAAAAACCACAAATAGGAGGTGATTTATGATGAATTTAGCAAAAAAAATTAGATTGGGGACTCAATTGGTTTATTTTTAAAAAATCTTTAAAGTTTCCATACAAAATGAACTCTTTTTATTGTTGTTTTGTGCAACTTGTCATTATTGTGTTCCGTTTACCAACACTATTTACAATTAAATAGTTCATTTTGTATGGAAACTTTAAAGATTTTTTAAAAATAAACCAATTGAGTCCCCAATCTAATTTTTTTTGCTAAATTCATCATAAATCACCCCCTATTTGTGGTTTTTTTTTTTTAGTTTTTGAGATGAGGCCCATATAATAGACATTTACCAAATTTAATAAAATAATGTATATTCACACAATTCCGATAAATATATATTTTGTACGGCTTATAAGACAGTGGGTATCTATTGTGACTTTCGACACACATAGCGGTTAATCAAAACAGCTGATATTTTTTTCAATGTATTCATGCAGCTGATTTCATATACAGTGTGGCGAATGATTGCGGTTTGCGGTTGGATGTTTTCCAACACTGCAAGCTAAAAATATAAAAGGGAATATCCATGCAACTTATAATGGATTTGAATTAATAAACGTTGATTTATTTCACTAGAAGTCGATGAACACACTGTTTGCGGAATAATACAAAAAACAAAAACAGCAACATGAACTACAACAATAACACACACATTTTATAAATTACTTAATATAAAATACAAATTCAAAAGCTATCTTTACATACGGAATTTAAATCATCTAGATTTTTGAGGTCCAACATTTTTGTAACGTTCAAATAACTAAGAATATTGTATAATGGAAAGTATTTTAAGACTCAAATATTCGCATTTTTGAATTGACAATGTTGTAATATATATGTATGTATTGCCATGAAGGATGGTGCTCAAATTAGACCATTAAGGTGTTAAGTGTGTTACGTAATTACTGTATCCCAAAACATAAAGGATTTCAATTCAGCTATTGTTATTTTATTAAGTCTCATAAGTCACACTTTACAGAAACATAATTTTGTTACTGTTTATTTAAGTGAAAACATTTAGGTTATTTTAGTTAGGTTATAAAAGGGAACAATGCTTGCCTATTGCAAATTGTAATTTACAATTTATCAGCTTAGTTCAATCTTGATCCATTCAATTGTTTAAGACAACAACACACTTGACTCTCGGAAAGTAAATTTTCTTCAACGACTTCGTGCTGCGTTCGATTGAAAAGCCGAATATCTTGAGGTCCAGGTGAAATCGCCAAAGCTCCTGCTGGCCTATATAAAGGAGCATCTGCTTTTGTAATAGTGCATTCGCAAGGGATTGTCAACAGTAATAACAAGTGCATACAGGTGAAATTTGAAACATTGAGAATATATTAGGCAATAGAAATTAATTATTGTGTCTTTGTAAGTGTTGAGTTATTTTAGTTTAATAATCTTATAAAACAGTCTAGTTGAAGTTCTGAGATTCAAAACTTATTCTTGTTAGTCATGTGCGGCATAAGTATTACAAGTAGTTTCATTATAAATTAAGATAAGTCGAATTGTAAAAAAAATAAAAAACTGCATTGATTGAAAGTCCTAAAATATAAAATATAAATTATGTTTATTACGCAAATAAATTTTTTAATACATTTTCTATGTCTTATAACAGTTATCTTGATTTTTTCATTAAAACATGAGTGTTGATTTTTTTATTATAATAAAAAAGTGTAAAACAAATATTGCAATAATTTAAAACGGCTTTTCGAAAGATAACACATCTTTTCAAAAATAAACTTTTTTCTGTTTTCTTCAATTAAAAACTAACTTAAAATTAAAGTTTGATATATATTTAATATATTTTTTTAAATTTAATTGTTGAATAAACCGAAATAGACTTTTTACCGAAATAGTTGTTGAAATATGCAGTTGTTAGGCACTCAAAATAATCAATTAACGCGTTAAGTCTGCCATGTAATTAGTGTCTTTAAGAACATAATAGATTTTCAATAAGCTATTGTTGTGGTTGTGAGTCTAAGAAGTCACACTTAATGGGAGACTTCAATTTGTTATTAGTTATTGCTTATGAAAATGCAGTTAGCAGGATAAGAAGGAAATTTAATAAGCATGTTAAGAAGGAAAACAATAGTTTCATATTAAATTGAACAATGCACAGTAAATCAGCTTAGTTGCAATGCATATTTTGGCTTTTCATTGTTGTATAAACGGAGGCTTAATAATGGGATTTATTAGTCATTTCTCTAGTCAATTTCAGAAACCACATGAATATGCTCAGAAGTTTACCATCGCTGCTCAGGTGCTTCAGCTGTGGACGTAGTTTTACTCTGAGGACTATGTCAATGGTGTCCAGTTGCTGGCATGGCATTTGCTCAGATTGCCTGAGAGTTAAGTTTATTCAGGTTTATCCAATCAATCCTCCAGCTCTTGTTTACCCCATATACTATCTGGACATGGCGTTGAATGGCACAATACTAGGTCGTGTCCTCATCTTAGTACGCAGCGATTTGGCACCGAAAATGGCTGCGAACTTTCACCACCTGATCCTGCACTCAATGGGATTTGGCTATAAAGGATGTACTGTGTTTCAGGCCATGGCCAATAGGAGTATAACTACGGGCGACTTTCAATTTCAGAATGGACAAGGCGGCTATTCCACCTATAGGAATCGCTTCTTTAAGCCGGACGACACAAGAATGGCCCCAAAACGTGGCATGGTGGCCATGAGGTCCGTCGAGCAGTTACATTTCAAAGGCTTTGTGGGCAGCCAGTTTCAAGTCTTTCTCAGCGATTGTGACCCCTTTTCAGCAGTGTTTGGCATCATTGTCGATGGCATCAATGTGCTGGAAACAATTGCCAACACCAGTGGGATCAATGGACGTCCATTTCCCACCATCATCAACAATTGTGGCCAATTTCAACGAAGTAACTTCTAAGGAGATGCTAATTAATAATACTATATCATTATGCGTCATTGGAAGAATATATTAGTTGGAATCCTACTATTTAAAAACTTTAAGTATATAAACTATATGTATTTATTATTAATAAATGTATTTAAATGTCTACAAATCAAATAAAAATTATTGGTGAAATACTCAGATAATTTTGGCCAACAAATTAAATATTCAAAAAGAAATTTACCAAAATAAGAAAAAGTTTATAAAATATTCAATAATGTAAATTATCAGTGTGCCAAAAATCCAAAAGTTTTGATGTATATGATTATATAAATGTATAATAAACTTTATTGAAACCACTGAAAAACCAAAATTGATTTAATTAAGTGGATCTACCGAAGATATCATCTAAAAGACATCAACAATATCTTGAAAGCACAACATTAGTAAAAGAAGATCTTGGGATATATAAAATGAGTTTTCAACTTGCCTTGCTAACATAATATATTTGATAATCTTTCTAAAATAAACAAAATAAAGTTGAGTATGAAAAATTCCACTTTGTAGTATACTCAACAATTTAAATTTATTTAAAAATAAATTAAATTTTTTTTATAAAACTCTTACACAATGTTACATTTATAGAGAACGCGCGACATGCCAATGGAGGTTGTGTTGCCACGCCCCTAATTTGCATGTTTCTCTGCTATATTTATAGTAAGTATGATTGAATCTTTAGTTTCATTAACACCAGAATTTCGTAGCGTTATGCTGACAGCTGGGCTCGCATTGTTGATATTCATCCTTATCTGGGTAGCGAGCAGATTTCGCAGGAGGTCAGCTCGCCGCGATTGATAAACGTGCAGTGATTGCATGTCCAGGTGTTGGCATCCAAATCCATGGCATCGGCGCCAGCAGTGCCAGCAGTTGCCGCTGCACCGCTCGGATAACTAGTTGTCCCACTATGGATAAAGAACAGTTAGACACAATGTGACTATACTAGTCTATGTTTACATACCCGCTGCCTGTGGAGCTGGCCTGGAAAAGGGATTCGAGCAGTTTCCATACTTCCTCGCTTTTGAAATCAGCCGCCTTATTGGGATTCTTAGAGCGCACCGCCTCCAACAATGGTCCCATATGCTGACGCAACGGCAGCATATCCATTTTGTATAAATAAACCAGCAAGTGAAAGTCCGAAATGGCTTCGAGAAACTCCTCATCGGCCCAGGCCGATAGATAGTTGCTCAGCGCATTGAAATCCTGCAGGTGTCCATCAATGTAACGATTCTCAATGGGGAATGCTTGACGTTTATCATACTCCGTGAATGTGTACTGCGGCTGCAACGGTGTCGATGCGGGCACATCCACCAGCAGATACTCCACCGGCAATGGACGCGCCAGACGCTGAACCTCATTGCCATATTGATCCTTTTCCTGCAATACAAAATAAAAAGTGTATACCAATAAAGTTGCTAGCTCAAAGAGTTGTCCAACTTCCAACTGTCATAACTTGATCAAAACTTAATCGATTTTCAAGCGAAATGTCATTTTAGTCATGATTTGGCCTCTAAATTGATTCTGCATTCAAATTTTTATCATCTAGAAAATTTGATATATAATCGATACTAAGCCATCTATCATCCAATCTTCCATACACACCCCTTAGCATTTTTTCAAAAATTTTGATCTCCTATAACTTCATCAAAACTTAACCGATTTTCAAGCGGAATGTCATTTTGGTCATGATTTGGCCTCTAAATTGATTCTGCATTCAAATTTGTATCATCTAGAATTTTTGATATATTTTCGATACTAAGCCGTCTATCATTCAATTTTCCATACATACCCCTTAACATTTTTTTAAAAACTTTGATCTCCTATAACTTCATCAAAACTTAACCGATATTCAAGCGGAATGTCATTTTGATCATGATTTGGCCTCTTAATTCATTCTACATTCAAATTTTATTAAATTATTAAAAAAAAAAATTGTCGTCTAGATTCTACTAGATATGTATTTCGATGCTAAGGTGAAATTGAGCTTTACGGAATTATACAAATTAGATACTAAGCAATTACCTTGTAAAAGACATCCGGTACATATTGTTTATCGGTCGATTCACGTACGTATCCCAATTCTGGGGCATCTTTAGTGGGTATTAAGCAATTATCTCGCACTAAGGCCATGCACTGAGCGGACACAGCATAACCCTCCATGTGCACCTGCTTGGTTTGATCACCTGTGATGGACATAATAGACATAATAAGGATATATATCGGATAGTTATTGCATTCAGCACTTACCCGTCACACAAATGGTCACAAATTTAGAGCCGAAATTGCCATTAGCGGCATATTTACATGGATTAGGATGACGATTCTGCAGTTCGCCAGCAGTTATACATTCCTGGGCTGTGAGGAAGTGCGTCTCTATGCCGCGAATCTGTTTAACAGTACCAGCGCTAGCATCTTTTGTAATCAGATCAGTGAATATCCAGCCGATCTGTTGATAAATCATAGATAAATAAATACCCAATTGAGGCTGCGCTAAGCTGAACTTACTTTCTTAAGTCCCAATGCGCTGGCAACAGCATCCACCTCATCGGCACCCTCATCTGGACATATATTAATCGAATCGCGTGACGATTCCTGGGGCGGTTCATATATAGCCGCTACCTTGGCGCGTATGCCAAGTGGCACATCCGCATGCTGCTCATAAGTGCCATACAAATAGCCCATGCGCTGATGTCCTGTGGTCCGCCAATAGTTTAGAAAGCGCTCCACTATTTTGGTATTCTCAAACATGACATTATCAACATGACGATAGGTCTGACGATTTAGCGTTATTGCCGACGGTTGGCACTTGGAACAGATGCCCTTGGGCCACGGTGGATGCTCCCGACAGCCGGGCTTGATGCGGCAATTGATATCGTCGAACACAAAGTATTTGCCATGATCCATGCCCGATGTCTGCTTGCGTATGTACGAGTGAAATGATAAGTGCTTGATATTGTGCTCCTTCAGATAGCTCTCATCGTACGGCTCCAACGGTGAGCAGTGTACACAGCGTCCATTGGCATTATGATGGCAACTAATCAATATAAAAATAATTAATAACATTTATATTGTATCTAATACATCAATCAATAAGTCCCGGACCTAATAAAAATAAAGTAATAAAACACCAACTGTATAAAGGATGGAACTTTCATTAAAAAATATGGATTTTAGGGGGAGACTAAGTGAGTTATGTGTTATGTTGAATGACAACTTACAGTTTAGTATCGCGTTCACGTTTGATGGTGCCATCAGATTTGAACAGCTGTTGATCGACTTCATCTTCGATAATATTAAGGGAGGGACGTGTATTACTGATCTTATCGCCGGACTGTTTTGTCACGCTATTGAATGCCACATTCTCCATGGCTGTTGTGCTGGCGCGCTAAAAGATTTGATAATGAATAATAGAATATGTTTAAATATATATTAAAACTTACTCGTGATGAAGTGCCCGCTATTTGTTTTAAGTAAACCATATCGCCATGCTTCAGGGATGTGCCCACAAGCTTCGATCCGCTGGCATGCAACTCAGTAGCGAAATTTCGCTCCAGGAACAGACCAAAGCCATCGACCTTAAGGGAATTCTGCACGATGTCATAGAGCTGCTTCAGATTGGACTTGGGCGAGATCTCAATGCGCTTGATGCCCTCCGCAGACTGCACGCGTATTAGCTGTGAACAAACAGATATATATATTAGACATTTAATTGATTAGGATAGCAAATAGATCGATCACACCGATTGTTTACATAACACAAAGAGACGATGGCGCACAAAAGCATAGACGAAATTGCGCTTTCTGTATATAAAATTCTCAAGCAACAATGGAGCGCTAGCCATGGTGTTCTTCTTCTTCTCGTTGTTGTTGTTGGTTGTTGGATGTTGCTGTTGTTGTTGCAGGCGTAGCTTGAGCAGCTACTTAAGTAGCCTTAAAGGCTCGAAATTTAACAAATACAACTGAACACCATGCAGGCGCGCATTTGACTGTGCCCGGAAATTAAGATATGCATTTTTTTTGGCAATCTTTAAAAAAATGCAAGTGAAGCGTTTGCCAAGTGAGAGCAACGTCGATCTTCTCATGGTCAAACACTTGCCGCCTCCTCCGGCCTCCATCCTTCTCTCTAACTCTCTCTCCCTCTCACCCTCAGTCAGCAGCTCTGCTGCAAAATCTACAAGTCATTGTACCTTTGTTTGTGTGTCCGTCTGTCTGCGTCTGTCTTGTTGTTGTCGTCGTGGTTACGAATTTGCCATATATACAGACTAAACGACAGTCACTCAATTACTAAATATATGCACTAAATATCATGCAATCTTATTAAGCTTAATTATATACGTATTGAAAACACAAATCATTTTGCGGCACCAACAACAACAAAGCGATGCAAAAATTTCATTTGCCGGCGTTTTAAGCTATCAATATACTTAGCATGTTAACGCTAAGGCAGCATAATTTGCACTCACTGCACCACACATAATTTGTCATTCTAGTCTATTATTTATTGCATTTGGCCAATTGGCGTTTGAATTACTTACAATTTTATCAGACATTGCTTCAAAAAATTGCACTTCGAAGCAAATCAGTACTTGTCTACACACACACACACACACACAGTTGTCAACTTTCAGCAGTGCTGCCACCCAGCCCGAAAGGTTGCTCACAGAAAAAAAAATTAGCGATCTGGTAAGTCGAATTGTGAAACTTTTGGATTCAACTAAATTAAACTTTGATTTTACACAACATTCATAAAATAATTCGCCTCTATAATCCAAGCTTTAAAATTATCATAATTATAAATAAAAAACTAAACATACTTAAATTTCTATCGAGAATAGAAAATACCAAATGTTATTTTACCAATTAGCTATTTTATATCAGTGATGGGCACAGTCATTGTTAAAAATAAAACATCTATAAAACTATTCTATATTAAATGTTATATATATAAAATATATATATAGCACAGTTATGTATAAAACTATTTTATATTAAATGTTATATATATAAAATATATATAAAGCACAATTATGTATAAAACAATTATATATAAAACTATATTATATATAAAACAATTATATATAAAACTTTATTATATATAAAACTATATAATATATAAAGCTATATAATATATAAAACTATTCTTATTAAAAATTTTTTAGCTTACAAAATAATGGTTAATAATTTTTATAATTAGCTTATAACGATCAGCTTCTTATGCTACGAAGTTGCCCGCCGTTGCTGATCCGTCTCCTGCGAGCGCCGAACACCAAGTCCTGCCTACCGCCAGAAAGGCCGGCTTTTATATGCTGCGTGGGGGTCGTTAGCAGAGCTCTGTTATCTTAACAGTGCCAATGTGAGTTTAACATAGCCAATAAGAGTTTAACAGTGCCAAAGTGAGTATAAAATATTGATGTTAACCTAGCAGTGTTTAGTGGTAACATCGCTGGTAAGAGTGGCGGTCGGTCGACTATTACAAAATTTTAGTGCTGATAAATTGGATGGCGGCAAGTTCAAAAAATGGAAGGCGCCAACTCAAATTCATTTAAAATTTCTATGACTATTGGATAAATTTTACTATTTACTTTATTTTGTGCACTTTTATTTATATTTTAAGTTAATAATAAAGTGAATTTACAACAAACAAGCATTTTACTAGTGGAAGACTGCAAACTAAAGCTATTTTAGGAATTTCAATCGTATTTCAGATTTCCCATGCAGATGTACTTGATGTCCACGTAATCGTCGATGCCATGATGGGATCCCTCGCGTCCCACACCCGACTCCTTGACACCGCCGAATGGCGCTTCGGGCGCTGAAATTATGCCCTCATTGACACCGACCATGCCGACTTCCAGGCGCTTGGCCACACGGAACACCTGCTGCAGATTCTCACTGTAGAAATAGCCAGCGAGCCCACGTTGTGTATCGTTTGCCTTCTGCACCGCCTCCTCCTCGTCTTTGAACTTGATGATGGAGACAACGGGACCAAAGACTTCCTCGGTGTACAGTTGGGACGTTGGCGGCACATCTGTGACAATGGTGGGTGCATAGAAAAGCGGACCCAAATCTGGCAGCGCCTTGCCGCCCACAATTATATTGGCCGCCTTAGTGCGAGCATCCTCCACAAAACCGCTGACTTTGTCAAACTGCATCTTGTTGATCAGTGGTCCGATTTGGACATCACACGAGGTGCCGTCACCGATCTTGAGCGCCTCCACGCGTTGCTTCAGCTGCGTCACAAACTTGTCGTAGACGCCTTCCTGCACAAAGAAGCGATTGGCCGAGACACAGGTCTGTCCACAATTGCGAAACTTGGAGGCCATGGCGCCATCCACGGCCTTGTCCACATTGGCCGAGTCGAAGACAATGAATGGCGCATTGCCGCCCAGCTCCAAGCAGACACGTTTAATGCCATCGGCGGAGTCACGGAACAGCAGTTTGCCCACCTGTGTGGAGCCCGTAAAGGAAATGCCTCTGACATCCGGACTCTTGCAGAACAGTTGTCCAATTGGTGCCGCCTTATTCGTGGTTATCACATTGATAACGCCCTTCGGTATGCCCGCTTCCTCGGCCAACTTGGCCACCGCCAACGCCGTAAGCGGCGTATCCTCCGACGGCTTCACAACCACTGTGCAGCCAGCTGCCAAAGCGGCGCCTGCTTTGCGCGTTATCATCGCCAGTGGGAAATTCCAGGGCGTTATCAGTGCTGCCACGCCAATTGGTTGTTTCATCACAATTATCTCACGATTTGGCGTACTGCTCGGCACTATTTCGCCGTAAATGCGACGCGCTTCCTCGGCAAACCACTCAATGAAGGCATTGCCATAGATGACCTCGCCCTTGGCCTCATTGATCGGTTTGCCGGACTCGGCCGTCATTATTTCAGCGATCTCCTGCGTATGCTGCTCGATGAGTTTGTGCCATTTCTGTCAAAGATTTAAAAATATTTGAATTGCGCACTGTTACATATTGTGATACTGTTAACTTAACAGTGTCAAGTGTAACAGAAAACTGCAAAATGTGACACTAGATGGCGCTGCAAACTCAGCTGTTACGTTGCTACACATTTTTGTTTTTGTAGTTTGACATACTAGCTAGACGCACCTTTAACAGATTAGAGCGATCTTTGGCGGTCAGTGAGCGCCATTCCTTGGACTCGTATGCCTGCTTAGCGGCCTTAATGGCTCCCTGTGCATCCTCCACCGTCATGTTGGGCACATTGCCGATAACCTGTCCATTTGCCGGATTGCTGACGGCAAACGTTTCCTTGCTGCTGGCATCCACCCAAGCTCCATTCACCAATGCCTGCGTCTGCACCAGACTCGATAAACTGCGCATTCTGGCAACTCTTAATGCACTGAGACTTCGAAACATTGTGCGGTCAGCTGAGCTGCAAAACGTAGTGTAATTGGCAACAAATCAATTGTTGCTGTTGTTGTGCCGGCTTATCAACAATTATGTTTATCTTTTACCTTAAATGACAGGAGGTTTTGGGGACAACTTAAAGATAAGAATCAGAATCAGCGCTATCCAGTGTTATTCCAGCAATGTTACTATTTGCTTTGCGCTTGGTTTGTTTGATTGCTTTCAATTGATTTTGATTAGCGCAGTTTAGTTTCTAGTGGATTCCGCTAAGTGATAAAGGACGTGAAGCAAAGAACGCTTCTCTCTTTTACTCTCCACGCGCATGACGTCATGGCATATCGAAAATCTAATTTAGAACGACATTTAGATAATAATTAAGTAAGAGTTCTGTTATATGAATTATTGAGTGTCATTATTTGATTGACATTCAAAGTAATTAAATAATGTCATTTCAATAACAAACACACTCAAGAACATTGTGACGTCAGAGCGCTCTCATTAGAAGTCGAACAGGAGTAACCTTGAGAGAGAGAAAGCTGATTTACAAATGTAGAGCTGCCAACTTGTTTTAATAGTCAGGTCGCAACAAAAAACGGTCTGGCAGACTTGGTTCGCAAATTATGGAAATTCTATAATTATCTCGTTTTTTTATTTGATTAAAACAAAGTTAGTTAAACAACTTCTTTCCGAGGCACCACAAACTTCCAGCATTCATAAAAAAAAACACCTTTACTTTATTCAATTTTAACCCAAATTGTATATTATTTTGTTACTTTTTTGCAAAAAATTGCTAAATAAATAAAAAAATATGTTTGAATTTCCCTCCGTTTCATATTGTGATACTGTTAAGTAAACAGCAAAAACGAAAGGGGTCGCAAGATGGCGCTGCATACTAATCTGTTACGTTGTTACATAATTTGGTATTTTTGTAATTTGGTAACTTGGTCACTTAAAAATATAAAAATATATATTGTAGCAGTCAGCTTATGTCAGGTGAATCTCAACGGTCGTTTGTATTTGAAAATGCAACAGATCGAAAATAGCATGTTGCACGTTTAAAATACATTTGGTTGTGATTGCAGGCAGCGCCACTTGTTTGCCAGCTGCCAATGCCTGGGACAAAAACTATTCATAAAAACTTGACCAACGGTCTGCCTGGCTGCCTTTCGCTGCCTTTTGGCTCTTTATTTTGTAGTTGTTGTTGTTGTTGCTAACCTTTTTGTGTGCCATTTAGCTGTCGCTTTGCATGCAACGCCGCCAAGTCCAAGTGCTCCATTTATTATGCACAGCTATGGTCATAGATTTCACATATATGCCGATGGCAGGTTCTGGACTACTTGGTATGAGTATGAGTATCTTATTTTATCTTAGCCAAGCTACTGGTCATGCAGCCTCCAGTTGCAGTTGCAGACTATGCAATCTGTGTTGCAAATTTTTGTCAATAAATTTTGGCTGAGAATGCCAAAACAACAAGCGAAGCATCATAACTGTTAAGATAAGATTGCCTATAGATGCGATGCGATGCGGCTAAAATGAATTCAATTAGTTCTGATTTAAAACTAATTGAAAATGCGTCAACTAAACAAGGTAGTGCCTAGTTGCCAACTTGTTGTTGTAACTAGTTGTTTGTTGTTAGCTGGTTTGCTTGTTGGCCAGCAGCTCTTGACCATGGCCTGTCGATAGGTGTGTAAGTTATTTGTCTTAAGTGCTGCCGGTAGGCGTTGTATGTTGCCATGACTTTTATGATTATGGCCAAAATGTCAGATAAATAGCTAGGATTGCAGGAGGGAGACAGCGAGTTGGCCTAAACAGAGACAGAGACAGAGCTAATGAAGTTCTCTTACTGAATGGTTTTGGTTCGGACTTTAATGTCAATTTAACTGCACAATTGTGACATGTTAAATGCGCTGCATGGAATTTATAGGATCACCTCTTTATAGATAGATCAGATACAGACAATGCGCCTTTTGTTTAGCTAATTGTAATACGAAATCATAACACGCCATAAAAACGACACAAAGCAAAAGATATGAGACCGGTTCGGTAACCAGCAGCTGGTCAATGGACAAACAATGCTCTAAGGAACTCGAAGTTAAGAGTAAAGTAACAATAACAACAGCAACAGCAACAACAACAGCAACAACAGCAGATCAGCCATAAATCATGTTTGGGAACACGTTCCTGCCTTTCTTTCAGTGCACAAGAACAAGATGAGGAAACATCTGTTGTTATTGGACTGTAGCAGCTTTCCTTAAGGACAATGGAGCAGGACTTGCTGCAAGCTTAGGGCGCAAAACTGGTTGCCTGCCACAGATAAAAGTAACATGATCGAGGATCATGCTTGGCAGCTGCCTGTTGCCAACTTAAGCGCCGACAGGAGCACAAAATGGCCGACAGGAGCGGCCACAGGATAATAGCTTTGCCAACGCCAATTCCTCCTGCTGCTGCCTCTGCTGCTGCTGAGTCACCTTGGCACGTGGTGAGCTCCTTGACAATTTGCAGCTGCTCCTTAACAGTGCTGCCAACAACAGAACTTTAACAGACTTTAAAAATAGCTAGAAAATTTGCAGCTGCTCCTTAACAGTGCTGCCAACAACAGAACTTTAACAGAATTAAAAAATAGCTAGAAAATAATACAGGCTTACTCTGCATTTAATAAATAAATTATGTTAACAATGTTTAGCATAAGAATCGAAATGTGAAAATCTGTTAATAAGAAAATTCTTGTAGTGCTTAGATATAATATAATAAAATTAACTTAAATTCATTTCACTTTCAGGCAGAGGCTTGAGCAACTTCGAACTGTCATAACTTTGGCAAAACTGTACCGATTTTCAAGCGGAGTGTCATTTTGATCATAATTTGGCCTCTAAATTGATTCTGCATTTAAATTTTTATCACCTAGAAAATTTGATATATTTTCAATACTAAGCCTTCTATCATTCAATTTTGCATACATACCCCTTAACATTTTTTCAAAAACTTTGATCTCTTATAACTTCGTCAAAACTTAACCGATTTTTTTTAACATTTTAACATTTTTAACATTTTTTTGAAAACATTGATCCCTCATAACTTTATCAAAACTTGACCGAATTTCAAGCGGAATATCATTTTGATCATGATTTGGCCTCTAAATTGATTCTGCATTTAAATTTTTATCATCTAGAAAATTTGATATATTTTCGATACTAAGCCATCTATCATTCAATTTTCCATACTTATCCCTTAACATTTTTTCAAAAACTTTGATTTCTTATAACTTTATAAAAAATTGTCAAGCGGAATGTCATTTTGATCATGGCTTTGCCTTTTAATTGATTCTGCATTACAATTTTATTAAATTCAAAACAAAAAATTTCAAGTAATGTTATTTTGGAACGTTTTCAGTACTTTTGTTAAAACTAGCGGGAAAATAGCTAAATTGACAGCACTGCTCAAGACGCAGCTGTCCATAATTTTGACTCTCGCTAACTATCCCGTTTCGAGTCCTGCAATGCAACACGTGATTGCTTGACTAGCTTAATTATTATTTACCTTGCCTCAAGGTTATGGCATTATTATTACTATTATTGTATACCCAACTAGATTATTATTTCATAATCTTGCCCCTTCCATGCTTCATCCCTCCTCTTTCCCTACCTTATGTAGTCTTAATTGTGTGTGATCTACTTTCGATATGCCCGACATGTTCTGGCATGCAATTGTTGCCCCTTTTTTTCCTATAGCCAGCCTTGTTGTCCTTGAGATTGGAACGGGGCCAAACCCTATAAACGATGCGTATCCGTTGTTTGAAACCGCGCAACCCCAATTGAAAATCAAAAAATAATAATTACGCACTCACACACGAATCTATGAGTTTCCTTTTTGATTGTCATCTTCCTTATTCACGTTTTCCTTCTTCTTTTCTTTTTTTTTTTGTTCCTGCTACGCATAATCTTTGCCATTGAAATCGAAAATCCAAACTGCGCATTCCCTTCCAAATGTCAAAGTCGAAATTTGGTACAATTATTGTGCCATGTTCGCATTGTTTGTAGTGCGTTACTCATCTCCAAACTGGATTCGATGTGGGGTTGTTTTTATTGTCAAACAGTCGAATCATTTTACACTGAACAAAAAGTAATAGAAAGCTATCCTAACCTCAAAGTGCTCTACCTTATTTAATGAGTGTTTTTTTTAGTAATTATTATAATTTTAAGATACCAAATAGTTTTATTTATTTAATTATTATTATATATTATTTTTAATGAGTTTTTTCTTCAGTAATTATTATAATAATAAGATACCAAATATTTGTATTTCATTTTATTGAGTGCTTGGCACTTTAGTAAATAAACTTATTTTACGAATTGTGTCTAAATTTATCCATTTCATTATTACTAATATTCTATACTTTATTTTAGCAGTCTTTTATTAAACTGTTAGCATTTAAGCTGCTGTATAGTCAAATCTTAGTATTTTCTTGAATACCTGTTGAAAACAATATAAAAAATCGTCTATAACTTTACCTAATCCAAATGTTTATTACTTATCAATATCGACAAAAAAAATATTCTAACAACTATTTGCATAGTGTAGACAATTTCATGTATTCCCCCGAAAATCTATTAAAAACTGTACCAAAAAATTGTTTAAAAGCGCGTAAAGCTCGTTGAAAAGCAATCAAAGAAATGAGAATTACGCATCGGATTAAATATTACTTGCATATATAATTTATGCAACCCCAATGAAAAATTTTTGGGCATCTCGTAACGCATATGAAATTGGGGTGGCATTGGGATGCTCAGGATTGTGGATACCATAAGAGAGAGTGGTTAGTTTTGGGTTGGAATTTGGAATTTGCGTCGTCAGAGTTTCAGATTCTCACGCTTGCCGATATGTTTTTGCGCAGCTTCTTGGTCCTTGCTGTTGTCCTTGTCCTTGTCCTTGTTATTGTCGGTTTTGATTTGGGTAGGCCTTTTTTTCCATGGTTGCATTGCGCCTTTGTGTCTCGCGGACTTCCTGAGAAATTGCTCCATAATTATGCCTGTCTTTGTGTGCGTTTTTTTTTTTTTTTTGCTCTAGGCCAAAATGCATTCATATTTAAATTTCGCTTTTCTGAAAAGTAATTGCAACAATAAGGTTAGTCCTGTGACATTTCCGTTTAATTGTTTATGCCCTTATTTGATTCACTTCGATCGTAGCGCTTCCCGTACAAGTCTTACACGTGTAAACTAACTAAAGATCTTGAGTAGAAATTTTTGGGATCATCATTAAACTCAAGTCGGCAGCTGTTGCCTTTTGTCTTATTTTTGCCAACTTTATGCGATTTCTTAACGCATAAACATATCAAATTACGATCGCATTTTGCGAAAAATAAGAGAATATCAAAACCGGAAGTTTTTAAATCAAAAACAAAAGCCCGCTTCAGCATTTTAGACTGCTTTATTTTTGGTTGCTTTTCAAATATATTTTTCTGTTTTTTTAGTTTTTTTCTGATGCATTACTGCAGCCTCCCGTTTTGCCCTTGATCTTCAGATCGCCTAAAGGATGCTTCTTCCCGTGATATTTTGAAAAGCGCTTCGACTCGCTTGAATTGCCTTCAGGCCTGTAAACACAATTTCAGTTACACTTTTCGAAGCGTTTTGTTTTTGTTGAACAAACATGGGATCGCACTGCAAACAGCAAGAGATCTGCAATCTTTCGATCCGACGATCGACGATCTTCGTTCTTAAGATTAAGATCAAGTTCATTGACGCCCATTGAGTTGTTGACACAGCATCACAAGTTGTAACTGATTTTTAATCACAGTCCGAGCTGATCTTGGCCTAAATGTATGACTTTAGGATGTATAACTTTTAGGAGAGATCTACCTCTTTAAACATCTCGAAAGCTCTCTAGTAAAATTATACTTATATGCGAAAAAAAGAGACTTTAGATTCTTTTTTATTACAAATTTATCTGGGAGTAACGAGTAACGAGTAACATATTAATCAGGGACAGAAATAATGATTATTTTGATCCCAAATTTTTTTTGTTAAGGCGATTTCACCATGATTTTAAAATTTATGATTTTTATAATTTTACTCTTAAAAAATCATAATTTTTGAGCAATTGAATAAAACTCATGAAATAATCATTTTTTTCATTATAAAACTCATAAAATAATGATTATTTCTTAGGGTTTATTTTTTTGACTATGACTTAGATTTATTTTTTTGATCAAAAATAAAACTCAAGTTTCAATTTTGACTAGGAATATATAAAGTAGATTTGTCCATATTCCTTAGAATAAGTCAAAATAACACCTTGAGTTTCTTTTTGATTCAAAAATAATGATTATTCCTAAGTTTTTTTTTTGTTCAAAAGAAATCATAACTTAAATAATAAAACTCATAAAATAATGATTATTTCTTGAGTCGTATGATAAAACTTAAAATGATTACAGTCCCTGATTTTTTTTTTATTTTAAGAAAGTGAACTTAGCGAATGACATTTTATCTCGAGACTTGACATATTACTGTGTTAGGCCTTTAAAAATGCTTGAATTTTTAGCTTTACCAGTCTATGTATTGCCATTATTTTTCTAGAGATCTTAATCTGTCTCTTCAGTGCGCTTCCCATCGATAAAAAGATCCATTGCTATGATTATAGCAATTTGCACCTTAAAAATCTAACAAATTCGTTCGCTTTAGAAAATAGGCAGCTACTGCTGATCTATGGATCGATGGATCGATCAATCTGAAAGATTTGTCTACAGGGTAAATGAATTGTATAATCTTCCTGACATGAAAGTGATAAGTCCAAGGCAGATACTGGTAGCTATCTTTTAGCAGACAGCTCCTTGGGTTGTTCCTTTGTTTTTTTTTTTTTTTTGGTTCTGTTTTTGCTAAGCCGCAAGCAAATTTGCGCTGCGCTTGAGATCAATCATTGCAGACTGAAGAAGAACAGAAGAATAAGAAGAGTCTTATAATAAATCAACGGAAACGTTTTGTTGCCATGTAATTTTTGTGTGGCACAGGACTTTTTCAGCTAACATAGCATGTCCTTGTTGCAGCAGGATGTCCAAAACCGAGTCCGAGTCCGAAACTGAGATCGACTGTCCTTTGTCTTTCTATTGTGCTGAATTTGTTGTATTTTCTTTCGCTTCGTTTCGTTTGTTGTTTGCATTTCGAAATGCAAAATATATGGAGGTGAATTCGGGTACCAGGTGCAGATCGAGACAAATATACGAGTATTTGCTTTTAAAAGAGAATTGTGTGGCGATCTCAGTACGATATGCAAACATCTGCCTGATCCTCCATTCAGTTTAGTTCAGTTTCAGTTCACTTCTTGGCTGACTGTACTTCAAGTTATATCGCTTTACAGGTGCATAGTTCATATATAGTCGATCATCAGTCATCAATTTGATACGTGTCTGCTACCAAAGTGTAAATACCGCCCAGAGGGGATATCGAAACTAATCAGCCGACACCTGTTATTTGGATGATATTAGTTTCTCTACGTGCGCAACTCGCGATCTCAAATTTATAACCCTAAATAATGATCTGTGTTCCATGATCCATGGTCCGTGTGTGTGGATTTTTCTACTAAGAAAAAGGATGTCTGCTGGCAGAAACCTGTTGCCAGCAAATAAATTCAATAGGAGAGACTCACTCAGTCACTGATCTCAGTCTAACTGATCGAGAGTAGAGCCTGGAGCAGGTAGACAAACTGATTGTCCTGTCTGCCGGATTAGCATTAAAACAGCACAGAAAATTCAAAAAAAGGATCAAGAATTGAGTGCAACGAGCCTTGGCTCTAAGTAGCCAGCTTATTGTAAGCCAGAGCACAACGATCGACAAAACTAAACCCCGAACTGAACTGAAGATCATACTCATACCGAATACTCAGGCGGAAGTAACAGCTGCGTCTTGTAAATGCATTTTGGCTGGTCTGAGACAAATGTCTGAGAGTCTCTTTTTGAGACTTGGCAATTATGCGCAGCTGTAAGATCGAAGATCGAAAAGGATCGAAAGCTTCGCTCCCACACACAAAAAGGCCCAAAGCTTAGGTGCTTCCCCAGATTCTGTGGTTAAAAGTTGTTTTCTTTTATTTTTATTTTGTATTTTTTTTTCGAGTCAGTTGTCGACATCGTCGCACCTGTCGCACAATTTATTTTACGCCAAGAAGTGAAAAGCCCAAAAGCAAAAAAACCACCAAAAACCAAAAAAAAAAAAAAAAAGAATGAGTAAAAAAACAGTTGCTTGATGTGTAGCGCATATCCGTTTGTCTTTAGCTTCCTTTTCGTAATGACGACAAACCAAAAGAAGCAGCTGCCAGCATCAGTCCAAAAAGAAAACCAAAAACAAGTATATAACTATCTTTGGAGTGCCAAAGATTCAATACCCTTGCAGACATCTTGATTCAACTGTAGCAGTTGACTTTATAGCTTCCTATTTATTTCGATAATTTTCTTAAAAAAAAAGGTTCTGTTTTTCACAATCCAGTTAAATTTTAACTCAAATATTTTTTAAATTTATTTAAAAAATTTTTAAAAGAGACTAGACTATTTATATCCAAGCGATAGATCAAATAATTCTGTGAGGATCCACAGAGCGCAACACAATTTGTAAAGTAATTATAGTACCCACTGTTAAGGTATACAAAAAAAGGAAAAGAAACCTGGTTCAATGCATCCTCCAGATCGTCAGATACTAACATACAGAAATACAAAGAAACGAACCAAACTGATCTTTGCTTGTAATTTGCAATCGTTCACATGTTGTTCTTGTCTGATTTTATTTGCTTTGATATGCTTTTTTGTGATCATAAAGTTGCCCTGATCACTTTAAGTAGCTTTTGCGTTTATAAAATTGCCGAAATTTACGCAAACTGTCTCACAGTATGAAAAGATCTCATTCCTCTCTTCTTGCTGGCTGTGAGAAATGAGAAACAAAAGATCTTGACGATCGCTCTGATTCACCAAAGGGGGCTGTAGATCAATGTCACGTTTATGTTTTGATCAAATTTATAACTTTATTAAAAATATAAACGTATGATGCACAGCTCTTGGATACGCTGAGTTACGTGGAGTCTGCGATCGGTTCAAGTTCACATTGATCGGTCAACTTATTGCTACTGTATGCGAATATCAAAAGTCGCAAGATCAATACTTTTTCAATTATTTTTCGGAACGAGCTGAAGATATTGGAAAAAGTATTTTGTTAGTTCTCGTAAGTGATAGACATTATGAAGATCACTATGATAATCACAAGATCATATCTTTATTATGAAAAACAACATCATATTTTTGAACTGAAGAATATTAATAAAAATTAAAGTATAAGAAGTGACAAGATCAATAGATTTGTTTAAAGTGAACTTTTAAAATAAAAATCTATTCTATTAAGATCGAGGATCCCTAATCAATCTCATATGGAAACTGTGCAAGTTTATTATGAAAAACAACATCATATATTTGAACTTAAGAATAAGAGTGAAAATTAAAGCATAAGAAGTGACAAGATCAATAGATTTGTTATTTCACTTATATCGAGGATCCCAAATCAAGACGCTTTTTTTTATCCTTTTCGTTTCCATTCTAGCTTCTTAAACTGAAACTTTAGGTAACAAATTGAGTGATGTGTTAACAGAATCCAGTACATTCTATGCTAGACTGGATGTTAACCCTCAGTTGGATTCGGGTGACGAAAATAAATTGCCTAGAAAACATAAACAAATTACAAGCAATTAATAAAGTAGTCGCATGTGTTTGTACTTTTGGCAGTTAGTGTGCCATGTAATGGCCCATTTGATGGGTTACAGCGATAACCGATGTCAGAGGGTACATATGTATATAGGGTGGCGGCATGTAAACGACAATGTAATAGCTACCCAAAACCCTGAGACATAGACGAAACCCATCAGTCGAATGGTTCAAAGGTGTGAAGACAGTTTGCAGATTAGACAATTTGCCATGGTTCGTTAGGAGTTTCGATGGCATATGGAAAATCAAAACATAATTTCAAACGCTTCAATGAATCTGCAACAAGGGGGCAAAAGGGAAACCTTGAACCTGGGTGGAAATGTTACCGGTTTTTTTCTTTTGAAAGAGGAGGCAAACTAGTTTCTCAGCTGGATCGCAACTTAACATTTGCTTTACCTTTAGAATTCTGTTTACCTCTCTCTTTCTCTCCATGTGTGTGTGTGTGTGTGTGTGTGTGTGTTGTGCTTTCTTTGGGCGAGACAATGAGGTTCATTAGAAATGCAGAGGCACACACACATATACACACACACTCTTAAAGGATCACAAAGGGTACAGCTGCGTCTTTCAACTTTGAGCTTTGCCACACGAAATCAATTGGCATTTCGTGTCGTGCCACTCACAGCAGCTGTTATCCTGTATGCCGCATCCTTTTGTAATTATCAACAAGCTGGGCAAAACGCAAGGGGAGCCAAAAGGGAGCCATGTTAACCCTCTAAACCCTAATCATTGAAATATTGTACAGAAATAAATCAAATAACTTTTCCTAAGATGAATTTGGACCTTTGAATTCAAAAATGAGCTCAGAAATTGTGTAAAAGATTTCGTTTACCTGTAAGGTAACAATATTTCAAAAAATTATAAAAATGTTTTTAGTGATAAAATGCTCAATTTTAATATTTTAAACTCGAAATAATGAACAGAAGTAAGATAAATAAATTTTCCTAAGATGAATTTGGACCTTTGAATTCAAAAATGTGTAAAGATTTCGTGTAGAAGATTTTGTTTACCTGCAAGATGACAATACTTCAAAATATTATAAAATATTTTTTTTGTAATAAAATGCTCCATTCTAATATTTTCACAAATATGCTATTTAATTTGGTCAGTAAATAAAGCTGACTTTCAAAGAAAGAAAAAATAATAAAAATTGATGGGTTATTTTTCGAATTGTATTAATTCAAAAAAAAATTTCATTTTAAAAGATGGAATTTAAGGCCAAAAAAATTACAAGTACCGTTAACAGCTTCTGAGAGATTTTAAGCCTTTGCAAATGATTAGATATATTTGTAAGCAACAGTCAAAAAATATTTAAAAAAATATATATATATATTAAAAAATGATTTACTTATTTAGAAATTGTAATTAAGCGGATGAGTGCCTTGAAGCACTCTTGGGTATTAGAGGGTTAAGTCTGAGCCTGAGACAAAGATAGCCGCAGGCACGGGTTAAACTCATTAAAGCCAACTGTGGCCGGCTGTGGTCTGTGGATTGCGTACAGTTGTTGCCAAACGCAAGCTGATCGCCCAATGATGGCCCAGCTCTGTCGATGCTATGACGATCTGTCGTTTTGTCTGTCCAGTCTGTCAGTTTGTCAGCTTGTCAGTCAGTCAGTCACTCGGTCAGTTTGTCAAACATGCAGTCATTCCTGCACAGTTGCCTGTTGCAACTGTTTGTCGGCCTCTTGGCCATCACCTGCCATCGACAACGTTCGGACTCTTTTGGCCATGTGTGTCTGCTCACGCTGTGTGTGTGTATGTATGTGTGTGTGTGTGTGTGTAAGAGAGTGTGTTTGTGTGTCTGTTAATGTGTTTAATGATGCCTGTGCCATTCGCGCAGTTATGCTAAATTGCAGCTCTGGCTGCCCCAGCAATCCACTTCACTCCAATCCACTCAACGTGGTGGCACATGTCGCTGTTGCTGCCACCGCTGTTGTTGTTGCTGTTGTTGCTGTTGTTGTTGTCACTGCCTCGTGCGACGCGTCATCGATTGTCCTGTGTATGCGATCTGCGGGCTTCGTTTCCTTGGCTCTCTAGCCACGCGCCTTGTCCACTAACAACAACAACAACTAGTAGTAGAAAAGGTTTCAGTTAAAAGAGCCCGACAATAAAAGACCCTGTTGGAAACACAAAGATTCTGCAATCTTCTTCTGAGACCGATATTTTTATAATAGATTTTGATCAATTTTTTAACCTTTGGTAGGTCAAATATCGATTTTTTTAAAAATATATTGGCCTAATATTTTAAATCATTATTTCTATGGGAAATAAAAGAAAAAAGTGCCAAGAAAGGTACATTTTAGCAAGTATAAAAAAATATATTATAAGATATATTTGGAAAAAAAAAATGTGCAGTCCCTATTAAAATTGTTTGGAGAATCTGTTTGCATAAAACATTTTTCGTTTAATCCTTAGGGAAAAAGTTAAAAAAGTAGATTTTTACATAAATTCATTTTTACAAAAAACAAAATAACCGTTTCTCAATCGATTTTTTCTTCTTATAAAAACAATTTGAATCGACTCGAAATAAAATCGGAAAATCGCAGCTCTACTGTAAGCTTTGTAGGCTGTAGCGCCAGTATTCTCTTCTTATTCTCAACTCAATAAGCCCTTTGCCATTTTAAAGGTACAGGGTGACAAAAACTACAACAGAAAACTCCCGATCGAAATAAAACTTTCCACATGATTTTTACCTTTTGTGCATTCTGTATTCGGACACCCTTTTACCAACTTACTCGTAAGTTGCTTGCAACTGCGCCTTGGGAAAGCACCTGCCAACATCATCAGCAGCAGCAGCAACCTAAATGTGGGCTGCCCTAATGGAGTTGTCTTGCGGGTCTGGTTGATTCGGTTTTCAGGATTCAAGATTCGGGTATTTCGACAAGTCCAGACTTTATTTCTGCTGCAGGCACGTCACAATAATTACTAAAATTTTTGCCTAATTATTTTCATATTTTATTTAAACTCTGGGCTGGATGTGGCAATGCCACTGGCAATATCAAAAAAGGGGGCATGTCTTTGTCATTCATTAGGAACTGAGGTGCCATTATAAAGGCACAAAAAGTGCCAAACGTTTAAAAGAAATGTTTTTAACATGAAAAAAAACTCCAATTCCTTGTTTCTTACTTCACTATCTTACTGAATTAAAACTTTAAAAGAAATCCCTTTGAATAGGTTTGTAATTTCAAGGATCAAACGCATTTCCACAATGTTCCATAACATTCCATTCGCAAGGGCTTGCAGGGCATAACGACTTCGGCGCATGCGCAAACCAAAACTCCTAACGAAAGATCGATGAGCTCCTCTTTGTAGTTTGTAGCGAACTCTGCTTCTGCTGCTGCCGCTGCTTCTGCTGCTACCGCTGTCGTTGCTGCTGCCTTTTGTCGCTGAGCGCAGGCAAAGCAACAAAAAAAAAAGTCCGTTATAATGTTTTGTTCTAGTGATGGCAGCGTGCCGATGTATGAAGTGCTCTAGTTATATATGTAAGTATATAATAAAATTTCTTATTAAATATTCAAAATACATTTAAATTAAAAATGAATTGTGCACAATCATATGTAACACATATATCGTGCTCTTATTGAAATATCGGCACGCACTCGTCACTACTTTTGTAGACGTCGCATCTTTGCCTGGCAGGCTGCTTGCGTCGCGTCGCTGCCTTCTCGAAAGCAGCAGCAGCAGAGCCGAAGCAGCAACAGCAGGAGTTCTTCTTCTTCTTAGGCTGAGCGACTGACGCTTTCGAGCGACGTTGTCGCTGAAGCAGGAATCAATTGCGCGCGCACCATCAGCGAGGACGGTTGTGCAGAAAAGAACTCTTAAGAAATTCTCTCTCTTGCGGTGAAAATGAAATGATCTCTTCGCTCGTGTGTTAAACTTTGGTTCGCGACGCTGTTAAGGTTTGAAGTTATTTGTGTGTGTGCGTATTTGTATCTGTGTGTTTTTATTTGTTAACTACAGAACCGTTACTTTAAAATGTAAGGCGAAAAGACAAAGTGAAAAGAAACTAATTGTGAGTTAAGTGCAAAGAGACATGCAAAACAAAATATGCCAAAAAAAAAAAACAACATTTCGATTTCGATGCAGTTGAACTGCAGTTGAAGTTGCTGCAAAGTTTACAACCAAAAGAAAATAAAAATAAAGGCTACGCAGATGCAGTTTTGAAGTTTACGGAATTGGTGGGTGCGGCGTTGTTGTTGTTGCTGTTGATCTTGAACTCACGTTGAGGCCAACTCCCCAGCATGGACCTAACGGTGCAGCAAGTGCAGCAGCACGACAACCAAAAGACGACGACGACGACGACGACGACTGCGACGTCGACGCTGCTGCAGCCATTGCATTTCTTTTGATTGCTTGTGTATCATCTTCGGGGATCTTGGCAAAACGCCTTCGCCTTCGTCTTCTTCGCTTGCGCCTGCGCCCACTCGTTCGCTAAATTTTCGTCGCCGAAATGGTTTCTAGTTGTTTTTTTTCGGCGATGAAGAACAAGACGGCAACGCTGCAGACGTAAAGACTATGCACTCAAAAGGTAATCTTATGCTAGAGTATAAAACTGCCGTTAGTTTTTATGTTTAACCGTTTGACGTTTGGGTGCAGCAGCCATTGAGACGACGCTCTCAAACATTTAACAGCCTGTACAAAGTCCAAATTCCGTATGTTATGTTTGACCATCACCATCATCAACATCAACTAACTGACGCTTTGCCAGTATGACATTCAACATTCACACAGTGCTTTTTGCATTTAAGCTTATGACGCAATAAATATCTGACAAACAGAAGTGGCATGAGTTACAGCGAGGAAGAGAGACAGAAGAGAGAGAGTTTACCCCTTCGGCGAGGTTTTAACGACGCAAAAGCTGATTGCTATGTGAAATGCAAGGGGAAGGGGGTCGTCGCTTTGGTTTGTCTGTCAACAAACAGTTTGGCCAGGAAATTCTTTTAACAAAATCATAAATATATATTTTTTATGAATTCTTATTTTATATCAAAATTTATTTTTATTTAATTTAACTATTCAACAAAGTGCTTTGACTTAAACATAAAATTATGCTATATTTTTAACTTATTAATTTATTTATTGAATTGAAATATTTTTAAATATAAAAGCAAAAAAAATTGTAAATTTTGGTTTGTCAAAACAATTTTTTGACCAACTGTTTTAAAGAAGCACAAAGAAGTAGTTCATTGTGCCCCAGAATTTTGTGGATTATGACTCATACTCACCCCCAACGGCATACGATATTTAACATTACATACTTTATGCATTTTGCGCGCCAAAGCAACGAAGGCAAACACAAATGGAGCAGCGAAAGGGCAACCTAGCAGAGAGAGAGAGAGAGAGAGAGAGAAGGAGAGTAAGAGCGAGATCCAAAATCACGTGTGTTGCCAAGTTTGCTCAGTTTTTGCACTTTTGCTTTGCGTCACAGCTTCTGCGCTCATTCCTTGTCAGCGCCTTCATTATTATAATTTTTATTGCTTATGCATAAATCAAAATACATATATACATATATATGTATGTATATTTCATACATACTTTTTTATATTCGTATAAAAAAGCACCTTTTTCGCCGCCTGCACTAATTTCGCAAAATGTTGCTGCTGATCCTTTTCTTTTCTTTTCTTTTTGTGTTTTTTTTTATGTGTTGCGCGCATTTCCGTTACGGATTTTTTTTTATCTTCTTTGAGCTGGCTTTTGTTTTTGTGCCAAATCATTGCCGTATAACATGAAACATGAAATGTCTGTGGTTTGCATACAAATTCATTAGTGCCGCGGTGCAAATGGTGATTGCAACAACAACTACAACGACGCCGAAGACGCAGTTGAGGAACTGACTGACTGACTGACTGGCCGCTGCCTGCCTCCTTCTACTATTGCTATCCTTCTTCCTCCACCTCCCACACAAGCATGGAGCCAAAGCTTTTTTCTTGCTCTTTTTTTTGGTTCGCATTTCTCAGAATTCTGCAGCGCACCTTTGTTACAGACCGGCAAGAACTTGGAAGGAACTTGGCAGGAACTCACACGGCGTTACCATGTTGTTGTTGTTTTCCTGGAATTGTCTTTGATGCTCCCTTTACTGTTCTCTAGAGTTTAGACTGTTGTTTTTTACACTAATCTTAATTATAAGCTATCGATAGATACTAAGATACTTTGTATTTTCCAAAAAAAAACCTCTTAACGAGGTAATACTTTAGTGACGAAAGCCTTTCCAAGCCCTAAAACGTCTGATATCCAATTTTGTGACGAACAAAATTCAATTTAAAATATAAATTTAAATTTAAGTCCACAGTGAGAGTATTTCAAACCACTGTAAAGTTAAATCTTTTCAGAATTTCTATTTGCTAGAATCTTTCAAGAACTAAAGTTCCATATCATGTTCTCTTTTAAAACAGTTTAACCTTTTATCAGACTTGACAAACTATTGTGTGTAAAAGAAATGGCAACACAATCCCAAAAGGTTTGTTTTCCAGCTCATTTAGGGCTGTCTCTTATCTTAAATCCATCTCTATTAGGCACTCCACATGATCCAGATCATTGCCTATAGATCAGATCTATCTCACATAAATTAGGCGCAACTTCAACACTTTTCGCTGCGACAAGCGAAGAATTTATGAAGTTTAAATTATTTCTTTCTTATTATTTATTTTTTTTTCTGGGCTGCCCTTTTTCTTCTGCTTACTGTGTAACCCAAAAATGTGACCCGAAACTCGTTCTGCACGACAATTTGGACACTAATTTTGGGGCTGGCATACCCAAATACAGTTGTCGGTAAAATTTTATTGATCTTCTGCGCAAAAATATAAAATTGTTTCATGGTCGTCGGTCGTTGTTGTTGTTGGCAACGAAATCGAAAACGAAACACAGCTTGGAATCGAATTGAAAACTCCAGGACCATAGAGGACCGAGAATTGGAACTTGGAGTTGAACTGCAGACGACGATAACAACAAAAACAACATCAAATACTCTGGTTTAGGAGCCACTGTCCGGAGCAGCTGCCGGAGATCGCCAAAAAGGGCAGCCGAAAAATATTTTTATCTTGATATTTTCTGTTTTTTTTTTTTTTTGTTTTAGTTTTTTTTTTTATTTTCTTTGCTTGTTCTAAATACGCCAAGAGTGGCTTTTGGGGCATAAATATATGTCTTTAGTGTGGCATGTCTGGTTGCGTTTTCGGAACTTGGTAAATGGGCCACTGGACGATCGAGACGGCTAAGAGGTTGACGAGGAGCCAAGTTTTGTTCGAGGAGACGCTGCTATACCCAAATGTCCGAATGTCCGAGTGCCGACCGTCTGCCAAAATTCATGGAATTAGTTAACGATTAATGATTGGATATTGATTTCGCTTGTTTCGCTCTCGACTCGCAGATACAAATACGAGTATATATACATATATATATAAATACTCTATACATGTGTATTTCTCGCATTTCCCCAATTTAGTTTGGTTAAACAGCTAGTAAATTTGTTATTTACAGCTTTTTCTCTCAATTTTCCGATCTCTCTCTCTCTCTCTCTCTTTGTTAATTAAATTAGCAATATTTTTATTAGCTTGACGAACTTTCTTCTTGCATGGTTTAACCATTTTATCTTTACGATCGTCACTCGCATAAAACACCAAATGGAAAGGGGCAATGATCAGAGAGGGGAGAGGAAGGGGCATGGATATTAGAAGAGGTTGATGAAACAGCTTCCCAGGTAGTTAAGTCCGCTGCGATCTGCTTATTTTTTTTTTTTTGCTTCTTTTATTTTTATTCATCGCCGCTTCCTATGAAACTTAATTTGTGGTGTTGCTCCTTAGCCGCATATCAAATTGGCGCTATCGAATACCTACACACACAAACACACACACATGTACACTCAACAATGCCCCATATAACTATGGGGCAACCTTCTTAATAATAAGCGTCTACAAAATTTGCTTAGCTCTTTGAAATTTGAGGCTTAAATTCCTCAAAGATCTTTTCTAAAACTTTGCTTATACGATAGTCTCACACACACACACACACACATTGCCAATATAATTGGAACAGATTTAACGCCACGTTGTGCACAAGCTCCGAATCTTTTTAAAATCTCGGTCGGAAATTTGTGTGAGAACTTTCGGAGATTTGAGGCTCCATCTTAGATTCTACAAGTATGCTGCGGATTATAAATTTTTGGATGCTAATGATTTGCTTACTGACTTGGCAACAAGCTCCTCTTTTTCCTGCTGTGTGAGTGTGTGTGTATGTCTGTAGGCCTATTAATTGCATTTTAACCAAAGCTGCTTGGCCTTTAGGCGCTCAGCAGGCTTTAGTAATTGAGTTGTTAGCCATTTAGTTGTGTGTGTCCCCCCCAAAGTGTTCACTGTAATCGTACCACTGTGCCGTCAGTTGAGTAATTTTGATTACTAACGAGGCAAGCACTTGTTGCATGTGGCATGGCTTACATTTCAAATGGAAATATCTTTTATTCTTTATCTTCTTGAGTAAATCGTGAAATGTACTTTCTATTTATTTATTGACGCAAGAACTCTACTTAATTAAATGATAAAATTTTATAACTTGAAGTCATGTAATTTCATAGCTGTAAATAACTGTTGGAATTTAGAGAGATTTTGGCTTATTCCAACTCCCAAAATAAGGAATTTATATGAATTTAAGAAGAATGCGATTTAGCTTTATACTGCTAAAGCTATTTTAAAAAAGGCTTTAAACAAGGTCAGTTCAGATATAAAGTACATATTTCTTGTGAAATTTAAACATTAGAACTGATACGCTTAAGATTAACAAACACCAGATGTGGCATGTTGAAAGAAAATATTCAAAATTGAATTCTTAAAAACGATAACGCTTATATCACAAATACTTGTAGTTCAATTGCAACCCACGCACACACACACACACACACATACACACACACATGACTCTACAGCTCTCAAGCATTAGGTATTGAATACCAAATTGATACTTAAATGAAGAGAACGCACAGAGACTGAATTGAATTAAAGATGCTAAGATCTTGCCCAATAAACGTCTAACTCTGTTTTGCGTTGATTGCAGGTAATGATTGTCCGGTAAAAAACAGTGCAGCTCAAACTGTTATGTCCATTTGTCCAGTCTGTGTAGCAACATGTGTATAAATATGGACAATACTCGTATATTATGCCATAACAATATCAACGAAATGACTGTGCAACTATGAGAGGCAGAAGACAGAAAGGAGTAGAGAATTTGCGAATGTGGGGAATGATTTTGTGCGCATTGCTCTGTTATTGTTGTTGTTGCAGGAGACATGCCCACTTATTTGCGCCAACTAATATTAAAACACCGTTATGCATATCAGGCACACACACATCTCACATAGCCTATCCCAGATGGAGATGGGGCATATCGACTCACAACGGTGCAAAGTGGCAGCTCTCTGCCGATTGGCATGTCTTGGCCATGGCCGTAACCCTTTAATTATGGCACAGGCGCTCTGCCATAGCCACAGCCACACAACAACACAACAACGACATAGAGAATAAGAAGAAAAAAAAAACCACGTCAACGCCTTTCGAATGGCACTCGCCCAATGTTGGACTCCATATAAGCCATTATAGATATACTCTGAATACTTTCTAAAAGAAAAGAAACTGTCCAGTCATATAAAAAATTGCCAAGCCATGTGAGTGTATGAGAGACTGAAAAACAACAAGTTGCCACCAAAAAATAAAAAGAAAAAAAAGGCAGCTTAATTGCATTTCGATTACGTTGCATAGAACCGAATTTGCAAGCAAATCAAAGTGCGAGGCATTCGCAGCCTGGCAACAAACAGCAGAGAAAGCACTCGGCAACAAAGTAAATGTTGCAACAAGAACAGGCCCACAGCAACATACAGAAGGAGGCTGGCTGGCAGTGCCACCAAATAGACAACAGATGAGACAGCCAAGGCACAGCCCAAGTTGCAAGTCCCAAGTTCCAAGTCCCAATACCAACAAACCAACATCCAACTCTCTGTGAAACGCCTTTTTTAGTGCTCTGCGGGCTTCACAACTAAACAATCTGAAACTGGTTTCAGTCTCCTTGCCTCCTTGCCTCCTTGCCTCCTCTGGCAACGCTGCCAAAAAGGCAGGCTAAAATTGTAACAGTCCAACTCAGAGCAGAGCAGTGTTGTTCTCAGGCCAGAACCTTTCTATAAGCCAGTCTCAGACTCAGTCCTAGGCATTGGCCATTTAATACAGTTATTTTTACAGCGCGCAGACGCAACAGTCGGGCAACAACAACCACAACAACAACAAACTCTTTTTGGCTTTAAGCTATTCACCCGATTCACCTGGTTCTTCCCTGAAATCCCCTTCTCAGTTCCCTTCTCCTTTCAATTCTTAGCCTGTCAATGCATTGACGCTCTACTCGTACTTGGCGCTGCTCCCGAGTCATTAAAAATGATTCTCCTCAAACTAGAACAGACAACACACCATCATCATCATCACCATCATCACCAGCGAGCATCAACCAAGATCCAAACAGACAAAAGGCTGTCCGCAATCATAAGCGAAAAAGTCGAAACATATTGAAGTTTAAATACACTGTCAAATGTATATACAAATCAAACTAACCGTTTCATTTTTAGTGCCGGAACTGAAATCGTAACCGAAATTAATTCTCTTTCAAGAACCGAAATCCGAAACGTTTTTATCCGGTACTTCCAACTGTCATAACTTTATCAAAACTTAACCGATTTCCAAGCGGAATATCATTTTGATCATGATTTGGCCTCTATATTGATTCTGCATTTAAATTTTTATCATCTAGAAAATTTTATATATTTTCGATACTAAGCCATCTATCATCCTATTTTCCATAACATTTTTTCAAAAACTTTGATCTCTCATAACTTTATCAAAACTTAACCGATTTCCAAGCGGAATATCATTTTGATCATGATTTGGCCTCTATATTGATTCTGCATTTAAATTTTTATCATCTAAAAAATTTGATAGTTTTTCAATACTAAGCCATCTATCATCAAATTTTCCATACATACCCATTGACATTTTTTCAAAAACTTTGATCTCGTATAACTTCGTCAAAACTTAACCGATTTTCAAGCGGAATGTCATTTTGATCATAGTTTGGCATCTTTATTTATTCTGCATTCAAATTTTATTAAATTCTTTAAAAAAATTTAATTCCTCTGGATCTAGATATTTATTTGATGTTATTTTTCATGAACTGAAGAATTCCTTAATATTATGAGATCTCAGCAGGCAGTCTACATAGATTGTTATGCTTTTCAACATAATAATCAAACTAGTTGTGGCATCGATTCACTACCTGCTCTGTTGCTATTCCATTTACACTCCTCTGCTCCTTTCCTGGAAGCTTCCATGCCTTTGGAATATAGGTGGATTCTGTTGTTGGGTGCCTCTTGGATGTTGTTTGTTGTTTGTTGCATGTTGGCCTGGCCCCAATGGCACTGTTGTTGTTGTTGCTGATGTTTCAGTCGTGTCAGCTGTTTGCTTAAACAAATATTATTACATGATACTGCGCCGCGTTGTTGCTATTCAATGAATTATTAGTTATTTCAAATTTATGTGGCGTTTTTTTTTTTTACTTAATATTTTTTTCTCTTTCTCTCCTTCACATTTATTATATATTTTTTTTTATCGCGCGTCTATTTGCGTTTCCGCTTTCCGTTATTATTGGCCTGGGACGACGGCTGCTTTTGCTTTAGCGATTCCTTCTCCCATTCCTCAATGGAGAGCCAAGTCTTAAACACGAACTGGAACTGGGGCCAGTTCAGTTCAGTCTTCAATTTCTTGTTGCTGTTGTTATAGTTGTTGGGGGCGTATTTGCCTAACAAAAATAAATAAATATGAATTTATTGCCGCGTTTGTTCGTTTTCGACTTCTTCCCTCTCTCTCTCCCTCTCCCGCTCTCGCGCACTCTTTCTCTCTGTCATTAAACTTAAAGCTAATGCCCGTTGCCCGATCACATAAACAAATACGTGTATATAAGTATGTATGTGCGAGAGCTCCCCTTTTTCTTGCTGAAGATAAGCGGCATAGAAATACGCTGAGCCACAGAGAAAAAAAAGAACTTAATAAAAATGTCGCGCTTTTCCCCCAACCCCAACTCTAGAATCAGCCCAGTCCCAAGTTTCGAGTCCCACATATATGTGTATGTAACTATAATAAAAAAAAGTGCTCGAGAAACTTTGATTTTTCTGCTGCTGTGGCAATTCTTTCGCTCAGAGAATTCATAATTGCCACTGTCAGAGAATCCAAGCGGTCCAGCCAGCAGAGAATCTCTCGAGATTCTTCGAATTTTGTCACGCTTTGGATTTCAAATTTTGTCGATGTTAGCCAACTGTTAATGGATCCCCGGTCCACGCAATACATAACCATACTACGAGTACATAAATTATATACAAACATATTTGTATAGAAAATTCTTTGAGGCGTAAGTAAATGGCATTTAACGCTTGATTTGCAGAGTTTAATTTTACCTGTTTGGTACTTTAGTTTCTCAGCCTGATCCCTCTCATCTCTCACATCCTTAGCGACGATCGATCCGATCCTATTGTTCTCAGCGACGCCCGCACTACAAAAACATGTCCAACAAACAAAAAACAGAAAAAAGAAGGGAGGTCAGAGTCTCAGATATTGAGAGCCCTTCTTCAAGTAGGGGCGGAAATTTAATATGAAATACATTTTTCTGTATGTTTTTTGAAATATGAGATTTTTCGGCACTGATCCGTTGCTCTGTCTACCTGTTTATCCTTAATTCTCTTCGTTTTTTTTTTAGTTTTTGTGCAAAATATAATTATATTGTAATTTGGTAGTTTTATGTTTTAGTAATTGTGAAATTCAATACCAGTTTGTTATAGATCAAGAAGTTTCTCAAATATATTTCACATAATCTGCTTATAGGACGGGAAGGTGTCAACGTTTTGCATTTTGAATAAACATTGCACTTGTCCCGGCCTATAAGCGGTTTATGCAACACCGAATATCCGTAATGAAAAAAATACTTATGTAAAAAAAAACAAAACTATATTTTTAATTTAGTATATTTCGATGAAATAATTGTATCTTTTTTTTAATGTATTTATTTTTGTTTACTATCATTACAGCTTTTCTTAACATAAAAACTTGGCATTATAGCGATTCGGGCTACATAAATCAGGTGAGCTTAATTGTACATTATCAATCTCAAAAAAGTACGGGAACAGTAGTTGTTTTGGTAAAATTCAAAATAAATATGTGATTTAAATTGTCAAAGCAATACATTACCAACAGTATATATAAAAAAAAACTGACTACTAATATGTCTTCTTTTTTATTGAATTACACGATATTAAAATTAGATTTGAATATTACGTTTATTTAAATTATAAACATTCTGCCAAACACATTGTAGCCATTTTTAAAACACTGGGCATTTTATTATATTGAATTTACCCTCAACGTACTTTAATTACTTACAAGTTATATTAAAAAATACATATTACACAGTATCAAAAGCTTGACGTACCAAACTAAATATATATATCATAATATATTTGTTATCATCAACCAAATGTAAATTTTTATTAAAAAAAAATATCAATCAAGTTAGTCGAAAAGTATTTTTAAACAGTTATCACATAAATAGAAAATGTTAAATACACAGTTTCCTTTTCTAAATCAAACTGAAACGAAAACTAAATTTAGACTAAAAAAAATAGGCGACAAAAAACCAACGTATTTCATTTATTTTTAGGTAAATTTCATTTTACAATACAATACACAAATAATTTTATTTTAAATCATCAAACGAAAAAATATTTTCAAACAGTAACAACAAATAAAATTTAAAAGACGAAAAAAGACCTAAAATACGCGCGCAGTTTTCTCCAGCTGATTTGAAGTATTTTTTATTTTTGGTATTTTTTGTTTTGTGATTTTGCTTTGTGCTGCTCATTTGGTGCATTTTGTGTCTGTGGCGGCGTCGCGTCCGTCGCTGTCGCTTGTGAAAAACAACAACAACAACAGCAGCAAGCAAACCAATTGCCCGCCTGCCTGTTGTTGTGTGTGCCTTTTTCGTGGTGTGTTAAATATAAAAACAAATTGAGATTAACTAAAATATTCAGCGTGCAAATTACTGTAAGTTTTCAACATAGGTGAACAAATATATTATAAATGGCAGCTGTTTTGGTATTTGGAAAAGCATCTAATTATGTATTTGTGTACATATACATACATATAAATATATCCCCCGCGCAGCGATAAATATTTTTTTATTTTTTACTTTGCTTTTGCTCTCTTTTTTTATGCGTTTGCTTTTGCTGAGACGTTTTGAGTTAATTTATTATAGTTTGATTTTTTTTAACGAGACGAAAAAAAATACGTATGTACATGTGTAAGATACAATTATAAAAATGCTCAAAATTTTTTTTTTAATTAAAATTTTTATTGAATTATATAGAGAGAGAGGAAGATTGGATAATGGAGCGCGCTTCATCCCCGCTGCTGCTGGCCCATTCAGTGCTGCCCATGCACCAGCCGAAGAGTCGAGGACGACCTCGTGCCTCTTATGCCCAGACCGGTGAATTTGATTTGGGTCTGATCCGAGAATATCGCTCACGACCCGCGCTGTATGATCGGACCAACAAACGCTTCAAGGATAAGATATATGTGGCTCAGCTCTGGATGCAGATATCACACAAGCTCGGCTATGACGGTAAGAGAGAGAACGACAGCAGACAGTGAGAATGAGAGAGAAAGGATTGTTTACATTTTATGTTAACTAACATCTATCAATAGTTTCCATGTTACGTGAACGCATGATCACGCTGCGCAATCGTTATAATATCGAGAAGCGACGCGTGGAGAACAGTTCCCTGACCGCCTCCTTTGTGGGATCGCAGTGGCCGCTGTTTGAGAACCTTAGTTTTTTATCCGAGCACATACGTTCCCGACGATCGTATAAGACGCAGAGTAGACACGACGGGCATCAGGACGATGATGACGATGAGGAGCCCTACGATGTGGATGATCTAACGGGCGAAATCAATGGTTATGCCAAGAGAATCAAACATGAAATGGATGCGGACTATGAGGATGGGGATCCCTTTGATTGCGATCGTCAGATGCCAGTGACCACAGTACTCAAGTGAGTACTTAATGAATAAGTGAATCCAATTTTCTACATTCTATATTCCATGTTGCAGCATACCGCATAGCGCGCATATATTGAGTCAGGAAGATTACAGCACGCAATTGAATGGCAGCGATAATGTCAATGTCAATGGTAAAAGAACTGGTAATCTGGAAGGATTGCGTCAGCCGGAGCTGGTGATGGCCGCCATCAAACAGAAGCGGGCACAGCCAATGACCGAGGTTGCCAGACGACGACTGGATGCATCGATTTCGACAGATACGGCAACTGCAACCGCATCGTCAGCAGCAACCTCACTAACAGGACTTGCAACAACATCAACAACAAGAGCAGCAATAACACCAACACCAATAGCAGCAACACCAACAACATCATCATCATCGACAACAGCAAAGTTTCGAGCCTTTGGTGAATTCGTCTCCCATTCACTTGCCGAATTGCCTCTCTCGGTTTCTATGCGTCTGGTTGAAGCATTTACCCGCGATCTAGTTCAGGCTGCCATTGCCAACGAGTCGGAGAGGGAGAGGGAGCAAGAGACGAAGACGGAGACGCAGCCGAAGACAAACACGAAGTCACAGTCGCAGCCGAAGCTGACATCGGCTGGTTCGGCGGAACACAGTAGCATGGACGAAGCGGATGATTAGAATTAGTGTTAAGAGAAGAGAAACAACAATCAGCTAAAATACCTACAAATTGTAATCTAATTTTTAATTATTTTTTACATAGACAGGAGGAGGGAGGAGGCATGCATGATCTTTCCTATATATATACACATAGTATGCCACAAACAAATAAAACCAATGGCAACAAATTGAGTTCCGTGGTGTGCATAAAAATGACATTTGTATTAATTAAATTGCAGAGGCTGAAAAACACCGCTGGGCAGTGGTAATGAATATTGGCCACAATCCACAATATTGTGGCAAGTTCATTAGAAATGCTTGCCACAGGCGAGTTTAGCTTTTGTTTTGCTTTGCTTTTATGTTAATGTTTCTGTTATTAATGCGTCAATATTTTAATTAAATTACAGCCTCGGAAATGGGCAGAAGTAATGACGGTGTTTAAGCCGCACTCGGAAGACGACGACGACGACTTTCTTGGCTTATTGATATTGTTATGGCCATGTCTGTGTGTTGTGTGTGTATGTTAAGTGCTGTGCAACATTAAAACGTCACCTGATGTAGGTCGTGCCTGGTGCTTATTTGTTGTTGTGCGAAATACAAATTGCACTAGTCCCGGCCTGCAGTGAGTGTCGCTAACAACAATTCAGCTGACTCAAATGCGGTGGCATGTGGTTGTTACCACGCTTGTGCGCAGCATTTTATGTATTCTTTAATTCATGCATTCGAAATTGCCGCCTGTTTATACAGCAGGCAATAACGAATTCATAAAATCAAGGAAACAGCGTTGCCACATCGAAGTAACTTTTCAAACTGCTTAGTTGTCAAAGCTGTTTTGAAATTATTTATTTTATTTTGTACATATTTTATTATTATTTAATGATCTATTTTTAGATAAAATATTAAGCACCATTCCATAAAATGAGTCGGAATTTCTAGTTAAAAACATCTGACACCATATCATGAAATGTCTTCACGCAATTGACTGCGTATAAGCCGTTTATTTGGCAGTGGCATGTATTTTGTGTATTCGTGTTCCGTCACTGTCAGCGGCAAGCAACTAAGCATGTGTGGCAAAAAGGCAACAGCCTGCCCTGTAATTATATAATTTAATCAAATTACTTGCATATGTTGCCAAAATAAAAAAAAAAAAGAGAAAAGAATGAACCGAAAGACGAAAGCAGGAACCTCAAAACCGAAAAACGAAAACAACAGACTCAACTTAAGTGCAACTTTTTGACAGTGAAATGTGATTATGTATGCTGTGTGCGTGGCCAAAAGAAAGATATTTGCGTATTTTAGCATTCATCATCATTACTCTTAGCCTGCCTTGCGCTGCAGTTGAAATTTTGTAGGCGCACTTAAACTTGACAGCGGTTTGACAGTTGCAAATTACTTCAGCTGCAGCGCGTGTTATGGTACTCAGTCTTAACAATGCATAAGAGCTCACTGACTGACTGCTACAAAACTTAGTTCATGCATCCGACAGCTTGCAGTTGCACATTCTCAAAGCTGATTGCTTTAAATGCTACACTTGCGTGCAATGTTATGGGTTTTTAAAAAGTTTACATATCCGCTCAGAAATGTAAAGTTTAACGAATTTATTACTAGTAAGAATAGATAAGTTTTTGAATTATATTAAATATGAATATAACCTGGCAACTGCCGGAAATGAGCGCGTGATTTAACAAAAAAACAAAAAATCGAGAAAATTCATCTTGGATCGCCAAACCCGAAAGCGTAATAAAACCAAATCTAAATCACCCTAAATGTTTTGTTATATTTTACAATGATGCATATATATTTATTAATCATACAACTTTTATATTACACTACACAATTTAATGATCAAGTTTTCGGTAGTGAAATTTTAAGAAACCTCCGTTGTCGTCGATTTCATCAAACTCTAATGACTCAAAAGAGACATTTAACTTTGGATGCTTAAAATAAAAACGAATCAGATCCTCGACTTTCTTAGGGATATCAAAATAAAGACTTAAATGTTTTGATCGATTATCTAAAACGTTTTTCATGAGGTTTCTGTTTGAGGAAATGAAGGCTTTGTCCAGATACGTATGCACAATTCTAAAAATCTTCAGAGATGGACAACAGGCCACAATATTCCAAAGCTCATTTTCACATTCAAAAAATTCCGAATCTTTAAAATCAAGTTGTTCCAATTGAGGTAAGGATGTTACCAATTTGACTAAATCTTGATTATGGATCATATCTTGATCCATTTGAATAAAAGTCAATTGACGCACGTTTATCAATTTGCTGACATTGTGCAATCTCACCATATAAAACATTTTAAAAATTATGTGCTCAATGTCCTCGGCCCGCATTTGAATTCGACGCTCTAAACTATATATACGATGAATGTAGTGCGACATGATAATAGTTCGAAGGTTGGGCAAATTTATCAACATGTTAAAGCACTCCTCAGTCAAATCCTCTAGGACAATTGAGAGATTTTCCAGCATTTGGAATGCACCTTTTTCTATTGCTGATTTTAGTGCTCCAAAATCGTAACGATATTTTATATCCAGGCTTTTCAAATGCTTCCACTTGTGAAACAAATCGCAGGATCCATATGATGCAGAATACAAACGATGCAGTCCCGGAAAGATCTTCGTAAATAATTGTTGGGCTAGAAAATCGTTATTGGTGGTGTCGCAAAGATTTGAGTAAGCCAGTGTTCTCATCTCCGGAAATTCAAACTCCGTCCAACATACGAGATTTTCCGGTAGAATATCATTTAGAGCAAAATAATCCACAGTTGAACTGATGCAGCTCAGGAAATTTCGTAACAGTTCGGGATTCTTATCGAAAAACTCAAAGTCCTGACGCTCCAAAAAGAATTGCTTTTTTTTTTTCCAAGAAAATTCAAGAGCCGACGCCCAACGATTTATTGGATCTGTTTTTGTTGCCTCGAATAGGTTTAATTTGTCTTTAAGGTCTAAATATTTAAGTATAAAACTTATGCAATCATCGTTGAGTGTAACCATCTTAAAAAACCGAGTTTACCTTTTATATTAAAAAACGTATTAACTTTAAAAAAAATATTTTGTTATTTCAACGACTGATTCATCGATATTGATGACATTAATAACAAAAGCGTCATTCAACACTGCGAACTGTGTTGCCAGATTTGCTGAAGTAGCAGATTCGTATACATATCGTCCCACATAAGTACATTTATCGATAGTAAAAACGAAGTAATTTCCCTGAAATCGCAGTTGACATTTTTAAAAAATTTTAAATGTAAAAGAACGAATTCCTATTTGAACTTCTATTGTGTATATTTTAGATGATTTATTTGCTTAAGCTTTTTGTTTGTTGACATTTAGTTTTCCAATACATTTGATTTTATAATTATAGAACTAATACCAGGCAAAGTTAGTGATTTTTGCATTTATTTACGAATATATAATGAATCTCATTTATTGTAAAAAGCGTTTGTCATAAAAATAAAGTGGAATAATGATATTCTTTTGCACTGCTGTTTGCCATAGTTTATACTTGGTATATTTAGTACTTTATTACATGTTTTTCTTTTATTGTTTATTATTTACTATTGCATAACGCATGTTTTGAAATTCCATTACTAAATATATAACACATCCAGATGATAATTGGATTTTTTTATACGTATATTGTTTTGCGACATTTAATTGAGATAATGAAAATATGAATTTATTTTTTTATTTGGTGTAAATAGCTTGCGGCTTAATATATCATTAATTTATTGTGTACATTTATAAGCAGAAATATTGCAATGCCTGTTATGTATGTAAATATGATCTCTTTTATTTTCCAAATACAATATACTTTTAGTATTCGTAATTCAAAGATCTTAAGTTGATTTTATAGTTCCCCTTTATTTATTTAATTTAGTTTATGATGAGTAAATTTGTATAAGGGTTAAGGTAATGCGTTTATCTTTAGTAAGGCACTAGTTACACGTTAGAATCCCCATTAAAGTTAAGGATATTTCTTAACGTGTAACTACTGACTACGGCATATTTATCATATTCATTCTCCTTCCATTTTCCGACCAAATTTTAAAGCTTACGTGTACAATTTCATTTAGCGTATTCATTTCACATACTTAGTTTTAGTTGTAGCTATTATGGCAAAACTAAACTGATTACAAAAAAAGCAACTATCCAACTATCCAGCCTACTAAAGATAGATATCATGGATGGGGGGATCAAAGATCGGTGTGTCTGCCATCGATCATCCTATGGATCATCATCTAAACTTTTGAATTATTTCATATTGGGGTGGTTGGTAATAAGGGTTGATTGGTAGGTTGGTTGCGTGATTCATGTTGATAGTGTACATTTAGGCTGATAGTTACTGCACTTGTGTTTTGGAATAATACAGGTAATACACACACATATATATATATATATATATATATATATTGGTAACACGAGTACATTAGTTTTGTCGAGGACTCACGATAGTTACAATATCTAACCTAGAAATATATATAGCATTATAGGGGAAGAGAGATAGAGAAAAATAGAAAGAAATGTTTGTATAGTTAGCACTCGTGTTTTCTATGTTTTTAGTACAATTGCTTTAACCTCCTGCTCATTGGCAAGAATACAACTAGTTATAGTTTGAACATGACAGCTACATGTAAATTCGAAAATGCAGCTGTTTTTGTTGTTAGAAATATATTGCTTGTTCAATTTGATAAGCACAAGCCAATATGTTAAAATTTTGTATCAAAATCCATTAAATCAGTGAGTGAGTGTGAAAAAACACTTTGTTACATATGTTTCTTGTAGTTTACAGGCAGTTTTGCAAAGTTGCTTATTTATGTATGATTGTGTGTCTCTATATCTGTTTAGTGAGTGTGTGTGGTGTGGCTGGGGCACATGCATAGCAGAACTAACAACTACATACATAAGTGCAGGATGGCGTCTATTCTAAATATTCATGTATGTTTACCCTCTGAATATATATTTATATATTCTCATTTTTTTTTTATAGTTTATTTGTAGGCATACAATTTAACCTAAATAGACAAGGATGCTTGGCTTAAAATTTAAAATCTACATATTTTGTCATAATTCAATTAAATTAAAAACTTTTGTAGGTTTATTATAAAATATATGTTCACATTGTTAAAACGGTTGCCATGATTTTCATTTGGTTACATGTTCGAATTTTTTTTATGTATTTATGTATATATATATATTTTTTTTTTAATAGTGTATTCATGAAGTCTGCATGACCAGATGAATGTGAGATTCGCTTAACGATTCTGGTTTGACAGTGATGTACATTGAGATTCGCATTCTACGCACTTATTATAAATAAAACTCATTCAATAAATGATAAATTAATACATTTCACTTGACAGAATTTACACTTAACTCAAACAAAAAAATAACATAATTATGCAAATACGAACAAAACTTAAAACTTATCGAGCAAATAGATCTTAAATGAACTTAAATTATAAAAGTATGTACTTATGTGTGTCGAACATAAGTTTATAAATTAATTAAGGGTAGAGTATATATTTTATATAATACATAAGGCCATGGTATGGAAATAGAGTTCAATGCTTAAAATTTAACAAAAGAAGAATTTTCTTTTAACGCTTAAATGAGTTTTCGAGTTCAAAATGTGTGTGAAATGTTCTGTGTGTGTGTGTGTGCCCGTGTGTTGTTTCTTGTGACACATATAATACAGTTCATTATGAATGTATGTTTATATATGAATGTACAACATGTGCTAAACATATGCAATTAATATATTAGTTACGTTTTTTTTGTCTTGTGGTTGTTGTTTGCTGTTGTTGTTGTTGTTGTAAATGTTGTCAGATTTTTGACTGTATTGATATCATTTCGGGTTTTGTTTTTTGATTTGATTTTTACATTTATGAATAATGCGTTTAGTTCAAGAACTTTGCTACTGTTATCATTATGAGGTTGGCCAACATGATGCAAATGCTTGATTCTGGCAAATAGCTACCTCCGCTCACAACAATGTCTTTCTCTTCCATCAGCGGATAATCGATGACATGGATAATGCCATTGGTGCACTCCACATCCGGCCGATAAACATTGATCTTCTTGTAATTCCACAAGATCACATAACCTGCAATAAGATAATAAATTATTTAATTTATGTTGCTAACAATTTCTTCTATTCTTCGTTAACGGGTAAAGTTATGTATTTCCTGATATTAAAAATTATATGCTAAGATAAAGATAAATAAAGTAAATTAAAGTATGTTAAATATAATTTACAAATACATTTTTTTTATTTCTGCTGTGTTGATCAAGAAATAATATTTCTTTTGGTGTCTAATGGCTCCTTTCCAAGAATAAACGATTTGTTTGGATTTATAAAATAAAAATCAAAAAGAATTGTGTTTAAAACAAATCTAAAAGTAAATGTAAAAAAAGTTTTTCTTAAATTAAACTGTTACGATCTCTGGAATATATACATAGTATGCTAAGGAGCATATATTGTGAGAGTTATGTTATGCATGGAAATGTCCAGTTGTGGGAAATGGCTGTGGTGGGTTTGTGCGATGGATTGACAAACGACAACACTCACCAGTCCATTCGTGACTAGCATACTCATCATGTAGATCTTTGAAATATGCATACATATTGTTTTGATTTGGTTAAATGCAAAAGCATGATATTTTTTTGGTAAAGTTATAGAGAAACATCAAAAGTTAGTACAGATCATGATACCAATAGCATTGAATTTAATTAAAACAAAAGGCCCTCTAAGGATCTACAATAATCAAACACTTACGTCCAGCTTCCTCCTCGACCTTGACCTTAAGTGAGTCACGCAATGTTGGTAGCACCACCTGATCGGTGGTGAGTGACAATTGTGCCAGATCTTTCATAGTATACACATGATCCGCAATGACCAGATGACGCTCCAATAGATTCTTTGACTATTTTAAAAAGAGAGAGAGACTGTTAAGTGAGAATGCATTTAATGTAGATCATAATGTTTCTCACATGATAGTAAAAGTCGCGCATAAACAGTTTCTTATGCGCCGAGGGATAATCCAGTTCGGTCTTTTGCCAACCCTTGTCGCGAGGAACGAAGAAAGTGTATCGGCGCTGAGTATTATTCAGCTGATCGTTAAAGTGTGAGAACTCTCCCATTCTGTAGGTGTCGCTGTAAAAATAAAAGAGTTTAACTTATATGAATGTATTCGAGAAATAAAAATGTAAATATTATTAAAAGCTTCGATTTGCTTAGCCGTATTACTAATTGAAATTATAAAGTTATTAATTAATTGAAAATCTATAACAAATTGATATTTCAAAAATAAAAATCCATCAGTTAACTTTTAATCCTGTCTTACCTCATCATCGGATCGGTTTGAAGTTTGCCCAGCACAGTGGTATGTGGCACGCCCAACACACGATCAATTATATGCACATATCCATTGGTTTGGGCCACATCAGCCTGCAGCACAGTGGCATTGACGCCACCACCTTCAACAGTGACCACAGCATCGGCACCCTCGCCCTGAACGTTGAAATACAGGAAGGTTCTATTATTTTCCGTTGGCACCTGGGCGATCTGAAAGCGCCGAAAAAAAATGATGTTTAGAATGTGGAAAATTAATTTTATACCATTTAATAAGATTCTACCATATTAGCATTCTTTTGTCTGATCTTCTCGACGTTCAAGCGTTCCTTAATGATGTGCATCTTTAGAATTTCGGTCATTCTCTTGCGATCTCTGTGAAAATATATTTATATGACTGTAGAATAAACATCATGATCTATTTATTAATCGTATATTTACCTCACAATATTGTCGATTGAGGATAGGTTCCATGCCTCGTTGCTAGGCGCCAAAATGGTAACCTCCGACAATTTAGTGATGCCATCCAGAACTTCACCTCCAGCATCCATAATAACCTCGTAGAATTTACGCAATGCTCCGTTCTCGCCGTTATCCTTTAAAACACAATCGATCGTTAATTAGTTTAAAAACTCAATATTTTTTTAGGAATTTAATTTAAACTCAAACAAAATATATTTTTTCTGAAGTGAGGGGAAGCTAATTATTATGTTTTATGTATGAATATTGTTTACAAACATCGAACAGCGATTGTATTCTTTATCAATACATATTCACAACATTTATAATGTTAATAAAACTATATTTAAAAGAATTTGAATAAAATGTAATGGGTAAATTCCTAATATGTGCCAGGATTTAGCTTGTTGCTCCGATGATTCAACAAATCAATAAATAAAGTGATATTTTATGGGGGGATATGAAAATCGAGATATATGTGAAAGATGACGGCGGATTTGTGATTTCTGTGGTTGGAGTGGATTTGGGGTCAAACGCATGATGTTTTTGGTTGTTTAGATTGCCTTAAACGAGTATAATTACTTACGGTCAGAAACTAAATCAGTAGTAGTTGGAAATGAGCGTTTGATTATATTTAAAATTTGTGGGCAAATGTTATTGAAATTGAGGTTCCGCGAAGTGTGCAAGTTCCGCCACAGAGTTGGAAAATTGTTTGAAATAAAACATTAGGGAAATAGAGTTTATTTTCATTGTATCTTTACGAAGTTTATGTTTAATAACGATACAATTACGGCTATATAGAAAATGATTTTGAATCAAGCATAGTTTCTGTACAGAATTTAATAGAATTTCTCAAAAATAATTTAACCTTTAGCGTGCACTCAAAAAATAGCAAATAAATTATACAATAGAAAGAATTTTAGCTAATCTTAATATAATCGAAAATGAGAACAAGACAAATGAATTTATAATACAACGGGGAATCATCATTATCATCTTTCAATAACAGTTCTAAATGCTATCTGTCTGTGAATGAGACAGTTGAAATTACACAGTACTTCAACATCAAGAATATTCGCATCAAATAAAATTTATTTTTTGTATAAATCAATAAATTAGAAAATGTAATAAAGAAAGCCATGCTGACATGCACTCATATAAAAACAATGACTTTTAAAATAAATTGACAAATAGTTTAAATTATTTACCTTGAACGACTGTTTTCAAATCGAACGATCAATTGGAGTTATTGAGAGTATTCAAATGAAGTTTCAGTAAATTTGTGAGCGATACGAGAAACAGAATACATATATATAGATCAGTTGGTCAGTAAAACAGTAATGGAGCTGATGGAACAATAAATACAACAAAACTCTAAACAAACAAGTCAGAAATGGATAAACAAAATTGTGAAAATAAACAGAATAAAAATGATCCTTGACTTCTGATCTGATTTCTGATCGAATGCACAACAATGTATATATGTATGTATATGGCTGCGATCTCACATCGGCGAGATGATGCTACAGATGCAGAAACAGTTACAATTAAAATTACAGTTACAGTTTGAGTTGTGATCAAAACATGCCGACGGAGCGAATGATCGGGCGAACTGAGAGCTAATGCTGAAGCTTATGAATGAGGGGGAAGATCGAAGGGAGCTTAAGCCAATTGGGTATATATTTTGTACAACGATCATCATTACAATCAGAATCAATATAGATATGCTCGAATTTTATGAATGAAGTAGATTGCTAGTGTGAAGTAGCTCGTTCGAAGTAAATTTTGTTATTGTCTTTTCTGTTAGCCAATTGAACAAGCCAGGCTTATTAAGCTGCAGTTTGAAAGCCAGAACTTGGAAATCCAATCAATTCATAAATTGTGTCAATTGGCACCTTAGAAATTGCAGCTCAATATGGTTAAGATGTTGGATAGAAAATTGAAATTTTGTTCAATAGATTAATTTACATTAAATACATTGCTTTTCATTCAATTTTGGTTTTTGGTTGATTTTTTATTTGATTTTTTTTTATTTGGCAATACTTACATTACACCCAAAATTTTTTTAAAATAAAATTTGTATTTTAAAAATTATTTTAAAATAAAATTTTGCTTATGATTTTACATGGAACCGAACTAGTTAATAATAGTATAGAGTAAAGTTCGAGACGTGTTAAAAACGAAATCAAACTTTACAGCAAATTTTTAGATCTCTCTATTTAAAGATCCATTGAATTCAGTTCTATGTAATATCAGACTTTGGGCTGTATATCTATTGAGTGTCGAGTTAAGATCAAGCGACGCTTTATGATCCAAAAATACATACAATGTGTGTGTGTGTGTGTATTTGCTGTGTGTGTGTGTGTGTGAATCAGTGATGCCAACTTTATGCCAAATAAAGAGGAAATATAGATTGAAAAATAAAATTAAACGGACACACAAAATTCGATTTTAAACAGGGAAATTCTAAAATCGTAATAAATAATTTACAAAACAATTGCCTTTTTTAGCTAAACAATTAAATTTTTTAAATTACCAAAAATATCAAATAATTTATGTCAATAAATAAAAAATATTAAAATTGACAAATAAAGAACAAGTTTATAAATATGATAAATATTTTGAAAAACAGATCGGATAAAAAGGATGAATTGGCAACACTGTTGTTTGTATGTGTTTGTGTATCTACTCTCAATACCAATGTTAATGGTGTATTTAAATCTTTGGTTTTGACTTTGCATATAGAAGAACGCTGGAAATTGTGGTTTACCACGTCAGCAGAAGACTGTGGACTCTTGAGCTTCGATCGAGCGCAGCTCAGCTAAATGCAAAGCTGAATTGTTTACAGTTTTTCAAGCATTTCCTCAGCAATTCAGCAAAAGTCAGCAATTGAGCAGAATATATGCTAAGCCTAAGTTTTTTCCTATTTTGAAGTGTCTCATTGTCTTGTTAATTTAATAGACTGGCTGCCACGCCCATTTACCTGTAAAAACTGTGTGACGGTAGTGTCGATGATCATCAGCGGACGGTGAATCAGATGGACAACACCGTTTTTAACGGGAATGTTGGCCTTAACAATCTCAGCCAACACCACGCCCTCTGGATGATTTGCATCGCCACTCATTGTGTTAGATTTTACATACACTGCAATCAAGAAATGTGAATAATTAGTAATTGTATTGATTATATTCGATTCGATTTAAACATACTCTTGCCATCCTTTTGCTTAAAGAAGCTGACAGTGACCTTGAGTTGGTCCTCAAAGGCAGCTGAAGTCTTGGGATCATCGTGCTGTGAGGCGGCAGTGAAAATGACAGTGTTCGGTATGACATGACCGTCGATAACCTTGGCATCCACCAAAGTGCTGCGAGTTGACAGCTGTTCGAAATCAATCACAATTAAAGTTAGAATAGTTTTGATTTTATTTTTTTCACAAAATTAATTTGTTCTAATATATGTTAAATTTAAATATTATATTACTCAAATTAAATATGAAAACAGTTTAATATAAAAAAAGAGAAAATCTTAAATTGAATATATACATTTTCATTTTGAATCAACTAAATCCATATTTAACGCTAAATTATAGAGCCAAATATTTAAGCCAACGTAAAATATTAAAATTTCACATTTTTCTGTCAGTGTAGAGATGGAAATAAGATAAATAAATAATGATAAATATTATTATTATTAGGAAAAGTAGATCGAGCTTTTTAAGAATAAAATAATTAAAAAAAAAAAACAACATCTAATTATGAATAAAAAAAGACCGATTTTTATATATTTTGTAATGCCCATAGTTTTGTCTTCCCAATTTTTTTTTCCATTTCAAGTTTTTCTTAGAAACAGTTTATAAAATCAGATCCTAATAACAGGGTATTATTGGATATATATTCCACTGATTCAACGTACCTTAAAGCCTTCATCTACGGGCACCAGGAAAGTGTGGAATCCGGGCGACTCATAGAGTGATTCCTTCTTGTTCATCGTAACTTGGGCGCGATATGTTCGCAACCCATTGCCGCCTACATTTAGTTGATCGGCGTTTCGCATAAATTGCATAGCATCCATATTATTCAAATCTGTACTGGAAGACTTGGCAGTGAGTGGCTCCAACACCTCATCGATGATGTGCATGACCTGAATGACAAATTAATTAAAAGATTATCAGATAACAATTCATGATTTGTAACTATGGATTTGACTACCGACCTGACGCTTGCCCTCCTTATTGGTCAGCTCTACACTGAGCGATGGAATAATGCGTGCATTGTTCACATAGATGTCACCATTGCGTCCATGTGTTATATACAGTGGAGGATTGCCCTCCATGTCCGATGACACGCTCGTTTTCAGTTGTTTCTGACTAAACGCAGCGGTGGCTAAGGGAGAGATTGAATTGATTGATTAATTAATAATGATTCACATGGATTAAAGCTCTACACGTTACTCACTGATGTGATAGAGGACATGTGTGGTGCCCTTGTGGCGCTGGAAGGCTTCATTCGTCGGCACGAAGATCGTGCAGGAGCGCAAAGCTAATGTCGAATTTGCCACCTGATTCTGCTCCAACAGACTGTAAAACTGCAAGCATAAACGGTAAAATTAGATTATAAGTATTAAAATAATAGTTATGGAAGCACATTTATAGTCATAGTTAGGTACAATATAAGATGTATTGAAATCATAAACATTTTAGTAACACACATCCACTTTTGAATTTAAAACTATCTATTACTATTGATATTGATAAGCAATTTTACAAAACAACTTTTATTTGTAACATTTATAGAAAAGGTCAAAGAACATAAAATATTTTTATTGATAAAATAATTTATAACTTGTAAAGCTTGTAACCAGGTAATTACATCGGAACCGTTAACCGAAACCAACCGTTTCATTTTTAGTAACGAAACTGAAACTGTAACGGAATGCAAATTCTCTGTCAAGAACCGAATACCGAAACGTTTGTACCGGTACGGTTGTGGTAAAGTTGCTAGGTGAAAGAGTTGACCAACTTCCAACTGTCATAATTTGATCAAAACTGACCCGATTTTCAAGCCGAATGTAATTTTAATCATGTTTTAGCCTTCAAATTGATTCTGCATTTAAATTATTATCATTTAGAAAATTACATATTTTTTCGATTATAAGCCATCTATCATCCGATTTTCCATACATACCCCTTGACATTTTTTCCAAAACTTTGATCCCTCATAACTTTTTCAAAACCGATTTTCAAGCTGAATATCATTTTGAGTATGATTTGGCCTCTAAATTGATTCTGCATTTAAATTTTTATTATCTAGAATATTTGATATTTTTTCGATTCTAAGCCACCTAAAATTCAATTTTCCTTACGTTAAAAATATTTTTCTTCCTCCTAGGTCTAGCTATTTATTTTGATGTCATATTTATTAAATTTCGATATTTTGTTTGTGATCACTGAATAAAATTAAAAATAGTTAAAACTTTAGCAGATTTTGTTGTACAGTGTTTGGCATGCAAAAGAAAATCATGCGATTTTATGGGTTTTTGGCAACGCCAACAACCAACACACAAACGAAAGGAAAGGGGCCAATTCCATGGCAACGTCAAACAACTGCGAGTCGAGTAAGAGTATAATATAATAAAACTGAACACAGGCTGGCAAAAAAGGTTTATTGAACCAATTACGTAAGCATGTCGGGCTTAGTTTAGTTATGGGGCGGATTGTTGCCCTATAGCGAAAGAAAGAGTGGGTGAAAGAGAGAGAGAAAGGGAGAGAAGAATGCGTGTCATTATTGAGGGTGCGATGTCTATCAAAAAAAAAAAAACAACAGGCGCAGGACTTTTTGCCGTGGCACAAATGGAAATGCATTTTCCAGGCGCAGCTACACGCACACATACTACCCTGAATAACAGACGCTGACCCTACGAATACAAATACTCTTGCCACCTGCCTACCTCACATTCTCCATGCCACATGCCACATTCACATTCACATGCAACCGCACACACTTTGTGGCTTCCCAAAGGCAGGAACCACCTACGACACGCCCTGCTGCACATTCTCAGTCAGCTTTATGAGTTGTGCGACAAACAAAGCTCTAAATTGACCATCTATGTGTATGTACGTGTGTAAATACATCTAGTCAAGAAAGTGTTTTGACAAAATTATAAATTTACACAATTCTCTTGGGGAAAAAAAAATATATTTTTAATGGAATTTTATTTTGTTTAACAGTTCATTATTATTCAACGGATTTTAACTATTTCTTTTTAAATAAAAATCATATAGTCAAAACACTTTTTTTTCTAACTTTATGTACGTGTACAAAAAATTATATTTTCTTTCTCCTTTTTGCCCTGTCGCAAAGTGAGTCATATTGAACTACGAGTCCCTTTTTCCTGTATTTCTGTTTTGGCATCACTTTTTAGTTTAGTAATTGGAGAAGACAACGTATGTTATTGCTTTTGTCTTGATCTTCGTCCTGTTTGTCGTCCTTAGCCGGGTTCCATTACACATTTAAAATCTTTTAGCTTATCTCTCTTCTTACCTATAGATTGGAACCGGAGAATGCTCTCAAGGCACGCCAACTAACACTGCGTAACATTGAACAAGGTTCTATACTGAATACAAGAATAGTTTCAATGACCAAACTAATTTTATTTTTATTTCGGGCTGCAGACCTTTTTATGAATAATTCAATATGTGCAATTTGCAACTAAGCAAAGATTACAAAGATTAATTTAAATTTTATTTTATAAAATTATTATGTCCAAAATATAAGAAAAAAAAAAGAACCACATTTCTCGTTTTGGCCCCTTTTTATGGTAACTATTCAACATAAGCGAGTCATTTAAGGTGATTTAAATAAAACCTTTCTGATCTCCAAAATTAATTTTAAAAAGAAAATAATTATTACATTTCGGTTTCTTGCATATGAAAACTATCTAAATTTAAGCTCGAACTTGATTATAAAAGTACGATTTTGTTGTAAGATTTTTGTTGAGTGTAAAACCACAACTATGTTTCTTTTGGGTACATTTGAAATGCATTTGATTTTCAGAGAAAAAAGCGCTCGCAATGCCATTGAACTCTGAGAAACACCACGCACTACAAATTTGAGGCTGGAGATGGAGTCAAGGGCAATATGAGTCAGAACCAGACGGCGGTGCAAACAAATTCGGCTAGTGCAACCCTAGACCGCTCACCCTTTCTCCCTTCACCCCTTAGGACACGCCCACACAGAGAGACACAACCCCTGTTTTCAAATTTATTAACAAAATTAAGGCAAAAACATGTAACGTTTTTTTTCTTTTTGGCTATATAGATAAGAGAGAGTTGATGTTTTTGTGGTTGTTACAGCTTACCCTAACTGGCATAAGGCGCCTGAAGGTTTTGGCAGTGCCCTGAAAGAGAGAGAGATAGAAAGAAAGAGAGAACCGCTGACAGTTCAAATTTTGTTTGCATTTCACTTATTTTGTAGCCAAATTTATTTAATTTTGTCCTAGTCAGGGAATAAAACAAGCTACGAGTACAGGAACTTTAACTGCATGTATGTGTATGTGTGTCTGTGTGCGTGTGTAAATGTGGGCGTGGTAGTTTAGGGAAAATGCAGCAGCTAAATGAGTTTTTGCTACATTTGGTGGCAGCTTCCTGGACAGCAGTTGAATCATTATCATTATTAGTCGGGTAGCGAATACACTCATACCAAGGCGAGTGCTCATATAATTGGTACAAATTATGCAGATGGTAAAGTTTTCTGGAGTAAATATGCTTAATTGCAGCAATCCCCTCGAGTTTTCTCTTAATTGGTGTCGAACAGCAGTCGAAAGAAGAGGAATGGATGTTGGAGAAATGGAGATGTAGATGGAGTAAGAGGAATTGCCGCATCGCATGTCAGTTTCACACCCGCAATGGATCTACATTTCCATATCCATCCCGATCTCTAATGCATCTCGTATATAAATACGTACAATTTGTGCTCTATGTTTCTCCATTAAGGTCAGACACTCATTCACGTCTTTATTCATTCCGAAGATCATATAACACACAACTAGACGTTCCATAATAACACGCGTCTCCACATATGGATACATCTTATGTATGGGGGTAATGTAATCTTAAATTAAATTTAATTGAATTCGATTCTGTTCTTGATGCTCGCCTTGATGTGTGTGCAGTGTGTGTGTGCTTGTGTGTGTCTCTGTTCCTAGGTCGGTCAGCACAGTTGACAACAATCCACCCACACATGCCCCAATCCTCCACCGAACCGATTGCACTTCCAGCAACCGTTCTCAGTCAAAGGTTAAAAATTATAATAATAAACAAGATGAATGAGATAGAAGATTCAAAGAATAACGACAGGAAGTCTGGGGTCAGCGTTGGAGGTCAAAGTGGAGTCGCAAAGGGGTAAACTCAATAGCTACAGTTTATCAAATAATTGTAAAAATTAAATGAAATTATTTGAATTTTATTAAAGTCAGTTCTTAGAATAAATAAAAAATAAAAAGATTCTTATTATTTTTTTAACATATTTTAGCTATATGCAAAAAATAAATATAGCTTCGTAAAATCTTTTTTTCTTTTAATATTAATAAAGTTGCTTATGATAAAAAGAAATATTCAGTGAAACCAAACGAAAATCTCTTAAATCTCTATCTCTGAATAAAATGTAATAAGCTTAACTATTTTTTAAAATAATAAATTTATTTTTTTTTTTCAAAATAGTCACTTGATATATTGTATACACTTCTTCTCACAAGTGCACTTGAATAGGACACTCCCTAAGTTAGTTTTCAATCGGACCCTACACATTCTAGAGCCTTAATATTTATTTTAAATTAAAATTCAATTGATTGTTGTTTTTTGATCAAGAGGAACATTAAATACATAGTCATTAATTACTAACAAAATATTACTAAGCAAAAGCCGACAAATTTTGACTCTTTCATTTGCACCACTTTGAAATTTGAACGAAAACATTTTTTCTATTCAAGTGGTGAGGAGTGTATGTCATAATAATTTCACTTGAGACACTTAAGATGCAGTTTAAGAAAGTGAATTATTTTGCAGATAATTCATACTGAAAGTACCGAAATTATATTGATTATGACAATATAAATTTCTAACATTCATTTTTGTGACAAATTTTATAAAATTAACTTAAATTTTTATATTATTATAAATATAATTCAAACGTATATATTTCTAGTCGCCTTTTTCATCTTTCATGATGGTTTCGTCACTAGCGTAGACACAGTATTAGGGTATTAGTGTCAATACTTGCAACATTTTGTGGCGTAATGTTTGCAGCTGAAGAAAATGTATTAAACACGCTCTGCTTCCTATTTCAAACTAGACCAAGCTGCATACTGCACAGTTAGTCAAGAAAGTGTTTTGACAAAATAACATTTGTATTTGCAATGGATTTTTATTTAGTTCTTAAAAAAGAAGAAAATAATCTAAATATTTTTAAAAATGAAAAATGGAATTATTATTATGTCAAAATACTTTCTTGACTAGCTGTATATATATATATATATATATATATATATATATATATATATATTTGCACATAAATATCTACTTTGTACATACATTAAAGGTAAAGGAAAGACATTTTTCCCTTCATTGTGGTGACAGGTAAAGTCGTCGCTTGTATGTAAGTACAGTGGCTCCCAGCTAATTAGTGCCACATTTCCTACATATTACAATTTCAAATTAATTTATCTTTTAATTGTAAAGTAAAAAAAATAAAATTTAAACGAAGTTTTTTTTTTAAAACTTAAGCATAATATATTCATTTAATTTTGTAAATATATTTCATCTAAATAAAACAAAACTTGGCTAAAAATGTAATGGCTCAAATAAGCTGTGAGCCACTGTATGTATATGTATCTCTCTCTCTCTCAGCTGGAAACTCACAACTCGCACGCTTTCTTTTCAATTGTGAAATTTTTCTTACATTTCTAACAACTGTGAGCATTTTTGGGCATTAAATGTTTAACAGAGTAGAACGACAGACACTATTGTTTTTGTTTTTGCTGTTGCAGTTGTTGTTGTTTTAGGCAGCCAACCTTTAATGGCTTCTGACTTTTTACACTTTTATGTTTTTTCTATCTGCATGTGTGTGTGTGTGTCTGTCGGTGTGTGAAGGTGTAAAAAGGCAAAGCAGACTTTTAATAATAAATAGGTAGAAAACTGTTATGCTCAGTCGACGGCAACAAACAAGCCGGGAATTTTTTTGTGCTCTTCTCTTTTTAATGTGGTTGTTGCCTTTGCATAATTTATGTGGTTTTTTACTTTTATATAATACTGGGTTCAACCTGCATACTAAAATTGTTAGAGTTTCCATAGTAGGACTTTGGATAGAGTTGTAGCTTAAAAGAAAACGAGACATAAGAGCATATTGATTTTTCAACAGCGACAACAACAAGTGCAAATGTTAAAGGTCAAGGACGTGAATCAAGAAGGCAGCTGCAACAACTCGCAGTTACCTGTGTGTGGCAGAAGTCGCTCTCTGTTAATCTCTCACTCTCTCTCCCTCTACCTCTCTTTCACTGTCTGTCTCCTTTCTAAGCTTGCTCAGTTTGTCAACTTTTAGCACAAGGCTTTTCAATTCAAGGTCAATTGCCGCCAGGCTCCGACAAATTGTGTCAATATACAGTGGCTCAAGTAAAGTATGTCCATATTTGTTATTGATTTTTTGAAAAAGTTAAATATTTAAATTTAACTTAGATTCAATGGATATTATTAATTTATTTTTTATAATAAAAAGCCACTATAAGGTTCTGGTTGATGTTGTCAAAAGAATTACTTGACCAACTGTACCGTGTGGTTGTGGGGGACTCTGTGTTGGACAACAACTAATAATTACATATGTATGCGTGTGTGTGTGTGTGAAAACAACTGTATGTACGGGACAAGAACAACAAGACCAACCTGCTATTCACCTATATATGTATATATGTATATGAACTACATGTGTTTTCTATATTGGGCTGCAATACAATTACGATCGAGTATTTACTTTAACTGTCTGTTCTCGACATTCTGACTCACCTGTGATAGTTCCGAATCATCGCGCAATTTATCAGCCAACTCAGCGGCGTCGACTGCATTGGGCGCTAAGCGGCCGCAGCAGCAGAGCAGCAGCAGCGCTGCTAATGCGCTCAGTTTGCAGCGTGCAAACATTTTACAACACTCGCGCACTTGTTTTTCTTTGTCCCCTTTTCTATTTCGTTTCGTTGCTTCGGCGGCTGTCGAGGGTTGGCAGTATATGTTACTGTGTTGGTAAGCTCTACTACGAGTTTATTTATCTGCAATTTAAATGAAAACACACATCAAATATTCATTCACCAAAACCCTTCAAACGAAAATCCTTCATCAGCACAAAGAAATTCGCCAGAAAATCGAGCGAACGAAAGAGAACATTAAGAGTAGCAGAAAAAACAACGACAACAACTACGCGGCGGATTGACTTTTGTGAATTGCTTTTGTACTTTGCACAAATACCACTTAAGCTTACACACACACACACACACTCTCGCATGCAGAAGATTTCGCATGCCAATCAAATACCGTTATGTCACATACAGTGGCTCACAATTTATTTGACCCACTAGTCTTGCATAACACACGTTTTAAAAGCATTTTTCTTTTTTAATGGCAAATCGATATAATTATAATTCAAATTTAAGCAAAATACTTGCATTTACTTTTTATATACATAAGTTAATACAAGCAATAAGCAAAAGAAAAAAATACATAGTTTTAATTGTAGTTTCAAATAAACTGTGAGCCACTGTCTATAACGAAAACAACAAGCACAACAGCCCAAAAAGCAAAGCACAAAAGCAGGAGACAAAAAGCTTATTCGCGCTTATTATACATTATTTGTATTTATTTTTCTTTCTTGTTTGTTTAATTTTTAATGCACTTATGCGCATTCTCATCGACATCACTTTTTTTTCTTGCTCGCGCTTAAATAAATAAATATACAGATCAAAGCCGCTGTTTTTGTCAATTTGTTCCCAATTCAAGGATAAGTTCTTTGAAAAAGCTAAAAAATTATGCAATGCGTCTCCGGGCAACCGCGTAACACTTGTTTAGTGTCTGCTAAAGCCATTTGCATGTTAACAGACATTATAGGAATCAATTTTTATGTTTTGCTGCCTACACCACTTTTTTACTTTTTTTTTTTACTCGACGCAGCAGAAGCAAAATCTATACTATTCCGTTCACAGCAAAGCGAGAGTCACAACTGAAGCCACGCTTGAACGAACGAAACCAGTTCTCTGCAGAACGAGAGTCACAACTGAGAGTCGCCGTTAGAATGCGGCGCGGCGTCCTAAAACCGAGGGTTGCCCATTCGGGAAAAGTTTGCGATCTGGTTCGATTTTTTGTACTTAAAAATGACCTGCCAACTTAATTTAGATTAACATTAGTGGCTTTAACAGTGGCGTAACATTTAGGTTATAATATCGATACATATCCAATACAATCAAGTCAAAAGTGCGGCGGTACGTCGATAAGCAACCTGTCGGTAACTCAGCATTTCTGACAGTCTAGTTATATCGATAGTCGATAAGCACCACCACTCGCGCTTCATATATTTAAATTATGTATTATTATTATTATATATCAAAAATACAATTACTTTTCCTTATAGAATATACCAACAATCATGCGTAGCAAAAACTAAATTAAAGCAGCAATTGAGACTTAAGGAGCAGATTGCAGAAGAAAATCGGAATCTGTGAATTTAAAATAAATAATGATGTATCTTGATTGTGATTGTTTTACTTGTTACTTTATACGCAGCCTTTCAATGTTATTCGAGCTTTTCGAAGGGCTCCTCATTTGTTTTCTCTTTCGCAAGAAATTCTCGCATTTCAAACACTGCCAATTTATTTTAGAAAAAAAATTTACCTACACTTTGTTTTTTCATCAATTTTATTTTAAAAATTTCCCAAGGATTTCCCAATGAATCTCAGACAATGTAAAATTTCTCGATATTTAGCAATTTTCTTAAGGGTTAATTTATATTGACCGAATTAATTCAAAAACAAGTCGGAAGGGACAGACAGTCAATATCTAATCCGTTTTTAATACTGATCAAGAATATGTGTAATTTATGAGGTCGAAGATGCGTCAGGTTATAATGATGATTATTGCTATATCTGACAAAAGTGATTACGGCGGAGCAAACACCCTTACATATGATAGAAACACACACACAACATTAAGAAACAGGTTTTTTGTTTATATTAATATGTTTACTGAAAATAAGTAAAGGTATTTTAGTTTTTAAACTATTAAACAGAGCTTATACGTAGAATACAAGTCTTTTAAGTGCAAGATTGTAGGAAAAACAACAACAATACTATCACAACAACAAAGTATATGATAGAGTTGCATATTCATAAAGATAAGAAAAAAAAAACTGCAACATTGTAGAAGTGGGCAACATTGTATGTGAAAGTAATTACAACAGAAATACAAATAATCATCGGTACGTCGAAAAAATGTATACACTACATTTACATATTCAATATCAACCATAACAATGATGGGGACAAAAGGAGAAAAGGAAATAATCGGCGTACGATTATAATTAAAAATATGTGTAAATTTACTTTATGGGAATATTCATGGATAATTTAATGCATTACACATTTCATTACAAAATTAAAATACTCTCTGCAAGGGTATATTATTTATACAGAAATTATTACGCCATCAAGTTTCATATAACATTGTAAAGGGTGCGTTTATTAGATGTTTCATTCTCCTCAATGGTGTAAAAGCATTGTTTAAAATGTAAATAAAGCTAATTTTTAGGTTTGAATTTATGTAATCTAATTACATTATTAAAGTTTAATGTTAGACAACTGTAAAAAAAGCACCCTTTACTTACATTGTTGTAGTGCAATTCTATAAGATTTTAAGCTTTGTCATATATGTATGTACATATGATCCGATTGGCTTCTATAAAAGGCAGCAAATTCAATATTTCGTTATTAATCGTCGTTGTGAAATTGTGGATTAAGTTATTAATTCAGATCTATTTTGTAAATGAAGTGAAGATCTCTTACATAAAATGCAATCGCAAATTCAATCATTTTACAGAAATAAATGTGTTTTTATAACCGGTGGCAGTGGATTTTTGGGAAGAGGTTAGTAAATATGTCGGATTAATAATTTGAAGTTCAGTTTGTAATATTATCTGTAATGAATGGATCGTTGCATTTTTTTATTCAGTTATCATTGAAAAGCTCCTACGCTCAACTGAAGTCACCCGAATCTATGTATTAATAAGGCCTAAAAAAGGCGTGAGTATTAAGGATCGAATTGCGGCATGGAATACAGATCCTGTAAGTATTGTAGTATGTACTTTCCAGAAATACTTTTACTTAAATTTTGGTCTTTCATTAGGTATTTTCCGTATTGCTGAAGTCAAATCCCAAGTACTCAGATCAAATAGTGGCCATAGCAGGAGATTGCGGATTTCCAGACCTCGGGATCAGTGAGGAAGATCGAAAACTTTTGGTAGATCAGGTACAGATCGTGCTTCACTGTGCTGCCACTGTAAGATTCGATGAGAAGCTCAATGTGGCCCTGGACATCAATACCCGTGGGACGCTCCTTATGGTGCAACTTGCCAAAGAGATGCGACGCCTGGAGGTATTTGTTCACGTGTCCACGGCCTTCTCGAACTGCGTGGTCCGTCATATTAAGGAGGACTACTATCCGGATAAATTAAGCTGCTCGTTTGACAAGATTCTTGCGCTACGAGAAATGCTGAGCAATGATCTCATTGACAACATGAGTCCGGCACTTGTTGGAGAGTTTCCCAATACATATACCTTCACCAAGGCATTGGCTGAGCAGGTGGTGCAGAGGGAAGCGAGTGGTTTACCGGCGTGTATATTTCGACCAGGCATGAGTATGTAGCATCTATTTATTATCTTATTATATACTCATTGCTTTTTAAGTTCTTGCAACATTTAAGGAACCCGTTCCGGGATGGACTGACAATCTCTATGGACCCATATCCATACTATACGGATGCATAGTTGGAGTTCTGCGCGTTACAATGGCTGATAAGAATTCGCGAGCTCATATTGTGCCAGTTGACTATTGTGCCAACATGGTTCTGACCACTGCATGGAAAACAGCTGGGGAAAATGTTCAGGCTAAAGAAAATGTCATAGAAAAACTCCCGTTAAGGGATCCGACCATTTATAATTATGTTAACAGCGATCAGAATCCCGTAAAATGGCATAACTTTACGAATGCAGTTGAGAATCTTAGGTTTGTTTGTCCACTGGAACAGATGATATGGTATCCGTTTCTAAAGACTTACACCAAACTTTGGGCCTTTAAGCTGGCGATCCTGGTTTATCACATTCTGCCAGGACACATCATCGATATATTATTGCGTCTAAAAGGTCAAAAGCCAAGAATGGTCAAGATGTATGACAAAATACACAACAACATTAGGAAAATTTCGCAGTTCGCTATTGAAAACTGGACTTTTGACATGAAAAATACGAATCAACTTATACAATGTATGTCGTCGGAGGATCGAAAACTTTTTGAGTGTGACATGAATGGCCTAAATTGGAACGAATACTTTAGAGTGGCAGTGTTTGGATTGCGAGAATATCTCGCAAAAGAAAAGCCGACTGAAGAATCCTTTCGAAAAGCGCGAATAATAATGAAACGGTACGTATCGAGTTTAACAGCAGATTCAAAATCCTTTCTTAAATATATCTTATTGTATTTTTCGCAGATTCCATATAATTCATCGTATTGTACAACTTATTGTTTACTGTAGTGTTCCTGCTTTCATCTGGTTTGTGCTTCACGTAATTCCTAATTTTTTTTATTAGGATCTAATACTGTGTCTTTCTTATAAAGTCTTAATAAAATTGTTTCGCTTCGAAATATAAACGTGCTTATAGTTGAATCACAACTGTCTCCCGTTTAATTATACAACACACGACGAATTTGGAATATGGAATTGACACCCAATATAAACATACCCTACGTACTGTTTAATGTAGCCGTATTTTATTTTTCTCTAAAAATAAATTTAAATAAAATTAAATTGAAAATTGACCCACTTTCCATTCCAATTGGAAAAACGTCATTTTATCTCACGATGAATTTGTCTTAGCTATGTTGTGTCAAAATTGCAGTATTGTTCGACTTATGGCTACACAATCATTTATGCGTAAGTAATATTATATCGTTGATCGTTAAAATTACCAATAATTTCAATTATGTCTTAGAATAAAGAACAATTAGCCCTACTACATTTTTTTTTTGTCTAGATGCGCTCCTGTTTTTCTATGTATTGAAGTAGCCCATTGAAAAACAATTATGTATATGGAATCCACGCGCAAATAAGCTTTCTAATGCATTGCACTTTCATTGGCCTCATGACATAACATAGAATATAGAATCGAATTATATTCTTTGGCTTACGTTGGACAATTATATACCTGCTTATTCCAATATCTATTCACATATGTAAAATGATTGGGTTGGTGCCTATAAAAGGCAACGATGAAAATTTTGCGATTTTAATCGCAGCGCGAAGAGCTGCAACTGTGGATTAAGCTTTTAAAGTGAATCCTGTTTTGTGTAAAATAACCAATCTATCCATAAAATGGTATCGCAAATTCAATCGTTTTACAAAAATAAAAATGTATTTATAACCGGTGGAAGTGGATTTTTGGGAAAATGTAAGTAAATGTGTCGAAAGAAGAATGATTAAAAGTTACAAGTTGTTAAGTGCAAATTAGATTAGAATACAAGAAATATATATATCATGAATAATGGATCGTTGTGGATTATTTTAGTAACCATTGAAAAACTTCTGCGTTTAACTGAAGTCAATCGAATCTATGTGTTAATAAGACCCAAAAAAGGCGTGAGTATTCAGGATCGAATCGCGGCATGGAATTCAAATCCGGTAAGTAGTTTGTTCTTCCAGAAAAACTTTTACTGCTACATTTGTCTTCCCAAAGGAGTTTTCCGTACTGCTGAAGTTAAATCCAAAGTACTCAGATCGAATAGTGGCCATAGCAGGAGATTGTGGATTCCCTGATCTGGGGATCAGTGTGGAAGATCGAAAACTTTTGGTAGATCAGGTACAGATCGTGCTTCACTGTGCTGCCACTGTAAGATTCGATGAGAAGCTCAATGTGGCCCTGGACATCAATACCCGTGGGACGCTCCTTATGGTGCAACTTGCCAAGGAGATGCGACGCCTGGAGGTATTTGTTCACGTGTCCACGGCCTTCTCGAACTGCGTGGTCCGTCATATTAAGGAGGACTACTATCCGGATAAATTAAGCTGCTCGTTTGACAAGATTCTTGCGCTACGAGAAATGCTGAGCAATGATCTCATTGACAACATGAGTCCGGCACTTGTTGGAGAGTTTCCCAATACGTATACCTTCACCAAGGCATTGGCTGAGCAGGTGGTGCAGAGAGAAGCGAGTGGTTTACCGGCGTGTATATTTCGACCAGGCATAAGTATGTGGCATTAAAATATAAAAAATATTAATGATATGCTAGTCTGGGCACGCCCTTTTTCTAAGAAAAAATATCGTAAAATGGAACAAAGGAGTATTATGTATTCATAGCTAATCGTAAACATCTTTTTAAGTTCTTGGAACATATAAGGACCCCATTCCTGGATGGATTGACAATCTATATGGACCCTTATCTGTATTAATCGGCTGCGGATTTGGAATTCTGCGCGTCATGATCGTTGATGTAAAAACCCAAGCAAATGTCGTACCAGTTGACTACTGTGTCAATATGGTTCTGTCCACTGCGTGGAAAACAGCTGTGGAAAATGTCCAGCGTAAAGAAAATGTCACTGAAAAACTGGCGTTAAAGGATCCAATCATTTATAACTATGCTACTAGCGACCAGAATCCCGTAATATGGGGTACATTTTATAATACCGTTTTGGGAAACATGAATACTTTGGCACTTGAACAGATGATATGGTATCCGTTTCTAAAAACTTGCACAAAACTTTGGATCTTTGAGCTGGCGGCCCTAGTTTATCACATTCTGCCAGGATACATCATCGATATGGTATTACGCCTAAGAGGTCAAAAGCCACGAATGATCAAGATCTATGATAAAATACACAAGCACCTTAAATCAATATCATATTTTTCCCTTCACCACTGGAGGTTTAATATAAACAATGCCGATCGACTTATACAATGTATGTCGTCGGAGGATCGAAAACTTTTTGAGTGCGACATGAATGGTCTGAATTGGGGTGAATACTTTATAGTGGCATTGCTTGGTACTCGAGAATATATTGCAAAAGAAAAGCCGACTGAAGAATCCATCCGAAAAGCTCAAATAATATTGAGACGGTACGCATCAAGTGACAAGTAGAGCAATCTTAATCAAGATACATGCTTATTTATTTTATATTTTTCACAGATTCAGAATTTATCATCGTATTTTGCAAACTGTTGTTTGCCTTTCAATTGCTGCTTTGATCTGGGTTTTGCTACGAGTTTTAATATAACAGTATTCTGTTGTCAATGCGCTTTAATTTACAAAACTTTAAAAACTCCCGATAACCGCCGCAAATGTACTTTCGATTTAATTGTATTGATTATGTATTGATGTTGAATTTTTTAATGTTAAGCTAATGTTATGGATACTAATGTCAATATACATTAAGTGGACAAGTTCGATTGCGACAAATAAAAGCACATAATTAATATTATTTTGAAACAAATAATTTTATTTTTGTATGCTCTCCAGCCAGAAGCAACTATTTTATTTTAAATAAGTTGGCAGCACTGTAACAGTATTTGCTAACAGTTTTTATTCGGCTTACAGTTTTATGTTTGTCCGCTGTTAGAAGTCTTAACTTAGCAGCTTAGAAATAGTAGAAAGTGTCTGCAAATCCGAATACTGAATTTAAAAAAATTCGCACAATAATAAAGCAAGAAATATCGCTTAAAAATCGATTATTGCAATAGTTATATCGATATATTAATATTGTATGAACAACCCTAGTAGTCGGTGTTCAACACTGCAAAAAGTAAGACAGCTGTTTGTCAACTGTCTGTCAGCTGTGTGTTGTATAACATCTGTAAAACTTTTTTCTTTCGGAATGGAATGTGCTCGTAAATGTTTACGCGTTTTACAAAGTAACCATCATATTGTTACACGCCGCATTGCAATGACTTCGTCAAACCGTGCAAAAGAGGTCATCGAGCAGCTAAAAGATGCCAATCCCTACTATTCAAAGTATGCCGATAAAATAGCAAAAATGCAACAAACATCTGCCGAGGAATTCTTGGATCGCATTGAGCGTGTTGTCAATCCCATTAAGGATGGACAAAGTCAGGCTAGGTGAGTTAAATACAGGGACTATAATCATTATAAGTTTTATTTATAAAACTCATGAAATAATCATTATTTTTGACTTTTATCATTTTACTTACTTTACTTTACTTTACTTTAAATAATAAAATTCATAAAATAATGACTTTTATAAGGAATATGCGAAAAAACTTGCTTTAAAATAAAACTTAAATAATAATAATTAAAAGAAAAAAAATAAGACTCAAGAAATTATCATTATCTTATGAGTTTTAATTTTTTTGTTCAAAAATAATAAATATATTGTCCCTGTTTAATTATGATATACAATACTTATTTTAACTACAATGTGCACTTCAAACTATTTAGATCCTATTCGGAGCTATTGAATCCCAAGCAGAAGCTGGAAAAGGAAGCGGCTGAATTGCCACACAAGAAGCTCAGCGATATTATGAAGCTGGAGCTGATTGAGGACAAGAATGCCGAAGAGATTGCACAAATCTGGATCGAATATCATAAGACTAAGGATGTCCTGGCTGCTACTTTGACTACAGATCAGTATGAGATGCTAACATCACGCGCCAAGAAGCATCCAATATTCCTGCTTCCCTTGCCGCGTAGTGAGGGCTTTGAGTTCATCATGTTGCAGTTTGCCGCCAACACGGTGCACTTTACACCGCTGCTGGCCTATCAGGTGCATCATGAGAATGCTCCCGAATGCCTTACTTTGGTCCATTACACAGAGATGCAGGATAAGGGAATTGTCCTGATGCGCGGAGAGTACGACTCAAAGGTGCTAACTGCTCAGGAGGCTCAATGTCTGGCCAATGAGCTGCAAATGTTCTACTACAAGACGGACGAGAATAAGATGAAACTTCTGGAAACGTTCACCAAAAATCCCGATGAGTTTAAGCATATGGATCTGATCAAGGAAGTCGAAAATATCCAGCTCGCCTAGAAATTGCATTAGATATCCAACTGAAACTCTAATAAATAAACCAGGAATCACAAACACAGCCAGAAATTTATTAACCGAATTTCGTCATTACTTTAGTTATGTCTTATGATTTATATTTAATTAATAAGATGTGAGTTGATTTAAAAGGTCATTGGACACATTATACGCCATTTATTCATGGATGATTTTTTACATACAAAGTTTAAATATTTATTTTTAATTTAAGCAATTCTATATAGTATATTTAAACTATTGCTCCAAAATTATACATAAGAGGATATGAGATTTTCTTTCGTTTCCATATTTAAAATGGCTCCTCTTCGATCCCGGAGTGCACCTACAATAGGGATTACTTAGTTAATCGATGAACTACTTTATTTCTGATTTACAATTACCAACTCTCCGCCGTTGTCATTGATAGGATCGTTGTTGTTGTTGCTATTGATACCATTTTCTAGCATTCGATTTCGGAGTAATTGCATTAATGACCCACGCTTTCCAAATCTCACACGCGCTCTGTCCCCATAGTAAACGTCCAGATCCTGAAGATACTTTAGTGCATCCGCCATGGTGCTGATATCATTGTTGCGAGGTGGTCGAGTTTTGGAAGCCTCCACGTTGCAACCTGCGGCAAAGAGAGCGAGTGCAATGCAAACAACCAGAGTGCAACGCAATTTGTGTGACATCATGGGATTATCTAAAAGAGAAAACAGAGGCAGGAACATAAACACAAAGAGAAACAGAGATAGAAACAGAGAGAGGTGAGCCTAGGATTAGTCTGAAAATGATAGTAAGTACACTACAGTCCAAGTGCTCGACTGTTAGATGCCCAGTACCTATATCTTTGCAGCCGTTTGATTCAATTAGCATTTAAGAAAAAATCATTATCGGAAAGAAATTTGTTTTCAAAAACCATATACCGAAACATTCGGATTCGCTGATTTTTCAAAAATTATTATTTATTTTCTGTAGTTATTAGTTATTGTTCTTCAAACCAAATAAAAGTTTTCACTTTTAATCAACTCCTTATATCGTTATTAGTATAAAACAACACTTTAAATTTAATTCTCAGACGTTTCATTATTCTGTAAAAAACCATGCTAAATTTAACAAAAATTTGGACTTGTAATGTGGCCAAGTCCGCAGTCTGACCAATTTCAAGCTGTCATAACTTGATGAAAGCTTGACCGATTTTCAAGCGGAATGTCATTTAAATCATGTTTTGGCCTCTTAATTGATTCTGCATTTAAATTTCTATCATCTGGAAAATTTGATATTTTTTCGATACTAAGCCATCCATTATCCAATTTTCCATACATACCTCTTGACATTTTTTCGAAAACTTTGATCCCTCATAACTTTATGAAAATTTGACCGATTTTCAAGCGGAATATCATTTTGAGCATGATTTGGCCTCTTAATTGATTCTGCATTTAAATTTTTGTCATCTAAAAAATTTGATAATTTTTCGATACCAAGCCGTCTATCGTCCAATTTTCCATACATACGCCTTGACATTTTTTCGATAACTTTGATCCCTCATAACTTTATGAAAATTTCACCGATTTTCAAGCGGAATATCATTTTGAGCATGATTTGGCCTCTTAATTGATTCTGCATTTAAATTTTTGTCATCTAAAAAATTTGATAATTTTTCGATACTAAGCCGTCTATCGTCCAATTTTCCATACATACGCCTTGACATTTTTTCGAAAACTTTGATCCCTCATAACTTTATGAAAATTTGACCGATTTTCAAGCGGAATATCATTTTGAACATGATTTGGCCTCTTAATTGACTCTGCATTTAAATTTTTGTCATCTAAAAAATTTTATATATTTTCGATACTAAGCCATCTATCATCCAATTTTCCATACATACCCCTTGACATTTTTTCGAAAACTTTGATTCCTCATAACTTTACCAAAACTTGACCGATTTTCAAGCGGAATATCATTTTGAGCATGATTTGGCCTCTTAATTGATTCTGCATTTAAATTTCTATCATCTGGAAAATTTGATAATTTTTCGATACTAAGCTGTCTATCATCCAATTTTCCAACGGAATGCCATTTTAATCATGATTTGGTCTCTAAGTTCATTCTGCATTTAAACTATATTATATTTTTTTAAAAGTTATTTTCGGTCTAGATCTTAGTTTTGATTTTAAAGCATAGGGTCCCCTTTGAATTTTTGAAATTCGGATCGGATGGACAGACACAAGCCCAATATATTCTGTGGCAATTGGATTTTGAGCTGACAAGTTGGTATTTGCATCAATAAGTATGTATTTATCAGGTAATTGGAGTATTGATTCATTATAGGCCCATTTGGGGTTACGAGTATTTAATAGGTGGCAATCTTATATGATAATTGGCAAGGGCGTACTAGAGTTGAGATGCTCGTAGTTGTTGTACGTCGATCAATACTGGTTCCAATCTCGTTACAGTAAATGCGTCATGAGTTGCTCAATTTTCGAGTGCAGTGTACACTGTACATCTTACAACAACATACATATGTATATATGTGATAATAGCGTGCGAAAGGTACTTATTGTATTGCTTTGAATATTCAGAGACCGGAAAAATACTTTTTAAGGCACTGTTCAATTTGCCGAAGCTATCGACTTACTATATAATTTACTGAAATTGATGTTATTTGAGTGTGCTCTTTTATAACACGAGTTTTAAATAACGGCTAATTTTTCACAATTATTTAATAATTAACATAAGCAGAGAGTTTAATCTAGATTTCATTTATTATTATTATTATATTTATTTTAATTTACATTTATTAATTATTTTAAATAATTTGAAATTTCTTAAAATCAATGCTTAGTTGGTTGAGTTAATTACTGAAATTTCACTTTTGGATTGTTAGATATTTTTAAAAAAAAGTCTTAACAGTTTTTTTTTTAATTTAATAAAACTTTGTCTAATTTTTGAACAGCAAATTAAATAATTAAAATGTAATTTGTGTGTGTTTATTTCAATAAGTTACAAGTAATCAAAACTTACCTTCAAGTGTTGAGTATTGATTGATGAAAGAATTTTAGAACTGCGATTTGAATGCAGTTATAGTGTGATCCGACAGGTTGTTCACGTTGCCGATGCTGAATGCTAAGTGATGGTTAGATAGTGCACAATCGCAATCAAAATTAAATTTACAATAGACCACACAATGAGTTTAATGCTCGAGCGAATGCTGAGCTGAAGAGCCAATCAACGAACGAGAGCAAATGATGGCCGAATGGGAAAAGCAACAGGCATTTATACCCAACCGAACCGACCCGACCTGACCTACATAGATGATGAAATGTATGAATATCTGAAGGATTTGTGCTCCTCCCACGCTTTCCCGCCTTCCTCGCTCACCTGCAACTTGCTTGACAACGCGAAGCCTCAAAAATATGAATATTTTTATATGCAAGCTAATTACAATGGGTAAAGTTTTTTGAAGCAGCTGGAACGGAATCACTGACAACTGGCAACTGGGAACTGGGAACACCAACGCTAACAAATGCTGACAGTTGTCTAACGAGATACGAAATATTCGTGGTATTATTTGAAATGCTCCTTTATATTAATGATAAAAAGCGTTGCGAAGGATTAGCGACACTATCATTAATTACACTTACTAAATTATTATTTAATTGCCGCTGGCTTTACCAATTGCGATTGCGATAGCGATTTACGTGACGCCAATTGGAGTTGGAGTACTAGTAAAAATTCTATTTTTAGCCCAGTACTCAAAGGGTACAAGGGCTATGGAGTTAGTGATAATGTTAGTCTTTCCGAGACCACAAGAGTTAGAGCAGTCGAATTATGTGACAATACTCCTCAGGAAATGATCGAAAAAAATTATGAACCATTTTAAAAACTTTTAAATTGAAATTAAATACATGAAATGTGTGATTTTGAGATATAGTTATTTATAGTTTCATAATAAATATTACTTTAAATAATATTAATTTATTTTGATAATTATTTTTATAATATGTTTTTTACTTTATTGTTGTTATTTTTATTATTTAAAATATAATTTTGTATTCGTTATTTATTTATTTATTTTTCAAATTCCGAGCAAGCATTTATTTAAACTGAAGTCTTTTCTTCTGTTTAAAGGTCTAGAGTCTATACTCCTTATCTTAAACCTATTTGAATTTTTTTTATTTTTTTGATAGTATTTTAATTCCCGGTATGCTGCAAAAAATACGAATACTGGTCATTTAAAAGTCAAGTCCCGCAACTGTAACGTACTTACTTGCTTTATTAAGTATTTATTTTTAACGCCACGACAAGGGCTGCAATTTGATTTACTCTATAATTTGGGGTCATGATTGCCTGCATTTCCATAATAAATGCAATTTTAATCACTGTCTGCTGTCTGCTTTCTGGTTTATTGCGTATACGTAACGTTTTACCTTAGATTTAACTTGCATTACGTATACGCGGAATTGTCCGCGAATCGACGTTGTTGTCGTCATAACCGTGATGACTTTTCCAAATGCTTGTTATTAATTTCATATTAGTTTACAATGACCTGGTTAATTAACACAGCGCATACATATATTGCAACAATTAATTTAGTTGTTTTTTATGCTCTTAGTTGCTACTAGAAGCCGTTGTTAAATTGAAATCAATGCAATTAAGCTCGTTAAATATGCATTAGAACTTAACCGACAGCGTATCAGATATAAATTTAATTGGTATCCACAACTGGCTTGGTTCCTTATTGTACAATTTAGAGTTTACTGCAGTTCAATTAGTTACATGCATTACCTGAAAGCAGAATACTTTCCTGTATTATTAACCAGAGTAATCAGCAATGGCTCCAAGCTGATATCATATAGGGTGATTCATTTAGACCTATACTTATCAAGTTATAATAAAAAAATCTGTTTTAGAAATAATTTTACCTCCAATTTGTAAATAGTTATAATTAAAATATATATATATTTTTTTATAATTTGAACTTTCTATAAAATTAAAATCTTGTTATTATTTTATATATGTTTTATATAATTTTGTGATAAAAACGTAAAACAAAAGCTTATCCTGTTTGCAGGATATTCCATTAAATAATAAAATATCTGAGATTTTCCCATCCAACCAAATAATATTTAAAAGGTTAGATTTTTTTTTTTAAACTGATTATTCTTAATTGCCATCCTTGTCTTAAATTAAAAAAAAGGACTCAATAAGTCACCCGTTTCATCGATATATATATACTTCCTATTCCGATTGTTTTTTCTACCTAGGAAGAATCTATTAACGACGTTATTTGCTTAAAGTCGTAACTTTATTAATGATCTAATAATAATTTGCATATGTGCTTTTATGAACTTCATTTATGTTCGGAAGTGTTGTTAAGCGGAGCTGTAACTATTAACAATTGCATGAGAAATCGGGGAATCCCCAATTTCAAGTGCTTTGACGTCAGACTTCTGCTGGGGATTCACCTTAAGGACACCTATTGATCTTTGCACAGTCTGTAAAGTGTTTAGAAAGCACTTCTGTCTGCTAATGAAAACTCTTATTATTTCTGTAATTTTAAGTTTCTAATTTAATGCTGCATATTTACAGTTGTAATTTGTAGAAACATGCAACCGGGAACTCCCTTGGAGGCTTATAACTGGACTCCTCCCCGAGAGAGAAAGAAAACACGCATCGCGTGATTTGGCAAATTAGTTAAAAGGTAATCGCACTTTTAAATTTGCATGCTTGAGTTTTTTTTTTTATTGGTTGAAAAGTTTTCAAAATTATAATAATATTGGAAATTTCACATGTACTTGGCACGTGAGAGTCATCATAATTTGATTAAATTAACTCTACACAGTGTAGACATAAGTTAGCCTAAAAAAAAAAAGATCTGAAGTATTTTGTTTTCCTATATTCGTACTTGTTTCAGTGATTCATTCTTAATTTGTTACCTGGAAAGGCAAAACCTTTTAATTTTACATGCAAACATTTGACAACAATTGTTATTCAGCGATTTACTAACAATTAAGTGACATTATGCATACCCTCTAAATATGAGACTAATGCATACCACCCCTTACTTTCTGGGTAATAAATTTGTTAACCACTTTGCGGCTCGGATTTTCACTTGATATTAATTTTTTGTTTGAAAATCTAATGCTATTGATTTATGAATTGTTATTTTTAATTTATGAAACAACCTAATGTCATACGCACTCAAAGACAATCTATGGAATTCTACGGAGGCAACGTCCGCATTCTATTAAATAACATTTTCTAGTTAATTCCAGCAAAATTATATGTGGAGGAAACATCTATGTGACTTCATAGTTTCAGATCATAATTGGGGCAATTATAGATAATGTTCATATGTGTGAAACCTTCTCTACAAAGTAAACAAGCCTGTTTATTGTAGGTCTGGGTCGGTAGATTAGATTATGTAAACAGTTTGTAAGTTGCTCTTTCCAAAAGTAAACAAATTAAATTAAATAACTAATTAAATTATTTTTTATCTTAATAATCGTTCAGAGAAATTTGTGTTAGATTTGAATTTGTGATATCCTAAACCCTGCAGAAATGGGAATAGAGTATTTTATATTCAGTTATATTCAACAAAAAAGTTTAAAAAATTTATTTTTCTGTTTGCTCTTTGACAGAACTCAAATATTTAAAAAATATATTCGAGTAGCAAGTGAAAAATGTTTTCCATGCGAAATTTCTCGATTTTACAGAGGCTAAAGTTGATGTTTATTATGTATTGCATGCGAAATATTCAAACTTGTCAAATCCTTGACACATGCGTGCACAGCAAAGAGCTTTAAGCTCTCAGAACCTTTGAAAAGCTTTCTGAAAAGCACTCAACCATCGCGGCACATCGCCAACTACGCATTTACTCGCATTCGTTTGACTAATTTGCCATAATTATGGTTATGCCTTGCTATAAATAACAAATAAATAACAATTAAATGTTTTTAGCATGGCAACTGATATTTAGTGGGAGCTTAACGCAAAGAATTTTTTATTTGGACTTAGCTTAATTTGAGCGTGTGCTAAAACTCAATTTGATAGGGAACTCACACGAAATTTTGAAGTCAGATCAAAAGACAATGGCCATTAAAACGGAGCAGACAAATGTTCGCTATAATAATTAAGTACGAAAAATTATATGTGTGCGTACACTGCAAGAAAAATCTCACTATAAAATTGTTCAAAAATATTGGATTTACGGCAGAAAAGTTAGAAAATCAAGGCGAAATTTAATGTCTTCTTTTTTATATTTTTTTCGTAAGAATTAGAAGTTATTTTATAAAAAATTTGGATTGCATATTTCTAAAATTTAGAAATGTTTTTCTTGATGCTAGACATTTTTAAAAAAAAATTTAGTTTGAATTTCTCTTATTAACAACAATCTTCTTAACTTTGTATAATTTACAAGATATTTGCATCATAAATTTGTCGCAAGTTTTCTTAAACAAGTTGTTTTTCTGAGTGTATGTGTGTTTATTTGTGAGAGCATTAGACACATGCGATCTTTACATAGAATCAGCGCTCAGCTTGGCTTAAGATTAGGGTCGCTTAATGCTTAATGGAGTGCCCTGCCACAAGCCATCCCATTGGCAACTAGTTTGCGTTAACACTCTGGCAATCATGCGATAAAAAAAGGCCAATGGTTGTTGCCTGTTGCTTGTTGGTTGTTGACTGTACAGTAAACAGTGTACACTGAACTGTTTATAGTGTACACGTGACGTAAACTTTGTCAACGATCTAGATCGATCAGGCTGATCATTATCCGCATTGCTTCTTAATAGCTATTACTTACTACATGCCTTCATGCCACTCTCCCACTTCTCCATTCACAGTTTCTAATAATTATATTAAATGCGAGAGCTTTATGAATATATTCAAAAAGCCCGAGGCACGTGTGCGTGCACCGAGAAAAACGAGTTGATTTAACTATTAACTACTTAACTATTTTAATAGACAACTTAATAAAACTTATTGCAAAACAAAATTGTTCAACAAAGTTTACATGTTTAGATGTTTAAGTTTAATTCAACATAGTAAAATCAAAGTGAAAAACACTGTAAATTCAAAATGCAATATTTAGTTTAATGCTCTATTATATTATTTTAAAAAGCTCATAAATTTAACTACATATTTTTATATTTTCTTTAAGTATGCGATAAATATGTATATTTAAGTCATATATCTTGCATATTAAATTAATATTAAATTACTTGTTTGAAATAATAAAATTAAGATTAAATTAATTAATTCACAGCAGGGTTTCAAACCAAATATCGGTTTAAGTAAGTTATCGATTACGAAGAATCTTTGTATATCGGTTAACAGAAAAAAATTAGTAGTTAAAATGTTAAAATTAATTTTAAAAAATCTGTTTAAAAATGCTAGATTGAACCAAAACTAACCATTATATATATATATAGGGATTATAGTCAAGGCTACGAACGGTTTCGATTACGATTTTAATCTCTGCTTCACAAGTCCTAACTGAAATAATATCCCTTTACACATACGCTAAGAATTTCAATTAATATTTCCTATGCAACATTTAAAAACAATCTTTAGAATTTTAAATTTAATAAGAAATTTCATTTTACTACACTCATATTTAATTTAAGTTGATTTATTCCATATTTATCGTTAGGTAATTAAGCGAAATAGTTCGATCAAAGTGTAAATATTTAAATTTCCGAGTATTTTTCTCGGGGTGTGCTTGTTAGGGATTAAATAGAGTAATTTGAGCTATTAAATGTGGTATAAGTGAAATAAAACGAAATGTATAACGTCAATAGCAATTGAAATGTCTTGTATAACCAACACAACACAATATTACAATATTGACGAACTTCAGTAACCCCCAAGTTGTAGTTAGATGTTAACATGGAGGAGTAAACAGTAAACAGAGTCTCCCGAGACGATTAACTCATCATTCTAATACAATACAATACAATAATACTAAGTTGCAAGTACTTGGCGATCATTTAACGTTGTCTACATCATTATTGTTGTCGTTGTTGTTGATGTTGACACTCAGGGACCGGCGTTGACGTCGCGACACACACGTCGCAGTCGCAGTCAGCATCGCAGTCAGCGTCAGCGTCGCAGTCCCCGTCGCCGTCAGCGTCGACGTCAGCATCGTCGTCAACTTCAAACAGGGGCTTTCAAAAGTGGACCGGTTCATGAAAAGATTTTTCGCGCTTCGACGTTGAATAGATGCTCGGATCGGCTAGGTCTATGTCTCTGTTTCTGATCTGAGATCTCGACTTCGACTTCGTCTCAGTCACAGTCTCAGCTCAGTCGGAGCTGAGCTGCCCGGCCCAAGAGTCCATATAAAGGTACCCACTGTCGTTCAGCTCGTCGCATTAAGTTGTCAAATATCGTGAGAATAGGAAGTGCGTGTCAGTCAGATTCGGAAACAGTCACAACAACTATATATAATACTATCAATAATACAGACTGCAACAACAACAAGTGCAACTAATTCGGGATAACAATTCTGAACAAATATATTCAAAATATATAAACGATAAAAAATTTTTTAAGAACCCTGCAAAAAAAAAATTCTCTACAGATTTCGTAGCCAAATGGGACATATTCTGTGCAATATAAAGTGCATTTCAAGTCAGGTGCATAACTGATATTGATCATAATAATAATAATAATAATAAATCTGTCGACAACATTTAAATTTATGGAATTTTAATTGAAATTAACCACTTCAGCTAATTGATCACAAGATATCATCTGCGAACTTGTTAATCGTTTTATTTGTAATAAACTATAAGCAATAAGCTGTATAAACAAAGAAATACAAAAATTAATAGTTAAAGTAATAGATTTTTGTCATAAAGCCGCTAACCATAAATATCAGTTAATTGATTGCCACACGGCTTTAAATAGCTTACAGAAAAAAAAACTAACGTAGTTGCAAAAAAACCAACAACCAAAAGTTGCAAGAAGTTGAAAAATAATTTGAAAACTACTAAAAAATGAAACTGTTCGCAAACAAAACGCAGCGCAATGCAAGTGAGTAAATAAATAGTAATAGTTAAAGTAATAGTTAAAATAATCGTAAAGTTGCAATGTCGCTCTTAATTAAGCGATACACTACTACCGTTATACCGTTAGTGTCCATTTTGACCAAATTGAAGGCGCCATAAAAGTTAATTCGGAACGCCTTTAAAGTAAAGGGAACTTCCCGACACGATCGTTAAATTCAAAAAATATTTATGTACGAGTATCTCTGTTGCGAAAAACTGGTTGCAAAACTCAACAAATGTTGCAATATGTGGGCTGGAATTGAATGTTATTAAGCAGGATTTGGGAGTATGTTGAAAACTTGACGGATATTCGAAAGGAAGTCCACTTAAAACGTTTAATTTCCATAAACTTGAATTGAAGAATTTTCAGTTTTCGAAAAACATGAATAATCTATTTGCGAATTATACGATATATATATATATATTTCTTTACACGCGTCGCTAGTTAAATATTGTTATTAATCTGGGAAATTTGCTTAATTCACTTTTAATTGTTGGCCAAATTCCAGTTAAGTCGGAGGTGAATGTTAATAATTTTAGCACAATGCCAAAAGTAGTTGCTAAGTAAATAATAATTACAATTGACACTTGTTACTATTTAAATGTTTTATGTATATATTATTTTAAAAGGAATGTACATTTGCTAATAGAATTTTGAATACAATGCAATACATTTGCATAAACTAATATATAATATTTTATTTTCTATAAATATACACTGAAATAAAACATGTTTGCTTATATTATTTTAAAAAAATTTATATTTATTTTTATAAATATTTTCTTTTTTTTAAAATTGTTTTTTAGCTGCAATATTCTTGATTTTTTGAACAGTGTACTCTTATTAATTGTAATTTAATAATTAATTTATTATCTGCCCTCAAGCCTCATTCCAAACCTAATTGATTTGTTAAGTAAATCTGTAGACTTGACTTAAACCGATTTGAATTGATTCGTAAGTAATTGCTGTCATATCATTAAATTGATACGACAAAGTCATTGAATATAAAGTAATTCCAAAGTTTATCTGAATTTCCGAGTAGTACGTGCATTAACGGATCTCAATTGTAATTAAGCTTGCATAAATTATAATTATAATTTGAAGTTGCAACGATTTAGACTGTAACGTCACGTACTATCTTACCATGAAGTCCGATTTGATGACGATTTCAATACAAAAAAACAACAACAATAAAAAAAAACAAAACAAACGAAAAACGGTCTCAAATTGAAGGTGAGCTTTAACCAATGTGCAGCATTTGGCCTTAAAGATGAATTGGGTGTGATTAGGCATCTTATTATACATACTCGTATATCAACATATCTAAATATATTTTAATAATTATATATTTCTTTTTAAGAAATGAGCTTGATTCACGTGTGTGATCTTAAAAAAGGGTTAACTTTTTTTGTTTAGGATGTTTAAACACTTGTAAGTACGTTAGTTTCAATAATAATATAATGCCTCATTCTCAAAAAGAGGGAATATATATTTGGCAAAGCATAATATTTGTTAAATTCTTTAGAGCTTTGAGGAATCATCGTCGTCACTCATAGAAAATAGATATAATGCACACATTAACAAGTGCTAAACAATGCAAATAAAAACAATTGTTAAACCAATGACAACAACAGATACAACAAAGCCTATCAGTTTCAAAAGCGGATGGAGATTTGAGATCTGAGAATGGAGACTGGTTCCGATAAGCCTGGAAGTTGTAAACGATTATTTGCTTTTCCTTATTGCCAGGCGTCTAATTGTTAACGAGAACTTGACTGCGACTATTTAAGGGTTTTTTTTTTGGGTTTTTTTGTTTTCTTGTTTTTTTTTTTGGCGATGATTAACAACAAACAAAGTCAATACGTGTATACAATGGGAACAATGTGAGATTAATCATTAGCTAAACACAGGCAAACAGGCTGTAGATTTGGCAAACAAATGAAACAGTTTAAAGTGCTAGCTGAGAGTATCTTGTAGATACTCGCAAGTATCTCATATGCTATAATCCCAACACGAGCGAGAATCTTGTCGACTGTTTGGCTGACTCGATAACTGACTGTCTGACTGACTGGCTGGTTAGTATATTTACTTAATTTATTGTCATTTGACGGAAGTCGCACATACGCAGTCACACGAGCTCAAACATACAAATATATTACAATACATTGTTGCTGCAGCTCTCTGAAAAATAAAAGCAATTCATTCTTGACTTTAGTGGGTCAACGCCAAAACTCCGCCAACTTCAATTCAACTTCAACATTGTATCTCTGACTGCGCTTTTAGCCTGACAGTTTCATAATTTTCGGTCAGTGTGCATTTCGAGCACTTTTTTCCAGTGTTTTTATTTTTTTTATTGTTTCTTCAGATTTCAGGTTTTAATGCTATGCCAAATTGCAGCGAACTTGAACTTCAAACTGCTGCAGACGGTCGTCAACCGACAACCTCATAAATATGTAGAAATGAATCTTTACACTGAGCAAAATGATGCTTAAATTTGCATAGTTTCTTAAATTTAATTTAATGTATTTCATGGATAAATACTTACATTTTCATTTAAATACTTTGAATATTTTCACTTGTATAAACATATTTAAGATAAAAATAATTTTAATAGCTGCATATTGATTTAAAAATTTTCGAACTCAGATTTATTTACAACATGTATAAACAAGAAAGTTAGTAAATATTTACACTTCAATTTAAAAATGTATTTATCTTTTGTCAATTTTATTTACTCAAATTCCCTTTACAATTTATTTTAAACATTTACACATTAATTCAATATTTATTTTGTCAATTTTATTTGCTCAAATTCTTCTGTTTGAAAATATATTTGCTTAAATCTGTTAGAATATTTGAGTTACCAGATTTTAAGTTATTCAAGTTTATTTAATAAGAAAAAAAAAACAATTGAATTAAGGGATTCTCTAAGCCAACAGTCATATTCACCTGTATTTTCGTCATACAGTGGCTAAAAATATCAATTTAGTTTATATTAGTACAAATCTTTTTCTTCTCGAATAAGGGTAATTTAATTTAAAATCTATTAGATAACTTATAATTTATTTCGTTATTGAAATTGTTTTTCTACTTGAATAATGGTTTTTTTTGTGATTTTAATCTATTAGATATCAAATAATTTAATTACTTTATTGAAATTTGAAATTGTTTCGTGAAATTTGTTTGTTTTTTGGTTTTTGAATAAATTGAAAAAAATAAGGCATACTTAAAAATATTCTATTATTTACATAATACACATGGGAAAACAAGCTGAACAATAATTTTATTACTTACTTTGTTAAGGCACACGCGTGGCTGACAAATTTAAAAATAGATTTTTGCTAAATTGAGCATAATTTATAAGCAATTCTAGTTTTATGAATTATATTTGAATAATCCAAAGCAGTAAATTTAACTGATTAACAATATAGATTTATTAACTACTGCTCAGTTTATCAGTTGGGTTAATAGCTCTTAATCTTAGAATCTTTTATTTAATTTTTGTTTACTTTCCCTTTCATACACATGTTACTGAATTTTTTAGATCAAAGATACGCGTGGTGCTCAGATTACATATATAATATACATTTTTATAGTCCACGAATTTTCGGCTTGTTTGATTTAGCAAGCGTTTGAATTAATGAGATTGTTCTGTATTAATTATTTATTCAGATTTGATGCCAAGCGTTACAAGACACAGCTTGTAATAAAAATTAGCAGCTGGTTGCTATGTATAAAGTTTGCTAAAATTAATATTTATATTTTTCATTTTGAGGCTAAAATAAAATGAAGGAAATTTGTAAGAAAATAATTAGAAAATAAAAAAATTTGTTTATTTTTATTATGTTTTTCTGATGATGATTATTTTTGTTCAATTTTTAGTGCACTTTTTGGCAGTGTAGCTTGCATATTTTGTCTGACACGCTAATAAAGTGCCCCAATGAGCTTTTGGCCAGAAACGGGTTCAGGCCAAATCAGCTGTCGAGACAAGCGCCACTCATTCATACTCATACTCACTTTTGGCTTCGGCTTTTCGGCTTTTGCCTTTTGAATCGTCATCTCAGTTTCAGTTTCAGTCTCCGTTTCAGCCAAAGTCTTAGCCACAACTCACACTAACTTTGGCAATGCAATTGCATAATTTACCACTCGCCGATCGACGCGTCGATGTTTTTTGATTTTTTTGGCCTTTCCTATGTGAGATTCGTTGCAGCAGAATAATTTGAGCGCTTTGTTTGGCATTTAATTTATGGAAGTTGTGCTATTGCGACTGGCGACATGTGTTGGCCCAGCAAACTGGCCAAATGGCTAAGTGGCCAAGTGATCAAAGTGTCGCACAGTGGAAAAAACGTCTAGATTTGCCGACAGTAATTAATATCTTTAAAAAGTAGCATAGAATCCGTCTGTTTATTGATTTTTCCAATTTTACTATGATAATCATATATTTTTTATTGGGGTTTAATATTAAAATTAAAGATTAAAACTAAAAAAAATTATTTCTTTTTTCATAAAAATGTTATTTTCATTTTAAAATCAATTTTTTCCAATTTTTTTGTTATTAATAATATAAAAATAATAATAATATAAAATATAAATTTTTTTTCCACTGCTCTTTGTTCACATTAAAAAACAAAAAAATTTTATATTATAAAATAAGGATAATTAAAAAATAATAAACAAAAATCTAAAAACCTGGGGCTTAAAAATCATATTTATTTTTGTTGTGTAATTTATATTTTTTTTTAAGAAATAAAATATTCATATAAAAATTATGCAACAAAAACAGAAAACCATTTTTCTGATTTAGAAAAAGTATTAGAAAATGCAGCTAATTTTCCACTGTGCGTCGCTTTATGTTGACTGTGATTCAAGGCAAGGATCACATATGGGTCATCTATATACTGACTCACGAGAACTCGTATGTGTTCGATATCATGGATAGTTTTTCGAGTTTTGTTTTGATTTTGAAATCTTGAACTTATTTACGCTTTGTGGCGTGACAAAGTTGACATCACAACAAACACAAAACAACAAAAACAAAACCGAAGATAAAATTGTTAATGAGTTTTGCTGTTGATATTGTTATTGTTTTTTGTATTTTATTTTATTTTATTTTCTTGAGTGCTTCAAAGAACTGCCGTAGGGGCTTGGTAAGCGGTTCAATGATCTTGAACAGGTGCTTAGTGCGGTTCTTAGTGTGATATTTTATTGTTTATTGTCTAATTGGCAGCAACGAGTACCTGTACCTTTTTTTTTCGGGGATTTGGGAAATGATATCGCTGATAAATGGGTTAACAATTTGTTTTGATTTATGACTAGTTCGCTGAATGGGTGTGGACTACGCACACACGTGACCATGACCCCAATAAATCGGTTACGCCAACTAAAATTCTCTTACTCGTATTTATTCATCGTTACGAAGAGCTTGTAATCAGTTTAAGATCACACCCGGAACAAAACATTTTCAATGATAACACTCTTTTGGAAGGTGAGCATCTTGACAAGTCTCAGCTGAAATCGATAAAAAAAACGTGTTTTGATACACTACACTGAAATGAGAGAATCGGACTAAAGAAGCTTACTTATGAATGTACGTGTATATGCAGGACAATCGTTATAATCTCTGTTTATTTTATTTTTTAAAGTAGAGAAATGAGGTCATAACTTGATGTACGCAACACTGGTAGAGCACCATAAATAATTGTTAATACACTGTACAAAAAATTAGAAGCGGACTAAATATTATAAGTTAGATACGGCTTTATAATCTGTGCTTCTTTTATTTGTTTATTATATTTAACTTCAACTAAATTTAATCGAAACGATTTAACACTTAAAATAAAATTATGAATTTAAGATTTAAAATTACCAAATTAAATTAATAGTTTAAGTCGAAAAAGATAAAATCTCTTAAATAATGAGTCTCAAATAATATTAATAACATAACATTTTATGTTAACAAAGTTGATAAACTAATTGAAAAAAATTTTAAAATATTTAAAATTTGTATTCTACAAATTTGCAAAGCAGAAATGTTGCTTTAATCAACATAATTTAATGGTTATTATTATGTTATTTTGTTAAACATTTTGATTTATGTATTTAATAAGATAAATAATCTAGAACGAGGTCATTTCTAGATACATTCAACCCTTGCAAAGAATACTAATTACTTTATAAGGAGTTCTCACAATAAACGCGTTTTTTTCATTTTAAATTGGATAAGAGTTTATTTAAAAAAAGTATAAAAAATGTAGTGAGAACTACAGAATGATCAACATAAAAAGTAAGGCAACAAGCTTATGATTTTTGGAGCATCATAAAATGTTGCTCCAGTATCAGTCTGTCTGCCTGTCTATATTTCCATCTTTCTTCTTCACTCCCTTGTCCCGTTTATCATAAGAAGTCGAAGAACGTTTATTGAACTCTGGAAATAACAGACAATTTCGAGTATGTGACTTGTCGGGGATTTTTTATAGGCTTTTTTTTTGTGGTTTTGGTTTTTTTTTGCCGGCTTTTGGTTCCTGCTCCTGCCATTGAGGCAGGTCGCAGATCTTTGAACTGCATGACAGCGACAACAAATTGTGGCGAAGGTCAATAACATGGCAGACACACGCGATCCCACAAAGCTGTCAGAGATTTTGCAAACTTGTTGAACTTCGACTGCTTGCAACATGTGGCGACGCTGACGCTGACGTCGACAGCGACTTTAACTGCGACCGCGACTGCGACTGCGACTGCGACAGAGATTAAACTAATTGCATAACTCACCTCGTGCTCCAATTTATGTTTTTCGCAGAGTTACTACGATGTGCGGCACTTGGAATGACGCTATTGTTCCTTGGCGCGGTCATCTTTATGACGGATCCCGTCAAGCTAATTGTAGATTGGGTAAGTCTGATTAAATATGTAAACACACTGATACAAAAATGTTCTTATATCAAGATATTGGTCTCAAAACTAAGAAAATTGGTAACAAAATAAATTTTTAGAATTTAAAAACACATAATGGTTTTGAGAACATTTTAAGTTAGATCATGTTCTTACTATAAGAATAAATGTTTTTAAAAAGTAACTCAACAAATTAAAAAAAAAAAATAAAAAAGACTTTTAAATTTTAAGTTTTATGTATTGTTTTTGTTTTCTATTTTGATATATTACACTTTTTTTGTCTTATTATTTTTTATAATTATTTCATTACTGTAATATGTTTTTCATTAAAAAAAGTAGTAGTACCCTTGTGTTTTAGATTAATATTCTTAGTAATTTGGTCTTGAACTGGTCTTCTTTTAAGAAAAAAATATTTAAGAAGGAGGTTCTTGACTTTAGAAATTTATAATTATATTTATAAAAATTTTTTTATTATTACTTTATTTGATTTATTTATTTTTTTTTTTTGTGTAGCAAATAAGTCTGAGTCCCAATACACTGCTCTACAAATTGTGGCTCTTTCCACCGCTCGAGGTCTTTATTAAGGTCCACATGTTCAACTACACAAATGTGGATGCATTTATAGCGGGACGAGATGCCAAGATGAAGATCGAGGAGGTTGGTCCCTATGTCTATCAGGAAGTGCTCTCCAATCACAACGTAACCCTGAACGAGGCCAACAACACCATAACCTATACGCCACGTCGTGAATACGTCTTCGTGAGAGAACGTTCGGTAGGAGACCCGAAATTGGATCGCATTCGGGCGCCAAATATTCCCTATATGGGCATTAGCACCCAGGCAGCAAGTCTCTCCATGTTCGCAGCCCTAGGATTGAGTGCTCTGACCAAGCGACTCAATGCCCAGCCCATGCTGGAGGTCAGCGTCCACGACTATATGTGGGGCTATGAGGATCACCTGGTGCACTTGGCCTCCAAGTTCGTGCCCAGCTATATTGACTTTGCCAGCTTTGGCCTCATGGAAAAGGTGAATACTCTCAATGAATTTTCATCTTAAGAATAACTCATATAAAAATATTCTTCAAATTTGCATTTAAATATTAGAATCTTTTGTTGAATTTATTTCAACGTTTAAAAAAGAAATTGATATAATAATTTAACTTACATTATATTATTCAATTTTCATTATAGAACTTAAAAATATTAACTAAATGCACATGCACATAATATTTAAAGGAGAAGCAAATAACAAATAAAATTTTATTTTTTATATTGAAATTTTGTTGATTTTTATCAAAAAATTCATGTATCTAAATAAGTACTATGAAATTATTAAAATACATTTATTTGAAATCAATTCTTTTTATATTTTTAAAAAATATCTGTTATTATTTGTTTAATGAAAAATGAAATTAATAAGTATTATAATTTTGAAACAAAAATAAAATTGAAATTATAATAATTATTATAATTTTTTTCTTTTCTGATAAATTAGAAAATAAGAGTTTAAATTTATTTTTATAACGAAAATTAAAAACAAAAGCTGAAAATATCCTTATCCAAAACATCTCCTTAAATCCCAGTACATCTGAGTTTTTTTTATTCTTTCACATAATAATATTATTATAATATTTAAGAACTTTTTATTTTAATTTTTATTTAGCTATTTCGTGAGGGGAATGAGAGCAACGTGTTCAACATGCATCTGCCGGAGCGTAAGGACTCGCACGGAGTCAATCTGCCAGATTCTCCCCGGGCCTATTCCCTGCACAGCATTAACGGGGAGCGGGGATTTAACCGCTGGGATTACGATGAGGCTACCAAGTAAGTTCCAAACTGAACCTGTTGTTAAGTCAAATTCTGACTGAAATCCTTGCAGTGGCACTCAGTGCAATCGTATTTGGGGCAGTCACGATGCAACTCTGTTTCCTCGGGACATGAACGAGAAGGACACTTTCCATATATACCGGAGAACATTCTGTCGGCTATTGCCCATGAAATTTAACAGTACCTTAACCTTTAAAGGCCAGGATGCGTTTGAGTACACCATGGATCCTAATGTCTTCGACAGCGACTTGGATAATGTGAATTCCTCGTGTTTCTGCAAGAACAATCACTGCCTAAAACGCGGCCTGGGAAGTGTTGCGCCCTGCTACTACAGTGAGTACTCGCTATGACGATACAATTAATATTTTACCAAAGATAAAGATATAAGATATTATGAGAAAAATGGGAGAAAAATTGAGTTTTCCAATTTTGATGCAGAATGAAAATGGGGATCAAATAATGATAAAATTGACAATCCGCAATGAAATCGGTTAAGATTTGACAAAGTTATGCTAGTTTAAAGTTTCTAAATACGAGACGGTATAGAAATAATTTGACTTAATACTTATCTGGAATCCATACAATTACTGTTGTAACTTGACTTTATTTTTCCGTTTTTCCTTTTTCTTTTTTATAGACATGCCCTTGGCCATCAGTTATCCACACTTTATGCATGCTGATCCAAGTTTGCTGGAACCTTTCGACGGTCTTAATCCGGATGATTCGCGTTTCATCTCAACAGTTATGCTGCAACCGGTAAGTCACAGGATATTTTTCCTTTCCCACAGTATATTGACCTCTGACCTTCTTTTTTTTTGGCTTTTAGCAACTGGGTGTTCCTCTGCATGCTCACGTGCGTTTGCAGGCCAATCAAGTTGTGGGCAACATCAAGTTCAATAGCTTAATGGAACCCTTTGAGAACATGGTGTTGCCATTGCTCTGGGTTGATCTGACCATTGACAATCTTCCAGTCTCGCTGCAGATGCTCGTGCATGGCATTAAATATATCTTTCCACTGCTACAGGGTATCATTACGTTGTGTTTGATCCTCGCTGGCTTTTATCAGCTGAGTGCTGCATTTATGCTCTGCTTCTGGTCACCGCCAGGCGGAGTTCCGCACAAGTTGGAGCAGGGAGAGAAGAGAGCGAGCATTCTCAATGGATTAACACTCAATGCATCCTTTCAAAAGAGTCCACAGGATTCTATGCAGCCTGAGGTGCAGAAACTTCTGCCCCTCGATGCTTCTCACACGCTGAGTGAGGTTTAGAATGCGGAGTATATTATTATTAATTGGAACATTACCTCAATTGGATACGAGTTCATACACATTTCATAACTATGATAATAGCCCTCTGTGATATTAAATGTTAAGCCAACCAGGAGATTTGTTGTAGATTATATATTCAACATAACGAAAACAACTTAGGGAACATTCTATGCTTACTTTACAATCTTAAATTAAGGTACAAGGTTAATCTATTGCATAATTACCTTAAGTTATAGTACATACATATATATATGAATACAATTACAGCACGATCAATCATATCAATCAAATCAATCATTGGTTGCTTTTTTCTTTCGAGCCTAGCTCGCCTTAATGTGAGGCAATCGTGTCTTCAATCCAATTCAAATAGTACGAGATTCGCAGGTAAACGTCCGGAAAGTTCTCAAGGGCACAGCCCGAACCAAAGGACGTGACCCCGGCCAATATCCAGGGTCCATCACGGGACAGACGACACTGTAGCGGTCCTCCGGAGTCGCCCACACAGGTGCCTCCCTGTCCATTAAGCTGACCAGCACAGAGGTGTCCTCCATGGATGTTCACAAAGCTGCCATAAGCATCTTTGCACCTGCGGACACACATAAATAACATAAAAGCAGGAGTTATGAGTTCAGAATAGGACTTAAAATAATGTATATTTGAGAAATAAAAAGTGGGAAAAATTATCGTCGAGATCCCGACTATAGGATACAACCTAATAAAAACTACTGCATACTTTTAGGTGTTTGTTTTTAAATAATAACCTTATTAATAACTTTGGTGAGCTATTACTCCCGTTCTACTTGTCCGATCTTACTGCGGTTAAGTGATATTATAGATAATATTAATAGATGACGTTAATTACCATAAAAACTGTATTATCTAAAACACTGTGGGTGTGGTGCTCTTTCTCGCTTTGCGGGGGTGAAATGGGGGGTGACAAAAATTTAAAATATCTGACCTGCCTCCGATATTTAGAAATCTGTGTGCCAATTTTGGTATCTCTCTTTCTTATAGTCTTTGAGATCTAGGCGCTTACATGTACGGATACAGGATTATCTATTATTTTCCATTTTAATCATAAAAATTATTTTTAGTTCTTGTTTTGCACGTTAATTCTAAATATATTTAAATAGTTTATGCTTAAAATGTTTATCAGACAAATTTAATTAAAATTTTTACAAAAAAAGGGAATATATAGGGGAATTTTTTTGGATTATCAAATTAACATTTAATTATATTTATATAATATTTTTACTCAGTTTAAAAAATATGAGTTATTTTAAAATCTTTAAAAGCAAAATTCAAATATGCATTTTAACAAAAAACTTCTAAAATGTAGCATAATAATTATTTAAAGAATTCAAGAAAAAATCTTTATACAAAAGTATATAATTTTAAATCAAGTTAAATGCGCGATTTAATTATATGAGTGTGACAAATGAAAGACTCACCTGCGATTCTGATGCAGAGGAACTCGAGTCTTTAGCAGCTCATTGGACAAATCACCGCTAATGTTGGCCTTGCCCCATCCGGTGGCAACACAGTCAAAGAAGGGCATCTCATGGGAGTCCCCGTGTTCTGTTAAATCGGAATCTTGATCCGATTGCAAGCTTAGTTTCATTAGCTTATCATTTCTTCGGCGTGTGCGTTTCTTGCTACGCGGAGAACGCTGAGATTGTCTTAGAGCTTGACGTAATCGATTCAGAATCTTCATATTCATCAGTTCCCGCATGGACATATCTATGGAACTCGGAGCAGTCACATTGCGGTAACGCCTGCGACTCTGCACACTGCGCAGAAAGTTGTCGATCTTCTCGGGCACATCGTCCAGTTCCAACTGCTGACTAAGGACATCCTCCTTGGGAGGAGTGGGCGACTCCGGAGACTCCCTCAACATGAAGGGCAAGCAGATGCGTCGAATGTGCGACGATCGTGAGAGATCCGCGGGCTTTGACAGCTTCATCAGCACAACATCGTGACGGAAGTTGTGATAATGATGATGCAACACGATCTTCTCTACGGGAATCCGTTGCTCGTTTCCCGATTCAATGTTGCGATCGTGCTCGCCCAGCACAACGGTCCAAAGTGGCGGAATGGGCAGGTTGAAGAGATCGCTGCAAGATTTGGAATGATTAATAGTGATTTACGTATGCTATGTTTTCATATCTTTATATATAAAACTCTTTGTCCTGACTCACTTATTCATCGACTCACTAATCACTGCATAGCCTATACCATATGAGCTAGAAGGCTGTTATTTTTACATAACATAGCTGAGACAATTTTATTGGGCAATAAGACGGAGTTTTTTGAAATACGAATTGCAAGCTCAAATTCGGGGTCAAAGTTCGCACTTTGAGAAAATTTCTTGGTATGAAAAAATTAATAGGAACAATTGGGATAAATTTATTCCCTAATCACTACTGATGCAATGCTTACTTATGCACACAGTGGGCAGCTGAGAGTATCCAGTACTGATGGATGAGCACAGCTCCACACCAGTGTCCCAGAAAGCCCAATGAGGGATGCAACAGTTCCAGGGATGCCTGCCACGGAAATTGACCTTCGTGGGTGGAGGCGCCAGCAATAATTCGCGCATTGCGATGTCCAGGTCGACAACCGCAGTCTGGAATGAAAATGACAATGACATTGATGAGATGAAGATGTTGCCATTGTTGCTGAAGGAGATCGCTTACACTTACCAGTCTCAAATTGCGTCGTTTGTTGCACCAACAACAGCAGCAGCAGCGGCAGCAGCAGATGTGACGCTTGTGGTGACGATAGCTTCATCATCTTCATCATCCACATCTTCCACAGCCTCAGCCTCATCGACTCATCGCACGACTCGCATGACTGACCCACAGTCAGAGTCAGCAGTTAATGCCTGTGGTTTTGATACACTGTTTAAAATAAATGCGTTGTATCATTTAATGTTTGATGTGTTCACTTTCGAAATGCATTCATTTATAATAAAATCAACTATAAAACACTTTGACTTAACTACAAACATTATTCAATAGCACTTAAAATGTAACGTTTATTTGTATTCAAATGAAATTAATTTTTGTGTGATTTTTATATGTTTTTATAATTTAAAATCTAAAATTTTTGTAGCTTATTTAACATTTCAATAAAAAAAAATAACTTAAATATCTTTTAATATTTAACTGACTGAGTATTTTAGAGTTAGTAAGAGCCATTAAAAAGGATATTTTATATAGGCAATGTTAAATATTTTTCATTATATTTCCTTTATTAATATAAAGTGAATAGAATATATTTCAAAATTAAAAATATTTGATTTTAAAATATAACCTAGTTAAAGTAAATATATTAATTATTTCAACTTTAATAACAAAAAAATTCTATACAGTTTTGTAAATAATATGCCCATATTAAAATACAGATTTAAGTGTACAATTTTTTAATAAACTGCAAAAAAGGTAATTGAATCATAAATCATATTTATACGGAATATTTATACTAATTTTGATACCAAAAACAATGAACTATAATGTTAAACGTATTTAATATGGGAAAATATTTAAATTAACAATGATTAATGATGGATTTTACTACATTTAAATGGATATTTAAGTGTATAATATTTATATAAAATTTAGATTACTTAATAGTAAGAGTTTCGTTACCAAGTTGATTTAAATACAAGTTAAATTGAATCAAAGTGTGAATAGTAAGATTTACGTTGTACTTTTTTCTCTGTGTACTAACTGTGGCAGATGGTATCCTGCTGATGATAATGCTAATGATGATGATGATGACGATGATGATGATGAGCAGTCGACTATTGTTACTGTTACGTTTGCTTTTCACTTTCACGCTTGCAACTCAAGCCAACTTTGACTTTTTAATAACACGCATTCGCAGCTTAGACCTTTTTTTTGTATTTTGAATGCCTTTAAATATTATAATTTACGAGATTTCCCAGCTTCACTTTGCTTGCCCTCTCGGCGCATTAATTAGCCAACAACTGTGGGCGTTTCTGCCTCGAATTGTGCGCAGAAGCAGAAGCTGGAGAACTGAAAACTGAAAAGCGAGTTGAAACTGCCCTCGGTTATATAATGATGGAGTTAACGCTAAGTTTGGGTGGCCTGGGGCAGGCAATACGACTATTAACGCTAACGGTTTCCGTTGTTTTTTTTACGCTTTTTATATATTTTTATTTTAATATTTTTCTTCACTTTCGTTGAGCGCGTGCGCAACGTCAAAGTCGGAATTAAAGACGGAGTCGGATTCGGAGTCGGATTTGAAGTGTGTTTCCGATGCTGGCGAATCGTTTGCGACGAGCGCCAAAATGCAACTGGGCGCTGCTCAGGTTTGGCCAACAAACATTTACCGTTTCGGTTACATCGCCAGCTGCGCAATCGGCGTCGACATTTGACTGTGGCTAGTGTTGCATGCCCCTCCACAAGCCGCTGCTAGTTACAATAATATCAGCAGCAGCAACAGCAGCAGCAACAGCAATAATAATAACAAAGCGACGCCAACGAAAGTGAAAAGACAGCAGCGACGTCACAGACGTCAGAGGCAGCGGGCAAAAGAGCAGCTAACAAACAACGAACAGCAGCAAATGAACAACAAACAACAAACAACCAACTACAACAACATCCACACACAGATGACGACGACAACGACAACATTTTGGTTAGCGGAAAGGGAAAACTGAGCAAGCTTCAGGCAAACTAATCATTTACCTAGAAAAAATATACGAATTCTAAAAATATAAATTAAACTAAAGGCTAACTTCAACAAATAAATAAAAAAAAAAAAATCAATGTAGCATAAAAAATGTCAATGTAATTATAAATTTTTATATCTATAAATTAAAAAATAAAAATTAAACTAAAGGCTAACTTCAACATATAAATAATAAAATAGATATGTAGTATTCAAAATAAATAAAATATAAATGTAGTATTCAAAATGACAATTTAATTATAATTGGTCAATTGTAATATATAAAAATTAACAAATATAAATTGAACTAAACGCTAAGTTCAACAAATAAACAATAAATGTAGTATTAAAAATGTCAATTTTAATACAAATAACCAATTTTAATATATTAATAGAATTTTCACTAAAGTTTCCGTAATATTGACTAGTGTTATAAATAGTTTACTTTAGCTTGTAGCACTAATGCCTCGGCTGTTGTACATTTAATTGTAAATACCTTTTTTATTAATTCTCAGTTAAAAATATATAAATTTAAAAAAAAGACAGTTTTTGTCTCCAATAAAATGAAACAAAGTATAAAAAATATTTAAAATATTAGCTGTTTGTTAATATATTACTTGGTATTTAATAAAATTATTTTGCTATTATTAATAATACAATTTAATATTTTCCTGGTTGATTTAAAAAAATTTTATGTTTTACTGATTACTCAAGTGAAACAAATACTTCCATGAGATTATTAGTCTAGCTTTGCCTATATTTATTATAATTTTTCTAATTCGTATTTGCTAAGCTGAGTATTAATTAAATGTGATTTCGACCTTATGCGAGAGATGTCAACATACAGAGCTTACATATGCAATATTAGCGACTATTTAAAATTCCTAATGATCGTGACAGAAACATCGTTAAGAATGATTTAGTTGTAAAGCTTCTGGAAATAATTATTGAATTCATCCTCATGATATGTATATAACAGAATCAAAACGACAGAATTAAACGGCAATTTACAATTGTAATACACATATCACAAGTGCAACACAGACTGCTATTAGTTTAATTATTTACATGAACTTGATCAAGATTCCTAGATTCAAGATATAGATAGATAGAATGTTTAGTTGGGTCAATGCGCCTAGTTTATGATAATTATAGATGGCAATCAATGGAGCCTGTTAATGTTACGTATACGCCAGGTCTTCTCGTTACGTGTGAGACTTGTACTTAATTGAGCGTTCATTTGTCACCTGCTTATTTAACTAGAGTACATCATTTAATTGACATGCATTTATTCAATCGCACGCAATTTCAACAAGTTTAATTTGTAATTTATGATATGAAATTAATATACAAGGAGTGTGAATGATTTTGAGCTCAACTCGCCGATTGCTGAGTGAATGTGAGAGTGAGTGCATGAGTGAGTGCAGCTGAGTGTGAGTGCGAGTTACTTTCGTTTTCATTACAGCCACAGCAACAGCAGCTGACTCTTCAGGCCATAACTCGGAGCTGGCCAAGAGCCGGACCCACGCCCGACTTGAATTCCGCGTTGATGCTCAAACCCATAAGTCATTTAGTATTTTGTGTTTTGTGGCAGCAATGGGGAAGTCGTAAATGCAACAGCAACAGCCACTGCAACTGCCACAGCAACAACATCAACATTGCCCATAACAATGGCACAACAGCAACATTGGTCTGTTTACGCTGCCAATTGATCATTTAAGCCAAGTTAAGCTACTGCCAGTCTGCCAAGTCTGCCAGCCTGTCAATTTGTTATTGTTGTGGGCGTTGGCATTGCTTGTTGGCTTGTTGTCTTGTTGCCTCAGTGTTGCAGTTGCTGTTGCTGTTGCATTTTCAGTTGTTGTACAATTAACGGACGCCTTCAGCCTCCACTGAATTATTGTTGATGTTTGTTTGTCTATCCGTTTGTTTATTTGTTTGTTTACCGCCCGTCGATGATGTGCGTTAATCAGTAAATCCAAAAAATTACTCTCAGCTTGCGCAATCTACGAAGTCTTGAAATGGAGAAAAAGTTCAATTTCCTCTTCAATTTCCTAAATTTGCTAAAGTAAAATTGTTCTCCTGGATGTAGGATTAGATTTTTATGCTAAGGGTCCCCCCTTTGCAATTTTAAGATTTGGAAATTTTAATATAAAACAACACTTTAAATTTGATTTTAAGACGTTACAATTTTCTGTAAAAAATCATGCTAAATTGAAGAAAAATTTTGACTTGTAAAGTTGCTTTGTCCAAGATTTGACTAACTTCACAGATCCATAACTTTGTCAAAACTTAACCGATTTTTAAGCGATATGCCATTTTGATCATGGTTTGACCTCTTACTTCATTCTGCATTCAAACTTTATTATATTTTTATAAAAAGTTATTTTCGGTCTAGATCTTGGGTTTGATTTTAAAGCATAGGGTCCCCCCTTTGAAATTTTGAAAATTGAAAATTTTAAATTTTAAGTTTTCACTTTTAATCAATTCTCTTTATCGTTTAAAGCATAAAACAACGCTTTAAAATCGATTCTGAGACATTTCATTTTTCTGTAAAAAATCTTGCTGAATTGATCAAAAATTTTGACTTGTAAAGTTGCTTTGTTCAAGGTTTGACCAATTTCAAACTTGCATAACTTAGTCAACACCTAACCAATTTTCAAACGAATTGTCATTTTGCTCATGATTTGGCTTCTTATTTCATTCTGCTTTTAAATTTAATTAAATTTGTAAAAAAAAGTTTTTCCCTGCTAGAGTTTGGTTTACATATTCCAAAAATATTTTGTAGATAAAAATTCCCGTGTAAACCAGTGCTTAGATTTTCTGACATTTAAGACTCAAAACTCAACTGATGTGAACTTTCTCAGTCCTGCAAAAAATTAAATTAAACCCAAATGGGAAAAAAACTATTTAAATCGAATGGAAAATATTAGAAATCAAATGAATTTTTACGCATACAACGTGCGGCGACAATCAACGGAAGCGTTGCGGGTCAATTAGACTGCACAGTACCACCACTAACAACAACAACAACAACATAAACATAAACAATCTGAAGATTAACAACAACAATGTGAAGAGTCAAATTAGTCAAGCTAAACAAAATGATCACGTAAATTTTTGGCGTTGGCGTTTGGAGAAATCGTGGTTCGAGACCTTGAATGCAGCGTACTCGACTCTCAGTGTTGCTGTGTTGCTGTGTTGTTGTGTTGTGTTGCTGTGTTGCATGTGGTGCACGCCAGTGGGCTGCAATTTCACTGCAAAGTGGCTGCCTGTTATTCAATGGCAGTTGCATCATACTCAAGTGGCAGCAACATGTGGCCAGCTGATCGCCCATCGAGAGTTCGAAAAACCCGACAAAATCGAGCAACATTTGCGTTGAGTTGTGTTTAGTTGTGTTTAGATGTGTTATGTTGAGTTGCCACAGCTGATCGACATAAGGCAGCTCGCAACGTACTTGCAACTTATTTGCATGCCACGCAGCAGCAGCGGCAACAACAGCTGAAGCATTAGACACTGGAAAAAATGATGAGAAACTTTACAATATTTTATTTCGACTTAAATATTTTGTCCTATGATTAAGTCTAAAAAAATTTTAAATATAGAATTCCAACAAATTTATTCATATGATTTTCGTTTTTAAATTTTAAATTTTTTATTTATTTATTAATTCAACAGTCCCCAAAAATTTAAAATTAAATGTCTTGAGAATAACATTATATTAAAAATTATATTAAAATTATTTTGGTTAGTTATTTATTTATAAATAGTTTTACAGTTACATAATTTATATTTAATTTTATTTGTAATTGTAATCTTTAACTTAATCTTTACACTTGGTCATTTTTTCTTTAAATAAATAAATAAAAATTTAAAAATTAATAAATTGAAAGAAAATCAGTATAAAAAAATTAATGTTATTAATGTTAATCATAAAATTTAATTTTTAATTTGAGCTGTTTGTACTTTGGGTTAAAACAAAGTGTTTTATGTTTATTGTAAATATGTATTTTATAAAAATGTACTATGATAAAATCAAAGATGATTTTTATATGAGTTTTTCCTCTGGCTGTAGTTGCTATCAAAGCGTATCTTCAAGATGTGGCAAGCAGCGGGCGCTTTCCACACGGCTGACGCTAAAGTTGCCGCTGAAGTTGCCGCAGACTTTGTCGTTGTTGCCTCACATGAAAACGAAAGTGCTTCAAGTGGTTAGCCAGCTGCCACTATTGTTGTTGTTGTTGTTGTTGTTGGTGTTGCTAATGCTATTATTGTTGTTGTTGATTAGGTTATACTATTTGTTGGCGCTCACGATTAAAAGTTGCTATCTCTGCCTTTTGCTTTTGCTTTTGTCTGTGTTTGTATTTGTATTTGTGTTTTGTATTTGTGTTTGTTGTCTTGTCTTCAGTTGTGTTGTGTTTCCTGTATCTCCAAGTTGTTTGTCGGTGTGTTTATGTTTTGAATTGTATCTGCTGCTGACAGTGGCAATGGCAATGGCAATGGAAAATGGCAGTGGGAATGGGGAGTTGGGAGTTGGGAATGCCAACGTTGCATGCCACATGCATGTTGCATCGCATGCACACTGGCGCCAAACATTTTGTTCAGCTTACCAATAAATGTGGTGTGATTATTTATTATTTGTAGTTGCAGTTGTCGTAACAGAGATTAGTTAAATGAAATGTGTTACATTTTAATCAGGGATCAGAAAAAAAGTAAGAGTTATTTAATTTTAAATACCGAAAACATAAGTTATGGTGTTTAGTATAATTTTAATGTTTGGTATAAATATTTATCTAAAGTCTTAGTTAAACAAATTGTTTTTTATTTTTTTTTTAGTAGAAATCGTTAGTTTTTTTTTTAATTTAAAAAAAATTAAATATTAATTTTTTAGTTTTTTTTTAAATTTTGGTTAAAACTGTTCTTAAATTTAGTTTAAGACTGATTTTATCAGTTTTATGCACAGGTATTTCAGATACACTTACAGCCACCCAAGAGTATCTAGTTCCGATATCAAAGTCTGAGTTGAAGTCTTAAGTTTTTAGTCGTGAGGTGAGCAGAGTTTTTATTAATAGCAATTAGCGTTTAACCAAATTGCCTGGAAATTGTGGTGCATGTTATTTATATTTATATGTAGTTTTTTTTCGTTGTTTGCTTTTGTTTTTTGCTTATTTTTCTCTTGCGGTTATTTTATGTGGCTCAAAACTGGCGGTTTCCACATGTTGGCAATGGGATGGGAAAATGGGAAATCGCAACTGCATTTATGTTGATGTATGATATGAGTATATACCCTACTGTTTGTTGTTGTCTGCTTTTGCTTCCTTTCAATAGTTATATGTGTATACATAAATTTAAACACTTTGAACTCGATTGAACCCGCCTGCAACATTTGCTCGTTAAATCGTAAAATCGCTGACAAAACGCGACAGGTTGCCAAAGAGCTCTCCACAGGTGACGGTTTCTTTTGCTCAGCCCCTTGTGGAGATTGTCTAATCAAAGTCAAGTTAAAAAAAAATTAAGTGTCTAAATTATGTCATGTCTTCGCTGCTGTTGTTGTTGCTGTTGCTGTTGCTGTGGTGTCTTTTGTTTGCCGCAGTGCAGGCGAAATGAGAAACAAAAATAATTCGCACACTATGCGACTGATAAACGCGGTATAAGATGAAATAAATAAACAGAGATAATAAAATACACAGAAAAAAATGCTTGCTTCCGAGATAAAGTAAGATAGAGTAAGATAATCCCGTATTATATTTTACCAAGTACAAAATATTTGATACAAGCACTACTTTTCTCAGCAAAATGTTGATTTTTGGGGTTCTGTGAGAAAAAACATCTTTTTGAGGTAAAAGTCTATTGGATGTTAGATGGCTTTGAATCGAAAATATATCAAATTTTCTAGATGATAAAAATTTAACTGCAGAATGATATTCCGTTTGAAAATCGGTTAAGTTTTTAAAAAGTTATGAGAGGTCAAAGTTTTTGAAAAAATGTAAAGGGGTAAGTATGGAAAATTGGATGATAGACAGCTTAGTATCAAAAATATCTCAAATTTTCTGAATTGTAAAAATTTTAATGCAGAGTAAATTTAGGGACCAAATCATGAAGAAAATGATATTCCGTTTGAAAATCGGTTAAGTTTTTAAAAAGTTATGAGAGGTCAAAGTTTTTGAAAAAATGTAAAGGAGTAAGTATGGAAAATTGGATGATAGACAGCTTAGTATCAAAAATATCTCAAATTTTCTGAATTGTAAAAATTAAAAAGCAGAATGAATTTAGGGGCCAAATCATGAAGAAAATGATATTCCGTTTGAAAATCGGTTAAGTTTTTAAAAAGTTATGAGAGGTCAAAGTTTTTGAAAAAATGTAAAGGGGTAAGTATGGAAAATTGGATGATAGACAGCTTAGTATCAAAAATATATCAAATTTTCTAGATTGTAAAAATTTAAATGCAAAATGAATTTAGGGGCCAAATCATGAAGAAAATGATATTCCGTTTGAAAATCGGTTAAGTTTTTAAAAAGTTATGAGAGGTCAAAGTTTTTGAAAAAATGTAAAGGGGTAAGTATGGAAAATTGGATGATAGACAGCTTAGTATCAAAAATATATCAAATTTTCTAGATTGTAAAAATTTAAATGCAGAATGAATTCAGGGGCCAAATCATGAAGAAAATTATATTCCGTTTGAAAATCGGTTAAGTTTCTAAAAAGTTATGAGAGGTCAAAGTTTTTGAAAAAATGTAAAGGGAAAATTGGAAAATTGGATGATAGACAGCTTAGTATCAAAAATATATCAAATTTTCTAGATTGTAAAAATTTAAATGCAAAATGAATTTAGGGGCCAAATCATGAAGAAAATGATATTCCGTTTAAAAATCGGTTAAGTTTTTAAAAAGTTATGAGAGGTCAAAGTTTTTGAAAAAATGTAAAGGGGTAAGTATGGAAAATTGGATGATAGACAGCTTAGTATCAAATATATATCAAATTTTCTAGATTGTAAAAATTTAAATGCAGAATGAATTAAGAGGCCAAATCATGATCAAAACGACATTCCTCTTGAAAATCGGCCAATTTTTAATGAAGTTATGAGAGATCAAAGTTTTTGAAAAAATGTAAAGGGGTAAGTATGGAAAATTGGATGATAGACAGATTAGTATCAAAAATATATCAAATTTTCTAGATTGTAAAAATTTAAATGCAGAATGAATAAAGGGTCCAAATCAAAAAGAAAATGATATTCCGTTTGAAAATCGGTTAAGTTTTTAAAAAGTTATGAGAGGTCAAAGTTTTTGAAAAAATGTAAAGGGGTAAGTATGGAAAATTGTTCTTTGATTTTTTTAATGCTTAGACTAAATTTACCAAATATATCCTGAATACACATCTCAAATTTAATTGTTAAGATCAAGAATTTTAAGCAGGAGTTTAAAAAAGATATTTTTCTGTGCACTTACGACCATAATGATGATAAACTGATTGACCTGAAGATAAGTCAAAGCTACTTGACTATGCGCAATTATAAATTGCATTTGACTTGGATTTGCATTGTCTGAAAAGCTGCTTTAATTTGACAGAAGGCCATAAAAATTGCCCCCTTTATAAATTAAATAAATTTTGATTTTTAAATGACAAATTCACATGTCGATTCAAGGCAAATTTGATGACGACAGTTGCTGCTAACTGACGTCTTTACTGACGTCTTTGCTAGATAAGAGATAAGAGCGTTCGTCTTAACTCTTTCTTGTGCTCGGTTTGTGCTTATCAAGTGATTGCTGCTTTTTTTAGGTTTTGGCAAACATTTTTTGTCATGACGCTGCTTATCAGCTCAGCATTGCGAAACATTTGCGAAAAGTGCCGCATTTGTATATTTGTATCTGTATCTGTGAGATACAAATGCGGCAATTGCTGCCAGTGTCGCATGAAGAAAAATGATAACCAGGGGCAAAAACAATTTATTCTAGACACAACAAACTTAAAAAAACGAATTTTTTATTAAATTATAACAAAAATTCCAATATCAGTTTTAATTTATGAGGTAAAGTAAATCAAATGATATATTGAATTTAAATTGTACTGTTTCATTATTTAGCTTTAATATTTATTTTCCCCACTGTTTAATTGTGCAGATCTAGTAAATTATAGCTTATACAATTGCCTTTATTTTATTTTAAGTTTATTAATTATGAGGCTAGCTACTAGTATATAAATATTTAAATATTATGTCCAGTCTACCCCCTTGTGTCCCCCATTTGCCACGTCTCTGATTGCAGGAAGCCAACAAAGAGCGCTTAGTTTTTTTCCTGAAAAACATATTTTGCACATGTGTTCCGCATGTCATACTCTCGTACTTGAGCTCGTACTCGTAACCTTAGCCTAGACCATATACAAATACCAGAAGTGTGCTCCCAAAAGGTCCGTCCAAGAGATAAATTACCCCAGCCAGGCCAAGTCAAGTCAAAGCTGTCTGAACTGACCCCAGCTATAGACAATTGGGGCCATTGCCGACTGCAGACTATACTATAGATTGTAGATTGCAGTCTGTGGAGTGTGTGTGGATTGTGGAGTGTGGAATGTGGATTGCCTGCCTCATCATGGTGCTGCCCTTTTTATCATGGCTTCCGTCGCCATTGCCGTTGCCAAAATCAATGGAATATTTCGGCTTCCGCTGTCATTTCAGCCACCCGCCCCTCGCAAAGTGTAGGCCTCACTTTCCCCCTTGACCCACAGCCGAATCCAAGTCAAGCCTGGCTGCCAAATTGGGCCGAAGGGGCAATAATTGTTATGATGCCGTCCGTTTGTCTAATATTTATTTTGCATACGAGTATGTGAGGCATGTTAGGGTTACAACTACTACAAATACCCTAAGGCTACAGTTACTCTGTATTCTTATTTATATACCTATTGACCGATATAAACTGCCTTGGACCTAACTGCTTAATAGTCTTAAGAATACAAATATATTCAAAGCAATTTGATAAATAATTTTACATTATATCTTAAGTCATGATTAATAATATAAGTAGTGCAATTCTAAAACTCTAAAGGTATAATATAATTAAAATAATATAATTAAAATAATATAATTAAAATAAATTGTGGTATTCAAAAATTCATTTGAATCATTTAAAAAATAAATAAATCATAGATTGAAATCCTTTTTTTGAAATATCTTATAATTTTATTATATTTATTTTAGAGTATTATCAGTTACGATGATCATTTAATTTGATTTTTAGAGCTTAGTTTTTAGTTTGCATTTTTTTTGGTCAGCGTTATGTTTGGCCAATGAAGGTCAGTTGTGGGCGTGAATGGTGCAGTGGCGTGGGTTGCAGGGGGTAAAGGGGGAAAAGGGGATTTGTGGCAAAAGCTGCAAATTAAAATTCGTTTATTGTGCCAAATGTTATGCAAGCTTCGTTTCCAATTCCCTCCGATTTGTGTGGGCCGGAATTCGATACTCTCGCAACAGGGAAAAATAATTACACAAGCGATTCGAGGGTCAAAGTCAAAATTAATTTAAATGCAACGTCTGCAACTGCAATTGCAACAGAAAGAAGCACAAATCTGATCTGAGCTCATCAATTTGGCGGACTAAAACGACACGAGGCAAATTTATTTTGACCAAGCATAAATCTCCGCAACTAGACAAATAAAACCAACAAAAAGTCAGAGACATTTAGACACACAAACACACAGATACTCACACATACAGTTGCAATTGCAATGACATGTTGAAAACATAGAAGGACATGTGTAATTTCTCACGTTCTCTGTTCGACGAAAGCAAGTTAAATCATACAATATTACGACTGCCAGATACCTTGTTCCTTCACATGACAGATAAGAAATTTATATAGCTTTCTAAACTTTGTAAATATATTTTTTCCTATGCGGGGAATTGTACAGGCAACAACTAATTTTTATGGAAAAAGAAATATTTTATAAGTGTAGAAAAATTTAAATTTTAATGAGGGTTAAACATTTTATAGATTATTTATAATAGATATACGAATGTAAAAGTCTTGTAAGTAGAGTATTTAAATTCGGAACAAAATTGAGTAGATAAAAACTAGGAAATTTAAAAATCCAAAATATTTTCTATAATTTTTATTTTAATTTTGTTTCTAAAGTTTTTTATTTTTTCAACTCTTTTAATACTTTTTTTGTGTTTAAAGTTTTTTATTTATTAAAGACTTTGAATCTTTTAAAAATATTCAGAAATCGCATTCTACGTTCAAAAAGTCTCTAGACTGACACACTAAAATTTTAAAAGAATTTTTTTTTAGACAGATGACAAAATATTATATTGCCTTCTAGCACTTCGGTTAATGGGTACAAAACCGAAAAGCCCCGAAACGAACAAACAAACATTCCAAATAAAACAAGCAATACAATTGTTTGCACTATATTTGTTTGTGTTGTTGTAGTTGTTGTTGGTGTGAGCGCATAAAAGAAAAGCGCTTAAAAAATAACAGTAAATTACACAGGCAAGCCGTGCCACGCCCCCTTCTCCACCCCCACCCCCTGCTCAGAGCGCCCTTTTCAGCGCCTCAGCGATGCATGACGAGCTTGCATACTTTTTAGGGACAGCTGATTTAATTCCGCACCAAGGGATGCTCTGCAGGGAGGGGCGGGAGGAGAGGGAGGGGGCGTGGCACAGACAAAGTCCTTGCCACCAGATGTGGCACAGCGGAGGGTGCGGTCTGTTGCGCATCGCAATTTGCAACGTTCCAACCGCCGTTGCACCTGACGCCGAGTCTCGTTCCAAGCACGCAATCCGCAGGGGATTCAGGAGATTGAGCAGGCTGGAGGAAGATTCTTTCCCCCACCCCCCCTTCTCCCTTCTCCCTCTACATCACTCTCTTCTCCTTCTGTTTTGGCTGCGGATTCGAAGTTTTTTCCATGTATATTTGCAGAGCATGAATTTATATGAGCGGAATTTATAATATGAGTACGAGCACAAAAATGAGAATGAGAATGTCTGTCTTTTGAATGGCTTTTAGGCCAGACCATTTCCTAAACTGATTAGTCAGACAAATGGCAGATAAATGCATTTAGATATTGCAACAAAGAATGTTCAAGCCAGCAATTACCATTTAAGACTTTCAATGACTTAATTGTAATAATTTGTTGAGAAAAGGTAAGTAAATTCAGTACAAGGACTAAGTTTTTATTTTAATATTTTCATTTTTAATATTTTTTTAAAGGATATAAAATATTAAATAAATTAATATTTAATTAAGACAAAAGCTGTTTCTATTGAGTGAATTTTAAATCGTTTAAAAATTTGGAATTAATAAAAGACGACATAAAAATTAAATCCTATTAAAATAACTACGAAAACAAAAAAACTCGTAGTAAATGTATAGAAAAAATAAGGACTGTTAAAATAAAAAATGTATAAAAGTGAAAATTCAAATAACAAAAAAAATTAGAAAAAATTGCTTAATAAAATTGGAAAAAATGTTTGGATTTTCTGTCTCCAGTTCAATATTTTTTTTCAATAGTAGTATTTAATTTTATTTTCCCTTTTAAAATAACGCTTAAAACTTAAGTTTTCCTTAACTTGAGAAATATGTATATGTAAAATTTAAAAGTGCGTTTCATTCAAATTTAATTAAATCTAGAGTATTTATGAATCTATAACCAAATACTACAATCAAAAAACATATAATGAAATCTTAAATTTAGAGTATATTCAGAATATAAACAAAATATTGACATTAAATATATTTTATTAAAATTTTAATTTAGTTTGAAAGAGTTTAATAATAGGGTTGCCACTTACTTTGCCCATTTTCCACTTTCCATGCTCTTTTCTATTTCTTTTACTCACTTAAAAGCAGTCAGATGGGCATGCTCCTTTCGCCTGTAAGTGTATTGTATCTGTGTGTGTGTGTGTGCTTTTCATGTTGTATAGTGTAGTTATCCGCTGACGATGTTCATTATGTTCGCCTTTCTTGGCGTGTTTCCATTGTATACTCGTAGTTCTTCTTCCTCATTATATTGTTTTCGTTTTTTTTTTATGTTTTTTTTTTGCGTCAGAGCTTGTTATTGTTTTGTTTCCGCTGGCATTGTTGTTGCAGGTTCCTGCCGGAGCAACACTAAACAATACGACGAAATTACTTAATTTCATGTTGGTCTAATCAAGTTGCCATTGCCATGGCCAAAAGCAAGTGAGTGTGTGTGGCTGCCACGGAAGGCCGCACAAAAGCGTGCAACGGGAAGAGACCGGAAAGTGTCTGTATGTGTGTGTGTGTGTGTGTGTGTGTGTGTGTGTGTGTGTGTGTGTGTGTGTGTTGCAGGTGCGCCATTGCCTGTAAATAACGTGCCAGTGTCGTGCCCCATTCACATGTGGCATGGCACACTCAGTAGTTCTTTCATCTGAGCACACACACTTGTACCCAAAAAGGCTTCTACCTTTTCAGTATTTTTGGGGCCAACGTTTAGTGGCCGCTCATTTATGCTTCAAGCAACAAAGCAGCAACAACATGAAATAGGTGGACAGTTAAACACTGACAACAACAAGATGAAGGAGCAAAAGAAAGAGAAGTATGTAGTTGGAGAAAGAGAGCAAAATGTACACTGATAGAAAAAATACATTGTAATCATTTTCGAATCAATGTCATATTTGATAAAAAACGTATAAAACTTAAATATAATAAATTTTAATTTAGTTCAAAACCTATTAGAGTTGGAAAACAATTTAAACAATAAAAAAAAATAAATTAAAAAACAATTATAAAAATAAATCAAATAAATAAAAAAAGTAAATTAAAAACTAAAAAATTTATTTAAAAACAAAAGCAAGGTTAGTTAAAAAAAATATATAACTAAAGAGCAAAATAGTTATATCAAAGTGGACATATTAAAATTTCCCAACATTTTTTTTTCAGTGTATGCAAAGCTTGCAGCCATTTAACATTTGGCTGCTACCAATACCGGTGCTTGTGCTTTGTAGCCTGGTAAGGTGCTGTTGCTGCTTTTTGGTTATGGACCTGGCTCATGTGCATATGAAAGTGTGTCAATGTCGACATCCGTTTCCTTTTGCCAAGGCAGCAGCTGCCCGCAGAGGCAGAGGCAGCAACTGAGGCAGTGGCAGAGACAGAGACAGAGGCAGAGGCAGAGGGATTCTTATGGCCACTTGAGGTGCAAACAGGTAAAAGGGCCGCAAATTTAAACATTTGTCTACTCCAACACGCACCGTTGCCCACACACACACACACATGCACACACACACCCACACACACACACACACACACACACACACATTCAGAATAGAAACGGAACGAAACGAAACGAAGCGAAACTTTGGTAAAACGGTCATCCGCAATGGGCAGCTGATGCTGATGCTGCTGCAAAATGGAACGTTTTGGAAGTGGAACATTTAGATGGTGCAAACTGTGCATTGTTTTTGTTTATTGTTGTTCCTTATACCCTTGCAGAGTATTCAAATTTTATCCAGAAAAGTGTAACGCATTTAAGTCAAGTACTTATATTGACAAAATCAAAACTAAAACAAACTATATATATTTATATTTTGAAAATAGTTAATCTTTGTTTTTTTTTAACATAAACCTAAAGCCAATTAAATAACACTGGAAATTAATAACAAAAATACAATATAAGATTTTTTTTGCAAATTAAATAAAGCGTTTTTTTTTAATTTGTCAAAATATATACCTTGCTAACTATATATTTTTGATCAAGACGAACGGTTTTTGGACACATAAATTTCTCAGTGTAAGGCTATACCTTTTTTTTTAATTTGTTTTTTTTTTTTTGGTTTAAAATTTGACTCCAATATCGTAAAGCTGTCAGAGGAACGATCAGTTGAAAATTGAATACAGAACTCTTTAAGGGCATTAAGACTTCGGCTTGCCAAGGATAAATATTCTTTCTGTCTTCTGCTTCATTTTTGTTTTTGGTTTTTGGGTCCTAGAGCCCAGTTACTATTATGACAGCGCAGCGGGAGCGCGAGTCTGTTGGCCACTTTTTCATTTTGATAAATTGGCAGCGACAATTCAGCAAGAGTTGACAATTACCAGCACATATAAGAGCTCATCTAGTGTATATTATATATGTATATGTCTGTGAGTGTGTGTGTGTGTGTGTACGACTTGTATAATTAAAAGCAAGAAAAGTAGGCATGAAATTGTTTTGCTTAAATGTCTTTGACTGCCGTTGCAGTCGGTTGGTGGTCCACATTTGGGACATTTGGACATTTGCACTTTTGAACATTTGGACATGATCGAATGCGAATGCACCACCACTGTAATTATGCTGCCAACTGACACCACTGTACTGTAAACGACTCGGTGTGTGTGTGTGTGTGTGTATTTGTGTCTGTGTGTCAAGGTTATGCTTAAAAATTGTCCAGAACATTTGCACATTTTGATTTGTTGCATTTTTTATTCGGAAATGCACTGAGCGGAAATGCAGCCAAAAAGTATGCTATGAATAATTTAAAGTGAGTTAACAATAAAAAAACATTTAATTGATTAAATTTACTTGACTTTATTTTATTCAGAAATGTACTACAAACAAAAAGCAAGTAAAAAATAATTGTGAAAGTTCCTGATAACAAATTTCATTGCTTGCAAATGTCATAATATTAATTGAAAAATTTAAAAGCTTAACATTAATTGAATTCATTTAAATTAATATTTTGTTTATGAATAAATGGGCATAAAACATATTTGAAAATATTTTTGTGATTATTTTCTTAATTTAAAAAGGTATATATTTATTATTAAATTTACTGTGTACTTTTAAATTGATAATAATAAAGGCATTCGATTTTAGTGATTCTGAAAATACAATAAGAGATCTTCGACTTTTCGTTCAGTTGTATTCAGAGTCAATTCATGACCTCCATTTTTCTTCAATGCATTTCTAATTTAATTCTATACTGCAATAAATTCAGTTCTTATAACAATTAGTTCTGTTTAGATAAACTAATTTGTATCTGTCACTTGGTCATCAGTGTAATCTTTTTGGTCACCAGATAGAAAGATAAATAATGTTCTGATTAGATTAGCGAATTACTAAAGCAGTTATAAATTTAGAATACTTCTGTTATTTATTTTTTAAATCGTGTATTTATTTATTGACGTCAGTTTTTGTAAGCTTAGATTCCATAGAAACAGAATATTTACTTTTTATCCATTTTATTGATTCCTTTTGGTTTTTGTTGGTTTTTTTCAATGCTTGCAACCATTATACTTTTTATGTATTTATGTATTTATTTTGTATTAATTTAAAATTTATATTTTTTACATTTTAATTCATAGTTTAATTTTGAATACTTTAATACGGCATTGCCTGCTCATACTAGTGTTTTAATAAATACATAGATAATTTTTTAAATTGATTTAATAAATTCTCTAAATTTAATTCTTTAAATTTAATTCAATTAGCAATTTTGGCAAGTGTTAAATCTTCAAAAATCTAATAGACAGTAAAAAATGCCGCATGCTGTCCTACAACGTTGCACGTGGTAACCGAAAAGAAGACACAAATACACAGATACAAACACACACACACAGACACAGAATGCAAGCCTCTGCCGCAGAGCAGCGTCGACTGCGACGCAGACGCAGCGATAAGATAAAATGTGTGATGACAAAAAGCACCCAAAGCGAACGACGAAGCCAACGAAGAGACGACGACGAAGGACGCCGAAGCTCAGTCGCTGCTGCAGTCAACGACGACGTCGACTGCGACGTCGTGCTTGGGCGCTTATAAAAGCCGCTGTCTCGGCAAGAACGAACATCACAAAACAGCGAAGCGCGTTGCCGAGCACACGACAAAAGAGAGACCAGAGTCGGAGTCAAAAATCTGAAACAGAATCAAAATCAGAGTTAACCAACGGTAAAGTGCAACAATAACAAAGTGTGTGTGTGTGTGTGTGAGTGCATTTGTATTTGTGTTAAGAGTTTCCGTTACAGAAATAATGCCACATTTTCGAAAACACTTTTGAAAAAGCAACAAAAAACACAAGTTGCAAGTAACGAACACAGTTTCCAGTTTCTCAAAAGCCCAAGAACAAGAGAATATAAATATGAATAAGACCATGAATAAGAATAAGTATGAGAATGAGGTTGAGGAAATGTCCAGAAAAAAAATATGTTTGGTAGCTTTCCTTTAGTCAAGTGGACTGACAGTTTTGTAAGGAAGCACGCCTACCTGGCTGGCCACGCCCACCTCTTTTGTGGCAGCCTCAATGTGAAAAGAGGCGAGAAACTTAACAAGTGCAAGTAATGCTGCTTTTGTAATGAATTCATTCAAACTGTTGCCCAAAGTTTTCTTCCTCATAAAGTTGCCAAACAAAAATACATCAAGTATGCTCAAGGAACCACGTCCTGTCTGTCTGTCAGTTTGTCCTTCTGTCTGTCAGTCAGTTTGTTTGGTCAGCCGCTTCATTCATTGCTGCAGGCCTAAAACATTATCTCTTCTCTTCTGTTCTCTGCTCTTCTGCTCTCTGCTCTCTTCTCTTGTACCTTCTCTTGTCTGTTCCCACTAAATTAAATGTAAATTAATGCAAATTACCCAAATTACTGCGGGGCCACACAATACAACAACAACAGTTGCAACTGCAACATCAACTGAATGCAACTCGCAGTTTTCATCCATTCAGTCCCACAACGTTGACAGATAAAAGACAGTCGCAGTTTTCTCTATTATTTTAAATTGGCTGCGCAAATTTGCGGCATCGCAAAAACTAATTAGTGTCCATTGTAAATTGTGCCACACAAAAAGCTGAATTGCAATCAGAATCAGTAAAAAAATTAAGATAGAGCTGATCCTACAGAGAATTAAATGCTTATTCGAAAAAGTGTAGAAACTGAATGATCTTTGATATTCTTATCATTTAGCAGTACTTTCAAGTGATTAAATCATCTTATAAGTAAATATAAAATCAAACAGCTTCTCAAATCTGTAGAGTTTTTTATTGACAATTTCTATAAAAAAAACTCAAAGAAAGTTTCATATTTTGAAATATCAAATTTCTATATTAAATTCAGGTCTTGAAAATTTATTGAATTAAATTAGACTGTTTTGGAAAATGAAATGAATTGAAAAAACACTTTTCAAATGAATTTATTAATATTATAGAATTTACATAACATTTATAATTTGGGTGAAGCTTCAAATAAATGTATGTCAGGTTTTCTAATAACTTCGAAAATATGTTGGAAAAAATCAAATGTCAGATTGTATGTATTGGACGAAAAACAACTTCTTTTAATTTTCTTGATTGGAGCAAAACTGAAGTGTCACAAATTTCGGACAAATTTTCGGATTATTAAAACTTTTTACTTACTCTATTTCATAAGATTGTTTTTAAAAATTAATATTTCAGCTTTCGACAAATTAATGGTATATATAATGCAACATTTGTTTTTATTATCTAAAACATGCTATTTTCCTTTCTCCTTTTTATGCAATTTAAAAATAAATTTCAGCAAGTTTTCAATTTTTATAAAATGAATAAAAATGAGCACCTACAATTTCTTTTGAGTTATTAGAGATTTGTAGATTAAATTTCCTATTCCAATATCTTGAAAACTATAGTTGATGCAAATTAAGTATACGCCTCGTATGCTTGGCAAACACTTTAGTTGTGACACAATCTCAACTTTTAATGGCCTGGTAAAAGAGCAGTTTACTCAAGCTCTTCCAAAATGTCAATTAAAATTTTTATGGCCTAATATTGGCCTAATAATTATTACATGGAAGATGAATGTTGATGGGCAGCGGGCCATAAAAGTGACAACAAAAATTGGCAACATTATTTTGCGTTATTAGAAACTGCAGTGAGTCTGAAACTGAAACTGGGACTGGGCCTAATTAACGAGGCGGCTGTCATTGACTATGATGTGGTTATTCCTGCAGAAAGCCACAACAACCACTGCCAAAGCCATTTTGTGGCTTGGTGCGAGTGGTTTTTATGCACTGAGATCTCGAATTGAGTATTGATATTGGTAATTAATGCGCGACTTGTCACAGTTTCCCCCCTTCAAAACATAATGAACTGGGTCAGAGATTGGGGGAAATTTTCAGCGGAAAATGCGTAAATATTAATGAAAACATTTAATTGGCAACAGCGACAAAACAAATTTGGAACGTCGCACGTTAATTTATTTCAATGACGACCGCACCACGTGGCGTATGCGTAATGTGCGGATTTAACTGCAAAGTGAATTCAATTTGCACGCATATTTAATTATTTATTTCACATATCGGATATATCTCGCTTGAATGAGTAGATTCATATATATACACGTGTGTGGATTAAAATGCGCAACGCTCTATTAAAAGGCTTTAAATTTCATTTTCAATTTCCTTCATTGGAATGCAAATGAAAGGCGACTCCATTGACGACATATTTTACCTTAATTCCATTGGTTAAAGTGATTCACAAAAAAATGAAATGAAAAACTGATTCGCTACTCGTTATAAATAAAAATAAAAATGAAACGCTTCAAATGGAATTTTCGATTTTTTTACTTGTCTGACTTTGTGCTTTTCATTTGGCATTCAATAACTGACAACAGTTTTTTTACTTTCGTATCTCATTTATAAATATTTTTGTAAGCATTGCAAATGCAAAGAAAATAAAACTAAGAATTCACTTAAAATATATTCAAATAAGGATTAAGAAAAATAAAAAAGTCTTAATTAAGAAACTCTACCAAGCAAAACATTCAGAAAACAACAAAGAATTTCGGAAATTGAAATGATACGAAAACATTCCAACTTAAGTTACTATAACTCTATTTTTATCGTTTCTCAATCTTTTTAAAGAAATATAAAACATTTAGAGTACAAAAAATTCAATCTACTTTTAAAATATCTCAAATCCGCAAAAAAGTATTCCGACTACGAAAATACTGACAAATGTTTTATGTCTCTTTTCAAACCTTGTGAAACTTATATTTTAATAGATTGAGGCTTGTGTTTATATGGCAGTTAATGCCTTTTCTAAATCATAGAAAATAACATCATCTATATAAATTTGAAAGCAGTTAAAAATATATTACATATTGATTATTATAGTTCTCTTAAAAATGAAATATCTAATTATATTTAATCTCAAACATAAATTCCTTTTTATGATACACTAAAATACGGAGTCGAATTTAATATGAGGATGAACCTAATAATATTATTTAGCTGAGCACTTGGGAAATTTTCCGGACAAGTCAGCAATTTTGAAATTGTTTTAAGCGTAAGACAAAAAAAAAATGTTTAAACAGCTGCAGCTAAAATAATTGAATTTAATTTAATTTTGCAAGGTGCATTATTATAAAAGCAAATAAAATTTTTTGCTTGCTGGCCATTGAAGAGTCTTTTGCTGTTATGGCCATTTCTTTCAATTTGGCTTGTAGCCCAAGTCATCAACTCACCTGCAGCATCCGTATACGTATTCCCATCCTCATTCCCATCCGCATCTTTATTCTTATTCCCATCTTCATCCTCATCCGCTTCCGTATCTGCGGCATGTCGTTATTGTTGTCGTTGTCGTTGTCATCATGTTCATTGCATTTCGTTTTTCACTTGACATCCTGCCTGCAATTTCCTTGTTGTGAAATTATGCTTTGCCTTTTGCCGTGCGATGAGATGATAAACACAACAACAACAACGACAACAACAATAACTGAAGGCTGCCAGGTGATTCGCTGCCTTCGCCCAAAAGTAAACTAAAGTAAATAGTTTCCGAATGAAGCCCTTGGCCATACTCACACACCCACACACTCACACACACTTACACAGCCACCCACACCGATTAACGGTATGCGAACAAAAGACTAGGCGGTTCTTCAAAGCTGGCAATGACCGTGCCACATGTGTGATGTGTGATGAGAGGCGGTACAGTTGCCAGCTTGCCACAAGCCAAACCTTTGGCATATTTACTCTGATTTAACCTGCCGCCTTTGACCTCGTTGCCTGTTTTTAGACCCTGTACTTCAAATCTACAAAGAGTTGATTAAGTGTGTACAAAAAATTAAAAAAGTATAAATATTAGGGTGCATCGATACACCAAGAAACAACAGTTCCAAATCAATTTCTAGTCCCGGCATTTTGAGTTAAAAAATAATGTGTTCTAAGTCCTGCATTATTATGCATAAAAACTTTAAAAATATGCTAGAATTTTTGCTTATGCGTCTGTCTGGCGCCCACACTGCTTGTATTTTGTTATAGTAAATTCGCATATGAGCGACTCCTTTTCGTTTGAGTGCTTCTGCGACTCTCTGCCACAACTTACCAAAACATAACGAATTGGCAGAAGTTACAATATATTTTAGTATATAAATTTCGTCTACAACGCGAAATCTGGCTCTCCAAAAAGGATTGTCACTTTTATTTATACATTTTTTTAATATATTTTATTTTAATTTCTAGTTTCTTTTTTTGTCTTTAAAATAGGTACAGGGTCTTTTGAAGCCGGGTTCTAGAGACTATAGTTATTGCCACTAGTTTCTGTTTGCTTTTGATTGAAGGTTAAATGAGCCATGGCTCGGAAGGCTGACAGACGATTTTTCCCCCAGATTCTTTCCTCAATTTTGCAACTGCTCGTCGAGCTTTTGCATTTGCATTACGCGCATCCTTTGTGCATCCTTAGACAGTTTTATTTTATTTCCTTTAGCTGAATTAGCTGTCATAAACTAGCACAAAGGGGCGGGTAAAAGACGGGTTAAAGACGGGTTTAAAGCAGTCGAAGCTTAGCAAACCAGTTACGTTCTCTTTTCCATTCATTTTTACGAGTCATCAGGGGGTTAACATAAAGCTGACTGTCACGCCCATTTTTAGTGTTACCGCCTCTAATTGAGTGCACTTTAAATTCGAAAGAATTTGCACTATTTCTATGCATTTCTTAGCCAATTTTTTATTATTCCTCTGTCTTTCTCTCTTGTGTGTTTTATCTTATGTGATTATCCAATTTTCTGTTTTCCATTTTCCGCAGCTGTCGACGGGAAAGCCAGCGAAATAAAAGTAAAACTAAAATCGAAATAAAGCCAACAATAATACAAAATGTCCATCTCCGATTTTCGCAAGAAGAAGCTGTTGTTCCTGTTCAATGTGTTCTTTGGTAAGTACAATTTAAGTTATCGCATATATTAATATTTCCAACTCAAGGCAACCTGGAGAACAACTGTCGGTAGAAAAGCGGAGAGCAATGGGGAAATAAAAAGTATACTTCCATCAGAATATAAAAATAGTTAGTAAATAGTGGACAGTGTTGAAAAATATTTAATTTTTCATAGTAATACAATTTTGATGCAGAAACAAATAGACATTTTGACATTTTTTCAAAAACTTTGACCTCTCATAACTTTTTAAAAACTTGACCGATTTTCAAACGGAATATCATTTTCTTCATAATTTGGCCCCTAAATTAATTCTGCATTTAAATGTTTACAATCTTGAAAATTTGATATATTTTTGATACTAAGCTGTCTATCATCCAATTTTCCATACTTACCCCTTTACATTTTTTCAAAAACTTTGACCTCTCATAACTTTTTAAAAACTTAACCGATTTTCAAACGGAATACCATTTTCTTCATGATTTGACGCCTTAATTTATTCTGCATTTAAATTTTTACAATCCAGAAAATTTGATATATTTTTGATACTAAGCTGTCTATCATCCAATTTTCCATACCTACCCCTTGACATTTTTTCGAAAACTTTGATACCTCATAACTTTGCTAAAACTTAACCGATTTTCAATCGGAATGTAATTTTGATCATTATTTGGCCTCTTAAATGATTCTGCAATTAAAATTATAATATTTTTTCGATTATAAGCTATCTATTATCCAATTTTTCATACCTACCCCTTGACATTTTTTATATTTCATACAAAAATGGAGTTGTGGATTTTCCATACACTATTTTATCCCTTAAAATATTTCTAAAAAAAATATCTAGAATGTGTGCTAAAGATAGAGTTAGCTTTGGAATTGTACAATTATTTATTAGGTAAAGAGAACAACGCTGTCATTGAGATAATATTTTAAGTGCAACCTCGAAATGCAATTCAATTTGCCTTCAACCTTCTTTGCATACGTTGCGTATACTTGATGTGTGCTGAGTTGCAAGTACATATATCCATATGCCCAATTTAGTTTCAGCTGCCATTAGGAAAATGTTGTGTACTTTAAAACCATTTTATTTGTAAACTTTATGGCAATTGTGGCAAGTTAAACAAAACAGCGCTGAAAAGTAGGCAACACTTTTTGCAACTCACTTCAGTTATAAAAGGTTAAGTGTTATTCGATTATGACTAATTGAGGAGCACCAGGGTAAACAGTAAATAACCGCTAAGGTGACTTGGCTTCTGACTGTTGGCCATTTGCCATAGTTGGCAACAGCTGCTGTCGCTGTTGGGACCATAAAACGCAAGTGCCAAATACTTGACACTGAAAATTTAAAGTGGTCATTTGCACACCGTTCTCGTTGTCGTTGTTGTTGTTGTTGTCGTGTTGTAGTCGTTAACACGCCCACTTTTAAATGGCCAGATGCCAGAGAATAGACGACAAATTCGAGTAGGCATAAAAATCAGCTGAATATGCCAAAAAGGAAGTGAAATTTAGTACCATCTGCAGCCTGAGTTCCGTTTTATCTTACACTTCTATTAATGTGCATTCATCTATTATATTTTTTTCTCTCTTTCGGTTTCTTTCGGTTGACAAATAACCAACTGACCAACAACTGGACATAACATGCAAACAACGCAATTCACGCTAAATGCGCATTGTCGAATTTGGCCAACAGATGTGAACCAAAGCGGCGAAATTGACGTTAAGGACTTCGAGCTGGCAATCGAGGTAAGTGCGAAAAGGACAAACATTTAAAACCCAAAAGCTGAAACAGAACTGCAGAAAAGTTGGTCAAGTAATTGGTTTGACAAAACTAATATAGTTGGTTTAGTTTATATTTTAGCTTATAAATAAAATTACCAAACAAAAATATTTTTACGAATAAATTTAAAATTTGGTCATAACCAAAAAATACTGGAAAACTTTAACTTAGTTTAAATACAATAATCAAAATAATTGTTTTGACAAAGAAAGCTTCATTTTTAAAAAAAGACAATATAAAAATATTTAATTCGTGCTTTGAATTTATATTTTAATATAAATTTTCAAGTCAAAATATATATATATATATTTAAAATATCTAATTTCATATATTTAAACTTGTCTTTGAACTTAAATAACCTGTCACGTAGACTAAATTTATCATTTTTTACACATATGTGAATTTTTTCTACCTTGTCAAAACAATTACTTGACTAACTGTATATGCTAAAACAATTGTGCAAAATTTTTGTTGCAATGAAATTCAGTCTGATAAATATGGAAAGCGACCAACAGCTGAGACAACAACAAAAACAATAACAACAAAAATAGCCACAATAATAACAACAACCATTTGCAACATTTTGAATGGTGCAAAGTTGCAATGGCATTTTTTGGCAGTCTGTTGATTTTGTATGAAATTCTTTCTCTCTGTTTATTGTCAGTTTTTGGTGTCTGTTTGTTGTTGTCTGTTGGCTGCATGACTGTTGCCAATTCGCATTTTGTTTATTCAACTCGTAACTGATAACTCAATTTATGTGACCATTTCTTGTTTTTGCATCTGTGTTGCATCTGTGTTGTTGCAGCGTGTTTGCAAATTGCGCGGTTGGGAAAAGGATACGCCAAAGAACAAGGAGACTTACGATGTCATGATGGAAATTTGGACTGGACTTCGATCGAAGGCGGACAAGGATAACGATGGCCAGGTGAGCTGACATTCCATACCACTATTTATATTGAGTGTGTGCATGTGTTGTGTGGGTGTGCTATATAAATCAAGTATAAGTGCTGCAGTTGAGTTGCTCGACTGTTAGATGCCCAATATGTGTATTTTGGTATTAGTATCTATTATATTATCTATAATATCACTAAATCGCAGCAAGATCGGACAAGTAGAACGGGAGTAATAGCTAACCAAAGTTATAAATAAAGGTATTTTTTCAATACAGCCGCCTAAAAGTATGCAGTAGTTTTTTCGTGTTTCAAAAATGTTATCTTAAATGCTATGTAAATGTTAAAAACACTTTAAACGGTAATTCTTTTCAAATTAATAATTATTTTCGATAAATAGGCATATTGCTTATCTATATAGCGATTTAAAAACGAGGCGGGTTTTTAAAACGAGGTTAATATTTTATTTTGAGTGCAATAAAGGACTATTGATATTAAATTTGGTAACTCTAGCTCTTAAAGTGTCCAAGATTTATCACAATCTTAACAGCCTATGTAGCCTTACTAGTTACTGGGCTAAAAAGGACAACTGCTTATCAAGTGCTTCGTTTTTGGGATTTTGCAGCTCTTAGTTTGAATGGCTTCATTGTCAGTGGCAACAGTGCTGAAATCTATGGACTGCACTCGATGCCATTGTGACAGCAGTTGACAAGTGTGTCTCACCAACACACACGCACACAAAGACACACACACATAGAACAAATATATATATATGTATCTACACACTGTGCTGTAACGACAAACATTACAAAGTCGGTCGCATACTGCACAAAAAATGCTCATAAATTTGCTTTTTATTCGAGTGAAGTGTGTGTGTAGTTGTAGAGCAGGAGAAAGAGAAAGAGGCAGAGAAGAGTGAGAAGAGAAGGGTACGGGAAGAGGGTAAGCAAATTCCACGGCACGACAACAATGGACGGAAATTGAATTGTGAATTATTTGAGCAATGCAGTTTCAGTTCCGGGCCACGACTTGAGTTAGTTTTCTAGGCCGTTGCTCATTACAAAAAAACGACAAAGTTGATTCGGTTTTGCGTTTGTGTAACCGCTGGGATTATCTCTGGCATAATCAGTCTACACTCAGAAAAAAACAGAACCATATTTCACACTGTAAAACAGAAATTCAGCTTTGATATGTCTCCAATTGCCAATAGTAGTAGAAAATAAATTCATAGAAAATGTGAATACTTTATTTCAAATGTAATAAATACATATTTCAAAATATCGAAACTTATGTTTTAAAAGCCAAATTATTTTTCTTAAAATAATATTATGCTCTAAAATAATTATATGCAAATTAATATTAAGAGTAAGAAAATAATTTTGAATTCGAAAAGATTCTTATTCAGGGGCTTTTCAGAAATGTAAACCAACCACTTACTAATAAATAATGTTCTTATTGATAAGCTGAAACCATTATTATGATACTAGTCAAATCTATATATATATATATATATATATTTATAAAGACTTTTGTCCTGACTCACTCATTCACTCACTCATTAATCATTTTACAGTTCAAGCCATATGAACTACGAGGCTGAAATTTTCACACAGTATTGCTGAGACAATATTTATTTCACTCAAAACTGCTTGTTATTTTCAAAATTGGCATTAGCGATTATAAATTTAATCTTTAAACATAATGCTATTTAAAAAAAGGGATATTTTGTTTCATACTTAAAAGTGATACTTATGTCTGAATAAAACTCTTCATATTGTTATTTTTTTTTTTGAGTGTACATCAGCACAAATGAAATAATCTAGTTTAGAGCCAGTTGAGATGCTCACAAATTCACTGCGTAACATTCAGGTGTCTGTTCCTTCGATGTGGCACTTTCAATGTTGCAAGTCGCAAGTTACAAGTTGTCAGTAGTGGCCGCACTTTGATTGTGACACAGATAGCCGCAAAGTTCTTGGCTTTTAGCCAGCTACTTGAGGAAGTTAGCTGCAAATAAGCTAAGAGTCAACTGTTTGTGGCCTTTGTGTAGTTTTTGGCTTTGTGCTTTGCCAGTCTAGGATTTATTGTTGTTGCCTTAACTCACTTTATGGCACACTGCGGACAACAACAATACAACCCCAACCCCAACCACAATTATATCAACAACAACTACAACAACAATAAACAGGGCCAGCAAAAGACACGACACGGTCAAGGATATGCGGCCTATTTGGCATTTCAATTTGGCAACGCGTAGCATTTAGATGCAATAAATATAAAAAATATGCAGTTAGTTTGAATCGAGGGTGTTGCTGTTTATGTTTGTGTTTGTGCTGTGGTTGTGGTGGTGGTGGTGATTGCGGTGCTTTCGATTGCCAATGCAATTGATGGCACTGGCCGCACATTGTTTAGTGTTGTTGCTTATTTATGGCCACATTCAAACGGGGCCAACTACCCCGCCACAAAGACATCTGGCTCACAGTCTTTGGCCCAAAATTAACGTGAAGTCAACTGCGTGGTAAAGTAGAGCGACTGGTATCAGTGCTGTCGATTTAGCCAATTTATAGCCAACGAATTAAATTGTGACATAGCGAGTGTCAAAAATTATAACTATGTTGAAAATAAAAACATGCCCATTCTAAAATTTCATAATATGACAGCACTTTTAATTGATGGAGTACTCTACATATTTCTAAACAATTCAATATTCTCACTTTTTAAAGTGATTGATGAAAAACAAATTGGCTTAAGTATGAGACATTTTCTTTTTCAAACATGCTTTTGGATTCACAAAAAAATACGGTGCAATAAATGTAATTCAGATATAACCAAAATAAAAATCTCAGCCTTCTAGGCCTTACTGTTCGGTTCCAAAATGGTCGGTGAATGAATAAATCAGCTAGTCAGTCAGTTTGTCAGGACAACGAGTTTTACATATGTTTGGCAGACTTTTGACCACAAAGTAGCTTGAAATTATATTTTATATTTCCTTATTGAACAATACAATATTTGAAAACAATTTAGTACAGTTTTAGAAACAGATTTATGGCTGTTTTTAATTATTTTTTTTTTTAGCTTTTTCTAGCTTTTGCCAAATTTTGATTTAGCTATTTAAGTCGCTGAAGAGTTGGCAACACTGCAGTTGGGTCAATTGACTTTTGGCTTGTTAAATTTGGTCAAGGCGTCGATTGCTGATGTTGCGGTAATTGCCGTTGTTTTGGCCTGGCCAAAAAAGGAAAAAAAAGTGCGCATAATGTGTAGGTCGCATAAATTACAACCAGCATTCACCTACTATCTTTTAGTAGCTCACACCAGCTCAGACCAGCTCACAATAACTCAGACCCTCTCAGACCACCTCAGACTCCCTCAAATCACCTCACAATAACTCACACCACCTCAAACCATCTCACACCACCTCCACTGTCATTATGATGTTTTATGAGCCATCTACGAATACTTTGCGGCTAGACGTTTCTTTATGTGATTTCCCAACGCATTTTGGGCGTAACGCATTAATCAGATGCTTTTCACCCGCTTTCTTCTGCTTTCTTCTGTCTTTCTAAATTTTTCTTTGGCTCCAGGTCAGCGTGGATGAGTGGTGCAACATGTGGGACGCTTATGCCAAGGATCCCAGCAGCGTGATGGATTGGCAGAATGCGTATATGAATTTCATGTTCGATTTGGAGGATGCTTCCCATGATGGTGGCATCGATGTGACGGAGTTTACGCTCGTCTGTTCCAGCTATGGCGTCGATAAGAAGGAGTGCGAAGAGGCATTCACCAAAATGGCCCAGGGACAGAGCGATGTGACTAGGGAACAGTTTGCCGCCTTGTGGAAGGAATACTTTGCTGCCGAGGATGCGAATGCGCCTGGCAATTTCATTTTTGGCAAGACCGCATTCTAACTGTATCAAAATGATGATAATGATAATGCCTGACTTGGTTTGGTCGTTTAACTCTAGTATATAAAATGTACATTCTAATTTACTCGCTAAATTCCAGACCAGTTAAAAAACAAAAAAGAGAGAGAATCTTTAACTTTGTTGTTAATTAAATGTTGTCAATTTGTAATTCAAACCTTTTGCCCAATTCAATGTTCTTATTTCGTAGCCTAATTTGTTAAATGATAAATGTCTCTATTTATATTTTATATACTCTATATAATAATGATGATATCTTGAAGCTCAGTTACAACTATAGATTTTGTGTAATCTAATATGCATATATTGTTGATGCGTAAATAATTCAATTAAACCAATTAAAATGTCAAATTGTTTTGTGTGTGTAGTTCTAGTTTTATCGTCGCATCTCTGGCGTTTAAATATAAATGTAAAGTGTTCCAACAAATTACAAACAATAAATGCTCAACATCTACAACAAACAATCTGCTTTATTTACATATTTTGTGTGGGGAAAGTCTTTACTTGTTGCTGTTCCAGAAAAGCAAGGGAGAGGGGGCGTATCTAGTTATTTAAATCCTTGTGGCAACCACCGCAGTTTATGCAGCCCGATAAAATCAGCAATTGGCTGGCAATTTATGAAAATTATAATTTTGCTTGGGGCTACAAATAACCTTCGGTTCAGCTACTATATATTTTGTCGAGCTTGGCTACACTTCGAACCGATTTACTTCTACAGTGGCAATAGGGCGGATACGTAATTTATGCAAGTGCAACTGTGGATGGGAGAATAGACGAAGAACTTTCATGTTGCACGCTCATAAAATTGTGGCAATGGTTTTAAAAGCTTTCCTGCTGTAAATACTACATATTTCCGTTTAACGTGTTAATTCAAATATTGAGCTTTCGGCTGTAACGTATTTTCAAAAGCTTAGAAAGCTCTTTTGCCGTTTTATAGCAGCGAGCTTTAGTCTTTGTTTCTTGCCGTTGAGCTTGCCACTTTTGAAGTAAGCTTTTAGGGGCAAGTGGCAACACTGCAAAGAAAGAGAGAGAGAGAGACAGAGAGAGAGAGAGACGACAAGACAAAAAAGAGAGAGAGAGATAGAGAGAGAGAGAGAAAACTTAGTTCCTCTGGAAATTATGTTCGTCTCTCTGCGCATCATATGAGTTTTATTTAGGCGCGTTTATTTAAAAATAAGTTTTTGGTAAGCTTTCGTAAATTTTGAAATATTAAAAGAATCTTGAACTTCACAAAATCAATGTACTACTTATTATGATATCAGAAATATTTCTATTTTCTAAGACTTTAGGGTTACGGTATTTAAAAATAGTTAAATAATAAATAATTTAATGAGAAAACCTAGATCCAAATGAAATTTTGCTTTAAAATCTGTTCATTAAAAAAAATATAAAATAATTAATAAGTAAAGAATATTTTTTACAAATGTAATAATATAATTTTTTTTAGTCAAGACTGAGAAAGAAAAAATTCTTTATATTTCCAAAACGATATATTCAATTCTAAAGTGGTCTTTACATTTTATGGCATACGCCATAATAAAACACTTGATGTTATTTTATTAACTTTGTATTTTTATTAAAATATTTTAATTTCTTTATATAGTTTGTTGGCTTACAGTAAAAGGAGAAAACGTATAGGAAGTAGCAGTAGAGTAGATACAATTTTTATAATTTAAATATTACAAATATTTTTGTTGTTGTGTGTAGAAGTGTATGTTCGGTATGTATGTATGTAAATTAAGACTACAAATATATGTAACTTTTGTGTAAATGCCTAGAATGGAGTGAGTTATTGAACTGAGTGGAACAATGGAGAAATTGTTGCAGTTCTCAAAGCTTTTGGCACATTTGTTTGTTTTTGTATAAGTTACGAGTACGAGTATGTGTGTGTGTATGTGTGTGTTATAGCTTTGATCGATTCGATATCTATATTAACAATAACAAGTAGCTAAATGTAATAACCAAAGCACTAAGCTTCATCTGAATATTGCAGAGACACATCCACATTCTGGTCCATGATTTTTGAGTTGGCTTCTTAAATGGATGCAGTTTGAACGCATTTGCAGCTGAGGCAATTAGTTTTTTGTTTTCGTATGCTGCAGCGCGTTCAGCTCGTCCTTGAGCCATGTCTGCCAGTTCTCCTGCGTGGATAGAAACATAATTCTATATAGCAAGAAAAGGGCAAAAGTTGATGGCAAAACACAAAAAAAAAAGAATAACAAAGCGATTCCAACACCAAGCCAAACTAACTACGAGTGTTTAAGTGTGTGTGAGTGTGAGTGTGTGTGTGTGTGTGTGTGTGTGTGTGTGAGTGTATGCTAATAGAATATACAGTAGTTAGACAGTTTTGGGTGCCACTTTGCATTTGGTTAGCGCTAATTGCAAGTGTCAACAAATAGAGACAGAAATGGAGCCAAGTTCGCAACCGGAAATGCTTAACTACGAATTCTAACCATGTGCGTGTTTATCAATCTGTCTGCTTGTATATGTATCTGTGTGTGCTTGTGTGTGTGTGTGTTTAGGGTATCTATTTGCTTTGGCTGTGTTTTCAGTGTCTGAGTTTCTTTGCTTTGGTCGTTTTCGGTTTCATTTTCATTTTCATTTTCGGTGTATTTTTCAGCTCCATCCGCTTTTAGTCATTGTTATGCAAATTCTCGTGATATTCATCATATTCGTTTTCATTATCCTCCGGCTGCTCCTCCTCCTCGTCATCCTCCTGCTCATAATCGCTGGCATTGCTCTCCGGCTGTGTGACATCTGGTAAATAATCCTTGTGCATGGGCGTTGAGATGATGGTCTCCTTTATATCCATGTGTGTCATTTGTGCGTATGCGTATGCGTGTGTGTGTGTGTTTATTTTTTTGTGTGTTAGTGTGCAAAAGCATAAGTTAGTTAGACGAGTTAGTCATTAACAACAATTATAAGAAATACGAGTGCACAGAAATCTTTATAAGAATTACCAAAAATTATGCTCAGAATACTAAAATTGGGTAACAATAATTAGATAATCGAAATAAAAATATAATTACAATAACAAAGTTAGAAAAACTGTTACTTGAAAATAAATTTGGAAAAACAGAGCAGAAACTTCGAATTTATGTTTAAAAATATCACGTAAGTTTTAATAAAAAATTTCTTTGTGTGATTTTTCTATAATAATTATAATTATATGGAAAAAAATTTAAAAGTAGTGTATTTCAAATTTTATTTGGAAAGACTGATTTGAAATAAATTTTACTATTTTTTTTTTTAAATTCGCTTATATTGAATTTTATCTAATAGGTCCTCTTAATATTTAAGAAGAGGTCAAAAAAAATTCTATTGGTTTAGTTAAATCAAAACCACTTTTTTCTAATATTAATGAGCTAGTATTTTTTTCTTTAATTTTTTAACTCTGCTTTATTTTTTTTTTTTGTTTTTAGTTTTGCTTGATTTAATTTCAGTTTCCATTTTGGTATTTTTAAATTTTAAAATTTAATTTTTTGCCTTTTTTTTGGTCTTAGTAGTTGCAAATTCTTACAAAAATATTCCGGTACTGTATAAAGAGTTTAATTTGGATTCGTGGCACATGCAAATTTCCACGTTTTGACCAATTTGAAAGTGAGTTACGAGTACCAATATTTTCGCATGCTAACCTTTGGCGGCCGCCAACCGCAGCCCGGCAACGGCAGCCCGTCAACGCCCAGCGGACAGGGTGCGTCGAGACCGGGCACACCCTGTTCGCCCTTGTCGCCGCGATCTCCTTTCCGGCCTCGCTTACCCGGCGGACCAGCATCACCTCTGGTGCCCTGTTCGCCACGTGGACCTTCCTGGCCGGGAATGCCGTCGGTGCCCTTTTTTTTGTTAAGTGTATGTGTGTGTGCGTATTTAAATTCGTGTATATGTATGTATGTGTGTGTGTGTGAGTGTGGGTCAAAAAAGTTGAGTAACATAGTTGAAAATAACAGTGTACGACGCCAAAAGAGACAGAGGTGCATGCATATAAGAAGAGAAAAAAAAATAAACAATAAAAAAAGAAGAAGCACAAATTATTCAAATTAGCAACCACATAAGGTAAACAGACAACACAGGGATGTGTGTGTGTGTATGGGTGTGCGTATACGAGTATAGTTACTACAAAGTAAATATATCTAAAGTTTATGCAAACTTTGCTTACCGGCAGTCCTGGATCACCGCGTTCCCCCTTGTGTCCCGTCTCGCCCTGAGCACCCTGCAACAAGATAAATTATTCAAAATTCAAATAAAGTGATTAATCAAAAAAAAAAAAATATAGTTGGTCAAGTAACTGTTTTGACATGTAATGGAATTAAAGAGTTCAATTGAATTTAACTATATTAAAAAAGATATAATAAAATCTATTGAGTTAAACTTTGGAAAAATGTTAAAAATATATATATAAAATAAAATATGATGGGTGTAACTATTTGTAAAAAATGTATTATTTAATAAATTAATTCAATCTTTTTTTTTTACTTTTAACTATTTTTAAAAATGATAAGTAAATATGTGAATATGTCATACATTAAAAAAATAAGAAATTCTAAGATCTTTTGCGTTTATTTGTTTATTAGAAATCAAACAAGTGATTTATAACTAAGTATTATTAATGATCCGCTAGATTTTACTACTTTTAATAATAGTAAAATAAGTATGTAATTTTTTTGTCAAGTCAAAACAATTACTTGACTCAGTGTAAATATTTCGTAAGCCTTTTAATATACCTTCATGCCATCCAAACCTGGTGGACCCTGTAGCAATGGAGAATGAAGAAAGCATAAGCAACAGATTAGAGAGCGGCTAAAAAGTGTGTCCTAATTTTGTCCCACAGTGTTGTGTGTGTTTTTGTTGTTAATTATACACTATAGTACATACACACTAGTTTGTTTGTTTGTTTGTTTTAGTAAAAAACCATCACTTTATTGGAAATGCATAATTAATATGAAAATGATATTGATTTCGTTAGCCGCTTATAATTTTATAATTATATAATTATATAATTTGCTATCCTGTCAAGGCGTTGCCCTTGGATAAGCGTATTTCCCATACACATTCTGTTTTTTTTTCATTGTGGCAAATTGGCAAACATACATACACGTACACAATTTCTACATGTATAGACATAAATACACATAAATACATACATAAGTATAATTATATTATTTAATTGCAAAAACTTTGTTTAGTACGTAATTAACAAATGTACACTTACGATTAACGTTAGCAGCTTTTAATGTCAATTCTCTTTTTTTTGTTTTTGTTTTTACTTTCATTATTCATTTTGTGTGTTTATTGTTCAATAGTAATTGTAGTTTATGTTTAAATTTAAAGTTAAAGTACATGTTAAGGTTAAAGTTAAGTGTAATGCGCATTTGCTGATCGAACAATTCATTATTCTAGCCTATGGATCTCGAATACAATGAATTTAGTTTAGACAAAAGTTGGAGAGATTTTTAGATAGATTGATAGAGTATGAAGAAATTGGAGTTAGTTGGACGTTATTACACTGCCCATCATTGAAAAAGCTGAGTAAGTTTTATATCTTATTGTTGGTTGACATTTTATATATACATCTCGAGTTTGGCTAATCCATTCGTAAAGAGTTGATTAAATGAAAATTGACATGCAAAAGTGTTATGAGATTAGAAGGTAGGTTTTTCATTTTGGAACTGACGTATCTAATTGAAAACAAATTGACATATTCTTTTTGATTGAGCGAAACATTGTGCATAATCCTTATAGGCTTATTTCCATAAAATGCATTTGGCATTTGTTTAATGCAAATATGCAAATAATGACCCACTTTTATCATTTTATATATTCGTATATACTCGTCTAATTGATTTCGTTTGCATTTGCCATTCATTGTTTTTTCATTTTCATTTTTAGCGCATATCATATTCTCGTTTATTAAATACAAATTAATATTTTATTACAATATGTCAATCGTTTTGTGAATTTTCGATTAGTTAGCTTGAAACTTGCAAACTTGCATTATACTATAGTTAATTTATTTGAGATGTTCAATGAAACCAATAGGATACATGCTACATTTATGTGATTCGTGTATCATAAAGAACTCTTTAAGCTGTATATATCAGGGACCGTAACGATTATAATTTTTTTTAAATATAAATTATTAAATTATTAAATTGGAAAAATATAAAAATGTCTCTTTAATAAAATATTAAATAAATTTGAATTTTAACTCTTATTAAAATAAATTATTTCTCAATTTTAAGAATAAACAAAAAATTTAAAATCAAAGTTATATAAATTAATATATATAATTTTCATAAAGAGCAAATAGAGGACTTGTTATAATTTGTACAACTTTAAAATAAAGTGTATCGTATTATTGGAAATTTTTTCAGGCTTAATTTTTTGAAAATATATATCTTTTATTAGCAATCTCTGGATCTAGAGGATGGCTGAATAATCGACAATATTTATGGATAAGGGTATTCTGAGGCCGTTCTGTTTTTTTTTTTTAAATATTGTTGTTGTTGTTGTCGCTGTTCACCGGCCCGCCGATGTCACATGTATTTTTGCATATATTTTATTGTGCTGTCATACAATACTATACGGTATTTTATTTGATATACACAAATATATGTATGTATATGTATAAATAGATTTATTTAAACTTTAGCCTAACTAATTTATGTGAATGCGCGCTTCGTAGTGAAGTTAAACATACATAACATTGAAAAATATGCACAATTGGAAGATAGCTCTTTGTTGTTATCGCATGACATTACATTTATTTACGAGTATGCTGAGATTCGTTATCATTTATCATTTATTTTTGTATTTGTATTTGTATTTGTATTTTCTTTGCTGTAGACATAAAAACACATCGAACTGGATAATTTAGTAATGTTAGTTTACAGTTTAAAGTGAAATACTGTGCCTCTGGCTAAATGTTTTGTTTCACTTACGTGTATTTAAGTTAGCTTTAGTTGAGAATTTTTTTTTTTCATTAAATCTATCTTTATTTTCTTTTCATTTCTTTCTTTTGTCAAGCACTGTCATTTTGTATCCTACAAATTGATTATACGACAAAGCCTCTGGACGGCACCTAAGACAATGCAACAACATAACAATGCAGCTATTGAAATGAGCAACAGGAGAAACTTGAAATTTATAATGATTGAGAGGCAATCAATAATTGTAATGCACCTAAAAGATACTGTTCTTTTTTTTGTAAAATAACGCCCACATAATGATTTAAATTTCACTTTTACATGTGCAACGGTGCGTATGATTTATGCAACTGCTGCTCGGATATGCTCGGAAATTTCGCACGGCAAATGAAATGCAATTAAAATATTTGCATTGTATATTTGTTGTATGCATGTTTGTTTGTTTGTTTGTTTGGCTCTTTGTGCTTATTTGTGTACTTAACTCATTCGCATTTTGTGTGTATATGTATATTTTAAGGAATATATGTATGTATTTGTATATGTATATGTATTGTGTATATGTATTTGACTGTCAAATGGACTGAATTTAGTGGGTTGACTCAATTGATAGATGTAAATATGTTCGATCTTTGTATAGAAATAATTACACTCACTTATCTTTTGTGTCTGTTTCTGATTCTGTTTGTCTGTCTGTTTGTCTTTTTGTATAAATAAATACTCATTAAACTCTCTGCTCACCACACAATTCTCTTGGCTCTGTTTTATTTCAGTTGATATGAATTTATTATTTATATTTATTAAGAGTTCTTCGGTTAGTCGCATGCATTTTTACTTTTATCTCATTTGGGTTTCAGGGGTCTTCTTAATTAAATATATACAGGCAGTCAAGTAATTGTTTTGACTAAAAAAATATGCAAATATTTAAAGAAATATATTTTTTTTGTTTCTTCTTTATTTTTACATTTTTTTCAAAATTGTTTATGTTTTTAAAATAGTTTGAAAAGGTTTAAAATAAGTTGAATTGGTTTCAATTGCTTTTATAAATTAAAGAAATATGTGTGCATATTTTTCTTTGACAAAACAATTACTTGCCTAACTGTTCGTGTACTTAGATACACATACATATATATTTATCTATATATCTTTATAACTATGGGGAGATTTCATAGCTGACATGCTTGGTTTTATGTATGTCTGTACATTGGGCGATTGTATGTACAACTTGATATACATACATATACACATAGATCTGTTTACGCTATATACGTTACAATATGCGACTATATAAATAGATATAGACGATAAAACTGAACGACGTTAATAATTTCAATGCATGTTTTTTTTATGCATTTCTTTTTTAATATTTTGTTTTTTTCGTGTTTCCTCGTTTGCTCGATTGCCTCGTCTGTATATGTGTGTGTTATGTGTGTGTGTTATAGGTGTGTATAAATGGGTGTGAATTGCGTGTGTGTTTATGTTTGTTTATGTAGCTTTATGTCGCATTTCATTTCACTTTTAGCGCAATGTGCTTGTTATTAATTATTAAAGTTGTATTAGTAGTCGCCCCACACCTGTTCCAGGTACAAAGAGAGAGAAGGAGAGAGAGAGAGACACGAATACATATAAGCGGTTAGACAATGTTTAGTGACATTAAACAAATAATTAGAACAACTCAACAAATTACCAAAAAAAGCATGATGATCAACAACAATTTTGTAGCAACATAAAAAAGCCAAATAATTAATTTTTGATTAAGTTAATAAATTGCAAATGAAAATTTAATGCTAATCATTAGCGACTTACCGGAATTCCGGCTTTGCCCGCGGGACCAGAGGGACCAGATTCACCGCGCATTCCCATTGGACCCTAAAAGCAAATGACAAGAGTTAAGGCCACACAGTTTGGCAGGAATCAAATATATATATTTCAACTTACGGGCAAGCCCATGGGTCCTTGATCTCCCTTGTGTCCTTTTTCGCCCTGTAAGGAAAATAGAGAAATTGCTTTAAGTTTGGGAACGAAAATAGAAGTTATGAAACCCAATCATTAGAAAATAAAATAGATTTATTCTGAATTTTAATTTAATCAATTTCATTAAAAAAATATATATTGTAATATATATAAAATATTTAAGAAATGCACTTACAGGATCACCTTTGCGTCCATCCAAGCCGCGATCGCCTTGACTGCCAGTGTGTCCTGGGGGACCCATAGGACCAGGAGGACCTGGAGGACCATATAGCTGTGCGGGATATAATCAGAAGTAAATTTAGTAAAGGAAAGTCTGAAATTGGAGAAATTAACTTACGTATTCGATTGTGGGCATATGTGGAGCATCGGACATTCCATCGTCCTGTCGACGACGCATCTTGCGGTACTGAAATTAATACGATTAATTATCGATCAGATCCATTGATAAGATTCATCGATAATATTTATCGATAATATTTATCGATACTAGTTATTGATAAGATTTATCGATAATATTTATCGATAATATTTATCAATAAACTGCTACTCACCGAATCGCCACGATCGCCCTTGTCTCCTTTGACACCCGGATAGCCTGGAGGTCCGGGCAGACCAGGGGGTCCCATCAGACCAGGTGGACCAATATCGCCGCGATCTCCCTTCTCCCCAGGAGGTCCTTGGTAGCCTGGCAATCCCGGAGGACCTTCAATGCCCGGCTCCCCAGGCAGACCATCCAGGCCACGTGGCCCCAAGGATCCCGGCTCTCCAGGCTCACCTGGTTCACCTTTGCTGCCGTCGCGTCCATCTCGTCCGTCCTTGCCGGATGTGCCCGGTGGTCCGGGTGGACCTCGCAGCAGTGTGACTGGCGGCTCATCGTAGTCATCCTCCAACTTTGTGCCACCAGGTCCAAATATCTGTTCAGAGTTCGAGTTTCAAATTTATGAAGGGGAAATGGAAAAGAGATACGAAGGCAAATTTAGTGAGAAGAATAATTTATGCCACGTGGCGCCGCCTGAGGCGTTGCACGCGCTCATTCCACACACGCACACACAACCAAACACACACACATACAGAAACACCCCATACACACACACACACTCGCTTTGATGGCGCAACAAAAGCGGCGCATAATTCGTTGGCAGGAAAAAAAGTACTCGGTCCACCCATTGCACTGTGGGCAAGTTTGTTAATATTTTGTAAACTTATTTTTTTTTCTTAAATCAACCCAACCGGATTGAAGCAGTCTGAGCCGGATCATGAACCGAACCCTTGAAATTATTAACTTTGAGGAGTCGAACCTAAGCCGAACAGCTTTCTAAAATAAAAGGTTCGGCTCAAAAAAAAAAAAAATTACAAAAATTTTATGTTTTTCTATTATTACGTAATTATTGGAGACTTTTGAATAAAATAAGTCATATTTAAATCTTTTAGCAAATTAAAACTGTCATAAAAATTTAATTTATTTAAAAAACATAATTTAATTAGTTTAAAATTTAGAGAAAAATGAATAACAAGATTAGATTTAAAAACATTAAAAAAAAAAGTTAAAAAGAAAAAAAGTGGAATGTCAGAAATTTGACGCAACTTTACCATTGTGCATTGGAGGTTGGGGAGTGTAGCGATTGGTGGAGGTGGTACAGTGGCTGTGGTGGGTGTTTCTTAAAAGGGGGGATGGGGAGGGGGAGGGGTGGAGATTTTCGGTAGCTGCTGCGCCGCAGTGAAAGTCTTTTGTGTGCCGCGAAATTGTGTTAAGTGCAAGTCGGAGCTGAGTTCATACTCGCATCACATTCACCAACTTAGACAATGCCTGGCATAGAAAAACCTTTAAAATTCACAGAGAGAGAGAGAGAGGGCTAAGAGAGGGGGTGGCTAAGAGAGTGAGGTGGCTAAGAGAGTGGGGTGGCTAAGAGAGTGGGGGCTAAGGGAGGGGGTGGCGAGGGAGTGCGAGTCGAAAATAAAGTCAAGCAGCGACGTGCTTCGAGTGCGGTGCGCGAGTCTCATTTTAAGTGTGTGTGTGAGTGTGTGTATAGAAAACATTATGTGTGTGTGCCTTGTGCCATTGTTCATATGTGTGTGTGCGTGTGTGTGTGTATTTGTGCTTGGTGCCAAAATGAAAGATAATGAATTGGTTTTTGCTGCACTCGCTTCTCAAGTATTTTCGTTGCATATTTTCCAAGACCAACAAACGCATCGATGAAACCCAAACATTCCATCTATCTCTATCCCTTTCTTTCACTATTTTCCTTTCTTCGCTTCTATACACACATTTAGGCCACATTTGGGATTCAGAAATTGGCAAACGCACTTGGTTCGCACTGCAGACTTGGAAAACTAAAATGTGTTTAAAGACAACAAGTACATATGCTAAGGCAAAAATTACAGCACCAAGAGCTTAACCAAATAAATGCCGCTTACATAAAACATTTAAAAAGAACAAGAACTTAGAAAAGAGAGGAACAAATAAATTCTTAAACTTAAATATTTTTTATTTCTGATTTGCCTTATCATGATCCAAATGACATTCCGCTTGAAAATCGGTTTATTTTTGATGAAGATATGAGAGATCAAAGTTCTTGAAAAAATGTCAAGGGGTATGCATGGAAAATTGGATGATAGATGGCTTAGTATCGAAAATATATCAAATTTTCTAGATGATAAAAATTTAAATGCAGAGTCAATTTGGGGGCCAAATCATGAACAAAATGATATTCCGCTTGAAAATCGGCTAAAATTTGATAAAGTTATGAGAGTTCAAAGTTTTCGAAAAAGTGTCAAGGGGTAGGTATGGAAAATTGGATTATAGATGGCTTAGAATCGAAAAATTATGAAATTTTCTAGATGATAAAAATTTAAATGCGGAACCAATCTAGGGGCCAAATCATGATCAAAATGACATTCCGCTTGAAAATCGGTTCATTTTTGATGAAGTTATGAAAGATCAAAGTTTTTGAGAAAATGTCAAGGGGTATGGAAAATTGGATGTTAGATGGCTTTAAATCGAAAAAATATCAAATTTTCTAGATGATAAAAATTTAAATGCAGAATTAATTTAGAGGCCAAATCATGATCAAAAGGACATTCCGCAAATTTCTCAAATTCTGCATTTAAATTCAATAAATTTCTTAAAAAAAAAATTTTCTCCCCTAGAATCTTTACAGATTTTCGGGTACCATAAATCCTTTAGAGTAGTTTTAGATTTGCTGAAAATGGTTGCATTAAATTGCTTAATAATCACTTTAATATTACAAACTGTTGTTAAGTTTGTGACTTTTTATTAAATAGAATAAAATGCCACACACGATAATAATTTCATTCAACAGATTGTTCAGTTGTCTCTTATTCTTTACAAAATGGTTTTCATTTCCATCTTTTATCTGTTCTTGTTGCTCAGACAGAAGAAACAATTGGGTTTTATGGCAGTTCTGACTGCCGTTTTGTTGTCTAAGGAAGTGCCGTACTTACAGATATTAAAACACGGCAACAACAACAACAACAGCAAAACAATGCAAAACGCTTAACACACAAACACACACATACGCACACACACACATACACACATACACACACACACATATGTGAGTTGGGCATATGCCTAAGTGATCCTTCGAAATGGCGGCCGTTCGTTCGTTTAAATGCACAAAAACAAAAGGCAAAAGGTAGAAAGAATACAACAAAAATAGCAGCAACAACAAGCAGAAGGACTTGAAGCTAACTTGGGCCTTTTAGGGGGTTAAAAGAGGGTTGTGGAAGGGGTTTTGGAGCAACGACCATGACGCCATGACGGCTTACCGCAAATGCACTTGCCACTTGCCACTTGCCACTGCCACGAGTAACTTTTGCTCCTTTATGCATACTCATATAATGCGCAGCTCATCTGCATTCTATGTGTGTGTATATTGTGTGTGTGTGTGTTGTGTGTGTGTGTGTCATCACACAACTTTTACACAATGTTGCCAAGTCTCTTGGGGGAAAGTGTTGAACGTAGCGAAAAAGAGAAGAGAATTTTTGCTTTTGACTCTCTGAATTTCCGCTTCCGCTTTGCGTGCGCCATTGTTGTTGATAAGAGGGAAGAATGAGGAAGAAGAGGAGGAAGAGGAGCAAAGGGATAACGGTGATTAGTCGCCCATTTGTAGAGCAATTAAAGCGCATGAAATTAAAGCGCACGCTTAACATTTGCTCTGCGTGTGGCACTGCCGATAATTGAGGCACATTCTGTGGGATTAACAGCCCACATTTCTTTTCAGACTCTCAGTCAGTCAGTCAGTCAGTCAGTGCGTCTGTCAGTCGATAAACAAATGCTGGCGACAAATCAACGACTGTCAGAGGGAAGCAAAAAAAAAAAAACACATACAATTAAGCACATTTTATTCCAGTTTCCGGCTGTCAAATACCCATTACTCAATTTATACAAATTAATCATTTGAATATACGCATTTTTAGCTTTAATGATGAAAATGATGATTGAAAATAAAATAAAAAAAAAAATAATAATAATAATATGTAAATTTAAAATTATTGCAAACGCACTTGCAGGTCGAACTTTCCAAAACGACGTATTAAACGAATTTGTCATATCTATGTTGTGTAAAAATTTCAAACTTGTAGCTTAAGCCGTTTGGCCTGTACAATGCTCAATAAATGAGAATAAGAGAAGGATGAGAGAGAGAGATGAGAATGAGAAAGAGATTTATATAGAGCTAAATTTAAAATACCCTTATGCTCTGCGATTAATGGGTATAAAAAGGGCCGACTCAAGGTTTAAAGGCTTTAAGGAAATGCCAGCGGCAGTTGCGATAAATAACATAAATAAAAGATACAGAGCCAAAAGTGAATTGGGCAAATGTTTGTTAGCCATTCTCGATTCTTCATTTAGCATTCTCAATTCTCTATTCTCGGCTCTCCTCTCTCTCTCTCTCTATCTCTCTCTTCTCCTTTCTCTATTTTGGCAAGGACGTTTGTTGGCGCAGCTGCCTAACTACGATAAAAACTTCTTGTCTGCCTTTTCGACAGTCTCATTTTTAGTATGGGCCACTTTCTTTCCACATTTATTTGTATATGTGATTGAGTGTGTGTGTGTGCGGGTGTGTGTGTGAGTGTGTAAGTGTGTGTGCTTGTGAGAAATCCATTAGAATGTATCAATATTTGTGCGAGCGCCTCGGGTTGATTTTAATTTTCAAAGTATCCAGGCACATTCACACACAAATACACACACAAACAAAAGTATACGCACACACACACACACACAATCACATATCTGTAAATGTTATATATGCTGGCAGCCATCTTCTCAATTATGCGTAAATATTGGAATTATTTGCACAAACGCCTTTCAATTTAAAGTTCGCTTCGCAGAATTCATTGCATACTTTCAGGCGCCTCGGTCAAGAAAATGTTTTTCGCTCGAAATTCGCTTTAACTGTAAATTAATTGCCTGAAAGCGTCAATGTCTCCAGCTGCTGCCACTTTCCCTCCCTTTTCGGTCCTCAGTCAAGTGCAACGAGTTGCTCGCTGAAGCTCGAAGTACCCGCAATTGCCACGGAAACTGCACTGAGCGAAAAAATCAAGTTTGAACTTTACTGTTTTATAAATAATTTAGTTATGAATTTAAATTGTTTGTTAAATAATTTAATTTTTTACTTCTAAAATCTAACATAACTGGGTTCGATTTCTCGATATGTATATTCTAAAACTTTTTATAAACGTTATGTTTAAAAAGAGCATTTCAAATCTCATTGAATTTGTTCTATGTCTACAGCTTAAGTTTCACGTTCAATGAATAAATAAATCTATTAAAATATTATTTTCTTTTTTCATTTTGATATTAGGGTTTCTTAGGATTTCTTAGTCTATTTTTATAAGTCTGAAATTTTACGTATTTTGGTAATTTCAAACTAAAAAAACTTGATTACAAACTATATTTTATTATTTAAATATATTTGTGTGCTATTTTAAGCAATATCTAAGCACATTTTAAATATTTATTTATTATATATTGACTTAATTTAAATTTAGTGTAATTTAGCCTTTTTTCTCTCTGTGTAGTTTTCACGAAAAATGCCGACTCAAAGGCAGACAAATGGCCGCACGTAAACGCGTTAAATTGAAAATCATTTTGATCTCAGCGACACGGCTGACCCCAAAAGGGAGGGCAGTGAGAGGGGGGTTTGGCAAAATGTGGGCGTGGGGGCGTGGCCATCGCGGGGCGTGCTCAAGTGCAGCATATGTCGCTTTCCTTGCCTATCTGTGTGTATCTGTGTGTAATTGTGTGTGTGTTTGTGTGTGTTTGTGTGCGTGCGCGCATGTTTTCCTCATTTTTTATAGAAATTTCCTTTTGAAATTTCATATTTTTCGAGCGTCAACAAGAATAACAACAATATGAAAAGAGCAGCTGAACACCGCCCGAGGTGAAAGTTTTGCAGCTCGTTTCCGACTTCCTCTTTTCCACTTCGCAAACCATCCCCCCTGCCCCTTGCCACCAGCTGGACCAGCTTTTCCTGCTTGCCACAAAAGTTTACAAGAATCACACAATGGATGCGAAGTTCTTGGCAGGAACGCGGCCACATTAAATGCGTAATATGTTCCGCATCGCATCGACATTGTGGACTATGGGCAGAAAGCCTATTTGAGGTGATCAAACTATAAAATCTAAAAAAAATATGACATATAGTACAATCTGTTGCTGAACTACGGAAAAATATCTCTATTTAAGTTTACTGATTAGTTGTTAATATTTAATATTTTTTTAAAATAATTATTTTTTTATTTATTTTATTTTAAATAATTATATTTATTTTTTAAAGATTTTACGCAGCATAATTACTATTATAATTACTATTAAAATCACTGGTTAACTAAGTACGAATTTTTTATTTTAATTTAGTATTTTATTTCTTTGAAAACTTTTTTTTGTTCACAGATTTGCAGTTTTTACCCATGGTTTAATGCAGCCCGGAACAAGGAGAAAGTCAAGTTGCATTGTAAAAATTTCGCGTGATTTCATTTTGCCGCTAACATTGTTGCTGATGTTGGCGATAATGTTCATGTTGCTTTTGTTGTTGTTGTTGTTCCTGTTGTGATATTGTAATATGGCGGAAATTCGGAAGTATTTAGGGAAATCGTTGCCAAGGATTTCGCATTTCGGAGGGGAGGATTCGCAAAGTTACATACGTGAAATGTTGCCACTTTTGGAGCTGCCTCACCCTCCCCCCTCCCCCTACTCTTTTCCCCCTCCCTTACTCAGTGCGTGCCTATAAATTTTCAGCGTGTTTAGGGCGGGATTTTTTTTTTTTTGGGTGTCGCCAACTTGAGATTTTTATTTGGCTGCATACGTAACTGCGTACATTACGTAGTACGTACTATAGATATCCGTGTGCTCGTAGATTCCTATCCGGTATTTCTTTATTCAATCGGTTTTTGTTGCTCCCTCAGCGACCTCATCATCGGTTGCCATCAAATAAAAGTTACGCACACCCCAGGGGCAACATTACAAGTCACCCATCCACACACCCACACACACACGCAATGAGGCATGTTGGAAATCGTGGCATGCTTCACCGATTTCATATTCAATATACTCACAGGAAAACCATATGAAGACTGACCACAAATAATTGCCGTAGTGGTAAAATGGAAAATTGCACAGAAAGAAAGAAAAAAAAAACAGAAAAAAAGGATAGAGGGAACTTTTTCCAATTTGCATGCTGCGCAGTTTTCAATGAACAATGACGTCACACACATCGAAACACACACACACATAGATACATACAGAAGCATATGTGTGTGTGATAAACAGTTGACACTGCATTGCAGGGGGCTTATCAAATCAAGCTGCGAGGGTGGACTGATAAGTCAGTGGAACAATTAATAAATAAACCAAATTTTCATAGGTCAAATAATGAAGAAATTGATTATCCGCATGGAAATCGGTTAAGATTTGATAAAGTTATGGCAGTTTGAAATTTGGGAGATAGTGACAAGGGGAACGTATGGAAAAAATAGACAGTGATGGAAGAAAAATTCAATTTTCCAATTTTGATGCAAGATAAAAACATAGGTCAAATAATGAAAAATTTGATATTCCGCATAGAAATCGGTTAAGATTTGATAAAGTTATGGCAGTTTGAAATTTGGAAGATAGTGATTAAAATATTGATTGAAGAACATAAATTGTTCTTAAAAAAGTATTATGTTGAAAGGAAATATATTTCCATTCAAAAAATTTGTTATTCTGCCTGAACCAATAACTTTACAGTCCACCCTCGTTGAAAACCAACGCAACTGAACTCAAGTCGAGCAGAAGCAATGAAAATTCCGTCTGAGATTTTCCCTAGGCTCGTGGAAAGTGTTAAGCTTATTGCGTCATTTAGGCAACACCCAAAACGAATTGACGTCGAAAGGACGAAAACCTTTGAGACAGACAGGAAAGACAGACAGGACACTATACAAAAACAGCTACAAAAGAGGGGAGGAAAATGGGAAATGGGTTGCAAAGTGTCGTTTAGATTTCACGTAAGCAACTTTAAGACTTTGATTTGCAACCAAATGTGGCACCAAGATCCAAATCGTCAGTGGTGTGCCACATGCGAGTGGCTTTTGGCCAAGAGATGAGTTTGGGGCTCACATTACCGACGAGTTGCCAACTGTCAAAAAAGGGGTGGCAACTTTTGTGTGACGTGTAACGAATCTGCAAGTTAAGTTTCGTTTTTTTTCTCCTTTTTATGTCTCTATTTAAGAGAAAGGCAAAACACACACGAAAGGCAACTTAACTTGGCCAATGTTTGTGTTAAGAAATGCGAGCTGCGCGTCAAATTTTATGCAGATTTCGAGGCCCAAAAGACAACAGACTTTAAAAAGTGAAGTGACATGAGCGACGATTGTAAAATAAATTAACATAAATTTGACATAAATGCTTCAAGAACACTTTCAGGCAGAGATTGCGCTAGGAAAAAGATTTTTAGCATAACTGTCTAACAGTATGTATGTGAAATATTGTTTTAAGCTTTATTAAAAAATGACAGCGTAAATTTAAATCTACAAAAAAAACATAGCTAAAGCTATGTCAGTTCGCATTATAAATAGCAAATTTCTCTACATTCGCTGTGGGTAAGTCATTGGATATTCATCATACGCCCCGTTGCCAGTCGCAACTCTCGCAACAACAACATAACCACAACATCCGCCTCCTCCTCTTCTTCCTCCTCATCGGCAACATCAAAACTCGTAGCACAGTTTGAATTTAATTTAAATTTTTAATAAGTTGCCCGATCGTAAATTGTATATTAGTTTCAAAACTCACTGTTCATGAAACGATGTGATATATATTTCTAAATAAATATATATGTTTCGCATAATAAATTTCATAAAACTGCGGGTATATTTTCAATTCAATAACATAATCATAAAGTCAATGGATAAATTTAAATACGATACTAAGAGATTCGAACGGTCGGCTTAAAAATTTGGAGAATCATAATAAAAAAGACATCAAATGTAATCTGTCGAAAATTTTAGAATTCCTCCGTTTTAAAATTTTATAAGTATTATTCATAAATTTATGTTGTGTAGTACAAATTTACACCATCATTATTTTTTTTAAAATATTTTTTTCCCATTATCTTACATTTAAAAGTATTTTGATTGTTCCTATTTTCTATTATTATTAATTTTATTATTTTATTGACTGTTATTTATATGACTGTAATTTGGCAGGTGAAACATATTTGTCAGAAATTCTTTTCTTTCAAAAAATTTTCTTTGAAAACAATATTAAATAAATAAATTTTTTTTTATGAAAAAATTTGTTTGATGACACTCTGCCCTAAATATAGAAAAACTTTTGTCATTAATCATAAATATTGTAATTTAAATATAGGCAATGAATGTTGTAGTGTAGTTTGTATTTTCTATATTTGCCTATGCACATCGATATATCAAACGAGGGTCTTAAGTTAATTTAACTGTGTCGTGGGACACTTTTGTCTCAATGCTTAGACTTGCTCATCACATCGCAGCTCGTTCTATTAAACCCCTTCCTCTAACTCCCTTCCCACTACGCCTCACATCTTTCCCTTGGCAAACAAATTCATTTCAGATGCTAACCCATCCCATTCCATCTCTCTCCTCAACTTCCCCCTCTTTTCGCTCTTTTAAAATGACGCAATATTCTCGTCTGAGCATTTTATTCTGACGAGGCGACGAAAATAACATGTCAAATTTATAATGCCTACAATTGCGTTTTTTTATGGCCACAAAAAAAATAAAATAAAACGTACTGGTCGAAATTGTTGCTGTTTCGGTTTAAAGTCGCTATTTGGGGCGTGGCAATGAAGGCGTCAATGCTTTTCTTGAAAACAGCACACGATCAATTCAATATTTTTACGACTTGCTAAACTAATTGCAAGAATTTTGGCAATATTTTTAAAGTTTTAAGTAAATGTGTTGATTTTAAAAATGTGACGCAGAGTGTAGCCATAATTTCTTAGGCATTTACATTCACAATTTTCATTTCCATTTACATTTACATTTTCCATTCAATGTAATGACGCTGCCTGCGCTTGGAGGTTTTCCTCGGAAAATCAAAGCGGCTGATAGTCGAAATTCGAATTGAAAAATCGACGCCCCGTTGCTGCTGCCGTTAGCTGTCACGTTTCAGTTGCCTCCTGTTCCTGCCCCTGCCCCTGCCTCTCTCTCCCTCTCCCACTCCCTCTCACTCTGACTTAGTCGAAGATGATGGCAATTGTTGCAAATAATTTTTTATGCTCCACATTGCCTCAGTGCCTTGACTTGGCCAAGGTTTGGGTTGGGTCGCGAACTTTTGTTTGTTGCCAAAAGTTTTGTTTGTTTTGTTTTGGTTTTAATACCCGTTACTAAAAAAATAATAAAAGGGTATATTGTGTTTGTTGAAATGTATGTAACAGGGAGAAAGAGGCATATCTGACCCTATAAGTGTATATATTCTTGATCAGCAGCAACAGCCGAGTCAATATAGCAAGTTCAATACAGTCACCTAAAAGTATGCAGTACTTTTTATTAGGCAGTACGAAAAGCCACCACACCCACAGTTTTTATGATAATACAGATTTTATGGTAATTAACGTTATCTATTAATATTATCTATAACCTCACCTAATCGCATCTAGATCGGACAAGTAGAACGGGAGTAATAGCTAACCAAAGTTATTAAAAAAGTTATTATTTTAATATAATCACCCAAAAGTATGCAGTAGTTTTTTAGATAGTAATTTTTTTAAGATACTTTTATATAAATCGAAATAAATAACGGGTATCCTATGGTCGGGATGTCGACTATAGCCTTTCGCAGTTGTTTTTGTTGTCGTTGTTGTTGCCAAAGGCAGCGTGAGGATTTGCAGCCTGCCGCTTCCTATGACTTTCATTTGTTTTGACATCACGTCGCTGCAGCGGCTGAATATCAGCGGGGGCAGAATTCCATAATCGCCACATTCGAACACCGAGGCACGAGTGCGCATAGCATTGAACCAGGCTATGAAAGAAGCAGGAGACAGGAGGCAGGAGTCATGAGGTAGAGGAAGAGTAATGGGAAGAGGAAACAGGGGAGACACGAAAGTCATGCATTACCCGCAGCTCGAAGTAGACAAGTGATTCGCCGGAGAAGTTCATGTGGATTGGTACAAACAGTGGAAGGAATTCGCTGCAGTTTCGAAACAGGCAAATATTAAAATATCTTTCTCTCTTTAAAAAAAAATTTCTTAAAAATTTAATTTTATTCTTTCATTTTCGATTAATTTGATAAGGTTTTTTATAAATTTGTTGTCCAATATTTTCAATATGTTTTGAAAATTAAATTCAAACTTTTTAATCAAATTTGATTCCTGCATAGATTTTGAAAACAATTTTTCTCAATAATGATTTTTGTATTTTAATTATTAATAATTAATAAACAGATCTACTTTGCAAATTTCTGTGCTGCATTAACTTTGAGGTGAATTAGAAAAGATTTTCTTAGATTTGGATTTTTTATAAACTTAGCTTAGCAAACTTCTTGGTCCACCCTCTGCTAACTCAAAGAAAATCGACGCAGAAGTCATAAAGACGAAGCTGCACGTTACCCGTTGCCAGTTGCCACTTGATGCTGTTGTTGTTGTTTTTGTTGGCTTCTGGTTGTATTGAAAGTCAGTTTCGTGTTGCCGCTGTTTCTTACGCTGTTTTGTTATTACGCGTTATTACAACAACAGCAACAACAACACCAACAGCAACAGCAGTTGGCCAAAGGCTGTTATATGACTTTGCCTCACGTCTAGATGAAATTCTCTGTGTGTGTGTGTTGGCCGTACAATAATCAGGCTGTTTTTACGAAAATTGGCAAAACGCGCAAATATTTGTGGACTATGGCAAAGGGGAGGGGGGACAGAAGAAAGACTTCTTTCGCATTGCGGCCCAACAAAATACAGCTCAAATTTAGCTTGCGGCGCTTATGCATTTTTCATAACGCTCACAAACACGTGCTAGATACAAATACACAAATGTATCTATGTATCTTCTAGCTTTCACCCAGTCCAGTCGCTGTATCTATAACTGCGAGTGTGGATTGAGAAGTCAGTTTAAATAAGATAGATTTTAAAATTATTATAAAAAAGCAAAAACAATAGGAAGAAATAAAAAAAATTACTGCATACTTTTAGGTGTTTGTATTGAAATAATAACTTTATTAATAACTTTGGTTAGCTATTACTCCCGTTCTACTTGTCTGATCTTGCTGCGATTAAGTAAGCTAATAGATAATATTAATAGGTAACGTTAACAACCATGAAAACTGATTATTTATATCGATAATGTTTTAGAAATTAAAAATATTTCAAAAATTTGAAAATATTCTAGACTATATTATGAAATTAGTTCCATAATAGTTTAACTCCAAATCACAATCTTAACTGGAGCCAAAAATCATAAGAATTTTAGCAGCCCTCAGTTAATAAATTACACTAGGGAAACAAAATAAATAGATGATTTAATAGATTTTGTTGTCCTAATTAAATCAATAATATATCAGCCCACCCTCGCATATCTTTTAGTTGGATTGTTGTGCAAAATATGAAAATCCGTGACTTTTCTCATGCATCCATCAGAACGTCATGGGGCGGCAACAGCTGCCAGCTGCCTCCCTCCTTACTCGCTCCTTTCCCCAACTGCCGACTCTTCAAGTGCCAATAAAAATGTTAAGTATCTGTGCACTGTTGACATTCCAGAGATGTGCACATAACGCACGGCAAATGCCTAGATAAATGCTTCTGATACTCGTTACCCAACAAAAAAAAAAAAGAAGAAAAAAAAATGGAAATAAAAATAAATAAAAAGAATACCATGGGGGAAATACATAAATTAAGCTCCAGATTTAAGCGCCAAAACATTTTTGACAATTTCGATGAGGCGCCAAAGTGCGTCGACATAGTTTCCTCCTTCTTCTTCTTCTTCTCCTTCTCTTTCTCCCACATGTCGCCCTTTTTCCCCTGGGCAAACACTTTTGGGGGGAGAGAATTTCTATTTAGCAGTGTTGCGTATCTGGCAGATACTTTTAGCTTTAATCAAAGGCATTACATCAAAGTTGCCACTGCCTCAAGTCCTGTAACTGTAATGAGTTTAGTTGGAATGTGGAACGTGAATTGTGGAACGTGGATTGTGGAACGTGGAACCTGCTCTGACTCCTTGAGGCAGCTCCTGGAAAACCAGGCGGTAGAATTTCAACATGCTCATTACACAGTCAAGGACGATGCGAGTAAACACAAACACAAACACAAACAGCAAACGCCATCAGTCATAAATATATGTATATATGTACATAAATATTTAACATGCAAGGTGGCCGAACGCCAGGTGGCGCTGCTGTGCTTCTTCTTCTGTGCTGCCTGTCCATGCGAAAAGGATGCGCCCTAAATATTTACAACTCTATTTACAGCTCAAAATATTTTACAGATTAAGTTTAGCTAGCAGCTAAATTAATGCAACGCTTCCACGCATTTTTACAAAGCAATTTACACTCCAATTTACATATTAATAAATTCTTCACTTCATTATAATTTCTCGCATTTTCCCTTTTTTTTAATACTCTTGCAGAGGGTGTTATAATTTTGTCAGGAAATATGTAATACATTTGTGATTAGGTAGATTAATTTTAAGGACTAGAAAATCAGATATATATGTTCTTTTTTGACGACCTGATCCATCAAATAACAACTTTTAGTAGAAAAGTTTAAAAAAAATAAGCTTAAGTTTGAATAACTTTGTTGTTTTTTAAGTTATTTCAAAAAGACTCAAAGATTTTGTATTATATATTATTTTCTATATACTGACCAAATTTAGATCAAATCGGACTATGATATCATATAGCTGCCATTAAAAATTAAGCAGCTGTAGGAAATAAATTTAATGTTTGCTAACATATCTTAATCAATTTTTCAAATTGTGTTCATGACTTAACATAAAATTCCATTTTATTAGAAATTCAGGACTCTGCAAGAGTATTAAATCTTCGGCATGCCGTAGTTCAATTTATTCACTTGTTTTCTTTTCATTCGTTGTTGATGTTTTTTCCGTCTAATTAAAATTGACTGCAAACGAGTTTGCCGCACATTGCTTATTCAGTTCAGTTCAGTACAGTTTGTTTGTTGTTGTTGCAACTCACCCGCTTGCCCCGCTTGCCACGCGGTCCTTTCTCTCCCGGCGGTCCGGCGGGTCCAATGGGTCCAACCTCACCGCGGTCACCCCGCTCTCCGGGCGGACCTGTAAATGTTGTTGAAGTGTAGAAAATGTTAATATTTGGCATTTATAGCGACAGATTTCAATAGAACAAACAAAACACACACACAGATACCGAGATACACACACACGCAGATAAACCATGTAATGAGTGAATGGAAATTTAGAGAGGGATAAAGGCGTAAAAGGGGGCGTGACAGATTTGTAATTATCAGCGTTATTATCGCAGCTTCAGCTCAATGGACTGTCAGTCCATCAGTCCATTCATTTGTCAGTCAACAAGCATTTGTTGGCTTTCTGGTTAGGTTAACAATTTGTCCAACTGTTGATGATGCCAAACAACGATAAGTGACTTTTAGTGTATGCATATTTATTGTTGTTGTTGCTGCTGTTGATGACTCTTGGGTCCTAGTTTCAAATGCAAATTGTTTATTTGCCTAAAAATAAAATGCCCAAAAACCACACAGTGCACTGTGGTTGACAACCGCTCGTTGTTGTTGTTGTTGTTGTCGTTGTTGTTGTTGTCGTTGTATGCTAATGAAGCCTGTGGCTTTTCAACTTCAACTGACTTGACCCATTTGACCCAGGTGCTTTAGCAGATACACAACCACAAAATCGTACTTGGACTTGAATACTGTAGTTGCATTATTTATTTTGCGGCTGAGGAAAAGTATCCTTATATTTATTTATGAGAGGCACCAACCTGTCACAAAAATAGAACCTTACTTAATAATAAGAGTGGTTGGATTCCCCGCTATGCTATTAAGTTATTTAATTACAATATTTCAATATTTTTTAAAAGAAAAAAATACTGAAATTGATAAAAAGGCTAAAATTTAAAAATTATTCATCCCACAAACTTCAAGTTCCAACTAGACCCTATTTATAAAAGATGTTGATTCCGAAAATAATATTTATTTACATAACTTTTATTCCTTCTTTCAAGTTTAAATTAAAATATTATAAAACAATTATTATTTGCCAAAAATAAAATTAATTTGTCGAAATATGTATTATTTAAAAATCTGTGAACTCTGTTTTTTAACACGTCTAGTTTGCATTTGAATAAATTCTGTCCGGCCTAGACTTGGTATAAACTCGTAAATCTGTCAACATAAAACAATAGTTTGCCCCACGGTGGCGCCACTAAACAGCATTAAAAACGAGACAACAACAACAACAACAACAACAATCTGACGACCTGTTTAGTTGAAATAATGAGAAAATGTTTTTTTTTTTTGTATTTTCTTGTTGTTCATTAAATGCGAACATTTATATAACCCACACATACGTATAGACACACACATTCAATGTGATAAAGAGGCGTGGCAAACAATTTCACACACATACTTTTACAAACACACACATATACATAGAGAGTATTCATATCATAGATAAATGCAATTGTGCAGCTTGTCAAAATGATACAGGACAGTGTGTGTGTGTGTTTGAAAGATATAGAAAATTTATTAAGTTGGAAAAATTATAGCTAGATTGAGAGTGAGAGCTCTGGTGATGAGGTCCTTCGACCTTCGTCCTTGTGCATAAATTTGCTGCCTTGCCGTTTATTTATTAAGTATTTTGGCTATGCCTCTCTTTGTTTTGAACTCGGACAAGGACTCAACATTGGACTGGGCGGTTTGCAAGTATTTATGGTGGCATAATTTAGCGTTAAGCATTTGAGGCGACAATTTCAGCCACAATAAAAACTATTTCAGCAGCCGACAACAGCCAACTTGACCGAAAGGACCAAAGAGACCAGAGTTGGAGTGGATTTATAGAGCCAGGATATTGGATTGTTGTTGCCTTTGCCTTTTTCACTTCCCCCTTGGTCCTTTGTGTTTGGCCAAAACCAATGCAGATGAAGTGCAAATGATAAGTTTTAATTTCATAGCCAAAAGCAGCAGCAACAACAACAAAATTGCACAATACTAAAAGCGAACGAGAAATAAGGAAACTGAAAACGGAAAACAGCAAAACTGAAAACTGAAAGATCTGCCCGGATGAAATGCAATCAAAATACTTATAAACTGAAATGAAATTCAAATAAATCAGCAAATAAATTGACATTTTTTGGTTGGTATATTACAACTGGGACTTCTTCTGTCTGTTTTTAGTTGAAGCTGCTGTGCCAGCAGATTTTGAGACCCTGTACTTGTAAAATTTAAAGGGTATGCTAAGTTTGTCAATTTGAAAATGTTAATAATAAGCAAAAAGAGGAGAATGACTCTTAATCAAAATCTTAAAGAATTTGTTCGGTTCAAAAAAATATTTATTATCATAAACTTCGAAGTTTTCTAAAATATAAATAAATAAATAAAAAATTATAAAATAATCCGTCATATTATTTAATTATATTTGAATGTTTAGAAAATTTGCATTTTTTGTTATTACAAAAAATTCGCTTTTTACAGAGTCTCTCACAGTCTTGTCTGCTCGCCTAAAGTCTTTCCAACCAGTTGACTCTATGCCAGAGACACAAAATACAAATGACACATTAAATTGCCGAAACATCCTCAGGTCCAGCTCTGGGCCTCTGATTCTCTGATTCTCAGCTGGCTGAGCTTGTGCCTTTGGGTCTTGAGTCTTGTGCCCACACACATAAAGCACAAGTCAGCTTAACTAATTACGACAACGATAAGATAAGCAGAGACGAGAAAGAAAGAATTCCAAATACAAATGACATTCAATTTATTCAAATCAAGCCCAAATGACTCAAGTTCATGTCCAGAAACGTAAACAGAATTAGAATCACAGAATCAGACGCATTTCCCCTGACTCGAAAACGACGCTGATTTGGGAAAATAAATTGCAATTTCATGTCCATCAACACACACACACACACACACACACGTAGAGTCATAGAAGTCCCCCTCTCCTCTCCCCCTATTTTTTTTAGGTATAGGGGCTTCATTGGCAACTGCTGACAACTGTGGCTATCTCAGCATCAGATCTTACTCCAGACTAACTAGATACTTATCCAGCAACAATGCGCACAACATTCACGCAACTGCAACTTACAATTTACAACTTACAACTGCAACAACAACAACAATGACAACAACAACAATGACAACAACAACAACGACAACGCTTTGATGCTTCGATAAGACAATTGAAGTGGGAGGCAACTAAATGCGGGTCTCAACATGCGCCTAATTGATAGCGCTGCTTTTGGTCGCTCAAATGCATTAGGGGTACTCCCACAAGCGCTTAATGACAAATCTCTGTTTAATTTGTGGTCTATGCTGAATCACTACAACTAAAGCTGACCTTAACTTGTGAGTTTAGAGAAGACAGGAACCGTAACATTTACATAATAATTTAAGTTTAATATTAAAATATAAATATTTAATAATTTTAATTTTATATTTAAATATTAATATTTTCATTATTTGCATTTATAAAAAAATAAATAGTGTAAACTATAATTGCTGATTTTTATTAACAAAATTTCAAAACTATTTATTTTTTCATACTATTTATAACTTATTTATTATTATTTATTTTTTTAATTAATCTAAAAAAAAATTAACGTTAAGATATTTAGATTTATTAGATGTAGGATTTATGACAAATCTAATTTGCTTAAATTCTTTTATAAAGCGCATTTCCCTTTTTTCTTTCCCATTTCCCCTATTTTTCTATCTAACCCTCTCTTCCCGATTTTTTTATGTTCTACTCCAATTCATTCACTAAACATTTATGACTTGTCTTTAAATCCTCTTTTAGTGTAATGTCTGTATCATTGTTTGTTTTATGAATCACATTGAATACCCCTAATAAAACAATTGGACAGAGATCATCTCGTTCCATAGGTAAGTAACTACTTAAACTTCGACCTATGCCATACACAAACAATACGTGCGGCATGTGGCAAGTGAGGTAGTGGAAGGAGTAGCGATGCTAATGAGCCGCTAAAAGCAACATAAATGACATAAAGTTGCATTTTTACGACGACTGCGGTAAGTGTTTTGAAGCCATCCGGGTCTACAAATTTTTATGACAAACGCCGGATTCGAATTCGGATCGGATTCCAGAGCGTTTCAACTATTCGAACACTGTGTGTGTTTCGGGTTATTTTTCGTTTATTAAAATCGCATAAAGTGCAGAAATATGTTAGGCCAGATCGTAAAATCAGCCGCCAAAATGGAAATGGAAATCGTTGAAAATGTTGTGGGCGGACAGCGAGGAAGGGGATAGTGGGGGAATAGTGGGAAGCTGCTCCCTACGAGTATTTTTGTGGGGCATTTAATTGACGAGGCATGCGGCATGTGGCATGCGGCAGCACACAAAACACAAAGGTCGTAAATGTTATCGCAAAATGCGGCAGGCAAAACAATTTCCAAATGTGGAAATAAACTAAAAAGAGAACTATACATAGAGTACATAGACATAGACGAATATACATTTCAGAACATTAAAGGGCAGCACTACAGTCTAGAGAACTTGACTGTGAAAGACCCTGTACTTCAATGTATATAAATCTCTTTGTCCAACTGACTGATTTAGCATTGTACAGGTCAAACGGCTTAAGATACAAGCTTGAAATTTTAACACAACACAGATATGACAAATTTATCGAAGTTTAATAGCCTATTTCCACGACAGCACATTTGGCTCATCCGACGCCATTTTCATCATCCGGCCCGAATGTGGACTTCATTTCAGTACAAATCCGGATGATGATGTTGGCTCATCCACAATGAATGGGCCGATTTTTTGTCATACACCCTTGGGAATTTCAGTATTTTTTCATCGAGCACGCGATGCTTATCGATAATTTCGTGAAAAAAAGCAATTAGAACTTTAACCAGCTGTTTTCTTCAATAAAAAAAATTCGCACGAATTATAATTGCAAAATAAAAATAAAAATGCTCATTATTTCAACTTTGTGTAAATTTATCACAAAAATCGAACAACTGATTTAAATCGGCCGAATGACAACTGCTTTGACAGTTGAACATTCGGTCGTGGAAAGCCAAAAATGAGGCACATCCGAATGTGCCCAGATGAGCCAAATGTGAGTGGTCGTGGAAATAGGCTATAAGACGGCGTTTTTCTAAATTCGCCCAACAAGTGCGATAAATTCGAGGTCAAAGTTCGCATTCATTTTGAGTTTTATTTATCAGGAATCTAATCCTTAACATCTTTGCAGGTGTGCATACAGTTGAACAGGTAAACTAACAGAATTATTTCGAATAGGATGTTTTTGTAGATTAAGAATAAATATAAAGTTCCTTTCGAAAAACTAAGGAGACCCTCTGTAATACTTAAGTACAGGGTCTAAATATATTTCAAAAATTTGTGTGTTCATAAAAAAAAGGCAGCGGAAATGCATTCAACGCATTTGATGGCATTCGTTATTTGGTATTTGGTATTTGATTTACATTTTAACGAGCTGCTTTTCACACCGAGAGACCAAATCAAAATCGAAAATGAACATCAAAATTCGAAAATGTGTTTTAATGGGACAGCGTTAGTCGATGGCTCAATTAGGCTGGGTCTAGAGTTGGTGGGACTCTCTCTCTGGGGATAGGGGAAAAGGGAATAGGGAGGGGGGCAATAAATAAAACAACCCGCAGATGTGCAACCAAATTGGCCGCGTGGCAACACTTGAAAAAACCCATCGATCGAGCGATTCCCAAACATCAATAAGCTGCGGTTTACTTAATTTACGACTATTTCCAACGTATCTATATCTCGTTGCCACTTAAATGTATCTGTAGCTGTATCTGTAGCTATATCTGGGTGTAAGCTAAGTGGCCTTTGAATAAACAAACAATGTGTAAGAGAGAGAGAGGCAGCTGCCGAGTCATCACTTACCAGGTGGTCCAGGAGGTCCCGGCGGACCCTCGATGATGCCCGTAGGGAACTCGTCACCCTTGATGGTTGTGGTGAGTCCACGATCACCGCGATCGCCCTTGTCACCCTGTAAACGAGAAGCAGAGAGAGTTCAATGAGTCACACGTCTCTATGAAAATTAAGTGGAAATGCCAAGGGCAAAGGCAACAAGGTGAAAGAGCAGGGGAGGGGCAATTGAGAGGCGCTTAATACATAAATAAACGATAAATAACGTGGAAAACCGAACAAAAACAGACAATGGTATAATCGGATAGTCAGAAAATCGGAAAAACAAAAGGAGACAGCTCACAGACACACGTCAGTGATGCCAACTGCTCGATACAAAAACAGGACAAAGTGTCTAGCATAAAAATAAAGCAAAAAATTAAAAGAAAATGAAAATGAATAGATTAAACGGACGAAATATAGAACAAATAGCTAATATATCTAAGAGCATAGAATGTCACAACAATGTTTTTTTATATTACTCTTTTTTTATGTTTATTATAAGAATCGAATATAACACTTACTTTTTATTTAAAAACTAAAAATCTTCTTTCTTTTATTTTTAGAAACCGAAGCAGTTAATAATATTTATCATTAAAAATTGAATTTAAATCTTATTCTTGGATCGTAAAAATATAATCACATAAAAATTAAACTGTAATATTTATTTTATATTCATATTTATTTAAAAATTAACTGTAATTTTTTTTTTAAAAATCAAATAAACAAAAGTAATTTCTTAAATTTTTATTACAATATTTATTTTTTTAATAAAAATTTCAAATGAAATATAGCTAAAGCGTTTTGAATAATTTCAGAACTCAGCAAAAATTATAGACTTCTCGTTGGAGAATATCTGATATTTTTTTCTGACTAAAGTAGTTATAATAAAAAAAAAAGGACAGATCTATCTATCTATTTCGTCAACACTGACGCACACACACATATGATCACACACACAAACACACGACGAGTCACTTAAAACGTCACAATGTTTATCCAACAGATACAAACAGTGCATTAATCCTTGTGACATCTCTGTTTTACTTATGAATCGCCTTCAATCCGCATCTGTCTCTCTTGCTATATATTTTCGTATTTTATCTTCTCTGTTTTCATTCTCTTTCACATTTCCGTCATGATTCACTCACCTTTGTGCCAGGTGCGCCCGCCACTCCAGGCGGTCCTATTGGTCCTGGTTGTCCGGCCTCTCCCTGCAAGCCTTGAGGTCCTGTTTCTCCGGGTGGTCCACGCTCGCCCGACACGCCCGGATTACCTGGTTCACCTGGTGGTCCTGGCGGTCCAGGTTCTCCTGGTTCGCCCTGCATGATTGAAGAATATCATTATTAGCAGCAGAGATTTTACAACTAAATCCAGGGACACGTGCAACAAACAAAGGGAAGACCACAACAGAGGCATGCATCATGTGGCATTGCATATATATATTATACACTTAAAATAGAAATAGTTTATGCCATAACCCGTAAACTTACCTTCAGCTGTATGACCGTCGAAGCGGATACGTTAACGCCCGCTTCTTGCAAGTCCTTACAACACATACACACAATAAAGGATTAAATGAAATTACATAAAAATAAAAGTTAAATTGGTTAATAAAGAAATTATATTAAAAAAAAATTAATTCAATTGTAATATTACTTTTAGCTGCTGCAAAGCAATTAATTATCAAATTAATATTTATAATTTATATAAATTATTATTAAAAATATATTTAATTAAATAAATGAAAAGCCAACCACAAAATTAACGAAAAAAATCCCTTCAAAATTCTAAGCAAATGATTAAAATATTGTAAGTAGGATTTACCAAAAAAATAAGACAACAACAAACTAAAAGAAGTAAATTCTATAAAGATTCTATAAGAGACATACTTCCAATTTTAGGGTTAAATTTTGTACTGCTTTGTTAATTTAAATTTTAAGTAAATAACGCCTTCAGATAAAATTTTTTTTAAATATAAAATATTAAAATCTCGATTTAACAATGGAATATTTTTTCAATCTAAAATTTTTTTTTGGCGGCAACAGTTTCTTAAGTTAAAAGTGGAATAATATAAAGAAAAATTTTAAATAGAAAATAATCATCCGCGATTATTGATATTTATTTTCTATTCTGAACAACAGATTGGAAACTACATAACATTCCATTAAACCAATGATAAGATTTTCTACAGGAAATAACCAAATGACATTTAAAATTGAACAAGGATTAAAAGGAATGGGGAAAAGAGGAAGGACGATGTCCTGGTATGTTCCTCAAATGGAACAGAGCAAAGTGACTAAGCAGAAAGTATGCAAAAAGTAGCAAGAAATTTATTGTGAAGCTTAAACCAAAGAGCTGAGCCAAGTTAAAAGCATTACGAACCAACAATGACCAGGATAATAAACAACTACAAAATACAAACTACAACAACAATTACTACTACAACAACTACTACAACCACAATTGTGACCAGAACGTAGGACAAGTGCAGAAGAGAGAGAGAGAGAGAGAGAACACAACAAGTTGCAAATATTTGCAGCTCTCTGTCCGACTGCATTTTGCCTTGAGAAATGGCCATAAAGAAGTGAGTGTAAAAGAGAGAGCAGGAGGGGAACATTGTCTGTCATGTTGAGTGTACAACAGTTGAAACATATTTATGGCTCAAATACCTTAACAGCAACAATTTCCGCATATCCCAACGTGCCGCCATGCAGCGTTGTCACCGATCTCTTCAGGCCCTGAGAGTAGAAAAATGCGGCGGGAAAAGCAGAGCATAATTTTGTTAGACAAATTTTCATAGACATTAAAAATAATTTTTTTATTAAATACAATTTTCAATAAATGTGTCTTCTTTCAAATTTAATTGAATTTTTTTGGATTTAAAAGATTAATTCTTAAGATATTCCGATTTTGTTAGGCAGAACTTCAACTTTGTTACACAAAATATTGAATCAAAATTGTACTTTAATGTTAAAAGTTTTAAGACTTTTTAACAAAATTTTGAATAAAAATTTCACTTTAATGTTCAAGTTTTAAGATTTGATAATGCAGAAATTTATTTAAATTAAACTTTCGTTTTGAAAAATTTTTTTAATGAATGTATCTTTTTCAGATATTGTTAGGCTTTCGTTTAATTGAAATTTTTTTTAGAAACAAATTTTTTTTTGAAGATTTTGTTTGGCAAATTTTTATATAAATAGTTTTGAAAGAAGTTTTATTTTTATTTTAGGAATTAGGCAGATTTTAAGTTAAATTTGAATTTATTATTAACAAAACTTTAATTAAGTGGTTAGTTTTTAATTTCAAGATTTCGTTAGGTAATTTTGATTTAGCATCTTTTTTGCAAAAAGTTTAATGTTGTTTTTTAAATTTTATTTTAGCAAAATTTTGAATAAAAGTTTCAAGTTTACACTTTCCGCTTTGCAATTGCAGTTTGGAGTGCAGATTTGCAGTTTTGAAGATTTGCAGCAGCTTATATAGTAAGCCCGACCTGCCTCGACTTACCTTGACTGTTTGAAAGACATCCACGCCAGGATGGCCGGTGTCGCCCTTTTGGCCCTTATCGCCGGGTTTTCCGGCAGCGCCCTTTTCCCCGCTGATGCCATTGAGGCCCTGCGAATCATCAAGTCAAACATTGTCTGTTTCGTTTCCCATTCCCATTTCCCATTCCCCTTTCAAGTACTTACCGCATCGCCCTTGTCGCCGGCATCTCCCTTCTTGCCGCGCTTCCCTCGCTTTCCTGGTGGTCCGGGTGGACCGGGAGGACCTGCAATTGAAATGAAATTTTCTTGGTTAAAAGTTTTGTAAAGTAATAAGGCAAAAAGACAAAGTCGGAATTGCGTTTAAAGGTCAACAGCTGCCGCCTCATTAGTTGCGCATTGAACTTTGCAGCTGACCGCAGCATGCGTCCGATGACACGGCGTATTTTCTACCCCACCTCACTCCCCTTCCCATGAAAGTGCCAACATACAGTGGGTAAAATTAATAATATAGCTTAAAAATTTATTTAACATTTATACATTATTATAAATATATTAAATTAAAATTTCATATTTCATAATTATAACTCACAATTAGTATAAAACAACACCTTAAATTTGATTATGAGATGTTTCATTTTTATTTAAGAAATCATGTGAAATTTTACAAAAATTTTGACTCGTAAAGTTGCTAAGTCCAAACTTCAAGGATTCATAACTTTGACAAAACTTGGCCGATTTTTAAACGGAATGTAATTTTAATCATGGTGTGACCTCTTAATTCATTCGGCATTTAAATTTTATTAACTTAAAAAAAAATTATTTTTTGCTAAAATTTAATTTTCATGGTAAGGGTCCCCCCTTTGAAATTTTGAAAATTGAAAATTTTAAATCTCAAGTTTTTACTTGTAATCAACTCTTAATATCGTAATAAGTATAAAACAACACTTTAAATTTGATTCAGAGACATTTCATTTTTCTATAAAAAATCATGGCAAATCTGACAAAAATGTTGACTTGTAAAGTTGTTAAGTCAAAGGTTTGACCAACTTCAGTCATTCATAGCTTTGTAAAAACTGGTTCGATTTTCGAGCGGAATGTTATTTTGATCATGGTATGATGTCCTAATTTATTCTGCATTCAAATTTATGCGAAGGTTCCCCCTTGTGTTTTTTGAAAGTTCAAGATTTTTAAACTTAAGCTTCAACCTTTAATGGTTCTCTCTATAATGGACTCTCTTTATATATTTTTATTGTTTTTTTAATTTTATTATCAAAATTGTCGGTTTTGCCCACTGTGCAACAGTAGCACTTTCAACTGTTTCCCAAGTTCGCTTTTTTTGACCGTTTTTTGCGCACTTTTCTCGCAACTTGTGCAAATTCATTTAGCTGAAAAATGGCTTTCGCTGCATTTTGTCCTCGACAGGGTGAAGACGGTGGCCAAAGGGCAAGAGGCAAAGGACAAGGGACACGGGACATGGGACAAAGGACAACGGGCAGCAGAAGCTGTGCACAAAATATTTATAACCACTTTGGCTGCTATTATTCTAGCGCTGTGGAAAACTTTGTCTTTTCCGAGGCGAAGACGCAACAAGAAAACAGGACAAAATTCGAGTCGACTCTCGATGCTTTTCAATTATTTCGCATGCAATTTTACGGGGCATAAAATTGCAAACATCGTGCTTTATAGTTAGTCCTGGCAATTATTCTTATTAGAGCCGACATTCAGAATGCATGTTGTTGGCCTTTTGTTGTACGAGACAGGAAATTAACACCTACCTACATAAAAGAAAATGCCAAAAAGACGACGAACTGTTTTTCCTGCCAAGCTCAAATGAAGTAGGTGTGAAAATATTTAATTAAAATAACAGCCAACAACGAGAATGATGACAACAACAAAAAACAGAGAACACAATATACAAAATACACAACAACATTTACCTTGTACCTAGTGTACACTAAACAACAACAAAAGCAACAGGAAACACGCGCCAGTTTTTACCATACTTTTCTCTAATTTCGTTTTTCTTTATTTTCCTTTTGTATTTTTTTGGTCTTCTTTTGCTGCAGACCTTTCGGCTGCTGTTTAATAATTGTTGTAATTAAGTAATTCCGTTTCTAGCTGCTCTCGGAAAAAAGGTGCAAGAGAATTAGAATGGGAATGGGTATGAGAAATGTAATATAAAGATGGAAAAGTAGAAGAAGGCCAGCGGCAAAGGAAGCTGCCTTTAATGCAGAAAACGACGCAACTCTCTCCAAACAATTTAAATTCATTTCGCGCCAAAATGGCGCCACAAACTACCAAAGTGAAAAAAAAGGGCGGCACGCTCCCTCCTCCTCTACCTACGTCTAGTTGGTGGGTGTGGCAATTTGTGTAGGTGCGATGTGAGCAGCCACAGGCCACAGTCGAGTCGAGTCGACTCCATCGACTCCAGCCAGCATGACTCCAACGAATCCAACTCCCAATTCCCTCCCAACAGACGCCCCTCTAATGCAGCCAGCTCATTTAATTAAATAAAGATTTTCCTGCCTCGTCTCTTGGGTGCTGAAGGTGGAAAATTCGATGGCAATTCAAAGGTGCCACTTTGGCTTGGAATTTTCTCACTTCACAGCGGAAATCATAGGTACATTTCTTATAAATAAAAGTGATTATATCCCAAATTAGAAATGGAGCTGATAATTAACTTCAAGTTCGTTTAAAATAAGATACAAATTAAATTTATTCCAACTGCAATAAGCTTATTAAAAAAATTGTTGAATGTAATCAATTAACTTATTCAAAAATAAAAGTTTTCATTAATTAAATAAAATATTTTTTTATTTAGTTTTTTTTTTTCTTTTCGAATTAATATCCCAACTTAGAATTGGTACTAATAGTTCCAGTACAATTGTCTTCAATTTCATAAATTTAAATATTAAATTCGTATACAGTATCTTTGCCCACTGTGCCCCACTTGGCCAAGTAATAAAAGCTAACCAATTAAGCGTGGCTAAGACGCAGTCTAACTTAAAACAATGGACGTTTGCCTCGTTGCTTGGTTGTCTCATTGTCGCTTTGGGCCTATTCCCGGATAACTTGGTAACTTGGCAACTTGGTAGCTTGGTAACTTGGCCAACTGACGTGGAGGCGTCAAGTGTTGTAAGCCAAAGCCAAACGGAAGTGTCGAGCTACCAAAAGCGTTGTGCTAACAATGCCAAAGGAAGTAGGCATTAAAGGCAAATGGGGCAAAGAAAGCGCCGAGAAAAGGAAAATGCTGAAAAGAAGTGAAAATTGCGCTTAATCTAATAACAACAACATAATAATCATAATCATAATATCGTTTTGCCTCCTTCACCAGAGTTTCCACTCCCCCATTTTCCAGCTTTGTTGCCATTATTGCCGCATTTTCCGTATTATTTTCGAGTTGATGGCGTCGATGGTTGTCGCTTTTAGCGTACACTTTGTTGCCTTCTAATGGTATTTGTTGTTCTTAGTTATTGTTGTTGTTGTTGTTGTTGTTATTGCTTCGCTAATGCGCTAAGAAATCCCATTGTATGTCACACACACACACACATATATACACTTAGTTATGTGGAAAACTAAGTACGCGCTTTGCTCTGATAAAGTTGTTAAGTCAAAACTTATTAGACCCTGCACTTTAAAAACACAAAGGGTCTACCAAATTTATTTAATAGACAGAAGGAGACTCATAAAGTAGATACAGTCTTGACCAATATCAACAGTCAAACCTGTCTAAGAATATACATACCAAGATCTCAATGACTTTAAGAGCTAGACACACCAGATTTGGTATGTCAATTTTTTCTGTATTGAAATTTAAAATAAAATGTAAAATGCCTATAATCCTGAAGGTTCTTTCGAATATTGTTAATGAATATACATACCAAGATCTCAACGACTTAAAGAGCTAGACAGACCAAATTTGGTAAGTAAACTAAATTTTTTCTGTATTGAAATTTAAAATTTTCAAACTTAAACAAAATCTACAATGCCTATTATTGAAAAAAATTTTCGAATATATTGAATATATTGAATTTAAGATTTTAGAATATACCCTTTTTTTATAAATAATATTTGCAGTTTTCATATATATATTTCAATTTTTAATGTTCTATGTTACAAGGACTCTGACAGTTGAATTTGCTCGGCTTAAGCCAGTTTCTACTTATTTTATTTTTATTTTGTGGCGCACTCGTTGCTGTTAATGATGATAATACGTAACTCTGTTGATAATAATGATGATGATGGCAATTGCAAGTCGCACACATGCTACCCATAAATCCATATCGATGTCAAACTCCATTTCCTCCACTTGCCTTCTTATGGACTCTTAGTTGTAGAAAAAAAGACTGTGGCTGCCTCTGTCAACATTAGTTCAACTGCTGCAGTAGCTCATCCCCTCAACTTATAAAGTAGGGTATTAGAGAGAGAAGGGGAGGAGGAGGAGAAGCTTGTCTTGTCTTCGACTCGAGCCTTGACTCAACTGGCGGAGCGGAAAAAGGAATTATGTCAAGTTGTACGCGTAATAAATACTCGGAATCGTTTACGTGCGTACAACACCACAACGACACGTACAACAAACAAGAGGCAAACAAGTTGACAAACAGATAAGCTTACAGATAGAGCGAGAAAGAGCGAGAGAGAGTGACAGAGAGAGAGAGAGAGAGAGAGAGAGGCAATTGACTCAGTTAAAAGAGGACAAATTCTGTTCGGAGTGCTAGTTACCATTATCCAACTTTGTCGACACACTTGGGATTGCCTGGAACTCTCCATGGAGACCTGACTAATTTAAAAACTTGCTCAAATACATGCACTCGACTCAACTATTTGAAACTAGAAAACAACTAAGCTTAATCAAAGAAAAGCATTAGCTAAATAAATGCATAGGAATCCCCCAGAGTTGCCTTTAATTAGCTGCAAATAAAACCTACTTATATTTCAGTAGATGCTGGCATAACGTAGGTAAATTATGCGAGCTCAGAATATTCTTAGAATAACAGAAAAACAAGGATTCCAAAAAGTTGAGGAAAATTTAAAAAAAAAATAAAATTTCTATTTGAATCTTTTTTCAGTTGTACTACATAAATTCTAGAATAATATTAAATAAATAGAAAGAAAATATGTTATCATTTTATTAGTAGTACTTTCTTGATATAATTTCCTAAATTTAATTTCCTTATTAAAAACGGCTTAGTTTTGTATTTCTAATATATTTGTTTGTTCTATAAGTCTCGAGAAAGTCTGGCTTGATTTTTAAAGTGGTTAGGAATCATGCGTTAAATTCAGTTTAAAATAAAAGGTCATGTTTATCTACTATTTTAATTCCTTGTATTACTTGTCAAAGATTCTCTTAGGGTATCAAATTTGTAGTTGTAGATACATGTATTTCGGCAAGATTCATCCAATAGGATATGTTTGTCTCGTCGATTGAGTTTCAATTTGAGCAACGCAGTCAAGCGGCAAATCAGGACATTAAGCTAAGGATCTGAATTTGGGCTGAGTTTCCGTTTTTTGCCTTTTTAAATTGCCAAGCATATTGTTTGCACTTTGCCAAACTGATTGCTGTAGTTCGATTTCTCCCACTCTATATAATTTTAGGTGTGTGTGTGTGTGTGTATGAGTGTGTATATGTGTGTGGGGTTATATGTGCGTAAATAACGCTGATCTTTGACTTATGAACAAAGTTTTTAGTCAGTGAAGCAAAACTTTGTTTAAGTAGGCATCTCTCTAATGAATTTCAAGCCTCGAGATGCTTCCAAAATTTTCATTAGCCGCGCCCAAAAAGTATCTTAAACTCAACATGCTTGTATCTGTGTGTGTGTGCGTGTGTGAGTATCTGTGTGTGTATCTACTTCACTGTCAGCTGACTGGAAGCAACTCCTTGCAGCTGCAGCAGCGACATCCTGTCAAGGCCATTTCGGTGGAAAGTGGCTGTGAAAACTGCTGTGAAAACTGGCAGCGAAAGGAAAACTCCAAAATGCAAACATTGATGGCAAACTTTTAACTCACTCGTCTTTTTGTTGTTGTCTGCTTTGACTAAAACGCAATGCCAGGCAAAATGTTAAATGGAAAATGGAAAATGGCACATGCAAAATGGAAAAACTCTGCTTAAAACAAAATGACGAGCAGTTTCTTTCATTCTGACATAAGAGTGGAAACTTTCGTGTTCTTCATTTCCCAAAAAGTTGTTCAAAGCAAGGACATTTGTTTAGTTGTTGTTGTTGTCAGCTGTTGCTATTTTGTCGTCTGCCAATGTGAATCTTCAATAACTGCATCTGGCTATGTCAAGGATATGCGACAATAACAACAATAACATCGACAACAATGCGTATTATAAAGCATTGCAACTGTTGGAGAATGAAACTCGACAACTTGTCCCTGACTTGAAATGGCTAAAACTCTTTCAGTTTGCATCTTTGTCCTTGTCCTTGCCCTTGTAGCTGCCATCTCTTTATTTATTCCCGTTTTATCTCGTTTCGTTTCGTTGTTCTTCTGATATACGATACCTTAAGCACGAGGGTGGCTTGATAAGTCATTGACCTAAGTTAATCAAATTGAGATTTAAAATTTTCAAAACTTTTTGAAAAAATGTAAGTATGGAAAATTGGATGATAGATGGCTTAGTATCGAAAAATATAAAAATTTTCTAGATGATCAAAATTTAAATGTAGTATTATTTAAGAGGCCAAATCATGATCAAAATGATATTCCGCTTGAAAAGCGGTTAAGTTTTTATAAAGTTATGAGAGGTCAAAGTTTTTGAAAAAATGTAAAGGGGTAAGTATGGAAAATTGGATGACAGATGGCTTAGTATCGAAAAATATAAAAAAATTTTAGATGATCAAAATTTAAATGCAGTATTATTTAAGGCCAAATCATGATCCAAATGATATTCCGCTTGAAAATCGGTCAAGTTTTTAAAAAGTTATGAGAGGTCAAAGTTTTTGAAAAAATGTAAAGGGGTAAGTATGGAAAATTGGATGACAGATGGCTTAGTATCGAAAAATATAAAAAATTTCTAGATGATCAAAATTTAAATGCAGTATTATTTAAGGCCAAATCATGATCCAAATGATATTCCGCTTGAAAATCGGTCAAGTTTTTAAAAAGTTATGAGAGGTCAAAGTTTTTGAAAAAATGTAAAGGGGTAAGTATGGAAAATTGGATGACAGATGGCTTAGTATCGAAAAATATAAAAATTTTCTAGATGAAAACAATTTAAACCATGATCAAAATGATATTCCGATTGAAAATCGGTTCAGTTTTCTTCAAGTTATGACAGTTTGAAGTTGGTCAGGTATCAGTCCACCCTCGTACGGCATATACTATATGTACTTGTATTCTTGTCGTTACTAAAGTCTGTATCCCATTTCACTAACGGTACGTGTCCTTCGTCTCAAGTTGTTGCTACTGTTTCACTCGCAGTTGCTGCACACTTGTCGACACACACACACACCCAAACACCCAAACACCCAGACACACACACATACACTGCGATACACACACGCACACTTGTAAGTACTCCACTACGTATACGTAATGTAAATGCAGAGCAACTGCTGTTACTTCAAGAATATCTATGTTTATGCATCTGTTGTCATTTGCCAGTTGCCTCGCGGCTGCTACAGTGAAACCTGCGACATCTGGTCAAACAGGTTAAGGTTCAGTCCTCACTGATTTAGGAGAGCTCATTAGGCGAACTTGTTGAGGACTATTAAGGACAATGCGGCGACAATTATTGAGTATAAATCATAAGAAATTAACAAGCTATCTTTAATCCAAAACATCTTAATCTAAAAGATAAATTTATTATATTTTTTAAATAGACACATTACATTAAAAAATTTTTAATTTTTTAATTGAAAATTATATGTATTTTATTTTAATAGATATTTAATCGTTGCATAATTTTGTCTTTTAATACAAAATAAAAAAAAATTTAAAATCTCATTTTACGTTGTTACATATTATTAATTTAGGAATATTTTAAATAAATAAATTTACTGCACTCTCAGTAAGCTGGCAGTTGACCTAGTTAACATTAAGTTATTAATGATATAAGCCAGATTCACAATCCTTGTACACTTTGGTTAATTAGTGCACTTGAATGGGCACAAAACCAGATCCTAATTGAGTTTGGCTCACCGAGACAAGTTCAATCTCAATGAGCATGTAATTATTTAGTGACTCTATCTATCTATGCATCAATTACAATATTGTTTGTTGTTATTTGTGGGCCAAATTGGTTGCCTTAAGGCTCTGCTCTTCAATGATTATCTTGAGACCGAATTATGGCATACTTTTAATAACTACATCTTGCCAATACAATTACAATTTCCTCTCAGACACACATACACAGAGAGAATAGATAGACAGACAGAGAGAGAGAGAGAGAGAGGGAGACAGAGAGACAGACAGAGATACAGACAGACAGACAGAGAGACAAACATGCACATATGTTAAGTGTGTGTTGAATTTGCTTTGGTTTATCTTTAGTTTTGATGTCATGTTAAATTTGCACAAGACAAACTCTGGCAATCCACACACACACACACACACGCAAATGTATTATGTATATGTGTGTGTGTGGGTTGTGTGTGTGCCACTTACGACTAAGCTTATCCTCTGTCTCTTTCTCTTTCTCCTACTCTTACTCTTACTCTGTCGTGACCTGGCAACAAATGCCTGACAAATCTGTTGAATTAGTGAATCCGTTTATTGCATGCAACACATCGATTTGTTGGCTTGTGATCAGCTTTAGCTTTGGCTTTTGCCTAATTAAATGACAGCCATAAATTCAGTTAGCTAATCAGCTGGGACGGCTATTCCCCTTCCCCATCCCACCCACTCAGCACTCTCCTCTCTTCTCTCTTCTCTCTTCTCACTCCCAACTTCAATTTGCCTGTTGTCAACATTGTTTCATTGGTTGTGCGATTTATCTGCATTGCGTGTGTGTCAATCTGTAAGTGTGTGAGTGTGTGTGTGTGCTGACAGTTTGATCTCGTGATGAATTTTTCTAATGATGCATTGATTTTTGCGTATTTGTCGAGTGCACAATATCAACAGGTAAAAACGCCCTATTGCACAGTGGGCAAAAAAGCTATATTAGCATAAATAAATTTCAATTGTCCTATCTTTTATTTTGTTTATTTTTAAAAAATATAAAGTTTCCAATGGTTCTATTTTTTTATATATAATAATGATATTGATATTTTTGAGAACTATTTTTTAATTCGATTAAGAAACTTAATCAACAATAATTTCCTGTTAATAATTTTTTTAATGAATACATAGATTTTTTGAGATTAAGTAATGAATTTTATTTATTTTTTATTGAAAAAAAATAAAACTTAAGGGTTTAAAATCAATTTTGCGCTGCTTGATAAAAACAAATTAAGGCTTTTTTGCCACTGTGCTTTGAGGCCTGTTGCACTGCCATTAATTAACAGTTATATTGTCACGCCTTCCACGCCTTCGCTGACAATTACACATGTTAACATGCAACACACGACAAATATGTGCGGTTTTGAGCCATAAATATTACAGGTAATTGCCCAACCATTTAAAGAATACGCGAGTTAATTGCGAATTGCAAATTTCGAATTTCGAATTGCGTTGCATTCACTGAATTCGAATCCATTTCAAATTGATTGACTGCTCCCGCTTTTCCCTTCCCTTCCACCTCTTGACCCATGATCCCATGACGTCTGTTTGTCATGTCGACAAACAACAAACTGACAAATTAGCTTCACATTTATTTGGCATTTCATTTCTGTGCGAATATTTATCATGTGGTGAATTTATTTGCTTTTCTTTATTATTTTATTTTTTTATTTGTCATTAATTTTATGATTTTCAATTCAAATTACGCAATTTATTACTATTTACGCTTTGATTTATTCAAGTCCCAACCGCATGCATAATAATTCTGCTTTTATTGTTTATATGTATTATATTTTTATTTCCATTTTCATTTGAATTATTTAAATGGCATTTTACAGTGCGTAATATGACAATTTAATAGTCCGCTGGGAAAACGAAAAAATCAGCAACGTTTAAGCTGATGATAAAATATGCCAGACATTTTTGGAATTATATATTTTTTTCAGGCAAAGGCATTTCATAAAAGCCACAATGCGGCTGTCAAATGTCAAAAGTCATTTGGCTACAGACAATTAGGCCATTTCTCAACCACTTTGGGGTTAATTCCTCTGACTGACAGGCGACTTATTTGAAATTTGAAATTGTTTCTCGGCTAATAACTCAACTCGAGACTCTTTAAGCCAAATTAGTGCCAAATGCTTCAACTGGTGAATGTCAAGCAGAGTTTTTGCACTTTTTAAAAATCAAGTTGAACTGTCAGGTAAACAACAAACTTGAGAAAAAAAACACTTGTAGTAATTTGAAAAAATGTCAACAACTTTGCGCTTCCAAAACTAAGCTTAATCTTAATGTTAGCACCCGTTCACAAAAAAATAAATAAAGAAATAGAAAAGAAAGGCAAACAAAACAACAAAAGGCAAATAAAATAAAAATAAATCCCAAACGATCAACTGAAGAGGAGCTCACTTTAATAAAGCGGACATCCCTTAGCTGGGATGACTATAAAAAAAGATAAAGAAAAAGGGAAAAAGGGAAAAAGGGATGTGGAAAACTGGCAGCCGGAAAAAACACTTGTAAATCCCCAAGCGTTGCTTATGTTTAAGTAATTGGCAAAAAGGCTTAAGCTGCTGACAACACGACAACCCAAAAAGTGAAAAGTTTTCAGTTTTCAGCTCGAAAAGAGTGTGTGAGCAACCTTTAAGATACTTTATTTTTAAATCTAAACTTTAAGCACTTTTACAGTGTGTAAAAGAAATCATACTTCAGCTAGTTGTAGCTCCCTATAATCCTAATTATATCTTTAAAGTCATATAGCCCTTTTGTTTCGTGTGTTTTCTTAACAAATAGTAAACAAATATTCGAAATTGATGCCCTGTGGATAATCCAGAAAGAAATTAAAGAAAAACAAGAAGAGCAATAGAAATAAAAACAAATGTGTCGGATTAACAAGCAACTGAAAAAACAAGAAAAAATGGCCAACAAAGGAAGAATTTAAAACAATTTCATCAACAATATGACAGAGCAAAGATAATAATAATCCCAGGAAAAAAATACACAGCACATAAGTGGGGAAAAAAGAGAAGAATGAGAAGTTTCAGATTGAAGGCCCTTAACAATAGAAAGTATTTGACAAGAATTTAATACGCTTTTAGTGATGTGAAATTTGAGGGGCGGCTTTTGCTCTCTCCAAACCAACTGACATTAGCATATTTCCAACTGGATTTGACGATTGAAAGCGTAATGGAAGCGTGATGAAAAGCGGAGAAAAAGAAGAGATAGAGGGGAAGAGACAGAAAAAAGTCGACTCACTTACTTTCAATACGTTTCCACGCAATTGCATCGCAGCTGAGAAAAAAAGAGAGAATATAAAGCGAAAAGCCGCAGATAAATAGAGCTCTAAAAGAGGGGAAGACTGAGACAGAGAGAGAGTGAGAGAGGGAGAGAGGGAGTGAGAGTGAGTAGGAAACTGTTGCCAGTGACAACGGCAAAGAACAAAAGCATCCTCCGCACCTACTGTGTGGCAGCTTGATGTGGCATGTAGAGAATAACTCGCACCAAGGGTAAATCAAGAAATTAATCCCTTCAACAGCTGCGACAGCATCAAACAAATAATGGAAAAAACTGTATATAAATACATATACATTTACATATATATAGAGTAGATACTGGTAGATGTATGTGTAATATTTGTGCGCCTTGTGAATACAACAATGAATGGGAATCAAGCTGATGAAGAATGATATAATAATAATAATAATAATAATAACAACGACGGTAGTGGCAGTGGCAACAGCAGAGGAATCTGGATGCGGATGCGCCATAAAAAATCACAGCAGCAACAACAACCACAGCGACAACAACAACAACAACCACAACAACAATAACAGCAGCAAAGGGCAATGATAATAAAAAAGTGACAAGTGATACAAAGTAAATTCATGCGAATATGAAACAAGTTGAGGGCGAGCAAATGCAGCAATGAATGAAAATAATATGTATCTACAAGATATACGTACACTTGTACACTTAAAGAAAAATCTATAGAATAAAAAAATGTATCTACAAAATAATCATATGCTAAAAAACTACAAAAAAAAATCTTTTCCTAAAAAAAGGTACATTTTCAAACAAAAATTTCTAAGGTTTCCCTATAAATCAAATTATATTTAAGAAATTGGCCTCTAAAATAAAACTACATTTTCAAACTACAATTTATAAAGCTTCCCTAAAGATCAAATTCTGTTTTAGAAATTTGTTTCTTAAAATTACGAATTTTTTTGTTTTTAATTAAGGAATAATTTTTTCTTAGAAATTTAATTTTAAAAATAAAAAAGTACCTTTTTTTATTAAAAGACTAGTTTCTCATATATAAAATTGCTCTTCTTAAGCTTAGAGTCAATGGAATATAAACATAGGGATATTTTCTTAAAATTTGAAATATATTTGTCAATTATGGGTTGATGTTGATTTTATTCAATATATCTATATACAAGTATATTGAATACAAAATAAATTTGCACAGTGTATGTAAATATATGCATGTTTCTGTTACTGTATCTGTATCTGTATCATTGTCTGTATCTGTATCTGTATCTGTTTGTGCATCTTCTTGGCTCGTTGCCTGCCTGACAGACTGTGTGTATATGGCAATAACCCTTTCCCAGCACCAATAAGCTGATCCTCCTTCATTCCCCCTCTCCTCCTTCCCCCCTCTTTCTTCTCCTCCTTCCCACGCTCATTGTTATGGGCCTCTTTTATGCTGACGAGTCGCTGCCTGTAAAGTCGCGTGTGTGGCATTTTTGCGTGTGTTTTGTAAGCCTTTTTTTATGGACGAAATAAGTGGGGAGCGTAATAGGATGTAACCGATGGGAAAAGTGCACAAAAGAACGTTTCGTATTGACGACGAGTTATGGTTTAATTTGGCTTTTATTTAACTTAAAATTGGCTTAAGCTTAACTGCCTTTAAATTGTATCTTTTATTGAAATAATTATTCATATTTATTTATTTTCCAGGGTTAAATATTAAAATATAAAGCTAAATGAAATTTATCAAATTGTCAATTTCTAATTTATTACTTCTATTTATTTCTTTTTATTTTTTCTTAAAATAAATTATGTAATTGTCATTATTTATATTTAATATTTTGAATGAGCTTAAAAACGAGAAGTTTAACATGGATTAGTCTGCTTTTCAAACTCAGGTATAGTATCTTTATTTATTTCATTACTATTTTTATTTATTTTAATTGTTTTCTTGTACATTCCTGTCATATTCAAAACCATAACTAAACTACAAATTTTTATTCATTTCATTTTTTATCATTTTAATATATTTTTGTTTAATTATTTAATTTATTTATAAATATCTCAGTTTAAAATAAAACATTCTTTACACAGTTTATTCTGCAAGTCAATCTATTGTATAGTTATCTGTATCTTTTTATCTATTTCCACTTTCCTGTTGCATATTCCTGCAATATTCAATAGTACTATAACTAAGCAGCCATCCCGCCTGTCAGTCACCAGAGATCAGAAATACACAGGCATCGAGTGGAAACCAGTTCACACTTCACGGTCTTTCGACCGGCAATAACTTGAATGACAGCGCGTAATACGCGCTATGGCATCCATGGCGTATGTGCAATATTTCGAAAGGGAGTCAAGGGAGATTTTGGATGAGATGAAGTGACACTTACACAATGACAATGATGTCGATATGCGCGATATTCCGAGCCATCACTCATCTTCTCCTCCTTCTCCTACTTCTTCTTCTCTTTCTCTCTCGTGGTCGCTGTCTGCCCCAACGCCTCTCTTTCTACCCTCTCTCGTCACTTCTCTTTTTGTCTCCCCTTGTTGGCTATGAATGAATTATGTGGGTAGATGGATAGCTGTATAGCTGGGCAGCTGGATATGCAACGGAGTATCTCTGGAGTGAAGGGAGGGGGGAGAATGGAGGCTGCCTGTGTCGACATGCGTTAAACTTGCGGCAATTTTGTAACATGGCAGACGAGCGAACAACAGCAACAACAACAAAACACAACAACAACACACAAAAAATAGCGACAACATTGCGAACAATCCGCCAGACGGCAACCTGCAGCTGTTGCTGTTGTTGCTGTTGTTGTTGTTGGTGTTGCTGCTGCTGATGTTGCTGATGTGTATGTTGCTGTTGTTGTTGTTGCTGCTGCTGCTGATGTTGCTGGTGGCATATGCGTGGCAAACGCTTTTGTGGCATTGTTCATGTGGTATAATTTAAATAATTGAAAGTTTTACGCTTGCGCGCATAATGCGATGGCACAACAACAACATAAACAACAGCAACAACATCAGCAACAACAACAGACAGTTTGTATCCTGTTGCAAGCACCCAAAAAGCCGTCAGCTGCCGCTGCAACTTAATGAGCATATTTCAACCGCACTCTGCCACATATACAAATAATGCGTGCACTTGCAACATGTAAATTAAATTAACCAATTTTAAATATCAGCCACGCCACCTGTGCCGCATAAACAACAGCAACAACAACCAACAACAACTCAAACAACAAATTCAAATTCAAATGAGTTGCGATTAGAACACAAAAAGGGCTTTGTTCTTGGATAACCTCGGGCAATGCCGGACATGAATTACAATTAAATGATCAGCGACTAGACAAATGCGCTCTTGCCACAGGCAGAGCACACAAAAACAATGCACAGCTTTTTTGCCCGGCTCCAAATTGCGACTACTCCACATCCCCGCTCCACTCCACTTCTCTCCCCCAATTGCAAAGCCCAACACTGCACAGTGGCTAAATTAATCATTTTCGCGCGGATAAATTATGAACTTTAGCAAATTTTTTTGTAATTTTTTGATTTTTTTAATTAAATTTTTAATTTTTATTTTTTTAATCATAGCATTTGTACAAAACAAAAAAGTAGCAAAGGCTATAGTCGAGATCCCGACCATAGTATATCCGTTACTTATTTCAATATATATAAAAGTACTTAAAAGAAATTACTACCTGACAAAAACTACTGCATACTTTTAGGTGATTGTATGGAAATAATAACTTTATTAATAACTTTGGTTAGCTATTACTGCCGTTCTACTTGTCCGATCTTGCTGGGGTTCAGTGAGATTATAGATATTATTAATAGATAACGTTAATTACCATAAAAACTGTATTATCTTACAAATTATGAGTCACGTTTTAAATGGACAGATCACTTAAACATATTTCTTGGTATTACAGGGTTGAATCTTGACGTTGCAGATGGTATGGGTTCTTTTAGAACCAAAAATATATTGAGAAAGTTATTAAATTCAGTCTTGCAGGTAATTTAAATTAAAAAAAAAAAAATAATACTATAAAAAAAAGTTAAAATTTATAAAACTAAAATAAATAAAATTTAAAATTTAAGGTAATACATGCTTAAATGACCAAAAATGACCACTGTGCGATGGATTCGAACCCTTTGTCTGGCACAAATGCGAGTACGTGAGTGCAAACTGCTTACGCTCATATCATACAAATCATGTATCTGCCATAAATTCCAAATTGCCAGACATTTTAACACACACACTCGGGAAGAGAGAGAGAGAGAGAGAGGGGTGCATATAGGGGGACAGAGATAGATTGCAGCGGACAGTGGGACATTTGCTGATGCTAAAGTGTCGGTAGATGGCGTTGGACTTGAATGGGAACTGGGAATGAAAACTGGGAACTGGGAATGGGAATCATTGCCAGCGGTCGCAGGTTGACTGATAAAGACAATGATGTTGTTGCTGCTGTTGTTGTTGCTGCTGGAGGGGATCGCAGCTAGAGTTAGTTTAACCGGAGACAGCACCAACAATAACAACAACAATAGCAACAACAACAACTGCTCGAGGGTTGTCTAAATTGTGGGCGAACTATAATGAAACTTGACATGTTATTTGTTCATTGAGTAAATGTGAGATTGAGTGTGTTTGTGTGTGTGTGTGTTTGTGAGTGTGTGATAGTGTAATTCTTGTCTGTAGTTGTCCGGCAAAGTCTGTGAGCATAAATATTACACGAGAATAGCAACAACATCGATTGCACAGCAGCTGCAGCAAGTGCAAAAAAAACTTGCAACACGTCGACATCGTTACTGACATGGCTAAAAGAAGTTAGCCATCAAATGGGGAATATGTGTAAATGGAAATCAGGCTACCCTTTAAATAAAGCAGCAGAAAGAATAGTTAAAAACAAAGCAAAATAGAACTCTAATCAAGTATATAAATTTGTTACAATTCTTATTTTTTTAAATGGATAAGCAACATCTAAATTCAATCTAATAATTATTTCACTCTTATCATTAATATTTTTTATATAAAAATGGAAGAGGATTTTTTAAGCAGAATCGATCATTAACTAAGCAAATATCTATTTTTTCTTTAACGGTGATTAAGAAAATATATCGATCATTAATCAAAATTAAGCCCAATAAATATAATATTTTATTTTATTATTGATAGGATTTTTTGGCGTTCATCTTAAGCGAATCTACTAAAATATTTCTTCTTTTAAAGCCGTTCTGTTTTCGAGGGTATTTTTGAGTCGCATCAACTAAATTTGAATAATTTAGTTCGATTTTGTTGCACTGTTGGGATATTGGGGCAGCTCTATGAAGCAGTGAGTGAACGTTTCGTTTAGTAAATAAATTGAGTGCCAGTGCCATAATAAATACATAAACTACACACTCAGACACACACATATACTTATACACACACTCGCACACTCTCGTATGCAAAGTCTATTTATTTAAGGGCCAAAATATATGCAGCAGACGCAGCAGCTTTCTATTGTTTTAACTTCTTTTTACTCGTATTTCCCCAGTCGCGTTTCCCTTTTTTATGACACACTCTTTTTTCTCATTTTTTGTTATTGTTGCACTCGAGCTTCATTATTTTTATTGGATTCCTGCAAAACAGACAACGAGTCAGCGAGACAAGCAGCTTCAGTTTCATATACAGCTGAGGTTTCTAACTATTCTATTTAACTCTACACCGAGAGAAAAAATGCACTGCAAATGCCATTGTAAGCAAGCTGGAATCGATTAAGAATTTTAAATTAAATGTGTAAAATATTTAACTTAAATATATTTAACGAATATTTAAAGTAAGTCCACAAATCATTTAAGTTTAATAAAAAATTAATAAATATAATAGGAACTAAATTAAATTTGAATACGCTTTAAGTCATTGGCAAATATTTAGTTAAAAAGGATTTAGCTTTAAGCTGATCATTTTCTATTTTAATATATTTTTTAATATATTTCCCAAGACCTTTAATCTTCCTGCTACTTTTTCTTACCAAAAAAAAAATAAAAGTTCAATGTAGTATAAAATTAAATATGACTGTATATATTTTAATGATGACAATGATTTTCTCTGGGTGTATGCTAGTTTTCTCTGTGCTTTGTCCTGTAAGATATGATAATGTTCTTGCTTGGGGTTCAATAGAACCGTTTGCTAGTCAAGTTGTCCCCTAGAATACCCCTGCCCAGAATCATATTCATTTCAGCACCCACACTCAAACTGCAACCACAGAGACAACAGAGAGGGAGATAGGAGAGAGAAAGAGAGAGGTAGGGGACAGAGAGAGAGAGACAAGCCACAGTTAGTCATGTTTGCTTGGAATGCTTATAATGGCATATTACACATACGCCCCGTGGCGCTCTGTCTAATAAATACAAATTTGGACAGCATGAATTGGCATCGCCAAGTGCAAGTACTCGTACTCCATTTTCCACATTCAACGTGCCCCGTGGCCTGCGGGGGCAATCAAAAGGGTTCTGCGATGCCAACGCCAATCCGAACATGAAATCTAATATTTATTGGCATCCAGACCGCGTGGGTCAAAATCCAACAACAACCCGAATCGCGAAACTCGTAGATGGAAATTGGAAATGTGGAAATGTGAATGTACGGACAACTGCGGATGCCTGCATGACGTGTCTAACAGGCTCATTAGGCACAAGTGGCAATGCGCTAATTATGACTGGCCATCACACAAGGGTCAACTTGTCTCCTCTGCTCGTGTCTCCTCTGCTCTGCCACACGATGCTGCATGCTGCCTGCTGCAAGCTGCATAAATCTGTTGCCACATTGCCAATTATGCACTTTGTGTGCCTAGCAGACAAAAGCCGTGAACAGCTCACATAAATCTAAATGTCCATCCCGACCCTAAGCTCAAGTCGCATTATGACGTTGCCAGCAACCGTTGCATACTTAAAAGTATGAGTATAAAAAAATTATAGTACGGCAAAAAAAAAGAATTGCAAAGTTTTAGCCACTATTCACAGCTCTTGACCTGCTTGTGCATTGCTTAACACAGCTTTAGTTTCAGTCACTAATTAAATTTAATTAATTCATCGATCGTCTTACCAACTTTTATGCATCTTACAGTTTATTATATGTAATTACTAAAATTATAGAAATTATTAAATGTTATCGATTTAGTCCTGAAATTCATTAGTAGATTCATATAATAATGAATATTATTAAAATCGAATAATGAAAATCTAGAAAATTTGATATTTTTCGATACTAAGCCATCTAACTTCCAATTTTCCATGCATACCCCTGGACATTTTTTCAAAAACTTTGATCTCTCATAACTTCGTCAAAAACTAACCGATTTTCAAGCGCAATGTCATTTTGTTCATGACTTGGCCTCTAAATTGATTCTGCATTTAAATTTTTATTATCTAGAAAATTTGATATTTTTTCGATACTAAGCTAAAAATAATTTTTGACATTAAAAATTTTTTTCCACAAAAAAAATTGTTTCATTAAAAAAATGTTACTGTGTTTATTCGTCATCCTCAGCTACAGTAAGTTTAAAAAAAGATACATAAATAAGAATATCATTAAGTTTCTCACTTTGTATTTAGTATTATTCTAATATTTATATTATTTTTGCAATTTGCTTGTCCTTAAATTGTAGGCTACTTGTTTACTTCATATAATCTTTATTTCTACCTACTTTTAAATGCTTTATGTTCTGTAGAAAGTTATTTTGTTAAACACATTATTTTTGGGCCTTAAGTTAAATTCTAATTCTAAAATTACTGAAAATTCAATGTGCCGCATCAACACGTTGTAAAAATTGTTTCTGGCCAACGTTGAGTGGCCAAATTTCAAATTAAAATTAACATTATGCTAATTTTGTCTATTTGCCGCCGTTTCGGGATCTTCGTCATCATCGTCGTCATCGTCGCGGGTCGTTGGTTGCCAAAAAATCAGCCCACCCACAAAACGTGGCCTTAACTTTTCCTTGTGCTTTGGGGGCAGTGGCAACTTGGGTACTGTCACCTACTTGCCCCATGGATGTATCGCAGTAAGGGTAGTCCTGTGCTGGCAAACTTTTTATGCAAATTAAATGTCTGCGCTTGACGCGCGTGTGTTTTGTTTGCTTTAAGGCAGTCAGTCATTTTCTTTCTCTGCAGTGAGCCTGCCACATGCCACATTCCGCGTGCCACTTGCCACTTGTCCCTAGGACTGAGATGGCAATGTCGATGCGCGTTTTGAACGCTGTTTTTTTTTTCAATGAATTCGTAAGAATTGTTAGCCTGACTATAAAATTCTTGTTTTATAATAAAAAAATATCTTTTTTTACAGTAAAAAAATATAAAATGCATATAACATTTTTTTTTAAATTGTTTAAAACTGCTTGTGGATCTCTAATCGATTTAAGTCATATAAATAAAGAGAACTAATACATAGTATGAAAACTATTAAATTATTGGAAAAAAATCACCGAATTTCGCATATAAAAATATTTTGTGTGCAATTTCCTGATTTTTATTTAGTTGTTTATATTTTTTATACATTCACATAATTAAATTTAAATAAAAAAAATTACTGTTTTTTTTTTGAAAATTTTGTAGTTCTTAAATAATACAAAAAAATTATATAAGCGTTTAATATTTGTATTTTAATTCTTTTAACATTTTTGTTTTGGACATAAAAATTTTTCTAGGTCAAAAGACTAATTCATTTTATTATATTATATTATATTTAATACTTTAAATCATCGTCTTGCATACTCGTCTAGATTAAAGGTTTCAGGTATTAAGAAAAAACTTTGTTTTAATGAATTTTTTAGCCGCAACGTTGAGCATTTTGTGTGTTTGCTTAATTAAAGTGTGAGTGTGTGTGTCTGTGTGTGTGTGTGTGTGTGTGTGTAAGTTGCTACTGCTGCTGTTTCTGCAGCTGCTGCCACTGTTTATTTGCCTTTCAACACGCTGCGCTTCATCATCATTAACAAAATAGGAGCAGGCCGACAGAATGGATAGAGACAAAGAATCAAAACAGACAGAGCCAAAAAAGGAAGAAAAAAACTGTGTAAAAAGTAAAAAATCAAAACAAATACGCAACGCAGCAACAACAACAACAAAAAAAAAAAGTGCATGACAACAAAGCGAGGGGCATGAAGGAAGGGGGGATAACTGTTAGATGACGACTCTGCGCTACACTGTGCAACATGGTGAATGCGGCATGTGGCATGTGGCAGGCAGTCTGTGTGCCTCTCAAAGGTTGCCAGGAGCAGCACAAATGCCACTTTTGGCGTTTCAACAGCAACAACAAATTATAATTTTCAACCCACTTTTTTCATTTTTATTCCGTTTTTGCTGTATTAAGTGTTGTTCTGGTTTGTTTGTTGTTGTTAGAGTTGTTGCTGCTTTGGCTGGCAGTCTGATAAATTTATGCGCCCTGCTTTAAAGTCTTGTTGTTATTATATTCCTGCTTCCGCTGTGCCTAGCAACAACAACTAAAGTTGCAACAACAATGTTGCGCCACGCTGTGGCAGAGACAAGCAACAGGCTGGGCCACAGGCAAGTTCAATGTGGGCGTGTTTTTTTTTTTTTTTTTGTTGATGCACTGTGCGAAAAAGTCTAGTACTTCAAACTTCATTTCCTCTCAAATTAAAATTATCAATTTTAATAACAGATAGATTTCTTTGATTTAAAAGTTTTAAAAGTATATAAAATTAAAAAAAATAATTAGAAATTGAGGTAAGAGTCTTTTGACAAAAGTATTTTTCAACCCAAGAATTTCGGATCTCTAAATTGTTTTACTAAAATGAAAATGATCAATCTTATTTCAAGATCAATCAATTGAAAAATTATCATCATTATTTATTAGTAATTAGTTTTATATTTTTTGAATAAAAATAAGCCTCTTTTAAGGCAAAAAATATCTTCATCTGACAGTATTCGCTGTCACAACAAACACTTTACTTTCTTCAAACTATCAAGCATTTATGCACTCATTTATAGTTTTTTAAGAGTTAAGTTTTATTATGAATAATTTTTTCTTTTAGAAATAATATTTCTACTGGGTTAATGAGCATGTTATTTAGTAAATATATTTCATATTATGAATCATTTTTTTTTTAGAAATATTATTTCTACTAGGTTAATGAGTATGTATTTAGTTAATATATTAAATAAAGAAAATAATAATCGAGCATTTAATTTAAATTTAGTTTATGGTTGCCCTTAATTTCTCACTGTGTACTGCTGCTGTGAGTTATTTGGCCTGGCTAGCGCCAGTTGCTTTGAGCCGCGTTGAGTCCGCCAATTTCCAAAGTTCTCTGATTGTTGTAGCTGCCCTGAAGTGCACTAGGCTGCAGTTGCTTGCTACTCGGTTGCAGTTGCCACAAACTTTGTTGTTGTTGTTGTTGCTGCAACTATAGTGAAGGCACTTGGCCAGTTTCCTCATCGCTGCCTTCACTTTTGTTTGTGTTGCATTTAATTTGATTGCTTTGGATTTATCTTTCATAGAGTGTTCGAAGTTCGAGTAGATACTCGGTACACTGAAAGAGAGGCGCCTCTCATTGGGTTGTGCCTCAAATTAATTCCACTTGATACACAATTTTTATGGGCTCGGCCTGCAACATTTGGTTGCATGTGGTTTGTGTTTGGACCAACTTGATTAAGCGCCAATTTATTAGTCATTCATGGACGGACCGTTGCTTTCAACGCCATCCAGAAATATTTTTCATTTCTACTGCAAACAACGAGCAACAACAACATTTGGCACATACATGAATCTCTTGGCAAGTTGTGAGTTGTGAGCAACTTTAATGGCCATATTTCTCGGCTTCTTTAAGCCATTTGCAATGACGTGGAAAGTTATTAGCTCGTTCTACATGCCTCATATATGAAATAGAAGCTCTACTTTTTTCCAGTTGATTTACCATTTCTACTCGAACATGGCCAAAATAGGCGCCAGCACATCTTTTATTGGCTTAAACAAACGCCCGAGTATATTTTATGAGCTCTAAGACAAACCGAACATTTTAAATTCTTTTTGCTGCTGGGCCATAAATTGAGTTTACTAACAAGTTGAAAATTTTAATTAATCAAATGAAAACATAAACAACTTTTTGTTATTTGCCACTATTCACTGTAGTCGTATTTTATTTCATTCAGCCACAAATCATTATAGACTAAATACATACTTCAATGGTACGTGCTGAATTTTGTATCTGTCAGATTCATTTTTCATTGCGTACTTGGCTAAAATTCCCCTTGAATTAACACTCTAGTATTCATAAAAAAAAAAACATTATCAATTCATTGGGATTAGAATCTCCATTCCATGCTTGACCTTTGCTGACTTCTGCTGCCAGTTTTTCCTTTCTCTGTTTATCCCATTCTAAAGTCCATTTCTAAAATCGGAGCAGAAAAGTTAAATAGTTCATGTCAAAGCAGTGCAAAAAACAGTCGACTGCAGTTAATCACATGACAATCAGAAATAACCAAGAAACAGGAAAAAGTACAAGAAAAATAGATTATTTTAGGCACGCCAAAGCTTTGATACTCTTATTAAAATAATAGAAGATCTATTGAACCTCATAATCCTGTCTGTTATTTTGACTGATTTTTAAACAAAATGCACAATGTGTGGGATTTGTTATTATAATAATAATAATATAATAATAACATTAGAAGTTTCTAATATTTAACCATATATCAGAAAATAAACGAGCGCATCTAGATACAAGCCTATAAAACTCTTTGTCCTAAGCCCAAACGGAAAGAACTACAATGCTGAAATTTTTACACAATATAGCTACGACAAACTTATTGTGAAATAAAAGGACGTTTAAGGATATTCTAAAAATATTTAAGGAAACATTAAAGTCACATAGAAAAGTCAACCTCGTAGCTCTTACAGTTTGGTCCTTTCGGTGATGAGTCAGTCAGTGCGATCAAAGAGTCTTTGATGGGTTTTGTTATACCGCTTTTAATGCGTTACACATTTCGTGACAAACTTATAATAACCACTGCAAGAGTATTTAAAAAAAAGCGAGAAATTAATTCTGGTCAGTTCTTAGTCCTTGGAAATTGCAGGACTTATATTTCCGAGTAACTTTGCACAGTCTCACTCTCTCTATCCCTGTCTCTCTCTCTGTCTCATTCTGCAAATGCAACAGCGTCACGCACATCAGACAGCAGACTAATTGCAGCTGTCGTGGATCGGATCAGTGCTGGGGATTCCAGATGGTGGCATGGAGGGGCGGTATGGTTTGGGGGCTGGATACGACCGGCGTCAAAATCAATTAAACGGGCAACAGGCGAACGGTAATTGCAGCTAAAAATCGACAGAGACTCCGCACTCATAAAGAGTGTGGCATGAAGCACTTTCCGCTAATTGCACGCAGTTTCAATGAACAGCCAGATACAGCGAGTGCGAGTGAGAGGGGAAGAGAGAGAGAGAGGGAGTTGAAGAGGTGGAGACTTGAGTGGCAAGCCAAGGCAAATGGCAAATAAAAACAGAAATTAAACAAAGTAAATAGAAATTCATCAACGTCATTGGCAGCCTCAATAAAATCCACAAACAATCGTCGTCGTTGACGTTGTTGTTCTTGTTGTTGTTCTTGTTGTTGTTCTTGTTGTTGTTGTTGTTGTTGTTGTTGTTGTTGTTGGTTTGTTGTTCTTGCGCTACAAAATTCCACTGACAACTCCCCGCCTTAGTCGCTGCCACAGTCGCTGCCTCTTCAGCTGCCTCAATCTCCGCACAGTGGCAAAAATAGTCATTCCAGCAGAGATCAATTCAAATATATAAATAAATTTGGACACTATAAATATTTCATACCAATATTAAATTTATTCTACATTCAAATATAATCAATTTTCTTGTAACTAATTTTTTTCTGTAGTTCTAGATTTCGACCAACTTTAACTTTGACAAAAGTATACCGATTTTCAAGCGGAATATCATTTTGATCATGATTTGACCTCTTAATTGATCCTGCATTTAAATTTTTATCATCTAGAAAATTTGATAGTATTCCGATACTAAGCCATCTATCATTCAATTTTCCATACATACCCCTTGACATTTTTTCGCAAAACTTTGATCCCTCATAACTTTATCAAAACTTCACCGATTTTCAAACGGAATATCATTTTGAGCATTGTTTGGCCTCTAAATTGATTCTGCATTTAAATTTTTATCATCTAGAAAATTTGATATTTTTTCAATACTAAGCCATCTGTCATCCAATTTTCCATACATACCCCTTAAAATTTTTTTAACATTTTTGAACTCTTATAACTTCGTAAAAACTTAACGGATTTTCAAGTGGAATGACATTTTGATCATGACTTGGCCTTTAAATTCATTTTGCATTCAAATATTATTAAATTCGTTTGAAAATTTAATTCTTGATTTCGATTTTCAAGTAAATTTGTGTTTTTCGAGCATTTCTGGATCTGATAATTGTATAATAAATAAAAGGCATAAGTTTATGAATATTCCTCATTAAAATGATATATAAGAAAAACTTTAATTTTGAAATAATTTTAAAGCTATTAAATTCATTATTGCCCACTGTGCTGCGTCCCTTTCCTTGGCGTTGTTGTGCTTTGCGGTTCAGACACTAAAGCAAACAAAACAATTGCAACCAGGGGCGGATGGACGTCGTTTAGCCAGGTCAGCTATATAGCTATATAGCTGGACCCATGTATGCACCTCGGTCAGATCCCAATTGCAGTGGTACAGTGGTGTAGGTAGGGGAAACAGCGCGGTTGTGGCTCATTTTTAGTGTGCAATAAAAAGCGATCAAGCGACTTCGTTTTCGTCTCGTTTTCAGTCTCTGTCTATGTCTGTGTCTGCGGCTTATTCAATTGATTGGAAATTAAACTGGCAGACTCTTTTGGGGTCAGCACCTCAAAGCATACGCATTTTGTTGGACTTTTGCACCACATGGCGGCATCATTATAGTGGTGCAACTCGGTATTCCCGAATTGACTTTGATGTGGGAGTGGGAATCGGAGTGGGAGTGGGAGGCATTCAGCCTCGTTTCTCAATCATTTGCATCCATTAATCAATTTATATTTTTTCTTGCATTGTTTCGTTCTTGCTATCTCTTTTGCTCTGACTCACCTTTCACTACTTGGAGTATCTTAAATGGAACTCAAGTAAGTTTTTTTCTTTTAAAAATTTTTTCCTTTTAGTTCAATCCATCGCCATTGGCCAAGTGCTCAATGCAACTTGCTTATCTCGTGCCACACAGCCACCACTTTGCCCCATTTGCCCTCTTCTCTTCTTCTTGGCTATTAGCTGCTGCCCTGTATCATCAAACCCAATTATTTGTTGTTACACTGAATTCCCTTGGGGGACAGAATGGACCCTTTTGTCTGCGCTGACCTCCAATGCACTGAGCGAAACATTTGTCGGTAGTTCGTTCGCTCGTTTGGACGACCGTTAACTGCGGCTGCAAGTTTAGCATAGTTCATTGTCTTGTTGTTCATCAACTTTTTCTATACAGATTGCCGCTGGGGACGCAGCAACCTGCCCCTTATTCAACTCTCCCCTTCCCTCCTCTCCTCTCCCTTTCTGCCTCCCTCGTTTCCGTTGGCCAGATAACAATGGCCTATTCGGCAACTCGTATTTGTTGCTTCCTATTCGGCATGTTGCAAAATAATTTGAACGTGTTTTCTGTTGTGGTGCAGAATACCCTACACCCAATTAGCAAGGGCATTTTCACTAGCAACATGTTAAATATTTATAAAGTTTGTAATATGCTGAACTTGCTTTTATTAATAGTTTTTATATTAGTCTGAATGTCAAAAGTTTTTTAATTTTCTACAGAATTTCACACATTTCCCATTTAATATTATCTCAAAGTTTGTAATTTATTTGAGACTCTTTTATTTAAATAGAATAACTATTAATGAGTAGTTATGTTTATAATCTGTTTGTTTTCGATCCGTCTAAATTTTAAATGTTTGAATAACTTCCAACTGTCATAACTATCACAAATCTTAACCGATTGTCTTGCGTAATGTTGATTTTTTCATTATTTGGCTTTTTTCCAAAAACCTTAAACTGTCATAACTTTGTCAAATTTCATCCGTTTCCATGCGGAATATACATTTTTTATAACTTGGCCTCTAATTTGACTATGCATTCATTTTTCTCCACCACTGTTCATTTTTTTCATACTTTTTCCTTAATGCTCTTTCGAAAACTTCAAACTACCATAACTTCGTCAAATTTTAGCCGATTTCCTTGCGGAATGTCAATTTCGCAACTATGGGACCTCTAATTTAATTCTGCATCAAAATTTGAAAATTGAATTTTTCTCCATCAAAAAGTGATTTGCAGCACATTGAATAGTCGCATATTTCTCATACACAAAATTACAATTTTGTTCTTTTTTTGGAATTCCACGACCGTAATTCGTTGCGTTGTATCTATTTAAATGTATACAGAAACACAAACACAAACAAACATACACACAAACTCACACACACTGATTACAGTGAGTGGTAATTAAAGTTTCCAGCTCCCCATTGACGTGTCATCCGCAATAGGCCGAGTTTCTGGCCGAGTCTCAGTCCGTGTTTCAGGTTAAGGTTCATCAAGGCCGTCCTGCTACCAACAGCGCATAATCAGATAAGCGGCTGGGAAAGCACAACAACAACAACAAAAACAACAGCAACAAAAATGGGAAACGCCTCTCAATGAGATTCATGACAGGCATAGACAAAGTTGAGGATGATTTCAACAGTGGCCAAAGGGCAAAAAGGAGGCCACTTAATTGTATAAGAAATAAGCTAAAGTTCAAAGCGGCAAGAAGAAGAGAAGAGGGCTAAAACTCACTGGGCGTTAATTACATTTTTATTATTTTCATTTCATGCAAACCGCAGAAAGTAGAAGAAGAAGAAGAAACAGTAGATTAGTAACCAAAGTCTTCGCCTTCAATTCGAATTCGAATTCCGAGATTTTTTGGAGCAAACGAAATTAATGATGCCATTGAACACAAAAGTCAATTGACTGTATTCGTGATTCGGGCCCGGCTAAAACGGGAAACAGTTAGCCAAGATGAAGTCGCTGCATGTTGCTGGCTTCATTTTTCATGCCACAAGACGTTGCTTGGGTTGCAGGTCACGTGATGCTGTTAATTGCATGTCCATGGTCGCAACTTGACGCTCGTCTTAGCCGTCCTCCTCTTGGCTAACTAACTAACTCTCACCTGACTACCTATTTTTGCCATTGCTAATTGAAAAATGTTTGTTGTCTTTCTCTCTCTCTTTCTCTGTCTAACTGACTGTCTGTCTGTCTGTCCGTCTATCTGTCTAGTCGAGTCTCAGTCAAAGTCCCAGTCGCATTTGCAACTAATTGAGTTTCCCTCAGCACTTCAGGTAGTTGAGAGCGCTCTGAAAATGGTCCCACATTGTGAAACTGAATACACAATTGAAATTGAAAACTTTTACACATCCAGGCGCCTCTCAAATTCATCTTCATCATCATCTTCATCTTCATTTTCATCTCCATCTTCATCAGCATTCATCGAGCAGCCATCATTCAAAGTAGCCTATCATGCATCTTAACGGGTTCTTTTGTAAACTGACTGCTTGACACTTGAGACCCTGTAACGGACCAATGAAAACTCGACTCTGTCTTCGTCTTATGATTATTATTATTACTGCTTTTATTGTTGTTCTTGTTGCTCAGACCCTCGAAAAAAAAACATATATAAAAAGAAAGCCATTAGCAATTCATCTTCGAGACAGTTTTTATTGTCGTTGCACAGTGGAATAAAATGACCATTTAGCTTGTATTCATTGAAATTTAAATATTTAAGATTATTTGAATTTTTGTCTGATCTATTTAGCGATCATATTAATAAGAAAAGTATTAGTTTCGAGTCCTTAACCCATTTTTAAATGCAAAAATGTATAAAATTTTTTTTATTTATTATTATGAAAACAGTAAATTATTTACAAAAATTACATATATTAAAAATTCTATGATTTACACATAGAAAACATCAGAAAGTCAATAACTTTTTTGGTTTTAAATATATTAATTTTTGTTATAGTAAATAATAAACAAATACTAAAATAAAAAATTTTTTTTATACCCCATTTAACAGAAAAAATGTGATTTGCATATGCGAAAAATTATCTTTGTTAATATCAAGATTATTCATATATTTTTATAAGCCTATTTGACCTTTTTTCCCACTGTACGTTTCCTGCAATTAGAGACCTACACTCTCGCATACATATATACTCACGTCTATAGTTTATTACTGCAGCCCTGGCCAGGGGCAGGGCTACCAAAGAGGGCAAAGCAAGTCAACTTCCTTAACACTTTGACAGCAATTTGCGAAATATGTTGCCGGCAATCAGCAAGGAAGTGAGAAAACAGCAACAACAACAACAACTAGACAAGCAACAACAGCAGCTGCGACTACAACAACAATGGCCAACGAGTCAACTTACAACAAGTCGCATAAACAGCAAATGTGCACAAAAGTATGCTACAAACTGCCAGACCAAATATATATATATATATATATATGTTGACATGTGTGTGTATGTGTGTGTGTGTGTACGTCTGTGAGGCTCTTTTGTGCACAATCTTACTGACTTCCTTCCGGTTTTGCCGGCTTCCAGCAACAACAAAAACGTAGGCCGGCCACAAGTGTTTGGCCTGTAACGTTTTTTGGGCCAGCTTCGCTTTTTGGCAATTAATTAAAAACAGAAAAAAATATGTATGTGTGGTAACATTTTCAACAATTTATGTTACATTGTTGCTGTTTTCTTTATGTTTGTCTAGCTGTGATAGCTGTCCAATTTCTCTGTCTGCAGAAAGTTTTTGGTTGGGTACCAAAATAAAACCTGCAGACGCAGCAGTTTGCTGTCTTCTCCCCTTACCTTCGTGTTCCTTTCCTTTTCTTCCCCTCCCTCTCCTTCACACTCCTTGTTACTGTTATTCGCTTCTTTTAAAGTCTGGTTGTCATTTTAGAGCTTCCAGACTTTGGCCAACGATTTCATAACAAAACAGAAAGTACTATTTCAGATATTAATCCTACGCAAAATCAGATTTAAAAATTCGCTTAAGCTCTCTATTAATATCATTAATATTAATTTAATTAATATATTGATTTTTAATATTAATTCCTTTTTCTTAAATAATTTTAATATAGCTCAATTTTTATTTTTACATTATTTTTTTATAATTGTATTAAAAGTGGAATTAATCTTTTTTTTCTAGTAGACTACTTAAATAAAAAAAATAACAAATAATTAATAACTAAATACGTTGAATAAAACTTTTTGTACTTAGTCAGTTTTTTCTAGATATCCTTTTGCATTTTTATAGATTTCTATTTACGTTCATAGGGTATCTTACTGTCGACTGAAGTCCTTTTTTAAATATATTGTATTTATTTTCATTTTAGTTGATTTTTGTATTGTTGTGAGCTACGTTTGTCGTTATTTATGGCTACGTTCTATTTCTATTGTTGTTGCCTGCGCCTGGCTGCCATTTCTGGGTTACACTTGCAACAACAATGGCAACAACAATAGGGACAACCCCTGACAACAGGCTACAAGCAAATTGAACAGCAAATCAATAAACAACATAAAAAAAGCAAAAAAAAAACTGGAGTTCTACTTTCAACTTCTACGTTTTACTTCTACTTTAGGTTACCGCGAATATTTAACTAGTTTTCAATTTTTAGCTGCCATGCGGTTACCTCTTATTGTTGTTGTTGTTTGTGTTGTTGTGCAGTTAAGCAAATATTTTTGTTGGCTGCCTTTTTTTCCTATTTATTTTTGTTTCGTTTTTTTTTTCTTTGCAGCCAACAAATTCAAACCGCGCACAATTTTTGCAAAGCAGTCAACAAATTTGTTGTTTGCCTATTTTTTTTTGGCACAAACTTTTTTGTGTATTTGGTGGCTTTCAGTTTTTTGCCGCTTACTCTTTTAACGGTATTGCAATTATAGCCCTGTTGTATAAGAGATTAAATAAAATTGCCCACGCCCAGACAAATATACAAAAAAAAAGGATATATTTGCGACGAACCAAGAATTTAATAAATTCTTGGAAATCATGACCCTTTGTTGAACCTATCAATCAATTTCAAAATGCAGGTTTCACTTTTGGCTATAATCTTTTATATGCAAACGCAGGTCAACAGTTTAAGCTTCTACTTTCAACCAAAAAAATTAAAGTAATAAAGAGTATTCAGCTTATATAATTTCCCGAAAAAGATTATTAAATTTTCATAGAATTTATTGCGATTTTTGTGATTTTTGTGGCACTGCGAATCGTTGATGATGTTAAAATAAAGTTTTTGCTGCTGCAACGGAAATTCACACGTTGCACACACACACACACACACATGTTGCCTGCCCCAGGGCGTAACCAGGTGGGCGGTTCAAATTTGTTTGTTTGTTTGTTTCGTTTGTTGCTTGGTACCTTTTAATTAGAGAGTTAGTCATTTATGCCCGTGGCTCTCTCGCTAATCAACAAACAATGCTCAACTTTTTAACAGTTTGCTAAAACTTGCTAATTAACCGGACTAAACAAGTCAGAGTTGCCACAAGTTGCTCCCTTCAACTGCAACAGAAAGCTGCAAGCAGAAAACTGTTGCATGTTTGATGAAACATCTGTTTGGGGAAATGTGAGATACGTACTTAGGTAACTCAAGCGAATCTTCAATTAGTCTGTAAGAATTACTTTATTAAAAATTAATATAAAAAGAGTAAGAAAGTAAGTAAGAAAGCAGACACAAAGAAAGCAAACTGAATTTTAAAGAAAAACAGTTTAAGTATTTAATTAAAACAAAAAATTAAGTTTATTAATAAAAGATAAGAGAATTTTCATTTCCTAAAAGCTGTTGAATTTTCTTTTTAAATAATAATATATTCATATATATATAGCTGTTTGACCTGACTGACTGACTGATTTAATTCGACGCTTATAAATTAACAAATTTAATCATGCGAATGCCTATTTATTGCATATTAACTCATTATTATTTCATAGTTCATAGTATCATTTCATATTTATTTTATTTTTCTAATTTTTATTTCATATTTTTTTTAATTTTCTCATTAAAAACTCCCCTTTTTGAGTGTGCCTAATTTTCTGTCTATATATTAGTATTTAATTTAGCACTGTTAGTGAATCACATATGGTACTTCTATCTGTATCTATATAGACATGTCTCATCTTAATCGCTTAAAAAAGACGAATACACGCCTAATTACTCTTCATGATTTTTATGTCAGACGAGTGCAAATGAACCAAAACCTGTGAAAACGTGAAGAGAACTGCATTAGACCTGCCTGACTGACTAACTGTCTGACTGACTAGTCAGTCAAGCTGTCTGACTGACTGTCTGGCAATCTGACACCTCTTCCACACTCAGATACTGAAACGCTTAAGAGGCACTCGATGTTCGCCTGAACGCGCTAATGGACAATCAACATCGGGAAATGCAAATGGCAAATTACCGACCAAATGCAACGGCTGCCTGCATTCCGTTAAGCAAATGGCCAACACAAACAAGTATCTAACAGATACACTATGGTACACTGGCAAAAAAAAATGTCGGTTCTCAATAGAATTTTTAGACGAAAATTCCTAGTTTTGTGAGAAAAATATTGATTTCAAATATTGATTTCACTTAAATAATAATATTATTGATAAGAGTGCGACTTATAAAAAAATAGTACGATATTAATTTGTTAGCCTCATAATAAATATATATTAAAATAATATTTTAAAAAATTAAATAATTAAAACAAATATTGTTTATGCATATACTTTTATGTGTATTTTTTTTTTTTCATTTTTAGTCAAACTGACCAGCTAAACGACCGCACTGATATACCCATTGGCATTAGAAATTAAAGGGTGAGTAAGGTAAACGTTTGTAAACGAGAGGCGGGCGGCTTTTGGCTCACAACAATGCGGCTTAAAAATACAATAAATGCAATCAAAATAACAATAAAACATGCTACATTTGCCACAAATGGCAGACGGCGCTGCTGTGGCAATAACAACTACACAACGTTGACTGCGACGACGACTGCAACTGCAACTGTTGATGGTGCTGTGAAGCAAAGAGAAGGTAAGGAAAGAGAGGGGAATGAGCTGAGCTAAGCTGAACTCAACTGAGCTGTTTAAACAAAAACGGCAAAGAGGCACACACAAAGGTTGTGTGTGTGTGTGTGTAGTGTGTGTGTGTGTTGTGTGTGAGTACAGAAATTATGACAATATGCAAACGAGTTTTGCAAAGCTGAAGGCGATGAAGATACTCAAAATCGCACACAAAGGAGAACAACGAGGCGGCGAGACAGACAGACGGACAAACAGACAGACAGACGGACCAACAGACAGAGAGACAGACAGACAAACAGACGGACAGACAGACGATGCGGTAGGCAGATGGAGAGGGAATAGAGATGGAATGAGCGGTATGGGACAGGAAGTGATGGTCTAGGCAGTTGCATAGGCAATTGCGGAGGCTGCTGTGATACTGGCGGTGATTCTGGCTGTGGTTGTGGCTGCAGAGGCGTCTCTCTCGGCTTAAGCCCGTTGACATGCACATGCAAAGAGAGCGTCAACAAAGGCCTCGCAAAAGGAAACGAGAAAAATGGCTGAAAGGTAAAGCCCAAATCTAAAATCTCCCCAGAACCCAATGCCAAACAATTTGCTGATGATGAGGATGATGAGTGTGTGTGTGTGTGTGTGTTTGGTGGGTTAACAGGAATGTAAACAGAGTTATTCTAGCACAAAAGCCACTGCCACAAAGAGTACGCACAGTGCACAGTGGTCGATTTGGTCTCTAAAACTATCAAAAATATACAATTTTAATTATAAAAATTTGATTTTGAACAAATTTTTTCATAATGTATTAAACAGTTTCAATTATACATTCTGATATTCCTTGATATAACTCATCTTCTTTTTATACTAACATTTTTCCAGAAGTGTGTATTTTGACCACGAATTTGATCCATTTCCACTTCGAATTTCACAAAAAGATTTCTTGTTGCCTGTTGAATTTGTCTCAGCTATGCTGTGTCAAAATTTCAGCCTTCTTTCTCTTACCGTTTGGGCTGCACAAATATCAGTCAGTCAGTCAGGACAAACAGTTCTAGATATATAGCGAGATTTCCCAGTTTTATTGTTGAAAATATTTTTATGTAAGATTTAAAAAAAATCAAAATAAGTAATTTTATGCTAAAATGAACAAAAAGACCACAGTGCAGCAAAAAGGGAACTGAGAAGGGTAGAGAAGAAGGGTAAACTGTTAAAGGGCATGCTTTAAGCCTTGCAAGTTGCAACAAACGGCAATTAACGAAGGGTGACACAATGTCACAGAGGGGCACAGAGAGTGCAACAATGTTTACACGTGAGATTATTATTAATGAGCCTTAAGGGTGAATATTGATGGTAAGTTGCATGCTCTCAGGCAGAACTTAATTTTTGGCAGTCACTGTGCTGTCAACTGGTTAATTAACTCCATTCAATCAAAGCAAATATTTGATTAATTTAATTTGTATTATGTATTACAATATTATGTTTTCTTGCTGGTTTCTATTTAAGAGTTTTACTAAAATTTAAGCAAAATATTAAAGCGTAGTAGAAAGAAGTGTAAAAGCTGAAATTAAAAATATTTAGATACTCTTTAGATGATTTTTTCGAACTTTTAAAATTTGCTCCTTTTCTAATTCTTCAATTTGAGTTTAATTTTTGAATTTTTCTGAATTTTTGTTTTTCCCAATATTAATTTCATTTGAACATTATTTCTAATTATTACACCAAATTACATATTAAAATATTATTATTTGTGAAAAAATCTTATAGAAATTTTAACTAAAATCAGAATTAGCTCAGGCATGAACGAAATAGAATTCAAAATTAACTCTGTTGCAACTTCTTGCCGTTCTTCGAAAGAAAATGAACATATTATCTGAAATTTGAGTGGGTTTGATGGCAATAAGAGTAGAAGAGTCTCAACCTAGATGCAGATACTTCTACAGCTGCCGACTGCAAGCAAATGTATCTATGCCGACGAGTCGCAAAGGTGTGAGTTTTATGTGGAAACCGTTTTGTTAACAGCTGCCTGTCACAAATAAAAACCTAGGCCCAAAGTGAATAGCAGCTACGAAATTACAATAAATTATATAAAGTGTTAAATGTGAGACTGTGAAGAGAGCAGCGCACTTTCAGATACAATGGCATAGATACAGATACAAAAGGCGTTGCCAGGCGTTGAACTCGTTGAGAATCGGAATCTTTTAACATAATACGAATATCTTACACGCATTTTGTTAAACAAAACGCTGAAAAGAGATTTCATTTGGTGGCACACATGGTGCGACCCTTTCTTGGTCTAGTTACAAATGTATCTCAAGCTATGACCCTGAAGATTTATGGCGCTTAATCAAGCAGCGAGCCCAAAGTCTAAGCTGAAACCCATTTCCAGCATAACCAATTTGTAGTGACAACTTTAAGCTGCATCCCACAGCCATAAAAAACCAAAGATACATATTTGTATCTTCATCTGTATTTGTATATGTATCTGTATCTTGAACTCGGCATGGACTGCAAGTTGAAGGTGTCAGAACGTTGACGCCATTTGGGTTTGTTAAACATAATAAATGTGATTCTCTGCTATTTGTTGTTTTTTTCTTCTCAGGTTCTTTGCGATGCGGGCAACGTTGTTGTTGTTGTTGGTTGGGTTCTTGTTGTTGTTGTTGATTTTGATAAGACGACGACCCTAGTTGTGTCTATAATTGTCGTGTTGTTGCTGTTGTTGGAGTGTTGACTTTAATTGACAATGCTTTGGCATTGGTCCAGCTTATAAACGTTGCCCTTACATCGATGGCTGTCACAGTGTGCACAGTGGGCCACAATGAATAAAACTTTTAATTAAATGATTTCCAATTTAAATCTTTATAAAAAATTTTAATAAAACCCAAGCTGTCGGAAACATTGGAAATACTGGATAGGTTGAAATATAAAAATAATAATAATAATAAATTAGAATATAAAATAATATAATATTTTTTATTTCAGCTTCACAATTTTTATTGGGCTTTTCAATATTTTTTAAGGTTTCAAAATTACAAAAAAAAACTGGATTAAAAACATTTAATTAACTTTGTTACTAATGAAAATAAATATGTATTTTAAAAATTGTAAGAAAAATTCAGCTAAATTCAGAAAAACTAAACTTAAATATTCTTTATATTAATAAATATGTATTTTTCCAATTTTTTTCTTCAATCTTCTGTAAACTTGCTTCCTTTTTGAGCTTTTTAGTTTTTGCTTCCTTAATTCTTTCATACCGAATTTGATCCCCTAAACTGATATTTATAATTTTTATAATTCCTATAAAAATTTTTGAAGCTCACATGAGGTTCTTTTTGGGCTACCTCTTTGCCTATTACTTAGCTGATGTTTGTTATTGCTGTTGTTGTTATTGTTTACTTAAGCATTTCACTCGCCCTCTAAGTGCAACTTGAAAATGCATTTCAGATGCTTAATATGTTTAACTATGTAAATGTTGCCCTGTTTATGCAATGAGATGCGATGCGTTGCGATGTTTGTGGAGTGTAAGACACTTGGAAGATGCTAAAAGGCCAAATATAAATAAATATGAAGACAACAATAAGAAGCGCCACACATGAGTGCCTACAAAAAGAGGTGTTAAGTGAAAGGGGAAGCAACAAGAGCTGGAGAAATGTATATATTCCGTACACGGCACTTTGCAGACACGTAATATGATTTTGCCACACTGTGCAGAGAGCTGCTCCAGAATGCAACGATGTCTTGCATACGAAATGTGAACTACTCGCAACTGGAATCAAAAAAGCTGCGTAGTTATGAATGGAAAATGGAAGGGGAAGAGGAAGAGGAAAGAGAAGACAAGTGGAGCGTAGAGAAGTCAAAAGCAAAGAATAGAGAAGAGAAGAGGTAAGAGAAGTAACTGACGTTGTCGCTTTAAGATGATTAAATTTGTAAGCTGCGCTTGCAACAACTTGACAAACTGGTCACTATCATGTGATGGGGCACATGAGAATGGGTGCCACAAAAAGAGGGGCAGTTGGAGGGTTAACAACTTGGCCAACAGCGCATGCGTTCCGTCTACTGTGTCTGCTCTTGCCAAAATGCAATTCCAATGAAATTGACGTGACAAACGGCAACGAAGATGAGTGTGACAAAAGCCACAGACTGGCAGAGTGTCAGCCTGGTCGTAACAAAGCAACCGCAAAAGCCTCAGCTCGGTCCAAATCGAGTCACAGTCACAGACTGAGAGACAGACTGAGAGACCCGAAGACAGACATAGACATGGCAGCCTTTGAACGATGGCTCTGAAAACCAGAAACTAAAATTGTATTTCTCAAGCCGATCACTTTAATACACTATTTTATTATTATATGTATTTGAATAACATAAAAATAAGTAAATATATTTTTGTTATTATTATCTTATAATTACAATCATTAAACTAGTATTAATTTTATTTTTTTTAACCACCTTCACTAAAAATATAATTTATTAAATACAAAATTAAAAATATTTATTATTTTATTATTCTAATAATAATTTATTTTTATTTATTTATTTTATGCACTGCAGTTATAATTTTTATCAACTTTAGTTGTCTGTTTAAATTATATTTTAAATTTTAATGCTTTCATAATTAAAAATAAATCAATGTAAAATATAGGAAAATATGAATTAAATTTTGAACTGCATCGTTTACGAGGGCTCAAACAACTCCAGTGATTAATTATACCCTCCTCGTCTAGGGAATAATGAGGGACAGACAAAACTGACCACGATAAAAACGGCAGCGAGACGGTGGGGAAAAACGAACATTTCCAAAGGTGTTGCATGCCATTGAAAAGCACTTGAAAAACTTGTCGCCTGTTGTTGCTGGTAATTTGAATGGCGACTGATCAGCCTACGGTCTGTGAACGAACACGAATGCCTCCATGTCTCCATGCCTCATTGAGCCATGGCAGAGTGTGAAAGAAAGCAACAGCAACAGCAACAATCATGGCTAAAACGGTTGGTAAAGAGGCGACAACTACAACGACTACTACAACAAGTTGAACAACAAAACGCGACATCAACGACGACACATTCGCATTTTGATTAGATTTAAGCAACGCTTTGACGCTCCAATTGTACCCAGAAATAGGCAAAGGCACTGTGGGCAAAATGGCTACATTTCTGACAGCACGCAATTTTCCACACATGTAAATTAAAACAAATTTTTTAAGCTAAAACACAGGAGAACACAGAACACAGAATCACAACTCTTTATTACAAAACTATATAATATAATTTTTTACAGATTGTGAGAAGCTATATGATATAGAGTCTTATTTTGATCATTTTCAGAAAATATTAGATTCATAGTAAAATGGTAAATAATATTAAAATAAGAAAAACATATTTATATATTATTATATAAATGATTGAATAAATGTCGGGGGCTGGCGAGCGAAGCGAGCAGGGAGCCGAGGCCCCTTATTGATTATAAAAACGAAGACACAATATTTTTATTAAAAAATAAAATTAAAATGATTTTAATAAATAAATATTGTTTTTAATCATTAACAACTTCAATATTTTCTTAAACATTATAAAGAATTATATAGAATTCTACTTAGTTTAAATGATATTAATTATAGAAAATGCCCCATTGTGCCCAGGTATCGAAAGGGAGATAGAGATATAGACAGATAGGGGAATAGAGAGAGAAGGACTTAGACACGGTGGCCAGCACATATGTATGTAGTATACTATATAGTCGATTCGTGGTCGTCGTTGTCATCTAACAATGTTGCATGTCTGACAATGCGTTTCGCCGAATGCAAATGAAAATGCCTTAGGTGGAGGCAGAGGCAGAGGCAGAGACAGAAGCAGAGGCAACAAGGCGTGCCGCACAGAAAAAAAAAATCAAAAGGAGGAAAAACCCACAAAGCAAAGCGCAACTTAATTGCACGCCAGAGGGCGCGTCTACGCAGAGGGAGGTTTGAGGAGTTTATAGAGCGACTCTGTCAACTGTTAGACGGGGCTGTCATTGACAAACGGCGACAATTTTGATTGAGTTTTAGCACGAAAAGCGAAGGATGGCCAGGAGTAGATTCAAGTACTCAAACTCAAACTCAAACACAACCCGATGAATCAGACAGCCACAACAAAGAAAGGTAATTTCAGGCAACACTACTTTTTTTCAGACCCTGTACTTGAAAAGTTCATAAGGTCTATTAAGTTTGTCAATTAAAAAATAATCAGCATTGATATTTATCCTTCAGATACCGTAAGAGCTAGACACACTAAACTTGGTATTTTTGATGTCAAATGGATCGTATTGAAAATAATAGATTTTATTATAGTATTTTTATATTTGCTTTAGAATTTCTTTATTTATAATATTTTAATATTTGTTAATTGTGTTTTTCTATTGATTGTACAATTAATATTACTTATATATATTTTATAAATTTCCAATTTAATTTTGTTTATTTTGTATATTAATTTATTTTTAAATTTTATTACCTAAAATTTGTTTTATTGATTTTTTCAATATTTATTATTATGAACATTATTACAGAGTCCCTTACAGTCGAGTTTGCTGCACTTTCCAACTATTTTTTCTACCTGATTGTTTTTGTGGTTGACAACCTTTTGAAAGTGCGTCATATGAGACATGAAAAGCTGATGGGAAAACAGTTTTTCATGTCAACAAACCATGCGAGACATTTGCTATGACTAAACTTGGAAAACTATAGGAAAATCACAAGGTGTTGAGTGCTTTTACCCCCTCTCTCACAGCTGAAATCATGACTAAGACTCTGTCGAATCAATGGACAGCCTTCAATAATTTGTTAACTTCAAAAGCCATCTAACCGTGCAATTTTTTGTAAAACTAAGAAATGTAATCTTATCGCTTCTTTCGAGAAGACAAAGGAATATAAATATATACATATAAAATCTGTATGTATATTTATGCCATAATTGTGGATTCCCCGAGACGCGTCGAGTCGCCTTGGGTCTCATATTACAGACCAGGCATAATATATCAACATTAAAACCAGTTCGTTTTTTTCCCCACTCCCTTTATCTCGTTTACATGCTCGATTATTGGTGCCACTGTGCAGCTGAAATGAGAAACGGGCTAACTTCCCTATTTTTTTTTTCAGGGTCGACACGCTGCTCAGCACACAATTATTTTTTTATTGAATTTTCTGGGAAAAAGATGTAAAAATTGAAAATTTAATTATGAGACCCAATTGATGCTCGTGTTTCTCCATCGATTTTCTGATTTTAACTGATTATTTCTATGCGTGTTATTTCTTTAACGATTATTATATGTATTTTTGTACGACAATGATCGATGGTGATTTATAAGAATGCTGAATGCTGTCGGAACAAGTTTATCTAAGAAATTCATGAAATTGATATGGGAAACGTTGAAGATTGATTCGAATTGGAATTTCGTTGTTGACTTTCGCTCTGCCGCAAAAAAGGAGCCAAAAAAAGAAAGAGTCTGTGTTTGAAAGTTGGCAGTGTTCTTTTTGACTGTTTTATTATAGACAAAGATTGTGTTACCAGATTGTAAAACACTTGAAATGACCGAAGCGAGATGAAGTCAAGTTAAACGTCTGACATTGATGGCAGGTTTTGATTTTCATTTTCCATTTTTCATTTGATTGAAACATTAAAAAAACATAACACAGACAAGTCGTGAGGCCGTCAGAGATTTCTCTGACTTTAAGGCCTAATGAGCCGTACCGTGCTGTGTCGCGTTGGTTTGGGTTGAGTTCGGTTCGATTCGCTTCTCGCAACGGGGCGTATGAGTGTTATTTTTGCGCTTTTATGGATTGCGCGCATACATATAGTATATAAAAAAAAATTGATGACATTTTCAACTTTTATGCATATTTACACATAATTTGCATAAATAGTCGAAAATTGAAAATGAATATTTGAGGCCTGTGCTATCAGATCTCTGTCCGAGCGTGTCTGTGAAAATTATGCAGCCTAAAAGCCTAAAAACATTATTGTTGTTGTTGCTATTATTATTATTATTATTTTGCCATAAAAGCTAGAGTTTTAAATGTGGGGAGTGGCCTGGCCATTGAAACAATGTCTATAATTTGGCTTTGGATTTTGGGTGGCATATTCAAATTTTGAATTTCAGATTTCAAATGATGCAATAAAATTCACGTTAGTCGACAGTGCTTCTCTTTCCTCCTTACTTCTCTCTTACCATCAAATGAAACGCCGTTTAGCGTTTGGCTTTATTTTTTGCACTGAACTTTCTGGCGATTTAATGCACAGATTGTTGTGAACCAAAAGCCCGATGATAAATTGCATGTATTTCTATTTATAAACGTAATTGCTAATCCTACCTGAAAACATAATCCACCCACTTGGCGACGTGGCCTGACGCCTCGGTAATACATCATCTTTATCTGGTGACCAGAAAAGACCCCCAAAGAACAATGACAATATAAGGGAAGCCGAATCTTTTTCCCTGGGTTTGAAAGTAAAGCATAAACAATGGCAGAGACTAGACATGGATGGCAGCAGGAAGAAACAAATGAAAACAAAACCCGACTATTTGTCAACGCGAATGAAGCCATTTATTATCCATCATAAAACTTGTATTTATCGCTAAATGTAGACAGACGGTTAGACGGATAGACGGACAGACGGATGGGCGAGTGTGTCTGCCACGCGTTGCACAAATCCCACGAGGAGCAGCAGAAAAAACATCAGCAGCGAAATGACGACAATTCCTAGCAGACACAACGAGTAGTTTTTGTGTGTGTCAGTCAAACAAACAATGCGATGCTAACATCAAGTAACAACACTACACTTGAGTGTGCTCGCCTTTTAGATACCTGTTAATCTATTTAAGTACCCATTCATCAATTGTATCTATTCTGAATACATATTAGCCCGGGTACCACATACAAATTCCGAAATTCTTGTAAGGAATTACAAAAAGGGAGATTAATAAAATCAAAGAAAAGAATTTAAGGAATCTAAAATAAGATAGAAAAAAAAGAAATCATAAAACGTATAGGGATTCATTAAATCTACCTATGATTTTAAACCTCAAACCCTACATTATTATCTGAACTTTATAGTGTTTGCTTTAAAACTTAATTATCTTAATTCTTATTTGATCTAAATGTGCTGAATCTTTTCTTATTTGCAGAGGCGCAAGAAGAAGGGTAATAATTTTAAAATCAACTTGATCTGATTTTGGAATTCAAAGCAGTGATTGTGTGAAATTTGGTGCCTCTAGCTCTTATAAATATATATTATTTAATTAATTTAATTTTACAATTCTAATCTAATTATTTAAAAAATTTTGTAGACTAAATAAATAATTAATTACATTTATAGCAATTTTATATATGCTGCCATGCCTTCTGCTGCTTGTTACACACTGTGGACAGACTACAATACACCCCTTTAATCTACGAGTGACGGGTATAATAAACGACACCTCGTCCAGCAACCAATGACTTTCAAAGGGGAATATAAAAGGAGAAGTCAAAGGGAAGGCGTAGCGGGGAAGGTACTGAGAGCACGCAGTGTCAAGGCAATAAATCATAAAGCAGCCGTTGCCGTTGCCGTAGTCGTTGCCACTGCGGATGCCACGGAATCATGCCATGGAGTTGCCATTGGATGCCGCGTACGTGAGGCATGCCACGAAATTGGAGCATGTGCGTCGCTCGAACAGCGATGTCGCCGCTACGCGCTGAATTGTCGCTGAAAATCACGTAAATGTATAAAAATGAAATCTGTTTACAGGCATTGCACGCCCAGTTCCCCTCCCCTCCCCTTTCCTGCCCCCTTCCCCCTTCCAATTGAAAGTGTATCGTTAGCCGAGTTGGCAACTTGGCTGACTTGTCAAATGTCGAGCCGCAAGTCGAATAAATTTCTGTTTGGCGCTGAAATATTTACGCAGCAGCCAACGCGCCTCAATTTCCAGGAACAGGCAATAAGACGATAACCACGAATTCAAAGCCAAAAACCAAAACCAAAATCCAAATCCAAAGCCAAGCCCAGGCAAAAGCGTAACCAAAAACCGAAAAAGTAAAAAAAAAAAAAAGAAATCCGCGCATATGCGGCTAATAAACTAACCAAACATCGCAGACAGTTGCAGATCCGGTCGCAGCTGCAGATGGATTTAGAGATACATACAATGCATAGATACAGATACAGATACAAGATACAAGATACCCAAATGCCAGTTACAAGATAGAAATGATTCTATTTCTTCGTTGAACTTGAGCTGCGTTTCGCAATTGATGCGAACAAGCTGATATACTAAATAATAAATTTATAAAAATTATTTTAAACATATTTATTATTAAAAAAATGTTTAAATATTTTTTTAATCATTTTTCTTTTTATATTTGTATATTGTATATTTGGCTTACTAAATATTGACATTCAATATAAAATAAGAGTAAAATTTTACTTATTTTCCTGCAATACAAATTGAAAGTTAATTATATTATTTGTAATTAATTTTTTAAAAAATTAAAATCATATTTTAATTTATTTTTAAAAGAATCAGCAAATATAATTTCATAATTATTTTTCTTTTAATATTTATACGAGTAACGTTCTCAATTTTAACCGGCAATTAAAGCAAAAATGCTCGACGAGAACTGTTTGTTATTTAAATTTTAATGAACTTCTCACCTGACTGACTTACTGACTGTCTGATTCTCTGACTGTCCCGCTTACTCCTCGCTGACGGACAACTGAAATTGGCTCTTGTGTAAAAGAATGTGTTAAAAATAAATTGAGGGGCAGACGGAACAAAAAAAGAAAAAGACAGATGCGAATCGCAATGAGAATTAAATAAATTTTATGAAATTTTTGCTGGTAATTCATTTATTTTATGCTGCCAATGAATTCATTTCATTTTCTTTCAGAGTATGCCGCTATTTGCTGCATGAGTTTGCTATCTCTCTCCCTCTTCCTCGCTCTCTCACTCTGTCTCTCTTTTGGGTTATTTTTAATGGCATTTTTTATCCATGGTGGAATTCTGACGCAGAACAGTCGCCACAGGCGATGAGCAGCTGGAACCGCAAATAAAACAAAATACATGGCCAAACTGGGGGGCTAAAAGGGGCTGAAAGGGGGGCGGGGCTGAAGGGAGGCTGCATGCCGCATGGCAAATAAATAAATTTGTCAACAAATGTGGCATCCAATGTTGCGTCGCGTCGTGTGTGGGAGACGCACAACAAACTTGTGGCAGGGAAACACACACAAATAATGCCGACAGTTGCGCATTAATTTTGTTTCACTAATTAATAATTTTGCTGCTGCTTTTGGTTGTTGTTTCTTTTCTTATTACTTGTGTTGCTGTTGTTGTTATTGCCTTTGTCGTCTGTCCTCTGTCGTCTGTCGACTGGTTTATTGGCCTATTAACGCTGCATTTAAATGGTAATCAAGGCGTGTTTGGACATTCAGGTAAGCCAGAAGTCACGCAAAGTCACAACTGATGGCCCAAAACAACAAACAGGACCAAGAGCCATTCAATGGGCCAACAGTAATGGCCAGAGAACACAACAAACAACTACCATAAACAAAATGCCCAGCAGGATAAAGAGGGGGAAGAGGAGTAAAAGGAGGCAAGGAGGAGAAAAGCATGCCAAATTGAAAACGAAAAGGAAATCAATTGATGTGTAGCGACAATCGATATGGCCAAGTCGAGGTGTGGCCCAGACTGCTGGCAAACAATTTGGTTTTCGGTTCCACTTCAGGCCAAAAAAAAAAAAACAAGCGTCTGTGCCACAAACATTGCGTAAAGTGAGAGAAGGAGCAGGAGAAGGAACAGGGGATGAAGCAGGAGAAAGAGCAGCAGAAGTCGAAGTAAAAGTAGCAGGAAGAGTTTGTCGTTCTTCTGCTTTGACACGCCCTTAAACCGCACAGTGGAAGCAACAAGAAAAGAGGCTGCAGGGTCGAATATGATGATGCTAGAGGGTGGAGACTGGGGGATGTTAGACCTGGTACCTGATGGTCATAGCCACATACGAGGCTGGACTGATGAGTCTTGGGTCTAATAATCAAATTACAATTTATTATTGAATAGTTTAACTTATCAACTGCTGGCTAAATGAGTGTTATTGTTGTACAATAATTTATCTATAAAAAATTCTTTGTTCTGACTGCCTCACTGAATATTGCACAGCACAAACCATAAGACCCAGGAGGCTGAAATTTTTACACAACATAGCAAAGACAATTTTATTGTGAGACAAGCCCCCATTTTGCGAAATTCGAGTTGGAAGGTTAACACCCTCCGGGGGCAAAGTTCACAATTTGAGAAAATTACTAGTTAATTATATTTTAGCTATTAATTAATACAAATTTGGCAATTATTTGGCCATTAATTTATTTAGTGAAAAAACAGACGGAATTTTTTATTTATTAATAAAATAAAAACAAACATCATATTTGAATCATAACATTTATTTTAAGAAATATACCGACAAGCTAAAATAATAAAGTAATTTACTCTAAAAGTTGAATATGTTCGACAATAAATTTATAACCATTCAAAAAAAGATGGCTTGCCTTTTTACCAGTCCACCCTCGCATGCAGAGAGTGAGAGAGACACAGAGAGGGAGAGTGAGATGGAGAACAGTTGCCGGGAGACATATGAGTCTATCCACTCGGTGTTATCCTGACAACGTGATTGAAATTTATGACTGGCAAAAATAGTAAACGCAGTCAAAGCCAAATCCAAATCCAAAGCAACAGCAGCTGTGCACAAAAAAAAAGAGACACTTCTCGAGAGGAGAGCGAGAGAGAAGAGAGAGGAGGGAGAGAGGGAGAAAGGAAGGCAAGCACGTGAGCTGAATGTGTTTACGTTGAGTATTCTCAGTTGGTTGCGACTTCGTTGTCTCAGTGCTCTCTGTGAGAAATTGCACTGAATAAAAAGCACTTGTACGCATTAAAACCTAATTGGGAATTTCCATAGTTCATATGCCATTTTCTCTAACGGTTCGCAAACTCCATGTGTGTGAGTGTGTTTGAGTGTCTCTCTCTCTCTCTCTCTCTCTCTGTGGCATGTTCTACATATTTTGGCTTGCAAACTGTCACACGCAGCCAACAACGATGCCCGTTGAGTTCGTCAAACGTTGTTCAGTGGTTGTTGTTGTTGTTGGTAAAGTGGATTTTGCGCTTGGCTATGATAAATTGAGGGACACTGTCCACAGGGAGAGGAAGAGAGAGAGAGAGGGGAAGGGAGAGTATGGTCAGCATTAGAGAGGAGGCAAAGTCATCGCTTGGAAAACCTTCATGCACATCGACCCATAGACATCAAGGTTCACAACCAGAGACAGAAGCTGCACCAACACAGAGATGAGCAGATGGAGAGATGAGTGTGGATGAGAGTGTAGCTGACGAGGGAGGGATGAAGGGATGGGAATGAGAATGAGAAGTGGCCAAATGTCATTTGCAGTTTGACAGCACTCGGTATAGGGGTGCACAGTGGCACTAAACAGACTAAACATTTAAACACAGCACTTTAAATATTTATTACTCCATTAAAAACTCCCTTATCAGCATGATAACACTCAACAATTTGCTGCGATTCTTTGCTTTCCCTGCAGCTATATAATATAAATTTTTAAAATAATTTTTCTTTATATCATAATATTTTTAGATGCTCTTTTCTCATAATAATAATATTAATTTGCTGGATTATTTTAGCTACATATTATTAATATTTTTTTTAAATAAATTTTGTATAGTATATATGTGAATATCCTTAAATTCTAAATATTTTTAAGTGCTGCTTTCTCGTCATGATAATAATCAATTGCTTTTTCCGTTTGTCTATTTATTTCACTTATCATTTATTTGTTTTGTGTACAACTTTTTTTATGTACATATATTTTAAATAAATAGATAAATTTTTCTCTTTCAATTAAAAACAACATTTTTACATCATAATAATATTCAGTTAATTGCTGTTTTTGCCCACTGTGCCAGCTATTATCTTTCTTTGGTTCATCTACTCGTATTGCATTGCCGTAAATGAACTTTGTCATATTACGAGTAATTTTATCAATTGCAAACTCAAAAGCAAAGGAAATAATCGACTTAACTGTTAACTGTACCTTGGCCAAAGTCAAAGCATCCTTTTGACTTTATTGCAATGTCCTTGGCACGAACTTTCTATATGCAGACTCAACATCGGATCGAAGAGAGAGAAGACTGTAAAGACTTTTGCCGCAGACAGAGAGTCTCTCTCTCTCTCTCACACACTATCTCTTTCTCCCCATTTTTGAGATAAGCAGAGCTCTCTCCTTTCTCGCTCCTTTGGCTTTGATTTATTGTGTGTGGCTCAGAGTTGTGAAAACGCTGTCCTGGCAGTTCCAACTCCCCTCTCGCCTGGCACGCGTTTATCAAAGCCGTCGGGAGTCGAAGAGGAGGACTACAACATTTATTTATTTGCAATGACTTTGAAAAGAAACTTGGACGGAGCTGGAACTGAAAAACTTTCGACCTGCGTGCGCATCGATTAGAAAACTTTTCTGTCGTATCTTGTCCCTAAGAGAACAGCAATGTGGGGAGGGGAACCAAGGGAAAGGGACAAAAGGCCAAGCGGATCACAGCGAATTGGCCAAGTTGTTAAATAATTGCGCTGAGCATTTAGCTCTGTCCCACGCTGCGTATGCTTCATATGCCAAGGTCTAGGTATGGTTAACGATATGGTAATATTGTATCAATATAAAGAAACGATATTTAAGTAAAAAAATATAAAATACGACGCATCGATTTTTATTTCTATTAATTTTAAAATATTCTCAACTTTAAAAGCTCTTTTATATTTAAATTCTGAGTATGAGCCCTTTTTTGGAAAACAATCAACATATGTGCGATATATTTATTTATGAAATTATTACATTTATTCATTGATAACTAAATAAATTAATGGATAAATAAATCGATTCATTAATAAATAAATTAATAAGGAAATAAATCAACTAATTTATAAATTAATAAACAAGTAAATAAAAAAAAAATAAATATTTATAAGCAAAAATAAATATATGTTTTTTTATTTACACATTTATTAATGTATTTATGAATTAATTTATTTATCTATTCATTTATTTAGATATCTACTTATTTATTTATTATTTTTACATATGATATTCTGTCGGATACTATTTCCATTTTTTTCAACACCCATCCCTAGCTTTAATCGTCTGCTGGTCCACGCTGCGTATGCGTCATATACCAAAAGAATATCCCAGCTGCAGGAGCTGAAAGGAGAAGAGATTGTGGTGGGGGTGATCCCGCTGTTGATGGTCCATACGTGGCCAGGATTAGCTGCAAAGTTTGCCAGCAGCTTTGGCGGCACTCGAGTGGATGAGTTAATTGTGCGAATGTCAAGACAAATTGCGTTAATGCGCCAAGCGCACAAAGGACACCATTCGACAAGGAGCAAGTTGTGCATGTCCTTAAAAAAATCCCATAAGCAAGAGGTCAGGCATGAGGTTGATTGCAATGGCGGATGGAACCAGATCCTGTTAGCGATATGTGTGTGTGTGAGTCGCAAAAGTTTTTAAAAAGTATTTTAAGCAAAATTTATGCAAACCGCAAGGCAAAATGGCAGCCTTGGCAGCCCTGGTACTCGGCATTCTGTACAGTCTGCACTCAAAGGACACGCCTAATCCCCGAGTAATCAAAGTTTGGCAATGCCAAAGGAGACAAGCAGTGAAATAAGCTGCAAACTGAAAGCGCAAAGTTAAAAGCGGAAAGCTAAACACACACAGGACCAAAGAAGCACAGATACATTGCACAATGGGAGAGGGAAAGGGAAGCATGTACATATCTCCATCTCTGTCGTATGTTATGCAAAAGGGGGGAGCAGAGAAAAAAAAACACTTTTCCAATTAATGAAATCTCTAAACTGCCATAAATTTGCCCAGAAGCAAATAATTAAATTGCGTTGGCTTCACACGCCTGCACATGACTTGTTGACTTATATACACACATGTGTGTGTTTGTGTGTGTGTGTGTGTGTGTGTGTGTGTGTGCTTGCGACTGACATGTCTGACCAATTGCGCAACAAACCATGGCCAGGCCGCAAAGACCACAAATGAAGGCGGTTGTCGGTCAATGCGTAAGTCATTAAATCGACAAGCATTGCCAATAAGCTCCATACAATGTCGAGAGTTGCCACAGAAGTTGTAATAAGAGCGAAGTCTTTATCTGTGTATGCTTTACTTTATTTTATATTTATACAAAAAAATTCCACATAGTTCGGCCTGTCACATAATAATAACAATAAAAATATTAAAAATAATAATAATAACAACAAATTTATTATATATCTCAGAAGCTACTGCAATCCTTTCTCAAAAACTTCAGGAATATATTATAAAACAGAAATCCCATTTGGTTAAAATGTTGTTGAAAAATTGTTAAGAAATATAGTGACATACCCAAAGTGTGTTTTTGGATATTATTTTCAGACTGCACATATAGGAACAAATTCAGTTAAAAAAAATATGAGTAATATTAGAACCATTAAGGTAAATTAAAGGTCAGGCTGTTGGTCAAGTTTTATCTAACTTGCTAATCTAGTAATATTTATTTTAACTTATAAAAAATTTGATCATGTGTCAATTTTAATAATTTATCCATATCATATGTAAAACACAATTAATTAATAAATGTTCTTCAAACGCACAACACCGGTTGTTTTTCCTTCCAATTGTAGAATATAATATCATTGTAGTATAGTAAAATAGTAAATAAGTTAAAAAAACAAATATAGACAAAAAATATATCTATTAATTGCTCGAATAAACCTCGCAGTTAAATTCATGACACATTTAAATAGTAAAATATTTTTACTAAATTTCACTTTAATTTCATAAATTAATGACATTGCGTATCGCGTAAATTCCCAAGTAACCCTCGCACTACAGATTCATCACATTTTTGTGGCTGTTCAATTAAAATTGATTCTTGGACTCACCTGGTTGACACTGACACTCGCCATTGGCATTGACAATTGGGCCGCCTCCTTGTCCCTGTCCCGCTGCGACAGCAGCCGCTGCCGCTGCCTCTGCCGCCTGGCGACGCTGCTGACGTCGCGTCAGTTGCAAGTAGGAAACATCGCGACGCAGACGATGAAGTTCGCGGCGCACGTGCAACGCCAAGTGATCAGCGGAGGAATTCTCACTGCTGAAATTGGGATTGGAATTGAGATTGGTACTGGCAATGATCTGAGCCTGTTCGGCGGGCCAATGAATGAGTTGTTGTTGCTCCAGGCGCAATTCGAGTTCCACAATACGTGCGTCAAGTTGTTGCAAGCGCTGCAGTCGCTGCTCAAGACGCGTCTGCCTCACATTTGCATAGAGAGCAAAGCTGAAGGCGCACAGACACAACGCGTAGCTGGCGATCTGCAGCAAGGACATTAACTGCACTCGAAATCGCGGTCGATCCTTGCAACTTGCAGATCGCTGCTGACAGCTAACCGTTGACAAAGGCGCTGCAAGGCGACTAGTTGCATGTGTTGCATCTCCTGTTGCATCTGATGTTTCTGTTGCTGCTGTTGCTGTTGCTGGGACATGACCAAGCAACATGCGTTGTTGCTCCATTTCAACTGTGGATGACGTTGTGGAATTTCCTGTAAGAAATACGACAATTAACAATTCGGAACAACAAAATTTTTTGAGAGAAATTTTTAACATTTTTTCAAAAACTTTAATCTCTCATAACTTCGTCAAAAACTAACCGATTTTCAAGCGGAATGTCATTTTGTTCATGATTTGGCCTCTAAATTGATTCTGCATTTAAATTTTTTTTATCTAGAAAATTTGATATATTTTCGATTTTAAGCCCTCTATCATCAAATTTTCCATACATACCCCTTGACATTTTTTCAAAAACTTTGATCTCTCATAACTTCATCAAAAACTAACCGATTTTCAAGCGGAATGTCATTTTGTTCATGATTTGGCCTCTAAATTGATTCTGCATTTAAATTTTTATAATCTAAAAAATTTGATATATTTTCGATTCTAAGGCATCTATCATCCAATTTTCCATGCATACCCCTTGACATTTTTTTAAAAACTTTAATCTCTCATAACTTCACCAAAAATTGACTGATTTTTAAGCGGAATGTCATTTTGTTCATGATTTGAAATCTTAATTGATTCTGCATTCAAATTAAATTCATTTCGTTAAAAAAAAATTACCCCCTATTCATAGATTTCAATTTTGTTTGCATTCGCAGTTTGTATAATATACCTGTTGTGGATGTTGTTGTTCTCTGTGTTGTCCTGTTCGCTGCTGTAGTGTTTGTTGTTGTCTCGTTGTTGTCCTGTTGTCCTCTTGTTGGTGTTGTTGTTGATGGCGTTGTTGTCCTTGGACTGTTGGTGTCGCCGCTGTGCGGCACTTTGTGTTTTCGCATGCTGCAATTGAAGACTGTCTTCTGCTCTAGGCAAATGCTGTGTAGATTCCTGCTGATTTTGCTGCTGCTTTTGCTGTACTTAAGTGCGTCCTTGTGGCATCACAGAAACACATCTGCTGCTCCTTTTTTTTTGTAAAAGTATATATATTTTGGTTTATTTTGGCCTTGTCGATGCTCTATTTCGTTGCGGTATTTGGCCAGCACATTGTTCTGCTTGTTGATGATTTTCTCTTGGCTTATTCAGCTTGTTCTTCTGGCCACGGCATGTGAGCCGCATACAAAAGCTACGCGACCATGGACTGCAAACTGCAGCAAATTTTACGGGGGAGTCGGAAGAGGGGAAGAAGAAGAAGGAGGAGGTTTTGGGTTGAAAAAGTAGCTGCTAGCTTTTCGGTTGCCACTTGTGCCACTTGTCACACTCTTGCCACTTGCCGCTGTGGCTTTGTCTTTGTTTCTCTTCTTGTTTTTGTCTTGTCAATCGTCACAGCAGCTGCTTCTGCTTCTTCTTCTGCTTCTGGGCTGCCTTCTGGGCTGCCTTCTGGGCTCCTTGACAAGTTTTCTCTGCACTTTTTACTTTTCACTATACTTTTTTTTTGCGCGATTTTCACTTGTTCTACAGCCGCTCTTCACATTGCAACTTATTTAGTTCTCGGGCGCTTTTCACTGCAACAAAATAGAAAAGAAAAGAGTAAAGTGAAAAAGTGAACAAGTTAAAAAGTGAAAAAAAAAAAAAACAAATAAGAATGATAGTGTAGGTGCTCGACATTTAGATGCCCAGTAACCGTATCTTCGCAGCTATTCGATTTAATCATCATTTATAAAATACAAAATTAAAATAAATTAAAATAAAAGCTAAAAGTTATTTAAAGTTATTTTTTTTATTTTTATTTATTATTATTTATTTTTTATTATTTTTAAATAGTTTTAAATAGTTTATAGCTAAAGTACATTTTTGATCGCAATTTGAAATTTTTATAAACATAATTTGAATTTGTATTTTAAATGTTCTTTATAGCTCAACACATAAATATATAAATAACTTGCAATAATATAAAATACTAGAAAAAGTGTTCAAATCTTTAAGATCAGACATTGTCACAAACCCAAACTCCCCTGTATAGTTTGTAAACTAGCGAAAAAGTTTAGATGGGTAAAAGTTTGTCGGTTTCGCACAGAAATCGGTGCAGGCGTTTGCCGCATTGGCCATGCTTGAATTATGGCAACTGGACCCCGTCGACACATTTTCAATAATGAAGCAGGTTACAAGTACGAATAGTTGACATCCTTGCACTGACTGGTGACTAGTGACTGGTAACTAGTGACTGGTGACTGGGTCTACTGGGCGCTAACTTCGTTTTAAGTTCAGCCAGCCGTGTTTAGAGTCTCACAACAACAACATAAAAACAACTCCTACCTCAACTTGTTCACAAAACTTTTTTTTAGCAACTTCAGCAAACAACTGAGAAAACAACGATGAAAAGCAGAAGCTATTGAGAGGCACTGAAAGTATTTGACCGACAGAGTTGACGTGTCAAAAACATTTGCAGACTTCTGTTGAATTGGGTGAAACATTGTAGCGAATGTTTTTTTTGGACTAAAACAGACAATATTAAAGACAGAAAGTGTAAATATTCTCGAGCGAAACTAAAGAAAGGAATTTTGTATAGGAATATGCACTTTAAGTACCAGTCAATGAGATACAAAATATTACAAGCAAATTAAAAGAAAAAACTACGATTAATTTATTAAATAATAGTAATAATAAATTAAAATATTCAAAATCGTCTGCTGTAACTAGTGACTAATAACTCATATCATCATTTCATATATCATATCATATCATATCAGTAATTATATTTAGAATACAGCCTATACCGTAAGAGCTAGAAGCCTAAAATTTGTACAGTAGATTCGAAAGGTCGCATGGGTTTATACGGAGAAAACTTTCTAAAAAAAAACAGACCTGCAAGTGGATAAATATTGACAATTTTAGTATAAACCCGAAACGGTAAGAGCTAGAAAACTACAATTTGGATTAAAAAATGTATAAAAATTGATATATTTTATTTCAAATAATTACATTACTTTTACTATAATGAAAGCAACGCCGCGGGTCTTACAAAATAAATTCCGGAAAAGTTCACAGGTCATAGCTTTAATAATGGTCTCTGCTCTCAGCCAGAACAATCAAATATCTTAATTCAAAAGGCCATTATTAAGAGTACATCATTGTGGATTATACACTGTGTATATGTGTTTGTGTGTGTGTGTTGCGCAATCATGCGGCAACAATAAGACAGAAATTCGCTCATAAAACTCAGAAAACAATCGTATGAAAAGCCGAACCACACTCTACAGCACCGCAAACCACAATACAGAAAAATTGAGCATAAAAGTCAAAAGGCCAATTTTATAAAAAGACAAGCGAGCCAAGCAAGCAACAACAACAACAATGAGTAGTCGTATTAGCTTGGGGCATGGATCGGGTGCAAGTCAATGGAATGTTTGGTACACCCTAATAAAACTAATTGAAAGTCTTGTGCGCTGTGAAGCCAATAATGCCAATAACGACGGACAACAACTGGAAGGCAATGAAGCTTTTAATTTAACAAATAAGAGCGAGTCAAGCCAAAAGACAGACAGACAGAAAGAGAGACAGACAGACAGAAAAAGAGAGAGAGACAGTCAGTCAGTCAGTCTCATTTAGTCTTAATGAGTTTTTACTTTAACTTTGACTCTGCTGACACTGCACTGCAAAATACGTTGGGAAGAAGCAAAAGGTTAATGCTTTTTGATGCTAACTCAATATAAATAAATTGATTTCGAAATTTCAACAGCTTGGCGCGCAGCTTTTGTCAATTACATGCGATCCGATCCGTTTCCAACAGCAGACGCTAAAAAGTATGCTATGAATTTTTGTTGCGCACAAATTCAATTATGCTGTCGGTCATGATAGAGAGAGAGACAGAGAGAGAGAGAGAGAGCAAGAGAGCGCATATGTATGTGTGTGTGAGTACACATGTGTGTGTCCAGCTGGCAATTGAAAAATTTGATTTCCAATTGAAATGCAAATCAAGGCAAAATAGAAATGGCATTAGCCCAGACGAGGTCCACTGGGCCAATTGAATGCCACCTAAGAGTCAGGCTCTTCAAACTGAGCACAATGTTGAGTTAAGTGCTGCACGTACACACATACACACACACTTCCTATATGTGTGTACTAGCCCAGTATTTAAAGGTTTCATAGATTTATGGGCTTATGAAAATGTCAAAAGTTCTCAGAGTCTATAAAAAATAGGGAAACCAAATATTGTGTCAATGCTCCATAAAGCTTTAATTTGAATATTTTTGCCTATTCTACTACATTTAAGTTTTTTTGATCACTCATTTTTATTTTTTTGTTCCTTCCTTTTTTTTCTTTTTTTGTTAATTATTCTTATTTTTATTTCTTTTTTTTTTGCTGTTTGTTTACTGAATAAAAAAATAATATTTTTATGATCGTATAAGAATGTTCATTATTTTAGTATCTATTTTTTGTTTTTATATTACATTTGTATTTATTTATTGTTGTTAGTTTCTCTGCAAAATTTGATACAATTTTTTTTTTGATAATATTTTTTTGTTAAATTTTTTTTGGAACGTTATACAGCTACTGGGCTTTTAACAGTCGAGCAGCTTAAGTAGCCCTTTTACTTATTTGTGTTTGAAAAGCAGAAAGCAAAGCAAACCCAACTAAAGGGCAACCAATGGCTGTAAAAAGCTCAATTGCAATGCATTCAAAAGGATTATTGTCCTTATTTATTTTGCTAAATTTATTCGTTACGCACAAATGCGCAAACCAATATACACACACCCAAAACACACCCAATACACACTCACACACACAATCGCAGATGGTCAGCCGGTGGAAGGAAAATGAAAACATGAAAGAAACAGAAACAGAAACAGCACACATTGAACATACAACACGAGAGGCCAAAATCAAAGCAAATAAACAATAAAAATAATCGGGCCGTTAGCAACACATGCGCATTCTTCATCATCATCATCATCATCAACAGCAACAACAACATCAACAACAACCACCGGTCACATCACATCACAGCACAGAAAAGACGCTCAACATCTTCGGGCTACAAAGTCGACAATCCCTGAAAGGCCTTAGGGGCAAGTATTTCGGACCAGGGGAAGGTAATAAATAGTTGTCGTGTCATATGAAAAATGCAAGCAGTGTTTAAGTTTTTCTTTTTCTTTTTTTTTTTTTTTTGTTGCCTGCCAGTCTTGGTACTACGAGTATTGCCTCGCACCACCCACAAATCCACCCAAGCCATCCAAACCATCCAATCCACCCACCACCGAGCTGGTGCTGCCAATTCTCGCCCAGAATTTCTTGCTGCTTCATCGCCAAAATTGAAAAAGCGATGGGCAAAAATGCTGAAAATAAGGTTTATGTTTATGGCAGCCAAACCAATTCACTATATCATTTACCATTGAGAGGTTTTTTTAATCTTAGAACATTTCTTCTAGTTTTCTCTTAAAATAAGTCAGGAAATCTTCAAGGAAATTGGCTGACTAGTTATATATATAGGAAAATCAAAATCTTTCATTTTAAATCCTAAAGAGCTAAATGATCAAGAAATTCAATAAAATCATGTAATAAAAAAGTATACAATATCTTAATTTAAAACATCATTTAATTATTATTTTATCCTACTTTTTTCTTATACTTCACTCTCCATCTCTTACAACTTTTTCTGTAAAGAATCCCTAAGAATTTTATCTCATAATTCACATTTATATGTCTTTTAAATTTTTTCACAATATTTCCACTCTCTGTACTATATTCTGAGATCTTTTTTAAGAAGTTAAAGAATAACTACAACTGTTATAAGCATTAATTTATTAATATCAGAGAATTGACACTTTTTTCAATATCTTTTCAATTTTGCAGCCTTTTCTCCTCTTTGATACAAATTCCATAAATGTCCTCATGATAAATTCATTCTTCTATCTCATATATATATTCACTATATTTACGCACTCTCTTTTAATTTCTTACATACTCCTTTTAATTCTAAGCAAAAGTTTAGAAATAAATAGAGTTACTCAACTGGATTATGCTCAAGAAATTTATCTACAAATGCATCATCTAAGCATACTAAGATAATTAAAGTCTTTTTCCTCTTTCTATATCTCTTTAGTTAAAAGATCTATAACATTTTTGTGACCTTGTTGGTTTATTGGTAAATGATGTTCCTCACTTGAACTCGTCCAATCTTGAGTTTCTTTTTGGCCATGTCTAACAAACTGTGGCTCCAGTTGTTGCTGTTGTTGTTGTTGTTTATGTTCTTGCCATTTCCTTATAATTTTTACAGCTTGTTCTGCTGTGGCTGCTCTAAAAGATGTTGTGGATGCGGTGGTTGCCTGTGGTTGCGATGTTGCTGCCACTTTCTAGGGGTTTTTATGAGCCAACTTCATACATACTATTAGTGCTATTCATTCTTGTCGTGGTTGTTGTTGTTGTTACTCTGGTCGTCATTGTAGTTTTATGTGCGTTGTTTTACAACACTGTCACCACGCCCACGCTCCAGAACTTGCCCTTGGGGGAAATTACTTAATTTCGGAATTTCAATTTAGCACTTAAGACTCGAGAAGCAGAATGGAAGAAGAGTGTGGGGAGGGGGGAAGTGGAGAGAGTCTTCAGCATCTTGCGCACCTACTTGCAACAATAGACTCCATGTGTGTGTGTGTGTGTGTAAAATCCCGCTTACACATGTTGTGACTTTTAAAAATTTACGGAATTTTCGGCACGCAATGTTTGCTTTTGTTTACCAACTGTTAGAGTCGCCATCTCAAGACCCGCTCTTCTTCTTCTTTTTTCCCCCTGCCCATTGACTGTTCATAACAGGCATACACAACATTGTATGTGTGTGTGTCAAAGTGTGTGTGTTTTCTTTGTTGCTGATGCAAAAAATTGCAACAACAGCAGCAACATGCACAGCAGCAACATCCACAGCAGCAACAGCAACAGCATCGTCAGCAACTGCTTATAAATAATGTACATATATGTATGTGTAGTTTAAGTATCAGTTTTTACCCGTACACTTTGTTTCTAGTATGGGTAAAAAAAACTTTGCCATTAGCACAACGAAGAAGAACACATATGTATGTAAATATAATATGTACTTATATTAAGGAAAGAGTATCGTATAAATACACATACACTCATAATCAAAATAAGCCTCATATGAATTTATAATGACTTAATTAGTAAAATTAAATATGGTTTCATGGTAAAAAATATTGTACATATATTTTACGAATTTGGGCTTAATTTTTCTTTTTGGTCAAACCATTTTATTTAAAAAAAAAAAACATATTTATTTCACTGAGGTGATTAAATTAATCGCAATCATATTTATAATATTCTTGACTGGTGATTAACTTTTAGTTAGTTTATGCAAATTAAAATAAAATTTCACATTTTAATATAGTTTCTGAGATTTCCTAGTTGGAAATTCTTCGTATTAGAATTATAAAAACGTTATTTAAAGATGAAATAACTTCATTTTTATCTCAAATAAATTAAGAAAAATATTTTTAAACTGTGTATTTTGTACAAGATCTTGTTATGTTTTTAACGGATCTACAGCTAAGTAAATGGAAATTAACCTTAGATTTGTCAGCAACAATTTACCACATACACACACTCCCACACCTACACACACATGTGTGAAGCTTAACGAAGTTTGCGGAAGCCAGTTAAACAGTAATAAAGCAGTCAAGACAGACAGAGAGCGAGAGAGGGAGAGAGTGTGAAAGAGAGACAGAGATGGAGTGGTTACATAGTTTCAGCATTATCCTTGCTGTTTGTTCGACTCGCTCTGCTCATATTTGCACCTGCAACACAGGAGGCAGAGTGCAACACTTAGTCAAAGGTGGCCACAGCCACGCCCCCACCCAGCAACACCACCGCCGCCCCCGTGGTGCGGTAAGCGAGTTTGTTAAACAGTGTAAAGTTACACGCAACTAAGCACTTAACTGCACAAAAGCTCAGAGGGAGACAAAGAGAGAGAGAGAGAGAGGGAGACCGGGGAAAAGAGCAACTTCATAAAACTTGTAACCGCAAGCGTCGACGGCGACGTCGACGTCAACGTCAGCAGCAGCAGCGGCAGCGTCGGCGGTGAGACATGCAACCTTGCAACCTTGCACTTGGAGTGGACACCAGACACAGGCTCAAGTTGAATTGCGTGCCTTTTTATGAATGAATCCATTCGAGTCGAGTCGAGTTGAGTCCGGCCAACAAATGTTAATCCGCGACCTCCCGCTGAAAGGTCGTCCCCAGGGTAGCACTGACCACTGACCAAAGGGCTGCAACACCGCAGCTGTGTTGTCATTTCAGCCAATTTATAGCTAGACTAAACTAAAGCCTGACAAATTAAAAAAAAAAAATTATTATAGATAGAAATCTGGCTATTGAAAAATGTTATTTAACTAATTTTTCAGATTGTCAGATAAGAATCTTAAAAAAAGTCATTTTACGGGAATCCAAAGATAGGTCAAATTAAGAATTAGCATATAATATTTTAAAAAAATAAATGTTGTTGCTTCAAAATTTTGAATATAAAATCCTTCGCCTCTTGAACTTGAAATTTACCTTAAGAATAAGGAGTCTGTCTATTTCAAATTCACTGCTTGAATGTATCTTCAACCGAGTGAACAAATTCAAAGACCCAAATACCAATTACAAAAACACAAACACATTTCTGGACGTTAAAAGCTATTTTGGGAGTAATCTTAGCTTTCTAGCTCTTAACGTTTGAACTCCACAAACATTATTCAGTGAGTCAGTCAGGACAAAGAGTTTTATGTACATAGATATAATTTTGAAAATTTGTATAATTCAGAATTTCTCAGAAATTAAATAAATACAGTGGAATGTGTAGCTTTAAATACACAATAATACTGATTTTATAATTTAACAAATATAAAGATTCTGTCAGAATAATCGTTCATATTGACGAAAAATAGTTATTGCTCACATTAAATAAGATCAGTAAAAGATTTTCTATATAATAGTTAAAATTTTCTTGCATTTAAAATTTTTAGCATATTTCTTGTCAATTTTATAATTTTATGTAGATGCTTCCAGCTATTATTTTTTATTATATTGCATATTTTTTCAGTTGCAATGCTGGCAACACTGTGCACCAGCAAGTAAGCGGCAATTCCTTTCACTCGACTCTCCTTTGTGCTTTGCCAGAGGCTTAGGCGCAAATTGAAGCACAGCCACAACTTGCACAGGACTCGTCTGACATGTGTGTGTGTGTGTGTGTGTGTGTGAGTGTGTGTGTGTGTGTTCGTGCCACAAACTGTGGCAAACTGCAAAAGGGCAAGCAATGTAAACAGCAGCAATACTGAGCATTGACAGGAGAGCAAGGACATATGGGAAAGTGGCCTGAATGAGACTGTGGTTAAGCGGTCTGTTTGCTTTAAAGTCTCTAAAGCAGCTCATCAATTTGTGTTTCCTCATTTTAAGCTCAAACAGCTGATAAAAGTAACAGAAAATATGGAAAGCAGAAAAGCAGAAAAGAAACAGCTTTCATATCAAAGAAAAATATCTAGGATTTTTTAATATGTTTCAAAAATGTAAAGAAATTGTGCTTCTGCTATTTCCGGATTGAATATTCTAACATATTTATTTTTAGACTTAACAAAAAAACAAAAAAATTTAATAAAACTTATACTTATTGTCATATTTTATGCAAGCTGGAAATTGATTTTAATTTTATTATATCCCACCAATTAAGACCAACCAAAAATCTCCAAAAACATTTTTGGAAGACTTTTTGTTGCTTTTGATTTCTACAATTTAAATATTAATTTCATAAAATTTACCAAATATTTCTAAACATATTTTCATATTTTAAAGAAACCACTAAATTTAATTAAGAGAGTAATTCCTTTTTTCTCGAATATTTAGAAGTTGTCTTTTATTTTTGAGAAGCTCAAAAAATACTATAAATAACTTTACTCATACATTTTTCTAAACCAAAATGAAGTATCAAGCTGTATTTTTTGCAAATCTTGTCGGAGAAGATTAAAATTCAAACCTAATTATATTCGAGTCTCATTGTTAGCTTGTTGTCAATGTAAATATTAAACAATTTATGGGAATTTAGTTTAAATTCTAATAAAATGCACTGCATAATACTTGAAAACTTATTTGTAGAGCATATGTGATTGTTTGTGCTTCAGTTTAGGCCATAATCTGGGCTTAGTCAAAGCAGGTAAGCTGTAAGAAATGGACTGACAAATGTCTGGGATTTACTGTGATATTTAAAACCGCTTTATTCAGTATTTTGGCCTGGCCTTTAAGTAATTTACAGCCTGCAACATGTCGCAACTGTAGCTGTTGCTGTTCCTGTCTCTGTTCCTCCCTGACCACAGTACAAGTGCAATTTTTCAGCGGTTGACAAGATGTCGTCTCTTGTCTCTTCTCTCCTCTCTGCACTCTTCACTCTTCTCTCTTTTCTTTACTTGTCTCGTCTCTGTGGTGCTGCATAATTGCTTTGTGGTTTGAGGATTACATATACTTGGTTTTTACTGCTTTGCTAGCTCCTAACTGGCTGTCTGTCTGTCTCTGTCTCTGTCTGTCCTTCAGTCTGGTTGACTGCCTCGTCTGACGGCTGACTCACTTAAGACAGCGTCTCTGCCGCCGTGTGGCAAGCTAAGCCGTGATTTGCGGCAACCGCCAGTGGCGGCTCTTAAGCCTTAAATGCATTCAGCTCATTTAATTTGCAATGCGCAGCAGAAAAATCTCCTTCTCTCTCTCTCTCTTTCTCTTTTTACCTCTATCTCTCAGTCTGCCTTTTATTAATGTCCTATGCCTTTTTCACTCTTTTCTATTTTTAGCTCACTCTTTCCTTCAGCTGCATGTGGCAAATTATATAATTAAGTTAAAGTGAGCGGCGGCTGGCAATTTGTGAGCATCTAGCTCCCAGCTCTTCCATCTCTCTCTCTCTCTCTCAGCTCTCCCAACTGTCCCCCATTTTGCACGCTAATTTCTTAATTTTCACCTTCCGCTTTTTGCGGTGGCAAGTAACTATTAAGCGGCAGATTGTGATCCCTAAACCCGTTGCAAGTTCTATTCCATAGTCACAGTCGTGTGAAGCTCAACCCTCTTTATTTTTTATTAAGCTTCTCTCTCTCTGTCTCTATGTTTTTCTCTCTCTCTCTCTCTTTGGCTGCCCAAAAAATCATTTCCGTATTTCTCTGACTATTATTATTATGACTTTTATTGTTATGTTCAACTGTTTGCCAGCGGCTGTTGTTCTTGTTGTTGTTCCTGTGGTTGTTGCTGTTGTTCTTGTGCTTGTTGTTGTTGCTGTTGTTGTTGTTGTTGCTTTTATCAACACCCGCAACAATGGCTCGCTGTTTCCCCAAGCCAACTTCAGGCTGAGAAAGCAACTGCCCAGTTCCAACCCCCTTTTGATTACTGATGTTGTTGTTGCTGCTGTGGTTGTTGTTGTTCCTGTTGTTGTTGTTGTTGGTTCATTCGCGCGTTAAATGTGCGCTCTGAGGAGGGGGTTGTAACCCCCTTTTCTATGCGTTGCACAGTGGCGAAAAATTACCTGATAAGCTTACTTAAAAAAAAATCTGTTAGGTAAAAGTCTAGTGTCGAAAGTCTTTTCATGCCCCAAAATTCAATTTTGTGACGAATGATATTAAATTTAACTGTTTATTAGTGATATATATTTTTTTAAGACATTTAAACTCCTGTAACTTCATTTGAAACGTTTTTTTTTTTGTAATAATTTATATTTTTTATTCAAGAAATTAAATAGAAATTGCATAAAAAATTCAATAATTTGCAAAATAATAATGGAAAAAAACAGACAGACGCTATCTTTATTACGTTGAAAATTGAAATGTTAATTATAACTAGAAAATATGACATTTGTTTCCACTGTACGCTAGTTCATGGATTCGATGCTGCTCTTTGGCTCGATGGTCGTTTCGTGTTCAATTTAGCGTCATAATTTCGTTCATTGCATGGACTCTGCTCACTTTCGGCCACTTCCCCAACTTTCCACTTGCCGCACTCTTCCCCCTTCCCCCTCCCCCTTGTGCCCTGTCAGCGTTGCTGTCAAGTGTTTTGTTAAGTTCATCAAAATTGTCGCTGATGTTGCCGATGTTGCTGATGTTGCTGCTGCTGCTGCTGCTGCTGCTGCTGCTGCCACTTAACGCAATTTTCAGTTGCTTCTACTTGACTGTCATTCATACACACTCATTTGAAGCTGACTGAGTACTCGGATTCATTCATTCATTCATTCAGGCATTTCACGCCATTTACAGTCACAATTAATGCTTGTTTGCCTGCCACCCGCATCTGCTTTTTTTTCAGTGTTTTGTGGCAAAACAACATCAAAGCAGTTTCCCCCCAAATAATCCCCAACTCCATCTCTTCCCCTTACCCAATCTTCTTATCAGTCGGTTATCAAGGCAGCAAAGAGCTTGCATATTTAATAATAATAATAAAAAAAAAAAAGTAAAGTTCATAAAAAAGTCGAAAAGCAAATCCGGCTGTCGGGCCAATTGCCCCCGGGGAGAATGAAAGGGTCGACGGCGACGACGTCGTGGCAAAAAGCACAACCTTTGGGCCAACAAGCAACATTCCCCATTCAACATACAACATAAATAAAATACACGCAGCGAAAAATGCTTCACAATTTAAAATATTTACACTCTTCATTTACAAAGTTTACTAATAGTAAAAAACGAAGCATATAAATTAAACAATGAACTTTGTTATTTATAAATTTCTAGTTAATTCAAAAGATTTCAATATTGAATTTTAGAGGCATAATAAAAAAACTTTCAGGTCCAACATGTAGATATAAAAATTTCTAGTCAAGCTAGAAGCAGTTGAGAAATTTTAATAAAATATCAAAAGTATTTCATGAATGAAAAAATTTAATATAAAATGAAACCTATTTTATTTAAATAAATTGTGCGAATATTTTAAATGGTAAACTAGATATGACATTTTTAATTTGAAGTGTTTGAAGACAATTTGTCTTTACTGTCTATATACAAAACTCTTTGTCCTCACTTACTGATTAATCATATTTCTACAAAATTTAACATTTAAGTACTGTTTTAGTTAAAACCAAGATTCGTATAGTTAAACACGATTATTTTTCTGTTTAAATGTAATATAATAAATTCAAATACGATTTTCTTTATTTTTACTATGCGTTTTTTCTCTGGGTGTACAGTATACAACGTTCAACATAAATAAATATTTTTGCCAGGCAACTGGCAGACTTTACACCTAACTTGTCCGCCTCTGTGACAAGTCTCGTCCCGCCCATGCAGCCTTTTTCCTGCCCACCTGTCTGCCTGGGAAATTCTGGGATACTTCTGGGATACTTCTGGGATGCTTCTGGTCAACTGGGACTTGTCATAAAGTATGTTAAATATTTGTTGAGCGAGGTGCGTTCAGTAATTGAAGGGGCACTGTGTTGGAGTTCATTAGATTTGCGCTATCAACTCAATTTACAGGTAACCAGATGGTATAGAAAAAGACAGAAATGAAGAGAAGATGAGGAAAATACAAGTGAAAGCATAAGCAACATATCAAATATAAAAACAACTGATATTTAAGAATTTTTAATAAATAATGCAAAGGACCGCTTCTTTATAGTCTTCTGAAATCAATTAAGAAAGTTTTGTATTGTATATTTGGAAAATAAAACAATAGATTTTTACCTTACACAATAAAATATACAAATTTAAGAAAATATGAAAAAAAAATTCAATCGCAGTCAGAATTATTCAAAGCCAGTTTATCCTAATTATTTTAACTTAAATTTTTTTCAAATTGTTTTGAATTTATTCTTATTTAAATTGAGTAGACATTGTTTCTTTTTTATTCGTTCTTTTTTTTTTTGGTTTCGCTAAATTGTATTTTAAACCTTTCATGTCTCTTGTTTTGTAGTTATTAGAAATAATTGTTTAAAATGGCAAGAGATGTAATTTAAAATTATTATTTTAATTATATATCTAATCTGTCATGTCCTTGATTTTTTTTGGAGTTCGTGCAAATATATTTTAAATTTGTTTGAAATACCGTTTGCAGTGTTTTAACTTTAAACGGCAATGTCCTTGCACTTGTTGTTGTTGTTCTTTTAACTTGACTTAAAACTGTGACTGTGACTGTGACGTTGGCAGAATTTCAATGCCAGAATTTCATCTACCATTTGATTCACATTTTTTTTTTTTGGGCTTCGGATATTCGCCTAAAAGTGAGCTATGCATTTGTTGTTGGTTTGTTGTTTGTTTGTTTTTTTTTTCAACTTTTTTGTTGGCGCTGCTTTTGATTTGAATTTCGTTGCTTTTGTCATTTGCTCAACCCACCACCCAAAATTTGTTGTTGTTGTTGTTGTTGCTCACGTTTTGCATACAAAGCACACACACATTCACACACACGCACACACACTCCACATGCATTCCACATGGACAAGGGTAAAACATCTCATTATATGTACAAACATGTACTTACATATATATGCTTGTTTATGTGATGTTGTTGCTGTTGCTATTATTGTTGTTGTTGCTTGCAGCTTCAACTGCCAACTTCTTTTTTTTCTTTTCTCTCTTTCTATCTTTGCACGTTTCACTTCACTTTTTCGGATGTTGTTGTTGTTGTTAGTGTTGTTGCTGTTGCATCTCACAATTTATGCACTTAACATAATTTAATTTTGAAAATGCCGCTAGTAATAACAGCAACAATTTTTACACTTTGACACTTTTTCTTCTTCTTCTGCTTGTTACAGCTTTGTTTTTGTTTTGCTTTGGCTTTGGCTTTTACCTGTATTCTTTGCTTACTTTCTTTACCTTTTTAATCAAAAAGCAACAACAAACAATAAATGGCAGTAAACTCCCAAAATACTTGGCGAATTATTCGCGTTACACGTACACTTCTTACACACACTTATACACGCACACACACTCAAATAATTCGACGTTCGTTGAGCTGATTTTGTGTATCGCTTCGCAGCCGTCCCGATTTCACACGTCCGCTCGCAATGCAAGTCGTCGCGCAACTGAAAACTGGAAATGAAACCAAGTTGTTGCCGCTGTTGCCGCTGCTGCTGCCGCTGCCGGCGTTGCACAGTGGCTTGCATGCTAGCATTTGAGTGGTTAAAAACGGTACTCTTAAGAAAACGAAGAGATTAATTTTAATTTAATATTTTCTCTTTAATTTTTTAAATATATTTTACTAAAATGTACTTTCTCACAAACTCAGACATATTAGATTTAATTTATTTAAATTGTATTTTCTTAGCACAGTCATAATATCTTATTGAAGCATTTTATTTGAGAAATTTATTATTGGGAGTTCTCTTTTTATATGTTAAGAAAAACTCTTTGTGCTAGTGTACTAGTTTATTTAAAATTTAATTTTAACTCTTTCCAAAACCATGACAATTTGTTGAAACGTTTTATTATAAAATTTTATGATTTCCAGTTCTTCTTTTAAAACAACCTAATTAAACTTATGAATTTAACAAATATGATATAACAAAATTGAAATGTTTACCACTTTGAACAATCATGCACACTTGCTCCACTGTGCGTTGTGGCTGCTGTTGCTGCTGTGTTTATGTTCTCTTCTTGCCTCAAGCTGACGCTGACGTTGACGCTGACGCTGGCGCTGAAACTGATGCTGCTGATTTGGAGCGTTCTCTGCAATGCAATCGTAATCGCAATCGACTGACGTTTGATTTTTGTCTGCGGTCACAGGAAAAGAAAGCACAAAATTAAGAGTTTCAAATTCTGAAAATCATTCAATGTCAATCAATTAATTGATTAATTGTATCTGGTTAAAATAACTTCAATTATCCTTTCATACACACGTAAAATAATCAAATTTTACTGATAGCATGCAACAATAATTACTGCTTTATCATTCTCAAATATTTTAAATAGAATTAATTAAAGCTAATCAAAACATTCCATTACACATCCAAGTTTATTCATTAGCCGGAATAGTTGTTCTCTGGTTTCGTTGCTTGCAACAATGTTTCAATTGCCACACGTTCCGCTCTCTTACCGGTCTATGCTCTCTTTGGCGCCCACGCAATTTCATACTCTTTCAACTGTGCGCTCAGTTCACCCATTGCTTAAATGGTACTAGGTACACTTGTGAAATGGGTACACTTGGAAATACCAATAGGTGATGCTCCGACTGGGTACACCTGTGCATTGGGTACACTTAGAATCGTCACTGCTTGCCTTACTCAATGGGTACACTTGTGATAAGGGTACACCTTCGAAATGGGTACACTTGGCAACTGTGTGCCGTCAGGCGAGACACTTGGGTACTTCCATTGGGTGCCATACTCATTTCCGGTTTCCGTTGCTTTGTGTGCGTGCCAAATTTGAATTGCGTTGCAAAGTTAAACGCGTTTTGACGTTTGCTTACACTTTTTTTGCGTATTGCATATTATAGAAAACGCATTAATAGCCCAGGAGGACGACGGTGACGCGACGGCGACAACCCTGGCGGATGTTTGCAATTTCCATGGCGCAGACATCAGACAGTAAACAGGAGCGAGGAGTGGCTAATGGAGGAGGAGGAGAGTAGGGGAGAAGGGAAGGGTAAGGAAAAGTTGAATTTTGAAGGCGTCAAAATCAAATTGTCTTGTGAAACAGAAAACTCATTTTATTAGCTTCCAATTGCCGGCAATAAATTTAACTTCCCTTGCAACTGGCTAATCAATGCACTGTGGGCATTTTTTCCTTTTTTGTGAAAAACATTTTTTGGCATTTGTATTCGATTAGGAATTCAATGTATTTATTGGCAATTTTTGCATATTTCTAATTATTTTTATAAATTCAGTGTATTGATTATTGCTCTCATTTTACTATCTTTAAATAACTGCAAATAAATATAAATATTTTTGTCAATTCTCTATTATTTCTGACATTCATTTAGTAACTTTTAAACTTAATAGAGTTTTTTTTTTGTATTATTGCTCACATTTTATTATCTTTCAATAACCGACAATAAATATAACTCTCCATGCAATTGACTTATCAATGCACTGTGGAAAATGTTTTTCATTTTTTCCTACATTCAAAAATGCATACGAAAGTTGTTCATAATTACAGCTAAATTTTTGGTATGTTATATAATAATTTTAGATTTTCCTTAACTTTGTCGTCCACAATTTGTTGATTTGCTTTTTTTGTAAGAAATGGAAAAGTGTCAGAAAAATGTTAAAATTATCCCACAGTGCAATGACATTGATTGCGCAAGGCGAAGAGTTTTAAAAAACGAGAGAGTGAGAGAACTAACCGAAAACTGATAAGAAAAACGCACTGCATTGATAAGATAAGAGCAGCTGGTAGTAGCTGTAATTCTACCAGAAAGCTTTTGGCCATTAGAAAAAAAGAAATGAGCGCGATTAGTCACAATTTGGTTTCTTAGATCGCAAGTCAGACATGGACGACACGGACTTCTCGTTGTTTGGCACCAAGAATAAGCACAAAAAAGACAAGGCCGATGCAACGCAAATTGCCAAGACTCCCACCTCCGAGGCGGATCTCAAGAGGATCATTATCTCCCGTCCCACCAACGAGGATTACTATGAGAACTGCCCTCGCACCGGAGTCGCCATCATTCTCAACCACAAGGAGGTGAAGGGTCAAAAACAACGTGTGGGCACCGAAAGGGATCGGGATGATATAGAACAGTCCCTACTCGGTTTCGGATTCGATGTGCGTACCCGTAACGAACTGACTTTTGCCGAAATCAACGATTTCCTCAAAGAGGGTGAGTCAGAACCGAAAGTTCTTTCATCTATAAATGATATAAGAGTAAACTATTTTCTTATTGCAGTGGCTCGGGAGGATCACAGTCAGAACGATTGCTTTGCACTCGTCGTCATGTCACATGGATCCGAGGGCAAGGTCTATGCCAAGGTAAATACACTTAGCAAAAATGTCGACAAAAAATTTTAAAATATTCAAATGTAAAAAAATTTTTTTTTAAATTTTCTGAATATGGTAAAAGTTTTTTTTCCTGAAATAAGCCTAAATTTTCTTAATCCTATAAAGATCTTTCTTAATCGTAGAGCAAACCAATCTTAGTAATAGATTTGGATTTTCATAAATTTAGTCCAAATTTTTTCAAATGTATAAAAAAAAATATATTTTTTAAAACAACGTAAATTTTCTAAAATTGTGTCATTTTAGAAAAATTTTACATTACTAAAGTTTAGTTTTATTTATTTCTGAATACTAGAAAATTTTCCTTGATTAAAAAGCAATTTAAATTTTATAACGACTATATTTAAACCTGTGTACAAAATCACATATCTAAATGTATTCATGTCATGCTTATAAAAGATATATATTTCAATAATTTTGCTCTTCAAATTTATTCAGGACATGTCCTATCCCGTGGAACGTCTCTGGAATCCCTTTCTGGGAGAGAACTGTAAAACGCTGATTAACAAACCGAAGCTTTTCTTTATACAAGCTTGTCGCGGTGCAAATTTGGAGAAAGCTGTGGAGTTTACAAGTTTCTCGGTGATGACCAGGGATCTGGGTCCAGCAGCTCCCGAACCACAGCCGGTTACCTATGCCATTCCCAGCACAGCGGACATGCTGGTCTTCTACTCCACCTTTGAAAGTAAGTCAAAAATAAATTTATTTTATTCCGGAAGTGTGAAATATGTGTAACAGACAAAAAAAATCATTTGCGATCCCATATTCTAGATATTAAAATAGATTTCATTTAGCTATGTCAGTCTGTCCGTAATAATAATAATATTTGATATGTAGATAATATGATCCCTTACCCTACAAATCGAATAAGAACTTATTACGGGTGTTTTTTAATGTAACGATCTTTTGTTTAACATCGTGATTAGTATCGCAAGGTGTCTCCATAATTTCATCACGATTCGATAATAAATCTGAAAGTTATACAAGAAACAATATTAGAAAGGGTCTGAGAAAAGGAAAAAGAACACGAAAATGATAAAGTATAAATCTGTACAGAATAAGATAATAAGATATTCACGATTATATTATTAATTCACTCATTATTTATTTGCTGCTATTTTGCTTAGAATACTTTTCGTTCCGCAATGTGGATGATGGTTCCTGGTTCATCCAAAGTCTCTGTAGAATCCTTGATCTGGCCGCCAATAACGAGGCTCGACAACCTGAGGGAATGGAGTTACTTCGGCTGTTGACCGCGGTCAATCGGAAGGTCGCCTACGAGTATCAGTCAAATACGAAGAACGAAGCTCTTAACCAGATGAAGGAAATGCCCAACTTCATGTCCACTTTGACGAAGACTTTCCAGCTGCGTGTCAAGCCAAAAACCTAAAGAACTACACTGAAAAAAAAAACGATGCATTTTTTAGACGAGAAAAATATTACATTTTCATTAAATTTATAAAAAAATTCGTCGAGAATCAGAAATTTGTAAGCTAAGAAAACACATCTCGATTGTGAAATTCTTCTTTATTTTAGAAACTGTTCATTTTTTATCAGTGTAAAGACCTAAGGCAACCTCTGAGTCAGTTCCCCAAAGAGTACATTCATATACCATATAAAAAAACGATTTGTGTTAATAATAGTGTTTGTCATATGTATCTGCATCTGTGTATGTAGCAACGAGTACAATAAACATTTGTATCTGTATCTGTAAACTATGTATCTGTGTATCTATCGATCGTGCTTTGGCACACTTATCTGCAATTGCCTTAAAGCCTTTGGGAAGCGATAGCGAGTCGCGTTAGCTACGACCATGCGAGGGAGGTCTGAGTAGTTACTAAATAAAAAAAAAATACTAAGAGTAAAATTTAATTTTCTTATCAAAAACTTTGACCTCTCATAACTTCGTCAAATATCAGCCGATTTTCAAGCGGAATGTCAATTTGATTATGACTTGGCCGCTAAATTAATTCTGCATTTAAATTTCTATCATCTGGAAAATTTGATAATTTTTCGATACTAAGCCATCTATCATCCAATTTTCTATACATACCCCTTGACATTTTTTCTAAAACTTTGATCCCTCATAACTTTATTAAAACTTGACCGATTTACAAACGGAATATCATTTTGAGCATGGTTTGGCCTCTAAATTGATTCTGCATTTAAATTTTTATCATCTGGAAAATTTGATAATTTTTCGATACTAAGCCATCTATCATCCAACTTTCCATACATACCCCTTGACATTTTTTCGAAAACTTTGATCTCTCATAACTTTATCAAAACTTGACCGATTTTCAAGCGGTGTGCCATTTTGACCATGGTTTGGCATCTTAATTCATTCTGCATTCAAATTTTTATCATTTAAAATATTTTATATTTTTTTGATTCTAAGCCTTTAGGTTTTTTAAAAACCTTTGCCCTCTCATAACTTCATCAGAATTTTGTAAAAGTATTAGATTTTAATTTATTCTGATTCTAATTAAAATAAATTTATTAATACACATTCTCTCTTAATATTTTGACCTAAATTAATTAAGCAAATAATTATTTAATAATTAGAATAATAAATTTTTTAGGTAAAGAACTTATCTTAACTGCCACACCAGCTCAATTACTTTTCGATCACCCCCCGTAAGCATAACTAGATTTTAAGATTGTGGCAGATAGCGACGCGTGTTGTTTAACTTGTGGCAAGCACTGTGCTGGTCAGTTCAATTGGCCATGCCACGCTTGCCGCACTTGCCACATTTGGGGGCACTTTGCCTGCTGCTGCTGCTGCGTCTGTGGCAGCTGCTGTCGCTGGCGCCGCTCAGCTATATTTGTGGGCGTGGCGCACGCCTACGTCGAGTTTTAACCACATTTGCCGTGTTGCATTGGCTGGTACTCTTATCAATCTCGCCGCTGCTGTTGCAACAAAGTGTGGCACTGTACGAGGCAACGAATGTGAAGAAGTCGCCGCTGTTTAGACGGATTGCCTTGGCCACCATGACGGGCGATTTGGCCATCTCGTTGGCCATGTTGGGTGCACACATTTGGCAGCGACAGCGACTGATGAAGTTGCTCAATGGCTTGACGAGATTAGAGCGGAAAATCCAATTGAGTTGGCGTCTCTCGTTGCTGCTTTGGGCCAAGTTAATGCTCTCGCTCTACGAGCTGCTCTGCAATGCGCCTTTTCTGCTGCAAAATGCCGCTCAGCTGCCAGGGTTGCAACTTCTGGCCTATGGGTTGCAACTCTACGTGCAACATGTGAGCAGCGTCTTTGGCAACGGCATCTTTGCTGGCCTGCTCTTAATTCTGGCCAACATCGAGCAGTTGGAGTTGAAGTGGCAACAACTTTATCAGCAGCAATCAAAACTCGCCAAGCTGCTGATTTTGGAGCAACGTTTGCTGCGAGTCTGTGAGGATTTCATTGCCGTTTTCCAACTGGGTATTTTTCTGCTGGTGATTGGCAACTTTATCAACATTTTGGCCAACATGTATGCCTACATGTTTTACTTTGTCGAGCAGCACGGCATTCCGTTGACCATCTCCAACTATTGCCTCATTGTGGCCATTCAACTCTATGTCGTCATCCTTGCCACACATCTCTGCCAGCTGCGGCATCAGCGACTTCGCAGTCGCTGCCTGGAACTCTGCTATTCACCTCCAGAAATGAGCCTTCAACAGGTAAAAGTCACTATTCCAATAGGTACTTTAAAAATATTTGAATTTAATTAATATTTTATATTATCAAATTATTAATTTAATTTAGCAAAAAATACTTTTATTTTCGTAAAAAAAGAACTTTAAAATCTAAATTTAATTTTAATCATTAGTATTTTAAATTTAACTTTTCCATTGGCTTCAATTTTTATTTCCAAGTATTTAATACTTTTATTATACTTTAGGTAAATAATTTGACTTATAATTTATTATTAGCCTACATATGTAAATTATTTATTTATCTTAAAAAAATAGAACTAACACTTTTAATTTCGTAAAAACAAAAGATTTCGAATTAAATTTCAATTCAGTTCAGTTTTTAATTCCAACTAATAATTTAAAAAACATTTTTTTTATTTTTAAAAGTTAAACTATTCGAGTTATTTCATAACTAATCATTTTTAAATTCAAAATTTAACTCAAAAATTTATCTCAAATATTTTTTTTAAAGTTAAAATTTGTCTCGTTTATTTTCTCGGACTTTTCTCATAAGCCATCTCTTTCTCTTCTTTAGGCTGTGCTACCAACTCCATTGATTTTTTGGCCTTTAGATAACTTACAGTTCTCCGTTTTGGGCCTCTTCAATTTGGACAATGCTTTTTGGCTATTTCTCGTTTCTTATGCTGCCAACTTTATTGTCATTATCCTGCAGTTCACTTTGGAGCACATCAAACGTTGAAAAGCTAAGCGCAGAGCTTTCGAATGGTTTCTGCTTACGCTTAGAGAAGACACACACCGCAGCATGCTGGCGCCATCTAGCGCTTATTGCTTGTCAGTCGCTTACATTTGAATTATATGAATTTAAATTTTAGTTAATGCAATTTGCAAATAAATAAAATAAAATAAATACACAATAAATAAATAATTTTATAAAATTTGAAATTTAAAATTAGATAAAAAATATATTAAAAATAGCCACATTTGCGGCTAATAGCAATTTTCCAATTTTGTTAAGCAAACGAGCTTTGAAAATTAACAGAACTAGATATAAAATAGCTAAGTTGTTAACAGTGGTTGTGTGAAAGAAACTGGATAAGAAAGTTGCCGAAAATCAAATAAAAACGAGTTTAATTTAATCCATTGTGAGTAACTGTCGATAATACGAGTAATCCGAGTCAATCAATTAATTGAAAATATGTCTATGTTTCATAATCAGCCACAAATCCTGAACCACAAGCCGCTTTTAAGGCAACAAACCATGTCAAATTGGCTCAAATAAAGTGAGGCAATAATAAGTTGGCAATAAGTTGCTTTAGGGGATTTCGACAATCCAATAGACATGCTAGTAATTTGATATTGCACTGGAGTCAAAGAGAAATTTGCATACGTAAATTAAATGCAGTCTTCTTCCTGCTTTCACTAACGACTGCAAACTACTCTTGCAGCCCTCGCTTTTTGGCTTTACCTTTTGGCAACAAAAATAACAGTCACTTGAATTTTGAGTGGGAAGGAAATATGCAACAATACCGTGAATTGCATCAATATTCATAATTTAGTCATAAGTCAGTTTCAATAAATATTTTATTAAATTTAAATTTAAACTTTGAGTACCACTTCTAAAGTTTGCTAATTTTTGTATAAAATCAGTGTATTTTAATTTTAAATTTTGTGAGTCTCTCACTTTTCTACTAGTTTCAGTAAAAATTATAACAATCGTAATTCTATTATATTGCTCTAAAGTTTTCATTTTATTACTATTTATTAATAATTTTCTTAATTCAATATATTTTAGAATATTTTTATAAATGGTTTTTTTATTTTTTTTTTCAAAATATTTAGTTGAGACTCTTCATTTTCTACTAGTTTAAATAATAATTGAAATTAAGTGTTACATATTGACTTGTCAATAAAAATTAAAATAATTATATTTTAATATAAGTCAGCATTTTTTTAATAATTATTAAAAACTTAAAAATATGGCAATTTTGTGTAAAAGTAATTATGTAAAAATAATTATTTCATATTCAATTTTAAATTTCTTTTAAATGAAGAGTAATAAAAATAATAATAGTAGTAAAAATAAAAGTAGTAAAATTAGTAGAATTTGTATTAAGTGTTACATAATAAACTTTAAAATGAAAACTAATTTTTATCATTATTTTTTGCAACTTTTGTATATTAAAATTTAAAATATAATTATTATTTATGAGTTATTTTTGTTTATTAACATAGTTGCGAATAGTAGTAGGTTTGAATATTATACGTTTAGTAGTATGATAATAGTAGTAGCTTTCGCACGCGCCAATTTTCCAATTCGCTGGGCGGACAGCGACTACTTCAGTTTTGTGGTTTCTCGATAACTTCCCTCTTTTTCCACCACTTTCCCCTCTTCATTCGTCACTAAAATTCCCGCTCAGTTGTTATGCAAAGGCTATTAACCACAAATGTTGTTGTTGTTGTTGTTGTTGTTGTTAGTTGTTGATGCCTGTACAGGTTGCTCTTCAGATCAGTTTTGTTCAGTTGTTATTCAATGTTGTTCGTTGTTGCATTCTTTGAGCGCATCTTCATCAACTTCTGCTTCTTCTTCTTCTTCTATCTGTTAGCTTCAATCTTTGGTTATGGCCAGCACCGTTAAGACGCCTTTGCATTGACTTTGGCTTTGGCTTTGACTTTGCCAGTGGCTTTTTTGTTAGCCAAGTCCATTCATTCTGGCCCCATGTCGATTGCAGCTTATCGCCTTACGATTTTCCTATTCTCTCTCTGTTTCTCTTCCGCTCTCTCTCTCTCTCTTTGTCTCCGTCTTGGCCCTGTTAAGTGGCAACTGGTAACCAACTGGCCGCATGTCTTGCCAATGGGAATGGGGCGTGTTAATGGCCAACTCAACTCAACTCCACTCAACTCAACTCATCAAGCGCACCTTGCGCTTTTTCCTCCTCGTTCTTCTCTTCCTCCCCTCTCTTTCTCTCTCTCACACTATTTCTCTCCCTTTTCTGTATCTGCGTGTTTATGCTTATGGTAATAAGTTTGCTTGTTTATTGTTTTTATTATTATTACAAAGCAGCAAGTCTAATATTATTGTATCTTTTGTTGCTGTTGAGTCTTTCTTCATTTCTCTGCATTTCTTTTCTTTTGATTCCGTTTCTTTTCTGCTCAAAGCGCATTTCGATAGCTGCTCAAAATTTGAACAAAGCTTTAACGGGTTTTGGAGACACATCTTGTTAATCCAGCGAATTGTCAGCTGTTTATCCAAAAAGAGAGAATTACAACGATTTCATATAAAAAACTAAACAAATCTACAAAAAAATTCGAAATACCAGAAAAAAATAAATTAGAACTTAAAAATTTTAAATCACAAGAATTATGGAAATTAAAATTAAAAATTATGAAAACCCGATGTCAAAAATATATGCAATTGCTCAAATACTCAAAAATTATAAACTCAGCATTATGTCTTTTAATAAATTAAAAGTGGTAAATAAAAATCATAAAACTAAAAATTAAAAGCTCTGCATTATGTCATTAAATAAATTAAAATTGGTAAATAAAAATCATAAAAACTCGAAAGCCAAAAAATATTATATTAAAAATCACTTAATTTAGGCGAATATTTAATTATTTTTATATTTTATACACTGAATGTCCTTTTATTCAAATAAAAAATTAATTTACCTTTATTCAATATCTTTATATATTTATTTTTATAAAAATTAAGTTTACAACTAAAAATAAAATTAATATCAAATATAATTTATGAACTGTAAGGAAAAAATAAAAATTAGATAAGATATACTATAAAATTTAAAAGATTTTATAACTTAATAAAATTTTTGTATCTGTTTTAACATTTATAGTTTTGTATATTATTTAACAATACATACTATTTAAATCGAGCCAAAAAGAAATATTAACACAAATTTGTTCTTAATTATAAATAAGCTAATATTTTTATAATTTGTCTACTCTGTCTATTTTTCCAAATATGAGTTTCCTAGTGGTTGAATTTCAACCTCTAAAAACGAGGATGTCCACGAATTGTTGACCCAGACTTGCACTCCAGACTCGATCCACACCCAACAATTGCTGCCTGCCACTTGTTGCACTTGCAGCCACTTGTTGCAGCCACTGCTGCAAGCCAGCGAAAAACTAGTCCCATCTAATGCTCACCTAGGTTTAAACTTGGCTAAAAGCAGAGCTGAGCTGAGCAGAGTTTGCAGCACGGTAACATCATTCAGTTGTTGTTGAGTTGTTTGCGTTGTCGGTTGTCGCTTGTTGCGGTTGTTGCGGTTGTCGCTTCGTCGTTTGTTCGCTCGAAATGTGATTACAATTTAAATAAGATCAAAAAGTGTATTTTATTTTAATTGATTTAAAATAAAGCAAGTCGCAAGGATTTAAAAATGCAACGAAATACATTGCGTATACTTAATGTTTACGGCGTTTATTTAATGATTTCCGTGTGGGCTGAAACGGGAATAGTGCAAGGCAAGTTGTTGACCAAAATGTCGTTATAGCCTTGTTAGTGAGTGTGTGCAAGTGTGTGTGTGTATTAGAGAGTTGTCCAATTGAGTCGATTTGTCAATGCAACTCGATGTGATGTGTTTTGTCTGTGGCGCTGTTTTTTTTTAAATGCTTTGGCCAACTTGTTTATCTCGTTGTGGTGGCAATTGGTGAACCGTTAAATAACCCCAATTTGGCCATAAGCGTTGTGCATTTACATATGTCTGACAGTGTGCAAAGGAAGTGTGTCAACACTGCCGCTTTCCGTCTATATTGATGCAACTTGTGGCACACATTCGTCTCGTCTCCCGCACTGTGGATTGACCAGCTTCCTTCTATGGCAATGCCAAAAACTTGTTGGCCCATTTTATTAGCAGACAACTACCAACTCCTGGGCACTTGGCAATGCCACCTTACACACCTGGGAATGTCTTTTAAATTTAAAAAAAAAAGCAGAAGTCACCCAACTTTAAAGTTGACATGAAGAACTGGAATTACGACTCTCTTGTTGAAGAATGCCGCAATGTTCTAATTAAATGTTAATTTCGCTGTGCTTGTGTCTTACTTGGAATAATTAAAGTGCTGACCGCTTGAACCTAATGCTTAAGTGTACCTCCCAATCCCCTTTTTCCCCTCTTTATTCACCATAAAGTGCCGACAACTGAACTAAAACTCATTATGATTTGTATCCATAACTCAGTGTGGAGTGTTTGACATAAATCTGCATTACATTTCAATTACAAATCATTAAATTCAACTCATTTTAATCATAGAAAATTAGTTGAACTTGCATCGCGCTAATTTGAAAAATCAAGTGGAAAATTAGTGGAAATTGTTACAAGCATTTTGTTAATCTAATAGTTTTTATTAAAATTTGTTTAGGTGCTCATATTAATTAATTACTTTATGAATTTAATTTAAATCAAGTAGAAAACATGGGAACGTTTTTACAGGCATTTATTTAAATATATTTATGTGCTCATATTAATTAATTAATTTATTTCATTTGTTAAGCAACTTAATTCAGTCGACCCCATAAATTAAAACTATTTCACATTTATTTTTGACAGTAATATATATCTTCGATTAAGTTAGGATATAGGAAAAATTTTACATAATTTAACTTAACCCAGACAAAATTTATATTGATTTGCAAAAATATGGGCTTCTCAATTAATTTGACAACAAATTAACCAATTGTTTTAACTTTTAATAACTTCTGATTTAAAGTCTTAAAGAAATGAAAAAAAAAATATAAAAATATTTTATGAGAGATTTTCTAAAATTTCGAATATCATTTATTCAATTATTTTATTTAAAATACCAATAAAAAATGATCAAAATTATTTAAATTAATTAAATATGCTGATTTTAACATCAATTGTTGGGACGTCAAAATATTTTCGAAAAAATTAACATTTTAAAATTGTCATAGAGCTTTTTTCTACTTTTCTAGAAAATATCAAACTGATTTAAATTTATTAATAAAACTTAATTAAAGATAGTTCAATTATATTTTGTCCATAGTATACGATTCTTAACATATTCTGTATCTTCAATCTCAAATGAAATTGCATTTTATAAAAAATGCATAATTATGTTCGCTTCAAGTCACAAACATGAATCTAAAACAATTCTCCCGTGCTTTGCTCATCCTCAAATCCGTATTTCCGGCACAATCAAGTTGCGATAGAGGGACTGAGATACTTGTATTTTTTAGAGTTCACACCGAGACGAGCTAGAAACTGCAAGTAAATAGAAATTGCAACTCAAATTGCAATAAACTCAACTAAAATACAACAAGAAAACAACAAAAATCATAATGAAATAAGACTAACAATAAACACGTTAAGCCTAAGAAAATGTTGCGCCTAAGACTGTGAAGATTTCACTCAACAACAACAGCAACAACAACAATAATAATAATAACAATAACAATGACAAAAGACAAATCTTGAAATGATAGTTTCACGGCGTGTACTAGATGCTCCGAAAAAAAATATAAAAAACAAAACAAAAACTGTCAGAAAGTCAGTTTTAACGCTAGTGAGGCAGTAAGTCAGTCAGTCAAGAGACAAGAGACAAGAGACTAGAGATGTGGCAAAGTCTCTTTTGTGTGTGGTTGCTTGTCACTTGGAACTGATTTGATTGCAACGCTGACAGGTTGCAAGTACTCTGGAAAAAAAAAATAGTTAATTATGTCATGAGGGTGGGAACCGAAACGCAGAAATAATTCACCAAGTTGCCAGTTGAGCAGTGGAAAAAGTGTTGCAACTCAGCTTAGGAAAAGCGCAGTGAGAGAAGGGGGCGTGGCGCCCTTCTCAAGACTGAAGACTGCAAACTGAAGACTCTAGCGACACAGCCACGCGACAATCGTAGAAAGTTTTGGCTAGTTGCAACTTGCAAGTGGCAAGTGGCAAGTTCCTCAAACAATTGCCACAACAATTCGCTTCGCACGTTGCCTTATGAAGAGATATCCAATTGTTGTTTTCGGTTTCCGTTTTTGGTTCTCAGCCCACAGAGCCACAATTAGCATGCCAACCAAAACTAAGAGAAATATATAATTTGTCAACGTTATTTTTCTTCTTTTTTTTTTGCCGTATCTAATTGTAACGTACCTTATCCAAAATGCAAATATTTTTTAAGAATCATAGAAACAAAATATCTGAATAAACTAAAAATTAAATTTAAGGAAACCAAACAAAAATGGAAAATAAATATAATACTTAAGGAAAGCAAAGCAAAAATGTAGAATAAAGGAAAAACGAAACTCAGAATATTTAAAGAAGAGCAACATTCAGAGTATAAGCACTAGATACGTCTATAATAATAAAATATGAGGTTTAAAATAAGGTTTAATTTCGATAAAAATCGAATAAAAACCTACATGCTCGATAAAGTCTAAAGTATTTTTGCTGGTTGCCTTTCTAAAAGAATTTATGGAACCTATAGTAGAAATCATAAATATTTTTTTAAATACTCAGGGAGATTTACGCAAATAATTAATACATTTTTAAGATTTTTGTTTTTTCTAATTTTTAGATTTACGCAAATAATTAATACATTTTTAAGATTTTTGTTTTTCCTAATTTTTACCTTAAATTTTGGTAACTTTAGCATAATTTTCATAGATCTTATAGATAATTGTAATTTTAAAATATAAATTCTATCCGCACACTTTAGCGACTTCTGCCAGCTGCGCCTTCCACTCGCTAGATGGCGTCGCGTCTGAAAGTGAAGGTGTTCGCTTCATTCGACTCCGAGAAGATGCCCAAGTTGGCAAGGAAATACTACGTTTACAGGCCTATCCCCGTTCCAGCGTGGCTCTTAAGGGCTCCGATGCCAGTGGAGATCACAAGTACTTCAATCTGACGGAACATAATGCAACCACATTGGTGGTATCCCTGGCACGTTCCCTGGAGCGCCTAGTCGATCGTGATGTGCCCAAGAATCTGCTCAAGTTTCGCATTCTCTGCGCGGGCAAACACGAAAAACTAGAAGAAGTAAGTTTTCTTGGGTTGTAACTAAGGGTCTAGAGAAAGGAATATTACCGGAACCGGTAATGGAACCGTTAAGCGAAACTAAGCGTTTAATTTTTAGTACCTTAACCTTAACCAAAAAGGGCTTGAGCAACTTCGATCTGTCATAACTTAATCAAAACTAAACCGTTTTTCAAACGGAATGTCATTTTGATCTTGGTTTTGCTTCTAAATTTATTTTGCATTAAAATTTTTGTCATTTAAAAATTTTGAGATTTTTTCGACCTAAAGCCATCAATCATCCGGTTTTCCATACATACCCCTTAACATTTTTGCAAAAACTTTGATCTCTTATAACTTCGTCAAAACTTAACCGATTTTCAAGTGGAATGTCATTTCGGTCATGATTTGGCCTCTAAATTTATTCTGCATTTAAATTTTTATCATCTAGAAAATTTTATATTTTTTCAATCCTAAGCCATCTATTATCCAATTTTCCATTCAAATTTTAATTTATTTATTTTATATACTTTTATAAATTTTTAACTAATTGATTTCTTCTCAATATCAATAATTTTATTTACATTATCAAGAAATAAATTTTGAGTTTTTATATTTTAAAAATTATGTTCCCTGCTTTACAGGGTAGCTACCTCTCAATCACTGTCTACATTGAGGATGTGAACGACAATGCCCCAGAGTTTCTCAATGTGCCCTATGTCGTTGATGTCGATGAAAATACATCGGTAGACAGCATTATCTTTGATGGTGTCCAGGCCTTTGATCGCGATAAGCCCAACACTCCCAATTCGGAGGTACATTTTAGCATATCGACGGTACCGGAGCAACTCTCAGCCGACGGAAGACCGTACTTTGCCTTAAAAAGTCCCCACAGACCACTGCTGATCCTCAAAAGAGAACTGGACTTTGACAATGGCATCAGACAGTTTAAACTGCCGATCTTTGTCTGGGATCGTGGAACTCCCGCGAACCAAGCCAACACTACGATCACAATCAATGTACGGGATGTGGATGATCTGCCGCCCAAGTTCACCGAGGGTGTCTATAGAACCAAGATCAATGAGTTCTATCCAATGACAGGTGTGGCAATTCGCATTCCTCTCTACTTTGCCCCTCCGATAATGGCATTCGATCAGGACTCACTGAATGCGACGCTCGTGTACGACATCATTTCGGGAAATGAGCGACAACTGTTTCGGGTTAATCCCCACAATGGTGTTATGTATCTGCAAAAGGAGATTGACCTGGAGGAGGAAAGTCTGCCGGGCAATACATTTGTAGTTCAACTGGAGGCACGACAAAAGGAGAATCCTCTAAAGAAGGCGCTGGCGCGGTAAGTAATCTAAGAGAGGAAGTACATTCCTTCACTTAAAAAAATTAAACCTTAAAATAAATATCCGAATAAAAAGAAAGCAAAAGGTATACAAATTAATATTATAAAATAGAATACCAAAATAATTTGTTAGAACTTTTTTTTCCCTAGTGATCTACAACAATTTTGTAAGCTAAAATTTGATCTTAATATTTAATATTATTCTCTTCCTCAGCATTGAAGTGGAAGTACTCGATCTGAATGATAATGTGCCAGAGTTTGAGGCCGATTTCTACAACATTTCGATTGTAGAGAATCTTCCGACCGGCTTTAGTGTACTGCAGGTGAATGCGATCGATCGTGATCAGGGTGAGAACGCGGAGTTTCTATATAATCTCGTGGAAAATAAGACTGCAGCAGGTGCATTTCGAATTGACTCAAGAACTGGGTGGATTACGGTACGCGATGATCGTTTACTCGATCGGGAGCAACGTAGATCCATACAGCTGAAAGTGGAGGCATTGGAACGGAATCCCTCCTATCTGGACGATAAGCATCTGAAGAAACCGGGTCCTAGTATGGTTCTAGTGGAGATAACATTGTTGGACAGCAACGATAATAATCCCAAGTTCGATCATGGTAATCTCTATGAGTTTAAGGTACCCATAACAGCAGCTGTGGGTTCGAAAATCGGTCTTGTAGCTGCCCACGATCCAGATGAGGGTCCCAACGGTCAGCTGCTCTACGAACTGCAGCGACCCAAAGGAAGTGGCTACATTCCCTTTCGGCTGGACAGTAAGAACGGCACGATCTATGTGGCTGGACCTCTTCGACGGGGTCGCATAGCGGTATTTGTGGAAGCCAGCGATCAGCCCTTGAATCCCTCAGAGCGTCGCTTTTCCTTAGCTGTCATAACCATTGAAGTGTATGCCACAATTGATGATCAGGCCATTGATTTTGTTGGAGCACCTTATGAATTTTGGGTGGGTGCAAATACACCGCTGGGCACATCGGTAGGTCAAGTGCGCACCACATTGATATACGATGGTGAGGACGAGATCATGTACGATCTCCTGCACACATACTCAGAGGGAGTACCCTTTGCGATCGAGGAAAGATCGGGCATCATTACGGTCATTCGAGAATTAGTCGAGTTCAAGCGACAAGTTTACAACTTTGAAGCGGTTGCCAACTATGTGAGTAGAAGTTGAAGATGAAAAAGTAAGAGATTGACTGATTTTTATTCCGTTTTCTAGTTATTTGCAAATTCCTCCCAACCACTGATCGTGTCTCGAAGTTCTCTGCCAGTAACAACAGCCGCCTCTACAGAACTTAGCGACGAGGGAGTTCTGATCACAAACCTTACCATTCATATAGTAAACAAACCGGAGCCTGAGAAGGTGCCACTACGACCTGTCATTGAGTAAGTTTAAAAATAACTAAGACTGATGATCTGAAAATATGACAACATTTCAAACATATAAATATAAAATTAAAAATAAGAGTAAACATTTAATTTTTTAATAGAATTTGATAAGTTACTTTTATTTTAACCTAATCGATCCTTGCTTTAATATTGTTTTACAGAGAGATCAACATGAACATAATCAATTTCCATGTGGAGGAAAATCTTGTGGGCGGCATTATTGGGCAGCTGCTCTACAAGAATGCCCTCAATGTGGCTACCAATGAACTGGGCACATTTCGAGGCCTCACCACAGCTGTGGGAAGTACGAATTCAAGTGGTAATCTCACTGTGGGAAGTCGCTTTCGCAGTCGCAATCGCAGTCGCAATTCTAAGGCGAAGAGACGACTTCCTCGACGTCTTGCTGGGGACTCGAATCTGAAACTACGCTACATTATAGCCAATCAGCAGGAGGTGATCAATAAGATCACCATCACTGAGGATGGCACACTCTTGACCCTAATTGGACTCGATCGGGAGCAACAAGCCAGCTACGAGCTGACGGTGATTGTGGAGTACAGCACGGGTTTGGTGAGCGGAGCAGGAATTTATCAGGTAGGATTATAATCGAGCCGAGTCGATATAGCCATGTACGTCTGTCCGTCCGTCCGTGTGAGTGCTCAGACTCTATTAAAGATAAAGATATTAAATTTGGCACACAGATTTTTGTAGACCACACCCACAAATTTTAAGATAATACAGTTCTTATGGTGATTAACGTTAGCTATTAATATTATCTATAATCTCACTTAACCACAGCAAGATCGGACAAATAGAACGGGAGTAATAGCTAACCAAAGTTATTAATAAAGTTATTATTTCAATACAATTGCCCAAAAGTATGCAGTAGTTTTTGTTAGATCGTAATTTCTTTAAAGTACTTTTATATGTATTGAAATAAGTAAGGGGATCTCGACTTTATCCTTTCCTACTTGTTTCTTATTGAAATATTATTATATTCATATATATATATATATTTTTTTTTTAAATAATCAGGTGAACATTAAGGTGGACGATGTCAACGATAATGCGCCCAAGTTTAATGGGCTCACTTATGTTGGATTGATCAACGAGAATTGCGCTGTGGGAACGGAGCTGTCTATGAATCAGGCTATACAAATCACCGATGCCGACGAGGGAATCAATGCCGAGTTCCGAGTACAACTCCAAGGCGATTACAGTGATCAGTTTAGCATTGAGTACATAAATGCCAGCTCTATTGGAAATGGTAGTCAACATAAGCTACCTTCTACGACGGGCGCCTTTAACATTTTTAATCTGACCGATCAATGGAACGACGAGTTCAAATATCAGGAACTACACACCACTTTCATGCAGTCCAATTTTAAGCTGAGTACCGGACCCTATTTCCGCATCAGCTATATAGGAAAACGTGGCTTGGATCGGGAGAAGCAGCAGCTTTATAATATGAAGATTGTGGCCGCAGACAGCGGAGGTCTAACGGGTTATGCTCATCTCACGATTCTCGTGGCAGATGTCAATGATAATGGTCCCATTTTCGAACGTATTTCGGTGTTTAAGGACTCGCGATTGGAGATACGCGAGTATAATACCGATATGGAGATCTACTTTGTGGAGAGCTCAAATGTCATGTTTCTACCTCCGGCGGCAGCAGCTAGCATGATGTTAGCTCCACCTCCCTATCATATTCCCGGCTCGCCGCGTCTGCACATGGACAGGGAAAAAGGCATAGGTTCGGGTTTAGGAGTCGGAGTAGGAGCTGGAGCTGGAGTCGGTGTGGAAGGACGTTCGAAATCCCGACGTCGCACTGCCAGAGCTACAACAATCAAGTGTCCTCTGTTTGCGGTCTATGAGGACACTCCTGTGGGTGCTAAGCTGCTCCAGTTAAGTGCCAGCGACGAGGACTTTGGCAGAAATGCCCTACTCCACTACGAGCTCCAAGGCGAGCAGGTGGAACGTTCTCCGGGCATGCCCATGATCAAACTTCAGACCGTGCGACACTTTGCCATTGACAAACTGAGCGGAGAACTCACTGTCAACTATCCTCTGGCTGCCAACATTGAGATCTGGCTGAATCTTAGTGTCACGGATATAGATGGCCTAAAGGATACAACCTGCATGCGTTTCACGGTCATCGATGTGAACAATCACGTGCCCGCCTTCAAAAAGTCCTGGTACAGCTTCGACACCGCCGAGGGAGATTACAAGGACAGTGTCCTGGGTCAGGTGCTGGCCATCGACATGGACTACGGCGAGAATGCGAATATCACCTATACTCTGAACGATCCCGATCTGCCCTTTACAGTGAAACCCGCCTCGGGAGTGCTGAAGATCAACGGGCAGCTGGACCGGGAACTGAAAGCCAAGTACAATTTCCAGGTAGGCATGTAAATCAATTGGAGATTTTTTCATTCATTCGAACTCCTTGCTTTGTGATCGTTGGAATGTATGTAACATGGACCCCATAAAATTTATATATTCTTGATCAGCATCAATTGCCGAGTCGATATAGACATGTCCGTCTGTATGTCCGTTCATGTGAGCGCCTAGATCTCAGACTCTATAAAAGATAGAGATCCCAAATTTGACACACAGATTTTTGTAGGCCACACCCACAACTTTTAAGATAATACAGTACTTATGGTTATTAACGCTAGCTATTAATATTATCTAAAATCTAACTTAACCGCAGCAAGATCGGGCAAGTAGAACGGCAGTAATAGCTGACCAAAGTTATTAAGAAAGTTATTATTTCAATATAATCGCCTAAAAGTATGCAGTAGTTTTTATAACGAAGTAATTTCTTTAAAGTACTTTTATATATATTGAAATAGATAACAGGTATACCATGTTCGGGATCTCGACTCTAGCCTTTCCCACTAATTCTTAACTTAATCTCTTATTTACGATCTCTAATTTCAGGTGATCGCCAGCGACAATGCGGAGCCACTGCAGCGACTGTCGAGCAGCGTGGATGTGGAGGTGAATGTGCTGGACATTAACGACAATCGTCCCGAGTTCATTGGCTACGATGATCTAACCAAGGCGGTCAAGTATATAGCCGATCTGCCCGATCGCACGATGATGGTACCGGTTTACAAGGCCTACCTGGACAGGAGTACACTGCCGGGCATGTTTGTGAAGCAAGTGAATGCTATTGACAAGGATTACGTGGGCAATGGCAATGGACTCGTACTGTATTCCATTCTGCATCAGGAAATGCATGCACCCGTCTTCCAGATAGACTCACGAGATGGCACCATTACCACCGTCTCAAATATTAGAGGGTATAATGACTACGAACACTTGAACGTCTCTGTAATTGCCTCCGATCTGGGAAGTCCGGCACTCTCAGCCACCGCCGTGGTGTTGATCAATCTACAGGGTCAAGCAGTCACTGAACCAACGCCGCCTCCCAAGCCAGAGATTCCCATCAACGTGACCGTCTTCCAGCATCCGTACTATGACGTCCAGCTCACCGAGAATAACGAGGCACCCATTGAGGTAATGCGTCTGAATCTGTCGGCGGGTTTGAATGCCGAGAACTATCGCTGGTCTCTGTGGCTGGAGGAGGGACTGGACGAGTCGGACGCACATCCTCCCTTCGAATACGATGCAAAGAATATGTTGCTGTATGCTCTTAAGCCCTTTGATAGGGAACACATCTCCCGCTATCAGCTAAGAGTTCGTGCCGATCGCTTGAGCCGGGAAGCCCGCAATTTCGCCAGGGTCACCTATCCGGTGGTGGATGAAAGGGTCGAAGGTCTCTCACCCAACGAGTGCCGCATTCTCGTTCGCATTGCGGATGAGAACGACAACTCGCCCAAGTTCCAGGGCAATGGTCAGCCCATTGTTGCGGTGCTTCCTCGCAGCGCCAGCTTCGGTTACCACGTGACCCGAGTAACTGCCTCGGATGCGGATGAGGGTCTAAATGCGGAGATACGCTATCGCCTGCTCAATGAGCCCACAAAACTCTTTGGCGTCGACGAGCTCACAGGCAACATTCGTCTTTTAGGGGATCTGCCTCTGGACGAGCGCATCTATGGCTTTGATGTGAAGGCCACGGATCGCATTGGCGCCGACGACGGTCGCAGTGGGATTGTCAATGTCTTCGTCTACATCATAGATGAGTCCAAGCAGGTGCGACTCGTTGTTGCCGGCAAACCCGTTGACGTAGAGCGTCGCATTGACAGCTTAATGGAGGCTCTCAGCTCCGCCATTGGGAAGGATGTGCGTGTCCGACTCCTAGAGCCAAATTCAGGTGGACTCGAAGTCGCGTAAGTGCTGAACTCTACATTAAACTCTTATTTCAATAACCCCTGGAAAGAAGTTATCGATCAAAAAATCTCTTATGGTCTAAAATACTTTCCTAAGTCTATAAAAGAGAATTTTATGTCCCAAAAGTGCTGAATTTTCTCTGATCCACTTTAGACTCCCTTATATCAACATCCTGCATGGATAAAGGACTTTTACTAAGTCTATATAGGACAACTAGACCTCAATTTATGTGTATTTTCAATTAAAATGAAAATAGAGGATAAATAATGATAAAATTGACAATCCGGAAGGAAATCGGCTAAAATTTGACAAAATTATGACATTTCGAAGTTTTTGGAAATGTGTCAAGGAAAGAGTATGGAAAAAATGGACAGTAAAGAAAGAAAAATTTAGTTTTCCAATTTTAAAAAGAATGAAGAGCCCTTTCATTGCGTGTAGTGGGAGACTCAAAGTCGCATAAGTGCTCATTTTTCAACCATATCTTTAGTTAAAATTAGTTTGTCTACCTATAAATATTATAATAAATAAATTAATAATAAATATTATTCCTCTGTTTTTCTCCTTGACAGCACCAATGCCTATATCTACGCAGTTGATCCACATACCAATGCCATTGTGGAAATGGAGCAGTTACAAGAGTAAGCCAACTTAATACCTCTCTTGATGAATCTATATCTATAATCTACTCTCTTTGCAGATCCTTGGCTGGACTGCAGTTGGATGCGTTGCAGTTGCAACAGCAGCAGTTGCAACATTTGGATGGGTCCAAGACAATGCCCCGCATCATCGAATTGGCCGAGTTCGGAGAAGCCCCCCATCCCACGCACGCCTCTGTCTCCCACTTTATGGGAGGACTGGAGTATATAACTCTGGTGCTCCTGGCGCTGATCAGTTTGGGAGCTGCCATTGCCGCCTGTTGCTATCTCTGTCTGCGCCAGAAACGGTAAAGAAAGAGCGAGAGAGAAAGTGAGAAAGAGAGAGAGAGAGAGAGAAAGGGGAAGGGAAGAGAACTGCGACTTCAACCTAAAGACTGCGAGACGAGCTCACTTCAAAGTAGCTCATGGATGCATTTGCATTAGGCAATAGATACATAGATACATAGACACATAGATACATAGATACACGCATGCGAGATGCTTACTTGCTTAGATACAAACTTACTCACTTACTTACTCACTAAGGCCATCTAATAAATCATTAAGTCACACACTTTACCTGTTGTTCTTGTTATTGTTGCTGTTGTTGTTGGTCGGTTCTTGGTCAGAAGTAACTGTCGTGTTTGCTCCCCACCTGTCACATAAAATTCTAACTGTAAAAAATACCAACAACAAAAAAAAAACTAACAACAACAACTCGAATAAGAAGAAGATCAGCCAAATAAGCAGGCAATTAAGCGCAGCTTCAGTTCTGGCGACAACTGCGCACAGTGGGTGAAGTGCCCAAATTAGTTTATAAAACTTAATATGTTTTAAAGTAACAAAACTATCTTCCCTCCTTCATTTCCTAAGTGTACTGCAATAATTTATTTTTTTAGCATGCCATATATTAAAAACGAAAATGTTTTTAATGCTTAAAAAGCAATTAAATTTTATTTTTTTCATATATAAAATTGACTAAGGGATTTTAAAGTATTATTTATAGCGTTACAACGCGTTGTAAGGAAATAGTACAAAATTCTTAAAAAACAAAAAACTTAAAAAATTAATATCTCCGAAAATTCCAAAAATATCCTGCTAAAAAAAGTTAAAAGTTGCTAAAACCATCTAAAATATATATATAATATACCTATCCAAAGTCTTCCAAATAGAAAAGATTAGAAAGATTTTAAATAGTGTTTTAAAAATGTATAATAAATATAGGCCAAACTGTCAGTTCTTCCCACTGTGCTGCATCTCAAATGTGAATGCGAATGCGCAGATGTTGACGAATGTGAATGTGAGTCCGAATGTGAATGTGAATGCCACTCAAAGTCATTTTCTTTACCCGCAGACAACTCTGGTCACAACGCGACTTTGCCACCTCGGAAGCCGGTCTAACTTATACTATAGCTGGGATTAATCAGTCCAGATCGCAGCAGCGACGTCAGCGTCAGCAGCGACACACGCAGCGCTGCAGCAAGGGAAGCAGCAAAAACAACAACCACAACAACAACAGTCAGAGACCAACTAGCGCCTTTTTGCCTGAATCAGTTTGTTCCTCGGCACAAACACAATCGACGGCAACTGCAACCGAGAAACTGGAACAACAGTTGCATCATCACCATCAGCAACAGGCTTTGGCAACACAGCAGCAACATCATCAATACCTCAACGAGTGAGTGGCAAACAAACAGGTTAACATTCTCAATTCTATATAGTTCTCTTCCCAGTCAGCAGCAGAGAGAGTATATAGACGTGCCCCTGCCCAAGTCCATTGCCAAGGCAGCTGCTGCTGCCTCCACAGTCGATGCTCCGTTTGTGCTCAAGTACAACTCCTGTCAACCCGTCAACAATCTGTAAGTGTACTATAGAGTACCACATGCGACTTTCTAATATTTTTGTAATTACAATAACATCTACAATATTAAAAAGTAATTAAAGAAAAAAGGGTTAAATGAGGTAGAAAATCCTAGGACATTTAAATAACTAACTCTACAATATAAATAGTACAAAAATGAAGTATATACCATACTTTCCCTCAGACATTTTTTCAGAACTTCAAACTGTCATAACTTTGTCAAATCTTAACCGATTTCCTTCCGGAATGTCAATTTTATATTGTTTTGACCTCTATTTTGATTCTGCATCAAAATTGAAAAATGTAATATTTTTGCCTTCACTGTCAATTTTTTACATGGATTTGGTCACTGTCCATTTTCTCCATACTTTCCCTTAGACATTTTTTCAGAACTTCAAACTGTCATAACTTTGTCAAATCTTGACCGATTTCCTTCCGGAATGTCAATTTTATACTGTTTTGACCTCTATTTTGATTCTGCATTAAAATTAAAAAATGTTTTATTTTTTTGGCTTTACTGTCAATTTTTTCCATGAATTTGGTAACTGTCTATTTTCTCCATACTTTCCCTTAGACATTTTTTCTCCATACTTTCCCTTAGACATTTTTTCACAACTTCAAACCTTCATAACTTTGTCAAATTTTGACCGATTTCCTTCCGGAATGTCAATTTTATATTGTTTTGACCTCTATTTTGATTCTGCATTAAAATTAAAAAATGTTATATTTTTGCCTTCACTGTCAATTTTTTCCATGGATTTGGACTGTCCATTTTCTCCATACTTTCCCTTAGACATTTTTTCAGAACTTCAAACCTTCATAACTTTGTCAAATCTTGACCGATTTCCTTCCGGAATGTCTATTTTTTATAGTTTTGACCTTTATTTTGATTCTGCATTAAAATTAAAAAATGTTATATTTTTGCCTTCACTGTCAATTTTTTCCATGGATGTGGTCACTATCCATTTTCTCCATACTTTCCCTTAGACATTTTTTTAGAGCTTCAAACAGTCATAACTTTTTCAAATCTCTACCGATTTTCTTGCGGAATGTATATTTTTTCATTATTTAGCCTATAGTTTGATTCTGCATTAAACGTAAAAAATTCAATTTTGTTCAATCACTCTCCATTTTTCCATGCTGTCGATCAATGATCATTTTATTTCATTTCCCTTGACGTTAAATCAAAATCTTTAAACAGTCATAACGTTGTCAAATCTCAACCGATTTCTTTGCGGAATATCAATTATTTAGCCTATAGTTTGATTCTGCATTAAACGTAAAAAATTCAATTTTTTTCAATCCCTGTTTATTTTTCCATACCGTCGATCAATAAAAATTTTTTTTCATCAAGTGTAATAGGTTATTAATCAATTGATTTTAATTCGCCCTAGCAACAATTACGAAACATCCTTATTCTCGCTGCATTCCACGGGTCAGGATTCGGGCGTGGAGTTTCTCAGCAGTCGGGAGTTGTATGAAACCTCACCGGATTCCTTTCACAGCAACTCCAAGCGAGGTGGCAACAACGGAGAGTTGCTGTGTCCCCGACATGCCAAAGCGCATCTGGAGTTGCGTCAGCATCCCAACACAGACAGCAGGTATTTATAAGAATATTTTTTTTATATAATTTATATATAAAAAAGCTATTTATTATAATTTAGAGTAATATAATAAAATATCATGAAAAATAAAATTTGTATTTAATAACTGATAAGATGACTATATTAATGTTATCCTCCGATAGTGATACCTATGAGGACTCCCTCAAAACTGATGAGCCTTTGGTAGCCCACAATTGTCGCAGTGGCAGCTGTGAGCGTCGACAGCATCATCAGCATTCTCAACATCCTCATTATCAGAATACCAAGTTCGAGAAGCGCTCCTCCTGTGTCCGTCACTCGTTCTCCGGCGTAAAGGACGACCTCATGCAGCACTCGCCGCAGATATCCTTGAGGCCACGAGGACACGCTCTGCGCAACTCGATGAATGATCTGGAGCAGCGACTGCACAATCTCGAGCAATCCTTTCGACGTCCGCTCGAGTTTAGCAAATCGAACTCCTTGTTTTAGTCAATAAGTTAACCAAGTGCAATCTCTAGTTTGTAGATCAGTTTTTAATACTATTTAAGAATCAAGTGCAATAAATCAAGCTTTCTTTAATATATCTACAACTTGATGTTGTCTTAATTATTTGAGGTAAAATACTTTAGCAAGTGTATTAATGATAATAAACTTATCAGATTCAATTCCAATCATCTTGACTGTCATAATGACAGGCCGCAGATCCGGGTCGATAGTACAAGTTCATGGCTGAGGTGTTTACAAAAATATATTATTTCAATATAATCAAAAGCTGTCACCCAACGCCTGAAATACACTCAAAAAACAAACAAAGACACACAATCCAACAACAGCAAATTCATTTGGAGATAGTCACTTTCATTTGATGACATAACAGGTGTCGAATGAATCCAATCAAAAAAACAATGCTATTATCTAGCTGATCACCTCTTGTAGACTTTTGTTGAGGAGCTTTTTGAACAAAGAGCTCTGTGGTAATATATAAGTTTATTACAAAAAGAACAATTAAATGGAATACTTGTGGTATAAATTTATTATTTCATAAATTAAAACATTATGTATTTCATGTATGAAAATTGCCAAATTTTTATGACCAATACTTTATATTTTATTAAGCGGTCTTCTTTATAAATATAAAAATACTTTCAAGTGTCTTTATCAATAATTAATAAACGTATGACAATTTCTGTTTTAAGTATTATGATCGTCATAATCTTTTAATCTCAAATAGTCGAGTCATTGAGAATATAAAAATTTGAGTAAATGTTTGTCATGCCCCCCACATTTAATTAGAACTACAAATGACCCAGTATTTCACAAGACCGATAAGAACAAGTGTTAAGTCGTTGACTCTTTTGATAAGATAATTATACAAAGTATTCTAACAATAGTTTTTTTTTTATTCTTTTAATATACCCATAAATTGTATATAATTTTCAACAATCTTCTTGAAAAATTAGTACTTCCTTTTTAATACGTATAACAGAGATATTTTTTTCTATTAACAACAAAAGAATAATTTTATTCCATTAATATATAGATGGTATATAATTGTTTAGCTATCTATTAGAGTAGGTGAATATAATATTTATTTTGTTATTAATTAGAACAATTATATATTTTAAATGTATATCAGCGATAGGTTTATTTTTAAACTTATCCTTTTAGTTCGGATAGGTACAGCTTCTTGTAGTACAGGCAGCCTTCCCAATTCTCCTCCCATCCAGGAATTTCCTTTTTGGCATTCTCGTACCAGTTGGTGACATTGGTGTATTTTCCAAAATCGTATCCAGTTACCTCAAAGGTGGAAACAGTGGCCAAAAGAGCAATGTCAGCCACTGTTAATTTTTCACCAGCTGTATACTTTTGACCATGCAACAATGTGTTAAAGGAACTGAAAGCACCATCGATCTTTTTGAAATTCTCCGGATCCGCTGGCTTTTTGACTTCCTCAAACAACTGGGGATAGTAATAATATACGTAACTCTGATAGAGTGTTCCCAAGTCAAAGAACAGACGGTGATTGACCAAAGCTCTCTGCTTAAGATCCTTGGGATATAAAGAATCATCCTTGCCGTATTTTTCCACTAGATATAGAAGAATAGCACGTGATTCCCACAGTGCAAAGTCACCATCAACCAGTGTGGGAATTGTGTGCTGTGGATTAATCTTCACAAATTCCGGCTTCAAATGATCTCCAGCATCAAGATCCACCTGCTTTTTGTTCAATTCAATCCCCAAAGCTTTGGCGGTCATCAGAATGGAGCGACAAGGCGCCGAATAAAGCATATAATAGAAATCCAGCATAATGAGACTCTGATGAACGACCTGCTGATGAATAAATAATTTAATGAACGGGTCATAGTTATCTTAAAAACGTCAAATAATTGTATAGACAAATACACATATTTTTATGCATTAAATTGCTGTCTTTAACAAAACAATTACTTGACATACTGTATTTATACCCTGAGCCCATTAAAAATGGGCAAAAAAGGGTATAATGTGTTTGGCAAGATGTATGTAACAGGCAGAAGGGGGCGTGGCCGACCCCCAAAAGTATATATATTCTTGATCAGGATCAACAGCCGAGTCGATTGAGCCATGTCCGTCTGTCTGTCCGTCCGTCCGTCCGTCCGTCCGTCCGGATGTTTGAACGCGTCGATCTCAGAAACCATAAGAGCTAGAGACATCAAATTTGGTATGTAGGTTCCTGAATACCATAGGCAGATCAAGTTTGTTTTTATTTTTGGATCGATCCACTATATCATATAGCTGCCATAGGAACGGTACATCGAAAATGAAGTTTTAGTATGGAAAAGTTTTGTGTTTGTTGAGATATCAAACCCAAACTGATAGAATATGCATCTAGGCTGGTAGTATACATCTTGACCAAATTTGGTTAAAATCGGATAACTATATCATATAGCTGCCATAGGAACGGTACATCGAAAATGAAGTTTTAGTATGGAAAAGTTTTGTGTTTGTTGAGATATCAAACCCAATCTGATAGAATATGCATCTAGGCTGGTAGTATACATCTTGACCAAATTTGGTTAAAATCAGATAACTATATCATATAGCTGCCATAGGAACGGTACACCGAAAATGAAGTTTTAGTATGGAAAAGTTTTTTATTTGTTGAGATATCAAAACCAAACTGATAGAATATGCATCTAGGCTGGTAGTATACATCTTGACCAAACTTGGTTAGATTCGGTCTAAAATATCATATAGCTGCCATAGGAACAATCGATCGAAAATCAACTCTCAGTACAGAGTACCTGGGTTCAGGGTATCCTACTGTCGAGCGTGCTCGACTGTAACCGCCTACTTGTTTTTACTTACTTTTATAAACGCCTTCAAAAGCTTCCGACTTACAGCACACTCTTATGGCAACTGACTGAGAAAATAATTCTGTTTGTGTAGACTTTATGCAATTCAGAGCTGTAATAGTATAGCCGGCAAATTTTTGTTGTTACCGAGAAACAGCGCAATTGAAGGAAAGTAGAGATTTGTATATATATCTTAAATTGCACTCAATAAAAATGTGTACTCTTTGACAAAAGAAATATCCCAGTTTGACGTTTGAGGCGATGATGTGTAGATATTAAATAAATTCTATACAAACAAACAATTTCTACACTAATGTAATCGCATATACAAATATACAATTAGTCAAAATGGTTTTTTCACATAATACAAATTATACACAATATCTCTGGCAAAAACTATATTATTTTTATGACTTATATATTATTTCTTATTTTATTATTCGCGTCTATGATTAAATTAGTTAAAAATTAGGAAAAGTTAAATTGGAAAATAATTCTCAATGATTTATGTTAATAAATAAGTACATTTTTATTTTGTCAAAAAACTATCTTGACTCGCTGTATGTGTATCCATTTTTGCGCTCTTTCAAAAGCTTTCGGCAAATTGCAGCCGGCAATTGTTATGAGAGCAACTCTTTCAACAACTAAAGAGAGAAGCAGAGACAAAGACAGAGACACACACAAACACACACACACACATGCACACACAAATATATACGCTGCAATTGAATACTTTGTATTACCGGTTCTAATGGCGATTTAATACACCCACCAATTAGTTTTAATTTATATGATCCAAAAGAATAAAGGTTGTAAATCAGTCACAGTCTGAATAACTATATATGGGGTTGTACTCGTACTCAATAAGGAGAACAAGTCTACACTATTGTGTTGACAATTTAAATTATTTAATGCTAGATTAATATCTTTTTGAAATTTTCATTTTAAAAATTAAAGAAAAACAAAATTAAAACAAGTAGGCGGTTACAGTCGAGCACGCTCGACAGTAGGATACCCTGAACCCAGGTACTCTGTACTGAGAGTTGATTTTCGATCGATTGTTCCTATGGCAGCTATATGATATTTTAGACCGAATCTAACCAAGTTTGGTCAAGATGTATACTACCAGCCTAGATGCATATTCTATCAGTTTGGTTTTGATATCTCAACAAATAAAAAACTTTTCCATACTAAAACTTCATTTTCGGTGTACCGTTCCTATGGCAGCTATATGATATAGTTATCTGATTTTAACCAAATTTGGTCAAGATGTATACTACCAGCCTAGATGCATATTCTATCAGATTGGGTTTGATATCTCAACAAACACAAAACTTTTCCATACTAAAACTTCATTTTCGATGTACCGTTCCTATGGCAGCTATATGATATAGTTATCCGATTTTAACCAAATTTGGTCAAGATGTATACTACCAGCCTAGATGCATATTCTATCAGTTTGGGTTTGATATCTCAACAAACACAAAACTTTTCCATACTAAAACTTCATTTTCGATGTACCGTTCCTATGGCAGCTATATGATATAGTGGATCGATCCAAAAATAAAAACAAACTTGATCTGCCTATGGTATTCAGGAACCTACATACCAAATTTGATGTCTCTAGCTCTTATGGTTTCTGAGATCGACGCGTTCAAACATCCGGACGGACGGACGGACGGACGGACGGACAGACAGACGGACATGGCTCAATCGACTCGGCTGTTGATCCTGATCAAGAATATATATACTTTTGGGGGTCGGCCACGCCCCCTTCTGCCTGTTACATACATCTTGCCAAACACATTATACCCTTTTTTGCCCATTTTTAATGGGCTCAGGGTATAAAAATATAGTGAAAAATTTAAATTTGGGGTCTATTTAAGTTATTTTGATTTAATTTTAACTTTGTTCATCTGTCGAAGTCCTACACCCAAAAACAAAAGAAATTATTAAGAATAATTTTAAATATTGAGTTTTACTCGTATTCAATAAAAATGAATACTATTTTTTATTATTTTTAGATTAATTACTTGCATCAAGTTTGGACTCGATACAAATTAGCACACAACAATTGGACGATATCAAATCGTTTTGTGAGTAAGTATGAATAAATTAAGATCTAAAGAGTACAGCTTATTCGAAGTATTTCTTGAATTCCAGGCAGCCGGCCCAGTTCTCATCCCAGCCGGGAGTGACCTTCTTGGCGTTCTCGTACCACTTGTTCACATTGGCGTACTTGCTGATCTCGAATCCAGCCACCTCGAATGTGGACACACTGGCAACCAATGCGATATCGGCGATGGTGAGAGAGTCACCAGCAGCGTACTCCTGTCCCTCGAGGAAGGTGTTCAGGAAATCGAAGGCAGCCTCGATTTTCTTGAAGGCCTCGGGATCTGCGGGTGCCTTGGCAAATACCTGGGGATAATAGTAATTGGCAAAGCTCTGATACAGGGTGCCCATATCAAAGTACAGTCGCTGGTTGATCACGGCACGCTTCTTGGGGCACTTGGGGTACAGTGAGTCGGTCTTGCCGTACTTCTCCACCAGATAGACCAGGATAGCACGAGACTCCCACAGAGCGAATCCATTGTCCACCAGAGTGGGAATGGTGTGCTGGGGATTGATCTTCAAGAACTCGGGCTTCAGGTGCTCACCAGCCTGAAGGTCGAGCAGCTTCTTGTTCAGCTCGACGCCAACGGCCTTGGCGACCATGATGACGGAGCGGCAGGGAGAGGAGCCGGGCAGATAGTAGAAGTCAGCCATTTTATCTAAAATTACAAAAAAATAAATTAAAAAATTAAACATTGTTTATATATATTTTTAATTACTTGATCATTATTATCTTTATTATTTGTAAAATTCAAAGAAAGTGTTTCTAAAAACATTCGGAATACTTTTTTAAATTTTTAACTTGTTTTTAGAACCGTAGAAAAGAATAACACATTAAGAATTCAAATAAATATCCATAAAAACTATTTATTTTTTGCAAAGAAAACTTGTGAAACTTTTTAAATTTGTTAAAACACTTTCCAGACAAACTATAAGTTTTTTTTTTCTTTACTGTTTTAGATTTTCATCTGCAATAAGACTTAAAAAAAAAGCCGGATTTAACGAGAAGAAGCTGTTATAGCAGTAAAAATCTAGGTTCACTTTTTGTTTTGTCCTGTGCAATGATGTCATTTATTTCTTTTCCCCTTTAGTTTATTGTTTCCATTTTTTCTGTACACTTGGGTTCTTATTTTTTGGCTCTACAAGTTTAATGATACACAAAACACATACACATAGATTTATATCATACAAAAACCACTTACAATTTGGGATTTTAGTAGTTAGACGCGGCGCACTGTACCAAGTATCAAGCAACACTGTTGGCCCTCTGGAGAGCGGTTCGTCTTTTATAGCCGTCGCGGTATCGCTGACTCGCTCAGTTGCGAGACGCGAGTCGCGACTGAGAAACCGCCATGTTAGTGCCAAAAGAACGACAAACAAAACGGGTCTCGCGGGGGGCTCTCAGTTATGCACACAGAAATGTACATACGTATATACATACATACATATATACAAATATCTATGCAAGTATTGTGTACTTCCCAGCAAGCATTTTATGGAAATTTTGACTAAGTCTTCAAATTGTCACAAATATGCTAGTTTTATTTATCATAAAGTATACGTTTGTCGAGATTTTGGTCATTTTTGAGTCATATTTGAAATCATTTGAGTTTTTTTTTAATAAATTACATTTTGAGTATATGCATAAAATATTTTCAAGAGTTGTCTAAGATGCAAATGAAATTACTTTCATTTTTATCATTAAAAAGGATCGAAAAGTACATGTATCAAGGTAATTTTTTGTTAAAATGATCTAATTGGTTTTATTTTTTTTTAAGTTTTGATCAAATCTTTTTTTAGTTTTCTGCCTCTTGAAATTGTCATAAGTTCGCTCAATCATAAATTCTATTATTTTTCTACTCTTCTTTGAGTAATATTTGCAATCTTTTTAGAGTATTTTTAATAAATCACATTTTGAGCATATTCATAAATTATTTCCAAATCTTCATTAAATTACAAATGAAATAATCTTTTTAATCATCAAATCTATTGAAAAATGCATATCATGGTGACTTTTGTTATAATGATCATCAAAATGCTTGCTGGGATACATACATACTTACATATGTCTGTATGTTGCGTGAACAAAAGTAGAGACAGTCATAAAAAGAGAGAGAGAGACAAGCGTCAGTTGAATTCGCGTGTTTGCCGTTGTTTTTTTGACTTTGCTTGTTTGCCTGCTTTCGTGTGTATCAGTGTGTGGGTTTTGCCCCAAACTGAATACTAGACCATTTATCAAGAGTTGCCGATGTGGCATAGTTGAATATTATGAATCAAATTGTAACTTGCAACATGTTTACTGCACCCTTCACTCTGTGGCACTCGAGAAACCGGCAAACTTTCTAATATAACTCGTTACTTTTGCGGATCATCACAATTTTTGGAGAGTTATTTGCCGCTCTCTGCGCTCAGTTAATTGTCTTCTCTCTCTTTCTCTCTCTCTCTTTTTCTTGTGTTTGCTAATTTCTTAACATTTTTGTTTGTCTAGCGTTCTGTGGATCGCCTGGTTATTTATTTATTTTAGAATTCCCTTATAACCAAACGCACACATATGTGCATATATATATACACATATATGTATATAGTGCATACATATATCCAATTTTGTATATGAATGCAGGCTTGTTATTTAAACGGGCATTATAAACAATAATGTTTATTTCCAATCTGCGAATTCTTTAAAGCTCTTGCAGCTGCTCAAAGCTTTTGCGGCATTCCAATCAGAGATTAGGTTTAAAATTAAGCACACTAACATAAAAGTTGTGTGTGAATCAGAACAAACTAAATTGCTTATGTATGTATATATTATGTATGAATGTATTTATCTACATATAGCAACATACTTAGTCAGTAGTTGGAAAATTACCTTGAAAGTCTCATTAAAACCATAGAAAATGACCTTGAAAGACACAAAACATTATTTCTGAGCTCGAGGTGTATCTAGTAGATAGTATCTACGCCCTCTTCAGGTGATCAATTAATATGTATCTATACTTAAAGTACCTCCAAAAAGTGTAGGTAAAGTGTACTTAAGATTGTATCTAAATAAGTAGAATACACATTATATTAAGCTATAATAACAGCCTATCAAAAATGGTCATCGTAATTATAATACGAATTTGAATACAAAAAATACTTCAATACATACAGTTTGTCAATTGTTTGTACATTGACATGCCAAAAGATATTTACGTCTATAGTCCTGCAATTATCCTAATGACCATTTTGGACATGTTAATGACTTGTAGATAACACACCTTTCTTGGTCAAGTCTTAAGAAAATCGATAAGTAATTGGTTATCGTGTGTATATACCTACATAAGATGGATTGCATTAAATATAAAGTCAACAATCAATGTAGAAATTGTTAAAGTCATTCCCGAGCATTGGGAGCATAGAATTTCACAAGATACTAGAACAATCTATATACACCATGGCCTGTCCCAAGCATATGCCGCGATTTATCAGTTTCACCACTAGCAAAGTATATTATCAGCATGATAAAGCAAAAATGAAACAAACATAATAATAAACAAGGCGAGCATTTGTCGGCTTTGAATACATACAGTGAAGTACACGTCATATTAGCGGCAAAATGAAACTTAAAAACAAAAATACAAATTTGATGTGTCAGCATAACAGAGAGAAATACTAACATAGATACATACACACACACACACACCCATACACATACTCATTTGAATAGCCGGCAGTTTAAAAGCGTATCTGGAATATTCCAAACAGTTTGTGCTTCCCACAGACACACAAAAAGCCGAAAAAGCCGGTCTACTCTTATTACTCATTTGAACATAATTTCTGAAATTCAACGAAACGAAAAACATAAACAATAGAAGCAAAAAAGCAACAAAAGTTGTTTGGTTTTTACGCACAATTCGTTGACGAAGAATATAGAGAAAGGTCAAGATGAAAATAATGAAAACCATGGAGTCTACAAATGGAACCAGTTTACCAGTCAGCATAGTATGCTGAGCTTTGAGTACGCATGCGTCATAAGTTCCACACAAGAGAAACGATCTCTTGTAATCCAAAGAGCTTTGATCAGCAAAGAGACGCTGGCGAAGAGATCAGTTGATGTTAAAGAGAGAAAAATGAGGGAGCGTTAAATATTTAGTTAGTTTGTTTTTGTTTGTGCTTTGCAAAAATAATCTCTCAAAGTCTTGATCATTTTTTGTATGTACAATGTATAATGTGTATACTATGTGTGTGTATATATTTATGTAAGTAACTGTTTGTAGCTGGAGCGTGCATTTAAAATGTCTGTATGTATTGTTCTCTCGATTTAAATATTTTGACCGTTTTAATGAAAAACACAGTTAATTTGTCATGTACAGCAGCTACTTAAAAATGTAGTTAACTTACGTTGTTTTACTAAAAACTTTTTAGTTACAATGCTTACAAGCGTTTATAATATAGACTGTATAATATATAGAAACTATATATGTACATATTGTATATAAGATAAAAAGGTATGTACATACATATGTATGTAAGTTTATAATGATAAAAGTGTTTGTTTTTACAAAACATTGTTGTCAACAAGTCAGACGAATTGTTTGTTTGTGTGTACAGTGTATACCAGATAAGGTTTCCAATATGCGAATGAATTATAACAAATGTATTTTGAGCTGTTGTGCCGGCAACCGGCAAATATGTATTATTAATTTACAGTCAGTCTAGAAATTCGTATGACAAACAAGAAATTCGCATATTTAGAAGTACAAAAAAATCCAATGAGATGAACTACGTTTAAAAATAAATAATATACATAAATAATATAAGAAATATATTAAAATTTTATTTTTTTTTTTGTCAAATCAATGACTTGAATAACTGTATGTACATATATTTTTCGGTTACTCGTGATTTCTTTGCACCAGGGATTGTATATACTGATGATTATTATTTTTTTTTATAATTAAAAAAATACACCCACTAATTATTCATCAGAAAGAAAGTGATTCACACAAAAATCTTAATTTTTGCACAATCTCTGCATTAATTTCTAACTTTTTATTCCGTTTTGATAATTATTAATTTCGAGTAATTAATTTAAATTATTATTTTTGATAAAAAAATAATACACATAAAATCTATACAAGAAAAATATTGTTTATTTCTTGAAGTATATATTTTGTTCATAATTAATAAATATTATTTCTCAGCTAACTAATTATTTCTTTGCACCAGGGATTGTAAATAATGATTATTATTATTATTTTTTTAATTAAAAAAATACACACACTTATTGATTTCGAGTAATTTATTAAAATTATTATTTTTGATCAAAAGATAATACACATTTCTTGAATTATATATTTTGCACATAAATAATATTTACTTATTCTCAGAACTAAAACTCAGTTGTGTAATTTTTGTAATGTGACCTATAATGATTGCGGTCCCTGGTTTGCACTGTAGTTCATCATTCAATTGCCAATGTATGTAGCTAATTATTGTGTATGTGTGATTGTGAAGAGAGCATAAAAGAGAGAGCAGAAAAAGATAAGAGCAGGTTGGAATAAAATAACTATAAAAGCTTTTACACTTGCACAGTGAGTTTCAGTTGACTTTCATCGCTTGTAAGGAAAACATGGATTTGTATTGCGTACCTTTTGCCTCCCCGAGTCGTTCGGTCATCTTGGCCGCATCGGCATTGGGCGTCAAGCTTAACCGGGTTATTGTCAACACCCTCGAGCAGGAGCATCTGAAGCCGGAATTCCTGAAGATCAATCCTCAGCATACGGTGCCCACTCTTGTGGACAATGGCTTCTCTGTGTGGGAATCGCGTGCCATTATGGTGTATCTCGTTGAGAAATACGGCAAAGATGACTCTCTTTTCCCCAAAGATCCCAAGCAACAAGCGATCGTAAATCAGCGTCTCTATTTCGATATGGGAGTTCTGAACTTGGCTTTCACTGAGTTCTACTATCCACAATTCCGTGAGAAGAAGGCCGGAGATCCCGAGAAATTCAAGAAGATCGAGGCTGCCTTTGATTTCTTAAACACCTTCCTGGATGGTCAAAAATACGTTGCTGGCGATCATTTAACTATTGCCGATATTGCCATTATTACCACGGTGACGACCTATATCGCATGTGAATTCAAGCTCAAGACTTATCCCAACGTTGCCAAGTGGTACGAAACCGTCCAAAAGGAGATTCCTGGATTCGAGGAGAACGTTGAGCTGGCTAAGGAATACACAGCACGCTTGGAAGCAGCTCGTAAACTTTAAATTCTACTAATTTATGTTCCTATTAAGTTGATTTGTGATTAGTTTGTTAATTGATGAAATAAACAATATTAAAAACTATTATTTACTTATTATTACTCACAAATTTATTTACAAACATATCTAGTTCTAAATAAGATTATTTATTAAATGCAAAGGATCCTTTCTTAGAAAATTTGAAAATTTTATAGCTCAAGTCTTCACTTTTAATTTTCTGAAAAAAATCATGAAAAAATTCGACAAAAATTTTGACTTGTAAAGTTACTGGGTCAAACGTCTGACTAACTTCAAACGTTCATAACTTTGTCAAAACTGGACCGATTCACGAGCGAAATTTCATTTTGATCATGGTTTGGCCTCATAATTATTAATATAGAACAGCAAATAAACATAAACCGGTACGTACCGGTACTGATTACCTTTTTTTTATATAAATAATTGTTTTATATTTGGTATTGATACCATTTTTTTTCTATTGCAGCTATATGATATAGTAGTAGTCTAACAAAAGTAAGTATGTATAGGAGCAGCTACCAAGTAATTATTCTGTGGATTTGGTTGACATATATTAAAAATACATATTTCCAATTATTACAATGTTATATGGTTTTGTAGAAACTTTTAAAACAGCTCTCGGACAACAGTTCTTCGTTCTGATTCAAAATATATATACTTCATTATTGTGTCACACTTTGACGATAAGTAATAAGCTGTTATCGCTCTGCTTCAGCTCTGTTAATGTGCATTTCAATAGTATTAATCCCACAATATCGAGTGCCATATCTTATCTTTAGTTCTTATTAATTGAAATGAGTGAATGAGTTATTCGGCTGATAGTTTTGGAATTATTATTTTGATAATAATTTTTGCTCTTTCTATTTTTTGAAGAGAAGTACAACTAACAGTGACTATTTATAAATTGAAAAAAAATCGAATATCATCGATGATTCTTAAGTGTCCAAACCACTATTCAGAAAGTACTCGAAGCTTTTAAGAGAATTTTTTGTCTCTTTAAGAAAAGAAAAATAAATAAATGTGTGCCAACAAAGATATTAAATATTTTTTGTCGACTAGATCTCATTTAAATATTTGAGTATTCTTTTCTTCCAAATATATAATTAAGACTCTACGTAAAAATATTTAATTGCTCTAACATCGTCAACTATCTTTGAAAGTGTATGGTAATATCCTGTAATATTATAATAATTATAGGTATTTTGAGGGTTGTTTGGATGACGTGGTCATATGTAAAGAGTTCATGTGGTAAAGGAAGCATAGTCACCCATGCCAAGCCAATTATAAACTCTGGGTGTTACAATTCCTCAACTTTAAGCATAATAAATAATATTGATTCATATTTTAAGTAATGCTCACTAAAATATGTACAGTAGGGTATTATCATTTCGGACCAATGTATGAAACAGATCGATTCGTGAATCTATAAATAATATACATATTTTCTTGTTAATGATCAACCGCATGTCGTAATGAACGATCTAAGAAATTGTTTATAATTTTCGATTTTACAAAAATTTAAAAAGAAATTGTTTTCTTCTTAGTTGTTTACTTATCTTTTTTGAAATATAATATTTTTGTCACTATAATTGATTCTTAGAACAACTATTAAAAAAATAAAAAAATATATAAAAATATATTTTTTTTTAAGATAATAACCTTACTAGCTGAATATTCATAGTATGATAGACTGTCTAAGAGCAGTGCATAGGGTATCTTGTAGTCCAGCAGTCGCAACCGCAGCGCTTTTACTGATTTTTATTTGCAGCAAGCACAAAAACGAGACTAACAATGACAGTTACAATTTTATAAATTAAATATTACCCACGAACACAACATAGATAATTGTTTCAATTCGTGAGTCAGAAATTCGGTTGAGCTTTCGGTATAAAAAGAGCGCGCTCTCTTGCCGACAGTCAGTACGCTCTCAGAGTTCTAAGGGAAAGCAAGCAATTTTATATTAAATCAGACATGGACTTTTACTATTTATCTGCTTCGGCTCCATGCCGTTCGGTTATAATGACTGCAAAGGCATTGGGAGTGGAGTTGAATAAGAAAGTTCTTAATCTTCTGGAGGGTGAGCACCTGAAACCGGAGTTCACGAAGATCAATCCTCAGCACACGATTCCAACGATCGTCGACGATGGCTTCGTGCTGTGGGAATCGCGTGCCATTCTCTCGTATCTGGTGGAGAAGTATGGCAAGGACGACTCTCTCTATCCCAAGGATCCTCAGCAGCGGGCTCTGATCAATCAGCGTCTGTACTTCGATATGGGAGTGCTCTACAAATCTGCTGCTGAATATTACTATCCTCAGTTTATGCACAACAAGCCCGCTGATCCCGAGGCTTACAAGAAACTGGAGGCTGCTCTTGGATTCCTAAACACCTTCTTGGAGGGTCATGATTATGTTGCTGGTGATCAGCTGACCATCGCTGACATTGCCATCTTGGCCACTGTTTCGACCTTCACAATCGCCGAGCTCAAGTTAAACGATTTTCCTAACGTGGAGAAATGGTATGCCAATGCCCAGAAGGTAACTCCCGGTTGGGATGAGAACTGGGAGGGAGTGGTGGAGGCCAAGAAGTGGTTCGACGCAAAGAAAAATTCCGAGTAATTTGGAAACAATTATATTGTCTATATGTAATGCTTATTGTATTGTATGTTGTTATTTAAACGTAAATAAATTAAATTATTCCGTAAATATCATAAAGTTTACTCATAATCTATTCATTAGATTAGATTCTAGTGCAACATGATTATCAGATAATTTGAAATTCTTCGAGTGTTTCGAACGAATCAATTCCAAAACAAAACTTATAATTAGGTCATGGAGAACAAAACAAAATTTAACTAGTTGGAAAGGCTTCAGTTGGGATTCCGACTATAGAAGTACTCGTTGCATACTTTTAGGAGTTTGTATTGCCTTTAATATTAAAACAGCCATTACGGCCTTTCTGTATAACTGATCTTGTTGAGATTATGTAGGATGATAGAAAATAATAATATAGAAAGTAAGTTACGAAAAATTAACCTTATATCTTTTAAAAACTGTAGGTGACCGGAAAAGGCTGTGGCAAAAATTTTAAACAATACAGGGTTTTTAGAAGTCTGTGTGCAAAATTTAGTAGATCTAGCTCTTATAGTCTCAGATCTCACAGAGACAGACAGACATATATTTTAAGAAACATCTCCTAATTTTTTGAGTAACGTATTTCAAAAGTATTTTTAACCCGTCAAAGATAATTAGGGTTTAATTAGGTACAACATTGACTCATTGTTGGGTATCTCTTTTTCCAAAAGTGCTTCGTCATGTTGATTATGCGCATTTTCACTAATTAGTAATAACTAAGCGACAACGTAATAAGTTTAGTTAAAAGTAAATTTGTATTTTATTTCAGACAATTACTACGACAATTACAATTCAATTCAGTAGAAAAGAATTCAAAGTCTATTACAGATCTGGATCGACAAGTTTTTGTAGCTGGCGATATTTGTGAATGGCATTCCGGACAAACTCCGTAGTTCTTCGCACACGTTCCGGAGTGATTTCCTCGGCCAGCATACGGCCAACATCCTGTGCTCCGCCAGAGCGTAGGTAGTGGACGGCTTTGCTCGGGATGTCGCAGATGGGCGTGTGCCGGCAGAGAGCGTTTGTAATGGCGCCTCCGAAGAGAATGACGCCCACGGCGGAGAGGACAACGGCGGCAATGCGAAACAACGTGGACATCAGAATCGTGGGAAGTAATCGGGAAGCAAAGGCCAGCAGAGGATTCATGCCAGGAGACGGAGATGGAGCAGGAATCGCAGCTACAGTTGTGCTCACATCGGAAGCACTTTCCGAGCTGGCAGCTGCATTTGCCGGCACCAAGAATCCCTCGTAGCCAGTTTGCACCACAATCGGACCTGGATAGGGATAGAGACCGGGTGTGCTCGTCATGGGAGAGGGATAGGCGGCACCAAGTGGTGCCAATCCCGCTGCGCCGCCATATTGATTCAGATACTGCTGAAAGGCCTCCGGAGTGATGAGTCCACCGGCATAGATGGACACGGGCTCATTGTTGCTGGCACTCGCCTCATTGTCGCCCGACTGTAAATTGAAAGAGACTCTTTTTAGATTCTGTTTCTTCAGAATGAAATGATTGATAAATTGAGCATTTATTTCAACATTATTTAAAATTAAGATTAGTATTTATAATTGAGAAAAGTCATGTTAAATTAACTCTGCATTAAAATTTTCATTATCTAGAAAATTTGATATATTTTCGATACTAAGCCATCTTACATCCAATTTTCCATACATACCCCTTGACATTTTTTAAAAAACTTTTATTCCTCATAACTTCGTCAAAAACTAACCGATTTTCAAGCGGAATGTCATTTTGTTCATGATTTGGCCTCTAAATTGATTCTGCATTTAAATTTTTATCATCTAGAAAATTTGATATACTTTCGATTCTAAGCCATCTATCATCCAATTTTCCATGCATACCCCTTGACATTTTTTCAAAAACTTTGATCCCTCATAACTTTATCAAAACTTGACCGATTTTCAAGCGGAATATCATTTTGATCCTGATTTGGCAACCAAATTGATTCTGCATTTAAATTTTTATTATCTAGAAAATTTAATTATTTCTTCGATGCTAAGCCATCTATCATCTAATTTTCCATACATACCCCTTGACATTTTTTCAAAAACTTTGACTTCTCATAACTTCATCAAAAATAAACCGATTTTTAAGCGAAATGTCATTTTGATCATGGTTTAGGCTTTAAATTCAATCTGTATTCAAATTTTGTTCACTTCGAAAATTTAGTTATTTTCGACCTTTGAAATTTTTAAGATTCTAAGTTTGAAATCTCTTTAGTTTAATTTGCTAACTTACCAGGGATGGATCTGTCTCCGCTTCAGTTGATCCACTTGTCGCCTGATTTGTTGCGTTTCCTACTTCCTGAGCTGTAGCTGTGATGAGTGGATCCACATTGGAGTCTGGCAACTTATCCGACTCCTCAATTGTATTCACTCCTGTTGCGACAATCGCTGTTTCCACAGCAGGCAATGTATTTGCCTCATAGAACATCATCAGCAGCAACAAAACGTAGCAAGGATTTCTATAACTCATGATTGACAAACTTGTTTCACTTACACCAAAAAGTAGACTGACTCTGGTAGAAGACTACACTTCATCTTTATAGGCTCGGTTTCCTGTACCAGAAAGTGACCATTTTGCCATTGCCCGTCCTTTTGATGTCCTTGTCGTCCCTTTTGCAATTAATGCACAATTTTCTACGAATTTCCCTCTTAATGTCATTGCATTTCCCAAACATTAGTCCATTGTCTTGACATTTTTACCTGCCCAAATAATCGCAACACAGGTAGCTAGGCAAGTGTCCATGGCAATTGTTAAGCCATTACCGTACAGTGCTGGCCAAAATAAAGTGCCAACTGCAGCTGTCTTAAGCCAACACGGAACCAAACGATATATCGCTGAAGATTACAAAAGAATTTACGGAAACTAAAAATAAAATCAAATAAAATTTAAGTATACCAAAAAAATTGGTTGAATAAAATGGTAGACAAAACTAAGAAATTCAAATGTGAAAAACAAACGTAGCAAAAACTAGATAACTAATATTTTAATTGAGTTGCTATGATTTTTCAGCTTCCGAACCCTTTCAAATGATAAAAGAAAATTTTTTTATTTTATAGTTTCTAAAATAATCGACATATTTTTAATAAAATTCTTTTGAATTCAATGTTGCCCAAATTTTTCCATCTCAGGTTTTTTCCTAATTAAAATTAAATTTTTTTTATAATTATAATTTTGTTACCCAATTACAAGTTTCTTAGTTTTAAGTGCCTTATATTCGTTGCCTAAATGTTGAACTTTGTAAAAATGTTTATAGGAAATACCCTCAAGCTAGACACTTGAAATAACCATTTGGAGTGAAAATTCAGCGTCAAAAACCCACTCCAAATACACTGCGCACTCAGAGACTCGAATCTAAAGTTGATTCACTTAACCGGCCACTCAATTGAAAGGAGTTTCGGGCAATCAATAACAAATAAAACACGTAGCTACAACAAATTATGTAGTGGCTTAATTTTAGACACAAAAAATATAAAAACACGAACATGAAATTCTGACCGAGTTTCGAAGGCAACCAACCAAAGTACCTGAAACACCCGCACAATCCAAAACCACCCACCCACACAGGTGAGCACACATCAGTTGAGGCGACGCGATTGTTGTCCAGGTAACGTTCGCCATGAAAACTAAACGAACACCAAACGAAAATGAAAATAAAACGAAGCCAAAATAAAAGGAAACCCCCCATTGATGACATGTTCTGAAACTTCAAACTGTCTGAGGATACAAAAACGACGGACAGTCGACAAGTTGACAAGTTAACAACAAGATTATATCATAAGCATCTGGGAAAGTCCTGTAGGAGGAACTGGAAACTGGACCACGGCACAGACTCAGCGAGCTGAGAGTTGAATTCCATTTTGCTCCGACACGGCGACAGTTGAGCTCGACAATCGTTGGCACACTGGGGAACTGCATAGACATCGATACCGTGGCCGTTGTGCAACACAAGCTGGTGCAAAGAATTGTGTGAGTATGCACCCCTCAAAGTATGGGGCAGAGGGGAGAAAGAGGTGAAAGAGGGGAACAACAACATGCCGCATTCTCATATTTATAATGGATAAATAAATAAAGTAATATGCTGGCAATTAGTGCGAACCACGGCTGTAAGTAGAAGCAATGATTACAAAATACCCTGGAATATTGCATATAATAAAAGTACAACATTTAGTTACACTGGCAAAAATAATAGAGGTGTACATTAAATCCTAGTTAAGTGGTTAAAGGTTCCCTCCTTCCTTGAGTTCCAACAAAAAAGTTTCATATTAAGTGTCGATATATTATATTAAAAATACAATATGGCAAATGATGCGTTCAAAATGATTTTTATTAAAAAAAAAAAAATATAGTAAGTACTAATGAATTAGTTGTTAATCACTTTTAATTTTAATCAGTATAATTATTGTGATTATATTATATATATAATCCTTCAAATAAGTTCCTTATTTCCTTCTAGGCGATAATTTTTTTTTAGATAGATTGATAGATTATTATTTTTGTCAGTGTAAATCGGTGTTTATTCTACATGATATTCTATGATAGTCTCTTAATTGAGTTAAATTAAAATACAAACGCGATAATTGATGATTTTAAAATTGTTTATAATTATATTGCAAAAAAGAAAAAAAAATTAGATTCATCAAATGGGTTGTTATTATGGTATAAGAAGTGTTATTTCTACCAGTGTAAATATGTTTAATTTAAAGAATTTTACTTCTTACCATTCCCAATTATTCAAATAGCTTTTAGAACGCAATCTCAACAGAATAAATTGTAATTTTAGCCGCAATTAACGTGAATAAGTCATTTAAAATCGATGCATTGATTTTTCGTATTATAGAGTTGCCCTCTTTTGGGGCTGTTTGATTTGTCAAGCTTCGGCTTTTCAGTTGTAACTGATGAATCAGACCGAACATATTGTAACCGAGTTTGTCTACTGCCTTATTATCAGCGGTGGCAAGATGACCACGCCTGTTCTTTACTATTTACCCCCAAGTCCCCCTTGCCGTAGCATTCTGCTGCTGGCCAAAATGCTGGGATTGGAATTTGAGCTGAAGATCGTCAACATACTTGAGGGAGAGCAACTAAAACCGGACTTTGTGGCCATGAATCCTCAACACTGTCTGCCCACAATGAACGATGAGGGTCTGGTGCTTTGGGAAAGGTAAGAAATAATTAATTAAATTCTATATTTTATTATACACATATCCTTTACTTTCAGTCGTGCTATTCTCTCTTATCTGGTGGCTGCCTATGGCAAAAGTGATGAGCTCTATCCTACGGATATACGAGTTCGAGCTCTGGTTGATCAGCGTCTTCAGTTCGACCTGGGCACACTTTACCAGCGACTTACTGACTACTATGTGAGTATATTATATCATTTAGTGAATGTAATGAATTTAATTTATAGTAAAATTTGATATATAAATTTTGTTCAAAATATTATAATTTGAAATATTGATTAAAATTTTATTTTTTTAGATTTTTATTATGAATACTGATTAACAAGTTGTACAAAATTGCCAATATTTTTAATTAATTTTGATTTAACTTTCTTATAAATCCAATTCATATAATTAAAATTTTCATTCCTTACCAGTTCCCAACCATGTTTATTGGCGCTCCGCTGGACGAGGGCAAACGAGCCAGGTTAACAGAAGCCGTTGGCTGGTTGAATGCCATTTTGGAGGGGCGGGAATTTTCTGCTGCTGATCATTTTACCATTGCGGATTTATCCTTGCTGGTCACCGTCTCGCAGCTGGAAGCCTTTGGTCTTGAGTTGAAACCCTATAAACATGTTAGACAATGGCTAGAACGTTGCAAGGATCACATGGCTCCCTACGACTATGAGGAACTCAATGCCAGCAAAGCCATGTTGTTGGCCGACATGTTTAAGGCCAAAATGAACCTGACAGCTGAATCATAATTGGAATGAAGAATGTATTGCGAGTTACTTTGTATTTAATAAATATCAATTTATTGTTGTTATTTTACTTGTTTCAAAATATATTATAGACTGCTGCCTAAACAATAACTCGGAGGGCTTAAAAATGGGTTAGGGATGGAACAGGAATATCTAAAAAACAGTTATAATTTCTTTATTGATTTTAATGAATAATATCTTAAATTACATCAAATTAATGCAATTTTAAAAATATTGCTATAAGAAAAATATTTTTTTTTCTTTAATATTTCGGAGCTCTTAAACAGGAATGAAAAAAGTTTATATTCGCACAAGCAATCATTATTTGGTATCTGGAATAAAATTGTTATGATTCTCAAAGCAAAAAATAAAAAAGTGTACAAATCATTCTTAAAATTCAGTAGTGATTCTCATAGTTATGATAAAAAAAATATAGTCTCACCTATAAAATAAAACTACAAAAAATTTCAGGCAATAAAAATGTTTTATAAAAAGAGTTTTGTTAAAGAATCTTAAAAAGAAAAAATAATTTACCTTCTGTAATCGCATCAATTTAATATCTCATCAAAAAAGTTCAGTTTTGTTGCAAAGCTTTAGTTGAGTGAATAAAGGAGATATTTTAGTCTATCAAAATTAGTTATTAGCAAAGTTTCGTTGGCTGTCCAAAAGTCCTTTATCTTATGTAGGTGGAAATTAGAGAGTCGTTATCAATTTGTGGCATCCTTTTCACTGCCCAAACTGTTGGCTGACAATCGCCAATAGAAAGATGAAATCCATTTAAAAATAGCTGTGTCAAAGTCACGGGTTGCTGTTGTTGTTGTTGCCACAGGCATGGGCGTTGACAGAAACTAACGGATGGCGACACCTGGAGCTGAAGAAGGAGGAGGGGAGATCAGCTTGGTGGCAGCTTCATAAAAACCTCAACTTAATTTAATGATACGAAAAAAAGGTGAACTTTTTTAGGGTTGGGGCTGGTAAAAGGGAGAATAGAAGAGGAGTGGTCTCTTCATGGGGAATTCATGGCTATTTTTAAAGCACACAAAGAGGCGCAGAAGTGGCAAGAACCGAAAGGACATCGCGATGCTTGTCGCAGTTTCATTTTGGCCGCTGGAGATGGCGGCCGCTTTGTTATCCATCGTTTTGGTTTTGACCTGGTCAATGTTGGCCAACAGTCAGCAAGTAGCCAACAGCAAACAGTCGCCGCTTTGGTTGGGTAAGCGAATTCTCCATTCGTATTCCAAATATTTAACCAAGAATTACAAATAGCAGCCTAAAAATGCAATACCAAAGACTTAAATAAGTATAAATTAGAAAAAACTATATAATTTATTGATAATTTGCCGACAGTTAAACTATATAACATTCAACTTAAAATTTTGAATAAATAATATGTTTCTTATCTGTAATCTTTTTTTAAAGAATTTTGAAAGCTTAATAAAAATATTATGCAATAGTAGTAGGAAAAGTGGAAACAGTTTTTATTAAGAATCTGGTCGTTAAAAAATTTGAATTAAAAATAATATATAGTGAGCTCCGAGTGATTAAAATTGATACAAATATTGTTCGTCACGGAATTTTCTAAATTTTGCCTTGGAATATTTTATCCTAAGAAAAAATTTCCCGTATCTTGAATTCTTTTAAAGACACAAATTTCTATCATCAGTGCGGTTCTTCTAACTTGACCATCGAGCCGAGCTTAATGTCAATCTTGCAACGATAGAACCAGTTGAGAATTCTAAGGCGAAAAATTACAAAATAGCTGTAAAAGCTTATCTTGCCCTTGCTTACAATTGACAATAAACTTGAATTTGACTTTGCTTAACTTAGCTCTTTACAAAATAGAAAGGAGGCCAACTAACAAATAAACTCCATTATTAAATGGATTTTTATTAATGTATACATTTGTTATTTAGTATATATAGTTTGGTATTCCATTTCCTTTTCCAATTTAATTTATTTTTTCACATAATTGAAATGTTTTTGAATTTTTTATGCCACTTTATATTTTTTTTTTCCTCTTTTGTGTTGTTCTTAAAGTTGTCAATTTGTTAATAGGGTATTAATTTCACATTTACAGATTGTTCCTGCTTACATGCCAATGATAGAAATGCGACACAGTGGGGCAACCTTGCCATTAATGCCAGCCATACAGTGGGCGTCAAAAACAACTGCCTGATGATCTTTATTGGCGGCATGTCCGATGAGCTGGTCGCCTTTCAATTGCAGCAGCTGCAGTTGCGCCCCGGGTGAGTTGCAACACTTCCGGCCACAGTTGCCACTTTCCACCCGCTGTGCTCTAATCCGAATCTGAATCGATCTGAGATCTGGATCTGTGGCAGGTTGGCAGCTGCGCGACAGCCATCAAAATAAAAAGTGCAGCGAAAACTCTCGAGGAAATCGTGAAAATCGCGACTGCAATGCAAATGTAATTAAAATACCTCGTGAAGGCCAAAGCTGGTCGGTCAGTTTTTGGGGGGTCCATTTTGAGGGCTATTTATATTCATATTAATGGAAGACTCGCCCGCAAATTTGTGTCAATTTATGCGAAATTTGCAGCAATTTTAAAATAACCAAAAAAAAAAAAAAAAAAACACACGATATTTCGGAAAAAAAACGAAGAAATCAAAATCGATTTGTCAATAAAATTGTTGGCCAAAGGCGCCACAGATTTCAGTGGAGCTTGTGCAGAGCGTTGTGCCACAACGTTGGCCGCAATTGCTAAAAGTGTATCGGAAAAGTGAAAATTATAATAGTGCAAAATATTGAGTGAAGAATTCCCAGTGATCGAAATTTTCTCTGAAGAGCCAGGGAATTTCCTGTACATCGCCTGTCAATCACCACCGAATATTAAGTGACTTTTCTGTGACTTTTTCAGTATATTTCCTGTGAAAATCCTGTGAATCGCGAAGAAATCAAAAAAAAATTTAATTAAATTTTCTCTAAATGAGCTCTTAATTTCCTGTAAATCATATTTGAATTATTCTTGAATTTACCGTAAATGTCCTTTGAATCGCCAGGGAATCTTTAGTAAATTTTCTCTAAATTTCCTATAAATCCCCTGTGAAACGTCAGGGAATCGTGAGCAAATTTCCGGTAAATCCCCAGTGAATCGTTAGGGAGTCGCCAGCAAATTTCCTGTATATTTCCTGTGAATAAAAACGAATTATTCAAAATGTCTATGGATCCATCGGTGTCGTTGGAGGATCTGGAACGCGTGAGTGGACTCCGTGATTCTGTAATCCCAAATGTTAGTAACGTGTCCTTTAAATCTTCAGAGGCGTCGTCGCACCAGTTCAGCTAGGAAAGCCTCGCAGACACCGCAACCTCCGGCACATCTTTCCACTGACTCCGAGGCAATGGCCGTGATCAATGAAATCTTCAATCCTCGCCTGAAACTGCCAGAGAGCACGGGACATTATACGTTGCCGGAGGAGCTGAGTGCCAATGATCAAGTGTCGTCTAAGGATTTGGATATTGCCAAGTTGGCTGAGCTGAAGGAAGTAAGTTTTGAATAGCAATTGAAAGCGGAAGTTTTTCCTCATGGATTCGTAAAAGGTGTTTACACTGTTCGACACGGACTGTGATGGTCTGATATCGAAAGATGACCTGCGGTTCACCTACATGGCGCTTGGAAACGAACCCAATGAACAGCTTCTCGAGCAAATGATGCAGGAAGCTCACGAACCCTTGAACTATGAGTCATTTGTGCAGTTGATGTTTGGTCGCACACAGGAACTGGACCCGGAGGAGGTACTTCTAGAGGCCTGGAGCAAGTGGGATGATCACGGCACGGGCAAAATCGATGAGAGAAAGTTAGTCCTTGTCAGATTTTGTTTGGGACTTCATCTAATAATTTTATATGCAAATAGAATCTACGAGGAATTGATCAACTATGGCGACAAATTGACCGTCAGTGAGGCCAAAGAGGCTCTCAGTCACGCTCCAATGGCCAAGCCCAAGACTCTGGAGGAGCCCCCAATGATAGACTACCCTGCTTTCTGCCGGATGCTGGGTGGCATGCGTAAACGCAAAAATCCTTAGAATAACACCCAATGAAATAGTGTAAAAATTCGATATTTGTTCTTTTCCAATTGAAAATACTATTTTTGTCAGTCTCTTTATTTTTATTTAATTTTTGTATTTAAAAGTTGGTGAAAATTAATATTCATATGTCCTTTGAATTAATTTTTTTTTATTATTACACTTTTACAGTTCCTTCAATTCTTTTATTTTATTTAATAGTTCCCATGAATTTTGTCTTTTTTTGTTTGTTCTTGTTGTTTTGTAGAATTCATATAAAAATATTTTTATCATTGCATTTTTATTTCGAGAAGGAATATCTATTCTATCCTTATTTAGTTTACAAACTAAAGTGTAAAAATTCGAAGCTCGTACCTTTCCAATCTATAGTTTTATAGTTTTCCTGCCTTTTTATTTATATTTAATTTTTGTATTTAATAGTTTGTGTAAGATAATATTCCTATTTTCTATAAAATAAATTTTTTTTTTATAACCCACTTTAACACTTCAAATGTTTTTTTATAATTTAATAGTTTTCCAAGAGTTTTATCTATTTTTGTTGCGCCTAGTTGTTTTGTAGAATTCATCTTAAAATATTTTTATCATTGCATTTTAATTCCGAGTATAAATATTCTTTCTATCCATATTTAATCCGATTCAAAATAATTATTTTATCTAAACAGAATTTTCTGCATGGGAAATATGCTATTTAAGACCTTTCCATGAAAACTATGTGAACTTATTTATTTACATCCAACCAAAGACTATATATGAGATGGTAAATTTTATAGTCCTTGGTCTTACACATATTGAATCGAATCAATTGAATAACTTAATAAATTGGACATTGTAGTTGCATACGTATTTATGTTAACCTTAACGCCAACTTTTGTTAGACTTTTTATCAAAATAAATGATGAAGAACCAAGCAGCAATGCAATGCAAATGATATTCTTAATAGCAGCTCACTGATGAACTATTTTTAGGCTGACCAACGAGGCGGCCAAGCGACCAGCCCCAAAATGTATCGGCCAATAAATTTTCAACATCATTAGAATTTGGCCATTCTGCCATTTTGTCATTTGGCCATTTCGCAACATTTGATTAGCAATGCGCTCTGCATTCTTTTTTTTTCTATGTTTATATATTTTGTGATATGCAATTTGGTGACAGCTGCTTGGACACCGTCGAGGTCTTTCCGTATCTCCGGGAACCCGTCATCGAGAACTCGACACTGGCGGCATACACTTGGTGCCAGCACAGCAATCGAAGTGCCACGCCCATTTATAGTGCCGGGAGGCTGTTGGGACTGCGATTGAGTTTTCAAAAACCACCAGCAAAATCGGACAACTGGCAGTTGAATCTCACAGCGAGCTATCGATTCCTTAAACAAGGTGAGTAAGCAATTCCTGAGATCAGAGCAGGGATATTTCCCATTTATAGTATATTTCTAAACAGAAAAACCCTAACTGAGAATTACGTATGCTTTATTAACTGTAGTTTTCAGAATTTAATTTATTAAGATTTTAACTAATTAAATCCTATTGAAACTAGTTAGAATTCTAATTTGCATTACTTATTAAGTTAATTACAATTTTGTGGATTCTTTTCAACTATATGTTATAATTTTTAAAAAAAATTCTGAATGCACAAAATTCTTAATTTTGGTTGTGTGAATTTTACTACCAATTAAATTTTTGTTGGAATTTGTATCATCATACAACTGTTTTTGTTATATTTCTATTAAAAGATGAAGTAAGTAGTTTTTTTAAGTACGAAAATATAGCTAAGAATTTTCTCAACTTGTAAATAAGTTCTATATTTGAAGTTTAATTTTGATTTCTTACTTATTATTTATTTGGAACTTTTTCCAACCTGTAAATAAATTTTGTTTCTTGACTAAATATTTATATGGGATTTTTTCTAACCCGTTAAGAAATTCTATATTTTTAGTAGGAATTTTTTTCCTTGACTAAATACTTATTTAGGACTTTCATGGCTCATAACTGACCCAATTCATTGTAGAACTCTTCAGGACTGAGGGTCGCTTGGTGCCACACAGTTTCTGCGATTATTACTTCTTTGCCAGCACCTCGCTGGATGGCAATCTGGGGCAGGGATACTTTCATTCACCTCGATTTCCGGCCCATTATCCGGCGCACATCAAATGCACGTACAAGTTCATAGGACGACCCGACAGTCGAGTGGAGTTGCTCTTCGAGGAGCTGCAGTTGCCACCGGTGGTACATGGAGGATGTCAACTGGATGCAGTCACGATTTTCGATGCGGAATCGGCGCATATGAATGCGGTTATCGATGTCCTGTGCACGCCGTGTCCCACACGTCGCATTCTCAGCAGTGGTCCTGATCTCCTGCTGGAATTTAATGCCAGCTCCAATCGCACCGACAAAGGATTTCGTGGTAAATACAAATTTGTACCCAGTGAGCTGAAGCAAGTGGCGCCTATTTTGGAGGCAGCAAGTGTGGCATTAAAGTCAACACTGTCTTCGCCGGCCAAGGAAAATAGTTTGCAATTTATGACGGAAGCGAAAACTGCAAAGGATACGAAGGACATGAAGGACTTGAAGGACTCGAAGGATTCGCAGCCCGAACGCAAAAATCGTAAGTTGGCGCCCCATAAATTAGCCTTCGATTCAGTCGCATTCCCATTCCCAATCGAATTATGCTAATCATCGCGAATTGTCGGCAAACTTTGTCGACTTTTATGCCCTCTCCACCTTTCTTGCTCCTCTGACAGCTTCCGTCTGTGAACTATAAACGGATGTGGCCAATTGACTTGGTTTGGGGGTTGGAGCGGTTAAATGAAAATAGGTTAAATCGTTGTCTTAGTCTAGTCGAGTTGATTTTAGTCCTTAGTTGGTTTTGAGTTGGCGACAAGTTCAAATGTGGTGCTCCTTGGTGTTATTTGTGTTCTTGATGCTGAAGACAGCATCTATATCCTGCGCAGGACTTCCCACTGGCAGTGAGTTTATTGCAACATTTCTAGGATTAATTAAAAGACGTTAAGTCTGAATTATTAAACGCTACAGTTCCTACTGTTAATATCCCTAGTTCTCTATGTTCACCAAAAATATAATTCGAAATTGAAAAGAACTTAAAAGAAAAATTATAAGAAATATCAAAGGTAATCTAAGACAACTCTGCTAAAACGATTTGAAGACTTTTCTTGTTAAATAATATGAGTTAAATAATAGAAAATGAAAAACAAAAAATTAAATAAAATTGTATTTTTATGTGTCGACGCCAATCTGAATTAAACTATTAGTTTCCATCTCTATACTTTCTATATTATCTCATCTGCTTATTAATCGATTAAAATAAAGTTTTTCAAATAAGATAAAATTAAAAATGATTTTTAAATTAATAATTTTTATTTTGTTTTATTCTTGTATTAAGAACTTTAATTTTGTTTAGGGAATATTCTTAGTATTAGTAAAATGGTTGAGAAATTTGTTTTATTTGATTTTTATTCATTTAAATAATTTTTGTACCATCTTTATTATCATTTATATTTTGCGTTTTTTACAGAGCAAGTACAGGGTTACCTTTTTGATATCTGTGCGAATATGTAGACTAGAAACCTATTAGGGACTTCAACACAGTCCACAGAATGGCTAGAGAACCGCCATAAAGAACAAACTGCAGCAGCCGATGAAGTAATAAGTATCTGAGGAAACAGAATTGGTCTAAGATGTCCTGTTTAAAGGAAAGAAAGACTTACCGTGCTCTCACCCTCTGAGCCCGCTTAATACCCTCCAGACTGGGATCTTCCTTGCCCAGATAAATACGCATAGCACAGGTCGACCGATAGAAATAATCATCCCAGTCCAAGGCGCTCATATCGAACTGAAAAAGCTGTTGATCCTTTGGTGTTAGGGATTGCCAAATGTCCTCCGTGTTGTTGGTGTCAAAGTTCCAGGTGGATGCCCCGAAAAATGCCAAAATATACATAGCATTGTGGTATTTCTTGTAGACACTAACGGCTTGAGGCTTCTGACCTCTAAAGCGCAACACGACATCTATTAAGAAGCCGGGCACAAGGTGATACAAAAATGAGAGCACTTTGAAAACCCAAAAATTTGTAGTGCATTGAAGAAATGGTAACCACTTCATTTGCTCGAAAGGAAAGTCTTTGTTTCCCGCCGCCGATTTATCTCTGAATCCGCCCCAGGTCAACATATTTCTTTTCGAGGGAACATAGTTGTAAATGGGGGGAGGTGGTGGGAGAATTCCGTTCTTCTTGCGGGTGGTACTTTCCTCTGCGGTACGCCAGGCAAGTGCCAACAACAAATTGACACAGTAATCAATGGGTAAAATGTTTGCATTCGCATCGGTATTCAACGGAGTTATTCTTAAATATCCAAGCGCAGTAGCGTATAGAAGAACCGAGGGACCATACATATTGTCAATCCATCCCTCAACGGGCTCTTTGTAGCTGGCAACAACTGAAATGACGATACAGCAAATGATGGTTAACAGAACAAGGGGAAAAGGTGTAGAAAAGTAGGGAGTAAGGATGTTAAGGAGTTAAGGGAGGATCTTTACGAGGTAAAAGTCTAGTGAAGAAATTCATTTCATGCCCCGAAATTTCTGATATAAAATTTTGTGACAAACATTATTCAAATTAATAAATAAATTTAAAACAAGTCCAGTATACACTCGGGCACGGTCGACAGTAGAATACCCTGTGCCCAGGTAAAGTTGATTTTGAACCGATTTTTCCTATGGCAGCTATCTGATATAGGAAACCGATCTGAACCAAATTTGGCCAGGATGAAGAAAACCAAGTTAAATGCATATTCTATCAGTTTGGTTAAGATATGTCAAAAAACAAAAAAACTTTTTATACTAAAACTTAATTTTCGACTGAGCGTCTCTATGGTAGCTTTACGATACAGTGGTCCAACTTGAACCAAATTTAGGCAGGATGTATAATACCAGTGCAGATGCATATACTCTAAGCTTGGTTCAGATATCTCAATAAACAAAAGATTTTTTCATAATAAAACTTAATTTTCGACGTATCGTTCCCATGGTAGCTATATAATATATTGGTCCGATCAAAAAAAAAATAAATAAATTTGGTCTGCGCACGGTTTGATGAAAGGATATAAGTAAAAGTTAAGGAAGTAGATTGGAAACGAATAATGTTGACTTACTAATGCCAGGTCGGTAGACGCACAAGGGTAAGTCCCCCGCCTCCCGCTGCAGGACCTGTTCCGCCAGAGCCTTGGTGTAGGTGTATGTGTTGGGATACTTGCCAACCAACGATGGCGACAGGCCATCCAGCAACTCATCGCCCAGGATCTCTCTCATGGCCAAGACCTTATCGACACTGCAGGTCAAATGTTCCGGATAGAAATCTTCCTTGATGTGATCAGTGATGCAATTGGAGAAGGCCGTCGACACATGAACGAATGCCTCCAGCCGAGTCATCTCCCTGGCCAGCTTCAGCATGAGGCGAGCGGCTCGAGTGTTGATGTCCAGTGCCAGATGCAGTGGCTCCGTGAAGCGGACAGTTGCCGCTCCATGCAGCACCACCTGCACCTCCTTGGCCAGCAACTCCCTGTCGCCATTGCTGATGCCCAGATCCGGCTCCACGCAGTCTCCTGATATGGGCACTATTTTCATTAAGCTCTCGGGTTTCAACTTGAGTACTTCACTGAAAACCTTTTTGAAAGAAGATTAGAATGTTTTAAGCTGAAGATCCTTTCACTTACGACATCCTCATTCCAGGCGGCAATGCGATCCTGCACATCCTTACCCTTCTTAGACCTAATAAGTACATAGATCCGTTTCACATCCGTCGAACGGAGCAGCTTCTCAATGGTCACTGTGAAACGCAAATGCGTCGAATTATTCACTCAGATAAATTTAATTCATTTAGGGCACTTAAAATTTAAAAAAATTCTATACTTATTGTCGCGTTTTTAAAAATATTCGAGCACCATAAAAAAATTAAGGCAATAGTTCAGAAAGTACCTTATAAATTTAATTATATTTATAGAAAAATTATAAGACATAAATTGATCTTCACTTAAAGGATCCTCTCTTTGATATTTGTTTCTTAGTCCTTTATTTTGAAAATAGGCACTTTTATATTACTAACTTCACTTTTAAAATCCTGTTTATATAGTTGCTCTACCTTTTCCTAAAAATCCACTGCCGCCGGTTATGAATATTGTTTTGTTTTTAAAAAATCCTTGCAGTGGTGTTGCCATTTTTTAGTCGAATATTCGTATCCTTATTCATATACACCCAAAGAGTTCACAATTTATAAATCCAAACAAAGTCGCGACTGCTGCTTCACTGAGAGAAGATCAGAATCCGTTGTCGCTTTTTATACCGAAAATAACGACAAATTTAATAATTTTAAGACGAACTTTGTACCAAAAACAATCGCACATAAGTATCTAGAATTCAAGCCAGGCTATTGACGCACTATCCGTTGTTAGCCAAGATTCGTCTGTCAGTTTCTGTACTCAAATATATATTGGTGAATCTGAAAGTGGAACTTGGAGTTCATAGCTTTACGACTTTTCACGCCAAGTAGAATGTTTGTAAACCTCAGAGTTCGTTACATCAAATGGGGCTAATTGATTATTTGGCTAATTAAAAAACTTAGTTGCTCATTGAAAAGGGCTAAGTGCACACACAGAAAATGTATAAAGATTCCAAAATGAAAACAAAATAAATTTAGCAGAATTTACTTCTAATCCAAAATTATAAACAACGCATGTATAATTTTCGAAATTTTAGTGCCGTCTAGACATTTCATTATAACTTGTACTTTGTCTTTTGAAATTTTTTCACTCACTCCAATTTTCCTAGTTTTTAATTTTTTTTTCCTGCTTAGGTTTATTTGTGTGCGTTTGTTGTTATAAATATATATACAATATATATGATTGTAAGGTATATTTTTATTGTTTATACCATTTTTTAAGAAGTTATCGAATTTAATATAATTCCATCACATTATCAGCATTGGAAATTATCACACTAATAAAGATTATTTCAATGACCTCTCTTTACATATTAATATCGATTATATTTATTGTTAATATCGCACAATTTTTATTTTAATTAAGAAAACCACTAACAAAAAGTTAATAATAAAAAAATTTAACAATATATATTTTAAAAATTAAATATCACTTATCACTTGTATTACATTACATAGGCCACAATCTATATATTAGTTTAATTTTTTTTTGTTTCATTTAATAAACTCGTACCTCTTATGCTTTTCACATATTTTTTTCCTGTTCAATTTTCAACGCATTAAAAATTCAAAAATATCCGCATTCAAATATAGTGCATAGACTGGATAAGGCTTAAGGATTTTGGATTCTAGCGATGCCTGTATCCATTTAACATTTAGATGGCGACAGCTGCGACGGTAGAGGGGTCTATAATGAAAGCATAGATTTCATTAAGTTAAAACATTTTAATTTATTCTGAATTTAAAATGAACACTTAATAGTTTATTTTGAGGGAATATACGCACCTCAGATGCTGCAAATCCTGCAAAATGTAATGTTCAGGGCTATGGAATGCCAAATTTGCCTTTTGTGTATTCGTTGTCAATGTGCCACCATGTTGCACAAACTCATTCATTTGCTTGGGCTCGTCTGCACCAACTCCAAAATGTGCCACAAGTCCACTGAATAATTGACTTTTCTCGCTCTTAATGCTTTCTTTCTTAATTTCTGGGGATTTTCTTGTTTCATCTGAGTTTTCAACCTTTATATTCGTTGCTGGTATTTTGGGTGTGAAGAAATCTTTCAGTTTTCCTTGTGATGTCCCCAGTTTCGTCTTTTTCTGTGCACTGCAACTTGTGGAAGGTGCATCCATCTCATTGTCAGATTCATTCTTGGACAGTCTTTGTTTCTTTCTGCTGCTCGTTTGAGCCACTTTAGGTGCTTTGCCCTTTTGCGGTGTCTTTTCCAGCTTCGTTTTCAATTCGTTATCATTCTCGGTCTGGTCACAGTTGGCCAGTAACAAGTCCACGTTTACATTTTTCTTGGAGGCCGCATAGAGCTGCTCCAGATGTTCCAGATCATTAGCCTCCATTGCAGTCTTGTCGCTTCGCAGTCGCGTTATGCGTGGAAAGCGAATGGAAATTCCTCCGGCTGTATGTGCCTCCGACTGTGTGAACTCGGCACCTGTGATCTCCCAAACGGGCATCTTCTCCGGCGACTTGGCCAGCACATCGGGTATCAGTGCCTTTTTACAGAGTAACCATGAGGGAATTTTGTTTGAATCGGCACGTTCAGTTAGCTTCATCAGGGATTCATGTATCTCATCATTGGTGGCATCGTCTAGGCCAGAGTGCACCTTTGTGACTGTCTTCCAGAGATGATCACGTGCATCGTAGCAGCCCATGAGAAAGATACTGAGCACACCGCCTTTCTTTCCGGATCCATACCAAGCACCCAGCACAATCAAATCAGCCGTGTCTGCCATTTTGCCACCAAAGAGATAATCCTTCTTCACCTTAAGCCAGTTGCGTTTACCAGGCTGATAGGTTCCTGTGGGACTCTTCAGCACAACGCCTTCGAGATTGGCCTGCAGCACCTTGGCCGTCATCATGGCCAACTCCTGTTTGGTCTTTAGAAACTGCGACTCTGACAACTGCACATGCGATTTGATGGGTTGAATGTTCTGCTCAAGAATCTCACGACGTTTGCAAAAAGAACTGAAAAGCAAATACCGAAAATAGGAGTTATAAAAGCAAACTAACATGGATTAGACCAACAATGCTAATGTCGAAATAGGTCTTGAATTTATAGTATTTACAATTTTAATCATAATTTCGTATTTGTTAGCAAAAAATTAAAAATTTATTGCATAAATGAAACTAAGTTTGTATTTTTACTTTAGTAATTAAAAATAAGTGTTAGATTTTACTGCTTATCTGTTCTTATTATTTTAAAAAATTTAATTAGGATATTAAACAGGTATAACAATTTTTTATTTTTGGAATTTCTTTAAATTGTTTTCGCATTTTAATTTTATACTTATTTGGGTTAACTTTTGTAATGGATATTCCCCCAAAAATCATAAAATTTTTCCATTTTGGTAACAAAGCAACTTCTTTAAAAGATTTTTTAATTTAACTCTTGTTATTGATTTTTAAATATTTTGATAGTTTATAAGACAAAAGTTGAAGAAATAAATAATAATGTGACTAAAAATCAATTTTGAATAAAAAATTTAGTTCAATAAAATTACAACTATATTTCAATAATTAAAAATAGTTAAACAAAATTAGGAATGTTTTTTTTTATTGGATTAGTTTCATACTCACAGCTGGGTGAGATCCTCGCCATCGTAGAGCAGGCAATCAAAGACAAAGAGACAGACGGAGGCATTGGCGAAAGTATGCTTCTTGTGGGCACCCAGAGTGCCAAAAGGCAGCAATGCTCCCGTTTCGGTGTCCACGAGAATGATTTCCGAATCCAGTATCATGTCATCTGCACCGGGAAAGGCCCGTGGTATGAAATCCTTGAGCTGTTTAATTTTGTGATCCATGACAGGCTTTAGATTTCGACTGAAGAACTTAAATTCAGCACCCTGTTTATGTATTTGCACACGCTCGCCATCATATTTGATTTCACTGTACAAGCCACCGGGATTCTTCTTGAAGGCATCCTCAACGGATTTGCAGGCATTGGCCAACATGGGCGAAACAGGTGTCATCACCTGAATTCCGCTAGTTGCCACCTTCGTCTTTTTGCCAACTGTATTCACTGCAGGAAAGGATGTAGCCTTGCCAGCAAATGCATTCACAATTGCCGTCAGATCACGGGAAGACTGATAAGCCGGATAGGGTTGAGGTCCAAATGCATCCAAAATATGCCTGGCTCTTGCATTGATCCGCAGATCCTGTTTAATCAGTCTGATAAACGTGCGGAGATCCAAATCTGTTGCCTGTCTACAAAGATCCCGCAGCACCTCCGTCTGCTCATCCTCCTTGGTGCGTTTCTCCAGCTCTCCCAGAAAGTGCTCCACTTCATGCAAATAGAGTTTGCTCTCTATCTGCGGTTTCAGTTTACTGGAGGCGGCAAAGTGTTTGCGGAGTGTCTCAGAAATGTCACCATCTAGAAGAAAGTCCGATATTAAAGAGTTATAAAATGATATACAGGAAAGTGTGCCGTCCGGGTAAAAAAGGAATATATATTTTTTTAAGAATTTTATAAAATTTAAGTGTAGAATGAATTAAAATGCCAAATAATGATTAAAATGACATTCCGCTTGAAATCGGTCTTGTTTTGGTAAAGTTATGAGAAATCAAAGTTTTCGAAAATTGGCTTAACATCGAAAAATCATCAAATTTTCTAGATAATAAAAATTTAAATGCAGAATCAATTAATAGAGGCTAAATCATGCTCAAAATGATATTCCGCTTGAAAATCGGTCTAGTTTTGGTAAAGTTATGAGGGATCAAAGTTTTCGAAAAAATGTCAAGGGGTATGTATGGAAAATTGGATGATAGATGGCTTAGTATCGAAAAAATATCAAATTTTCTAGAAATTAAAAATTTAAATGCAGAATCAATTCAGAGGCGAAATCATGCTCAAAATGATATTCCGTTTGAAAATCGGTTAAGTTTTGATTAAGTTATGACATTTGGAAGTTGGACAACCCTTTGATCTAGCAACTTTACCACAACCGTACCGGTACAATCGCTTCGGTATTCGGTTTTTGATAGTGAATTTTCATTTGGTTGCGGTTTCAGTATTCAAATTAAAAATAAGTTGATTTTTAATTGTATCAATATTGAAATATTTTGATTTAAAACGATTTTGAAAATACTTTAAAATGACTCATACAAATTCACATTACACTAGTGATGAAATATAATTTGGTTCTTTTAGATAAAATTGGAAATCTCAAAAAAACTTGCTTGGCGCTATTTGATATTATTAAGTGACAACGTTAAAAGTAGCTCACCCTGTTCCAAATCCAGATGCATCTCCTGTTGATTCTGTTGCAAAATGCGTGCAAATAACTTAATTAACGCCTTGTTCTGCAAATTGTAGACACGTTGTGTGGCACCGGGAATGAGGAATTGCACCCACTGTAAGGTGTCTCCCTCAAAGCCCTTGCCGTTGGAGCCCTTCCTGAAAAAGTGCTCCAGTTTCTCCACCTTCTTCAGGTAACTCGACTCGGCCGCAATTTCATCACAAATGCTTCGAAACGTGTCCAGTTTGTTGTCATCATTTTTCAACTGTTTGCTGCTCATTTTCCTGCCCCAGACTCGATTTATATGCCACACACGAATATTGCTTGCCAATTTAAGCATAAATTATATTAAATTCAAATATCTACAATTATTTATTTACAATCTTTCTGAACACTGCAGAAATATGTTCAATTCGTGCGTCAACAATTCTTTCAAGTTAGAGCTGTTGGGGTTGTTAGGGTTGCTCATAAAATATCGATATATCGATATAAATATTTTTGTGCAAGTCTTTTTTATAATTTGTTTTGGTTTTGTCTGAATTTTTACTTATTGCTCTTTGATATCGACAAAGATAATGGAGATGGTGGGGGTTGGGGGTTTTGGTCATTCCAAAATTATTATTTATATTAATGCATTTATTGTTTGAGTCGTATATACCAGAATTTAAAAACATGTTTCATTGTGTTAAAATAATTGTTTGGCAATAGCTTTTTAATCCCCAACACTCCCCACATAATCCCCCACATGCCTAACCGCTCCAAAAAACTCCGTTAGATACTATTTAAATTTATTGCACAATTGTTTAAAATTATTTTTTAATTTTATCAAATAAACCAAAAATAAATTATTTTTTTGATGTGTGGATATCTTGTTCTTGCAGTTGATTTTGATGTCTTCGCATCCCCAACTCCCCAACCACCCAACACTGCCACCCCCAACACTTTTGGATACTACTTTTGTTGTTAATTATAATTGTATTATTTTTAAAATTAATTTACTTATTGTATCAATTATATCAATAAAAAATCGTTTTAAATTTATTGAAACCCAGTTCTTGCAATCGATGCTTGTGTCACTGCACCTCCCATATCCCCAATCTCTACAACACCACTATCCTCCAACACCGTTGGATAATATTATTTATTTTTCCACTATATAAAAATGCATTTATATTTCGTAGCAAATACATCAACAATACTGAACAACTTTATTTATATGTAAAAACCACTTTCCGGCAACCGGTTTTTGCGGTCACCGACCTATACCACCCAGGCCCCCACCGACCCCCAATTAAATATTAGTTTATTGTTATTGTTATTAATTGTATTTAATTTAATAGATTCTATTTTTAAATGTTTCGTGAAATATCGAAATGTTGCGATAGTTGGCATGACGCGTTTCCCAACACTACATATGGTATGGCGTGTTTTGAAGCACTGTTTTGTTTCTCATGTTGCGTCCGACCAATTCTCAACTAGTTCTAGCTCCCCATTAATGTAGTGGAGCTCGTTTTTCTGTTAAAGTTATCGCTTCTCGGCCTTTTGGCTAAGATCAAAGTGTATTTGAGGCGATTCTTTTGACGTGACATTATTGTCCAAAGTGTGGATTTCAATTATTTTACTAATAATTGACTAATTCAATTATTTTATCCACTTGTGTGTTTGCTTGTTTCTTTGAGTGCTTGTGTGTTTGTGTGTGTGCTGACTGTGAGTGTGGGCGAGTGTTTTGACTTGACAGTGTGTTGTCCTTGTGGGTCTTGTCAAAGCGACTTTATTGTTTACTTTTTTTATTTATTTATTCACTTGTGTGTGTCTGTGTGCGTGTGCGTGCTCTGGATTTGTTTGCAATGGACACGTACAAATTTGTTTATCCGTTTGTTGGGAAGCACGAGTGCCCCCTGTGCCTGGCCAGGGACTCTAGGGGCAATATCATCAAGGGGGAATATGGCAGATACCTGGCAGCCAACCAGCACTTGACCCGGATTCATCCGACGGTCACGGTACGCTGGTTCTGCCGGGTCTGCGATATTGAGTGTAAGGGAATGCGGGTGCTCAAGCACCACGTCAAAAAAGAGCACCCGCATGTCGAAGTTGACGACAACGACATGCTGCGCATTCCCCGACCCCGGGCTTCTCGAGGCAGTCTCGGTGCCGAATTCAACCGGTCCGGAACTGCTGATAGAAGCCTCCCCCTTGCCCCTAGAGTCCCCACCTCATCCGCTGCCCCCACAGCCGCCAGAACCACACGAGCTGCGGTTGCACGCAGCGCCCTTGCCCCTGCCCCTGTCCCTGTCCCTGCCCCTGTCCCGATCCGCACCACCAGAGCCCCACTAGCAAGGCCCGCAGGAAGCATTGCCGTAGCAAGGAGGACACGGGCTGCCGTGGCTGCCCCGAGCGGATGTGTCACTGCGTCAACTGTCGCCAGCAGCCTCGGCGCTGCCACCACCACCACGGCGACGACGGCAGTGACAACAACCTCGCGCCTTAGCGCAGCTGCAGCCACTGGCAGTCCTGCAACCGCCACCACCGCATCCTCCTTGCCCAGCAGCCCACCAGCTGGCACAACAAATACGGCACATGCCCTGTGGGGCGCATGGCCGACGTCATCGGGGGCGACCACACTGACCACCAACACGCTGAGTCAGTCCTCAGGTGGCTCGCCCACGATGACGCCGGCCATTGCTGTCGACCGGAGGAGGTCGACAAACCCGTCCCCTCTGCCCCAAGTTGCAGAACCCAACACCACCGAGACGCGCAATCAGTCGCCAACCACAGTGACAGCGACCCGCCGTCCACCTTCATCCCCACCAGCCGAGTCGCCGCCGGCGCCGCAGGCGACAGCTCGGAGGACGACGCCCGCCCGGACGGCGCCCGCCCGGACGACACCTGAGCCGGCGGCTGAAATCGCCGCCCCGGCTGTTGAGGATGAATGGCGCATTGTGCGACGAGGACGACGGAGGACTAGCTTCACTGTGGTATCGCCAACAACTGCGGCTGAAAGCGTGTCGGCAACTGTGGCACGTGCCTCGCCACCGAGGCGGACACTGATGACTGATAGACCGATCCAGAGCCAGGGAAGGATCCGCACTGGGGCGATCAGCTCGTCAGGAGGCGCGAGAAGAGACTCGCTAGTTGACAGGGCCAATCGAGTCACAAATGCAGGTGATCTCGGTGCACTTGCGGCCGAACTAGCGGGTCTCTTTCAGGGCGCCTCACGTCCGCAAAGCGAGCGCACGGGGCCACCACGAGGCAGAGGAGAGGGCAATGGAGGCGCAAACCGTCCCCGTGGGCGGATCGAGGAGGCCTCCCGGATACAAAAGTTGTATCGGGAGAAGAGACCCCGAGCGATGCAGCAGGTGTTGGCAGGTCCATCACCTCACTGCGAGGTGAGCCAGGAGGCTACCTACAATTACTTCCTCGGGGTCTACAGCCACTCAAATGCGGAGCTGGTGGAGCCATTTGAGTGGCCGAGTTGGGATGGGGAACGTGAGGCGGTGATTGGTGAAGCATTGATGCGGCCTTTCACGCCTGAGGAGGTGAACACGCGTCTGAAGCGCACACACAATTCTGCGCCTGGCCCAGACGGAGTCACCTACTCAGACGTGAAACGCGTGGATCCTGGCTGCAAGACCATCACCGCCGTGTTTAATGCATGTCTTCGGGCGAAGTCCGTACCTGAGTCGTGGAAACAGTCGAACACCGTTCTCGTCCACAAAAAGGGCGATAAGAATGATCTCAGCAACTGGCGGCCGCTGGCACTTGGTGACTCTGTCCCCAAGCTGTTTGCGGCCGTTGTTGCGGATCGTCTTATGGCCTTTTCTGTGAACGGGAACCGCCTGAGTCATCCTCAGAAGGGTTTCCTGAGGCACGAGGGCTGTCATGAGCACAACTTCCTGCTCGGCCAAATCCTGGAGGACAGCCGGCGGGGGGGAAGAGACCTGGTGCTTGGTTGGTTAGATCTAACCAATGCATTCGGCTCCATCCCCCACCGGGTCATCCAGGATGCGGTGGCTGGCATGGGTGTGCCCAGGGCAGCCCAAGTGCTCCTCGAGTCGATGACTACAGGCTCCACGACAAGGGTGCGGACTAGCTCGGGATACACGGACCCCATCCCACTCAACGCCGGAGTAAAACAGGGCTGTCCGGCGAGCCCAATTATTTTTAATTTTGCCATGGAGCGTATCCTGCGCGACATCGAGCAACAATCGGCAGGATACGCTCTCCACGGCACGATGCATCGGGCGCTGGCATACGCCGATGACATCGTGCTGGTGGCGGCGTCTCAGGAGGAAATGGCCCACCTCCTGAGAGTGGCTGAAGATGCGGCGCGAAGAGCGGGGCTCAAGTTCAACCCGGGGAAGTGCGCCACGCTACACTTAAGCGGCAAGGCCGCAAGGCGCACGGCTCTCCAGACCCAGTTCGGATTGAGAGAGGGGCCTCTCAAGACAATGGGTGCTGGAGACGCCTACGAATACCTGGGCATCCCCATCGGGTTGGACGTAGACCAAACCCCATTGGACTCGGTCGAGAGCATGGTGAACGACGCCAACAAAATCGACGATTCGCTGCTGGCCCCATGGCAGAAAATCGATGCGTTGCGGACGTTCATCATGCCTCGGCTCGAGTTCATCCTAAGAGGGGGTTTGGTCAAAAGGGCCCCGCTGGCCTTCCTCGACAAAACCGTCAAGAGGCTGGTGAAGAAATGGATGTGCCTGCCTCAGCGGGCGAGCGCTGAAGTCGTCTTTCTTCCCTCGTGGAGAGGAGGTGCGGGCATTCTCCCTACAGCGGACCTGGCAGACATCCTGACCATCTCGCATGCGTTCAGGATGTTAACGTGCAAAGACGCACGAGTCGCGCACACTGCCAGAGAGTCGCTGAGGGAGAATGTCAAGTGTCGCACTAAAGACGAGCCAACGCTGGGGCAGATCGCAGAGTACCTCTCTGGCTCCTTTGAAGGCCCATTTGGGAAGGACAGAGGGGGAAATCCAGGCTTCTGGACGGATGTCAGGAAGGCATCACGGCGTCAGGCGTCGCATCTGGGGCTGGCGTGGAGGGCCGTTCCAGGCAGTGGGGACCTTGCCCTGGAGTGTCGAGGCAAAGGTTCAAGGCGAGTCAAGATGAGAGCGAGTACTCGCAGCCACGTCATCCGTCTACTAAGACAAGCTGCGCAGTACTCGTACCTCGATGCGTTGACCGCCAAGCCCGACCAGGGAAAGGTCTTTCAGCTGTCTGGAGGTTCGGCGGCCAGCAATGCCTTCGTGAGGGACGGCAAATTCACTCGCTTCGCCGAATGGCGATTTATTCACCGAGCGAGGCTAGGGGTTCTCCCTGTCAACGGCGCCATGCGCTGGAGGGATGGCGACAAGAGGTGCCGAGTTTGCGGGTATGCGAGCGAGACCATCCCGCACGTGCTGTGCCACTGCATGCCGCACTCAGCGGCCATGCAGCTGCGGCACAACGCGATCGCTGCCCGCATCTCGAAGGCCGCGAAGGTCAGGGGAACCCTTAGGGAGAATTGCCGGGTGGAGGGCGTTGCTGGCGAACTGGAAGCCCTGCGACCGGACATCGTGTGGCGGGATGAGGCCACAAAAAGAATCATCATCGTGGATGTCACGGTCCCATTTGAGAACGGCTCCGGAGCCCTAGACGCAGCTAGAGCGGCGAAGACGGAAAAATACCGTCCTCTAGCTGAGGAGCTTCGGAGGCAGGGTTACAGGGTCCACGTCGACGCAATTGTGGTGGGAGCCCTGGGCACGTGGGACCCGATTAACGAGAGGGTCCTGAAGCTACTCCACGTGCCCAGGAGATATGCCTCGCTGATGAGGCGTTTGATCGTGTCGGAGACGGTGCACTGGTCGCGAGATATCTACGTCGAGCACGTCTCCGGCACTAGACAGTATAGCCTCCCATAGGCTACAACTTGACGACCGATGACGGAATTTTTTAAACCTCTTTTGACTGCTGCGGCAATGCCCAGCTATTTATTATTTATTCAAATAGTTTAAGATTTAGCATAAGTCTATGTTATATGTACGTGCTGCCCACACACCCCGGGAGACTCTTAGTCTTCCGGGGCAGTTGTCTTTTAATGTCATCAATGTTTATCTGTTCTTATCAGCTTAACATCTGATAGTTTCTCCATTGGAGAACAACAAATGTTAAACTGATTTTTGGAAATAGACGGAGTGCTAGGAGCTTGCTCCACCTCTGTCGCGGGTTGGCCCGGTATTGCAGTACCGCCGGGATTCGGCCCAACTAAATAATAAATAAAAAAAAACTAGAATAAGTTTACATTTAACTTAAATCTGACTACCAATTAAATTTGGATTCATACCTAACTTGTAGTGTGTCGGAGTAGGGGTCAAGAAAATTGAATGCCACTGTGGGAAATCTTCAAACATTCATAACTTTGTGAAAACTCAACCGATTTCCATGCGGAATGTCTTTTTTAAAATAATTTGGTCTCATTATTAACTTTGCATTTAAACTTTATTTATTTTGTCAAAAGAAAAAAAAAATTTTTCCCGTCCATTACCTAATACCCCACCCTTTGACTTTTTCGGAGAATTTAGTCTTCAAAAATTTTAGATTTGAAAATTGTCGTTTTGTTTAAGATTCCGCCCACGAATTTATTTTTAATGTTAAAAAAGAAAAAAGAAATATTTTATTTCCCCAACACAAGGTTTGACCCGTGTTTAAAGTTATTCAGTGGAAGAAGCAAAAGTTGTAAAATTTTAATTTTTTCACTGCTTTGACTATTTACAAATGTTTAATATTATTGGTTGCTTTTGTATCAATTATGAAAAGAAACAAAAAACACAGAAATGCACAACTAAACAAAGATAGCGACAAATCGAAAAGTATGACAGCAAAAGGGAAATACGATAATCAGAAATTGCGGGCGTCAGAGCGAGACAAAACATTTCATAGTAGAGATGGAAACGGGTCATTTCGGGAATCGTGTCTCCCGGGCGTCTTCCAAATACAACTATTGTTTTTATCATTTACGCATCTCTTAGTTATTAGAAGTAAATTAGTTTTTCAATTAAGAAAATCAAAATAATCATTGTATTTTTTCTGACCCGGGTCTCAATAAAAAAGTCCCGTGCCCATCTCTATCTCATAGTCTATTTACAAATTGATCTATTAAAGACAGCAAAAAAAAAAAATGAGCGCTCTCTGAGTATAATGGCAGCTGCAGTCAAAGCAGCAGCAGATGTTCGACTTCGGAAAATTACAGTTCTGCCGCCATGCACAAAATCCACCTTAAAACAACCACCAATAACAACACAGTCGAACAAATGTGTGAGAGCAAAAACAGCCGAACTCTCGCATTGCGAGAGAACAAGCCGCCGATCGTGTCATTTATACAATGCACATACTCTCTCACTCTCTCTCTCTCTATGCGTATGTGCAAGGTGAATTTACAAAATTCACCTCGCGTGTGACTGCGACGCGGCGTCGGCAGAACTACATTGTCGAAGTATACTGCAGAAAGAGCAAAGAGTCGACTGCGATTTCAGTCGAAGCGCAACTTGCTAGAAGTGCAGACGTCAAACTGTTGCTGTTCGCATTTTTCGATTTCGACTGCGACATTTTTTTTATTAAACACTTCGCTTGTAATATTTTTTTTTTAAGTTCTAAGTTACATATATTTTTTTGTATTCAACTTTTCGTAGTTGTAGTATTAGTTTTAATAAAAAATGCATATGTTCTCGTCCACTTTCAGTTCAAATTGGACAAATTTTTCATTTGTTAAGTATCTATAAAAAAAGACGGACCAACTTTAAACTGACATAACTTTATCAACAAATCAAAGATTCTTAAAGCCAAACATTTTTGAATATGGCTTGGGTTGTACATTCATATTGAATTCAAAATTAATAATTTTAAAAATAATTTTTTTATTTGCATAAGTTTTTAAAAGTTCGACCGATTTTTTAATGAAATTTAACTTTGATTGTGGCTTGAGCTCTACATTCAGTCTGCATTCATATTTAATTATTTATTTTAATAATAATGAAATTATTAACACTCTGATCGCTGCCAGAGCTAGATAGTTAATTTAGTTAGTTTAATAATTTTGTCATAGAGAACGGGACGACTTTTCATTGGTCGCTGATGCATAAATTTATCAACAATCGACCGATTTTCAAAATAAATTTAATTTTGATTAAGGACTGGGCTCTGCATTTATAAAATTTATTTAATAAACAAAAAAAAATTATTTTTATTGACATCCCAATTTTTATTTTAACAATTCCGTAAACAGTTCTGTTGACCACGTCGTACAATGCGGCATTCATGCTCCAAAGTTGGGACAGCAGTTTTAGTTGCCGGTTCAGGTGTCTTCATTACGGGCGTCGTCATCTGATCAGTCGCCTGCGACGACTGGTGGGGATGAAGGTGGACGTTGGGTCGGAGTCACCGTGGTTGACGACTGATTGCGTGTCTCGATGGTGTTGGATGCGGGAACTTGGGGCAGAGTGGATGGATTTGTCGACCTTCTCCGGTCGACTGCAACGGCCACTTGGGATGGTCAGCGTGCCCCATGGGGCATGTGCCGCATTTGTTGTGTCAGCTGGTGGACTGCTGGACAAGGATGATGCAGTGATGGCGGTTGCAGGACTGCCAGTGGCTGCAACTGCGCTAAGGCGCGAGGTTGTTGCCACTGCCGTCGTCGCCGTGGTGATGGCGGCAGCAACGAGGCTGCTGGTGCTGCTTATTATCACCTGACACAGCGTCCGGGGTGCCAGCAGGAATTGAGACGATTGAAGCCAAAAATAATGGAACTGGCACAGCGTCCGGGGTGCCAGCAGGATTGAGACGATTGAAGCCCAAAAGTAATGGAAAGTGGCGCTTCCGCTCGGGGCAGCTCGTGTCCTCCTTGCTACGGCAATGGTTCTGTGGAGTTTGTTGAGTTCTGGTTTGTTTGTTGAGTTCTGGCGGATCGGGGCAGGAGCAGGGGCAAGGGCGTTGCGTGCTGCCGCAGCACGTGTGCTTCTGGCGGCTGTGGGGACTCTAGGGGCAAGGGGGAGACTTCTGTCAGCAGTTCCGGACCGGTTGAATTCGGCAGCGAGACTGCATCGAGAAGCCCGGAGTCGGGGAATGCGTACAATGTCGTTGTCATCGATTTCTACATGCGGCTGCGCTTCAGACGCGTGTTTACCTCCTCAGGCGTGAAAGGCCGCATCAATGCTTCACCAATCACCGCCTCACGTTCCCCATCCCAACTCGGCCACTCAAATGGCTCCACCAGCTCCGCTTTTGAGTGGCTGTAGACCCCGAGGAAGTATTCGTAGGTAGCCTCCTGGCTCACCTCGCAGTGAGGTGATGGACCTGCCAACACCAGTGCGAATCCTTCCCTGGCTCTGGATCGGTCTATCAGTCGTCAGTGTCCGCCTCGGTGGCGAGGCACGTGCCACAGTTGCCGACACGCTTTCAGCCGCAGTTGTTGGCGATACCACAGTGAAGCTAGTCCTCCGTCGTTCTCGTCGCACAATGCGCCATTCATCCTCAACAGCCGGGGCGGCGATTTCAGCCGCCGGCTCAGGTGTCGTCCGGGCGGGCGTCGTCCTCTGAGCTGTCGCCTGCGGCGCCGGCGGCGACTCGGCTGGTGGGGATGAAGGTGGACGGCGGGTCGCTGTCACTGTGGTTGGCGACTGATTGCGCGTCTCGATGGTGTTGGATTCCGCAACTTGGGGCAGAGGGGACGGGTTTGTCGACCTCCTCCGGTCGACAGCAATGGCCGGCGTCATCGTGGGCGAGCCACCTGAGGACTGACTCAGCGTGTTGGTGGTCAGTGTGGTCGCCCCCGATGACGTCGGCCATGCGCCCCACAGGGCATGTGCCCCACAGGGCATGTGCCGTATTTGTTGTCCTACACTTTGATCTTAGCCAAAAGGCCGAGAGATCCCGTCCGGCTACGGCTGTGGGAGTAGCAGATAATGTGGGGACTCTAGGAGCAAGAGGGAAACTTCTGTCGGCATTTCCAGACCGGTTAAATTCGCCACCGAGACTGCCTCGAGAAGTCCGGAAACAGGGAATGCGTAGCATGCCTTGTGGGAATGGGAAGCAGATTGAGCATTTAAAGCAGATAAACCCATTATGAGTGCAGTTACTCACGTGATGATTAAATTTTTAGAATCTGTAACATAGGTATATTTTTGTTGGTTGGTGTTGACGGCTTACTTTGATTTGGATTGTGAGAAACGAAGTGAGTTTTAATATTTTCATATTGCTTTCGTTCTGGAGCAGCTCTAGTTTGAAGAGATTAGTAGGACTATTTGTGATATTACTTTTTTTTTTTTTTCGTTTTTCATTTTATTTTTATTTCATTTCATTTCATTTTTTTCCATTTCATTTCATTTTTTTTCCATTTTATTTCTTTGAATTTATTGGCGCAGACAGTGTGTTGCAAAAATTTTTCTTAAGGTACAGAGTTTTGCATAGAGTCTGTGTGGTTTTATATAATTTTGATGGGAAATACATTTTCTCACTCTCAACTTGTGGCGGAGAATTTAACTTGGCTTGCCCAATAATACATTTGACTATATGTTCATCAGATTTGCTGGCTAAATTTGCAATAAGAAAAGATTTTCAAGACTAAGCAAAAATACATTTTCTCACTCTCAACTTGTGGCGGAGAATTTAACTTGGCTTGCCCAATAATACATTTGACTATATGTTCATCAGATTTGCTGGCTAAATTTGCAATAAGAAAAGATTTTCAAGACTAAGCAAAAATACGGCGATTTATACACGCCAGCACACAACACACACCGAAAATTTTCACACACACACAACACGGTCAGTTTCAGTGTATGATGTTCAGTTTTCAGCTTTTCAGTTTTCAGTTTCAGTTACCGCTGACTATCAGAGACGACTTTTCAAGAGTTGCATCACTCTGCATGATTCTGAAGCGGGCGATTCCTATGTTTAACAATTCATTATGAATGTAGTCCGTTGGTAGCGAGGCGTATAATCCTTTAATGATTACTACTAGGTTGGGTTTCTGCGGTCCATTTTTGTATGTGATGACGCATCCCTCTTGAATAAATAGTTTTTTCATCTCAACGTGCGCTTCGTCATTCATTCATTTTGAATTCAAAATTAATAATTTTAAAAATAATTTTTTTATTTGCATAAGTTTTTAAAAGTTCGACCGATTTTTTAATGAAATTTAACTTTGATTGTGGCTTGAGCTCTACATTCAGTCTGCATTCATATTTAATTATTTATTTTAATAATAATGAAATTATTAACACTCTGATCGCTGCCAGAGCTAGATAGTTAATTTAGTTAGTTTAATAATTTTGTCATAGAGAACGGGACGACTTTTCATTGGTCGCTGATGCATAAATTTATCAACAATCGACCGATTTTCAAAATAAATTTAATTTTGATTAAGGACTGGGCTCTGCATTTATAAAATTTATTTAATAAACAAAAAAAAATTATTTTTATTGACATCCCAATTTTTATTTTAACAATTCCGTAAACAGTTCTGTTGACCACGTCGTACAATGCGGCATTCATGCTCCAAAGTTGGGACAGCAGTTTTAGTTGCCGGTTCAGGTGTCTTCATTACGGGCGTCGTCATCTGATCAGTCGCCTGCGACGACTGGTGGGGATGAAGGTGGACGATGGGTCGGAGTCACCGTGGTTGACGACTGATTGCGTGTCTCGATGGTGTTGGATGCGGGAACTTGGGGCAGAGTGGATGGATTTGTCGACCTTCTCCGGTCGACTGCAACGGCCACTTGGGAATTGACTCAGCGTGTTGGTGGTCAGCGTGCCCCATGGGGCATGTGCCGCATTTGTTGTGTCAGCTGGTGGACTGCTGGACAAGGATGATGCAGTGATGGCGGTTGCAGGACTGCCAGTGGCTGCAACTGCGCTAAGGCGCGAGGTTGTTGCCACTGCCGTCGTCGCCGTGGTGATGGCGGCAGCAACGAGGCTGCTGGTGCTGCTTATTATCACCTGACACAGCGTCCGGGGTGCCAGCAGGAATTGAGACGATTGAAGCCAAAAATAATGAAACTGGCACAGCGTCCGGGGTGCCAGCAGGATTGAGACGATTGAAGCCCAAAAGTAATGGAAAGTGGCGCTTCCGCTCGGGGCAGCCCGTGTCCTCCTTGCTACGGCAATGGTTCTGTGGAGTTTGTTGAGTTCTGGTTTGTTTGTTGAGTTCTGGCGGATCGGGGCAGGAGCAGGGGCAAGGGCGTTGCGTGCTGCCGCAGCACGTGTACTTCTGGCGGCTGTGGGGACTCTTGGGGCAAGGGGTAGACTTCTGTCAGCAGTTCCGGACCGGTTGAATTCGGCACCGAGACTGCATCGAGAAGCCCGGAGTCGGGGAATGCGTACAATGTCGTTGTCATCGACTTCTACATGCGGCTGTTCTTTTTTGACGTGGTGTTTGAGCACCCGCATTCCCTTACACTCAATATCGCAGACCCGGCAGAACCAGCGCACCGTGACCGTCGGATGGATCCGCGTCAAGTGCTGGTTGGCTGCCAGGTATCTGCCCCTTCCCCTTGATGACATTGCCCCTAGAGTCCCTGGCCAGGCACAGGGGGCACTCGTGTTTACCCACGAAGGGGTAAATAAATTTATATGAGTCCATCACTCACGGAGACAAACAAATCACAAATCAAAAGTCAGCACGCACACAGACACACACACACAAATGAATGAATAAATAATAGAGTCGCTTTTATTACGACAAAACCCACACTTGGACAACACTGTCAGGTCAAAACAAATAAACATTGATAACATTGAAAGACAACTGCCCCGGAAGACTAAGAGTCCCATTGGTTAGGTCTAACCAACCAAGCACCAGGTCTCTTCCCCCCCGCCGGCTGTCCTCCAGGATTTGGCCGAGCAGGAAGTTGTGCTCATGACAGCCCTCGTGCCTCAGGATACCCTTCTGAGGATGACTCAGGCGGTTCCCGTTCACAGAAAAGGCCATAAGACGATCCGCAACAATGGCCGCAAACAGCTTGGGGACAGAGTCACCAAGTGCCAGCGGCCGCCAGTTGCTGAGATCATTCTTATCGCCCTTTTTGTGGACGAGAACGGTGTTCGACTGTTTCCACGACTCAGGTACGGACTTCGCCCGAAGACATGCGTTAAACACGGCGGTGATGGTCTTGCAGCCAGGATCCACGCGTTTCACGTCTGAGTAGGTGACTCTGTCTGGGCCAGGCGCAGAATTGTGCGTGCGCTTCAGACGCGTGTTTACCTCCTGCTTATTTACCACTGCTTCACCAATCACCGCCTCACTTTTGTATCCGGGAGGCCTCCTCGATCCGCCCACGGGGACGGTTTGCGCCTCCATTGCCCTCTCCTCTGCCTCGTGGTGGCCCCGTGCGCTCGCTTTGCGGACGTGAGGCGCCCTGAAAGAGACCCGCTAGTTCGGCCGCAAGTGCACCGAGATCACCTGCATTTGTGACTCGATTGGCCCTGTCAACTAGCGAGTCTCTTCTCGCGCCTCCTGACGAGCTGATCGCCCCAGTGCGGATCCTTCCCTGGCTCTGGATCGGTCTATCAGTCGTCAGTGTCCGCCTCGGTGGCGAGGCACGTGCCACAGTTGCCGACACGCTTTTAGCCGCAGTTGTTGGCGATACCACAGTGAAGCTAGTCCTCCGTCGTCCTCGTCGCACAATGCGCCATTCATCCTCAACAGCCGGGGCGGCGATTTCAGCCGCCGGCTCAGGTGTCGTCCGGGCGGGCGACGTCCTCTGAGCTGTCGCCTGCGGCGCCGGCGGCGACTCGGCTGGTGGGGATGAAGGTGGACGGCGGGTCGCTGTCACTGTGGTTGGCGACTGATTGCGCGTCTCGATGGTGTTGGATTCCGCAACTTGGGGCAGAGGGGACGGGTTTGTCGACCTCCTCCGGTCGACAGCAATGGCCGGCGTCATCGTGGGCGAGCCACCTGAGGACTGACTCAGCGTGTTGGTGGTCAGTGTGGTCGCCCCCGATGACGTCGGCCATGCGCCCCACAGGGCATGTGCCTACACTTTGATCTTAGCCAAAAGGCCGAGAAATCCCGTCCGGCTACGGCTGTGGGAGTAGCAGATAATGTGGGGACTCTAGGGGCAAGAGGGAAACTTCTGTCGGCATTTCCAGACCGGTTAAATTCGCCACCGAGACTGCCTCGAGAAGCCCGGAAACAGGGAATGCGTAGCATGTCGTTGTCATCGACATCAACTTGTGGGTCTTTTTTTTTGACATGGTCGCCGTTGCAGTTAATGCATTTATCCGGGATTGTATTTGGCTTAGTGCATGCCTTGTGGGAATGGGGGATGGAGCAGATAAACCCATCATGAGTGCAGTCACTCACGTGATGATCAAATTTTTGGCATCTGTAACATTGGTTTATTTTTGTTGGTAAGTGTTTGATTTGGATTAAGTGAGTTTTAATATTTTCATGTTGCTCTCGTTCTGGAGCAGCTCTACTTTGAAGACATTAGTAGGACTATTTGTGATATTACTTTTTTTTTTTTCGTTTTTCGTTTTTCATTTTATTTTTATTTCATTTCATTTCATTTTTTTCCATTTTATTTCTTTGAATTTATTGGCGCAGACAGTGTGTTGCAAAAATTTTTCTTAAGGTACAGAGTTTTGCATAGAGTCTGTGTGGTTTTATATAATTTTGATGGGAAACTTTAGTTGCTAAAATTGCGATTTGTACATTTTCTCACTCTCAACTTGTGGTGGAATTCGTTATGAATGTAGTCCGTTGGTAGCGAGGCGTATAATCCTTTAATGATTACTACTAGGTTGGGTTTCTGCGGTCCATTTTTGTATGTTATGACGCATCCCTCTTGAATAAATAGTTTTTTCATTTCAACGTGCGCTTCGTCGATGTTTATTACAAAGAAAATCGAGCGATCATATATTCGTCGCATTCCCGCGAAATGATCGTATGTTGATTTTTTGCGAAATTGAGATTTTAATGCAGAACGGTTAGAAAACGTCTGTCTCACATACTTGCAAAAAATTACAAATGAATTCGCTTTAGTTTCGGAAAAAAATCAATTTCAATTTAATCGTATGTTTACTAACATTTTTCTGTGCGCGCGAAATTATCGTATGTCCATATAAATTTTTGTTTTTAAGTGTTGTTAACTACTTAAACGAATTTTGAGCTCTTTGTTTTGCGGATTTTTTTGTCGTTTTCTTTTGTGCCGTTATTCCTTGGCGTTTAACATTAAATTTAAGCAAATTACGTACAGCTATTTTGCACAACGGAGAAATGGAATTGAATTATGAATATTTCGAAAACACAAACAAAAAAAAAATTATTCAAATATCAAACTTGAATCAAAATATTAAAAGTTTATACAAGAACAAGTTAAGCATTTCAGAAAAGAAGTTTTTAGATTTAAAAAATCTATGCAATGTTAACAGTATACCTACTAAATATCATAGTGAATATGTAAATCTTAAAAATTGTAAAACAATCGTAGATTGTTTAGATGAAACCGATGAAGAAGATGAAAACTGAAGATGTTTGCCTTATGAAATATTTTATTTTTTTTTTTATTTTCATATATATTTTAATTTCATACAGAAAAATATGATTTATATGAATTTCTTACATAAGTTTAATAAAAACAAAAACAAAATTTTATTTTAACTTTTTTTATATAAATAAATACGGATTTTCTCATATCGTATGTTGAACTTACATTGTTTTGCACCAAAAACATGACGCGCGAAATGATCGTATGTTTAAATAAATTGCTGCTGTAAACACAATTGGCCATATTTAAAAAAAAATTTAACAAGCATTCGTTATTACAACTATAAAATAAGATCTTATGAAAAAATGGCTGCTAAAAAACCACTCTACTTTGAGAAAATTAAAAAAAAGCTTCTCCTGTAAAATCACATTTTTATACATACGATCATTTCGCGGGAATGCGACGATATGATTTTGCTTGTGAAGGTGTGTGGGCTAACCAATTTTATTGCTTTTTCAATAAGTGTTATTGGGCTCGAGTTGATATGGACAATGAGTTTTAACTTTGTTTTTATTTCAGACAACTGCCCCGGAAGACTAAGAGTCTCCCGGGGTGTGTGGGCAGCACGTACATATAACATTGACTTATGCTAAATCTTAAGCTATTTGAATAAATAATAAATAGCTGGGCATTGCCGCAGCAGTCAAGAGAGATTGTAAAATTCCGTCATCGGTCGTCAAGATGTAGCCTATGGGAGGCTATACTGTCTAGTGCCGAAGACGTGCTCGACGTAGATGTCTCGCGACCAGTGCATTGTCTCCGACACGATCAAACGCCTCATCAACGAGGCATAGCTCCTGGACACGTGGAGTAGCTTCAGGACCCTCTCGTTAATCGGGTCCCACGTGCCCAGGGCTCCCACAACAATCGCGTCGACGTGGACCCTGTAACCCTGCCTCCGAAGCTCCTCAGCTAGAGGACGGTATTTTTCCGTCTTCGCCGCTCTAGCTGCGTCTAGGGCTCCGGAGCCGTTCTCAAATGGGACCGTGACATCCACGATGATGATTCTTTTTGTGGCCTCATCCCGCCACACGATGTCCGGTCGCAGGGCTTCCAGTTCGCCAGCAACGCCCTCCACCCGGCAATTCTCCCTAAGGGTTTCCCTGACCTTCGCATGGCGCAGTTGACAGGGAGAATCCCCAGCCTCGCTCGGTGAATGAATCGCCATTCGGCGAAGCGAGTGAATTTACCGTCCCTCACGAAGGCGTTGCTGGCCGCCGAACCTCCAGACAGCTGAAAGACCTTTCCCTGGTCGGGCTTGGCGGTCAACGCATCGAGGTACGAGTACTGCGCAGCTTGTCTTAGTAGACGGATGACATGGCTGCGAGTACTCGCTCTCATCTTGACGCGCCTTGAGCCCTTACCACGACACTTCTGGGCAAGGTCCCCACTGCCTGGGACGCAACTCCAAGCCAGCTCCAGATGCGACGCCTGCCGCCGCGATGCCTTCCTGACATCCGTCCAGAAGTCTGAATTTCCCCCTCTGACCTTCCCAAATGGGCCTTCAAAAGTAGCCCGAGAGGTACTCTGCGATCTATCCTAGAGTTGGCTCGTCTTTAGTGCGACAATTTCATTCAGCGAATCTCAGGAAGTGTGCGTCCTTTTACGTTAACATCCTGAACGCATGCGAGATGGTCAGGATGTCTGCCAGGTCCGCTGAAGGGAGAATGCCCGCACCTGCTCTCCACGAGGGAATAAAGACGACTTCAGCGCTCGCCCGCTGAGGCAGACACATCCATTTCTTCACTAGCTTCTTGACAGTTTTGTTGAGGAAGGCCAGCAGAGCCCTTTTGGCCAAACCCCCTCTCAGGATGAACTCAAGCCGAGGCATGATGAACGTCCGCAACGCATCGATTTTCTGCCATAGGGCCAACAGCGATTCGTCAATTTTGTTGGCGTCGTTCACCATGCTCTCGACCAAGTCCAATGGGGTTTGCTCTACGTCCAACCCGATGGGGATGCCCAGGTATTCGTAGGCGTCTCCAGCACCCATTGTCTTGAGAGGCCGCTCTCTCAATCCAAACTGGGTCTAGAGAGCCGTGCGGCTGGATATTTTTCATTCTGAACTTGTAAATTTTGCGGGCCTTGGATTTGACCACGAGCTAGTGATTGCAGCGGCCAAATATGTTGTTGTAATTGCTGTAAATAACGTGGCCTCCGTAGACGCTGCGGCTCATAAGGCTGGATTATTAAATTTCGTGCCTCGGGGTTTGCGTGAACTGAGCAAGAATTGGCAAAGCGGGCGCTGGTTAGCTGAAAGAAATAGTCCGCACCCCTGTCGTGGACCCTGTAGTTATGGACTCGAGTAGCACTTGGGCTGCCCTGAGCACAATTATGCCAGCAACCGCATCCTGGTTGACCCGTTTGAAGATGGAGCCAAATGCACTACTTAGATCTTTTTTTCAATGAAATTTGACAGTGACCACAGAAAAAAAACGTAAAGGAATACAAAAATTTATATTCATGAATAAAAAATTCGATAAATTTTAACTAGTTAATTAAAATTCTATTTGGGATAGCTGAAATCAGTGTTTAAAAAACTGTAGTCGAAGTAGCAAAAGTCGCCATATTTTTTCTTTTCTCTGATTCGACTGCCTGCGACTTTTTCTGCTTTTCTGCTTCTGAAAATTTCAAAAGTCGCCGTCAAAGCAGCAGCACAAAACAGACAGCAGAAACAGTCGGCGTCTTTCGCTTTTTACTCTTTACTGTGCTGCTTTCGATAATGAGCGTAACTCAAAGCTGCAGCAAGCGATCGGCTGCCGAAAGTCGTTGGCAGTCGCAGTCGGGAAAAGCTATCGGCTCGATTTTTTGCTGCTTTTGATTTTTGTCGCTTTTGCTTTCGTTCAGCAGCGTAATTCGTAGCAGCAGCAAGCTGCAGTTTCGTGGAATTCGCGTTGTTTGCGGATTTTGATGCGCTTGATTTTAGATTTAAGAATATTTTAGCTTAAAGATATTCAAAAGAATACACAAAAGGTATTCTAGAAATTTATTCAAATCTACCTCCTATTTAAATAATCCATTTACTTTTGATAGTATGACAGGGAAGTGGATAAAAAGTTATATTTTTATACGACTAGTTTATACATTGTGCTTTATTTGGAGGTGGACGCGGGACTCATTTTTCAGGCCCGGCCCGACCCAAATTCGAAATTCCCCTTTTGAAACCGACCGACACTCTATTTTTAAAGCCTGAGCACGGTGCGACATGAAATGAGATTTTTGTAGCCGACTCGAATATTTTGTATAAAAGACCCTCTTTTTTAAACTAATTATGAATAATTTTCCAGAACACTGCAAACATGTGTACGACTCGCGCGTTAACAAGTCTGGCGTCTTCGAATCGAATCAGCTGTTGGGCTCGTTTATCGGTTCATCGATAAATAAAAATGTCGACTCTTCAGTTGTCGTGCAGTGCCGCTATGAATTTGAAGCGCAAAAACCAGAACGAATTCAAATTCGGTTTCATGATTTCAATATTCCAACGGAACGGGAGAATTCTACAGTGTGTGTGGAGCAGGATGCGTTGCACGTGTTGGAGGAGGTGAGGGGTAAATACGATACTCAAGAACTGTTATGCGGCGCCTTTTTACCCAAACCACTGATGTCCAGCGACCAACGGCTGCAATTGCAATTCGTGGGCAGATATCCGCCTAAGATGACCAACAAGGTGCAGTACTACGGATTTCGTGCAGAGTACAAGTTTCTAACAAGTAAGTCAGGGGTAATTTTCAGTTGTCTAAGTCCCGCATTAAAACGTTATATTTAACTTATTTTTTTTGATAGTTTTGCCCTTGCAACTGGATGGCTTAGAGTCGAAAAAATATCAAATTTTCTAGATGATTAAAGTTTAAATGCAGAATCAATTTAGAGGCCAAATCATGATCAAACTGACTTTCCAGTTGAAAATCGGTTGAGTTTTGACAAAGTTATGAGATATCAAAGTTTTTGAAAAAATGTCAAGGGGTATGTATGGAAAATTGGATGATAGATGGCTTAGTATCGAAAAAATATCAAATTTTCTAGATGATAAAAATTTAAATGCAGAATCATTTTAGAGGCCAAATCATGATTAAAATGACTTTCCACTCGAAAATCGGTTGAGTTTTGATAAAGTTATGAGAGATCAAAGTTTTCGAAAAAAAATGTCAAGGGGAAAATTGGATATTAGCTGGCTTAGAATCGAAAAATTATCAAATTTTCTAAATGATAAAAATTGAAATGCAGAATCAATTTGAGGGCCAAATCATGATCAAAATGACTTTCCGATTGAAAAGTTTTTGAAAAAATGTTAAGGTGTTCCTCCTATACTCACTTTGAACGAAAGAAATGTTTTTGTCTTGGCAATTTCCATGTTTTGTGGGCGGCCAAATTAGAATTCACGCGACCACGTGTGATAACCTAAACCTGAAAAATAAAATATATATAAAATTAAAAAAAAAGTAATTTTGCATCGGCCGGGAATCGAACCCGGGCCGCCCGCGTGGCAGGCGAGCATTCTACCACTGAACCACCGATGCTTGTCTAATACAGTTTCAGGGTTATTTATTCTTTTATGATTCTTATTTAAAGTATCAAGAATTTAGCCTGTATAAGAAATGCATAAACTGTATGTAATTATTATTGGGTTTTGCGGTTTGTATTATCGCTAAGAAAATTTTCGTTGTTTGCTTAGTGGTATTAAATAAATGAAAAATTCGGTTCAGAATCGGTTTGCAGTCTTGTTTGTAATTCCCAGAGTAAAAATTTGAGTCAAATTAAATTATATCTTCCAAAAAAAGAAAAGAAATTATCTGTGATTCTAATTCATTCCTATAATGTGAATGGATTTGTTTTTATTTTAATCGATTCCTAATTTGAATCAAAAAATCTTTCTTTATGCAGACTTTGGTATCACGTCGGGAGTGCAACAGGGAGAAGAATGTACATTTATTTACAACAGTAGCGAACGGATTAGCGGCTTATTTCATTCTCCTAACTTTCCCGGATATTATCTAGAGAATGTTGTATGCAATTATTACTTTTACGGTTACGACGAGCGCGTCGTACTGCGATTTACGTACTTTGATATCGAAGGCATTGGCACGTAAGTTCCCAGATATATTTTCAATTATTTTAATAATAATAACAATCTTTGGCTTCCCAGTTGTGACCACCAAACTGCCAGTGATTATGTGGAATTCTCAAATTTCATGACCACCGATCGCAAGTATAGTCGACATTGTGGAAAGTTGCCCGACTTCGAAGTGCGTTCCGACAGACATTTCTTTCGTGTCACCTTTTATTCCAATGATCGTTTTGTTGCCAATGGATTTCGAGCTTTATATACATTTGAATCGATTATTTCGGAAAGTTCTAGTGTCAATTTGGACTTGGGCGATAATGTTTCCATGCAGAGCTATGTGGGCAACGGATCACCAGATATGCTTATCCTTAATAATATTCTATTAATAATTGTAACTGCAATTCACGCAATATAATAATAAAAACTAAAAGTTAAAATTAAAATAAAGTAAATAATGCCGAGTTATACTTATTTATTATGTTACATATTTTTTTTAGAATTTGTTAGAATTTTGTTGAATCTCGAATTTTTTATATTTAAATTAAATAGTACAGATTTTCTTCGAGAGTAGTGAAGAGCAGCCAACATTAATTAAAATGAGTACATTTATTTAATCTAATTTCAAATTGTGTTATTAGTAATCTTATTGCTAAATTAAAAATTGTGCATGAATTCAAATGTTTAATTGAATTGCGCGCCTACTGACCATTTTAGCTCCGATTGGTCGTCAGATTGTGGCGGTCAGTCGATAGACTCTTATTCAGCGGTAATTTAAATTGCTCGATCTGGCAACTCTGCTTTCCATGCGCGTTTACCAACACCGCTTCGAATCACAGCCGCGCGCAAGTTTCCGCGTTCGTTTTATCCGCATTCGGCATTCGTTCATCATTCGCCGACAGCTTCGCGACGTTGTAATTTCCCGCGGCGCGTTCAGTACTCAGTTTTGTTTATTGGGGAATATCTTAAGGGTGTTTGGTCGTTATTGTCGTGTGTTTCTTGGCATAAACCATAAAGTATTATAATACATTAGTGATAAGTGTCAAACAAAAGCAAAAAAATTCAAACAGTTAACACAACAAAAGCAATTTAAGAAACACAAACGCGCAATGTTTTCTAGACCCAGGTGAGCATATATATATATATGTATATACATATATAATTATGTGAAAGATCATTAATATGAGAGTTGCCAAAAGGAATTCTGCGTTGCTTGCAACTATTTTCGTACATGTGCAAATTGACGGATATTATGCAATTCTCAATTCTCAGTTGTCCATCTCTCTCATACACACTTTTGGCGTCCCAGCTGTTTTTGCCAGTGACCTAGTCTTTCTTAATCTTCTGCTTTGTAGTATCCCCCTCTCCCACTCCCTCTCTCCATCCTTCTGCTTAATGTTGGCTGCGCAGAGCTTTCGTTTTCATTGGCACGATGTACTATACACACACACGTATACTCACTCACTCACACACACATGCACAACTAAAGTCCCGTCCCTTTGATAGTGTTCGTAAAAAAGGGGCAGCGAAATTCGCACGTTTTTGGCATTGACCTAAGTTTAATGCTTTTTGCTTGTTCCTCTGCTTCGTCTTCCTTCAACAGCTGCTTCCTTTGATTGTACTTCCTCTTTCCCCATTGCATAAGTGCAGATCTGTTTTCGTCACTTCGTCTGTAATTAAATAAACAATATGCAATTAGAAAACTAAACTAAACAAAAACAGCTGAAAAATCAATACATAAATAATGACTACAAACAAACCTTAATATATACACATACAGTTAGTCGGAAAAGTGTGTTGACAAACCAAAAATTCTCATATTTCTGTGTATATTTTAAAAAATAGCTAAATTTCATGATAAGGATTCAATATATACATAGTATACTGTAAGTTCAATTGAATTCAATGAAAATTATTTATTTTTTTTCAACTTGTTGTCCAACTTCCGACTGTAATAACTTGATCAAAACCGAACCGATTTTCAAGCGGAATGCCATTTTAATCATAATTTCGCCTCTTAATTGATTCTGCATTTAAATTTATAACATCTAGAAAATTTGATATTTTTTCGATACTCAGCCATCTATCATCCAATTTTCCATACTTACCCCTTTACATTTTTTCGAAAACTTTGATCTCTCATAACTTTTCTAAAACTTAACCGATTTTCAAGCGGAATATCACTTTGATCATGATTTGGCCTCTAAATTGATTCTGCATATAAATTTTTATCATCTAAAAAATTTGATACATTTTTGATACTAAGCCATCTATCATCCAATTTCCCATACTTACCCCTTGACATTTTTTCCGAAAACTTTGATCTCTCATAACTTTTTTAAAACTTAACAGATTTTCAAGCGGAGTATCATTTTGGTCATGATTTGGCCTCCTAATTGATTCTGCAATTAAATTTTTATCATCTAAGAATTTTGATATATTTTCGATACTAAGCCATCTATCATCCAATTGAAAGGTTTTCAAGCGGAATGTCATTTTGATCATGATTTTGCCTCTAATTCAATTTGCATTCAAATATTTTTAAATTTGTTCAAAACAATTTGGATACATCATAAGAAATAAATAATTTAATTGATATTGATCAATTTTTAAAAAGTTATGAGCTTTTATCTTTGTCAAAGCACTTATTCGGCATACTGTATGTGCTTTTGCTTCAACGCCAACGCATTTCATTTGACTCTGAAAATGAAAGACACCTTCATGTTCATGGACATTGACACTGTCTACGATTCTATATGAATGCGAGAATCTTTTCTTATGCCAAATTCTAAATTTATAAGCCAAAAAAGTTAATACATCTATCCACAAGTATGTATTATATACAATAACAAAAACGTGTGCTATTATTTTGTTTATTGTTATTGCTCTTTTTTGTAAGTGTTTTATTTTTCATTTTCGTTGCCAAGTTCAAAAGTTTGGTTTTTTGCTCTGCAGCCTCATCACTTTTCTCTCGTTCTCCTTCTCTTTCTTCGTTTTTCTCTCTTTATTTTTCCGTTAGTTTCGCCACATTCCAAAATCTACACATCTAGGCACAACACATCATATCCGAGTACATTGACTTCTATTTAGCAAAGGTTTCATGACTTTCAGATACTTTTCATACATACATAGTATATAATTGTGTCATGTGTATACACTTACATACTCGTAAGTACAGTGACTCTCATCTTTTTTGACCCACTAATTTTTCGTAAAACGAATTTTTAACAAATTTGTCTTACAAAAAAAAATTTATTTAAATAAAATCGTATTTTTTTTTAATTTTTATGTATATTATATTTGAATTAAGCTATAAAAAAAGCAAAGTTAAAAATATAGTGAGTCAATTAAGCTGACAGCCACTGTACATTTCTAATTAGCCGTTGCACAGAATAGTTGTACTCACGATATCAAATTGTGATGTCATATATAATAATCGTTGAAATTATATGTGAATGTTTATGCAACGTTAATGCGGAAACCTTGATAACATATTATTTATTATTATTTATAAATATATCAGGGCAATATTTTCTTGTATTTACAAAACCAACAATTTTATTTTTATTATTGAAAAGTACAAGTTTTAAATTACTAAATTCATATTATGATAATTGGAATAGAATATTATCAAAAACTTAAATAATTCAATGTATTTGTTAAAAAAAATTGCATTTCAAATGGAAAATTAAATTTTTTTTAACTGCTTAACTGAATATGAATAATATGAATTGTATCTGTAACGTTCTATGTTACAGAAAATTGTTTAAATTTTAAATAATGTAGGAAAAGGTTAATTTTATAAAATAGTTTAACCCATATTATCACAAACATACATTTGTAATTGCAGGCAATTTGTTACTGCAAATTAATTTCAATAATGGAAAGTACAGGAATTTAAGTGTTTATCCCACACTTTGGTTTTTTTTAGATAGAAAAATTGCAGTTCCAGATACATATTTACATTATAATTATAAAAGAAAAATGTGTGTCAATTATGGAAAAGTACAAATATTTATTTGTTCAACTCGACTATCGCGATATGTATAATTTCTCATCATGTGTTTGTCGTGTAAACATAGTAATAGATACGGAATTATTTACGACACGCAATTTGCATTTGTATGCGTGATTAGATATATAAGTTTATACATACATATGCATATATATTATATATGCGAAATATTTGAAGCACTTTAAGCTCATGTGAGCACTTCTGGCGTTAGTTTTTTTACGAACGGTAACAAAATGACGAATGGTGATAATGATACCAAGTTACCCCCTCCCATTTCTGTCGCCCCCTCTGCACTCCACCGATAATTAGCAACCAGAAGTGTGTACACACTCATATCGCAGGGTAGCAAACACGTCACAAGCGCGTGGGTCAAAATAAAAATCGCGTCACTAACGACTTTTTTGATAGCAGTTTGGAAATTTGTTATGTTACCATATAATCCCATAAATGTTGATAGGGAATTTGGTTCTATCAATGAATCGCTAACAAACAAAAAATTAGTCACAAGGCACCAGCAATTAGCATTAATTATGCAAAAATCATCCGCAAGATTTGTCGTCATGCTCCGAATCGGAATCGGAATAGGAATCTTATCGTGCCTCCATAGTAAATAATGCGGTTGTTGAGCTTAGTTGAAGCGGGCCCCTTAGCCCCCTATTTCCTCCAAAAGTTCCAGCTGTGTGATAAACAACTTGTAAAAACACTGCAGTCGGTGGTGCTCGACTATGAAAGACTCTGTATTAATTAAATAACAACGGACATTTTTTTAAAAATCAAGTAATGTTAATGACGCATTAAAATATGCCTAAATCTTTAAAGTAGAAAAAATAAAACCCAAGAATATCCCATTGAATGGAATAATCTTAGATATAACCTACTATTTTTGGAAACTACATAAACTTTTTTTTTTACTATGTATCAAGATATTTAACTCATATTTTACTTAATACCACCTTAGTACTTTTAAAGTACAGGGTATAAAAGCAGCTGACGCTGGCCTTGGACTTGGCTTTACTTTGACAGTCGCATGTTATGTCGTATGTCATATTTCGTATATCGCAAATGTTGTATGTTTTGAGGGATCAGCGACTGACTCAATTGCCACAATTGCAATAACACACTTAATTCCGTCTCTTGCAGTTTGTGTGGCAATATCGGTAAATTGTACCGAAGTGGAACTGCAGCAGCAACGACAACAACACCAACAACAACAACAAAAGCAGCAACATCGGCGCTGGCGCTGTGCGATGCTCGTGGATATCATGAGGTTGTCGGCGACATCATCTGTCCCTCGCAGGTTCGCGGCATCGATCACATTCGCGATCCGCGTTTGAATAAGGTGAGTGTTACCTATAGATAATATTATATATTATCCATCAAATCCAAGAACAACTTAGAATCTATCTATCTATATAATTTTCCATACCTACCCATTGACATTTTTGATCTCTCATAACTTCATCAAAACTGAACCGATTTTTAAACGGAATATCATTTTGATCATGATTTGGGTTCTAAATTGATTCTGCATTTAAATTTTTATCATCTAGAAAATTTGATAATTTTTCGATACTAAGCCATCTATCATCCAATTTTCCATACTTACCCCTTTACATTTTTTCAATAACTTTGATCTCTCATAACTTCATCAATAATAAACCGATTTTCAATCGGATTGTCATTTTGATCATGATTTGGCCTCTAAATTGATTCTGCATTTAAATTTTTATCATCTAGAAAATTTGATAATTTTTTGATTCTAAGCCATCTATCATCCAATTTTCCATACTTACCCCTTTACATTTTTTCAATAACTTTGATCTCTCATAACTTCATCAATAATAAACCGATTTTCAATCGGATTGTCATTTTGATCATGATTTGGCCTCTAAATTGATTCTGCATTTAAATTTTTATCATCTAGAAAATTTGATAATTTTTTGATTCTAAGCCATCTATCATCCAATTTTCCATACTTACCCCTTTACATTTATTCAATAACTTTAATCTCTCATAACTTTATCAAAACTTAACCGATTTTCAAGCGGAATGTCATTTTGGCATACGGGCTAAAAATTTATTCTGCATTTAAATTTAATTAATTTTGTTAAAAAAAAAATGTTGGCCTCTGAATCTCGAATTCGTTTTTGAAGCATAGACTGCCACCTATAAAATTTTGCAAATAGAAAATTTTAAATCTTAATTTTTCACTTAAACAATTAATGTTTTTTTATAAATTAAATATTCATGCAATTTCTGTTATACATCTCTTCTTTTCAGGGCTTGGCCTTTACCCTCGAGGAGCGTCAGGTGTTGGGTATACACGGTTTGCAGCCCGCCCGCTTCAAGACCCAGGAGGAACAGTTGCAGCTGTGCAAGATCGCGGTTAATCGGTATACGGAACCACTCAATAAGTATCTGTATCTGAGTGATTTGCACGATCGCAATGAGCGACTGTTTTTCCGCTTTCTCTCCGAGAACATTGAGGATCTGATGCCCATTGTTTACACGCCTACAGTTGGCCTGGCTTGTCAGCGTTTTGGATTAATCTACAGGCGTCCTCATGGTCTCTTTGTCACCTTTAATGATCGCGGTCACATCTTTGATGTCATGAAGAACTGGCCAGAGCCGAATGTCCGAGCGATCTGCGTGACGGACGGAGAGCGTATTCTGGGTCTCGGTGATTTGGGCGCCTGTGGCATGGGCATCCCAGTCGGAAAACTGGCCCTGTACACGGCACTGGCTGGCATTAAGCCACATCAGTGTCTGCCCATTGTGGTGGATGTGGGCACCAATAACATTGATCTGCTGGAGGATCCTCTCTATGTGGGTCTGCGACAGAAGCGTGTTGTGGGTCGCGAATATGACGATTTCATTGATGAATTCATGGAGGCTGTTGTGAAGCGTTATGGCCAGAATACACTCATCCAATTCGAGGACTTTGGCAATCACAATGCATTTAGATTTTTGGACAAATACCGCAACGAATACTGCACCTTCAACGATGATATTCAAGGCACAGCTGCCGTTGCAGTCGCTGGATTGTATGCCTCAAAACGCATCACCGGAAAGTCCTTCAAGGATTACACTTTCCTCTTTGCCGGAGCAGGTGAAGCGGCCATTGGCATTGCCGATCTCGTAGTCAAGGGCATGGTTGCCGAAGGTATGCATTTGTTGAGAAATAAATGTAAAATAATATTTATAATATATATATCTTTTTTTTATATTAAGGTGTTCCCATCGATGAGGCTTATAGCAGAATATTCATGGTAGATATCGATGGTCTCTTGACCAAAACACGTAAGGTGGGCAGCTTGGAAGGCCACAAGGTCAACTATGCCAAGGACATTGAGCCCATGCAGGATCTGGAGCAGATTGTGGCGACTGTTAAGCCAAGTGTAAGTCATGTACTATATTATATATAACACAACATTTTTACTAGGTAAATTTTAATACAAGAATTACGCTACAGTAACAGGAATTACACAAAAGTTCTTATTTTAGTCGTGATTAGAATCTGGGAATAACATAAACATGTTTACAACTTAACTTTTTTTAATTTTTCTTTTTTAATTCTGTAATGTAATTGCATATTTTTTAATCTGTAATGTTCATTCTACAGGTTCTAATTGGCGCTTCAGCCTGTGCGGGTCTCTTTACGCCCAAGATTCTGCGTACCATGGCGGACAATAATGAGAGGCCCATCGTCTTTGCTCTCTCGAATCCAACCAGCAAGGCGGAATGCACTGCCGAGGAGGCTTATCATAATACAGATGTGAGTGGCTGCTATTTCAAATTCTTGGACACTTTCTTTAATTATTTCACTCTGTTTCTTCTGTTCAGGCACGCGTCATCTTCTCATCTGGCTCGCCCTTCCCACCGGTTACCGTGGGCGACAAGACATACTATCCGGGTCAGGGCAATAATGCCTATATTTTCCCTGGCGTCGGTCTGGGCGTTATTTGCACGGGCACACATCACATACCCGATGATATGTTCCTGATTGCCGCCCAGGAGTTGGCCAACTTTGTGGAACCCACAGACATTGAACGTGGTTCCCTGTATCCTCCCCTGCAGAGCATTCGCGATGTCTCCATGAATATTGCCATTGGTGTGACCAAGTGTGCATATGACAAGGGTAAAAATCAATAAATTTATTTGAATTTATTTAAAATGTTTCGAAGCAATTGAATATTTAACAAAATTAGTGATGAATTGTTATTTCCCATTATTAATCAAACATTTCTTTAAATCTTAGGATTGGCATCTACCTACCCAGAGCCGCAGGATAAGCGCAAGTGGCTGGAGGATCAATTGTACAACTTTAACTATGAGAGCTCGATGCCTGTGACTTGGACCTGGCCCCGCATGCCCTTCATTAAGACTCGTGATTCAGTGCCCACCAAACTCTATGGAAAAAAAAGTGATTAACGTTTTTCTTTTTCTTTCTTTTTCCCATTTATAGGTGAAGAGAGTCCGCTAATTGCCGCAATCAAATAATTCAAGCGTGTTCAGTTCGATTGATGGCACCTTTGTTATGCATTCTAACAACCCACTACTACTACCGATCACCGATCACCATCAGCACTATACCCACTACACACACTAACCAAGCATAGGCCTAATAACTTCTACTTCTCACGGCTGCAACGGTTTATACTATATCTCTATATATATTCTTATGTCTCGATTCGCCACGTTGTGTGTTACAAAATTGTCAAGTTCTAGATCAAGTTACAAATCTGATGATCCAGAGGCTTTGGGCATTCCCAGCTCTAATTGATGATATTGTAATTAAAAGAATTGTTAGTCATAGATGCGAGCTGACGAAACGACGTGTGCGATGAATAATTCTATGTATTTTCGATATGTTCATTTAGTATTAAATCTGTATAAATTATCATGTTAATTGCTATGTGATCGATAACGACTATGTATTCCCATTTAAATCGTCTCTCACAACTATTGTTCTATTGCTATGCTTTGTTATTGGTTTTTCCTATGATTTGTTGAATGTAAACTAAGTTAAAATTGGCTTGCTGGTATTAATTTCCCACTATCTACCTCTCATTCTATCTCTTGCTTTAACTCTCTCGCTTATTCTATATATGTATCTATTTATCTATCTATCTATCAATGCTAGTGTTACTATCCAACTGAATGCGGCATTGAGCGCGACACTTGCCTGATCTATAACTGCTTTGAAATCTCTTCTAAAGTACAATTTTAAGTTTAACCAATTGATTGATATTGATCTCTTGCTATTTCCCTTTCGTTGACATGTAGAAGAAAACGAAGAAATCATTTAAATAATTCAACCCACACCGACCGCATATAAACCATTGGCAAATGCTATATAGACAGCAGATCGGAGAGATACTGCCTGCCCATCCATTAAATGAAAGTTAAATCCAAGAGCAGCCGTTGACCTTAATTATTTACTTTAAACTAAACTAAAAGTTAACTGCTTAAGTTTTTAATTTAATTCACATATGCGAGAGTATAGCGTATATACACATACATATGTCTATGTATTTATGTATATATGACTATAGTAATTATTATGTTTGTTGTTGATCCATGTCTGATATTTATTAAATAGCTATTTAATAGCCTTGTTTTTATAATATATAATTTATATTGTTATAAAAGTCAATTTTAATTTACCATATATGAGTAGATAATACTTATAGAGACCTAAATGCCAGATATATAGATAAATTGTAAAATTGTTCAGCTAATGTGCGATAAACAATAAAATACACAAAATAATGGTTATTATTTCAATTGTCTCGCCTTTGCACTTTGCGGTGAAAACAAAGGGGCGTGGTTCCATCAAAATATAAGTATGATAACGAGTTTCCGACTTCCGCGAGAGATTTATAATTTAAAATTTTCTCTATTCATTTACAATTTTTTTTTATTTTATACTCTCTATGTTGGGTATGTATTTATGTGGTTCAACATTGTTTATTTTTTATCAGTATTACAATTTTTTCGGGTTTTTCCATACTTAAGCAACATGTCGTTTGAATAACATGCAAAGTATTGCCGAAAAGCAAATATGGACTATACACAAAAATTTATAAACATAATAAACTGTTAAAAATAAAAAAATGCATTTTAATCATTTCAAATGTAGGGTATTTGAACTTCTAGCTGATTGATCACTAAAGAAATAAAGAAATATCTTGGAAATTAAATACTTATAATATAATATATTTCATTCAAATTCTAATCAATAAACTTTAAATTGATGGAAAGTATTTGTTTTTTAATTTTAAAGTTATTTTATTGTAGTTTATACCAGTTATAGTAAGCTAAAAACATGAAATAAATAACGAGATGCATTTTTTGCATATTAAAATTAAACATGTGCATATTTAATGAAATGCACACGTTTTTCGCATAGCTTGTAGGGTATTTTAACATCAACTTGATTGTTCTCTACTTGTTAGTTTTTTACAAAGCGCTCACTTGAGCTGAGAGACGCTGAACTTAAATACAGATTTCGATTCTCTTCTTATTTGTGTATGTAAACAAATGCTTAACGTATTGATCGATGAGCAAAACATTAATTCTTGGTAAAAAGGCAAACATTAAAATGTTTGCATTAATTTTTGATTATTTAAAATGTACTCAAAAAGAAGTATGAATTAATTGACACGGAAAAAAAGTCAAACACTTAAGAACATGTTTCCCAGCTACTTAAAAAGAGGTAAAAACCAATCAACAATGCGAGAGAGAGAGAGAGATGAGCTGAGAATTGAAATAGGAATCTAAATCGAGTTGAGTCGAGTTGAATTGAGTACTCATACTCGTATAAAGTGAGTGTTTGGAGCGCAATTCTCGCAGTCGCGCTTGGAGCGCCAGTTGAGACAGTTGAAGTGAATAAAAAAGTCCGACATAATCAAGTCAATCTCAATCTCAATCTCAAGATCGATAATTCTAAAGTTCTCAAGATGCCTCGTTGCTGTTTCCTCGTTGCGTTCCTCTGTCTAGTCATAGTCATAGTTGGCGCTAGATCGGCTCAAGCAGGTGAGTTAGAATTGTTCCCATGACTTGTTTTGTTGTTTATTCCGTATATATATTAATTGCTTGCATTGACGTTAACATCAGCCTACGCCGATGATTGCAATACACCAAATGGAGACAGTGGGCAATGTATGCCATTCTCCTCCTGCTCTGACATTGAGCAACAACTCTTGAAGGCCCAAAAATCTGGAGAGGGTCTGTCTCCAGCATATGCCAGTTATTTAAAGAATGCAGCCTGTGGCGAGTTTAACAATGTGGTAAAAATCCCCCTCTGAATTAATATATTCCACATGCATCTCATGGATTTCCCCCTCTTGGATTTTTTAGCGACACTTTTGCTGTGCCAACAATCAAATTCAGCACAACTCCAAGGTAATGGAGTTATTCAAAAGTAGTAACTTCACCTGTGGAACCATTCTCAATCAGCGTGTGGCCAATGGATACGAAGTTCAGCTCTCCTCCAGACCTTGGATGGCTTTGTTGCGATATCAGAGCATTGGCCAATCTCGTTTCCTCTGCGGCGGCACTCTCATCTCAAATCGTAGGTACACTTCTCATTTTTTTAACCTTGTCTAATAATATCTAATATGCCTAGGTTATATACTGACCGCTGCACATTGTGTATATGGACTGGAGGATCAACTGTGAGTATGCAATAATATTCATAAATAACACTAAAAATTACAAAAACTAAAGGAAAAGATACAAAGCAAAAATCTTGAAAGCTTAAAGATAGCAAGTGAATGTTATGAAAGAAAATTGTATTATACAAAAGAATAGAAAAATTTAAAATACAAAAATTGGAAAATTTAAAAATATAAAATTTGGGGAAAAAAGTATTTCAATTACAAAGTTTTAAATTATAAAATAAAAAATATAAGAAAACTATTACTAAAAAAATTAATATAAAATTATTTAGAAAGATCAAAATTAGCAAATTCCAAAACCAAAAGAATTTGTATTAATATTCGTGAGTATGACATAATTGTAAGCATTACAAAAATGAGGAAAAAGCTATTTTTAACAAAACAAACTGGAATGTTGAAACTAGGAAATAAAATTAATAATATTTCTTATTAAAAAATAGATTGGGAAGATAAAAATTTAAAAATGAAGATTGCAGAAAAATTAGTAATAGGAAACTAAGGACTACTTCATCCTTATATTGATAAACTAAATTTATTAAAATTTTCTAATATTCCAATTTTTTTTCCATACATATTTTGATATTCTTAATTTTAATTTTTAGTTATTTGACTGAGTTATTTTTATTTTTACAAAAATATTTGAAATTCGCATTTATGCATAATATTTAATTCGACAAATCTTTATTTTAGTTACGAGATTCGATTGGGAGAGCATCGCATTTCGACGGAGAGGGATTGCAAACAGCAGGGACGCAAAGAGAAGTGCGCTCCGCCAGTGAAGGATGTGGGCATAGAGAAGTTCCTGCTGCATGAGAAATACGATTCCAGGCGTATTACAAATGACATTGCCCTGCTGCGTCTGAACACCAGCGTGACCTTTGAGAGTAGGTTATTTCTGTTGAATAATTTCAAATAAATAATAACTCCATATATAATTTCAGAGCACGTCAAGCCCATTTGTCTTCCCATTACGGATGAACTGAAGCAACAGGCGGAATCTCTGTCCAATTACTTTGTTACTGGCTGGGGCACCACTGAGAATGGCTCCGCCTCGGATGTCCTGCTGCAGGCGAGTGTTCCCATCCAGCCCCGATCCGCCTGTTCCCGTGCCTATCGACGGGATGTCCCCGAGACTCAGCTCTGTGTGGGAGGCGGTGACCTGCAGGACTCGTGTAAAGGCGACTCTGGAGGACCTCTTCAGGCCCCCGCTCTCTACCTGGATGAGTACAAGCTGCGCATGGTGGAGTTCGGCATTGTTAGCATGGGCGTCACTTCCTGCGGACAGATCAGTCTGCCGGGTCTCTACACCAATGTGGCCCAGTATGTACAGTGGATCACAGACACGATGGCCAGACATGGTCTATAACTAATTAACTTACTCTCACATCTCTTATAACTTTGATCAAAATATATTTGTAACTTAAGCTATAAGAATATATATTGCATTTTTGCGGAATTTATTCATTATTTGGCTTTTATCTATTTGTGCTAAAAATCTGTTATTAATTATTGAAAATAGATTCATTGATCGAATATAAAATTATGTTAAGGTTCAGAAAATTAATATGAAATAAAGAGATAGATTTTGCAGTCTTGTCATAATTATATATTTTAGTTTTTCGTAGATCTAAAATCGGAATTTAATATCTAAATTAACAGAAGTTCAAGGTAAACTAAAAAATTCAAGATATTACTAACTTTACTTTACGCATGCGCCTTGCGTAAAAAATGAGCGTCATCTATTGGTTTTTTAGCGGCTATTAGCTCCATCTAGTGAGAGGCCCATATAAACTCAACATGTTTGGCAACAGTTGATTATTGTTGAACGCGTAGCTAAGACATAAACCTTTTACATGAGTTCGTTTTTCACCTCAAATGTTATTATTAGTATCTAGAAATACCGCTAGAGGTCGCTTTTTAGTTTTACTGAGGTCAACGGTCACATATTAATTTAAGTTAAGTCTTGGGATTTATTTACGAATATCTACATTTAAAAATAAATGATAAAACATAAACTTTCACTTAAAATGAGATTAAAACCTATAATTAGTCAGGTAAAAATAAAAAAAGGTGCTTTTTTTAGATTTTATAAGAGCCCTCTGTAGGAATTCGTTATGTGAACAACATGTTGGGCAACTGTTAACTTTACAGAACGCGCCAGGAGTAACGGGCGCCTATATTTAAAATATGTTTTTTAATGTTAAGCTAATAAATTTAAAAAATAAGCATTTGAAAAGTTGAGTAATCAAAGTGTAAAATTACAATCTAAAATTAAATTGTTTCTAAAGAAACCTTTATTGTTTTTCCAAGCACTTTGTCGACACCACAAATTTCTCACGACAAAAAGGAAATCTGAAGTTTTGGGGAGGAATGTAAAGTGCTTATGGTTGTTCAAATACGAGTACTAACACTTTTGTATATAAGAAGAAGAACAGAGACTTGTTTTAAGTAAACATGTTGTGCATTTAAACGAATTAAATGTAAACAGTTGTGAGAGCATCTTCAGATTCTCAAGACATTAGTGGCTACTTGTATTTATATACAAACACATGAGGATAAATGTACATATGTATACAAATATAAATATGAATTGTAAGCGAAATGACAGCCATCATAAAAAGTGAGTTTTGTATCCGTTTCGTGGCCTTGACTATAAAATGAAGGAAAGTTGAGGGTGATTCTCAATCAAGGAAAGAGATATAGGTGTCTTCTAACCTTAAGTTTTACTTGTGAGTTGCAGCTTCTTTTAAACTTAACCAACTTTTTTACTGGCAAAACATTTTTCATTTAAATGCAAAGTCAAACTCATTTTTAATGTTTCCTTCAACTTGTTTCAAAGTTTTTCATCTTCTACAACAAACTATTGTAAATACATAATTTTTTTGTTGTGTATTAATGTATTTGCATGCAAGTGTAGCTTCTAGTTTTTTAAATTTTTATATTCGTTAAGTTTCGCTTAGGATTAAAGTTTGCTAGATCAGTTGCGAGTTTTTAAACCTGTCTGAATACTTTTTGAAACTTTGATTCAACAAACTCAAATATTATGGTTTGTGTAACTTTTAAAATGCGAAAAAAAAAACATGGAGCACTGTGAGATATCCTATACTTTAGTAATTGAACAAGTCTACAATAATTGCTGATTTTCTTTATTTTAAGTATAAAAATTAAATATGCTCTTACCATTTTATAATAAATTAATAATGTAAAATTGCAGCTTAGCCTTTTACATTATTCTTATATTTAGTGAGTTAAGGGGTATAAAAACTTATGAGAAGTAATGAATTTAAAGATATTTATTCCTGCAATGATTTTCATTGTGAACTTTTTGGGGCAACTCAATGGAATGAATCTTAAGGATTTTCGATTGAGAAATCTGGTTATGGGTAGATGGGGAAGAGAGGGGAGAAAACTGTGCCACAAACTGGATTCATCGACGATTCCTGTGGCTTGATTGTTTTTGCTTTGTCAGATGAAACTTTTGGGGTTATCTTATCCTTGCTGGCCGCACTAATTGCACAAGAATGCGAGGAGGCGTAAAGGATTTGGTCGGCTCGAGCATCCAGTTAGACAAAGAGAGAGAGACACAGAGTGTGAGGGAGAGGGAAAGAGGGAGAGAGTGAGAGAGTGTGGGAACTTGGCAGCTGTTCACTGAACTGTTTGGCACTCAGTGCATTGGCGGCGTTAATTAAAACCGTCTCAAGGCACAGAAACTAATAACAGCAAACAACAATTTTTGAATCAAGACTTTCAGTTCTTGTTTTTCCCTTTTGCATTGTCGATTTTCCCGCAAAAAGAACTGCGGTCGCGGTCGCCAGAGTTGCCAGAGGTTGCCACACTGCCACACCAGTTGGCCAGAGGCGCCTCCATTGTTTGTATACCCTTGCAGAGGGTATATTAATTATATCACCTCATTTGTAATGCATTGAAAGTAATTTTAGTATGATATCTGTTGTTTATTTTTGAGATATCTGAACCAAATTCACAAGTAAAGCAGTTGTTATTATCTTATAGAACCCGGTTAAAATATATAAAATATATACTATATCGGTCAGAATCAAGTTTTAAGCCAAAAATTGTGTATTGACTGTTGCCTTATACATTCTGAATTTTTTTTATTCAAGTTAAGTTTTAGAATAAGAAACCTCGCTATTTTATGAGATATATCTACCAAACATGTAGATTGTGTACCTAGTTATATATTGCAAATTCTGACTAGGTTTTTCTAAAATTGGACTACTGCTTTATATAGGAACGATCAATTAAAAATATATCTTTAGTATGAAAAACTATGTTGTTTTTTTAGATATCTTAAGAAATATTACAAATATTATATTTGCTGTTATCTTATACAATCTGATCAAATTTGATGAAAATAGGAGTACTATATCAATCAAAAATCAAACATCTGTTTGAAAACTTAGTTATTTTTTGAGATACTTCTACCAAACTTACAGGTCTTGTACTTATTATTATCGTGTACATTCTGACTAAATTTTTCTAAAATCAGACTACTACAACATATATAGGACATAGGAATAATAAATCAAAATTCAAACTTTTCGATACAAAAATATGTTTTTTCTTAAGATATCTTAAGAAATATTCCAAATATTAAATTTGGTAATTGGTAAAATAGAAATACCATATCATATGGCTGCCATAGGAACGATCAATAGAGATCTCTATCAAGTGTATCAAATCTTCGGTCTACCAAGAATTTCTCTGAAATCTTCTTTTGTTTTTGAGTTTTGCTTTCCCGATGATTCCTGATGGTTCCGATGGCGCAGCTTGAAGTGGTTGTTGCTCGGATCCGGTCGGGTTAGTTGCTGAGATGAGATGGGGGGAGGTGAGAAGGGGTCTTCTTCTATGCAGAGATGCTTTGCTTTGTTGTTTGCCTGATTGCCTGTTTTTGTTGTTGTTTATGTTTTGCAGCCAAACTGGCCAAGAGTGGGAAATTGGGGCTAAAACCGAAGCAGTTGCTGTTGGCCATCGTGTTGCCAACGCACTGTGTTTGCTTTCCATTACAATATGTTGTTGTTGTTGTTAGGGTTGCCCTGCACTAACACACTTACACACAGGGGAAGTGCAACAACCGACACCAAAATATTGACACTGTCGAATCATTCCACGTTCCAAACTGGGCGTAAAAGCAAATTAATGAAACTTAAAACTACTAACAAACATTACAACTGGCAACTCTCGACTGTCAACTGGCAACTGGAAACTTTTGACTGGCAACTGACAGTCAACAAATATTTGTCATGTTGCGACCATCAACCCGGTAGATCAGTGTCACAATTACTCATTTACTCATTCAATCATTTACTCATTTGCGGGGAAATCACAGGATATCAAATATTGCGCTGACTCTTAATAAATTCGGTTGATTGCAAATATATATTATATATATATATATATATATATATATATATATGATTTATATTACACTCGTCTCCATTTGTTGTCATTTAACCCCTTTAAATATACATATATCAGAGTCGTTTGTAAATCAATATAATGCATGTTAAACTAAGTAAATACAGTTGGCGAATTTTATTACATTTTTATATTACAATTGCAATTTAAATATTGCACTTATATTGTGTTGCAAGCAATTTGAAGGCTAATTTTATTTAAATAAACTCTCTGTTTTTTTTTAAATGAGGGAGTAGTGCAATTTTAATATTTAAATATGCATTCAATGCTTGCAAATAAATGTTATAAAATTTCATATTACATACTTAATTCAAATATAGAATTTCCTTTATTGTTTTTAACGAAAGTTGAAAATATTATTTAATACCTTAAGGTTTTTTGTTAAATAAAAATCACTTTAAATATTGTGTTATATTTGTTGCTATCACTGATCAAGCAATATAAGTTTTTATGAATATTTAGCACTTGTTTGTTAAAAAAAACTTTCGACATTTTTTATACCAAAAATCAGTCCGATTTATTTGTTTTTGTTTTAAGACCGTATTTAAAATCTTAATAAATTTTTATTTTCTACCTTTGGCTTTTAATAATTTTATGAAGGCTAATTATATTTATAAAATGCCTTTTCAAGCGTAATTTTGAAATTTAAGAGAACCATTTAATAAGATAAAATCCTTCAGATACATCCATCTTGCTATGTAAGAGAAGTGCAATAAAGTTTCACTGCGTTCAGTGCGTATACTTAATATGAAATTATAATAAATAATGATTTAAATGAATTATTCACAGACTTCAGCTCTTTGCATGAACTGAATGAAGTCGAATGTCGGAAGTTGGATGTTTTACCATCTACAGTCATTCATTTTTGGCCTTCTTCGCGACTTGCTCCTTGACTGAAATTACTTATTCAAACTTTTTGGTTTTTATTGTAAATTTGGCATTTCCGAATGCAATGGCACAGGATAACACATCAGTGTGCCATCAGTGTGTGTGTGTGTGTGTGTGTGTAAGTGTGTGTGGGACATTTGCATACTGAATGTAAATTATATTGTCCGTTTCATGCTCTGACACTTAAGAGACAAAATGAAATAAAAGATGGCTCCAGCGAAAGCGAACAAAACGAATGGAATAACAAGAAAGGTAACAAGGATGTGCCATACACGAACGCACACATACAAACACACACAATACACAAACACACACACACACGCACACACTAGCCATAAAAAGGACAAACAAAGAAACAGACAAACAACAACAAGCAACATTTCCAACTGACGTGTGCCTGAGAGTACGTTAAAGGTGTGTATGAGGAATATTAAGAAGAGGGAGGAGAAGAATGGCAACAGTAGCATATTCTGCACACACACACACACACACACACACACCTATGCCTATACACACACACAGCTGTACACACGCCCACAGGCCGATTGAATGCGCTTTAATATTTCAAAAGCTTTAATGAAATCGCTTTGCTTTGCCTTTTCAATTTTCAGCGCGAGACGAGACGACAGCTCTGTGGTTTTCCGCCTTATACACTAAGAGAAATAAAAAAAAAAACAAATTTATTTATTTATTTACTTACTGAAAACTATGAATAATCGAAGTAACGAAGGTAAAATATGTATATATAATGAAAATTTGGTCTCCAGAATGTTCAGTCGAAAAGTCAGTCAGTGAGTCAGGACAAAGAGTCTTACATATATTGAGATAAATAACTAAAAACCGTTGAATATAAAAAATAATTAAAAAGATACAATTTCAAGTTTAAATGTAGATCACAATTTAGTTAGTCTGAAGGAGAAAAGCGACAAACTAAACTAACAATACAATTAGTGGCTTAAAATAGTTAGTAAGAAATGAACAAAGACTCATTGAAAGTGACAAGTAAATAAGTTTATAAATATTTTCCTTTATAAATATATCTTCAAAAAAAAGTAGTAGATATTAAAAAATAAAGTTAGAAAAGTATTGAAGAAATATAGCTACTAGGTTTCATATAAGATTTTAACTATGATTTTCTCTCAACAGTTGGTTTATACAATTTTAAATAATTATTTTAGAATTTGTGGCCTTCAGATTAGTTCAAAATACAAAATTTCGAGTCGGAAAGCGTTAAATACTCATTTGAAGTTCAAATAACAAATTTTTTTTTTAAAACATATATTTTTTTATAATAAATATCATATAATCAAATTTTCCAAGTTTCTTTTTAATCATTTAAAATTATTTTCGTTTCTATGTTGCACTATTATTTTTTTCAGTGTATATAAAACTCAATGGGAGAGAGTATATGTTGGAACAGGTGTCTTAGAAGGTGACGTTGAGTTGAGTTGCGGTAAATGTGAATGGAAAAGGTAAAGGTAAAGGTAGATGTGAATGTGAATGTAAAGGCGATTAAATGAATAAAAATTGTCGCATTCTGTAAACTGTCAAAATGAATGCATTTCGTGTATACCTTGCTTAAAATTAGTTTCCAGGGGGCAATGGAACTTTGGCGTTGCCATTGAACGTGAACGTGAACGAGAACGAGAATGCGAATGTTAAATTTAAGGATATGAATACGAGTACTCACTCCACTGAGTATCACATCTTGTAGTCATTCAATGACAAACACCTTGGGAAATTAAATAAAAGACATGTGTATGTATAAATAATTGAGTGCATCTGAATAAAATTGAAATATTCGTAAAATTATGGTGAATATTACAGAACACAAAAATATATATATATCTAATGAAAGTTCAAAGTTATTTTCATGTTTGTCCTTTTGCAGCCACGCGACCGAAACAAAGTTTAAAGGATATTTTTCAGTCGAATGCATTTGAAACCCAAAAGACCAAAAATAAATACGATTACACCCACACACACACACACACAGTCAATCCGTCTCTTCGTCTCTCCGGTCGTTGGACTTCTTGTTTTTGGCCCTGTTTTTGGTCTATCACATTTTGGGCCATTGTTGCCGTTGTTCAGTTCACATTTAGCCGTAGGCAGTTGGTCATTTTGTTCTCGATTTACGTTTTCAAAAACAATTTTCTCTCTCATAATGATGAGACGGTCGCTTCCGATTCGCTTAACCGCTCGTTTTGAGTTGACTTTCGTATTTCTTATGCCACTTTTTACGAGTATGGTGACAGTACCATTGTCAATTTAATCCTCAGCCCACACTTGGCCTTTTAATACCCACTCTCTCTTTTACAAAGGGTATCATCGTCTTCATCTTAAAATAGCTTTCTATTCTTCTGTCATAAGCAATTTATGGGTTTTTAAAAACGTAATTATTTAAAATATTTGGCTGAATGAACGCGACAATTTTTTTTTTTAATTTATATCATCAATTTATTTTATTTTTAACGTTAAAAAAAATGTAAAGTGTGTAATACATATTATATCAACACTCTTAATTTAAATTTATTATAATTATAAAAAATAAAAATAAATGTTAATTTATAATGTTGAAAAAAATTATTTTTTTCTTATTATTATAATATTTAGTATTTTTTATAAGTTTAAAAAATATTTTTTTTTTTAAAACAGAGTATCTTTAAGTCGCTTACTCTTACATAAGACTTAAAAAATTATTTCTTATATTTTTGTTCATTTTTATAGGAACAGCGCATAGACATTTTGCTGGTTTGCCAATTACTATATTGTCTATATGGCCATATATGTTTGCGTGTGTGTATGTACGTGTGTGTGTGTGTAGAAGGACTATTATTGTTCAGCCAAACATAACTGATTTAATATTGGATACGACAATGTTATGGCTAACTTGATTTCTACAGCAAATTAGTTTATTTCGCAATTGCGTCAAGACGCAACCAGAATTATTCGCATTATTCGAAATTTATGCGAGTTGCGTTTGAATTGCCATGCCCCCTTTTTTGGGGGGCGCAGCCATCAAATTGAGTGCGTTCGGGCATTCAACATCAATGTCTATTAATTTTGCGGTGGCGCCAAGCAATCTCAGTATGATTCTCATTCTCATTCCCAATCAGATTCTCATTCTGCTTCCCATTGTCAGTCTCATTCTCATTCTCTTTCTCTCAGTTGGAGAAGCTGCTCCTGCTGCGTCTTCATTATTCCATTAAACTATGCTGGATATATTTACGCTCCAGATGATTCCAAAACGTAATTATTTCTCTTATGGGTACAGTCCAGTATTGTCAGTCAGTATTCTGAATGTATATAAGTTTGTACATATGTGTGCTTGCAATTGAATTCAAGTTAATTTACGTGCATTACTCGAAATATGCAAATGTGTTTGATGTAAATGATTAATTGACTGATTTGGAAACATCTTGTTAAGCTCATAACTGAGCATATCCGAAAACCATAATTATTAAATGATTAAATGCGTTAGAGCAATAACAAAATTGCTTGTTCAATTTCCAATATTAATGTACAAAATCATGGACAAAAATTTGGACTTGTTTTGACCAATTTCAATCACTCAGAACTCTGTCAAAGCTGGACCGATTTTCAAACGGAATGTTATTTTGATCATGGTTTAGCCTCTAAATTGATTGTGCATTTAAATTTTTATCATCTAAAAAATTTGATATTATTTCGTTTTTTGTCAAATTTTCTATACTCACCCCTTGACATTTTTTCAAAAACTTTGATCTCTCATAACTTTGTAAAAAATTCACCGATTTTCAAGCGGAATGCCATTTTGATCACTATTTGGCCTCTAAATTCAAACTGCATTCCAACTTTGTTCATTTAGAAAATTTAATAATTTTCGACTATGCCTGCCAGAATGCGATTTTATAGCATAGGGTCCCCACTTTGATATTTTGAAAATTCAAAATTTTAAATCTCAGGTTTTCACTTTTAATCCACACCTTATATCGTAATCATGGTTTCAAATTTAATGCAAAGATAATGAGTCAAATATATCGTTTTTTTTTATTCCTTGTCATCGATGGCAATTTGCTTGAGCAATGACAGCAGAATAATGATACAGACTGAAATGAGACATATTTTTCTGTTTATTTGATGGGTTTGACAATATTTGTTAATCAACAGATAACTTCAAAGTGTTAAGCAATATTTGCGACCTGTGATCACAATATTTTTTATTGATCTGAATATTTGCTCTCTTCACTGAAGATTGCTTTCGAATCATTTGCATTTGAATTGCAGTTGTTGTTCACTCTTGGTCTATTCAGATTTCCGATTTATTTGGTCAACAGACGAGAGAAGGAATTGGCCATCAATTAGCTCGGTCACCGAAACTGAATTTAAGCAGAAATTTCTCTCGATGCACTCGCACAATTTATGTATGTGTGTCACATGCAATGTTTTTCCGAGCTATCGGAATGCATCTCCTCAATGTTGGGTTTATTGCACGCACAAAGTGCGTAGGTCGCATCTCATCACCGTCATTGGTTCATGCTGTTGTTGTTGTCGTTGTCGCTTTTGCATACGAAATGCAAAAAGGATACTAAGACCAGAGACTATTTGCATTTGACACAAACAGGTCACAAAGCGCGTTCATGGCAGAGATACTCGCTCCACTGAGCCAGGCCCCAAAGCAAAACCCAAAGTCATAGTCATGCCCGGAGGCAAAAGATAATGCCAAAGTCTGACGCATTATTGCGTATACGCCTCGTACTCACGGACTTTGTCTCATTAAAATGGCACAAGTGTCCTCGCAACCCAAAGAAGTGCAATTAAAATGCAGGCCACAACGACAACGACAATGACAACGCTTCTGATTTTCAAACAGCGCTAAAAAAGGATGCCAAGAAGAAGAAGAAGATGGAACCTCTTATAATATCATCCTGTGAACTATAATTTATTCAATGTGTGCATTCTATGTAAACTATGCGAGTGAGTATAAATTCCTCTCTTATCGTCAGTTATTTTTTTTAAATAACTGATCAATTTTCAAGTTAAATTTTCAATCGTATCTGCGTTTATTGAGATTGTTGATGATGCTTCTTCTTGGCTAGAATTATATATCATCTGAAAAATAGACTTACTTATTTTATATATAAGTTATTATTAAACTCGTGACTTTAACCTGAATCAACTGCTTTTCTCTTAAATCGAAACTATTTTCACATAGCGAGTGAAGTAAAATTAAAAATGCTCATTAAAATCGGTAGGATAATTATAAAGTAACCTTAAAAATTTTCCAAAATTTGATAAGATAAATATTTTAAATTTCAGAAATGATAAAGTTCACAAAAAATAAATAAGGGTATTGAACAAGATTTTATAAGTTGATGAGTGCTTAAAGTATTTAAAAAACTACAATTTCTAACTAAAAAGAGATTCCCTAAATAAAGAAAATTTTTATGCAGAATCAACATAGAATATCAAACAATTGAAAACAATTTGGCAAATTTATTAGAATGTCAAGTTTGAAAAAAAAATTAGTCGAAAAAATTAGAATTATTATTATTATCGAAAAAATGGGATGATATTTGACAAAGTTATGAGAGTATAAAGTTTTTCAAAATATTTGCAAGGAATAAGTTAGTGAAAATGCAAGTTTCGATAGGAATTAAATTAATAAAAAGGAAGTTTTGATAGCAATTAAATTGTCCTAAAGCAATAAAATTGTGGCTAAAAATCTGTTGAGTTTTGATAAAGTTAATCAAATGAATAGACAAACTTTCACATACCTTAAATAAACATACATTTGTTTTTAACTCAATAGTACAGGGATTTGTTTGTAACCAGAACTCCAACTGTTTTACTTGTTATTTGAGTCACGTGCGTTGTAAGCTAAAATTTAATTTGCCTGTTTATATTTTTCAATAAACGAGAATGAAATGCAAACATTTGCCGATCCTTGGCCAATTGTCGACCTTTGTGGCCTCTGGACAGGACAACAGGACTGTCCCCTCCCCCATCCCCCTTCTGTCATCAGGTTGCCTCCTGTGAATACACATTGAAAATGCATAAGGAATTTATAAGTTTGATTTGCATAGACGGGCAACTTTAACGCATAAATAAATGTATCAAATGCATTCAATCGTTGTGCTTCTCTACATTTTGCAAGTGTTGCACTTAAGGTAAGAGTGTAGTTAAGGGAGAGTGTAGGAAAAAAGGGGTTTTCAGTTTCCAGTTTCCTTTATCTGCAGTGAAACAGGCAAAGAATTGTTCGGTTGCCTATTCAAGTGTGTTTTCTCGGTCAATTTGTTGTGTTCTGTTCGTGTTGAGTGGGAGTTGGAGAACTTTGGGTCTTGTTCCTTATTTACATTCAGTTTTCAATTGCAGCTACTGCTTGGAACGTTCGAAACGATAATCGAAAATCGATTGTCCCATAAGTTGAACAACCGGAATGAAGCGGAGCGGAGATTTCGTGCCACCAACACTAGCACCTGCACTAACTGTACTATCTGCACCACCTCCAACACTACCAACACCACCTGTTCCTACAATTTAGATGCAAACGTATTTTGCATACATGTCCGGTACACCCGGTGCAAGTTTCCGTACTTCAACGAAGCTCCGGGATGAAAAGTTGTGAACTTTGATTCGCATTATGCGTTACCCTGCCCAGAACTTTCCTACCCTTCCCTCCCCTTGCCTTGACTAGCCTTGCACAGTGGGTAAAATTGTTAAATTTGTTGAATTTTTATTTGAACATATTTAGATTTTGAAATTTTTTATTAAAGTGGTTAAATGCATAAAGTTGCATATTTTTTAAAGAATATAATGAGAAAATATGATTTGTAAAATAAATGTTAAAATAACTAATCTTTGAAATTTTTTTTTTGCTTAGATCTAAATTTTTTGGAAAGAATTGTTTGTGGGTATTAATAATTAGGTAATTTGATAGTGATTTTAGTACAATAATTTCTATCAATTTAAAGCTAGTTTCTGGAAAAATTGTAAATTTTTAAGACAGCTGCATTACATTACACTTTAAAGCTGTACGTATATTCCTGAAACCCATTAGTAAAGAATTTCTGCAATTTAAAACAAACTTTCTTCCAAATCGAACTAAAATATTTTATTATGCATTCAAAAATTCGACCCACTGTGCCTTGGTTAAAAGCACATTTAAAATAATATTGAATTATCCACGGTTTTTAATGGGATTTTGTGTGATTTATCAATAGCAGATTCGACAGTTTTCAAACGTTTTTGGGCGGAATTAGCATCAAATTCACCGAACTAATTAACATGTCAGATACATCAGAGAAATTTGATCAAATTTCAGACACCGCCCGCAGCCAGATAAGTTTTTAAGTTATAATTATCTCTGACCAATAACAAAAAACACAATAATTTGTGTGAATTAATTTTAAACGTACTCGTAATGATGCAATGAGCTGACCGTCTAGCAAACTGACAGACAGACGGACGGACAGATAGACAGACGGACAGACAGGCCTTGCATAATTATGCCCGCAAAAACAGAGTAGTTAGAAGAGGAAACCAGAGTGAAAGTGGTATTTTTGAAGTGGGTGGATGGAATTAATTTGACAAGGGAATTCATTTGCATTTCAAAATTTACTTACAGCGCACACAGAGACTGCGGAATGGGCAAGGATCTCTGCAATGTCTTGACAAGGACACGGGCACTGCAAGTCCTTGCCAACTCTCAGACTCTTCGACTCTCAGACAATTATGTTTTCACAAATATGTAAATGCGTATATAAATGTGGGCGGGAGTGTGTTGTTTGTGTGTGTGTGTGTGTGTATAGATACGAGTGTATCCTTAAGTATGTTGTGGCCTGTACCTTTTATGTGAAAAGTTTGCTCTTTTATGAGAAATACGCTTAAAAAGTTGACGCTGATACGGCAAAATTATCATTTCCACATTTGAATACTGAGTTTGTGTTCCGCCTTCTTGTCTCTACTATATTATTTTGGATTTATAAGTACTTGTTGTCTTCGTGTTTATCGCACTTATTTTTTTACAAGCAAATAATCTGCTTAATAATATTTTGTATATTTAAAAGTTATGGGGTTGGATTTTAAAAGTTGTTTTGAGCATGACTAAAAATCAGACTTTGCTAAAAAAACATTAAAAAATTAATTACAAATGTTAAACATATATAATACATTTTAATTTAATTTTATGTAATATATTTTTTTAATTTTTATTTTTTAATTTAATTAAGTTAATTATTTTATCTTTTAAATTATTTAGCTTTAAAATTAGTTCAACAGTTTTAAAGTTGAAGCCTTGTTTTTAATCGACTTTAATAACTTTATTCGAAACCATTAAAATTTGAATTTAAATTGAGAAATTACAATGAAATTTCAATGACAATAAATTTAATTTCTTTGACGGCGTTGCTGCCATTGTGAAAGTCAAACTAGAACAATGGACTTTGGAGCACCTAATTTGCTCAGCATACGGAAAAAGGATTCCATATGCGACCTGCTCCTGAATCACCTTACTCAACCATTAACACATTAACCCACACACACTGCCAGTGTGGTTTTATAATGTGTGTGTGTGTTTTGGTTAATTAAAAATGTGCTGCGCATTAACATAATTGCCTTGGGAATACAATTGAATGATTAATAATAGCGCAGTGATTAAACGAAAAGACCCGACCATATAGAGAGACGACCTTCGTCATTGTGTTTCTGCCTCTGTGTCTCCCTGGTCCGGAATAAGGGAAACGAGGAGGAAAGAATAGGGATACGACCTGCTGGGTCAAACACTTGAAGTGTGAATAACGTTTAATGCGATGCGGTGTTGGTAAACACCAAAAAAGGGACACTCATTTAAATAGCGATTACAGGGTATATTATAGTGGAGGCTTTTTAAGTGAATCATTCAATATTATAATCATAATCACATATAATCAAATTGTTGACAAATTAAATCAAAAACACTCTTAATTACTTAATTTCTGTTTTTTGGTATTAAGGATAATCCAATGGTTTAGTAATTATATGTAATTAGAAGCATAAAAAGGGGTAGATACGTTTTCTAAAAAACTAAAAAAAAAAAACGTAATTTGCATAACAAAGAATACAAAATTCATTTCCAACAAACACTGTTATTTGACAGACAATAATTAAGTGTTGAAAAATGCTTTAATTTCTCTTTTAAAATTTCATATGTTATTTCTGCTAAAGTTCTAAGACTCTGGTTATTATATTTCAATAAACAAATAACTTGGTTTAATCGAATTTCAATTTAAACAGAAATAAAATTTAGTTGCTTAAAAGTTGCAATATGTTACAAAGAGAGATTGAAATATTTGCTTGATTGTGATAAGAATTAATGGGTATTTATCAAAGGGTTTCCCGCTTTTTGGCCATCGATTTTCGGTTAGGCTGTATCAAAGGATTAAATTGTCACGTATCAAAAGTAATTAAGTGTTGGTGGAATTGTGACCAAAAACCCCAATCCAGCCCAATTGTGGATTGTGGACTGTGGATGGTGGATTGTGTGGATTGTGTGAACTGCGGGTGTGTAAGCCAATTCAGTGTGGTTTGGACTGGTTTGGTTTGGCTTTGGCTTAATTTAATTATGCTACACTCGACCATGATCCGAAATGTATCTGCGAATCGAGAATCGAAAGTTGAGGCACTGTGATTGCAACTTCCGAGTGTCCTTCTTTCAATCCGGAAGTCATAATGACCAAGTGCATTTTTTTCGCAAGTGAAATAATTGTGAGCTTTGAGCCTGAAATCCTGACACTCGCCATCTCTCCACATAGATTGAAATTGCCTTCGAAATTTCTCCCTTTTGTCTGCCCAACTGGTTTCTCTTATATATTTTTTTTTTGCTGTACTTTCGATTGTTAAACGACACTTTTGTTTCGATTTATGGGGCCGTAAAAGCCAAAAGTGGCGCAGTTGTAATTTTACGACTTTGCGCAAAAGTGGAGCATGGGCAAAGGACTTTTGTAAGGGATGGAGGAGTGGAGGGAAGGGGTAGAAATATTGTAGGCAAGTCGGAAACTGATTGGCAAGTGAGCTGTCCAGTTTTGGTTAGATTTTGGCTTACACAACTCATACTACGGACATTTAAAACGTTTTAGCATATTGCCGATTTTCGATTTTTTAGTTAATACTGTTGATTTTAAAAAACACATAAGCATTTAAGTCTTTGGCAACGTCACGTTCATTCAGCTAACAAGTTGTTTGAACAATTTTTACAGCGCTTTGGTTCAATGGTTTTCCATATGACTGAGCGCCGTTTAAATTTATTTTATATATATATGTATAATCGAAAAAGTTATTGCATCGTTTTGATTTATTGTGCATGCAAATGTTTGTTCTGTTCCTCCACGAATCCTGAGTCTCGAATCCTGTTGCGCTTCCTCTCGAGTTGCCAACGCAATTCAATGAAGCAATCATTACCGAATTGCCAATCATTTGGCTGCTGTCTGGCAATGATTCACAGTCCGGCCAACAGTGCGTTTACGTATTGCTCGTATTATTTATGGCTATATTGATGTTGTAAAAATGCGAGTAAAATTTAAAATTTTAGCCCAACATTAATGTGGACACTTGATGAATAAAGAAATTTAAGTATTTAATATTAAACAAATATAAAACTCTTTGGCAATCAACAGAACCCTCAAACGGTAAGAGCTAGAAGGCTGAAATTTAAACACAATATGGTTAGGATGATTTTAAAAATTAAGAAAAAATCTGAGCGACTAGTACAGCAAGGGAGGACAAAAAATATAAAACTCTTTGTGCTGATTGATTCACTGGCTCACTGTCAATCAACAGGGACCTCAAACGGTAAGAGCTAGAACGTTGAAATTTGAACCCAATATAGTTAGGATGATTTCAAAAGTTTTAATAAAAACTGAGAGACTAATACAGCAAGAGAGAATAATAACAGAAGGTAAAACACAGTAAATTATATAAAACTTAGCCAAAGGATCAATGTATATGATCAGTAAAATATTTAACAAATCCTGGATTCTTGCGTTGTCATAGAAATAATGCAAATAACTTTTAGTCAACTTGACTAACATAATAAAAACTTCATTAAAATATTTAGTAACCTAAAGGCACAAATTGTACAGCAAACTGTGCCTAAAGTCTCTGATATATAAGTATATAGGACAAACAGCTAGCAGAGACAAGACAGAATTATAGACTGATAGACTGACGAATGTGTTGTGATTACAAGTCATGGCACATGTTGATAGAAATTAAGTTGAGGGAAATGAACAGAACACATCAGTTGCAAGTAAATTGATTTGCCAATTGTTTTGCCAAAACTTTGTGAGTGAACAAAAGCTCAGTCGGTCGAGAAATTAATCCAATCGAATCGCCTACAACCTCCGACCCCAGACTATGCCTGAGAATATGGCTTTATCGTGTTTCGAGCACAAAAGTTTAATAGAAAATGCTTTTTACAAATTTTTTTTGGGGGTAACGAACACATTTCCGCCGGATGTATGTTTAATACAAATAATAAAAAATGTGAGGTTTTAAATCCTTTTCGCGCTGCTCCCTTAGTCAGTCACAGGCAACTGAGCAACAACAACAATAAGAACAATAATCGGAGAGGGAGAAGAGATAAAGTTAATCGGATTCAGGACCCTGCGAATGTTGGGAACAATGGCGACTGAGAGGCGGCAGAGAGGCGGAGAAATGCCAGCTGCCAGCAGCGAAGCTTTCAATTCAATTGTGAATATTGAATTTCATTCAATTAATCATCCAAACGAGAAATGATGACGTTGATCAAAAACCGCGAACGAATTCAAAAGAGGCCCAAAAGACAAATCAAATGGAAGTCAGAGTCATGGCTGTCGAAAAAAGGAGAAGGGGGATAGAGTAGGGGTGCTACTGACACCCCAGGGGGGATGAGAAACTTATGGCGGTATTTATGTTATTAATGAATGAAGAATTCTTTGATTTATATGTACGTATGACATCGTCAAAGACTTTGGTTACATAAAGAACAGTGCAAAATGTTTATGAAAAGACCTGCAATACAGCACGTCAAGTAATTCTTTTGACAAAGGATACCCCATGACGTACAGTGCGTTCTGTTATTCTGTTGACAAAGAATACCCCATGACGTACAGTTTGTTCAAAGATTCTTTTGACAGAGAATATACTCTGTGACTTTTTAACTTCCTTTTTTATAAATTCAGCTTTTAATTCAAATTTTATTTTGTTACTTAAAATGTTTTTCTTTTCTTTTAAAATCTATATAATAAAATCTATATAAATAAATGCAATATAATACTGAATTTATGTATCCATTGTTGTTTTATTTTGCAAATAATAGTTCTGTTTGTTTCTCCATTTAAATCAAGAATAAATTTGAATAAATACCAAATAAAAAATTTTTTTTTCTTTGACAAAATAATTGTTTGACTTACTGTACTGCAATAGGCAGACAGGAACAAAAGTAAAGTAGGCTCTGTTGCATAAATGTAAATGATTCATGACCAAATACGACTGGGAAACTCTCTCTCTAAGTGACTTAGGACGAATTTAAGATTGAAAGAAGAAAAACAAATCTCTGGAAAGATTAAAGTGAATTCAAATTCAACGTCAATTATGTATGTGCACATACGAATATACTTAAATACGAAGAGTATTTGATGTGTTCTCGGGTGTTTGATTTCGCACAAGGGATTGGTTCCTTCAATCATTATCCGTCTTGGCTTCATCCTTCCCCGTTTCCGTCTTTGTCACTGTCTTCTCGTCTATCAGTCACATCATCACGAATTTTCCGCATTTCCGTATACTTGTCAATCTCTGATGTTTGCTTTTATACAAATTAATAGCGAAAAATGCTTCGTCTCGTTGTCAGACACGGTTGCCAAAGCCCATTTGAACTGCGTAAAGCTCAAAGGACACTTTGGGGTCGCAATGGGATCCAGTTCTAAACGGAACTGCAAACACCGGAGGGACCAAGAGAGGAAGAGATTTTGAGATTGAGATTGAGAGACACGTGAGCTCATTCAACGTTAATTCCTTACATTGGCTACCGTCTTACATTTTACCCGAGGATGTTTGTCTAGGCTCAAAAGGATTGCAGGCGATGAATAGTCCTCGCATGTGAATACATTTGTGAATTAGCGAGTTAGTCAAAGTCAATATTTGCATACTCTCACCGTGTGTTCTCAATTCAATTGCCTTTGAGGTATTACCCAACTATTTGTTCACGTGTTAATATTAATTATTGAAATTAAGAAAAATACTTTTACTTTATGGTATATTAGTTTGGTAAATTCTAGAAATTTTAAAACAAGAAGCAGTAAAAAACATTTAAATTGCAAGTTCCACTTATTATTGAAATTAATAAATTTTTTTTAAAACCTTTTTTTATAATTTGTTTGTTCTTTATGCTTTCTTATAATAATTACAAAGTTTTTTATTTCCCCCAATTTCGGCATATGTAAATATTAATTATCTTAAATTTTTGGGCGTTGCTTTTAAACTCTTACAAAAATATTTAAAATTCCTATAAGTATTTAGAAGTACTTAAAAATCAAACTATTTTTTAATAGTTTAGAGCATTAGATAATTTAAGTAATTGTATTTAATTGAAGCACAATTAAAAGGTGTAGAAAATAGAAAATTCTCATTTCTCACCTTCGACGTACTTAATTAAGTGATGCTAGAATCAAGGAGCATTTTAAAGTACGAGTATTTTACAGTGGGTTGGAGGTAAATTAAATGTTATTTTCAATGCGAACTGACAGCAAAAGAGCAGTGAGAGGGGAAGAGGGTTAGGGGATGGGGGTTGGGGGAGGAGGAATGTGAGGCCATGGAATCGAATGAACTTGACGTGGAATCGCATTGCGCTGCGAATGCGCGTAAAATTGTCAAATGAGCTTACAGACGGATTATTTTCGCCACGTAAAAATAATCGCATTAATTTGTTGGACAAGCAATTACAGGGAATGGCTGCACGGGCAGTCCCAATGCCGCAGCACCGAGTAACTCCCAGCGGATTTAGAGAAAAAACATTTAACAAACCAAAATAAAAAAAAAACATACCTGAAAAATAAGAAAAACGAACACGAGCTGAAAAACTCACAAATAAGTAAGTGAGTTGTGTGTAACTACAAGTATTTCCCCCCTTCATTACAAGTTTCCCTCTTTTGGCATCGGTTTACGGTGCTGCCCAGCAATTATCCGCGAATAAACTACGAAATTGAAGCTGTTTAAAAGGAAATGGCAATGGAGAAAGCAGAGAATGGAAAGTAGAAAGTAGAAGGCAGATAGCAGTGATGAGAGAGGAGCAAGTAAATGGCAATAGACAAAATACAATGCACTGGAATTACAATAGAGTTGAGCAGTGAATGAACGTTGAGTGAATAAGCAATAAGTACCCCACAGTGCTGGACTTCTGGACTCCAGGACTCCAGGACAACTACTGGACTTCTGGACTCTTAAACAAGTGTACGAAGTGCTCAAGACTGTGTGGTTAACGGAGCTCACAAGGCGGAAATCAAAAGCCACTTTCCTGTAATTGCGCCTGCAACTGAACGACTCCGGGGAGTCACTCCGGACTCCGGAGTTGCTCAGCCAAGCGATTCCATCCTCTGTGAGGCGTTAATTAAATGCAAACGAAGGCGCACACACACCGTCACTTAAACACACACTTACATATATATGCAAGTACACTCGGCAAAAAAGTATATTCCTTACCCTACCTAGAAATTAAAGAATTAAAAGAATACCTATAATTAAATGTTGGACCGACTTCAAACGTGCATAACTTTGTCAAAACTGGACCGATTTACAAGCGGAATTTAATTTTGATCATTATTTAGCCTCTAAATTGATTCTGCATTCAAATTTTTATCATTTAGAAAATTTGATATTTTTTCGATTTTTTTAAATTTTCTATAACCACCCCTTGACATTTTTTCAAAAACTTTGATCTCTCATAACTTCATCAAAAAATAACCGATTTTCAAGCGAAATGTCATTTTGTTCATGATTTGGTCACTAAACTCAAACTGCATTCCAATTTTGTTTATATAGAAAATTAATTAATTTTCGACTATGCCAGCCAGAATGCGATTTTGAAAATTCAAAAATTTATATCACAAGTTTACACATTTAATCAGCTTCCTTTATCATAATTAGTATAAAACAACATTTTAAATTTCATTCTGAGATGTTTTATTTTTCTGTAAAGAATCATGGAAAACTGTACAAAAAATTGGGCTTGTAAAGTTGCTAGATCAAAGTTTCAATCAACTTTAAACTTTCATAACTTTGTCAAAACTATACCGAGTTTTAAGTGGAGTGTTATTTTCATCATAGCTTGGCAACTTTATTTATTCTAAAATTAAATTTATTTTATATTGTTTAATTAATTTTTTTTTATGTTTCTCATAATTTTTAAAATTTGTTGTAGATATTTTACAACATTACAATGTTTGAAAAGTCAGTGGAATTTAGTGTTCGTTTTTTTTTTTAGTGTATATATATATATATAGATGTAGGCCGACTGACAACCGATATGTGAAGCAATTGAAAACGAGGTCTGCTTTTGTTTCTGTCAGTAGTTGGTTAAATTGTGGTCGAAAGTCGAGAGCAAAACAAAAATTATTTAGAAAATCAACATTGGGGTCTGTGGTTACCTCCCCCCCCTTTTGTCTTTCATTCTCTGCTGATTCCCGCTTGTTGTCGATAAGTCTTTAATTCCAATTATTGCTTAATTCCTCACACTTGCCGAGTGGAACGAACGGCAAGCGTACAACGCGGCGTATGAGTATTTATTGTCATCTTTCTTGCTTTGCTTTTACGACTTGTAGCTGATTAAGACAAAAGCCTAGACTCTGGAATGGAGTGGCTGGGAATGTTGCCTAGAATCAAGTAAATGTGGTAAATGGCCACTGTCCTCGCAATCTGAGAGAGTGAGAGTGAGTAGGAGAAACGAGAGACGAGAGAAGAGAAGGATTCCCAAAAGCACCCACTGTGAATTGGGGAATGGACATTTGGGCGAATAAACATTTGCACAAATTTAGAGAAAAGGCTGATTTAAGTTGTGCTTTGCTTAATTTACTACAAAATTAAATTGTACAAAGTGGAATTCCTTCCGTTGGATGGCAGATCTAAGTGCGAATTGCTTGTTGCCAGCCATCTGCGTGGTCAGTGAGTAACGTTGCCACGTTGCCACATTTTCAGTCTTCGTCAACGGCCTTTTGGCCCCCAGTTGAGTTCAGTTGAGTCCTCCTCAATTGAATTGGTAGCTCTTGTTCATTTTCCGCCTCGTAAGTCTCACTGAACTCAAGCACTTGGCGCATCTAAATGAGAACTATTGTTAACAGCCGAAGGGGAGGAGAGCAGAAATTTGGACAGAGAGAAGAAGACTTTTATTCAACAGTCTCTACATTTCATTTGCCTGAAACTGTTCGAAACTTTAATTTGGCATAGTTTAAGCACTCTCACATGAGAAGGAGATTTTCACTTCTTTTGAAGCATCCTTCGATTGACTCGACCTGTCGGTCGTGTCTTTCTAGACCCTGTATTTTAAAAGCGCAAAGGGTATATTATTCTTTATCAGTACAAACAGTCGAGTCAATAGGGGCATGGATAAAAACATTGATAAGGACAACTAAACCTCAAAGGATTTGAGAGCTAGACACACCAAACTTGGTATGTTTGTTCCTACGCTGGTTAAAAGGAACGTTTTTAAAAAGGAAGAGCATTTTTATTGAATATAATATTTTAAAAATTTAATAAAAAAAGGATACCTAAACCTGAGAGAATATAAGAGCTAGACACACCAAAACTTGGTATGCTAGTTCCTACACTGATAAAAGAACCTTTCTTAAAAATGATGACTATTTTTATTGAATATTTTATTTTAGGAATAATATAACTTTTAAAAAATAACACAATTTATGGACAATAAGCCGTAGTTTTTTAATAAAAACCTTTGTTTTGGATAATTTTGTAAAACAGTTTTTATAGGCAATTTAAAAGTTACAACACTGAGTTAAGCCCCATTTGATATTTGCTGTACTTAAAATTTCAGTGTAAGAAATTTTATGTAGCATAAGTACAGGGTCTTTAAGAGTCGGGCTGGGTTGACGGTAGCCTTTCTTACTAGTTCTCATTTTCGTGTTTCTGCCAACTTGAATTCTGAACGGCAGTTGCTGTTGATTGCATGGAACAGAACAGAACAGTACGAAACTGAACAGAACAGAAGAGAACAGAGTAGAACAGAAAGGAGTATCATTTTTGGATACATGTATGGTATCTGCTCTCAGGCAGGTGAAACATTGCGTATCATCTTCTTGGCAGCAGGCGAACTTGAAGGCCACTTGACTTTTTTTGTTTAACCAAGACTCACAATGTGTGTGCATGGAAAGAGTATTGAATGTCCTGTAGTCCTTTAGTCCTGTACTTGACTATGAACCGACCCCAGTCAATGTCTAAAGGTATCTGGCGTAACGGTTTCGGTCGACGATGATTGCCAGTGGGCCAAGTTGAGTGGCTAATAACGTTTTAGTCGACTTACCAATTGACCAACTTATATTTGAACTTTTTCTTGACCCCAATTCAAGTTTAGCTGCTTTCGTTTTTCCATTTTCTCCCTTTACCAAGATGTCTGCTTACTGGCAAATAAATCAGTTTACCTATTTGCTAAAATGCTCAACTTTTGTGTCCCCATTATCGGCAACTTGCTTTGCTTTGGCTATAAAACGCTATCTCAATACATTTTTCAGCGAAAGTTGCACAAACTTTGGGACAAGTTGTCGCCTGTGGCAAAATAGAAACTGCTCACTTACCATTATGCAATTTTTTTGTACTGATCATTTAAGTAGATAGGTAATTTGTTTAAAAGCTAAACACCATATTAGTGTGTAACACATTGATTAATTAATTAAACAATTTATTAATGAATTTTCAACTTGAATAAATGTAAAAAATTTAGTTACTCACAGCTTACAAATAAATATTTAATTTATACAAAATTAAGAAATTTTTTGATATTATTTATTAATTGCTTTGTATTTTTTATTGAATTTGCAACTTACAAAAATTAAATGAACAACAATTTTAGTTACTTAAAGTTTACAAATAAATATTTAAATAATACAAGACTTATGAAATTTTTTGACATTAATTATTTATTTTGTATTTATGGTTTTGTCGGCAAATAAACACAGTCAAACAACACAGTTTCCCAAAATATATATATTTAAATAGTATTAAATATGTTGGTTACAAATTTTTTTGAATATATAAATCAATATACGAGTATACTAATTTCTTATTTACACTCTCAATCTGCATACGAGTGTGTATTTTTGGCTTATATGCGAATAGACTAAATTGGCTAAAAAATGGGTGTTTTGAAAAGACAGCTAAAGCCCTTTTTTGGGACAGGCCAAGAAGTGGCAAACGAAGCGTTAACAGCTGTCAGGGCTTTAAACCTAATTTGGCTATGGCAACACATCGCTGCGTATAAATAAATCACCCTCGAGTTGACCCTTTGATCTAAAAGCAGATGTCTGCTCTGCCCTCTGTAATTCCCTGCCCTTCCCTCCCCATCTATTCCCATCCCTTTTTTCGTGCAGTTTTGGTTTAGAAAACGGTTACACAAATTCCATAGATGGCGGCTGCCTGATGAGCCAAAACGTTTTCCGAGTTTTCAAATACCGAATTCACTTTCTTGGCAGTCCGATGACCTCGAATGTTCAAGTCCCGTGAGGATTGCACCGCACACTTTGACCTTTGAACCTTAAGCACTTGCGTATTAAAAATAAATACTTCCATGTTTCTTGTCTAGATTTTAGACTTCATTCTCACCATTTATACAGCGTGTCAAGTAAATATTTTGACATAGACAAAAATTCACAAAAAATAAAAATTTTCTAACTGTATATTTTTTTGAAAACAGAAAAAATACATTTTCGTGCCTTTATTTCATATTTTTTATTATTTGATTATTTTTAAAAAATGAAAACAAATCTGTAAATTAATCTGCTTGTCTAAAAAATTAGTTGACTAACTGTATATTTTTTAGAAAAAAAAATATACATTTTCTTGTCGTTATTTTATATTTTTTTCTTTATTTATTAAAAGTTCTTTGAAAAAGTTTCCTAAGTACAAATAATAAGATTTATAAGGTTCAATCGCTTTTGAAAATAAAAAGACAAATATGTGTTTAAAAAAATAAATACACTAAGGAGGAGTTTGGGTAGGAGCTTTGTTCTTTTTCTGTTTATTTTGCAATATTTTCTTTTTGCGGCATTTGTTGTTTTTTTGGTCGGCCGACAATGTTGCATGCCGCGTGTTGCATTGTGTTATGCTTTGAGCGTAAAATGGTTTTGGTTGACTTAGCTGCACATGCATGACCGCGCAATTCAAATAATAATATAGTTGAACAACAAATGCTTGTTTGTACAGTGTGCCCCCAAACTATGCCACCTCACAGCTTACACATTACAAATTTACGATGGTTTGGAAATTAAAGTACTTCTACCACAATTTTTGTTTTTCAATTGCAATTAGCAGAAAATGTAATTAAATGACCTCTGCTTTTGAGCAAGTGTAGTAAGAGTAAAAATTGTATTTCTGCCTGTATCTATGGGATGAAAATGCTTGTTTCGATTTTTCAAAGTTTTCGCACACGTAATGAGCTGCTGGGAAGCATCTGTTGATGTTCTCGACATGACACCGCCCACTGCCACGCCCCTTTGCCTGCGAGTATGTCCCGCAGGGAACAAAAGGCCGAACTCGCAGCTTCTGCTCGATTGACTTCTGAAAAAAGTTAAGCTAAGAACCTTTTAAGGACGATATTCATTCGCTGTGTTGCTGATAAGTCTCAGTTCCAGTTCCAGGAATAAAAACAAACTCTCTTGAACTGAGCATCATTAGCGACATTGTTGCCAGAAAAAGTTAAGTAAAGATTATAACAAATTGCTTTCCCAATACAAATTTTGAGTCACTTTACTTGAACTTCCGAGAACTAACAATTATTTTGCTTTGATTTTTAAAATTCAGAGTTTAAAATATATAACTTTATGTTTTGTATTTTTTGGTCCTTAAAAAAATAATTGCTTATAATGAAGTAATATATATATATTTATATTCAAAATTCTTGTAGCTTATCTTTATTTTCATCGGCCGTAAGTTGAACTAATTTGAATAATTTCATTTAACGTTTAAGTATGTAAAATTTAAATATTTTTTTTTTAATAAAATAACTCAATTTAAAATGTATTTGTGTATTTAAAAATTAATTTGTCTTCAATACTATATATATTTTAAACTTAAATATAACAGAGTAAAAGAATTTTTTAACGGAAACTAAAATTTCATTAAGTATTTTTAAGTAGGCTGTCAATTGATTTTAAACATTTAATTAGGTCGGTTGCCCATTGAACTTTATTTTAAGTCCATGTTAAACACGGTCAGCCACACCAATCGAGTGTTGTTTGAGAAACAGACAGACAGAGAAAAAGAGAGAGAGACATCCTATTGGAGTTGGTTTCTTAAATTGACAAAGACTTTTTATTTAGTGTCACAAAGTCAAAGTTCACAGAGGCATTCGAGCAGGATTCCTACACAATTTGCAATGTGAATGCTTTATGTCAGTTTTTCTGTCTTTGTCTGTGTCTGTTTCTATTTCTGTTTCAGTTTCTGTTTTAGTGTTGTCATCTGCTTTGCTTTATTATACTTAATTGCTCATACGCACCGTGCTCCGCTTTCCTTCTGCTTGGCTTGCCGCGACTCTACCGGTCATCTCTCCTCTTCTCTCTCTTTCTCTCTCTCTCTCCTTCTCTCTTTCTGGTCTCTGGCCAAATGTGCTGACAATGTAGCTTTGTTTCGTTTTGGTTCGCTTCGTTTTCAAGTCTGGATGCCGAGCCAACAAACGGATCCATTTTTTTCAGCTCTCAACTATCTAGGAAACTAGCAAGTGTGGCACTATGTATGTATGTGTGTGTGTATTTCTGTAAGTGTGTTTGTGAGGGTGTTTGTTGGCTTATTTATTCCTCCTTGTTTGCTTTAATTACGACTTCTTCTTCGCAGATATTCGCCTGGCAACGCACTACACTAAAAAAATGTTTACTTACATTTCAAAAAGTTGAATTTTTCCAAAGGCAAATTGCGCATAATTTTAAAAGTTAGTTTCTTTAAAAATTAAGCGAATTTTTCTTTAATTGAGCGGCAATTTTGAATGGATTTTCTAGACAGTATATTAGGGAGGCTCAATATTTTATCTCAAAAAGAGTTAATGGACGTAATTTTACAAAAAATTTTAAAATATTTTTTCTAGAATCTATGGGTCAAAAACAAATCATTGAAGAGTTTTTTAACGTTCATATAATGTAAATGAATTTAATTTGATTTCAATAAAAAAGTGTTGTTTCCTTACTTATTAAGCTTTTCTAGAGATTTGTAAATTTTAAAACGATTTTTACAATTTAAAGGCATTTCAAATTTTATGCCGATTTTTGTTTAATGCAGACAGCATTTTTCTCAGTGTATGCTCTGAATTATATGTTTGATAAATGGCTGCTGTTGCAAATCATTGTTATTGTTGTCATGGTTATCGTCGTCCCTTGATCAACGCTATAATAATCCTTCTCGCCGCGTATTGTTTAGACTTCTATTGAGCCTGAAAGCCAAAGGGACCTCAAAATAACCGACAGTTTAATCCGATAGCACTCCAGTTATAGTATAGCATTAAATTGGATGCTGCTAAGACTAATTGCTATGTAAGCATGATTTTAAAGTTAGTTAATTAAATTTAAATAAAAGGTAAATTAATTTGAAATTTAAAACAAACCAATTTCGGGCAAGTAAATTTAAAACAAACCAATTTCTGGCAAGTTTTACAGTGTGGTGTAATTTTTAAGCAAACTTTTACACAGTGAGCGCTGGCTATAAGTGCTCAGCTCAGCTGTAACTTTGAGTCTCAAGTGTCGACATTGTGCAGCTTCCAACACTGGCTTCCAAATAGCTGCGGGCATTGGCGAATATTCATTAAATATTTCCATTGTTTTGGCAGCCCGTGTGGCAAGTGAGCTTAAAGTAAATTAATGTTGCTTTAATGGAGAACACGCGTAAATAACTCAACGGTTGAGTCTTCAGTCTTACCTGTTAGCTGTTACCTGTTACCGGTTATACCTGTGCATCCGAAATGGCCAGGCTTTAATTGCCACAGCGCCAAGTCATTTTCACCCACTTACCCATCCGACTTTTCCCCCGTCATAAAGAAAATTCTCATCATACAAATTAACTGAGGTGAAGAAAGTACCGCAAAGGGCAACACGCGTTTAAGGAATACTTACTTATATTGGCATGACAGCAGCTCTCTCTCTCTCTTTCACTCTCTATCTATCTTTCCCTATCTCTCTTTTTGCCCTTTTCCTTTGACTAGAAACTGGCCACGAATAGAGCGAGAGTTCTGGCTGCTTTGCAATGAATTAATTATGTTGAGCTTGGCCATGGTTGTTTAAAGTTAATTGCTATTTCTAAATGCATGCACTGCTCCATGCTCCGCCAACTCGCAATGGAGTGGAAATATTAATTTTCCTTAAATTGGAAAAGCTTTTGAAAAAGATGTTACAGGTGAGTCCGTACTTTTATTGGCACTAAAGCTACGTATAAACTTACTAAAACATCAACAAATATTTGTTATTAAATAATAATAGTGGTATAAAGTGTAATTTTTTTATGCTATTACGCAACTTTTGAAAAAAAAGTTTTAGGTGAGACAGTACCTTTATTGACATTAAAACTACGTTAAAACTTTTAAAAAATTAAAAAAAAGTAATATAAAGTTAGTGAATTAAATTCGATAGTATTTTATAATTAATTTTATTTTTTCCATTTTCCTTTTAGCGGATATATAAAATTTCTTTTTGGTACTAAAGCTACGTATAAGTTTGCCAAAAAACTCATAAATATTTACGACTGAATCAGAAAAAAATTCTTGTATAATTATATTGATTATCTTTATTTTTTTATTATGTATTATTACGCTTGTTTAAGGCGAGTTAGCTTACTCATAATTACAAAAACTACTTATTAATTATAAAATTATTATTAAATATGCAAAAGAATATATTTCATTGTATCTTTTCTTTGTAAACTCAATCGACTCTTGAGGTCTTTATAAATTAAACATACTAGTAAAATAATATTCCAAAAAGCCCCACATAAAGAAACCTTTGGACATTTTGACTAAATGTCATAATGGAAATATTATTACAAACAAATAAGTATATGAGAGTGCGACGTGCATTTATAAGGCTACTGTCAACATCAATATTTGTGAAAATGTATTGACCAAATTTGATCAAGGGATGAACCCAACAATTGAACTGGGGATATTCAATTTAGGCAACCCAGCGAGCACACAAAAGCCAGGAGGACAACAAACCGAAAGGGGGAAGAGAGGAAAGAGAGGAGAAATGACAGCCCACCTGCTCCTTGAGATGGCTGAAAGCTGAGCGACATTATCCTCTAATAAATATTGATTTCGGGGTAATAAAAGAACATGACAGAAGCCAACAGAATTCTCGATGGTCTTAACGCCGCTGTCGTACATCGGTCACACAGTCAGCGGAGAAACTGGAGGAGAAGTTGAAGGAGAAGCTGACAGAGAAGTTAGAGGAGGAGTTGATGTTCCTCCTGAGGAGTGCTTGCGAATACCAAAATTTATGGATTAACCAAAGCGCGCACACACGTGCCAACAGCAAAAGAAAGAAGACAACCAAAAAAAGAGAAAAAATAATGTATCCGTATTACAAAATAAATCGATGTAAATTATTTGCAACAAAGCTTGAAATTATTCAAAATTAAATATAACTACCGTGTTCAAATTATGCAAATTTGTTCTCATTTTCAGCGCTGAGCGCAGAGTTCACCTTTTTGGCTGTTTTCCTTCATGTTGCTACTTATTTTTCTACACGTGCAACCGCATGGGGCAAGGGGAATCACCGGTGTACAGGGGAGGGGGAGGTAGGCAACTCGTACGAGAAGCAACTGAAACGACAAGGCGAGAATTTCATGTGAGTGTGGAAAGGTGGAAAGGGGGAGGGGGAAGGGGAAGTTGGAAAGCCGTCTCATGGAGATAAATATGGAAATGTCATGTTTACAAGTTCTGGCAATAAAAGCCACCCATGAAGCATATAAAATGCAAATGATTCTCTCTAAATTTGCTCTAGTCCAAATGCCACTCACAGATGCCAAAATGGTATTTCCCAGCAAATTGCAAGAATTTCCCACCGAAGAGAAAATGTCCCAGACAGACAGCTAAGAGAGCAATGCAGAAGTGAAAGTACTTAACATTGAAATGCTTTGTACACAGGACGTATACTTGATGCAAGACAAAAGAAGTACTACCATTCTTAAATGCATTAATTTTAAATAATTAATATAAATAAATATTAATTATTTTTTACAACATTTACTAAAATATATGTAGATAATATTTTCTTTTTTTTTTAAATAATTTTTTATTAATAAAAATCTTCTGCTGTAAATTTATAAAATGTGACTCCTTGTGGATTGATTCGAGTTTTAAATTTATCCTTTGCTTTATATAATCCCAAATTGTTACTAATATTAAACAGATCCTAAAATATTTGCAAAAATTAAAAGGTTCTTAAGCATTTTGTTAGTGTACTTACATGAACCGTATAACCCATAGCATTCTTAAGACCCAAGTGTTCCAGGAGGACTTCAAATGGTTGTGGGCACAAGGGGCAGGTGGGATTTTGTCCATGAAGCACAAATGCCACAGCATAAGAGTGAAGGCCCTCGTTGCTAATGGGCATAATGGGTCGCAGCCAGACCTTAATTAATACTAATGTTATTATGCGATGTAAATTAAAATAATATTTAATACCAAAAAAATTACTTTAAATTGATTTAAAATTTTTATCAAATGATTTAATTAATGTTTATTAGTATTTATTAACAAATACAAGTTTTTATAATTGATTTAAATTTTTTTCAAGTGATTTAGTTAATATTACCAAAATAAATAACATATTAAGCTTTGCTCCACAATTTCTCACCTGTACATTTCCGGAAGTGAGTGCTAATTCGCCCGAAATGCCAAGCACATCCTGATCGACTTGGATTATATCTCGATTCTGTAATAATGCCTTGATTTCAGGACGCACAGTCTCCAAATCATTGGTCATTATAAGAGGAGCTGCCAGTACCGCCCACATGGCCAGTTGGAGACGACTAGCTTCATAGCTCAGATAAAAGTTCCCAAGAACCAACTGAAGAAAAAATATATATAAATTAACAAAAAATTATATATCTACAGGTATCACACCATATCTGGATCATTCCAGTGCCCAGGACCGCCATTTTTGACCATTGTACGTTGATTTTTGAAGTAATTGTACAGGATACGAATCACAGATAGATGAGAATCCTCAACATCCTCCGTAAATCTCCAGAGATTGCAGTGGGTTTTGATAAGCTCGTAGTTGGGCTCAAATTTGAGATTACAGACGGGAGATAGAAACAAAATACAGTTTACATTGTTCACTTTTTTTATAAAATAAAATATTTATAACTATTTGGCCTTAATAATTTAACTTTACCGTCCATTTTTTCCACACCTTCCCCACAGTCATAACTATTTCAACTCTTAACATGTCTTAAGTGAAGTTAGTCTTATCAATGCAGGAAGTACTCACCATCTTTTGGTAAAATGGCCAACTGCAGGAGTAGACCATGGGTCGACCTGTTCCATTTAATGCCCTGCCAAATTGTGGATAGGCAGTATCCAAGTCCATGTGTTTGGCAAAGCAGCCATCCAGCTTAACGTAGTCCACGCCCCAATTGGCAAAGGTCTCGGCATCGAGTGAAAAGTGTCCTTCGGCACCAGGTCCTACATCCATGCAAGTTCTCAGTCCAATATCGTGATAGAGACCAAACTTCAGGCCTCTGTCATGAATCTGTTGAGTTGTGAATGAAATGCAAATGAAATTGGCAGAAAATTCCAACAGAACTTGCATAGTTTGAGAGGGCTTTAAGACCGCTGGGAAAACGTTTTCGATCGGGAACTAGTTTTCGCGTAGTTGCATCCCGTTTTTGTTCCATCCAACAGTCATCAACTATGAGATACTCGTAGCCAAGTGACGCGTATCCCTCAGATACCAAAAGATCCGCAGTACGCTTGAACAGAGACTCACTGTAAGCGGACTATAAAAATCAAAACGGTCTTTAACTTTTACACTTTCACCTGATGCAATCCCTGGGGAATTTCACACAATCTGTCACGCAACGAAATCTTTCATACGGCATCCAGCCCATAGGTGGCGTCCTTGCCAATCCATTTTCAAGTCCATCAACACCCCAAAAACTGCAGCAAGTCAAAATCGCCAGCAGCAGCAAAAAACTGCAGTCGTTAGTTGCCATTTGAAGACTATTTTTTCGTTCCGTCTGAAATGCTGCCATTCTCTAAAGTGACCAATTGCTGTTTTTTAACGGCTCCCCGAAATCCCCGTTGCGCCCTCTGTTGATGCGAAACGGCGATCAGAACTAATTTGATTTCCTCAAGTGTTTCCCTGACGAATTGTGTGAGAGAGTTTTCCCTGTTGTTGTACAGTGATAACTTTAATATGAGGAACATTGTCTGAAATACTATAAAATTAACAGATTGGCTTACTGGGTTTTGCCAGTTGTTTAGACACTATTATTTTTAGAATTATCAGGATCATTATTAAATAGATATTCTACAAAGACATCTGATAGTATTGATGGACTTTTAATAGATGTAAGTAAGTCAGTAAGGAAAGCAGAAAATCAAGTGTAATAAATTTAATTTATAAGTATAAAGAGGTTTAACTTGAAAAAATTTCTGTGAATAAATGTGAGAATCTCAAACAAACTTTATTGGAAAATAATTCGGAAATCCAGGAATTACATCTATTACTAAACTTTGTTATGGAAATAAAACCCTTACTTTTTATGTACATAAAATAAATTTAAAAAATTTGTACAAAATTTTCTTTTTTAATAACAATAATATTTTTACATATCATAAAATTTTAAAATAATATACAAAGTTTAAGAATATCTGTCTTTTTTTATGAAAATATGAATATGAGAACTATGATACTTCAATATAAATAGTAATGAATGGGTTATTTAAATTATTTTTTAATTAGGATACAAAAGCTACTATTAAATGTGAAATTTATAATAAATTATTTATTCCATAATTTTTATAATTGTGATGACTTCTGATATAAATATTCAGTGGAAGAAAGTACAAGTCCATGCATTGCATAATAATAATTTTTGTTTTTCCGTTGCTATTGTGAATAAAGCATTTTAATTGCTTGTTAGGCAGATTGTCATTATAATAACTTGAAGAAGCTCTTCAACGTGGCACTTTCTAAATAATACTCGTACTATGAAAGTGCTGGAATACTAGGCTTTTACTCTGGCTTTCACTCTGACTCAGAGTCTGACTTTCACTCTGACTCTCACTCTGGTGTTGCAACGTTGTCCGTTGCAAGTTCGTCAAAAGTTTACTCTGAAACGCGCCTCTCACGAATCCAAACTTCTGAGTGCAGTGCTTGGAATAATTTAACAGCTTGGCGCCTATTTGGGGTGTTTTGGCTGTAGGGATGTTGGGGGTTGAGGGGGTTGTTGGGGGTGGGAGCTGCAGCTGGAGGCAATGCGGGCTTTTTGAGGGGAGGAGGGGAAGGGGGACTCTTCAGCTCTCTCAAGCGACGTTTTAGTTTGTGTTTGTGTGTGTGTGCTCATAATTCAGAAGTGTTGGAAACGTTTTGCGGAAAACTCAAAGAGCACTTGAGTGATGAGTTTTATAAGTTAGCTGAAATTTGCAGACTCCCAGGCGAAATTGTGTGTTGCACAAAGGAAAAATAACCTGAAAGCATTCAAAGGCTTATGAAAAGAGTTAAAGGTAAAGGAGCTCAAACTAAGAAAATTAAACCAATTAACTGATGGTAAATGAAAACGAAACTGAGAACATGAACTAAATGAGATTTTTCTGATAAAAATGTGGGACAATTTAAGGAAAGGATATATTTAAGAGTTTATAAAAATTACAGATTTGTGAAAATCTGCATTGACTGCATTTAGTCATTTCGGTATTCAAAAGTAGATAAAAAAAAATTTTGTTAACCTCATAAGCCACGTATAGCTATACGTCACTTATAGACTTAGACATACCCATAAACATAAACATGCATAACTTTGCCAAAACTTGCCCGATTTTCATGCGAAATATCGTCTTGGTCATTATTTGGTCTCTAAATTCATCCGGTATTCAAAAGTAGATTAAAAAAAAAAATTTTGTTAGCCTCATAAGCCACGTATAGCTATACGTCACTTATAGACTTAGACATACTTATAAACATAAACATGCATAACTTTGCCAAAACTTGCCCGATTTTCATGCGGAATATCGTCTTGGTCATTATTTGGTCTCTAAATTCATCCGGTATTCAAAATTAGTTAAGAAAAAAAAATTTTTGTTAACCTCATAAGCCACGTATAGCTATACGTTACTTATAGACTTAGACATACTAAAAAACATAAACATGCATAACTTTGCCAAAACTTGCCCGATTTTCATGCGGAATATCGTCTTGGTCATTATTTGGTCTCTAAATTCATCCGTTATTCAAAAGTAGTTAAGAAAAAAAATTTTTGTTAACCTCATAAGCCACGAGCTATACGTCACTTATAGACTTAGACATACTTATAAACATAAACATGCATAACTTTGCCAAAACTTGCCCGATTTTCATGCGGAATATCGTCTTGGTCATTATTTGGTCTCTAAATTCATCCGGTATTCAAAAATAGTTAAGAAAAAAAAAAATTTTGTTAACCTTATAAGTCACGTATAGCTTGTAAATAATATATTTTGTAAATAAATATACTGTAAATAATATAATTCTATATATGTATCTCCTGTGATCAATTGTTCCTTCCCTTAAATGTAAAACTAGATTAAGTTGCCACTAATGGTAGCAGAAAACCAGTTTAAATAAAATATACAAATTTTTTTGAAAAAAAAAAAAAAAAAATTGTTCTTAATTTTAAATTTCTCTTCTTTTTATAGTGGTATATAAACGTTGTAATATTTAAACATTTATTTAATTAGGAAAACTAAGTTTTTATTTCTTGGTAAAAAAAAATTATTTAAGCAAATGTATTTTATGAATTGTAGAATTAAGTTTTGTTTCATTTATTTAGTTACTGAATAGAAATAATGGGTTCCATTGGGATTAACATTTTTCAAAATTAAATAAATCATACATTTTTGTTTGTGCAAACAATTACATGACATACTGTTACATGTGAGTACGTATGTGTGTTTAAGTGTGTCTACTAACTAATCTAGGAGGGAACTAAATAAACAAACTGCCGGCACGTTATGCCAATTAAAGGGATCCCTCAGCGGACTTGAATGTTAATGCCGAATTTATGCAAATTGGATGATTTGTAATATGCTGCGACTGCTCGAGTTACTCGAGTCAAACTCGCACTGCTCGGAAATGCAGATGTTGACTGCCTGATGTTGACATCCTGGCCAAGCCACGCCCCCTGTCGACTCGCCTACTTGCTGAGTTGCCGACTTGGCCGTCTCAACATCTCTCTCTTCTTCATCTTATTCCGTCTTGTCTTGGCTAATTAGTTAGCAGGAAGTTCGCTTGTTGGTTTAACTTCACTTACTCGTTCTCTCCCCATTACAACAATTTCAAATTGGCCAAGTGCGCTAACTGCAAGCGTAGAAAACGTTCCCTTGTTCCCTTGTTGTTGTTGCCTTGATTCTCTGATTCTTGGCCAACTAATTAATTTGTACTTTTGCTGCTTGCCAATCCCCCCTCGGTCTCTGTCATTCTCTCTTTCCCCTCTCCTTTATTGTGGCACGTGTGCGTTGTAGTTTTCTCGGTTAATGCCTCAAATATGTTAACAAGATACTTTACAATATGCCATAAAAAAGGCAAAAAGCCAAAAGCCGGGCCGGAATACAAACTGGCAAAAGTCAGCGGAATTCTGCGCTCTGTTTACATAGGTTTTTCACCTATTCTCCGCTCTGCCCTCTCCCCACTCTACCCTCTCTCTCCATTTGCCTATCCCGTATCTTTCCGGTACCAAAAAGGCTGACAACACACACATGTGTTGCACCCACATCCAGATACAGATACACTCATAAGAAAAGGTTCTGAGATCGAGGTTTTAGTCTAAGTTAGAAAATACATATTGGCTTTGAGATTATTTCAATTAAGACCAAGTTCTAATTACAAGAATAATTGTTTATAAGATTAAAGCTAACAAATAAAGAAATAGGGAAGTTATTTAATTTTTAAGATTTTATTATTTAAAATTTGATTTGTATACATTTTTCATTAACTTTGAAATTTTATAAATAGTCCTAAATTATTATATTTTTTTTTGGAAAGCTCCCTTGATAATTTTTAAAAACTTCAAACTGGCATAACTTGTACGAAATTTAACCGATTTTCATGCGGAATTCCATTTTGATCATTATTTGATTTTTAAATTGATACTGCATCAAAATATTAATCGCTTAAAAAAATTTTTTGGTCATCACTGTCAATATTTTCCATACCTCCAGGACTCGAACCCTTGCTAGCTTTCACATGAGGCGGGGACTCAGACCAGATCGCCTTGAGATCATTTAAGACTTCAGTTAAATATGAAAAGTTGATACTTTCTTAACAATTATACATATTTCTAAATTTATAATCAAAACTGTGATTTTTCAGTATAATATTCTCAGAATTAGTAGTATTAGTAAAAAAATTATCTAATTATGAGAACAAAATATAAAAAATAAAAGTTTTTGAATTTAAAATGTGCTATTTTTCTCAGTGTAGACTTACAGATACATTTGTACCCTGATGACTGAGTGCGTGCCTACTCAGATGTGTTGTAAAATTATGCATTAGTTTTATGTCATTTTGTGGCATATTAAAATCTCCTTAATTACGAAATGTAATCAACAAAGGTTCGCTGCACACTTTTCCTCCTAATTTGCTTTTGGCTTTCGTTTCAGTTTTTGCTTTTGGCTCTTTTGGATTACACAATGTTTGGTTGCTATTGTTGTTGTTGTGTTGTTTACATTTGTTGCTGTTGTTGTTTTTCCAGCTCGAGTCGTGTACGTGACAAACGGCAAGAGGCAAGAAAAGTCTGAGTAAACGAATTCGTAGTCCAACATTTTTCACTTGGCCTAATGTTTGTTTGCGCCAAAGCCAAATATGTTACATATATGTACATATGTATCTATGTATGTATGTGAGCACCAACGAGTACTCGTTGAGTCGAGATGAGTAGAAAAATACTCATCCATTAAATAAATGTGCACACGAGCCTCTGACTATGCACACATACATATGTTATATAAATCTACACATATGTACATACATATACCTGGCACAAGCATAATTTTAAATTTACTGTACAGTGTACACCCATAAATATATTAAGATACCGAGTTGTTAGATTATTCAGAACTCAGCACAAATTCATTTTATTCGAGCTACAGCTTTGCCCTTATTTAAATCAACATTTTTCATATCGAATTTCTAGAAATGTAGTCGCTCTGAGATTACCATAGAAAAATGCTTAAAATTAATAAAACTTGCTAACTTTTCCTTTTATTAATTTCTTTTATCATGGATAATAGTAATAAGATCGGATACATAAAACGGGTTTTAAAGCTGTTTGAAGCTCTTAAGCCAATCAATCGCCTAAATGTATGCACTAATTTTTTAAAGTTAATTTTTTTTAAGTGCAAACTAACATTTATCTTAAACTTGGGGTCTAAACCATCTATATTTTTTTAAAATAAAACAAATAGGGTATCATTTAGTTCAGCATTACTACTTTCACTTATTCAGGCGTGAAACATTGTGTATACAATGTATATTGAAAAGTAATCAAACATTCATCGCTAGAGGAACAAATATTCATCAATGAATTCAGTTTGCATTGTGTTTCTTTTATTGGCTGTAATTATGTATATATTTTTTTATAGGATTAAAAAAGTTGCAAATTTCGAGCTCTTAATTGCAAACTAAGTAAGTTGCAATCGCAGCAATCAGTTTGAATAATAAGAGTAGTATTCACAATTCGATTTACATGTGATTAAATTATCAACAGAGGAATAAATAATAACAAAAACAAACACAATAATTGAGTGATTGATAATTACATATTATTGACTCAGTTCTCACTCTCTTTTTGTCGCTCTATCTCTCTCTTTTTCTGTGTTACGACAATTGCAATTAGCCAAGTCGAAAGAGAGACATACAAATAAGAGTACGAGTTTGAGTATGAGTATGAGTACTTGTACATATTCGCATTAATCCGAATCCATTCATAAATAACTCGTATCCCCTTTTTATCCCTAACGGCGATGTCGTGCAATCGTCCTCGTTTATGGTCCTTTAATTGCCTCGAATTGTCTGCGCTAAGTACATTTCGCTGTTATCAGTGCCATTAATAAGCAGCCAGCACAATATGCCGACTTTAAAATACGAAAAAAAATAAAAAGAAAATAAAGAAAATGTTTACCAAGTGAGTTGAATGAAGTCAACGCTAAAAAGTGCATTATTTATACAATTATGTGTGAAGATAATACCCCTTTTATGATGCCAAATCCACGGTCCCCAGCTGGGTCGATACTGAAGGGTGGCACACAGGTAAAACAGTGGGAGTGAAAAGGGATCTTCCAGTTGGCAGTAGGCCGTTGCCTGTTGGCAGTTGGCAGTTGGCAGCAACAAAAGCCTATTATTCTGCACGTAATAAACATAAAGTTGGCGCAATTTGTAACATAAATTTAAAGGGCTAACGTAAATCTTAGCGGCAATTATGTGTGTTGGCGAATACGCGGCGTATACGCAATGCGAACGCAGCTCTCGCTGTTCGGGTTCATAACTCATGCGCTTCATTTCCATGCAACAATCGCAAACAGCAACAACAACAACAACAGCAACAATTCAAGTATAGAGGGCACTGCCAGCGTAAGGAATTCAAATAGCCATAATTTATCACGTTGAGATTGCAGCTTCGCATACACTGTTAAAAAATAATGTTCTTAAATCAAGATTAAGAATTTTGGTCTAAAAAATGTGTCGAGCACATAAAATTCTTTAAATAAAAAAAATCTTGGTTTTAGGAATATTTTATATAAAACCTAGTTCTAATTTTAAGAATAAATGTTCATGAAAATAAAATAAAAAAATTATAAAATGATTTTTAAATTTATAATATTTTTTTTTTAATTTTGATTTAAATATTTTTTATTTAGCTAATTTTATAAATGTTATTAACATTTGTTACGAGTGGGATTCGAGCCGCCGCCCCCCCACTGCTTCACATTTAAGCAGTGTTTTTAACTAGAGCGCCAGGGGTCCAACAAGTATTACATATGAAATAGTACATATTCATACTTTCTGAACAATTTATGATTTTTATTCTTGCATTAAGAAGATAAATCTTAAAGATTAATATTCTTAAAATTAGAAATAATAAGAATAAGAAAAATAAGAAGAAATGTTCTTATTTTAAGAACAATATACTTAAGATACATTTTCTTGATTTTAGAAGTTGGCCTTTTTTACAGTGTACGAGGTACGAGACGCAGACGAGCAGCAGATGAGCAGAGTTGCCATTTCAAGGGTTCAAGGGTTGCCAAACCCTTTGCAGTGGCATGCGAAAGGATTAGCAGGCACCGCTGTCAGGATAAGGCACAAGACAGAAGACAGAAGGAACAAGGATGAGGATGAGGCCAAAAAGGAGCCAAAGGCGTTGAACGTGCAACGTGTAATTAGGCATGCGACAAGACCGCGAGAGGCAGCTCGAGCAGGGAGCAGAGGGGGCGGATGGGGGCGTGACCGTGCTCGTGGGTGTCGGCTATATTGGGATTTATGATTTTCTTTTCAATCAGATTTAACTTAATGTCTGCGATAAAGGTAAAATAAATCGCGCAGATTTATTAGCGCTAATTTAGTCAAAGGCTTCACGCTGCTGACTATAAATCGTAATTTAACCGCTCGATAATTTCTTACCTTATTTTTAGCTGTTTAAACTAGCGATGGGTATGGTTAAAATACTATCGATAATAATGTCGCAATAAACTTAAAGGTACAATTGCTACAATGAAACTATGGTCGAAAAAGCCAGATTGTAAAGGACTCTACTGATTCTCTTATTATTCTTTTCTTGAGCCTTAAGAATTTTTTAATTTTAAATATTTGAACATTTTTATTATTCAACAGATTATTATTCATTTTAATTTTGTTGTTAAATTTTCTCCAAAAAGTTTGTAATAAAAGGAAATACAACATATTAAAATTCCAACAAAAATTGTATTTTAACAGGAATCTATTCAAATGTTTACGGTTTCCTTAATAAAGCCCGTAGGGGTTATTTTAAAATAATTACTCTTAACATTATACACAGCCAGATTTTTATTCATTTATGTTAATTGATTCGAAGGCCTGTCACAGCTGCAGGGCATCTAAAAGTCGAGCCTTTCGTTCTAACTTGCTTACGTAAATATTGTTTCACTGTATCGATACAATATAGATATTAACATATTGATACGCATCCCAAATTCCAAGTATTATGAAACTTAAACAGTGATGATGATGCAGCTGGAAGTTGGAAAATATATTTTTTTTTTTGAAAAAGGCAGATCCTTGTGGTCGACATAAAGCGTTGACAACAAAGTGCAACCAACATCAAATCAACATCAGCATCCGGATGAAGAGGATGAAAAGGAGTGCAAACTCAAGAACTTGAAGAGCAATTCCGCACAAATAACATTCGCAAAAAATATGAAGAAGAACAAGTTGGACATGGACTTCGTCTTCTGGTTCTCCAGTCCTTTGGTTCGCTGGTCCTCTGGTTCCAAGGACACGGCACTCTAATCTCCGAGCGGGGCAATAAAAGGCATTTCGCAAACTTTGGCTTTGGCTTTGGTCTTAGTTCATATTTTATTTAGCCGCAGCATCCTCCAGCCCAAAAAACTTTGTCCTGTGCTCAGTGTTTTGTGTACTGTGTATTCTGTATTCTGTTCTGAGTTCTGAGTTCTGTGTCTTCTGTGTTTTGTGCGTGGGCTGCAGCTGGAACTTCTTGGAATTTGTCTTGGCGCGCTTATTTTAATTTTTTTCTCATCTTGTTTTTTTTTGGTGGCTCCTCGCTCATTTAAGTGTATCCAGTTGTCCCTTTGTTGCGTTTCTAGTGCCATAAAAACGAATAAAATGAGACAGGAACCGAAAGAGCAGAAAATGCAAATCATTGTCCTGCGAGTTGTTTCACGGTTCCTGCCTCCTGCCTCCCCCTCCCCCTTGAACTGTCAGCCAGGACAACTGCTGAAGACAGACTCTGACTATTTTCAGAAACAATTGTTTTGCGGTTTCAGTCAGTCCGTGTCCGAGTTTATGTCCGTGTCCGTGTCCGTGTCCTTTCCGTGTCCACAGCAACCTGTGATAATCGTCTTGTGGGCAGTTGAGCTTCTTCTTCCTCTTTTTCTTCCCATTTTTATTGCCATTTTCCCAACAGTACTCTAGTACTCAGCCTTCTTGCTAAACATTTATCATTTGATTACAATTTGACGGTCAATGTGACTTACCATCGAGTCCTGTCGGTCGGTCGGGGAAGGAGGAAGTCGATTCGGTTAGAGAAAATTAAATGTTCTACTGTGCTCTTGATTGTGAATATCATTCTGTTGTTTCAGCTGGTTTGTTTACTTGCGGACAATGTTCTACTCTTCTCTCCTTTCCTCTCCTCTCGGCTAGCAATAAGGGAAATTTGCTTTTAAACCGTTTTGTGTACATTCCACTTGATGGTAACCTAATGTTTATTATGAGCGAGTTGTCGCTCTACCATTCATATTTCATAAGCTGGAAAATTAAATTACCTTCGCTTGTTTATTGGCCACAGCACGTTGTAAATATGCAATTTAAATAGCAGCTGCCCATTTACAAATATACTACAGATGTACTATAAAACGAGAGAACACTGTAGTGTCGCCAAGTTTATAATGGAATTAGAACAGTTCGCTAGTTTCATCATAAAAATTCGATGAAATGGCTAACGACTCTCAAACAGTAGTTAGATTCAACATTAACTTAGAAAGAAAACCATGATATTAATATATGATATTATTGATATTAGTATATGTATAATTTTTAAACAAAGTATGACAAAAAATCTAATTTTAAAAACTTTGATCTATTAAAAAAATACAAATTTGATGATCATTTCAAAAAAAAAAACATTGTTCATCCAAATTGGACAATTTCGAACAAAGTTATATGAGCTTATCTCATACTTAAAGAAAATAATTAATATTTGAAGAAACCTTGTTGAAAAAACTTTAGAAATAATTAAAAAAAAGGCCAGTCAAAGAATTTTGAATTTTGAAAATTTTAGAAATAATTTTTCATAATAAAAAAAATGTTAAGGTAGAATCAATTTGGAGGTAAAACAATGATTTAAACAACACATTTATTTAAAATTGGATCCGTTTTGACACAGTTATGAAACGTCAACAACAAAGATAGTTTAAAATACTCCCTCGCTTATATAACCGTCGCATGGAATATTATTCAGCGTTTAAATTGTCTTCAGGCCATAAAGGTATATTTTCGTTTTTTAATAATCTTTTTGGCAAACACTTTGGCATTGGCGAAAGTCGAAAGCCGTTTAAACGCCACTGTAAACTAGAAGTACGCACAGATGTTGGCCTTCTTCCTTTATGAGGACCTCTCTCTGTTCAGTTCCACTTGTCGGCGATATTTCCACTTTGTTGGCCAAGTGGGGGGCGGAGTTATTTGTGGGAGGCGTCGGTGACGCCTCATTGTTCTGGGCCAAAGCCAGATATTTGTACATAAAGTATGTAATGTGCTCAAAATGTTTGCCCAGCGGTGGTTTTGTAGTATTTTTTTGCTGTTATCGCTTCCCTTGCATATCATAAAATTCCAATATTACTTTCACTACTTAGGCGGTACTATAAAAGTATATGCTCTCAAGGGTGTACATCAATTAGCCATTGTCCAAGTCAAGTCCAAAATGGATTCTATGTGCAACATGTCAGCTATCAAATTGGAAATGGGAAATGGAAGAAAGAGCAGCCAAAAATAAACACGAACACGGGCTACAAATAAATCAGAATAACTTAACCCATATGGTACATAATCATATTTCATTATGTGTACAAAATATATATACAATATATATATTTATTCAAGTATGTGGATCTAGCAAAAATTATACAGTTGCCGAGCTCATTGGGGAAAAGATGCTCATAGACAGTAGATGCGATTCAAGCACGAATAAAATTGATGAAGGTCAAACTCTGGTTGACTTTGCGGTGATAAATGAGCGGTCAACCTAGAGAAAAAAACACCCATACACACACATACACACACACTCACACATACACACCCATACACAAGTCGAATGAAAATGAAGATGGAGCATGAGTGTGAAGATTTTCCAACAAGCAAACTTATGCACCTATTTCCAAATGTTGTTGTTTGGTTTAGTGTTCATATTGTTGTTGTAGGTCTTGTAGTTGTTGTTGTTGTTGTTGTGTCTGGTATAAGCACCGCATACTTGAAGATATAAGCGTGCATGGAATACGTAAAGTATCTTCGAGATGCGCTCGAGTGCTTCTCTGGGCGATTGTGAGTTTGAGGCACTGTGAGTTTGGCATAAATACTTCCAGTCGGTCCTCCTTTTTGCCCCTCTCCTCTCCTCTGGCTTCTCCTGCTTTCACTGCTATGTTCTCAATGTGGTCCGGCTAGCAAAATATTAGCAAATCTCATTTGAGAGTGTTTGGTAAATTTATTGCTTTCGTGTCCTGTGTTAATACGCGAGAACATATTGCCGACCAGCAAAATTTGAGTTATTTGTGTGGGTTTCCTCCAAATATTTGCAAAGTAAACTCAGCTTGTATGCGAAAGGATTTCGTATCGATGCAATTCGATTCTAGACAATCGATAGGTCTATTCTTATGGAATTTTATGTGAAAAAGGTTTACTTAATCATTTATTTAGTTATTGTTGTTATTTTTGTTATATAAATATGAAAAAGAAAAGAAGATAGAACAGATTTTTATAATTATAACTGAGCCGATGTCAATGTGTTTAAAAATTCAAAATACATTTAGAAGTGGTCATTATATCTTGATAAAATTAAAAACAAGTCATAAGAAAACACTTTTCCTTTTTTTGACATATTTATAAATTTTGAAAATTCAATATTCATTGAGCTGTGGTTTTTCCACCAGATTCTTGGTTAAACTTATGCTTATATGTATAGGAAAATATAGTAATTTATTTGCGCTGTGCTCGTGTAGCCCGGCAGCTGTTTGTATACATGATTTAGTTCTTCTTTTCATACTCGTATCATAGTTTTTAAAGAATTACGCAAACTTTGTGGGGAAAAAGTTGGATGAGCAACAACAACAGCAAAGAGAAGACTAAGACGAAGTAGAAGAAGATGAAGAAGTATGCAGGAGCACAGCTGAGAGACGACAGATGGAGCACAACAACAATTTGGAGCCCTTTCCCATCACGTGCAGCAGATGAACTTAACTTTTCCAATGAGCCTGGAACAGGACGCGACTGTTAAGTTGATGTGAATTGATGCGTCTGACCAACAGGCAGACAGACAGACAGACAGACAGTCTGACAGTCTGACAATCTCGGCAACAGACTCTCACGTATTTCACTGGACCATCAAAGGAACGTGTTTCTACTATCTTCTCATCTCATCTCTTTTCCTACTCCAATCTCCACTTTACTCCTGTTTTTCTTCAGGTTCCTCCTCCGATATTGTATCTAACGTCATCGACTTATTTTGTGTTTAAGTTTGCTTAAGTTTATATTTTCATTATGTTTATGTTATGTTTTCACTTCGTTTACACGTCGGTCTCCTTTCATTTTCTTCCCTTTCTCCATCATTATTTTCCATCCTCTCCATTTCATGGTCTTGTTTTCTGTTTGCTTAAATGTATATTATACTTTGTGTTTTTTCTTAGAGTTTTAATTTAAAAATGAAAGCAACAAACCCAAAAGAAAAGCAAAAAAAAATAACAATGTGCTCATCGCTTTAGGGAGGATCCCTTTAAACTTTTCGTGTTTCATTTTTGTTTTTCATTCCTCGTTTTTCGTTTTTCGTTTACTTTTTCGTGGTGATGAGGTTGTTGGGTAGTTCTATCTTTCGGTGGGGCAAACTGTGCGGTTCCAGCTACACCAAAATTCAATAAAAGTCTACAGAAAGTTGTGCTTGTCGCTTTCCCCGTTTGTTTCATATAGAAAACCTACGAACAATATCCATAAAATTAGCATTTCGCTCCAAACACTTTATTTAACATCTCAGATTAGATAAAATCGAGCCAATGCCAATGCCAAAAACAAATATTCTTTTGTAAATATGTAAACAAGTTAATTTTATTTATATATCACACTATTAGATTTCTTGAATGTTTCTTAAGATTATTCGCATTGTTATCAAGAGGAGTGAAAGTTTTCCTTACGAGTATCTTAAGATAACACTCTTAGATCTGAATAAATATTGGCATACATTACAGCATTTGAGAAAAATCAAAGCTTTATATGCAAACGTAACTGATAAATCTAATATATAAATGCACTTAGAGAAAAATTCTGTGATGTTAAAGGTACAATGTGTTTATTATTTGATGATTGATTTTAAACTTATATATATTTTAATATTTTTTCATATCTAATACGATAATATTAATTTTTTTTAAGTTAGCGATTTAAAAAGTTTTATTTTTTTTTTTATATTTAATATTGATCTTAATCTAAAGTATATTTTTTATTATGATTTAAACTTTAAATTATGCTTAATCTTTGATTAAATTGTATCACATTTATTTTCATAAGTTTTCTATTAGATGTTAGCAACATATTTTTACTATTAATTTTCTCTCTGTGTAAATATAACTCCTTAGCTGAATCTGAAGAGGAGCAATGCCATAAAGAGAGATTTACAATATTGCAGCTGGAATTGAGCATGCGAATAGCCCTCAATGTGGGAATCTCGGTGGTAATCAAGAACGAATTGAATGAGGCATTTAAATGCCTTGAGGATTACTCCAAGGAGACTAAGAGTTTATCGCTTGGCTGGACTTCGATTATGAGTCATAAGTTGATTTTTATTAAAAGCCTTTTAATATTGTATCCTTATTTTCACATCCAGCGGCAGTCTGTCCTTCTGTCCGTTCATGGCACGCATCTTGGGCTTTCATTGAAGCGAAAATAAATTGCAGAAATATGCAATGCGCCAATTCACTGACCAAAGAGCACCATCAGCTAAAGAATAAACGAGCGGATATTGTTTTTCGAAATCATTTCATTCTTTGCTGCTGTTTCAGCTCGCGGACTCGTTTTTCCCCTTATTGTCCCTTGGCTCTTCTTCTGCCCTTCTTTCCATATTTTGCTGCAGCTTCCTTTTGCTTAATTTTTCGCCCATTGCGCACACAAAGTGAAATTACCCATGAGAGCTGTTGAGCTGCCATCCAAGCACAAATGCCCTCAATGGCGATTCCGATGGATTCAACGCTGCTAAGAAATGCATCAAACTATTTGTCGAATGCTCCAAAATTAAAAGAATGCAAATGCAAAAGCGTATACATAATTTCTCCTCATTCCCTCCCTCCCTTTCAGTCCCGTTGAGTCCAGTTTAGTCTCTGTCCATCCCTCCCATTTCCATTCCCATTCAAATTCCCAGTCTCCTGTCGCTCGCTGTGCGTTCAAGAATTCCAATTAGTTTGCTATTTTGCAAATCACGACATTTGATTTGCGTTTAATTATGAGCACATTCCAGCAAATCAAAATTCGAAACGTGTCTGCTTGGGCTGCTGGGCGTATACTTTATTTCAGTTTTGAAGGCATTTTTAATCATCATCGTTTGCCAATCAGCGTGAAGTGTTTCTGACTAAAAATCAGCATTATGTTGGCCTTATATTTGGTGTGGCTTAAAAAAAATGCAAATTAGGCATTAACCAATAAATAGCAGTTACTTTTTAGATTTTTTTTTAAAGTTATTACTGAAAAGTCAGTTTTTTTCCAAATTGATGTCTGTCTGTCTTAAGTATACAAAGTGTGTATTAGGAAAAATTGAACGAAAATTTTAACTTGTAGAATGGTAGATTCAAAGTCTGATCAAAGTCAAACCGTCATAGCTTTGGGAAAAATGAACCAATTTTCAAGCGGAATGTGATTTTGTTAATAATTTGGTCTCCAAATCGATTCTGCATTCAAATTTTTATCATCTAGAAAATTCAATATTTTTTTGATAATATCATCAAATTTTCCATACTTACCCCTTGATATTTTTTCAAAAACTTTGATCTCTCATAACTTCATCAAAAATTGAACCAATTTTCAAGCGGAATATCATTTTAATCATGGTTTGGCCTCTAAATTCATTCTGCAATACCTTTTTTCTTAATTTCTTAAAAAAAATTATTTTTTGCTAGAATTCGATGTTCCCCCTTTGATATTTTGAAAATTGAAAATTTTAAATCTCAATTTTTTACTTTCAATCAACTCCTTAAAACATAATTTGTATAAAACAAGAATTTAAACAATTCTTCTAAATAAGTTAGGGATACACACTTGTATTTATATTTGTTTAGAATCAATTTCATAGCTAAATAATTTCTAGCTAAGCAATGCCAATCCATTTGTCTGTCTTGCTGTCTGCCACGCCTACAACGCCACCTACACACACACACACACACACACATACTTGTGGATGTCCTGGCTTAAGCTCATCTGTCTATTTTTATGGCACACCCAATGCAAAGGCTTTTCCAGCAGAGAGACATACATAAATCTTTATCGATGTGTGCCCAAATCCATACATCGAAATTTCATTTCCGATTCGCATTGTTTTTGCTTTTTGTCCTGCAGTTTTTGTTTTGTTTTCTCTCTCCCTCAAAAAACACAAAGCGTACTGCCAGGTTCCCGAATTGTTATTGAATTCTTGGCTCGGACAAGGCACCAACAATGCTTTCTCCCTCTCTCTCTCTCTCTCTCTCTTCTTCTACTCCCCTAGACTCCTGTTTTGACTGTTTAGTCTGTGTATGTGCCAGAAATGTGTTTTGGCAAGGAGAATAAATTAAATTCAATTTTTGTTGACGTGTGAAATTGCTAAAGACAGCAATTTTTGAGAGGGTAGAGCTCTATGGACTTTTGTCAATTCTTATTCACATATGTACCTAACGGATTTCATTGTTGTATCCCATTGTCCTTACACGCTTATACATATAGTAATAGACAAGAAATGTACAAATGTAAACTTGCATTCATATTTCATCAACAATATCCGACTCACAAACTTCCCAAAAGACTTGCTCATTATTTATATGTAATGACCATACCATATCAATACCATGTAATCCAAGATAATAAGGTATTCTGATGCTGTGCAAATAAAAAATCTCTTCTTTTCCCTTTCAGTGAGATAATTGAATATAAATATTAAAATTACATTTTTTAAACATTATATAAAAATATTAACATTACATACAGGGTATTTCGTAGTCAAGCAGCGCTTTCACTTGTTTCTCTTTATAACTTTCAGATCATTTTCATTGTCGATTATTTGTTTTATTTGTAAACTCACAGCTTGCATTGTTTTTATTAGAATGGTTGCTGCCAGAAAAGGACAATGGGACTCAAGGATTTGCTTTTCTTTTTCACAATTTCTCCATTGCTTTAGCTGCAATTATTTCAATGGAAAAAAATGTTGTTAACGAGCTGTAATTCAATATTTATGGATGGCATTGCTAGCAATTTAAAAAGCTGATGCTCAACATTAAAGGAAATGTATCACAGTTAAAATCAATATATATACTTTCGATTACACTCGTAATGAGAGGTTTAATGGGATGCATTTCGAGGAACAGCGACAAAGAAAGTGCAATGTTGCAAAAAATAAGAAGTATTTGCCTCCATTCAAAATTGGTTCAGTTCACGTTCCGGTTTTATTTTCTATTGAGGCTGAAAATCATAGGAATTGTTAATAACAACTACTTAATAGGAGAGGCAACACTTGAGCCAACTCGACTGTAAGAGACTCGGTATTGATTTTGACAATAAAGGATAGCGAATATTAAAATAGAATTAATACAAAAGTTTTAAAGTTGTACTTTTTAAGTACAGGGTCTGAGAAATTGCAGAATATACAAAATATTTTCCATATTGACAATTTATCAAAACTCCATTCTATTTGCTTTGACAAAGCAAAAGAGAATTTTTAAGCAAATAATAAGGCTACTCTTTGTCATAAGTACACAATGTCATTGTCTACAGAATATTATAGTATATGAAAATTCATAAACCTAGCTGAGAGAAACATTAAGTCGAAGGTCATTTGTTGACCTTTTAGCCAAGTTCATGCTCAGTTACTGGAGTGCAATGCAGTTCTTGGTAATCCCTTTCTATCATAAGGCAATTAGCGCTAATTGCAACTAATTGGCGTTTGAAACTGAAAGCAGAGTGTTGAAAATAAAGTGTGCCATTTCTGGATATAAAGTACATAATGACTGCAACTCTTACACTTGGCAGACACGTTGGACGCATCTAAACAACATTGAGGGTAATAATTGTGTAGCTTGGTAAATGTTGGTGGAATGGAAACAAACCAAATGCCAAATGGAGTTAACTACTAAATGAACCTGTGACTGCAGTGATGTTACTAATGGAGAATCACCTCCGTTGCCGGGTCGGGTCGGAATTGAATCAATTTGCCCAATGAATGCGACCTCATTGGATTTAATACGTGCTCAGCGCAGCTCTCTCTCTCTCTCTGTCTCTTTGTGTCTCTTTCTCGTCTCTCATCTCCCATTTGGCACCTCGGACCGCCTTTTATCCAACACTTGGCACCTGGTATACCTGCTCCTGTTCCCGTTCCCGTTTTTGTTCCCCTTCCCCTTCCCCTTCCCCTAGCCAGCAAATCGCTTAGTTCCTCATCTGATTATTATGCAGGAGCAAACACGAGCTCGTTTAGTGCGCGGGTAAATGCTGCCGGAGATTGAGTTCCCCTTTTCACCATGGGAAAATAATTCAATATTTTCTAATGCATCCTAAATATGAAGATATAGTTTTGAAACTGATTGAGAAGACTATTTTAATTTTGAGTTTTATTTTTTAATAGAACAACACTTTTGTGTGAATCTGTGTGATTGAGTTTTTCTCATAGATTGAAGAGCTAGATGCTCTAAATTTGCTAATACAGATATTTATCATAAGCACATAAACACCATTACTGTTATTTGTTTTCATTTCATGATTTAGATATAATAAATTTACAAATTAAACTGATAACAAAATAAATATTACTTATCAGATTAAATATAAATATTATTATTAACAAATCTGCATTAGAATTTTATTTTTCACTCCCTCCCTTAATGGTATAAATTCAGATAAATTCATATACAATTTCTTATATTTGTGCCATAATATTAAACTATTTTCCATGGTGGATTGCTGCGTGCTTCTTCCATCTGCCACCTGCCACCTGCCACTTTGCCACACCTTCTGCCCCATTATTGAAGCAACCTAATTAGCTTGTTGTAGTATTTTGTTACCAGTTTCCAATTGCCAGTTGCCAGTAACATTCACATTCTGTGCTTAGTCAAAGTCCTGTCCTCAATTACTACTAAGCACACTCCGATTGCTCAGCAGCTCATGACTATACTATATGTATATATAATATATGGATTTGTATAACTGTTGGTCATCAGTGTCTACTTGGACAGAATCAGCAACAGCTTCAGTTCCAGTTTCAACTACAACAGAATGTGAGCAACATGTGCACAAATATGCGCATATTCATGCTAATAAATGTATTCAGGGAATAAGGGGAAGTATTCAGGGAATAAGAGGAGGTATTCACATAAGTGAGTGCTCTCCACATGATATTGTTTATCTATAAACCAGACAGAGGGAAAGTTCTAGAGGGAACGCTGTCAGAGCAAATTATGGGCCTCTGATTGGAACAGATGTCTGTTGAACTGCCAAAAGCCAATCGTGCTATTTAATTGATTCATGGCTAAGTTAACTTATTAGTTTGAGTGCCTTTCCAGCTATATAAATGCCTTAAGTACTTTAGTTTTTACGAATGAATTATTTTCCATTCACTCTCCTTCATTTTTGCTTTATCCTTGGGATTGTCTGTTAATTTTTAATTCTTTGTTCATTTTAGCGCTTTGCATTTAAGATAGAATGAAAGAAAAAAGAAAAGAAAAGAAAAGTTTTCTTAGCAAGTTGAAGTAGATTAAACAAGTTTGCATGCATTTAATGCACTCACTTTACGGGCATGAATACAAGAAATGTTATCCAACAATCCTAAGAACTTGTGAGCTCTTTGTTAACAAATTGCAGGTTCTTTTAAGCCACAATGAACAGAATATAGCCAGTAAAAAGTTATGAAAGGTTGCAGTTAAGAACTAGAAACCTAGAAATAATTATAGAAAAAATAAAAATTTTAAATAAAGATTGTAAAACAATTAAAAATATAATTAATAAATGCCACTTTGTATATAGAACTGCAATTTATTTGTTTTGAAACTTAAGATTAATAGACACTTTGTATTTCTTCTGAGTACAGGGTCTAAGAAAAAATTAAGGTTGCAGTTCAGAACTAGAGACCTAAAAATAATTATAGAAAAACTAAAAATGTTAAATAAAGACTGTACAACAATTAAAAAAATGATTAATAAATGCCACTTTGTTAACCGAACTGCAGTTTAACTGTTTTTAAATTTTGAGCCTAATAGACCCTTTGTATTTTTTTGAGTACAGGGTATAAGAAGAAGAAGCAGCAGCTCATGCAATTCTCCTTAAACTAAAGTCAGCTGGTTTTGTGGTCGCTTAACAGGCAGCTGGGAACTGGCAAACTGGCAAATGAAATTGAAGCTTAATATATTTGTGGAAACGGAAACTCATCGCGTATTTGATTTTGGTCTGGCTTATGGTTATGTCAATCATTATGTTTATGGTAACGGTTATGGGCCACTCGATTACCGACAGGATGAGATGCCATGCTCCTGTATTATTATGCCCATTTCGTGGTAATGGAAATTCAAACGGCTTGCGGTCATGCCAACTATTACTATTGGTAGACCCACTCACGTCTTCTTGGCCCAAAACTCGTTGACTTGTTCGATATATTTGAGGATGGCCAGTTAATGGGATTTATACGTGCTGAAATCCTTGACGTATGTCAAACTCGTCTGAAGGTTTTTGATTTGAGTACGACAGTTTTTTTTTTGGAGGGGAATATTGGGACAGCATCCTTTTGGCCATTTATTTGTATTTATTTGAGGACATGTGAAATGCAAATATTTGGCAGGTTTTAAATTAATCGCACCCTTCAACTTGTCGAATGTCTCACGATTAAATAAACGAGACGAAATGTGAAAGCACAAGCGAATAAATACCTGTCTGTCCGTCCGTCTGTCTGACTGTCTATCTTGCTGTTACCCCGACTGTTTACCCCTCTGTCCGTCTGTCTGTCGTGCTGACACTGACGCTGACTCGTTGACTGACAGAAAACGCAAGCAACTGTCAGAGTTTGCAAATTCATTCCAGATGTAAACATTCCCATAGGAAGCCATTTCACACAAGTTTCATGTCTGTTTGCTCAAAATGCAGCAACTGTTACTGACATCGACATCGACACACACACACACATTTATTTACACACATATACATATATTAGATGTATGTGTAGCGTACAGGTAGAGCAGGTTAAAGCCAAAGGTAGAGTTGGCAATATTTGGCCTTTATTGCTGTCAGAATATACCAGCAAGAAGGGAAGCCAAACTTTTGACTTTCTGGTTCGGTACGACGAAATATGCCAAACCGTTTCAAGTCCAAGTTCTTATGGCAACACCGAGAGTCGTACACCTTTTCCCATATCATTAAACTTCAAATTCTTTAAGAATCGTCACGTATACGCAATTATTACGTATACGTATTCACAAACAAATTAAAAGAGCCTCTATAAATTATCGTTCGTAAAGTGTGTGTGTAAACTTGAACTTAAACTAGTTGCTTGTATTAGTCTAAATGCACTTAACTACTTAATGCAACTTGTAATCGCCCTCAGCAGTTGGAAAATTAAACACACAAAAAAAGGGGCGCACCAAAAATAAATTTTAAAAATTAGAAAAAATTTTCCATCTTTTTTTTTTTAATTCTTTAGTGTGAATTTATCCAATTAAGAAAGGTTTTTCTTCGTTAAAAAAAACTAGTACTAAAAAAAATTTAGGAAATATGTTTAAACCGAAACAGCGCTGTTAGAAAATATTTTTCTAAGTGTACAATTCAGCAGGAAAAAATTTAAAAGGAAGAAAAAACAATGAAATGAAGAGAGTGTAAAACAAGCCTGAACTCGAATAGCCTGAAATGAGACTTCTCTCTCGCTCTCTCTCTCTCTCTCCCATTCATTCTCTCTCTTTGTCTCTCCCGCTTTGTCTTGTCGCATCGACTGATGGCTATTCACGTTATTTTCATTGATTATGTCAGGAAAATAAGTTTACTTTGGAACATTATTGGTTCCCATTCACAGCAACAAAAAGTCAACTTGTCAAAATGTTCGAAAGCACTTAAAACTTTTACGCAGTTTGTTGTTTTCTTGTTCTTGTTCTTGTTGTTGTTTGTAGCTGAACGACGAGTAACATTATGGCATTTTTTCCACTAAATCTACATCTGCATTCAGCACGCCGTAGGGTTGTCGCTGGGTGCTTAGGGTTGTCGGTCGTTTGGTTTGGTGTGCCAATTTCGCACTTTCCTTTTCGCAACAACGATGTTGGCACAAAAAAGGCATAAAATATTCTTTAAAAAAATATTTCAAGTGCTCCCAATGCAGCAAAGGGGGGTAGTTTGGGTTTCAAGCACATTTTTGCCCACTCACAGTCAGTCAGTCGCAGACGTTGGCAACTCTGCTGGCAACTGGCCTGATCTGGAATGCTAACAAGGCAATTGAAAAGCGTTTTTCAATAAGCAGTGAGTGGGCCACACTCCGAAAAGGGAATATCAAAAGTTGTTAAGGAAACTGACCAACTTTTCCATTGCGACATTTTACCAAATTGTAACATCATTTGGCTTACGGTCTGTCAACTTTCAACTTTCACAGACTCAAAGTTCTGCACCGATAATCTTTGTTTACCATTCAACTCGAAAATGGTCAGTACCTTGGTCAATGTCTCTCGCCCACAAAGAGGTCAATTAGTGCACTGCAAACGACAACATTTAGATCATTTAGTTGACCATGTGTGGAGTGATGTGAGTTATGCAACAAGAGTCTTATTGCTGTGGTAACTGACACTTGACATATTTCTGTGGAATTGAGATTGAAGCTTAATATTCGTCATTTGCATCAGCTACTTCTAGTTACACACAGAGAAAAATCGCATAAAATAAACTCACATGCAAAGTAAAATTATATTTGTTAAATTTTTAAATTAAGTTCTTTACAAATTAAATTTTTTTAATTTTTGTAAAGAATATATAATTATGTTTCTTATTTTATATTTTATTTGACCTACTTGCTATTCGAATTTCGCGAAACGACGTCTTATCTCTCGATGAATTTGTCTTAACTATGTTGTGTCGAAATTTCAGGCTTGTACGACTTATGGCTTGCGCTGCACAATGTGTATTCAGTCAGTCAGGTCAAACACCTTTATACATATAGTTAGGAAATCTATTTAGTTTCTTAAAATTTCTCTGCGTGTACAGCTTAGACCAATTAGAGAGTTGGTTTTGAACTCAATTCAACTGAGATTGAAGTTTAAATTTAATAAAATCAAAGCCAACAAATACAAGTCTAAAGTATCTTAACATTCTTGTATTTGGCAATGATTGTAATGAATGGATGTTTCCCTTTTTTTAGTGAAAAATGTGGCCAGGGATGTCCGATAATTTATGCCAAACATTTTTTGATGCGTAACCCTTGTTTGAGGTCGGGTAATAAAATGAAATATTTATGCCTTAACATTAAGGGATTTGGTTTTTGCCTCGACTCGTACACAAAATGCCTATGTCCATGTAAATATTGTATATATATGCGGATGTTCGAATGTAGGGATATATCATGTAGCCACGTCACACTTTTGACCTGCCCCGATTCCTGCAATGATCCTACTCCTTCCCTTTTCCATCCCTTCCTTTCCCTTCCCTTAACTCGACTTTGCCTTGTTGTGGGTGTATTGCGGTTAACGTTGGCCACACCGGCTTATTTATTGCATTCGAGGCGTTAACACGAAAGCGTTTTGTGGAAATGGAAACTAAATAGTCGTGGTTAAATTATTAAATGCCCCAAAACGTTGCCGCTGTGGCAACAACGAGTGGCAAAGGCAAAGGCTATATCCATCGTTTTTCTTTACGATCCAAAGTGTTGCCTATAAAAATTTACTGCTATACAGAATCAGACACACACACACACACTCACACAAGCACTCACATCACATAGTTTGAGTGTATTCATGTTTGTTTGCATAAATGAATGCAAACATATAATTTCAGTGTATTTCTGTAAGAGCTGTCCAATAAATACATTCAAATATGAGTATATATATACTATACAGATGTAGTACTTATTCGAGTTCTCCAATAGTTGCCCAAAGTGTTTGGCAATACTTTAAATACTTTATGAGTGTCAGAAAGAGAGAGCGAGAGAGTGAAAGAGTGGGAGGGAGCGAGAGGCAGCAAGAGGGAAAGAGATTATGATGTAACGATTTATGGATAGTTCATCGGGATGAGCTCAAATGCAAACATTCAGTTGTCATAGAGTCGAAAAAAAAACTGCAATTTATTTATGATTTTTATAGTGTTCATAAGTAAGTTTGCATATCGGAATGGCAAGGGTGGGGCTTATTGAGCACTGAATATTGAGTACTGAGTGCTGAGTATCTGATATATGGTCTCAGCTCATATTAGCCCAGAAGTCAGACAGAATAGTCAAGATTGAGCGGTCGCGATTAATAGAGTAAATGTTAGATAAAAATAAGAAAATTTTAAAGACATTTTTTTGATAAAATAATGCTTTACTTACTTGTCATTAATTTATAATTAATTTTAATTTTATATTTTTAAGAAAAAAAAATTTCTGATGAGTTTGTAAAGACTTCAAATTAAATGAAATAATTAAATTTACTAATTTAATTATTAAATTACATTTGTTAAATAATTGTGTAAGCGAAACTGATAGGAGAAGATAGATAAAAAAATACTATTTATATTTTATTAGTGAATTAAGGACTTAAAATAAAATTAGAAAATTTTAATATGTAATTTATATAATTTTTACTAACTTTTTTTTTTATATATTCTAGCTTTGTCTACGATAAGTATTTATTAATATTTTATTTCTAAGATGACTTAATGATGATTGACAAGTTTGAAGAGTGCAATTGCCTTGTGGTCAACTTGAGTTGACTTCAAAGTCAAATAAACATATTGTTATTTTTAAGTGCCATAAAAATGTATATTTCATGGAAAATATAGACTTGTTTTAGTGCTTAGTCAGCATAACTAACCCAATTATAAGTGTTCTTGATGCTCTTCAGTGTCTTCAGAGTCGTCGATGTCGATGCTGATGTCGATGCAAACAGGAAGGCCGAGAACAATAAAATTAATAATGAAACCTCGAAATCGCAAATAATGCGACATTTGCATGCTCTAAGTTATCTTTTTTTTATCGATGATATTGTTAGTTTATGTGGAGTCATTGAGGGAAATGCCACCTATGAGACAGACAGATGAATACGAATAGAACTCACAGCATTCACATCTTATTTGTCTGCCACTTGAGTCAAATCACACATTGATCATAAACTAACAAAATTGAAAACTAAAATAAAATACAAACTGAGTAAGTATCGAGTAGTGAGAAGTGAGTATTGAGTATAAAAGTGAGCTGAGACACGCGGCCGCTGGTCAGTTTATAAAGTGAACGCGACGGAGAATATTATCATATTTCAAGATCATCATGAGAACGAGTCCGATTTTGGGTCTGTTGATTTGCAGTGTGATCATTGTGAATGTGGTTGAGGCTAAGCCGTTTTTAATAAAGGTTTTCGCGCCGAGTAGTGGTAAAAAGTTGAAAGATTTTCAGCGAGTGTCATCGGATTAATTAAACATTATTATCGTTAATAATTTTTGTATAGGATACACTAATCAAGCGGCTCCAACAATTTCCCCAGCCAGCACGCAGTTCATCTCGAGTCTGATTACCCAGAAAATTAATTTGTTGGACAGCTTCCTGCGGGCGAAATCATCTTTTGGCAGCTTTGGCTTTACCAAAACTTTCGCATTCACGGGTCCCTCGACGACAACAACAACAACGGAGAGTCCAGTTACACAGCTGACCACAGAGGTAAACACAGAATTTATACCGGAAGTTAGCTCCAGCACTCAATCTGTGTCCACGACAACCACAGAAGACGACATTGCGACGCCGAAGCCTACAGTACATCCCCAAAGGCCAATCACAACGTCAACTTCAACTACGTCAACTGAGTCAACGCCAGTAACTCCAGTAATTCCAGTGATTCCAGAGAAGAGCACCACCACCGAGCAACCCATTGAGGAGACCACAAGCAGATACACCGATGAATACTCATATCAGACGCCGACTTCCCGCCTTATCGACAGCAACACCGTCCGTACATACTACTAAATGTTCCACTCCTTAATCCTTAGACTAAGGATATTAATCTGTAGGTATACGAGGCTAAGTTATAAGTCTGAATTCTTACTCAAAACTCTGTTAAAATCTGTAAATATTACTGCAGATAATTACAAATTAAATTTGTTTTTTTCTTATTATGATAATAATAAGAAATAATTAATCAAATAATTTCAATACTTTTTTATTTTATTAATTTATTTCACCCAAAATGGCAAAGTTATATTTTTGGTATAGTTCAGACACATATTTAACTTGTTCCTACAATTATTATTGTTAGTTTATATTCTGATTAATTTGATTATTTTGTTAACTCGAATTTGTACATCAGCTGGTTCTATTCTTTACATGTTTTATGCGGAAGTAAAATGATTTCAATTCCCACACATTGTCCCTATTCACAATAGGCTCTTCTGTTCAATCAATTAGCATAAAAACCAGTTTCAGTTTCGGTTTCGGTTTCGGTGTTAGTTTTAGTCTAACTGGGAAGACGACAGACTGACTAAGCAAATACAAAATCAAATGGAAACTCATTCTTACTTATGATTTGAAATTCATTCTTTAGTTCAAATTTTGTCATATTTACCTTACACTGAACTTTAAGCTGAAAAAAGTAACAAGTAAACATTTTAAAAATAAAAATTGAATTAATTGAGTTGTCGTTGGTTAAATGAAATTGAAGGAAATATAACCACTTAAAAAATTCAAAATAAATTAATTTAAATTTGATTTGGTGTTATTTATAAATCTATTAAAATATTATAATAGCTTTATGCACTTCTGGTATATAGTCAAGTGAAAGATTTCTAGAGCATCCACGCGCTCGTTGGCTATAAATAAAGTTGTCTTTGTTTCAAGGTCAAAAACCGGATGAACCACTCTAAAGTCAAATTAACTAACATCAAACACACTTCTTTATCATTTTTAATCAAGCGTTCTCTGTTTTTTTCGGTTTCTTTTATTAAGGTCTGGCTTAGAACAAATGAGTTATATAAGAATACTTAATATGCAAAACCTTACTTTTTAGGGTTTCGTAACTTACTAAGACTACTCTTAACACAGTATTCTAAACTGGTTTTCTATTGATATAGCTAACTAGTTTGATAAACAAAAAAGCTATCCATTTAAAGATTTATTTTAATCATAATTTACTCGTGTCCTCTCTGATTTAACTAGAAGCATCTACAGTAAGTCAAGTATTTATTTTGACAAAAAAATATTTTACATATATCATTTCGCAAAAATATATTTCTTTGTTTTTTTTTTATATTATTTGTATATTTTATAAAGTTAATGTTTCTTAGCAGCAAAAACTTAATTTTTCTTGAAAGTAAAAAAATATATTTAAAATTTAATTTGTGTAAAAAAAGTGTATGTTTATTTATTAACCTCAACCGAAAGTCATAATCAAATATAAATAAAGCGCAAAAGTTATTACCCCTTCAAATATACATAAAAGCACTTATTGGTAGCTAAAGCAATTGATATGTTATTACAGTTGGCTATAATTTAGTTGGAACATTTAGACACCTCGGGTTATTGGGCTCATAGATTTTTATTGTGGTAAAATCAACTAGAGAAAAATATGAAGCCATTAGATGAGACACAATGTTGTCTAAGCTTGTTTGTCTGACAGGACACGTGCCGGGTAATTGAGCAGATTTGCGAGTTCAACGGCTCCAGGGAGAGAGAGAGAAAGAGAAAGAGAGACAGAGAGGGAAAGGGTGGAGTTCATATGTCCTTGGAGGTGGCAACCTTGGACTGCCATAACTAAAGGAGTTGGGACTCAACAGCTGTACTTCTATATCCATTAGGGTCGCTGTACAGATTTCGATTAAATGTGTTTTTCGTTGTTAGTATTTTATGCCCACTCAATTTACGAGGGCCGTAAACTAAGTAGAATTACAGACGCCCCCTTGGGGCATAAATATTTTATGATTTAAAACGAGGCAAGTAACTATAAAGAGAGGGAGACAGATACTCCTACTTTCTCTGCCTTGAGGTGCTTTCCAAGTGGTGCCAAGATCATCTATTTTACTTTTGGAAAGATAAGCATCTTCGTGTTCCTTAAGAGCACCTTCTGATTTATGTTAAAATCCACTTAACGCTAATAAATCACTTTAATGCTGCACATCGGCAAAAGGTTCACGATTCCCAAACATTCTCGTATTCATTATTCAAAATCTTGTACTCAAATTAATCGCTGGGGAGAACAACAAAGTACATGAATAAACGCGTGTTTTGTTTAAGATCTACTTTATTTCCGTTTCCTGGCAATATTGTTGAGAATCAAACTAACTAGAAATCAGAAACTCTGGTACAAAAATAAATAATTCTCAATTTTCCCCCTTATTGCATTTGCAGCATTCTAAGAAATGAAATGCATTGCGAGTATTGTGGCATCATGTGTCAAAAGTTATTTGTCATTCTCGGGACGAACTGAGAAAGTGACAGAGACAGAAAGAGAGAGAGAGAGAGAGAGGAAGCAGCTTTTACCTCCAAGTTGTAGGTGCTGCCTCCGTTTGTATGCAGATGAGGCCTCGGCGAACAGAGCTTTCAAATAAAGCTGGGGAAATATTTTCACTGCTTGCCTGTCTGACTGGTGAATTGTAAAATTTTTTAAAAGATATGCAACAGCACGTAGCCACATAAATATGTTTGCATATGAAGCTGCCGAGGGATTTTGGTTCCGACATACAGTGGGTCTTTTTCGCTATTTTAGGGCGAACTAAATCATGTTTACAATTTTAAAATAATTAAGAAAAAAAAAAGATTTAAAAATAATTAAAACATTTTTTGGAAAGTAAAAAAATAATATAAGCAAAGAAATACATTTATTAAAAGAAATAATGTTTTGAAAAATATACACAATATTAAAATAAAATTTTTATAAGTTGATAAAAACAAAACTTAGTTTTTTGCCTGCATAGTTAGTTTTTATATTAGAGAAAGAACTTTTGTTTTGTCAAATTTTTAATTAGAGCGAGCTAAAATGATCGACAGGACCACTGTGCGGCACCTACCTTCCACTCACGAACACACACACACCCACACACACACAGTCACAGCATACAAACAAGCATTCAATAGTAAGAATGTTGGGCACTGAGAAGCAAACGCAACACACAAAAACAAACAATGACACCCACAAGAGAGCAACAACAGTTGAATGACAAAAGATCCCTCTTCCTATCTACATAGAATAACAACCAGGCAACCACCCAACCAACCAACCACCGCACATGATGCTGCGTGGTTCATTAGTTCCACGAAATATTATAGCCAACGTGGCGTATGAGCGACGTTTTTCTTTTATGCAAAATGGCAACGGCTTCGGCATTGGCATTGGAATAACTGTGGTGCCATTCAAAGCACCACGGCACGGTGGTGCAGTAGTGTATCATATTGGAAACACATCGGCACATAAGTACGCATATAGTAACAGCAAGAATGAGATGGGAGACATCTTAAGCGGCCGCAGCTGTCGAGAGTGGATCCTAAATTTGCACTGGGAATTCGAATTGTCTAAAGGAGTGAAGGAGGAGGTAGTAAAAAGAAGGGGAAAAGAAGTCATTCTTTTACTATGAAGCCACTAAAAATAGGTTAGAACAATGCGCGATATTCGACTGTAAGATATGCTTTATAGAATCACAAAGAAAAATGCAGAGAAACTTAAGATTCATTTAACCTGTGCATATACTCAATGCAGGTGAGCACTCTTCTAGGGTATAGAGCGCTGAACATGAGTGGATAGTACATATTTGTACGGGTATTTTGGTTTGGTATTTCTGTTCATGCTGTTTGTCGTTGTTGTTAGAATCTGTAGTTGAAAAGATCAAAGGGTTTATTAAGTTTGTCAAAAGAGACATGCAGAGAAATTCACTTTTATATATACATTTTTATTAATATTTGTATTAATTTAATAGTTATTTTTAATTTGTTATCCAACTTAATAAATACCGAGTTTCTGACAGTCGAGCTTGCTCGATTGCAGCATTTTCTGCTAGTTTTTGTGTTTTTTTTTTTGGTTGACGTTGCACGCAGCTCCATCAGAGCCCGCTGTGGCTTCCAAATTTGCGTTGGAATTGCAAATAACCCCAATGTGTACAGGGGACTCCTTCCCTGTCTCTCGCTCTCTCTCTCGCTCCCTCCCTCTTCCCCACTCCATCATCCCCCATTGGTTCTATTAATATTGCATGGGGAAAAGCACATACTTATGGTACACGATACACTTGAGCCCGTGTTATGCAAAATGAAGAGATCTAAAAACCATTTGCTGCCCAAGAGATGTGACTGCCATGTGGCATGTGGCATGTTGCTTGTGGCATGTTGTTCATCAACTTTAGAAAAGAAAGGGGGAGAGAGGGGGGCATGTCAAGTTGGCAACTTTCTCGATCTGGTCACCTGACTTCATTGTTATGTGTGCAATGTTTGTTCGTTATGAAAATATATATTTTTTGTTTTTATGACAAAGCACATAACAATTATCATTTGAATTATATTGAATTGTCTTTGTTTTGTGTTTTTGGGCAAACTTTTCAACTAACTGCAGCACTCGAGTAGTCTCCCATTTGTGCTATTTTCGTTTCAGCAATAACAATAACCACAATGCCAGCTGGACTCTCCGATATTCCCATTTGCCAACCCATCCCCAAGCCTATTTAAAAGACATCAACAAAGTCCGCAAAAAGTTATTTCTGAACTAACTTTGTGCAACTTTCTGTTGCATATTTAAAACGGGTTTACGCGTCACTCTTCGACCTGAGGCTGAGGCTGATTCTGAGAATGAAATGAGATAACTTTGCAAATATGTATATTCAATTACCTTTTATTCCACACTGCTCTTTTTTCCTCTTTCCCTGCAGAGTTAAAGTCAGGCTACCATTTGTTAACATCCCCAAGGTACAGCCAACTGATAAAGATACCAGGAAAGTAAACTGCGTGAGACCTTTGAGACATTTCAAAGACATCTCTGTCGTGGGCAGCAGTTGCTGTTGTGGTCTGACAATTACAATTTGGACAAATGGATTCTCTGCTCAAAGGGCCTCAAATGGAACCTAAAGGCGTTGTCCTTCCTGGCATTCGAAAATAAATTGACACCACAGCGTCGAAGCGTCAATGTGTCTGGCATTAACGTGACGCTAAACACACACACACAAAAAATCCCTGGAGTCTAAATAGTCCAGGCTCAACATCATTCGATATCCATCAATGGCATCAATCTACACGGTTATCCCCTGGCAATCCCCTTCTCCCTCTTCCTCCTCCCCCTGCCCCTATCCAACCCTAAGCCAAGTGCCCAACCAATTGCCCCAATCAATTGAGTGCCGAGTGTTGAGAGAAGAGCATAGAGAGTCGTTGAGTCGTTGACTGCTGAGCGTTGAAGCTGAAAGTCAACAAGCGCTGTCCTGACTTCTGCTTTACGCCCTGGAACAAGGATAAGTAATAACAGAATGTGGGAGTGCTACGGTCGAGTTCCTGACTAAAAGATACCCAGTAATTTAAATTTTAAAAATATTGCATACTTTTAGGCGCTTTGCTAAAAAACTTAAAATAGGCATAAGTATCGCTGTATTTATTCGATATCTGTCTTACGCCCTGGAACAAGGATAAGTAATAACAGAAAGTGGGAGTGCTATGCTCGAGTTCCTGACTAAAAGATACTTAGTAACTCCAAATTTAGAAAATATTGCATACCTTTAGGCGCTTTGCTAAAAAACTTAAAATAAGCATAAAAAGCGCTATATTTATTCAATATTGATGAGATTTAGCAGTAATATATAACACTCTAGTTCCTTTCAGGAATTTGAATTTTTTTCCAAAAAATAATCCTTTCGATTTTTTTCGAAAAACAAAAATTTATAAAACAACTACTAAGATTCTATTTTAATTTAAAATTTGGCATTTAAGCCTTTCTTCACATTTTTTATAATTATAATTAAGGACATTTTAAAATTGTTGAAATACAAAATTTACAGAAAAAAGATTTTGATATTCGAATTAATTAATTAATTAATTTATATTTGTTTTCATCAAAAAATAAGATTTCCAACTAATTAAAAAAAAAAAATTATCTAAATCAACGTGGCTGTCGAGAATATATATACTCTATAGGGTTACATACCTTCTAATAAAACCAATATACCCTTGCCCACTACTAGTAACGGGTATACAAATCCAGACTGTTATCTGGCTAATGGTTTTATATCGAAACAGGATACTTTGCAATTTTCGGCACAACTTACAACTAACTGGGTTGACAGTGCGTATACTCGACGAGATTGCGTATACGCCATGTCTGACAAGTTTGAGTTTTTATGTCAGCGGATTGCGAGGAAAAAAAGAGAGGATTATTTATTGAACATTGCAAGTACTCTTACCATGTAGTCGGCTTAGCATTAATTGCCTCAATTCAACTTTGAACTATCGAATTAGAGATGGGAGCGCTGGCAAAACGGATGAGAACGGAGTTAAAAATGTGCGGCAATGTGGCAATTGGCCATAAACCGGATATGCATTACAGTTTCTAATGAGGCAATTGTAGAAAATAAGCTGAACGTGCCACCAACGAGGTCGACAAGGACTCTGGCAATCGTAAAGGTAAAGCTAAAGCTAAAGCTAAAGCTAGAGGTTAAATGGAGAGAGGGAGAAGGGAAGTGTTACTCACGACTGTGGCGAGATAAAAGTTTCTTATGTTATTACCCGAACGTGTTTGTATAACAGTTTCACAAGTTTTGGCACGGAAAATGCCGGAAAATGCATAAACATGCTTTCATTTCATTTCATTTTCACAGCGAGCACCACATTAAAGTGAGCCACTTAAGAGAAGTCCTCTCGACAAGGACTCTCCCTCAAATCGAATCGAGTCGAATCGAATCGATTCTATTTTGGGCAGAGTTTTGCGGCTTTACAACTTTAACTATGCTGACAAGTTGGTAAAACCCACTAAATTCATCGCAATCGAAAACCAATTGGCAGATGGTTTAACCAACCACTTTGCAATTGCCAACCAGAGACAAGACAGGCAATAAATATAGTATACTTATAAATATACTCACACAGCATTTCAATTACTCCCACATACGGGTATATCGCCATATCGTTGTTTAATCCTCTGACGGCTTAACTCTTCAGCAACTCTGGAACATTCGCATTGACAGTCCATGGGTTAATTAACCAACATCCACAGCAATGGGTTAAGACCGAACACAACATTGACAGACAAATTCCTTAACTATAAATAGATCTAATACCAGACAAGATATTTTTACTTAGTCACACCGAAGATTTGATACACCACTAAAGAGCTTATTACTAAGAAACATTTAATAAATTTTACACAGTGAAAAACTGTTTTCTTAAATCAGGATAAAAAATTTGATCAAGAATAAACAGATGTGTTATTCTGATTACAATTACTTTTAAAAATACCCGATCATAAAGTCGGTGTTTCTGAAAAATCACAGATATTTCTAACATATTTTCGGTGCTCCAAAATCTGTGGCATATTTTTGTGGATAGTTATGAATCTGTTGATTTTTCCTGATTAATTTTTTTTTAAATAGTACATTTTGGAGTCTGTCAGTTACCATGATTATAATACCCTTTTTAAGGGCATACAAATTCATAAGAGACTTGAGAGACTATTCGAAAAGAGTAGTCAGGAGAATGGAGATGCAGTTCTGTTCTGGCCAAAGTTATTCTGCTTTCATTTTCCATTTACGAGGAAAACAATACACTTTACTGAAAAGGGGGCCAAAAGGAGCCGTTTAACTGTTTTGGCCGTTGCTGCCAATGAAAACATCAACCCAAATATGTCTAACGCCTTTTTGGCCACGGGAATTGGGAAATGGGAAACGGGAAATGGGAAACGCCTGGCCGTCGTCCAAGTATGAGTCGAGTTTCTGACGGTTTCCACGCTTTTCCTGTGGCCCTTAATCTAGATTATGTGCCCTTCGAAAAATTCAATGGAAATGGAAAATAATAAGAACACTGCTCAACATGTTCAATTCGTTGAAAGTCATGTGTGTGTGTGAGAGTGTGTATGTGTGTGTGTGTTTCGAGTACCTGGCGATTGCAATGGCTGCCGAAAAGCGAGGGGAGGGGAATAAAAGCGAGGGAACTTAAAGGAGGATTTTGGCTTAGCTTTTGGCCATTCTGATATTTTCCATTTATTCGCTGGTGTTTTGTTTGGATTTGGTAGTTGGTTTTTTGGGGGGTTTTTGGCTTGAAGACATAACCGTTTACTGCTGATACCACCACAGTTTCCAATAAAATAAATGTGCCCCCCACCGGCCTCAATCTTTATATGCTTTTTGTGGCACACATTTAGAGCATTACATTTTTATGTCATTCAATTTAAAGTTGAATTTAATTAAAGCATCGTCGGCTTGCCTTTTCATGTGTAAATCCCTAGAAGTATTCACATTTGACTATATTCGCGCTTCAAGCGATTTGCTTAATCAATCGAATCATTGAAATCTCAAATCAATTCAAATTAGCAAAGGAAACGCATTTAACAAAACAATTTCAATTTAATTGTATTAAGTAGATTGGATCTTGATGCATGAAAGGGTAATTATAAAATCATGTGTGCTTGTGTGTGTGAGAGTGTGTGTGAGAGAGATTATCATGGTATAGAGATTACTCCACAAAGGGATTACTCCACAGTCACGGACTTGGCCAAGTTACGCGGACAGTCGACATCGCAGCCTCGCAGAACGGCAATGTGGTAGGAGAGGAGCTGCATGGGAATGACGGTCAGGATACCCTGCAGACAGTCGACGGTGCGGGGTATCTCTAGGCTGCGGGAGGAGAAGGCCTTCGTCTCCTCGTCTCCCTCTTCGCAGATGATGATGGGACAACCCTTGCGGGATGTCACCTGTTGCAAGGCATTCATGCACTTGACATAGACTGGATCACGGAGTACGATCATCAGCACGGGCATCGAGTCATCCACCAGAGCCAGAGGACCGTGCTTCAACTCTCCAGCCATGATGCCCTCACTGTGCATGTAGGTCAACTCCTTCACTTTCTGCAGAACAGAGAAGAACATCAGAGAATTAAAAGAGTTAAAAAATTCAAATATATTTCTAAGAATAACACTTAAATGAGCCCAAACTGTGCTGAAAAAAGGGGAAAGGGAAAACTCAATAGCTGAAATCGCGAAATTTTAAGACCAAGGTCTGACCAACTTCAAACTGTCATAATTTGATCAAAACTTGACCGATTTTCAAGCGGAATGTCATTTTGAATGTTATTTGGCCTCTAAAATGGTTCTGCATTTAAATTTTTATCATCTGGAAAATTTGATCATTTTTCGATAATAAGGCATCTATCATCCAATTTTCCATATATACCCCTTGACATTTTTTCGAAAGCTTTGATCCCTCATAACTTTATTAAAAATTAACCGATTTTCAAGCGGAATATTATTTTGAGCATGATTTGGCCCCTAAATTGATTCTGCATTTAAATTTTTATCATCTGGAAAATTTGATCATTTTTCGATAATAAGGCATCTATCATCCAATTTTCCATATATACCCCTTGACATTTTTTCGAAAGCTTTGATCCCTCATAACTTTATCAAAAATTAACCGATTTTCAAGCGGAATATTATTTTGAGCATGATTTGGCCCCTAAATTGATTCTGCATTTAAATTTTTATCATCTGGAAAATTTGATCATTTTTCGATAATAAGGCATCTATCATCCAATTTTCCATATATACCCCTTGACATTTTTTCGAAAGCTTTGATCCCTCATAACTTTATCAAAACTTGACCTATTTTCAAGCGGAATATCATTTTGAGCATGATTTGGCCTCTTAATTGATTCTGCATTTAAATTTTTATCATCTAGAAAATTTGATATATTTTCGATACTAAGCCATCTATTATCCAATTTTCCATACATACCCCTTGACATTTTTTCGAAAACTTTGATACCTCATAACTTTGCTAAAACTTAACCGATTTTCAATCGGAATGTAATTTTAATTATTATTTGGCCTCTAAATTCATTCTGCATTTAAATTTCTATCATCTGGAAAATTTGATATATTTTCGATACTAAGCCCTTGACATTTTTTCGAAAACTTAACCGATTTTCAAACGGAATATCATTTTGAGCATGATTTTGGCTCTGCATTTAAATTTTTATCATCTGGAAAATTTCATATTTTTTCGGTTTTCAGCCATCTATCATCAAATTTTCCATGATTTTGAAGACCTTAAGGAATTACAAGGACTTACCAGAGCACCTTCCAAGCAGGTGGCAAAGTTGTAGCCACGTCCCATGATCAACAGCGACTTGTGCTGATATAAATCCTTGGCCAGCTCTTGAACCTTGGAGTCGAGCTTAAGCACCTCACGGATCTGCTCACCCAGGTTGGAGAGAGCCTGAAGAATCTCCAGGCGACGTTGCTGCAGCGACAGACGATCCTCGGACATGACCAAAGCAAACATGACCAGGGAAATGAACTGTGAGGTATACGCTTTGGTGGATGCCACACCGATCTCAGGACCGGCATTAATGTGAACTCCACAGTGTGATTCACGACAGATGCTGCTGCCCACGGTGTTGGTGATGCCCACAATGAGAGCTCCACGCTGTTTGCAGTACCTTAAGGCCATCAAAGTGTCGGCGGTTTCTCCAGACTGCGAGATGAAGAAGCAGACGTCGTCACGGAAAATGGGCGTGTTGCGATCGAGGAAATCGGAGGCAAGTTCCACCATGACAGGCAGCTCAGTCAGTTCCTCGAGCAGCTGCCGTGTGGCAACTGCACTGTGATACGAGGTACCGCATCCAATCAGCATCAGGCGACGGCAACGCTTGATCTCCGGAATGTAATCCTTAATGCCGCCCAGGACGATGCTGTTGCCATCGAAGCGAACGCGACCACGCATCGTGTTGACCACAGACTCGGGCTGCTCGAAGATCTCCTTCTGCATGAAGTAGTCGTAGTTGCCCTTCATGATCTGCTGGATCTCCATCTTCAATGTGGTGATCTCACGGGCATGTGGATCGTCCAGGCTCTTCTTCAGACGATGGATGCTCAGAGTGCCATCTCTCACAGCTGCCACATCGTCATCCTGCAAATGATTTAATATAATTAGTTTCGTTAAGAAAATGATTTTTCCATTGGTATTTTAAAAATTCAAAATTTTTAATCTAAATTTTTCACTTTTCATCAACTTCTTATATCGTAATTAGTATTAAACAACACTTTACATTTGATTTTGAGACGTTTAAATTTTTTGTAAAAAATCATGGAAAATTGTACAAAAATTTTGACTTATAAAGTTTCTTGGTGAAAAGTTTTGACTAACTTCAAAGGTCCATAGCTTTGTCAAAATTTGACCGATTTACAAGCGGAATGTCTTTTTAATCATTATTTGGCCCCCAAAATTTAATCTGCATTTAAATTTACTTAATTTCATAATAAAGATATTTGCCCTTTCAACTGCCATTTTATCATGACTTGAACTCTTAACAATATCTGAATTTAAATTATTGTAAAGGGTTATTTATATTTATAATTTATTTACATACCTCCAAGTAGATGACACGATTTGTGTGTTCGATGACGGCAGAGGCATCCGAGGCAAAGAAATACTCGACTTCCCTCTGATCCAGGGGCATGAACTCCGAGGTGCTATCCGAACGGGGCAACACTGGCAATTCACGAGTTTGTCCATGTGGACGTAATTCTGTTAGGTTTTAAGTGTTGATCACGTGGCACAATCGGTGGCATATACAGTGTGGCAAGTGGCAAGTGGCAGTGTCAGTTGCCGTGGCAGTTGCAATGTCGATGTCGATGTCGATTTCGATGTCGAATTCACCAATGAGAACGGTACATAACGAGGCAGGCGGAACGCATTTGTCGGAGGTGCAAGCGATAGCATATATGCATATATATATATATAGTTTGTATATTCGCATATAAAGTGTATATATATATGAGTGTGTGTGTGCGTGTGCGTGTGTGTATTGACCCAGTGTGAGTGACGGGGAATAATCAAGAGGAGTATAATGAAAATCAAAAACGAAATTAAATAGAAAGTCAACATGAACATTTTATGAGGCATCTGGCCAAACATTTAGCACAAAGGCCGCAAAGTTACCAACACCATAATGAAAAGGGGGAAAGAGGAAGAGAGAGAGAGAGAGAGAGAGAGAGAGAGAGAGAGAGAGAGAGTTGGCAAAACTGCGAGCAATTTCATTTTCAGCAGGGTTTCTAAATTATGAAAAGCAATTTGTAATCAAATTTTACTAATTACATGAACAATATTTTTTTTTCGAATTTAATTAAGCTTCTAAAGTGCCTCATGCCACATTCCACAAACAAATTGCAATTGCAACTGCAATTCAAACTTAATTTCAAAATATTGCAATGGCAAAATGTGGCAACGGATTTGAAATAAAATAAAAATCAATTATTTCGACTATTTCCGATTGCCGTGGTTATTAAATTACTATAAGTATGAGTGTATCAGAAAAAAAAATAGTATTACAGCAAATTAAATGAAAATTGGCATGCCACTAAAGGAAATTCCGTATTTCAAGTATTAGCTGGAAATTGAAATCAAAATAGTGGAATTTATTGACTTTAATTTTTAAATTGTTTAGACTATTTTAAACTAACAGATTGAGTTACTTTAAAGCTTTCTTGTAATTACATTAAATTAATTCAATAAATATGGCCTAGCTTCTTAAAATTTTCGCTTATAATTGTTAAATTTTATGAGAAATAGAGAGAGATAGACACAGAGTGATAGAGAGAGAGAGAGAAGGGAAAAGAAAGAGAATGTCCAGCTAACCAAAAGCAAATCAAGCGCATAATTGATATATTAAATTGTTTAATTACCTTGAGGCTTGCCAGACTCGGCATCTAAATGAAAGAAAAATATAAACAATTCGTAAGTTATTAGAATTTGTATGTTTTCAGCAGTAAGTACAATTATTAAACAAAAACCAACAACCAGAAAATGTCAAGAAAAGAGATTAAGTTAACCAGACACCGATTAGCTAAGATTGGGTAGATAGATTGGTAGACTACCTTGATCGGAGCTCTGCTTCTTGTCATCTACATGTTGCAATTAACACACAGGGGGAACAGAAGAAGGGTCGTCGAAGGATGCAGTGGGAGGTAATAGAGTTGAAAGTTGAGAGTTTCAGAGTTATTTGGAAACAGAACACGAATGACACAGACACATACGAGACACGAGAATAAATAAACATATTTACATAGACATCAACATAAATACATACAAACAGACATTGTGTGAAAAGAGATTACAGAATTGGAGAAGAGATTATCAACGAGAAATTATCACTCACCCTTGCCATAGAGAATGGGAATGTGATCTGTGGCCAAACGAGTCTTTGTCTTGATTGCCACCAGGAGAGGGGAACTCCGGCGGGATGCGACGCACTCGCCCGGAAAATGCTTCGACTTGACGGCAATGGCAAATGCTCCCTCCTGCAAATAAAAAAACAATTTTATCGTGACTTCAACTGACTTGAATTCCCAGGTACCTCACTTGGAATTTCAAATATTCTTAGCAGGAATTAAAAAACAAAGTCAACAGCAACAAAAATAGGAATAAACTTTAGAAACAGCAAAAGAGGCATGCAAAAAATATTAAGCAAAAACAAGAAAATTAAAATAAGATAAAAAATGTTAGGAACTAATTTTTTCGTAATATTATATTTGCACTTTCAATTTATTTTAATAACTTAAATTGCATAAATAAAATTTTGTTCATTTTAGTTTTCATTTTTTTTTGACTTAGTTTAATTTTTCTTAAAATTTCTAATTTTGTTTTCCCAAGTTTTATTTCCTAAAAATGTATTTCATTTTCAATATTTTAATTTATCTAATTTAATTATTCTGCTTTTAATATTCCTTATTTTTTTTCGAAATTCGTCAGTTATGGTATTCCTAGTACTACTTAGAATATTTCTTATATTCAAATTTAATGGACTTACCACTTGTTGAATGGCCTGTTCGACGAGTTCGCGGAAAGAAATGTTGGGATGTTTCTTCCACAAATGGTGGACCAGCTTGGCAAAGACTTCCGTATCCGTGTCCGACTCGAATTCATAGCCCTTTTTGGCCAGGAAGGTCTTGACGTCATTGTAGTTGGTAATGATACCGTTGTGCACCACTACGAAGCCGTTGCCCTCGTCTGAGCGCTGTGGGTGAGAGTTCATCTCACAGGGCACACCGTGGGTGGCCCAACGTGTGTGTGCAATGCCCACGTGGGTCAGCACGGGTTCACTGTAGTCCTCCCCACTGAAGTCTGTGCGAAATGCGATACAAATCAACTTGGAATTCCTTTTTATAATGCTTTGTTTGCTTACGTTCTTGAATTGCATCCTCCAGGACCTTGACCTTGCCCGTCCTCTTGACCATCACAATGCTCTTGCTGTCTGCTGAATCGATGGCCACTCCAGTTGAGTCATAGCCACGGTATTCAAGTCGCTTTAATCCCGTCACCAGCAGATCCAGGACTTCCTGTCTCGACTTTGGCGTCAGGTAATTCAAGTATGCGAAAATTCCTGAAAAATAATACAACAATAAACGAGTCATTAGTAAGATATTACAGAAGATTAATCTTATCATTTAAGTTTTAGTTTTTATGTACTTAATCAATATACTTCAAATAATTTCTTTGAATTGTTAAAAGTGTTCTTATTTTAAAATCTTCATATTGAGGGAATTTTATATTTTCATAAATTAATATCAAAATTAAATTAGTAAGTTTTAACTAACAATATATCTTTTTAGATATAATTAAAATTATATATAATTAATACATAATAATATTTTTCTTTTAAACTTTATTATATTATTTATATACATTTTTTTATATATATTTGCGTAAAGTTGAATAAAGTTAAATAAACTATAGGCAAGTAATTTACGAAAAGATTTAACCAGTTTTAATTTTTTAATAAATAATTTAAGAGTTTCACTGCTTTTGATTATTAAAAATATAATTCTTGAACGTTGCTTTTATTTATCTTTTTCTTTTGTAGTAATAAGCAAACAAAAACTATTATATATTTTTAATCCTCTACCTTCAATACCTATACTTATAATATTGGGCCACTTTAATTTATAAATATATATATGTAAATCTAAAAAATTCAGCTAAAGATATGCATGTAACATAACGAACACATTTCGCAAGAGCTGAACCCATTGAGCTCCCAGCCCAAATAACCGACCAGTTACAAGTATGAGGAAATCTGCATCTGAATCGAGAAACCAGTTTGGGGTTGGGCATTACAAGTAACTGCACCACTTGGTGGTTGCCAACTTACTATACTTAAGTGGCTCAACGTGGCTTTGTGGGCGTTCAGTGCAAGTTATTTTTGGAATTGGATTTGGATTCGGATTCGAGTGCGAGGCGAAAGGCCGTCGACGCCTTTCAACCCAATCGCCTTTGAGTAAATAAATATCGGATTTTTTGTGGCATATTAATTCATTTGAATTGTGTATCTATGTCTAATTGCTAAATTCCTAGATAAACTGGCATAAAAACTAATAAATGGTTTCCCTATAATAATAAAAAATAATTTGCTGTGCTATTATGGAAATTCTTTAAAATCTGTAACATTATACACTTAATACTTAAACTATTTATTTGCCTAATACTGAGTAATAATAGTTCACATTAATATTATCAATAACAATATAAATTATAGAAGCTATAAATTTGATGTAAAAATTACTTACCACACATTTTACGGCTCTGTCAACACTTTAATTTCGTTGAAAGTTTCCTTTTATATTTTACCTAAAATGAGGAAAATTGATTTAATATTTATCTTTTAATAATTGTACATAATATTGCCCTATAAATTTAATAATAGCTTATTTGTAATAATTAATAAGAATTTAATAATTTTAACACAAGTTAACAAAGCTTATCAAATGATAAAATTGTCATAGCGAGGTTCACTACAACACTTCTGATAAAAGTAATACTCTTCATATGTGTGTAAGTGTGTGTGTGTGTGAGTGCGGGTGTGAGAGTGTGGATGTGTGTATTGGTCTTGGTTCTTATCAACTCTTCAACTCGTCAACTACCGGTCTGCCTTTTATATCTGAAGTTCTAGTTCTAGGTTCCATTTCTGTTCCCCTTTACCATTTCCCTCCAGAACCCACAGTACCGACTAGCAAACATGATTTCTCAGCTCTAACTCAAATGGCAATTTCTTGTTTTCAACATTCTTGTTTTGGTATTACTTATTTTTGTTTTAATACTCTTACAGAGAGGACTTTACAACGTGATGTCGATTAGGAATCGCAAAGTAAAGTTATGAGATTAAAGAATTATAACCTGAGAAGAATTATGTGGATGTATGACAAAATCTTAGATATTTTGCTTATTTACTATACCAATTAAACAAAACAATTATTTAGCATTCTTATAATAAAAGCTCAGTATAAGATCTATACTTTGATTTTAAATAGAGATAAAAATATGAAAAATATGAATGAAAGCTGACGACTGAAATGTTCTCAGTTATGTTGTGTGAAAATTCTAGCCTCCTAGTTCATATGGTTTGGAGTGGACAACAATAATCAGTCAGCCTGTGATTTCTATTATACACAATTTTTGTTATTTATTTTGAAAAGAAGCATCTGTAAGGGTATTTAGTATTCGCCAATGCCGTAGTTAGTTATTCCTTCTTGTTGTTCATTTATAGTTGTTGTTCTGCTATTGTTTTCATTTAGTAAAATGCGATGTAGCAAGTAAATAAATATATATACGCATACGTTTGTATGTGTCGACCGACTCCAGGTGCGGATCCGGGTGCGAGTGTAACACGCACACACGGACACCTTCACACTAACTCGCACACACATCGTATATATGAATGTGTATAGAGTTTATGTATGTAGATTTGAATTGTACGCATAAGATCGAGTATAATATTTTTTATTTTGAATGGCTGTAACAAATTGGAATTTTTATCATTTAGCACAGAACGTGTTTACTGCTCAACAACTGGAGTGAGAGGGGGGAGAGAGGGGTTTTAGGTGCAACACGTCTTTGTACTCTTCCCATTAGTGAGTGTGACAGAAGACTTTAAAGTTTCCACTTGCACCCTTTTGCCACGTATTCTTTCATTCCTCAGTTGTTTCAGTTGTGGCCATCATTAATTGTTAACATACTGAAATCTCCTCCCCCTCTTTCCACGCCTCTGGTTTTCCACAGTCACGCCCGTTAGCTGTGGTTGGCATTTTAAATTGCCGGCCGGCCAACAGGGCCAAGAGCTGAAAGCCAAGTGCTTGGAGTTGGTAGCAGTAATGAAACGAAATGTTTGCTTGTAATTAAACCGATTCTCCAAACTGCAGAATTCATTAGTTTTCGTATTTCTCTGCTTGTTCTTCGTTCTCCACACGTCTCCCGAACAATTGTAAACAAAACAGGGAAAGCATTTCACGTAATGAATCAAAAAAACTTATCATTCGTTGTAGATAAGAGAATAAAATGAGTGTGGAACGAACTGTGAATACCTATGAGTATGAGTACTCGCATTTACTCTTTCTACTCCCCCGAAATGCGATAACGACCGTTAAATCGATCGGAAAGATCGTAAAATGTGGAAGAGCATTAAATTAAGTAACACAAACAATTTATTGGCCTACAAGTTGTCCAATGAGTTGCAAAGCGATTACGCATACGCCATGTTGTCTGAGTTCCATTGAATTGATTTCAATCCAGGTTGATTACCAATTACCTAGTGCAAATCAAGTTTATCGCGGGGATTCTATCATTCAAATAAAAAGTACAATATTACCGAATTTTAATCGTTCTGCTACTGATGATTAATTCTTGGAATTATATTTGTAGATTGGAGCATGAGCTAAACGTTATCAGCTCATTAGTTTCGGAATTGTAGATACGATCAACAAGAGATACAACATTTTAAAATAACCTAAATATTTTAGATGTAGGAAAATTACATAAATATTTTAGATTTTTTAAAAAAAGATGCAAGTTATATTTTTAATATTTACAAATAATTGTTACGAAGTAATTCTTATCTAAAAAAACTAATTAGAAAATCATAATTAAGACTTGCACTAGATTTTTAAAGAAAAAATGAAATGAAATGAAAAACTGATTAAAGAAAATATGAGTTGTACTATGCTTTTTTAAGGATTTTTGAAGCTTTTATTATTTTTAGTTTATTATTATACAATTTAAAAAAAATTATTATTTAGTTTACAAATTTTCAATTTAAATTGAGAGAAATTGCATTGTGATATCAATATTTAAATTCCTTAGTATTGACACGTTTAATGCAACAGCTTTAACTCTAGAATTTTTCAGAACACTTGAGTAAACTGGAACTTTATAAGCGCTACAATAGAACCCTCTAGACCCCTTTGAACTTAAACTCCCGCCTGTTGTTGTTGCTGTTTATTCAGTCGGCATGTAATTTGCTGAAAATTGTATAAAAGCTGCCACATATGAGTGGGAGTATGAGTATGAGTATGAGTATAAGTACTCATATCTTAAATCATCTTATTTGCTTGTGGAACTTGCAACTCTATTTTTTATCAGTTTTGTTTAGTAGTGTTATTATTATTGTGATATATGTGTGTGTGTGAGGGTGTGTGTTTGGGCATTTGTGGTCTGAAACAGCAATCAGCCGCGCTGCAAACAGCGAACAGGTATTTTATATAAGACAACGACAACAACGAATTTTGACCGCAATTTCGGGTTTAAAGCGAGTTTTGTTGCCCCGTAACATTTACGAGTATATTCGCATGTACATTTGTATACATGTATGTATGTATGTATATGTGTGGTGTTTTGTTGCTCTTGCATTGTGTTATTAAATAATTCAATTAGAGTTTGTTGCGCTGGCAATATGTATGTATGTGTGTGTGTGTGTATGTGTGTGTACACCCAACCCGCACCTTTTATAACAACAACAACAGCAACGACACGCACGCAACAAAAACAACACCAATCAAAAACGGCAGTCGGCAAACAGATTTCGAATTGCGAATTTTCAAATGCACGTCAAACACTTTTGGCCAATTTGGCAGTCTTTTGTTTGCTGGTAATCAGTTGTGGGAGGAAGGAGAGAAGAGGGGAGAGTGGCAAAGAAGAGTGCAACAAATGAAAGCGTATTAACAAACACATTGACGAGTTGCAGCATAAACTGCACATTTATGAAAATGCACAATAAAAATAACACTACACTACACTACACAATATTCACAATATACACAATAGTTTTAATCGCACAGTTCGTGTTGGCATTTAATTTAATTACTTGTATTGATCACTGGATTCCCGTCTTGTCTTTATGTTGAGTTGTGTCTTTGACTTTTGACGTGGTAACTGGTTGCTCTTGGTTTGCTGCTGGCCAACTTCGCTGTCAATTTAACACTGAGCTCACTTCGAAAAGCAACTCACACTAAATGCGCTGCTTTTATAGGCCAACGACAACGACGTCGGCGTCGCTGTCAACGTCGACGTCGACGTCAACGCAACGCGATCGTTAATGCCAAAGAGTTAAAGATATACTCGCACATAGAGCCAGAGCTTGGGTACTCGCACTCACAATCACAATCACACTCACACTCACAGTCGTACTCATACTCATAATCATATTAACAACAGCAACTTCAACAACAACAACTACATTAAAAACAACAACAACAACAACAGTTGGGAGAGCAAAACATTTGCTGTGCTCCAAGAAAGCTAAAGCTTATCGCAGTCATTAAAGAGAAAAAGAGAGCGATCGCGACAAGTGCTCTTTGCGCTCTATTTAAACGAAAGTCTCTCCCAAGCACTTACTACACTGCCCAAAAATCCATCAATTGCATAAACTTGGCTGTGGTATCAATAAAATATATAAAAATTTTATGTGGAAAATATTTAATTAAATTAGATTTAAATTTTATAATAATGTATATTTCAACTTATGCGAAAGACTCTTCCAAGCCCTTACTACACTGCTCAAAAATATATACAGTATAATACATTATAATGTTCCTTGATTTCAATCAATTATCAAAATTTAATATTGAAAACATATAATGAAATGAAATATTAATTTTCAACTGAAAAAAAATATGCCCTCTAATTTAACAAATTGCTTATATACACCTCAATTTTAATGAGATTTTAAAAGTATTATAATAATAATAATAACAATAATAATAATAATGAATACATTTTATACTCTTGTATTTTTCCCATTAAATAATAAGTCTCAGTACTTAAAGCATATAGATTTTTGTTTCGATTAGTATAGCGTATAATAATTGTATTTAATATCAATTAAAATATGATAAAATCATAAAGATAATCATTTACATTTAATTTCTGTGAGTGTACATTTAAGTAAAACATCTAAAAAGGCTTAAAAACTAAAAGGAGTAGCATACAGAGGGAGAATCAAAGCCATTTAAAATGAATAACTAAATGTTATTCTTCATTCTAAAATAAATTTGGAAATAACTTTTGGAAAATAGTTCAGTGATAAGTTGACTTAAATTTAAGTGAATTTTTGATGGAAACCAGATTTTATTCAATGAACTCTGGCATTTCGCATTCACCCGCTTCATTTGTTTTTTTAGTTACCCGTATTCATTATAATATTATAAAGTTGAAAATTAATAAAAATCCGATTGGTGAGATGGGTTAATTACAACATTGCAGACAAATTGCGCTTTGTCTGTCTAGATTTAAATCAATAATGTTATATATGTATGCAATTTATGCATGGCATATCAAATTAAATTCCAATTAATTAATTTGTGAGCATTGACAAAAGCAGCGCATCAAATGTTTAATGTATTTAAGTAAAGCTTCATTGTTGTGGCATTTTACATTGTTATTGCTACCCCTTTATCAAAGAGAGGAAAAGTGCATCAATTAATGTGTCAACATTTTACAATTCAAAAATAAATGCCAAATAAAAAACACAAAGGATTCACAACTTCTACTCGTTACATAATAAATGCATTTGGCATAAATTTATAAAATGCAATGGAAATATAAATATTTAACATGCTCTGTGTTCAGTATTCATTTCCAATTGTTGTCAGATAGATGTAGAAAATATAAAGACGAGAAGGCAACAAGTTATATTCCAATTTAAAGCTCGAGGCAGTTGGTATTACGAATATTGCCAAATGCCAAACCGGTTCAATATTAAAATTATGCGCTAATACAAACAAAATTATCTCGGCTCATTTGTACCAGCAGCTCCACTTGCACCACCGGTTTCTTCAGACGTCAGCAGACTGAACCGTACAATATAATCGTATATATACTTGTCTAATAAATATTCATGGTTTCTTTTTCTAACTCAACCGCCGGAAGATTATAAAAATTATTGCCGCCCCGCCACAGTCTGATAAAAAGTCAGATTCAGAGTCAATATCAGCATCAGTTTTCGCTGTTTCTGTTTCTTTTTCTGTTTTCGTTTTCGTCTTTTGTGTTTTTTTGTTATAATCAATGACCTTGACTTCCATTTAAAAGGAAAAGTGATGCCCCAGCTGGCGACTTGGATTAAAAACCTGTCTATCTGCTGGATAACAAATACAGCTACAGATACAGATACAACATACATTTTATTGTAAGCTGGTAGAAATAAATAAGCTGGATCTATTTGGGGAATAATAACAATGATAAAAGAATAAATAATGAGACTAGACCTATTCCATTAAAAACGACTAAATTCTTTCGCCTTCCTTTGTGTTCCCCCAACTTAATCCCTGCCTCTGTAAGTGGTAAGTGGTAACTGGTAAGTGGTAAGTGTATGTGGCCTGAGATAATGGCTTAAACAAGTTTCGAGCATGTCTCTTGTCTGTTGTCTGGGCCAAGTGGCAACCAGAAGTGTTCAACCTGGCCGGCTGACCTTGCTATTAAATTTCTGGTTGTAGTTGCAACCGGCAGACCTCTTACTTGCATGACCAGAGTATTGCCAATCTCGGCAGTTAACTTGGCTTTATCGGTTGCAATGTGTTAATTATCCGAACAATCAATATACCCTTTGTGCAAATTTTCAATAGTAATTAGACTGCGCCACGTCAGTTTCTGTTTAGGCCCGATGCGGAAAACATGCAAGATATACATATAAGTATCTACAATACATATATAAGTATCTACAATACATATATGTATCTACCAAACGAGTTTTACCAAGTTACGACGTGTCTTGAGGTGAGTTGCAACCATCGGACATCATAACAGGAGAGTGTGGTGCTTATCACATCATTGATAAGTAAAAACAATAGCAGATATCTCTTGACATCTTTCTTATTTTAGAGTGCAAATATCTAGCTGATGCAATAAATCATTCAATTGGCACAATTAACTGATTTATTTTGAAACTATGACTCATTTTATTATTTACAAAATTAAAACATTCTATTTATATTTTTTAACTATTTTTTTTTTAATTGCTTGTTGTATTCCTTATTAGTTTAATTCAAATGTTTATTTCATATAATTAATTTTTTTTTAATTTAATATAGTATATAATTTAATCGTTTATGCCAAACTAATATTTTTCTAATTTTATATAGTATATTGACGTTGAATAAAAATTTCAAAATATATATTTATTATTCTTATAACCATTTTTAATTATTTATATTAAAAATTTGCATTAAACTTAAATAAAATAAATAAATAAACAACTTCAATTTATTTACAGCATATAAGGTTCTTGTTATTAAATTTAGATGGAACAATTTAACATTGTTTTTTTACATTTCTGTTGACGATTTCCACCGAATTTATAAAACTTTACCATTTTAAACAAAGTTAAAATGCAATTTTGAATCACACGCTTGACAGCGATTTCCCCCGCAACTTTGCAAATTAAAATTAAATATAAATACAAATACAGAGTGAATAAGGGGAAGAGAATTCACTCTCGCTACTTAAATGTTAAAAAAGCGCTTGTCGGAAAATAGAGATATAAATAAGGAGCATTTAGCCAATACAAATTGATGCATCCCAACCCTGGTTGGCATCTTTGGCCTCAAGGAGACCATTGCCAACTTCACAGTTGAGGGTACTTAACTGCCATTGCTTCCCCTCGATTCCCTGGGGAATTCCCTGACGAGTCTAGACGCATTTGCGAAATAAACTTCAACTGCGGTGAGCAATAAAAAGTCCAAATCAAAATCCTTATCCAGCTGTGAAGTCCTTAAAGTATAAAGATGAACTTTCAACCTTTGCTTAAAGATCACAAGCTCAAAGTTTTGCTTCAAATTGTTTGTTGTTCAAGCTGCTTACTTTCCCCTTACCTTCCAGTGATTTAAAGGCAATAAATAGTAGAAATTCGTAGTGGTAAACAATAGTTGTAATAAATAGTTATATTTACCACACAAATCTCTCTACAATCTGATGTTGAATTTAATTGTTTACACATATTCAAATAATATAAAATATTTTCTGGAATTTGTTCAGTTTGATTTATGTTTAAGGAGTGTGGAAATGGAGGGAATGCCTGCAAGCCTTTTGTTTATTTACAAAAAAATCGCACAATAATATAAAACAAGTGAACTACTAACTGCATATACACAAACGGCCATTAATTAAATTTATGCAGAAGCAGAAGCAACGCAACCGTCTAGCTCCCAGCCTCGAGGCACCACAAAACATCAGGCGGAAGTGGCAGCAACACGGCGGGGCGGATAACTCTGACGGTGACTGTCGCTGTGACGGTGACTCTGTCGGTGACTATGACGGTGACTATGACTGCGACTGTGGAGTTGGCGACTGCGACAATGGCGTTGCCGTCGATGCTAGTTGGTGGCTCGTGGTTTAAAGAAACTGTAACCTGACTCAAAAAAGCACAAACAGCCAAAAATAACCTACAAAAATAACCAGAAATATTGTTATATTTGACACTCCGAAGATCTGATACTCTTACCGATTTTCTTTCGGAATGTCAATTTTTATCAATATTTAGGCTTATCTATTAATTCAACATAAAAAATGACAAAATTAAATTTGTTCCTGCACTGTCTATTTTTTTCATACATTTGATCACTGTCAATTTTTATCGAAAACTTTAAACTGACATAACGTTGTCAGCTTGTCCTGATCAAGAATATACATATACTTGAAGTGTTACACATTTCATGACAAAAGCAGAGTATCGTCTGCAAGAGTATAAAAAAAATAATAATAAAGGAAAGCAAAGGAAAAGTATGGAAAACACGAAAAACGGCAAGCAAAATACTCGTATATAAAGCGAGAAAATATTTCAAATAATTCGCTTGCTTGCCTCTGGTGGGTGGATGGGTTGGACCCAAGAACCGTTTGGTAGGGTGGGTGGTTGGGTGAGTGGAGCCGGTGGTTGATTGTTGTAGGTCGATGGTGGACGGTGGTGACGGTGGTTTCGGTGATGTTGGTGGTGTTGGTGGTGTGACCAAGACGCAGCCGGGCTGCTTGTGGCGGTACCAATTATGGAAGTAAAATTTATTATTTTTTATTGTTGCTGTAAAGTAAATCGAGTGTTTGTTGTGTGTGTGTGTGTATAGACGTGTGTATGTGTGTGTTTGTGTGCATATTTTGCTATAGCATTGTGTACTCTGTACACATGACTTGATGCTGCTGCTGCTGTCGTCGGGTTTTGTGCTTTATTTTTAGTGTTTTTAGTGCTTGGGTCAGTTGTTTTCGGTGTCACTTAGTTTATAAACTATTTATGCCTTCCACTGCAGTAAATTCTTACTTTGGCATTTGTGCTTTTGTTGTGCTTCGGGCCCATGTGTGGGTACAAATAAAGTCAAATTTCCAAGCGATAAAAACACATAAATATATATTCTATACATAGCATATATATATATATAACTATATACAATAGAAGAAGTAGCTGAATATTGCTAGAGGCAAAAATAATTGAAACGTTTGGCCTGAAATGTGCAGTAGAGAGTTCAGGACACGGAGCAGACAGAATTGCCAGTCAACTGTCCACCTTGGAACTTCTTCTTCTTGTTCTAGTTCTTGTTCTTGTTCCAGTTCCACTTTCAATTCCACTTCCAGTTGCAGTTGCAGTTCTTGTTCTAGTTCCTGTCCCAGCCAAAAGAAGTGGGACAACTTTTGATTTATCTCTGTTGGATTCCCCAACAATCTGCACTCGACTGTTGGTTCAGTTTTTCTCATTGCCAAATGAAATTAAAAACTAATTTATGTTTTCGCACCGAGGAAGAAGAATTGTTTAGCAACTCAAATGAATTGTTAGCGCCTGCCAACTGAATATGTTAATTCCAATTAAAAACTCCAAAATGAACTAGACGGGACCACAAAAAAATTGGTAAAAATTTAAAACTTTTAAGGTATATTCTCTTAAATTCCAAAATAAAATTTTTTACTCTATCGGGTTATTTTTTTAAAAAATATTTAGTTGGAATGAGTTCTATAAAAGCATTTTAAGTGATATTTCTGCAAAACCTTGCCTTTAAAATTTGTATTGCACACTTTTAGGCTAAGCACTCAAAAATAAATATTCAAATGTGGGAATTTAACATTTTCTAGTCATTTAAGGCAGTTTAACAGTAGTTTCCTTGGGTTAAGCTGCATGAAATGGCTAGAAAATAGAGTCTATGTTTTTTTTTAGAAATAATTGTTTGAAAATCTGCTACTTTTCATAATAAAGTGAATGTATTTACAAAATGTAATACATTCTCAAACATAAAAGAGACTGAAGTACTTGGTATGCTAATTAGAATTATGAAGCATCCTTTTATTGAATGGGAAAGAAGACTTTAAAATCCATAACGACTTTCCTTAGAATTCATGGCTATGAAATGTGCGTTAAATGTGTCATGGATGTAGAACAAAGACACTATTCGCAGCTAATTTGGCATTAAAAGGCTATGAATGTCAACGTGATGATAAGACCTAAAACGATAACAAAGTCACTTTCAATGAAGGAAAGGATAGGAGTATTCACACTCATACTCACACTCACATTCGCACTCGTAAGACAATTGCGAAGACGGTGATAGCAGCAATTCGGGTACTCGTAATGTCGCATTCATTTGGTTTGCTTTAATAAAAGTTAATGTGAATTTTAAATGAAACTCGTAAATCGGCGTCGTCAAAAGCGGCGGCATATGACGCCTTATAGTTGAGGGATTCTGGATTCTGAATGCTGGATTCGTTAGTCGACAGGACCCTACTCGAGTAGGGGGTTAAAGGGGAAATCCGTGTCGCGCACCATCGTCATAAAAGTTAAGCGAATAACAAATGTGACGACGACGTCAGTTCGTTAGGAGCGGGAGGTGCTCGTAAATAATTTAAATGTAATCGTCAACATCCGCAATGACATTTAAGCACGTGCCTACAATCGACCCACTGAAACAAACACCCAACCACCCCCAAACCACCCCCATCCACCCTTCAGGCCATCTCTTTCTCCCTCTCTCTTTCTCTCTCTCTCTGTGCCATCAGCCTGTAAAATCTCTCGTAAATTATAAATTAAATATTTACACCAGATTGTGAACACTTTGCGTTTATTAATATCCAGTGGCTTAGGTGCCGCCCCCTCACTCACCCCCACCCCCTCTTCAACCCCTGCCAAAGCTAGAAATCTGCTGCATTGTTCCTGTCGTGCGTTTTGCGTAGAGTAATTAAATCTCGGAAATAATTTGACATACGGAGTCAACGTGGTTCATCTTTCACCCTCAAAGCACCTCGAAGACTGCTTTTGCTGCTGCTTTAATTCCATTTTAATATTTGAGATTTTAATTAAATTCCTAATTTCAGGCTGGCGCATGCACATCCTGTCTACATTATTTAAAGTAAATTATGACAACTAAGCCAGCCACTAAGAGGCCCCTTAACTTGTGGCTTGCCCATTTTCCTATTCATATTTCCCACTTCCATTTCCAGCAGCGGTTACAGTAATCCCCAACAAAGTGCCAATATTTAGCACTTTTCTATGCCAAATGCCAATTTCAGATGAATTTCCTTCTACTCATTCCAAGTCCTTAATTTTGACAGAGTTCAGTTTCAGTTTCTGTATAGCCTGAAATTTAACTCTTTGAAAATAGTTTAAGACAAGCATATCTACATTTATCAGCAATTATTATGCTGCTTTATAATTGCATTTGAAAATAGCAACTGCATCTACAATATGCATTATTATAATAGGTTTTCTAGCAAATTTTGCATACACTTGAAACCAAGTTATGTCATATTAGACATTAGAAATGCCTTGGGTTGCAAACAAATTTGAGTGTACACTCAGAGAAAATATATGCTTTATTTTAAAAGTAATAATAATAAAAATTTGTTATAAGAAATATCTAATCACATTTAAAAAAGAGTTTCGTTACTTATTATTTTTTTTAAAACCTTTTTTTCTGAATTATGGAATGGGATTTTTCCTTTAAAATATAATAAAATACTGGAAAAAATAAAAAAAGAGGGTTTAACATTATATTTTTTAAATAAATTAAAAAGAAGTCCTTTTCGAATTTCTAAGGGACCTTTTTATTCTTTGAGTGTACTCACTGAGTATATGCAAAGTGGGATTTACATTTGCATTCGTTCTCGTATTCGTATTCGTATTCGCATTACAAACAAACCGCATAACCGAAAACTCGATGTAATTATTGACAAATTACAAAATCAACAAACCACTGAACCATAAACCAGCATCAACAAATTAAAATGTCGGCCTGGATAAAACAACATTTATTATTCACAATAAGACTCAACAATGATGAATGAATAAATGAGTGACGCCCACCCTTTTCCTCCTCTCCTCACTCCTCGCTCTCCACCCTCTAATCTCTACTCTTCCCACACACATGTGTCTGGGAAGTTAACCAGACAATTACTTGCGTCTCAGTGAATCGGATTCACCGAGGATTCCCGTTTTGGAATGCGGAGATTATGTGGAGATTACCGCAACGACGGTTTCTCCTCAAAACAGATTGTCCCTATAAGTCCTTAGATTGTTCTATAATACATCATTTGAAATACTGATCATTTATTTTTCAGAAACAGTTTTGTTTATTAAATCTAATTTGAAGATATAAATAGCTAATGGCATCCATAGGGGCTTTGACAAAATACGTTACATATAATAATAGAATGTGTGTTGAACCCTTTTTCCACTTGGGTAGTACATAAAAATGAATTACTCGGCTCTTATCACCTTCATGACATGGCAAATCAAGGTGCGGGTCTCAAGGGAAGGGACTCGAAGAAGTTGTGGCAGGTAACTTAAGTTAATGTTGTTGACTTTCGTGTCTTAATGGAAAAATGAATGGCAGGACGTGATTTTGCATTAAGAGCTTTCTTCCGATTTCCACCTAAACGACATTTACATTCAAATTTTCAGCTGTCCTTGAGCCAGGTATTGTTCTTGTCCTTTGTCCTTTGTATTCTGCATAATATTGGGCAAGTTTCTCTACTTTACACTCTTTCCCTCAACTCTAAATTGCTTACTGTAGATTGACAATAAATTAAGATAATTTAAATATGGAATAAGTCAGTATCTAAAACCATTTACTTACCCAAATCTTCGGCCTTGAGGAAGCTTTCATTGAAAACTGCTGATGGCTGTCAGGCCTGTCAAATACATATATGAAAATCTGGGCAATCTGCGGGCGGAACGGGTACAATAAATTTTCATGAGTTTTTGCTAGAAACAATAGATGGTATTTACTTTGTGATTTATTTGGTTAAGTGGTCGCCAGAGCTGGGCCCCTTCCCATTTTCTCCCATCGTTGTTTCGATTCCATTTTATTATACCCTAACAGAAGGTAATTACATTTTATCAAGAAATGTGTGATTAAGATTGAAGTATCAGACTGTATGAAATATTATTCTGGCCGAAAATTTTTGATAGTCAATTTTGTGATGAACCATATTAAATTTATAAAAATTATTTCTTAAAAAATAAGGTGTCAATCGATTTTGTTTCTTTATACCAAAAAAAGTTAAGTATCAGAAATTTTGGGGCTGGAATATGCTTTCATCACTAGACTTTTTTGAATCGGTATACAAATATATAGCAAATCTTCTATTGTTCCTGTGTATATTACCCGTCGCTTTCGTTACTAGCGTGGACGTCCCTGCATTATGATATGTCTTCTGGATAAAACCGACGATTTATAATAAGTATATGTAAATTTGTTAAACAGTCAATTTTTTTTTTTTTTGAAAAACCTAATGTAATTCAATTTAAAATTTTTTTTTCAATCTTCTAGAGTATCAAGACTACGGTGTGCCAATAATTACTCTTTTTTCTTGTTTTTCTATATTGTTATTGTTCCGTTTCTGCATTTTTATATTTCATAGCGAACCACAACCGCAGTAACAACAGCATTGAAACTGTGGAACTGTGGAGCTAAGGAACTGGGAAACTGAGGAACTGGTCTCCCATTATTATTCCCGCAGCACGCCTCAGTGAGTCCTTGGAGCCAGCGAAGGGGCAAACATGTCAACATTTGCCACAAGCGGCATAAGCCTTGAACTTTCTTATACTCTGCTCAATACATGTGCATAAATATATATATATGAGTGTAAGTGTGTGTGTGTTGGGGGTGTGTCTGTCTCACTGTGTGTGTGTGTGTACATGCGGTTTACATTCATTTGTACGCGTGTATGTGTGGTTGTTGGTGTTGGTGCACATGTTCGAAGGATTTTGTGCGGAAGAATCGAGTTTATTTCAAATTCATACTCACATGTATCTTTTGTAGCCTCTGCTACTTTCATGTGTTTCCACAACGATACACACACACACACACACACGCATACCCACATACCTATATAAATATATTTATTCAATTTTAAATGCTGCAAAGTGAAATAGAATCTATTCACTTTAGTATAACAAATTTTTGATATGAAACTATTTAAAATTACTTTATTTTTAGAGGCTTTCAGTTAAATGCTTTGTTACAATATTTAAGATTTTTTATTTTATTTAAATGGAAGTCGACCTTTAAAGTCATCATTTTCCTTTGTTTACTGCGCCACAGTGAGTTTTAAAAGTTGTTGACAAGCAAAGTAGCAAAGTCGCGAAATAACATCAGTTTCGATGAAGTGATAATCTGAGGGCAAACATCTCGTTTTCACTGGCTGCTCTCAATCGCCCTCAACAGTGTAATCTGTGTCAGGACTTTATTAGACTGCTTAGTGCTCCTTGCTCCCAAGGACGAGAGAAAGAACTCGCCAGTTGCTTGTTTAGGATTCAAGATAATCGGACAAAGGATTTTGCATGCCGCAATAATTTTATGTGTAATATTTTAATTATATAATTTAACTCTTTTTCTTCTGCCGGTGAAACAACGGAGATTGCATGCAATTTATGCTCCTGGAGGAAAAAGGTGAAACAGAAGTAAGTAAAATTATTTTATGAAATTACAGAATTTATTTTTAAATACTTATTTAATAACAAAGTAAAGAAAAGTGAAAATAAAAATAAAAAAAATTATTTTTTAAAATTAAAATTAAATGTTAGACTGGGTATGATTGAGTCGTATATATGATTTACATACCAGATTCGAGTCTTAAGTACATTTGAATTATTTGCACTCATGAATACATGAATGATACCCTGTGAGTACAATTTCAGCTTGTTTAAATAGAACTCTAAGCCTTTGGAAATAATAGCTTCATGCGTTGACAGTATTAATTTGCAAGTGTTACCCGTACTCGCTTTAGACCTCATCTGAATACCAAAAGTCTAAGCCAAAAGTTGCTGCCAACTAACGAACTCGCACCTTGTGAAAATGGATAAATAATTCCCCTCCTGGGAGCTGGCATCACTGAAGTTACTGAAAAGTTCGCTGTGGGGAAACTAATCCGGTAACATTTTTGATAGTTGATGCGATGAATAGAACTCCGACAACGAATATTCCACACACGAATTTGGCTAAAACTTATTAAGTTACCGCTCAACTCGTCGCATTCCTAATAAATTTGGCGTAAGTTATTTTCGAACTTTGCCAGCAACAAAACAATGTTCCAAACTACGAATGCGAGTGCAAGTTATAATAAAAAGAACATTTTATGTGGGTTGTAAAGGTCTCCTTGCTATCTGCATACGAATAGGGAATACATATATTCCATGAATGCAAAGAGAATTCGTTATGACCACCAAACCATCTATCAACCAATTTTCCATACATACCCCTTGACATTTTTTCGAAAACTTTGATACCTCATAACTTTATCAAAACTTGACCGATTTTTAAGCGGAATGTAATTTTGATCATTATTTGGCCTCTGAAATGATTCTGCATTTAAATTTTGGTGATCTAGAAATTTTAATATTTTTTCGATACTAAGCCATCTATCATCCAATTTTCCCTACAAAGTTCATTATTATAAATAATATTTGAATACCAAATAATGGAAAATGTGCTAAGTATAAGCAAATTAAATAATTATGCTGATTTTGACAGATTTAATGAACAACTGACTGATTCACTAATTGACCAGAAAATTAATGATTGATTGACTGCCTAGCTGTATATCTAACAGATTGATCGACTTACATCTACTTTGTTTTATTCTCATTACAAAACCAGACGAAAAGTGAACAGGAAAACTTTTATATATGTATAAATAAAATTATTAAGTTTTTCTCATCGGCGGTCGCAAAAAACAGTTTCAGATATTTTTGTATAGAGGGCAGAGTAAGAATTATATTAAATATGTTGTATAATCTCACAAAAAAAATAAGCTCGTAAAAAAATAAAGTGGAATGTGTAACTGGTCAATGATTTGCTTAAAATTAAAAATTACTATATTGCATATTAATCTGTTGAATATGCCAGAAAAACAGATAATTATAATTGATAATAATTATAATTGATAAACAACAAAGAAAGGAATTAAAATGCTCTGGCTTAAAGTAAAATAAATTGACTAGAAGTCTCTTTCACCTGGAAAATATAAACAAAAGAAAAAAATCATTTTACATTTGGTTTCTGGCAAATTATCATTGCAAAACATCGAATAAAAAAACAAACTTGCTTGACAAATGACAGCAGCAAACATAACATAGCATTGAAACTGACACTTTGATTTTGTCTCTGACAAAATCTTTTAATTGAAAGCCAAGCTTAAAGTGTTGGGCGGTATTTCCTAACCTGCTTAATATCAAAGTAAAATCGGATCTTAAGTGTGCTCGGATCATGTAGGTTCTACTCGTATACCAAAGTTTCCTTGGTAGCTTTAGCATTTACATAAATGCCACATGCACCACTCGATGAGTTGCAAGCACACACACACTCAGACACATACAAACACACGCACACACACTTGTGCCAGAGGCCATTGGCATTGCAATGTAAGAAGAAGAAGAAGCAGACTCGTGTCCGTATCCGTATCCGTTCGTGTCCATGTGCGTGTCTCGGCGGCTTCTCGACGGTCGATGTGGCTGTGTGGCAGTGTGGCAGTTATTGGCATCGTTTAACGAGCATTAAACGGTTTGCAAATATTTACGACTCTCACAATGCAAAAGTTCCTGCAAGCACTCGACAGCGGAGAGAGAGAGAGAGGAACAAGAGAGCACTGAGACAAAGACAAAGGGAATGTATAAGGAAAGAAGGTACACACTGAGATAGGGTCGAGTTTTCCATGTGTGTGTGTGTATGTGTTGGAGAAAGGGTATTAAGTGTCTGCGTGCCTGAGTACATATCTTCTGGTTATTTGTGCAAATAATGAAAAGTACTCGTTTCCATTTTAATTGTGCACACACAGACAAATACACACCCCTACATACGAGGGTGGACTGAGTAGAAAGGAAAAACTAATTTAATCAAATAACATGTTATTTTGAATAGTGTAATTCAGCAAAATGACGGCTGATTAAGTGATAAGATCTAAGGTTAAACTGTTAAATTTTGGAATTATTTTACAGTGAAAAACTTCAAAAAGAAATATTTGAGAGGTAAAAGTCTAGTTCCGAAAGTTCTTGCATGCCCCAACTTTTTTGATATCCAATTTTGTAACGAATTTTGAAAAATTAAAAAGGTTAACGAATTGACAGATGAGCTGAATTTCTCTAAAAGAAAAAGTATTTTTATTTAACATTATATATACCTAAGTGGGTCAATGACTTATCAGTCAACCCTCGCACATACACATAGAAAGAGACACACCTGCAAGTGCATCTAACATATAACATTATTATTAAGATGATTACTGTAATCCAATAAGCTTCAATGCCATAATCGTAAGTTCCAGTGACAAGTACACAGTCATAGTAACCGTCTCAGTCACAGTCACAGTCAGAGTAACAGTTATAGTCAGAGTAACAGTTACAGTTACAGAGTTAGAGCTTAAACTGGCATTCAAAAGGCCTTTAGGTTCTGCCGTCAATTCATAGTAGCATTACCTGGTTTTAAATCGCATTTGTGGGCGTGTAAGTTTCCTAATTGAATTCTGCTTGTGTGGGGAATAGGGAGAGTGGTGGGGGAGATAGTGGGGGAGGTAGTGGGGGAGGTAGCTAGGGAGGTAGTGAGGGAGCGTTAGCAGAATTCAATTTAACTGCATTTCAGTTGGCCTGGCTCATATGTCACGGTGGTTCGTCCACGTGATGAATGCACGGCATTAATCTGACAGATACCAAGCGAGCACTGTGTGCTCAGGGGAGAGAGAGAGAAAGAGTAAAAGAAGGAGAGAGATAGAGATAGAGGCAATTGTGCTCGGGGCCTGTGGCAGTTGCATGCGCTGTATGAATAGCGACATGTGCCTCAGTTGGCATCATAAACAGAAGCGCACGTGTTCTCAGTGCCAGTTAAAGCCCAGTTAAGGCTAACCGTTAACAGAGAGAGGCAACATCAATTGGCCTACGGCTGAAAAGGCGCCTCTAAAAGGGCGTGGCACACCAGTTTTAATCAGTTGCAAAGCTGCATAGAGTGCAAAAAAATTGGTGAATCACATGCAAATCTGTTGCATATGAACAGAGTTTAAACTCGGATTGAATATTCAATGATTCTCTCGCACTTTTTTCACTTGATTTACGCGCATTTCTTCATTTTCTATTTTCCTGTCTACTTTTGAGCCAGAGTTGCGGCGGAGGCGGAGCCAATAGTGTCACCAGCACTGTCACCAGCAGCTGACTTCTAATGCAAATCCCCATTGCCTAGCTCACACCTAGGCACTCAAGCGATTGGTGTCGTTCCGACGCTCCGACGCTTCGTCGTTTCTCCTTCAACGCGAACACAAACAAAAACTTAAAAAATCTCCAAAGTCGAGTCCTTGACTATAAAATATCTGTTCAACAATTGTAATATACATATATTAATCTTAAATGCAAAAATTAGTGCATACTTTAAGGCGCTCGCTTTGCTTAAAACAACCATACTTCCATATTTGAACGATTTTAATGGAATTAACATAACGCAGTCATAACTTTTATAATATATATTCAATCTTCAGGCTTTTAATTAGAAGAATTAACAATTATTATAGGGAAAATTCAGTCCAAAAACTGTGAATCTTGTAGAATTTTTGATTGATTTTGGCAAACATGAAAGGGATGAGTCAAAGCATTAAGAACACTGCTCGAGAATAAATTTTAAAGTTTGGATCGATCATTTGGGGGAATACCGGATATATGGACAGCTATTAGTGCTGTTAGATCTAGAAAACATATAGTTTTTTAAAACGTCTACTTTATTTCTGTTACAATAATAGCATCCAATTGAATATACCCTTGTACTTTGCAAGTAACGGGTATAAAAAACCACAAGCATTCGCATACAAATAGATTTGCCTCGCACTTTTTCTGTTTTCCCGCTTCTTGGACACGATGAAAGAAAGAGAGAGGGAGAGAGACAGAGAGAGTAGGCGGAGGGAAAGTAGAAGAGGAAGTGGAGAGCAAGGAACAGAAGGCGTTGGTAGAATAACAGGCTTTACGCGCAGTGTATAATTAGATCGACTTTGTAATGGCGGCCAACATGGCGCTAAAAATGTCTGCCGCAGCACTTTATCGCATCAACGACATGTTTCTACTCCTCCTCCTCCTTCCTGCCACGCCCTCCCCTGCTTGAGACTGCCACAGGACAGCAGACGCCCCAATTTAAGTTGTTTGCTCGTCATTTGAAGCGCTTTTTGGGTACTCGTCTTTGTCCTGGCGCGAATACGAATACAAATACGAATATAAATGCCAAAAGCAAACTCAAGACTCCAGACATTAATGTGGACTACACGATGTTGTACTTCTTATTCTGTTGGTTATACCCAGAGCCCAAATGGACAACAAAGAAGTATTATAGTTTTGTGCTGTTGTAGGTATGTAGTTGAGTCAGAAGTAGACTCTTTAAATTGAATAAATATATTTTATTTTTATTTTTTATATATATATATTTATTTTTTTTTACAAAGGGGTTATATAGACTTAAGGGGGTCTTCTCATTGAGCAATTTTTTTTTTTCGACTTTTTTTTTGCATTTATTTATAGCTTGGGAAGTTGTGAATATGCCCCTAAAAGGATTTTTTGAAATTCGAAATACTTTAGAAGATACAGCCTTTTTTGTGAAGCAAGGTCTTCGTCAAAATGAGCTATTTTCTTCAAACTTCAAACTTTAAACGCGTTTATCTCGAAACCACGTTTTTCGAACTGGCGGCCATGATATCTCCAGTTCAACTAAACCGATTTTCATAAAACAAAGTGGAATCGACGCAGAATTGTCACCATTTTCGGGTGAAGCAAGATCATAATTTTAAAAAAAATTTTACTATTTTTTTTTTACACTAAACTACAAAAAAAAAGCCCGAAATTGAAATTTTTTTTTGAATGGCCGCCATTTTGTCAAAAAAAATCACAAAATTATGATCTTGCTCCACCCGAGAATTACATCTATACTGATTATAACCCCGTTTTTTTTTTTCATTTCCGACGCTTCGGAGACCCGGAATCGTGGCCGCCGTGACGACACCTTTTTTTTCAACCCCAACTTTGAAGTCTCATTACTTTTTGAACACCCCTCGCATCGGGGCAAAAAAAATTTTTTTATTTACTTTGAACCTTTTGTAATACAATAAATAAAAAAAGTTTTCAATTATTCTTTGCTTTTTCAAATAAGAATTTTTTTAAAAAGGGTCCAAAAAACGGGTTTTGAATGAGAAGACCCTCTTAAACAAAATTTACAATTTTATAGCAATATACCTCTTTAGATTTATGTTTCACCAAAATTCGATTTACTCATCCGTATAATAAATAAAAGAACTAAATTCCTAATATTTTTTTTGGTAATTTTGAACTATGAATTTCATTTTCTTTATTCACTGATAAAAATCGAAAAAATAACTTTTATTTGCAATATTATGAATAGTCTGGGGAGTATTAAATAGTCAATCACCCTCGAATTAAAGCTTACACTGTATACAACTTGCGCCTGCACATATTTGGAAAATTTTCGGGCGCCTTAAAGCGTCCTAAGTGATTGCGGCTGCTGTCTTCCCCTTACCCCTCTCTGTTCGCCCCTCTCCTTACTCCTCTGTTGCCATCATCTTGGACAGGAGCCTGATGTATGTATGTCTGTGAGCCACTGTCAGAGCCAAGAGGCAAGAGCCAAGAGCCGCAGTTAGCTGCGGGCCAGAGTCTGTTTGTTTAATCAGAGCACAACTACAAATACAACTACAACAACAACAACAACAACTTGATCAAATTTTCACATTTTAATGCGCACATTTTAATGCGTTTAGCGTTGAAGTCAGTAGAAAGGAGAAAGAATAAAGCAGAATGGAGTAGGTAGAAAGTAGTGAGGATATAGGATAAAGGAATTGGCACCAGCATAGTCACAGAAATTGCATGCAGCTCATTTCCCGAGCGCACATGCTGTGCAAATATTGTGCCATCTGTGCAACTCTCTCTCTCTCTCTCTTCCTCCCTCTCACTCTCTCTCCCTCTGTCTCTGTCAGTTACTACCGATTGGCATTGGCGTGCATTAGGAGAAAGAATGCGGAAGCGGATGCGAGTCCCACTCACGATAAGTGCCTTTTGTATATGTATAAGTGCAGCCTCGCTGTTCCCGTGCATGCAGGAGAGAGCAGAGAGAAGAGAGCAGAGAAGGGAGAGAAGAGAGTACGCTAGCATCAGGAGTCAAATGTGAAATTAATTTCCAGCAATTGTTCGACACAGCGAACAGAAATCACAAAGAGCAGAAGGAAAGAGGAGCAACAAAAAGAAGCATAAGCAGGCAGCAGGAATTCGGAAGAGGGCGCAGAAGAGGACGAGGACAAGGCACAGTGGTCATTTTGGTCATATTAATGCATTTTATATTCCGAAGTGACACTTCGTATGAAAAATAGCAGCTATTAAAATATGGCCACATTTGTTATATTCGGGATGGCTCATTTTTAAAAACTACTGCATACTTTTAGGTGATTGGATTGAAATAATAACCTTGGTTAGCTATTACTCCCGATTTAAGTGAAATTATAGATAGTACATAATACTAAGATTGTCAAGAATCAAATAGGATTTTCACACATTTATGGCTACCGAGTTAAATAAATAGCCACTAAAAAAATTAAAAATTAGATTTAATGTGAACTAATTTAGTCCAACGAACCACTGTGCGAGTACTGGAAACAGACGACTCTCTTGAAGAAGGAGCAGGATCAGAAGGAGGAGGAGAAGGAGGAGCATGGCAAACAGCTTGCTGTGCAAAATTGTTTCTAGTAATTTGTCTCCGCTACTCTTGGCCATGTGGTGAGAGCTTGTGGCTGAGAAGGGTAGGGTGAGGGGAAAGTGAATGAAGTTTATTGCTACCGAAATAATGAACTAAAGGCTAAATAATTTATGAAGGCAATTGCAAAATGAAATTCGATGCCTTTCGATTGCCATAGATCTCAGCTGTAAACTTGGTCTAATTAGTGTTATTTTCGGTTATTTTCAGTTATTTTCTGCATTGTTGCCTCATTGTTCCTAGGCGTTATCATGCTTCAGCGAAAGGACACAAAGTAGGCATAAGCTTATCTTTGCAAGGACAAAGGATGCAACAGTCAGTGGGACAAACGTTTAAGGCAACTGCAACAACAAATGAAAAGGCGGATGAAACTAAAGCGAAGTGAATTGCCACTTCTTATTCCACTCCACTCCACTCCACTCCACTTTACTCACTCGAACGGTGCTGCGACAACCCTATCCACAACCCTATCCGCACGGACTACAAACGACTGCAAATGAGGAGTTAGGTGGCGCGATAATACGCCGTAGAGTTGCGTAACAGTTACCAGGGGCATTCAAAGCAGAGCACTGAGGATAAAGGACGTGTTCTGAGACAGAGGACTCGGGCTTTTGTATCTGCTTTTTGTTGGCGCTGCATGTGCGGTTCACTATGGTGCGATGTGGTTTGGGCTAGAGATGGTTATTCACATGGTGATATCGTTTTTGTAAGCAAAAAACTATGTGATGTGTGAAATTTTTTTATTCTTAATACGATATATGTACATTTTAAATTTTAATTAATTCCAAGGAAAGAATATATGGTTATTTAAGGAACAGACTTTAACATATATTAAATTACCTTTAGCACATACACGAAAAAATCCTAGTGTCATAATAATTTTGTCTAATATAAGCAATTATACATACCTCTTGAAATTTTTTTTGAAAACTTTGATCCCTCATAACTTTATCAAAACTTGACCGATTTTCAAGCGGAATATCATTTTGAGCTTGATTTTGCCTCTTAATTAATTCTGCATTTAAATTTTCATCATCTGTAAAATTTGATATATTTTCAATACTAAGCCATCCATCATCCAATTTTCCATATATACCCCTTGACATTTATTCGAAAACTTTGATCCCTCATAACTTAATCGAAATTTGACCAATTTTCAAGCGGAATATCATTTTGAGCATGATTTGGTCTCTAAATTGATTCTGCATTTAAATTTTTTTTATTTAGAAAATTTTATATTTTTTCGATACTAAGCCTTTGTTCGAAAAATTTTATCCCTCATAACTTTATCTATCTTACTATCGGCATTTTCAACCATCCCTAGTTTTGGGTTCGTGACTGCTGCATTTCTCACGCTGAGTCCTCGTATATCTATGTGGGGTTTTTATGCCCATTAACGCCTCGCCAAAGACTGAAAAGGCTGAAAAGGAAGCGCTAAAACAGTTTTATGTGTTTAAGGAAATGCAGCGCCACCCGCCACATGCTTGGCGATGACAACTACGCGACAAGGACAACGACAATGACAATAGAGAAGGATAAGGAGAAGAGGAGAGGAGAGGAGAAAGGACGAACAGAGCTGTTGCCTCTTTTTAGCGGTAATCAGACGACTGGCGAACTTGGCCAAGTGTGGCGACAACTGCGACCGTCTGTTTTTGTGCTCTTTATGGTCCCCACACCCTCACTCACACACTTCCACACACACACACACAGTCTGACAGGCTGCTGTGAATGCACATTTTGTGCCTTGAATGCCTTCAAGAAATATGGGAGCCCGTATTGTGAGTGCGTCTCCTCTCATCTCGGCTCTGTTGCCACTTTTTGTGGCTCCTTTGAATTCTGTTGCCTTCTCAGAAAGACACTCGAAAGCACTTGACATCACGTCAGAACTTCAAGCTTGTAATTTCTCCTCCTGCAGCCCTCGATTTTTAATATCATTGTATTCAACATTTGCTTGCAGCTAGTAATTTAGTCCAGGTTCCCTTAAAATTACTATAGTTTCATGAGAGTGAAAACTCGAACTACAGCATTACACTAGGCAGCTAAATTTAACTTTTTTTGTATTGCTTACCCATCGAATTTATTGACAAATAAATAGCACTTTCAAACACCACATTCTTTAAAATTTTGTACTATTAGGTATATTTATTGTGCAACAGGAAAATAAAGTTATGAATGAAATAACTTCAAATTTTTTTTTCGAATTTTACCTTAATTTTAAATATATAAAAATAATAATAATAAAAAAATGACATAAGAATCTTCTTTTTTTCTAGTTCAAATTTCATTAGTTGCATAAAAAAAAATTTTTATTTTAAAAATATCCGTAAATATTTTATTAAATTTTCAAATCGGGTAAATAATTAATAATTTTCTATGTTTTCTCAACTTTGAATTAAGTCATTCAATATAAAAAAGTGAGTATAAAAAACAATTCACAACAGTTTATTAATTAAATTTTAGTGATTGCATATAATTTAGTAATAAAGGGAAAAAATTGTCTGTTGCCTAGTGTTATGAAACCAGTCTCTGCTGATAACTTTGAAGCTGAAACACACTGCAGAGTATGAGTTGCCTATAAATGGATCAATATTAACTGGGACATATCTTGTTCCATGCATCATCTTTTAAAATTGACAGTTGCAGTTACAGTTACAGTGGCAAAGTCAGAATCTCTTTCAGTAACATTATTTACAAGCTAACGATATCTTAAGGATGCGTCTTTATGCAGTCGTCGCCTTTGTGAGTGCACCAAATGGTCTGTGGCAGCTGCATGCCGCATCAAGGCAACAAAGGGGGGAAGGGGACAGAGGAGGGGGAAGGGAGGTGGCAAGAAGAGTGCCATCACTTGTGGCAAGACTCTGCATAGCATATCATCAGCAATCATTTGCAGTCCAGCTGCTGATTTCCTGATGGAGAAGCTTCAACTGCAGCTGACGTACTGAAAGTGACAACAGCAACAACAGCAACAACATCTATTCAATGCAGCATATATGAATGTGAATAACTCAGATTCGTATGCAGACTGAGATCGAGAGTGGGTTGTTTTTAAAGTGTGTGTTTAAAGTGTGCACGGACCACGTTGCGTAAGCGTTATTTGTGACACAGCTTTCACTGCGCACGCTGCTAATTTCCGAGCCGAAAGATACTCGTACACAGGAAAAAATACTGGATTATGAAATTAAATAATCAGTAAGATATATTTTTAATAACATCAAAAACTTTAAGGCATCTTTGACATTAATAATGCTGAGACGTTGCCATTTTTTTCAGAATTTGAATTTGTATTTTAGAATGATGATTTTTTCTTCAGTGTACGCATAGTCGACATCAGCAGCAGCATCAACATCAACATCAACATGAGCTAGAGCGGAAACTCAGCCATGTGAGTGAAACCTCGTAACCTTTGGATAACAGCGACACCTTGAAACCGCGTTGAGAATGAATCCCATTCCCAATCCCATTTCCATTGCCATTCCACCTTTTGGTAGCGTTTTCTGCATATGCAAGCGAATATTTTCAGTTGGCCTTTTTAATTTTTTTTTTTCTTTTTTTTTGTGGTTGCAACATTGCAAACTTGGCATGTCACTTCTTTTCTTTCCCTGCACTGTTTTCGTGTTTGTGCTTGTGTTTTGTGCTCATCGGTGTGAAAACTTCAGCATGCAAATTACTATTTTGGTGCTGGCAAGCAGGTTGCAATGGGGAACAGTCAGACGGACAGACAGAACGACAGACTTTCCTCCCACAGGTGCTACATTTTTCATTTATTTTAGTCAACCTCGGCAGGGTTCTGCTGACTTTGCCTTCAAAAATATCTCAAGCTGAAATCTATGTGCAAAAAACTGTTAAAAAAAACCCTTCAGAATTAACAAACAAATGACAATCTCATCCATCTTTGGAAAAGATAATTTTCAGTAGTAGGAATTTCTTACTAGGCAAGCATTCAAATAAGCAAACTCGACTGTAAGAGACTACACCTTTTTAAATAAAAAAGGAAGCTTTAAATATCAATATTAAATATTAACAAAATATTAAATATTAAAAACTGAAGTACGACTGTAAGAGACTCTACACTTATTTAAATCAAAAACGAAAATTTTAAAATCAATATTAAATATTAAAAAAAAATTAAATATTCAAAAATTTAAATACAGGGCTTAAAATGTGTTGTAGAATGCATTTGTTACTTGTGCTTGTTGCCTGTTACGTGTGTACTGTGTCAAGACATTGTGCAGACCCAGAAATTAATTATGGGCCGAGCAGTAATTGAATTATTGCGTATACGGCACGTTGGTTTTAATGCCGATGCCACGCGCACCATAAAAATTGTCGTCTTGATGGGCTTCCGGCACAAAGTCCCTGGATTCAGAGGCAAGGTTATTGATTTGATTTGTTGCTGATGTTGTTGCTGTTGTTGTTGCTGTGTCTGTGTTGACATAAGGAACACGCACCTTGCTGGAAATTTGTTGAAACATCTCGTCATACTTTTTATGACCATTTTATATTCGCTTTTATTGGCATTGACATATTTCTTATCGCAAAGCAAATAAAACCAAAAATCATTTCCGTCGCTCTCACATTCCGGATGTGGCATGAAAGCTGCAACTTCTGGTCCGTATCGAAAACGAAACCGTAACAGAAACTTGTCTCGGATCATCAGTCGGTTTTTGCATTTGCATTTGCCTGCAATCCCAATGAATTTGAATATGAGCAAAAAAATTTAAAAAAAAACATAAAAAATGCATGTACATCTCTTTTTGAATGTCATTAAAAGTAACACATAGCACGTGCTATGTGCAGCTATTGTGATTCCAAAAATAATGAAAAAAAAAGTAAAATTAAAATCGATTTTTATTAAAATAACGCAACATTGTTGCAGACAGACGGACGGACAGACGGACAGATGAATGCACGAATTGCATTGTCAATTTAATTTATTCACAAAGAGTTTCAGTTGCCGCAGTTTACTGTACTGCATGTGGCATGTTGCATGTTGCATCCGAGGCATGTGTTAAATGAACGCTGCAGGATTTCGAGGCAATAAATGAAAATGTGACACACAAAATATGCAAATACCCTTACAGACAATGTGCTTTATTCCCCACTGTACATATACGTGTATGTATGTATGTATGTATGTATGTATCTGTGTGACTTTGTTTATGATAGTTATATATATAAATATCTTAACTTAGCCAGGCTTCACTGTGTGCTATGAATACATTTTGAAACTGACTTGCCATTGTTATGCTAAGCGACTGTTGCGTATCTTCAAGTCTTTATTAGAAGCGACTGACCTCTGACCCAAACAAAGAGAGAGAGACAGAGCGAGTGATAAAGAGAGAGAGAGAGAGAGAGCGAGATTCCCAAAAACAACTGACCACATGTCCAATCCTCAGAGCAAGCTGGTAATGCCACTACTAAATCTAAACCAAATGCCAGATTTGAGAATATTAGAAAAGCCGCAGTGTCTGGTGAATATATGTACGAGTACTCGTTTGAATGTATGAATACGGCTTTAAAGCCTTGGCCATAATCGTATATATAAAGCAAGATTTGTCTGCTGCGTTTGTCAAGTTGGCCAAGTGGAGATTACACACTTTCTTTCAGTTGACAATTCAAGCATTTCGTTTATCTTTCTGTATTTCTCTATTTGCTGTAAAGAACATAGTTTTACATGTATATTTAATGCTTAAATTGAAAAATAATATTTGTTTTTTAATTTGATATTTATCTTTTTGCATTAAAAAAATACAGTTTACATTATTTTAAAGTGAAAATACTACCCTCTATATTTATTTATCTTGTTTTTTTAGTAATCGCAAAGATTATAATTATAATGTCTGCTCTAAAATCTAAATAATTTTCAAGTTTCAAAAATATTAAATAACTATAAAAGTTAATTAGAAAACATCTGTTTATCGCAAAAAAGAAAAAGTATGTATATCAAATAGTTTCGCATTTATCCAGATTTATTTTTGTGCTTTCTGTTTTATCTCTGTGTTTTTTTTTTCTATCCCCAAATTTATATTTTGTTTTTTGAACCTTTAAAATTTCAATGACATAGTCTTTAAAGTAAGGACAAGACACTATCTTTCAGTTGAGATTTTGAGTATTTTTCCATCAGCCATTTTTTTCCAATAAACTATATAATATTCTTTTGATGCAGTCTTTAAATCATTAAGTTTCAGCTTGGTTCAAATCCCTTTCCAACAAACCATCCATCAAATTGTCCCTTGCCCAAACATTTTTGAAAAGTTTGCGCAGCAGGAAAAGAGTGTGAGGTGGAGTTTGAGGAAGGGAAGGGAATGAAAGGACTTGTCCCTTGGCGATAGATGGATTCTAATCAGCCAGGCCAAGGTCCAAGGCCCAAGGCTCAAGGCCCGTCCATCATGTTGACCGCGTGAGCAGTTTCATCGCGCCTCTTGATAAAGTTGGCCAACAGTTCGATGTTAATTTAATTTCATATTCTTGTAGATTTACCACAAATTTGTCACTTTGTTAAGCTTTGTTCAGCGTGTCCGACAAACTCGTTTCAAAAACTTGGCCCGCAGCGTAAAAACTTTTTCTGATCACACATTATGAGGACATTCATTTGTCCTCACAAGATTTCCTTCTGTGTGTGGGAAGAAGTTGAAACACGTTCTCTCATCGATTCGAAAAGTTACAATTGCAAACATGCGAATAGTTCTCAAAAACAAGATGATATTGTTTGCGGTTCTTAAAAAGACCTTGATGAGTGTTGAAAGCGAAATTAAATTTTAATTACAAATTAACTTAATACCAAAATATAAAAAACTAAAGCATACTTTAAGGCGTTAAGAAAACTTAATAATATAATTTACTTAAAGCTGACTAGAATTTTCTAATTATATTAAATTTTTTTTAAATTCCTTGATGCATATCAAATAAATAAAAAAAATATAATATAAGCAATATATTTTCTAATATTAATGTCAGTAGTTCTTTGAAAAGCTCGTATTGTTTGTGGCACGAAATAAATCTTGATGCGCTTTAAAATCGATAGTGAAAGGAAAGCCGGAAATGCAATTTAAATTAAATATTAATGTAATTAAAAGATGGATTCTCCTGCAAGCTGTAATTCAAATTCAGTGTATAAAGTTTACAGAACGAAGATAACATTTCATTAAATTCATTTCGCTCAGTTCGTGCTTCGAATTTAATGTCCATATCAACTGAAATATCAACAAAGAGGAGGAAAGCATTACAGCGACGCTTAGATACCCTATAAACAAATTGATGGGGTAAGTCAAACTGATGGAATGTGTTCCCTAATGAGGTGGCAAGATTCATTAGTGAATGTGGCGACCCTTTAGGGGAGTGGAGTGTACAGTAAACCACTTGACAATATCTACGTGACTAAACATCACTCACAATCTCAAACACACTCACACACACACACATAGTTACACAACATAACCTCAATGTGCATAGTTGTATAACGGGACAGCTGAGCAACAGTAACAGCTACAAATCAAAGTTTCATTTGCTGCATCAGCAACTTTCAGTGCAAATTTCGGGATGCAAATTACATGTGGTACAAAAAGCAGATACACTTGCACTTGCATACTCAAACACTCATATGAGTATGAGTACTCATACTCACACACACACACACACACACACACGTGCTGCAGCATCTGCATGGCAATCTTAATTGCTTTGGTCCTGCCACGACACGACAATAAGTTCAACTCTCAGCTGGGGCAGGTCCTTAAGGATTGCCATCTTCCTTACACTACACTACCCAACACTGTGTTGATTGAGACTCTCTGTGTGTTTTATCGTAACTCGTATATCGTGTCAGCTATATCGTATATTTTTGCAATGGCTTCGTTCACTGCAAATGACGCTTCCCCCAGGACTCGTATTATGTACTTGATGTACTTGACTTTCTTGAGGAGGAGGAAGAGCGAAGAGTCTTCTGCAACATACACGGCGCCATAAGGTGCTTAAACATAATTTTGACCGCTTTGACCTTCACGTCAGCCTACTGGGCGCCTTACTTAATGTTTTTTTTTACTCTGCATTGCAGACATAAAAGTGAAAAAAAGAATCCAATAAAATGTAAGCAACAACAACACAACAAACACACAAACACACACAGTCTAATAAAAGCAAAATGATATGACCTCTTTCCGGAGCCAGAGCCTCACATTTAACATTTTTTATTGTAGAATTTCAGAAGAGATTTTTACAGTTGTCGACGCTAAAGCTGAAACTCAAACTGTAACTGAAACTCAAACTCGAATGCTGCTGCAACATGTCGTATACGCAATTTTGTGTTTATTGCCTTGTAGCGCTCTTTTATGTGTGTGCGTCTCACTCCCACTGTCTGTGTGTGTGTGTGTGTGTTTGTGTTTAGTACAGCAGAGACTTGGCCACATTACAATTACACTGACGGGGCATCGTTACTCATAAATCGCTGAGTATTTGTTGCTTCTCGCGACGTGCAACATGCCACGTACCAAATCAATGAACAGATAGCGAGATAGAGTGATAGAGAGAGAGAGAGAGAGAGAAAGAGAAAGAGAGAGAGGCGGAGAGATTGTGGAGAGGCTCAAGGAAATTTCACAAAGTTGATTGATGACTTTGACTGATTGCCATCAAGTCTGTTTCCCACTTTCTGCCTCACTCTCTCCTCTCTCTCCCTCTGTCTCTCTTTACACCACTTGCCACACTCAGCAGCCGCTGTCTGGTCTGCGGTCAACCGATGATTAACTCAATCTGCTTTTGCCCGCTGTCTAATGTCGAGTGAATTGCCGAGTCGTCGTCCTTGACGCTCCTGACATGACCATGGCAACGATAAGTTGTCAACGCTGTTGCCGACTGCCAGTCAGTTCATAAATAATGCACTAGTCTTACACACACTCACATACACACATACACACACCCATACTCACACACACATGTTGCATGAAACCAGACGCGACAAAGGCGCAAAACTAGAAACAGTATTGAATGTCCACAGTGGGATAAATGGCCTATTCAGCCTGTATAAATTTAAATTTTGGAATATTTATTTCCTAATCTTTTTAAATAACAATTGTTCAAGTAATGTATCGATATTATTTGTGAGTTGAGGTCCTTATTAGTTACTTGTCTCTTTTAGAATTTATATTCCATATAATAACTAATTTTATGAATGTTTGAAATTTATCAAGGCAACGACTCAAAATGGGTTTAAAAATCCCAAAAAGTATTTATAATCTGTGACATTTCTATATCTTAATATAATATTGTTGACTAATGCTTTTTCTATAGATCATTCCAATATACTACAGGAGCCACACTATCAAAATATAACGTTAAATAATATTTAAAAATCTCTTACTCATTTTTAAATGTTTTAAAATTTAAAAAAAATTGTTATTCTTGTTTTTAAATATACAAAATCATTTTAAATCAATGAAATAAAATATTATTTATATTTTAGGAACTCTTACTTATTATTAGATGTACAAATATTGCAATCTTTTTTTTTTTCATTTTAAAAATACAGAATATCTTTAAAAATCAATAAAAATTAAAAATGACATGCCAACTGGCAACTTACAAAATTCCACAATTTAATAAAACACATAGGGAAAAAAAAAGAAGATTGTAATTTTAACAAGCCACTTTGTCTATTTTTCCCACCGTGCTGTCAGTCAGGTCACGACTTCGTTATTAATTATGCTAAAGACAGCGGGTCAGGCGAGGAACTTATTGTGTCATCTTAAGTAATTATCCGAGGTTAAGCTGTAACCAGTCGAAGTACGAGTGGCAAAGTGAGACAGAGAGAGAGAGAGAGAGAGAGAGAGAAATAGAGACAGAGACAGAGATGGATATAGTGTCATGCGTGTCCATTTCTCGCTGCCAATCAGTAGCAAAAACGTGAGCTTGTGGCAGCCATTAGACATTCCAGACATTTGCTGCCAACATATGCAACTAATATATTAAAATGGCAAAGTTTGCGCAATTATGCCGGCAAAGCAAATGAAAAGCACATGTGGCCACTCGATATGCCACACTCGACCTTGCCACATGCAGCTGCGAGCGTTGCACTCTTAATTGTGCTCGTATTAAAGCTATAAATTGCATTGCCACTAACAAAGTTTCTTGGCCAAGTGCATAAAAGAACACTATGAAAAAAAATAATTTTTTAAAATAAATGATAAATGTCTATTTATCAGACAAATTTTTGAATCCTTTAAAAAAGTTTTTTTTTAAGTTGCACCATTTTTAAAAATTTTAAAAAATTAAATCAGTGTAAATTATTAAGTTTTTTTAAAGAAATAAAATTATAATTTATGTTATATACGTTTTAGCACGAACTTTAATTGACAAAATTATAAATAAAATATATTTTTCAGAATGGTATTATATATAAGATATCTAAATTCTTATTGTTACGAATATTATTTTCTATGGTTTCTTAAGACAATATAGGTTTTTTTCGGAGTGTATCCTTTGAAATCATTATGCTAGGCATTTGCATTGGTTGAATTCGCGTATTCGCATTATTGCAGCTCAATGTTTGGCTTCCCTTTGACGATTTACAATGGGCCACATCACGCACTGTTAAACCGAGCAAGTTGAGCTCTGTCAGCCTTAAGCTTAATCCCAATCCCAATCCCAATTCCAATCCCAATTTCAGTCTCAATCTCATGCGATGCTGGGCAACCACTCGACAGGAGGAAACTTTTCTAATTGCCTCCGACAGTTGAAATCGAGGACTCGACATCAAACGCGGCTCACAACTAAACTCAACGAAATACAGAAGGACGTCGTTCAGTGAGCATAAAACTAGTTCTGACAGAGTTACAAACTGGAATAGACGAGTACTCGTACTCGTACTCGTTTGTACTGGCTTTTCTGTTCTACGCTCCTTTTGACCCTAGTCTTTGGTCTCTCTGATGAATGACTGTCGGTTTCTTTGTCTTCCATTTGGAGCCTAAACCGAATGTCAAAAGAAACTCACTTTATCGTTCTCTAACAATATTCTAGCAAGTACATATCCTCTTTTAGTTTCGAACTTTTATACTAATTAATCGCTGATACTCTCTGCACACTTCACTCCATTGTTTCGATTCTATATATGCTTGTCCTTCTATTTTTTGAATATTTGTTTACTTTGGGTAACTAAATACGTATTTTAGCATCCATTGCTTGTTTGTTTCCTTTGTCTGCGCAGCTCATACATATTTTAGAATGAATATTGTGAATATTCTATTCACTGCAGACAAAGTGAACTGTCACTGTCCATGCAGCTTCACACAAAAGGCATAAAGCAACCCACGTAGTCTGTGCATTTTTGATAAACAAATTCATATATTTCTAATACCCTTTGCAGAGGACTTTATAATATTGTCAAGCATGACTGATTTGTCCACCAAATTGAACCATTTGCAGTCTTTTTGGAAAATAAATTTGTCTCACCTGTGTTATGTCAAAATTTTAGCCTCCTGGGTCAAGCAGTCAGTCAGGATAAACAGGTTTATGTGAACAAAGGTATAATATACTCTACTATACAAATAAAACTACTTTTTTACCTATTGATTGCAGATTACCACTAAATTTATAAACTAATTGTTAGCAATAAAATTAAGTTCCTCTTAGAAAAATCAGTGAGTGTATTTTTGTATTCAGCATGACATTCAATGCCTTTTAACTAATTTCCTTTTTTGAATGAGACAAAAGAACGACTAAGAAAACCAAAATTGGCAAAATGTGTATGTTATGTACATAAATAAATATTTATGTATACTTATGTATATGCCCAAATCAATGTGTACTATATCTAATGTAAATACTATATATGCAAACACTTTTACATACTTAGTGCTCAATTGGACAAATACAAGAAATTCTCTTTGTCGAAATCACAGCACGCATTTTTGGTTTCTTCAATTTTCTTTAAATTAATAAAATAAAATTTTTATTTACTCATAGAAATATTTTTTTTAATTATTAAAATATAACATTTAAGTTTTACCTGCAGGGAGTTACCAAAATTTTTTAATTCTAAGAATTAAAAGTAATTAATTATTTTAATTGAAACGATGTGCTTGCAATCAAATATGAGCAACTGAATTATTGACGTTATCAATTGTACATATTTGTCTAGTTCAGTCAAAAGTTGACCCATAATGTGACCCTCGTCAAGCACTTCAATAAACTTCTGTCAACCCCAGAAAAAGTCTCCGAGGGACACTGATAAGTGATAGCTGAGTTATCTAACATTTTATGTCGGCTACTTGTGAGAAAGTCAATTTTAATTGGTCACTTCCAGATGGGATTTGGCACGTTCCTAAAGGTGTAAAATAAAAATGGGAAAAACGTATTTGGAACGTTAAAAAATAGACAAAAAGCAAATCGTTTATATGAGCTCAATAAAAAAGGACGTTCAAACCAGAGCCAACTGCTGACTCGTTACTAAGTTTCAAGGGGGCACCGTGAAGGACATTCGGTCAGAGAGTCGAAAAAATTAGATAAATTATTTGAACAACATTCAATTTGCGGCAAATGGTGGCACAGAAGAGGGGAGAAGAGGGTGGGAAAGGAGGGCAAGGATTGGAAGAGACATGAAATGCAAACACGAAACGTAAACACAACAATTTTGGACTCTGGTTGCAGTGGTGCTACACTGATGCGGTGGTGTAGTGCTGTGGTGATGCGGTGGTGTAGTAGTGTCCGTAAAGGTCGGCAGGAAAAGAACGTTCAGAACTTTGCCGTCAACTCATATTTTATTCAACTGTACCAAGGGACAACACAAGTGACTGCTCCTGCTCTTCTTCTTCTTCTTCTACTCTGGCTATGACTTTGGCCAAGGCAATACCCGCGAAATACTCGGCTATAACGGCTAACAGCTAACAGCTAACGAACTTCTGCAGCTGAGCTTGAGCCATTTTTCTTGTGCTTCTTTTTTTCGCCGTGCTGTTTGTGTGTGTTTTTTGGCATTGGCTTAGAATTCGCCACAAAACTGAAGAAAGTGAATAAAAAAACAAAAATGATGAAAATAAAGTGCAAGTTTACTGGACAGGAAGGACTTTCTTATTTTCCCTCATTTGCATATCCCTTCGAATGGACACGGTAACTCAGCAACTGGCTTATGTGGATAACCAGGACTCTTAATTAATGTAAAAGCTTAGAAAAACAGTTTTAATTGTAAGAACTTAAGTACGTATAGATACAGATACACACTATGTTAATGTTACACAAAGACAGTACAGTATACAGTTTTTTCAGTCGAGTGTCGCACCTACTTCAAACTTGTATAACTTTGACAAAACTTAACCGATTTTCAAGCGGAATATCATTTTGTGCATGATTTGGCCCCTAAATTGATTCTGCATTAAAATTTCTATCATCTAGAAAATTTGATATATTTTCGATACTAAGCCATCTATCATCCAATTTCCCATACATACCCCTTGACATTTTTTCCGAAAACTTTGATCTCTCATAACTTTTTTAAAACTTAACCGATTTTCAAGCGGAATATCATTTTGATCATGATTTGGTCTCTAAAATGAATCTGCATTTAAATTTTTATCATCTAGAAAATTTTATATTTTTTCGATACTAAGCCATCTATCATCCAATTTTCCATACATACCCCTTGACATTTTTTCGAAAACTTTGATCCCTCATAACTTTATCAAATCTTGACCGATTTTCAGGCGGAACGTCATTTTTGTCTTTATTTAGCCTCTATTTCAAACTGCATTCAAATTTTGTTCATTTAGAAAATTTATTATTTTTCGACTACGCCAGCCAGAATGCGATTTTAAAGCATTATGTCCCCCCTTTGAAATTTTGAAAAATAAATCATACATAATCATTTTGCCAGTGTTCAGCAATATTCTTAAATTTTTAGTAGAGAGCCGCCTAAAAGTAGACTTTATTTTTTTTTCTTATGACAGCTCATCAACACTTACTGAAAAAAAGAAGAAAACAACTGATGTACTTGATGATGATCAATGAAAAGGTGTAATCTTAATCGCCTAGAGAAGGTCACACTTACACACATCCAGACACACACACACACTAGCACACACATATGTACATATAATCGATTTAATGGTTCGGCCATGCGAAAAATGAAAAGAATCTCGAGTGTGCTTCCGTTGTTGGCAAGCCTGGTTGACTTTTTGCATTATCCAGAAGTTTGACAAAGGAAAGGAAATTATCATAAGTTTCGTTAGACTTGCGAGGACAGGAAAGTTGCTTTAAAAGTACTTACGCAAACACAGAGAGAGAGAGAGAGATAAACACACACATGTGTGTATATTTTATGAATTATTGATTTTCATTTAAGAACATATTAAAGTGCACTGAGTGTGAGACTGGGAGACAATGGCAACATAACTACAGAAGACACTGTAGTCGGGTGACGTAATGAAATTCCAGCAAGGTATTTTATCTAGCCACCCCTCAGCCCTACTCCCTACTCCCTACTCCACCCACTCGTCAGTCCTCGGTGACATCCGCACATTTGTGACATGGCGAGAATTCATGAGATGCTCGACGCACGGTTGGACAGTGGCTGACAAAAGTGGAATACCAAAATGGAATTAATGTAATTAACGCCGCGTGTTGCAGGCAAATGTCCTGTTGTGTCCTGTCCCGTAGTTGACATGCTCGTAATGTGGCCAAAATCACTTCGGATGATAACTTCAGCTATTTATTTACGACTTGGCTAACCAGTCAACAGCTAAATCTGGCCAAAAATATCACGCAATGGGACCAAACTCCTCGGGGATACCACCCAAAAGTATTTACAATCTCCAGTTGAAAGTTAGCTGGCCAAACTTGGCCAAAATACTTACTTAGTTGACTGTGAAGTTGGCTAATGGTGTGTGGAGTTTCGCCATTGCCACAAATTAATTAATAATGCCCGTAACATTAGCTTTAATTAGATTTTAGCGACTGCTTTACGACCAGACCAAGTCCGAGTACTCATAAAAAAATAGTAGTAGAAAAAGTAGTAGATGTCAATCTTACAGTTCAAGTGAATTAAAAAGTCGCACTTTAATTAATTACCACAATACTCGGATTAATGTCGTCCTGCCAACTGCAGCTCAATTAAACATTTATAAGTTGATGAGTTGTTTTTCAACAGAATTTTCCATAAATTAAGTGCAGGATAATACTCAACTTTAAGTATTAAATACAATTTACAATTTAATAATTGCACAACTCAAAGTGGCAATCAATATAAGATTCTTGGGATTTGCAGCCTTAATGAACATCTGCCTGTTAAAATTGCATAGACAATTTATTTATATTATGTTCTCAAAACAATTTCAAGTCATGTCATTAAAATTCCATTGCGATTATCATAACTTAAACCTGAGTCTGTCAATACTCCAAAAACATATGTAGAACATTCATATTCAGTCAGCTTTGAATCCCTTTGAGTGCTTAGAGCATTTAAGTTGTTATTGCCTTATGTTGTTAGTATAAATATGCCATTAGATCAATTTAATCCATTTGAATTTAGTACATTTACATTTCCTATTAAGAGTTTCATTCAATGTTTCTCACTTTGTTGCTGCTGCATAATAAATATTGATTACATTGCTGTTTGGAAAGTGTTTTGTTTTGTTCTTCTTCTATTTTCTTGTTATTGTTGTTGTTGTTGCTTTGTGCGGTGAATTTATTTGGCTGAGATGTCTGGCTTAATGTTCCGTTGAAAGTCTAATTTATAAACCAATTAGCAGCCGAAGCTCATGGTGTTCCCATAAATTAAGCGCTGCCAACAAATTTAATCAAACAGTTTCCTCTCCTCTCCTCTGGATTCTCCCTCTGAGGGAACTCTTGGGGAATTTCGCTAGTTACTCTTTGACTCCTTGATAAGGTTCTGGGAAAAGTCCTGTCTGTGGTAGGCGTGCACTTAGCTGTAAGTTGATTTCATTCACGCTTCGTTAATTCGCATCCGAATATAAATTAACTACTTGTAATACTGTTAGCTACATATACATTCATAGGCGTAATAGTAGTTGGTGTGATTATCTAGAGAAAGGCCAAACATCCACGCAGATTAAGTTACTTAGGCCAATGGCTAATCTCTGTTTATGTTCAACTTATCGAGCTGAAATCCGATCCCAAAATAATTTAAAATCAAAGTTATTTTTGCATTTTCATTTAGTATTTTATTTATATTCATTAAATATTAATTTAAACAAAATGAAATGTATAAAAGGTGCGATACATAAGTGGACAAAACAATAATCGAAATAATATTCACAGTTTAGTTGAAAGTTGAAACTTAATACTACGCTTTGATTTGCATCAACATTTTGTCGCCCTATTTTGGTATTATTTATTCAACATTTATGTAGTTTATAATGCCACAGTACCTAAGTGTACCATATCATTGTGTATCATTTATTACATAATGCTTTTGGGTCCTTAATTAATGCGCCTTTATGTATATTTAATGATTTCATTTACGAATTGTTTTCCATTCACTAAAACACTCACATACTCGTTTGAGTGCTTATGACTAATTCAAAATGCATTTAGTCGAGAGCTCTTTGTCTCATTTTCCTATTTTCTTTGTTTTCTTTTATTATTATTATTTTTTTAATCTTTTGATTTTTTTTGGAGCGCAACACGAATATTTTATTTACATTTAATTAATGACTTTATTTTTTTGCTATTTTGAACATGCTTTAATTGTTATTTATCAATTGAGTCATTCCTCGATTTCATTATTTTTATTAGCTATCAACCCAATTAAGCTATTTGCTAGTTAGTAAAGTTACTTTTTGCTCTCACTGTCCTTTCTTCTTCTTCTCTATTCTCTACTTGATTAATTTTGTTTTATTTTGCGGAAGATTTTATCTCTACGAGTATTTACACTGTGGCTAATTGGGGGCAACTCTAATTGAAACATGAATCGTGTCCCTCTCAAAACGAGTACTCGCTCTAGTTTTCGAGTATTCGTATCTTTGGCTCTTACTTATCTCTATGTACATTATACAGTTTTATTGGATGCACTCCAATTTACACATTATTCAGAAGTACACACTTAAATGCTAATCAGGAAGGCACTTGACATTCGAAACAATAACGTCAACATTAACAAAGTCATGAGAAAAGACCAGAAGTACCGATACAAACGTACTTAGCTACAAACATATATATACACACACTCATACAAATATTAGTATATAGATCTGCAAATGAAAATACAATCAGAACTGTAGACTATAGACTATAAACTAGAATGTTGTCTGCAGCATTTCATTCTCCATTCACACACACACACACACTTATGGTTATATACACACTCATTTACACACACTGGACCTACCTCACCTTGGCACGTTGAGGTAATCCATTAATTCGCTAGCCAGATCCTTCCTTTGACCTTTATTCGGTGCCGGATATTAATTACGCTCATCCATTTGTAGCGCATTAATCCGAAATACACACTGAATTATGCACACATGCGAAATCACTCATACGACAAGTTGTACACAGCGCACAGTGGGCTTAACGGCCAATTTAGCTTATATAATTTCAAATATTCGAATCTCGAATTAAGTTCTATACTTTAATCTTTTCGATTATTGATATTAGAATATGTCTCTAAATAATATTTTTTTAGGCTTTTACTCATTTTAAGATATAAAAAATATTTATTAGAATTTTTTTTTATTTTCAAATATTAAAAAAAAATATATAAATAAAACTTATTGGCATACTTAAAAAATTCAACGATGTATATATTACACTTTATTAAAGCAGACGGATGAAGTTTTTTGCAAATTCCAAATATATTCATTTTAATACGCTATGTTGGCTATTTCACCCACTGTGCATCGCCTGAGTTACGACGAGACTTTGCTTATGTGGCATGCAGGATTAGCCTTCCCTTTCCACTGCCCCTCAAAACGTTTGTAAGACTTAGCACCTAATACAACACACACAGACACACACACACACACACACTCATACACTTGATGTGTAGACAATTATGATGATTCAGATTCGAGAGTTGTTTTGGGAAATGGAAATATCGTGAAATTTATGGCGGCTGCGAGAGAGTCTGTATCGCATGCGAGAATTTGTGCATATTTTGGATGCTGACAACCCATTACTTTCCCCACTTCCTCTTCTTGAGGATGTTGTCATCATTTCTCTCTTCCTTTTGTGTTGATGTTTATGTGTGTATTTACATTATTGATAACATTAAATGAGCTTCATGCAATTTGTTATCATTTATGTTGCCGCTTAAGGAAGTAGGTGAAGATACTTTGAATTTTCTTCATTAAAAGATACATTTGCTTGGAGAATTCAATGCCACAGACAAACAGTTTTATTTGAGCTTAAGCTAAACATTGTTCTACCCTAAAAGTCGCTATGAGAAACAGAGATTTATCCTAAAGTTATTCAAGTAGTCGTCTGTCTGTTGCACTCATTCATAATTTACATTTACGTGTACAGGAAGCTCGTCCATTGGAATTGGAATACATTTATATACGAGTATGCCTTAAGTTAAATAAATCTTTTAAAAACAGACATCATCATCATTATTTAGTGTTGTCCTTTTCACTCACTCCGTACACACCTGTTCTGGTTTTTGGGTTGAATTCGACTTGTTGTTTGCAATTGTCCCCTGTGGATTTGTATTGTCTTGTGCGTTACTTTTGATGGCTTCCAGCTAGGGTGCAAGAGTTGCCTCAACATCGCAGTCAGCGGCAGGATTGGCTGGATTAGTCTGCCTGGCATAACTCTGGACATTGGGCGAGGTCACACTGATGGTCGTGGTATAGACATGAGGTTCACAGTCCATCGTGCTGGGTCATCCGTAATAGAACTGCGAGCTGACGGACAAACCAGTCGAGAGAGTCCTTGGTGCCGTGCCGTCGTAGGAGAGCTGAGGATGCAGCATGGCAGTCGTGCCCGGCTTTGTCCGTCTCAATGTGGATGTGCCCGGTGCCTGGACATGACTCAGCGGTGTCATGGCCAACGGCGATGTTGTCGCTGTCTGCTGAGCCGCAGGATGCGCCGGGGAACCACTCGCCAAGGACGACGGCGGCGTCGGTGTGTTGCTCGGTCTTTGGAGCACGCCCACGCTCTCGGCATTGATGAGATAGCCTCCTCGGATTGTGGGTGCCGTGGTGTATTGGGTCAATGAAGTAATCGGTACCATGGTGTCTGTGAAGCAGGCAAATCACGCACCCAAAATAACAGTTAGGCTAACAAAATTCAACTAAATGGTCAATGTTAGGGATATATGGACCGAAGCCCCTATTTAAGTCGAAATATTGAAATTCTATCTATATTTTAACTAAATTAATCACTTATTTTTATTTATTTATTTATTTATTTTTTTTAAATTTAAACTCTTTTATACAACAAATAATATTAATAAGTCAATGTGAAGGATATATGGATCAAAGCTCCTATTTAAGTCGAAAATATTGAAAAACTCAAAAATTTTCTAACTATATTTTTACGATATGAATCTCTTTTTTTTTTAATATTTTTAGTCCTTTAATATAAAAATTATATAAAAAAGTCAATGTTAAAGACATATGTATTAAAGCTCCTATTCAAGTCGAAAATATTGAAATACTCAAAAATGTTCCATCTGTATTTTTTTACTATCTGAATCTCATTATAATATAATTTTTTTTTTTTAATTATTTAAGCACTTTTATATAAAATACAATATAAATAAATATATGTAAAGGATATATAGACCAAAGCTCTTATTTAAGTCGAATATATTGAAATACTCAAAAATGTTCTATCTATATTTTTACTATCTGTATCTCTTTTATTTTATTATTTTTTTTTTTTTTAAATAAAATAATTTAAACCCATTTATATAAAAAATAATATGAATAAGTCAATTTAAAGGACATATGGATCAAAGCTTCTATTTAAGTCGAAATTATTGAATTACTCAAAAATGTTCTATCTATATTTTATTACTATCTAAATCTCTTTAATTTAATTTTTTTTTTTTTTTTTTTTGAGTTAATTGAAACCCATTTAGAACGTGGATACTCACTTATGCCGCTGCTGCCGGGCAAAGGACCTCCGGGTCCATTAGCGCCAATTACAATGGCAGGAGCCAAAATACCCGTCATTTGTGCCTGGCCAGGGTTAACAGAGCCTGCGCTGCTTGTGGCCACATAGGAGTTGGGCGAGATGCCGATCAGATCCGGTGACTGTCGAGCTCCCACCAGGAGAGAGCTGGGAATCAAGCCAGCTGTCGTTCCCGATGCTCCAACTGTGGTTAATTGATTGGGACCGAGGCTGGAGTAAAGACTTCCAGCAGGTGCATAGGTAATGTAGTTCTGCAGTTGCACAGGATGTTGAGATGGAGATGGAGATGACTTGCTGGGGAAGAGAACACTCACCTCGTTCTTGGACACGCTGGGCACAGGAATCGATGTGGTCAGGTCAATGTCGGCATCTATTTCGGAAATGGTGTCGTTAAAGCCACTGGGAATGGTCGTCTCATCGGCCAATCCTCCAGTGCCGCCTCCCTTCGTCGAGGAGTTGGAGTGAGAGTCGCTTCCCATCCTTCGTTTCTGCAGGACAAGACGCGTGGCGACAATGACAATGGAGAAGAGAACTCCCACCGATCCGACGATTAACAGATACAAATAGAAACGCTGCTGGTCGTCTGTGAATTGGAGCACAACAATGCAAAACGGAAATGGAAATGGAGAATGGAGAATGAAGTTAGCAAATCCTGAATATCATTATTAACAAAAATATATATATTCATTCAGCGAGCCAAGCTGAGCCAAGGATTTGCATAGTCCCTTATTTGACGCCCCCAAATTGACTTTAAGTTGACTTTAAAATTGTTTGTTTGTAAACAACATTTGCCATTCACAAATGTCAGATTCGCCTCCTTTCCTTTCGAGTCCCTTTTTGGGATTAGGCCTTTGCTTCCAGATTTTGCTTTCCATAAGGGCAGCTGCTGCCAAAGCTAGAGACTAACTGAGGTGTAAGGCTTACTCGTGTTTTTATTCCTCAACAGAGCAGCATAATAACTTTGTGCCAGTCTATGTGACAGGCAAAGAAGGCAACAGTCGAGTCTATATGGTCCAGTCAGGGTGTAAAATATAGAGAAAACAACTGGGCGGTTACAGTCGAGCACGCTCGACAGCAGGATACTCTGAGTCCAGGTACTCTACTCTGAGGTTGATTTTCGACCAATTGTTCCTATAGAACCGCACTAAGCCAAATTTGGTCAGGATGTATAATACCATTGCCTACTTTTGTGGGCAAAAATAGTGTTGCCTACTTATATGGGCAAAAATAGTGTTGCCTACTTATATAGACAAAAAAAAATAGAGTTGCCTACTTTTATGGGCAAAAAATAGTGTTGCCTACTTAAATGAGCAAAAAGTGTTGCCAGCTTATGTGGGCAAAAATAGTGTTGCCTATTTATATGGGCAAAAAACCAAATTTGGTTACGTGCACGATAAAGTTATCTTAGCTATGTTGTGTAAGAATTTCAGCCTTCTAGTTCTTATGGTTTGGACTGTGCAATGATCAGTGGGACAGTGAATCAGTCTGTCAGTGAGTCAGTCAGTCAGTAATTCAGGACAAGGAGTATTATATATATATAAATTACTTTAACTAAATATTTTTTTAGTATATTTTAATCTTATGATATTTGCTGGCTTATACTCTGCTTATAATATTTTTCCCATTATTTTATTTTATTATAGGCAGCGGGTATCTGACTGTCCATCTCGTTCGACTGTAACTCTCTAGCTTATCTATTATTGCAAATGTAAGCAATCGGTTTGAAAGCTAAACTCAGCTCAGTTGGTTGACTGGTCAACTAGGAGAATGGAGAAAGGAGTAAAGGGATTTAAGATAAATAGGAAGTAGTCTTACCCTCAAGGCTTAGGTCGGAGCTGTGTGTCATCACGGGATTGACGCCACTGCCATCGTGGCTATCTGCATCCAGTGAGCCGTTTGTCACGCTCTGAATGCCATCTGGATTGGAGTTAGTTTGGAGTCTAGTGCTACTGCTGCCGTTGGTTCCATTGCCCTGAGTTGTAGATGTTTTCGTGGTGTTGCTGTAGAGCTTGGGAATCGCTTCCGACTCCTTGTAGATGAGCTCGTCGTCATACAGGTCGTTGATGTCGCCCTCAAAGTCCTCCGTCTCGTCGGCCTCCACTTCGGACTCGTTGCTCTCCTTGAGCACTTGCTTGGGCACTGCGAGGACAAAGACATTGAGAGATCCCCCCCAAAACGAGCAACATAAATCACGCGACCAAGTCACCATTAGGGAAAGAGGGAAAGAGAGAGGAGCAGAGGTAGAAGAAGAAGGAAAAGCACCGGGCATCAATCTTGCGCCTTGACGCGCGATGTGATGAGAAGCGCCAACAAAGGCGCGTCCTAAATCATTCTGAGTGGCAATGGGGGAAATGTGGAAAGGGAGAGGAATATAGGGAAATGTCGGGGAGTGTGGGGAAGAGAGGGAACGTCCCTGATTTAACCCACGCTCTACTTACCGCATGTGTAAACAACCTTCAGATACATTCGTGAGTTGGGCTGACAGGGAGTGCCAAAAGTATTCGCATCTGCTGCCAGGTTGCAACGCCTTCTCCCATGGCAAATTTGCATCACAGTCTCCGTGGCAAACGATGCCAGGCACGCTATCGAGGGCAGACAGTACAGTACAGTATAGTACAGTGATTGATGCAATTCAACACGCTTTTTTGTCTTTTTTTTTGTTTTGGCAAAAGAGTAAAAAAGGGTGAGGACAATACTTACTCTCCTCTCGCACTCCCTGTGGCTGAGGACATTGAATGCTTTCATACTCCGTACGTCCAAAACTCGCGCTGTACACGGCAATTCTTGAGTACGGGTTGCACTCCAACTGTGCGACATCGTTATGACAGGCCACCTTGCTGCGAAACTCATCTGAAATAAGTAGAAGAGCATTAGTGTTGACTTTAAAATACCCTATAGTTAAGATTCTAGAGATATTTTGACTTTAAATGAATGGAAATTAATGTCCAATTTGAAAATATATCTTTGATAAAATTTAAGGAAACATTTTTTGCTTAATTTACAAAAATTATAAATATACTTATATGTGTACCTATTAAAGGAGCTTAAATATTAAATTTGGTGCATCTAGCTCTTATCACCTCCGAGATCAGTGAGATACATTTAAGGAGACTTTTTTCGAATTTAAACCTGCTTAATTTCCAAAAATTATGAATATACTTATATGTGTACCTTTTAAAGGAGCTAAATATTAAATTTGGTGCATCTAGCTCTTACCACCTCCGAGATCAGTGTGTTTCTAGAGACAGACAGACTTTCCCATGACTATATCGACTTGGTTGTATATCAACTTATTGCAAACTTAGCACAGGGTATAAATATGATGCAGAAATTGCAAGACAAAGTCAATTTTGGAGCAAGACAACATCAACAACAGAAACAACCCAGATAAGTCTATTCATTAGCGAAAGTTCTTTCTTCTTCTTTCCTCTTTGTTTTCTTGCTTCAATCCCCCTGTCGCTTATTTTAATAATTTCAAGATGCATCCATGAAGTTGTCGGATGTCGGTTGCCAAGATAATGTCATACTCGCTCTGATTAAAGAGTAATCAATGATTCAGAACTTTGTAATTGAAAGTCACGAGCTACTCATTTTCTGTTCTGGCGCATCATTTCGCCAACTTTTGGCTCCACATTCAAATATTCAGTCGACAATAGCAGAGGCACCTTCCTCCCAACTCCTCCTCCCTGCCCTTCCCCCTCTATTTATCCCCAGGCTGATGTGCCGTGTGCTGCATGGAAACTTAATTTTGTATCGTCGATGTTTTTCCGAGCTACACAAAGCACGTCCAAATGCGATTGGTCTGTTCCGAGGTTCGAGGGCAAAGTTGCCAAGTCTTGGAGTCGAAATTTGAAATCCCCCCTTTGGCTATATGTAGGTAACGGACTAGACTGGTGCTGATGCCTCCATTCCACCTGAATGCATTTTTGGAACGCACGACAGCTCGCTAAACTTGCTGTCTGGGTTCCAATACGTATTCGTATTCCTGTTTCTATTCCTATTCCTCGTTCTGCTTCTGGTTCCGAGTCGTCTGTCAGTTTTCAACAGTGTTTGTTTCGGCCAAAATATCGTTGCTACAGCGCAATGTGTACTCGAGGGCATCGACTGGTAGTCGGATGAGTACAAGGACTCCACATACTGGTATACTCCGAAAATGCTAAACCATCCGAAAACCCAAAAGTCCGGATAAAGCCAACACTCGTTCAACTCATTCAGCTGGACGTTTATGTGTCGATTCCGGCCAGTTGAGATTGTGCAGCACTGTGACTGTTTGCGCAGTCATTGTTATACGTATACGTAACGAATACATATTACGTATACGTATACGTATACGTAATATGGCTTGCAGCTGGGGGAATTTGTTCGCCATTTTACGTGTACGTATACGTGTGTGTGTGCCCATTGTACGCCCAATAAATTCAAGCAAATTAAACAAAACTTTCGCTTACATGGACGACATTTGTAGGCGACTTCAACAATTTTGCGTCGCTTGGGACAGGGATCGCTGCTGATTGCATTGGAGCTGGCCGTGCTGCTGTGATAGCTGCTGGTGCCGGATGAATCGCCCACTCCGCTGGCGCCCAGTCCATAGAACTGCGGGGAGCCGTGAAATTTGCAGTGCTTCTTCTTCTGGCAAGCCTCCACCACCGTCTGCAGCAAGGAGTACTGTCAACATAGCATAGCATAGCATGGAATGAAAGAAAGAAAGAAAGAAAAATCAGTTGCAATTTAGTTTTCAATTCGATTTTCTTTTTTCTTGTCGTCGTCGTCATCGTCGGTTTTTTTTTCTATTTTTCTGCTTCTGCTGTATTGGGTGTGCAAACAGAAGAAGCTGAAAAGTGAACGAGTTCAGGAACTGGGCGGAAATTGTAAACTTTTACAAATTGAAATAAAATATTTGCATTAAAAATGTAATTGAAGTGTTTCCCAGTTTAGTTTGTGTTGCAGTTGCAATTGCAGTTAACTTTACCTTGTGCCTGCTTCTTTATTGCGACATTTATAATTATATCATATCATAACTTACACAACTATTTTATTTAACCAATAAGTCAAAACTAGAAAGACGAGCTATACTGTGTACAAATTTCAAGCTCCTAGTTCTGACGGTTTGGTCTTCCTGTTGATTACCAGCGCGACTGTCAGTCAGCATAAGGATTTTTATTAATATAGATGGCTTACATAACTACCTTATCTACCTATCTGCAGTGTCTGAGTGAGAACAGATTGTTAATCCATTTGTTATGGCCCTGTTACAGCCTGATGCCTGTCATCCATTCAATCAGAGCCCGCATTGTCGCTAACGATGTGCATTTTTCACAGAATTATGTTAGAAATTCTGCTTTGTTTACCGTTCTATTTAGTGTGACAGATGGACAGACACAACGTCCATTTCTAGTTGGAGATGAAAATGGCGAGTGTCAACTACGGATGTCACACGAATGTTTGCGCCATCTCGTAATCCGCAGCGCGAATGTAAACTGTTTATTTTCAAGTTATTTTTCACTATCTTGTGTTGACAGCCCAGAAAGAGGACGGACAAACGGACATACGGACAGATGGGTAGCCTCAATGTCTGACAGCAGGTTTAGATTTGTCGGCTTTGTCAGTCGACGGACTCGTCCGGCGAGTCGTCACAAAATTTAATAACAACGACAACATCCATGGCGACAACAACACCCTGCAGAGATACTATATATACTATAGACAGCGAACAACGACCAGCGAGGAGACAACAACAAATCAAACTATACAAAAGGAACCACTACACTCGAGTGAACTCGACTCAAAGAGGCCTTGTACCTTACCTGTAAAAATTTATTTTCTATAAGAAATTTTAATAATTAAAAGTTCACAGTCTAAACATATCGGACTTTGGCGAAACAGACCACTATATTGCTATAAAATATAACATTTTTTGATTCAATATATATACCTTTTTTAAAAAAATATATATATTAATAATAGTTAATAGTAAGATTAACAAAATTTAACAAAAAATAAATAGAAAAAAACACAGAAAAATAAAATGTTATTTAGAAATAAAAATAACACAACCAATATTAATCATTATGTTATTTGAAAAAAATAAAAATTAATTTTAAGAAAAAGAATTAGAAAAAACTCTGAATACTTTATTAAAAACCGCTTAACTTTCAAAATCTAAAATGTCTTTTGTAATGCGATAATATTCTAATTTTTGTCAGAGCATTTGGTAGCTCTAGCTCTTATAAACTCTGAGATCTATGTGCCGCAGTAAATTATGGTCATAAATAAAAATTTATATACTTTATAGATGTTTAAAAAAGACGAAGGTGCAGCTTCTACTAATTAAGCACATTTTCCTTTCGACAACCGTAATCAACTCTTTTAATTTTTTAAATACAGGGTCTAACAATGGCGGCATAAAAAAAGAGACAAAAACGAAGCGAGAAATTATTTGCTGCGGTTGCCATTTTTAGTGAAGCGTCATGTTGACGAGTAGGTTGATGGAATGCGGGAATGAAGGGAATGGGATATTGAGCGGGATTGCTGTCAGCGGCCTAATGATACCCCATGGGACGTGCAGGAATCTTGGCCCCAACTCAGCGAGGGTCGCATTGACTTTGCCTTTTCTGCCTGACAAAAAAGGCAACTTTTTTCAGGGCCTTTGTCAAATTCTTTGCTCACAGCGGTTCGCATATGTATGTATATATATATATTTATATATCTATGTATAGTATATGCCAACTGCCACTTTTAACAAACATTAAAAAACAAAATGAATTCAGCTGTCTTGTATTGTTTTCTACGTTGTTGAATTTTCTCTAAATTTAAATTGATTTTGGGTTCAAAGGATGCCTAAGAAAATGTCTAAAAGGGCAACAGAAATGTTTAATGAATTGGAAGCGTTATTTGGGAATTCGGACAGAATACATTCCCTTATCCCATCGAAACAGACAAACGGGAATTTCTAATGACAAACTGACAGACTGAGACTCAGATTCAAAGCAATGTCTTCCCATACCAAAAATTGCCCTTTTCCTAATTGGCCAAATTCTAGAAAATTGTCATAAACCTTTTCGTTTTTCTTGGATGCATTAAATGATAACATATGACATTTTTTCTAAAAGTTCAATATGTTATTAAAGTCAATTTTTCAAGATTTTAATTGTTTTTAAAAACATAACTAAAGTTAATTTAATTGAAATCTATACAGTTTTAATGTTGTTAGATCAAAAGAATTTAAATAAATTTAATTTAAAAATATATTAATCTAAATTACTTAAAGGAAATTGACATTAAATCATCTTCAATATATATTTTATTTATTATTTAATATAATATATTTATCTACTTAGGTTTTCCACATTTCACAACTCTACAGATATTTTCTCTTATTTTTTTCCTACGATTTAAGCAGCTTTAGAATTCGTTGACTAAACTCATTGCTAAGTTGTTTTAGGGGCCCTTTTGGCCATGTCAATCGGCCCACTTGAATGTGTCTATTATTTTCGAGCACTCGGTGTTAAATTCAATTATCATTGTCAACACTTGTTTAATCTCCATGGTCACATTAATTTGGCACAGCTCACGAAACAAATCAACAAAACGGAATACAAAAAAAAATAGAAAAGAGAAAAGAGAATCCCTTTCATAGGGAATCAGGGATGAATGCTTACCTGCAAAGCATTGGGCCACATACAGTTCTCCGGAGATGAGGATGAGGAGGAGGAACTGTCGCTATTGAGAGCATCATCCGTTGAAGATTCGGTGCCGGTTGGACTCGTTATTGTGGCAACTGGAGTTGGCACCTCCATGGCGATGGCATAGCCGCCATTCACATACCGATTGGCGGGCACTTTCTGGTTGGAGGAACCAAAGATGGAGCCACGCAGTAGATGCTTCGCCTTGCCACGGATCTCGGGCCTAACGGTGCCCGTGATGGGGCATAGCTCCTCTATGCTGTAGCCATCTGTACAAGTGGATGGAACATAAAGCACGAAATGGCAGACGTGTCAAGAATAAATGACCCTCAAGAGGGGTGAAACAAGAGGGAGGGAGAGAACACTTACCTTTCGCCACGAACTTGTTGTACTGGGCAAATTCAATTGAGATGCTGGTGCCGCGCGGGCAAGCAATTACCACCTGATCCGTATCACAGGCCGCTTTCTGATATGTGCGCAGTGTGGCCGATAAAAGCGCTATGCGTGGCACGTGCAACATGCAACATCGACATGGAGATTGGTGAGTGGTAAGTGGTGAGTGGTAAGTGGTGAGTGTGTGCCACATAAATTTCATTTATTTATTTAAACAGCGCGTTCAGAGCCCACAGTTTCCGTAGAGTACATGAAAAACAAGAGAAAATTGCATTTCAAATTAATAATTTACATTTAATTTCATAATTTATGATTTCATTATTATTCAACTTAATTGCAAACGCTTGCGCTTCAATAAAATTCTACTGACTTTAATAAAGCCATGGATCAAGGTTGTTTCAAATTTTTGGTAAGCCCTTTAAGCCCCAGCAATTTAATAAATGTGTAAGTCACGTTTAAAATCAAAATAATAAAATCTTAAGAAAACGAATCGAGCTGAAGAACAATCGGCAAATACTACATGGATTTAGAAAATTTTAGTCTCCCATAATTATTTTATTTTAAAAAAGGCAAAGGGGAGAGTATAGAAAAAAATTAATAATAACGAAAAAAATTGAATTTTTAAATTTTGATGCTGAATCAAACTATAGACAAAATATTGATAGTATTTAAAATTCGCTTAAAATATTCGAAAAAGCTTCAAGGGGAAAAACTAGAAATTCAAAAAATCAGTTAACATTTTTATAAGGTTATGACAGTTTGAAGTTTCAAAAAAAGAGTCGATTTTTCAATGTATTTGAACTTCAGTACTATACTTAATATTTATATGCAGTAATTTTTATACCGATCTATTTCTTTATTGTGTTAACTGACTGTAAGTAATTCATCTGCTAAGGTATTTTGAACTGCCTTAATAATTATTGCCAATCACAGACTTTAAATACATAAATAAATAAAATATGATGATAAGATATTTTTATTTTTATATGTTTTATATATTTATTTTTACAAAATATTTTTCAACTTTATAGCTTTCACTGTGAATTTAAAATTCCATTGGCTTTAATAATCGCACATGTCAAACTGAACTTCAACTTCATCTTCATGGTGCACACCTCAATACAATTTATTTATGCTCCATTCCCGTAGTTCCACTCGAGATTCCCGTGAGTCGTAAACGAGCTTCCTTTCTTTATAAAACAAAGAAGTAAATTGAAAATGACAGGACGCTGTCTTTCCACATTGCCTCCGTTGTATTCACTGAGAGCACCGCTGGGAGTTGCAAGGTGGCAGTTGAGAGAGAAAGAGGGAGAGAGTGTGAGAGAGAGGGGAGAGCACAAAAGAAACCCATGCGGTGAGCACTCGCCACATCACCTGTGCAAACAATTGCCGAGGGTAGTTGGAGGCAAGGTCTACTAGAGGTGGCAACAACAACAAACTTTTGCTGCAAAAAGCCGACGAGCGGCTCAGACATATTTGCCTTGGGTTGGAAGTAGGGGAAAGGGGGAGGGGGCGTCGACCAGCCCTACATTGTAGGCGTGGCTGTGGCATGCCGGCTGAAATGCGCTTCCGCACTTACACTGTACACTGTACACTTTACACTTTACACTTGGCACATGGCGAGAAGTGCACATTTTTAGCGAGCCAGTCCGAAAACTGAGAAGTCTCGCTCTCCTGAGACTTGGACTTTCCAACAAAAATTATACAAAATTCTTGGCAAAATACTTTAGTTCGTTGACTGCTGCTACGTATACTCTAGACTCAGTTTGCTGAACAGAGGTATGCTGTTTTATTTAATAGCAGAAATTTGCAGAATTTTGTTGTGAAGTGAAAAATTGGGTTCGGAAAAACTAAATAATATACTATATGTTAATTTTAAAGATATTTTAAACTAAAACAACTTTATTATTCAACGATTAATTTATTCTATTTATTCTCTTTGAACAGAATTAAATTCTTTTGTTTAAAGAAATTTTTGAATAACAATCAAGCACAGAAGAAACTTTTGTTCTTGAAGTTTCATTGTTTTTTAAATGATATAAAACATTCAAAAAAAAACTTTCAAGAATAGCACACATTTCATTTCTAATATATCAATTCGGGTGTTTCAAAAATTTCCTTCCTTATTCGATCTTTCCACAAAACCTTAAAGAGGTTGCAACATTACAGAACTTTCTTTCGAAGGGATTTCCCCAGATTTCCTAGGATAGATTTTTAAGGAAAGAACATAACAATTTCGATCCAAACTAAAGTTCTCTCTCTATTTTGGCGTGCTTCTATTATTCGTGGCAATATCACATATAATGATGCAAAAACTAATTGAGCCCGCCCATCTATCAAGTGAGCAATTTAAATGACGAAACGAAAGGAGCTCGATGCGGAGTGTGGAATGCGGGGAATTAAAGGGGGACATGGAATATAATTTAGCTGGCACCGTTCATTTCTCGCTCTGCATTATATTCCTAATGAGTTTGGGACGATAGGAGGAGGAGAAGGACTGATTTGAGCCGGCGAATTGGTTTTGTTTTTGACGACTGCCTCCGGCAGAGGGCGTGACAGCCAGCAGGAGAATTGGTGGGAAGGAGAAAAGAGGTGGCTGAGATTGAGGATATTGCAGCCCAAAATGCGGGCAACCGACTGATTTATATTGCAAGCCATAAATTATATCTAAATGCTGCGTTTTGCGCTGCTGGCAACACGGACAACGGACAACACAGCTCTCAACTCGTAATTATTTCTATATATATATATATATATATATGTATATATATATATATACCGAGATGGCATGACTATAATCAACGGAGCGACCATTGGCCATTGGAAATTGGCTCATAGCCAGCAGCCAAATTCCAAATGGCAGGTTGCCGCCCACTAACAATAAATTTCCCGAGAATAGTTTGCCTATCGCTCCATCGTCCATCTTTGTTGAACTGACCTGATACGAGTCTTATCAAGAGTAGAATTTTATCAGCAGAAAAATACTCACAAATTATCATGTCTTAAATATTGCAAGTCTTGCAAATATGAATTTATAAATGTAAAACTCTTTTTCCTGACTAATCATAATATATATATTATCTAAAGCATTCAATTTAATATTTTATGTCGTCGGATTTGGTCACTGTCTTACTTTCCCTTATACACTATTTCAGAACTTCAAACCTTCATTACTTTGTCAAATCTTGACCGATTTCCTTCCGGAATGTCAATTTTATATTGTTTTGACCTCTATTTTGATTCTGCATCAAAATTGGAAAATATAATATTTTTGCCTTCACTGTCAATTTTTTCCATGGATTTAGTCACTGTCCATTTTCTCCATACTTTCCCTTATACACTATTTCAGAACTTCAAACCTTCATAACTTTGTCAAATCTTGACCGATTTCCTTCCGGAATGTCAATTTTATATTGTTTTGACCTCTATTTTGATTCTGCATCAAAATTGAAAAATATAATAGTTTTACCTTCACTGTCAATTTTTTCCATGGATTTGTTCACTGTCCATTTTCTCCATACTTTCCCTTAGACATATTTTCAGAACTTCAAACCTTCATAACTTTGTCAAATTTTGACCGATTTCCTTCCGGAATGTCAATTTTTTATTGTTTTGACCTCTATTTTGATTCTGCATCAAAATTGAAAAATATAATAGTTTTACCTTCACTCTCAATTTTTTCCATGGATTTGGTCACTGTCCATTTTCTCCATACTTTCCCTTAGATATATTTTCAGAACTTGAAACCCTCATAACTTTATCAAATTTTGACCGATTTCCTTTAGGAATGTCAATTTTTTATTGTTATTTTCTGTGTTTTGATTCTGCTTCAAAATTGGAAAATGTAATATTTTTGCCTTCACTGTCAATTTTTTCCATGAATTTGTTCACTGTACACTTACTCTATACTTTCCCTTAGACATTTTTTCAGAACTTCAAACTTTCATAATTATGTCAAATCTTGACCAATTTTTTCATGATTCAATTCAAGAGTAGAATTAAAATGTATTTATTAATCAAATAATAAACTCGACTCAAGCAATAAAAACGAGCAATCATGGCTGGATTAATATTATTTAAATTTAATCTGCCAGTCGAAACTTTCTAGTATAGTCCTTACTTATATATTTATCGTTCTATCAACAGCGGGATTGAGTGAGAGGAATATTTAAATACTGTCCGCTGTCTTAATATATAAATAATCTTTTTAATTATTTATTAAGAAATTATAATTATTATTTATATTTTCAGTTTACTCGCAATTGCACATTTTAAACCAACATTTTTTTATTAAAGTATCTTTATTGTACAGATGTGCCAGCTGGCGGTACATAAAATTAATTGTTATGACTTTACAGCTGAATTGGAACTGTGCTCTGGTCTCTGGTCTAGGGGAAGAGAAACTTTCAAATGCTTCCGTTGTAGTCCTTGACTCAATGGACGGAAGGAAGCGAAAGTCTAAAGTCTCGTGAAGTTTTTATTGGTGCCATTTGGGTTCAACAATCGAATCACTTTCGTATGGAATGAATCCAAATAAAAGTTCGCTTTGCCCTTGCCCATAAAATCCAGAATCGTCTCCCATTCCACTTCCAGCTGTTCCCCCTTTCCCTCTTCTCAAATTTCCCCCTGTGGGGTTTCAAAAAAAAAAAACCAAAAAAAAAAGTTTACCTTTTAAAGTGAAAGCATTTCCAGCGGGTTGCTTAAACTGAAAAAACAATAAAAATCACACAAAAGTCCCTTTGACCTTGCGGTTTGCCACAGCAAAAAGTGTGCAGTGTAAAGTGTACACTGTACAGTGAATACTCGTAGGATGATGCCACACTTTCGAAACTTTTTATTTGATTTGAAATTGAAGGCGGTCCAGACAGATGCCCTCGGCTTGGGTTGACTGAAAACTGTTGGGCTTGGAATTTTGCTTTGAGCAACCTCATCACAGTTACCTTTCAATATTGTTAAGTCTAAGTCTCTGTGTGTGTGCTTGTGTGTGTGTGTTTGAGTGTTATCCGCATGTGCACCGCATCGCTTTACATACTTATGAATAATTTAAATGTACAAATTTCCCCCACTTTTTCCTCGGGCAGCTTTTCAGAGCAGAGTCCTTGCTGCAAATAAGACAACAATTGAATATTTATATTGATGCCACAGCAAGATTTGTCATCAGGCTCAAAAGCAAATCCGGCACCACAAACAAAAACTCTTTTATAAAATTCGAATTTACATAAATTTGTGCAAGTATTTGTGTTCAATTAAATGTAAAACCCATGAGGGTATCATAGAAAATAGGACAAAGAACCACTTTCAACTGGGTCAACTTTGGACGATCGGATGTAAATTCTCAACGCATTTCGAATATCTTATTTAAGCTTGAAATATACATGTCTATTAATTTGTAATGATTCATTATTCATGTTATGCACTCAGAGATTAATCATGGTCCCCAAGTGAATGCAATTTGTGTACTTCATCCGCGAGCTTCGACTGAATTTATGGTGCATCAACAAAGTCTGCACTACAATTGAGACAACATGGCGTATGCGTATTTTACTCTATGTGAGTGTGAGTGTGAATGTCAATAGTCTGAATATGTGTTCATGCGAACAGAATTCAATGTTTCGAATGCTTCTAGTGCAAGTCCATACACTCAAAAAAAAGTTTCCCTATATGTCTGGAAATTAATATTAAAATAATAATAAAAAATAAAAAAATAAAAAATAAAAATGTAGAATTAAAGTTTAAAAAGGTTTTTTTTTATGTTAAATCATAATAAAATAAAATAAATATATTTGAAAAAAAAAATTTAATGTTTTTATTAAGAAAAGTAATTCTAAATTCGAAAACAGTGCGATAGTAAAATTTATTTCTACATAATTTGAAATATATTTGGAACAAAATATTATCATAAGTATTTACAAAAGTTTGTTTCAATTTTGGGTCAATTTGAGTTTTATGGCCAATTTCTTAAATATAGAAGAATAATTTTATGAGTGTACGCTCGCTTAACCCCAATTTAGTTGTCACAACTATGTTTGCTCCGCATCCGCATTCGCAACGACATCCGCAAGGACATTCACATTCGCACAGGCACGAGGAGTCAACGAGTCAAGGAATCAACGAGGCGGCATTCTGTCAACATTCGACTTAGAGGCAGAGAGAGAGAGACAAAGAGAGAGTTTAACTAAGGCCCAAAGCCCGATTGAATGTGGCCCAAAAGAAAGCAAACTGTCAGCGGGAGTTTGCCGACTCAATGGCCCAGAAGAAATTGATTTGTTTTGATTTATTCCAATATATATACTACATATCTACAAGTATATCTATGCTTGGTCTGCGACTAAAACTCTTGCCTTCTCCTTCTCCTCTCTCTCTCTCTCTCTCTCTCCCTCACCCTTGTTTTAGCACTTGCCGCTTTGATGTTGCTCTTGTCCTTTTCCTCCTCTATTTTTCCATCATTTCTGTTGTCCTTGTCGCTGTCGATGCTCATGCAAAGTTGTGTTGATTTCCCCCTTCCATCAAGCATATTTTATTGTCCCATTTAACTCGCTTAATAAATGGGAATTTGCCACTGTCGATACTGTTCAAACGAAGGACAGAAAATGGAGAAAGGGAAGGAGAACAAGAAAAGACCCGCAGGCTAAATTCCCGTTTGTCCTTTACTCCCGAAACCTATAAAAGTTGATATGTATCTGATATGCCTGGCGCCCACTCAATTCTTCGTCTGTCCAAATAAATCTAATTAAATGAAATTTAATATTTTCCCCTTATTATGACCAAACAATATCGATTTCAATCATAAAAGAACAGTCATATCATATTTGTAAGATGACTCAACTCTCTGACAAAATTAAGTTAAAGACTTGACTGTATTTAGTTAAATTAAGTTCAGAAAATAAAGAGTTATCTTATATTCTATTGTAGGATTCAAGCTCATAAAAGAACTTAAGTTGAGTCATCCATCTAACAACTTAAGAATCATCTAAGTTCTTTTCTAGAATTGTTTGGTTTTAGAAAAACTCTTCCGAATACCATTCTTTTTTGAGATAAGTATATCATTAGGCTGGAGCAAATAACAGCTCATACAAGAATATATATTCACAAAGAAAGTCGAAAGGGGATAAGAGACTGGAATCCTCGGCGGAAATAAGTCATTCATAAAGTGCAAACAATACAAAAGTGAAAAGAATAAAAGTGAACTGCAAAATGTAGACATAATATTTTCTCTTTTACTTTGTTTTTTTGCTGACTCGCCGGGTTTTGAGCTCCGGGTTTTGGGTTCGGACTGAGAACTGGGAAAAGCGGCTGCTTTTGTAGTGGACCCCGGGTCTAATCCTGAGGAAACAAAAGTTTATGACATTTTACGAGCTTTTTTAATACTTTGTGAAAACTTGTGCACATTTCCATCCGTCTGTCTGTCCGTTTGTCTGTCCGTTTGTCTGTCCGTCAGTTCATCCGCAGCTTATCCATCTTTAAGCCTTGCAACTCGGCGGAAACAAAAACAAAATTTTATGAATGTGTTTTGTCATGTATGGACAACTGCCTCGACAGTTGTGACTCCTGAAATTTAAACTACGAGGGTAGGCTAATAATTCATTGACCTATTGACAAAATAGTTACTTTGTTATTGAAAATTTTTATTTTTTTTAATGAAATAAATTTATTTTTATCTAATTTTTAATAAACTGTATCTGCAAATTTTACTCAGACACTTAACTACAAAGTTTGGAGTCTCTAGCTCTTATAGTATTTGAGATAAAAGCGTTCATGCAGACGGATGGCTATTTATACTGATTTAAAAATATATTTTTTTTTTTTTGCACACAATAATTTTACACTCACTTGACAATTTTTAATGGTCTTAGTGTATAATATATGACAAGCTGATGTTATTTAATAAGTAATGCTTATTTTAATAAGATTGCTTTTAACTTATGCTTACAGTCTCACAGATAAATTAAGATCTAAATAAGATCTCAAGCACGTTGCGTCTAGCTATCTAATATCTTGAGAAACCAGCTCGATTTATAACTAACAAGTAAGCAACTTTATACTCCAGTCCCGACTAAGAGATACCCGTTACACAAAAGTTAGATATTTATTTAACTGCAAAATAACAAAGTAACAAATTTAAAATATAATGAAATAATGGAGTATATTTGTATATTTTTATACATTTATTTTAGATAGGTATTTAAGGCACCTACGGTATTAAAATTTACCTTTGCACTACACGAGTAGAGAGTATAAAAACCATTTAATGCTATTATGCAAGTTTAATATATAAATCTACTACTGTCCGATTTAACAGTCATGTTAATGAGCAAGAAAATGAAGTATAAGCAGTTTGATTTTAGTACTACAATTTTGCAACACAACAAATTATTATTACTACTTGATAATTATAATAAAAACAAGTTTAACTCAACAACAATATAGTTGAGATAATTGCAAGCGTCTGAAAGTTTCTCAGTGCCTCAGAATCAATAACCGAGCTCTGAGTTCTGAGTGAATATTTTGTAGAAATGCTACTGTACAATGAGAATACAATAAGAATAATTAATTTGTACTCAAACGAGTCAAGTCTCTGTTGTTATTTATGAACAAGGGTTGTTTAATTCTAATGCATATAGACAATTAAAACTAAAATAATCACTTTATTTATTATGACATTAGACAGAGCTGTTTTAGTAGCTGAGACTATATAACTAATAAGCTACAGCAAAAATATCTCACTTCCACTTCAACCACCAATATCAGTTGTTTATAAGGGCCTAAAGTGTTAATTTATATTTCAAATATGCCTGTTAGCTTTTATATGTTACAGAATTTGCTGATTCGTAGCTTAGCAGTTAGTCCATTGCGATATTTATTTCCGACTTCAACTGCAGTCAATACGTTTCCGACTTCAACTGCAGTTAACACGTTTCGAGGTCCAGAATTTTACGAACCTGATTTTCCGTCAGCCACAACACAGGTACAAATGTTTTCGAGTGTAAATGGAATTGAACTGGAAACCGATGGATATATAAAACCCAATAACCAAGACAATAACAAATCCCCGACTCCGTCAATTGATTTGGAAAATTATGATATTAATCTCTATCAAGGTAATTCTCTTTATTATTTTATTGTTTCTAAATATTAATTTTTTTAAGTATTTATTTTAAAAGTATTACTTTTAATTAAATAATTAATTCTACAGAATTTTTTTCAATTTAATATTCTTATTTTGTACATTTTTACAATTTTCTGTATAGATAAGACTTCAATTCAACGAACTGACTCGACTTCAGCGAAGTCTAAAAGAAACTGTCATATTATAAAATGTCCAAAGATTTCAGAGGCAACTTTTGGCAGCGATGGTAAAAATTGTTTTGAGTTTAGAAATTCATGTTTCTTAGCCATCGCCAACTGTATGCGATATAGTAATCGATTGACACGTAAGCGTATATTAATGAACTTTATTAAATATAAATATTAATTCAATTAATACAATTTTTACAGGGCTCCAAGAAGTCAAAAGAAAGCAGTGTCAGAATATAGAATCATAAGTATAATTATCATTTATAAATAATACAGTATTTTATTATAATAATATAAATTATAATGGTAATTTTAAGTCAATAAAATTAAATAAGCAACTCATAAACAGAAACTGCTGGGATCAAACAATATATTTTTTTTAAGATGATGTCAAATCCAGTTAAATCTATCGATTAAATATACTTTTAACTGATGAAAAAGAAAAGTTTTTAATACAACGTTAAGCCAAGACTAAACAGTGTTGCCATACTATATAAAACTTTGTCAGACATCTGTTAAAATTAAAAAAAAATGAGTTAAAAAATTATAATTGCTTTAAAAAAGTTTCGTTTTCCCACTTAAACAAATAACTTATCAGTCTACCCTCGTATGTAAGTATTTAATTCGCTTTGCGCTTTGTTGTCAGTCGATGTGGCAAGTGGAGTTTGTGCCACATTTGGACGCACTGTGTCATGTTAAAAACTTTTCTGTTTGTCTACACATCAGCGACAAGTGGCATGATGAACATGCCAGGGGGCAAGTGAGGTACAGTGAGGGGAAAGGGCAACCTGCCTCAATCTCGAGGCATGCAACATTACTTTGCGTAATTGAGAGCATAAATTTTATGAGCTCGCGTTCTTCTACTCGTATCTGATGGGCTATGAAATATTTTGTATGCATTAAAGACATTAAATAAAGCTGAGTGATGGGGCAGAGGGGCGGGGCAACTGGAGGGGGCAACACGAGGGGGCATTAACTCACAGAGAATTCTCAAGTCTGTTGAAATCTTATGGAGTGTATTCATAAGTAAACACTCGTTTTGGGCATGTGAAATCTGAATAGATTTAAGGACCTTGGGGAACATGACAGTTGTACATGTTTGTGGCACAAGCATAAAGTAAATGTTGCAACATGTCGTGCTTATCCTGGGAGTTGAGAGCCACATTAACATGCTAAATGCTGGGTCAAAAAAAAAGCGAACGAGAAGCTCAAAAATCAAGAAAAATTTACTTGAGTTGTATGAGAGAAAAGTAGCTATGATTTTATTAGCAAAGCACATTTTTTTATATTTTATTGTGAAATTCCTTTTCAATAAAAAGGGACTGAATTTTTGCATTTCTAAAGTGAAAAAGTATTTGAATTAATAGTAGAAATATACTTTTGATACAAAGCAAATATATACGTTCCTCTATAAGAGTATTTTTAGATCTTAAGCCAAATATAAAACAGCTGTAGGAATATCCAAACATATATTTTCTCAAATGTTTTCCTACTTATAAATTTATTTTTCTTTATTATGACTTTTTCTGAATTTATAATTCCTAAATATTTTTGCTGATTTCAAGTTCCCAACCACCATTTTCTAAGTTTTGTTTATTTTCCTTAATAATTGAACCAATTCGGAAAATTTATTAAGGGTATTTATAGGGTATTCGTTTTTAGTATGTAAATACTGTAAATGGAGTTTTATTTCTTTTGGGCAGTTAATCATTTCAGCACGTTATCCGCTTATGGCCACAACAAATTCGTACCAGTTGAGATCTTAATTAACATGTGGCATGTGGCATGTGGCATGCTTACCCAAGGGATCAATCCGGAATATGATTTCGCCTTCAGCACGAGCGGCACTCAAAGCGCACAGAAACACAGAGAGAATCAAACACTTTGTCTGCGAATAATCCATTATCCTGCGGCTCGAGCACTTGCCCCACTTGCCCCAAATGCCCCCCATGCTCCACTCGGTAGACTTGGTCGGCATTACAGGCACTCCCGCTCGTGTGGCAGCTGCGTTAAGCTGCAACAGCCGCTGCACCGCTCGCCGCAACTTGCAACAATCGAAGCTCGCATGGACTTTTGTTTAATTTGAAAACAAATGTACTTTTATTTACAATTTTTCGAGGCTGTTTTCTCTTGTTATTTTATTTTATTTTTATTTTTATTGTTTATCTTCGAAACGGATGTCAGTTGAATTCGATTGGCGATTTGCGTTGCCGACGGCGTTGTCCTGTCGTCCTGTCGTCCTCCTTTTCACTTTTTCACTTTTTATTTAGCTGTGTGTGTGTGATGTTTTTTTCCAGCACTTTGCCTTCTCAATTTTTGGCTTCACTTTTCGCTCACTTTTATTGCCAGGAAGTGCACGAATTTTACAATTTTCTGTTGCGGCACAAAAACGATTCTGCATTTATTATCAACACGTAAGAGGGGCACACCACATTGAGATCAATAAAAGGCACTCAGCAGCAACCAACAACAACAACAACAGTGAACAGTGAACCACCCAACGCACAAGTCTGATTGTTATGGAGGTAATCAAATTGAGCTCCCATTTTTTCTTTTTATTTTAGACCTTGTACTTAAAAATGAAGAGGGTCAGTTACGCTTGAAAAGTTGAGTCGAAGTTAAATTCAAATTAATAGCGTCCTGAATAAAGTAAATAGTATAATATAACAATAAATATATATGATATTATAATTTTATAAGTAATTAAATTTTAAAGGGGCTAGACCTAAGAGAAAATAGGAGCGAGTTACCAAAAAAAATATACGAGTTTTGGAAAAATGTACTTAAATTACTTGAAAAAAAAATTAAAATAATAATAAAAATTGCGTTTAAATCGATGAATAATTGCCGAAAATATATTTATGATATTATGACATAAGTTTGGCACTAAGCTCCTTGGCTTGGTGGATAGTACGCATGCTTTATGAGTTCGAGGCCGTGGGTTCGAACCCTGCATCAAAAGTTTAAGTATGTGTTATTATATTATTTTTATATTGATTTTTAATTTGAATTTTTTTTTCTTAAATATTTACAGGGTGTCACATGGTCGAGTTTAAAGTCTTTTTTTTATCATTCAATGCGACAACTGACAAAGTCAGTGGCATAACAAGCTGCCCAAAATTGTGAAGGGAAGAGTAGGGAGTTGAAAAAAAGAAAGAGAGGAAAGCGGAGATTGAAAAGAAGATTTAGTGGAAGGGGAGAGGGTATTTGGAGTGCGAATTGAATCGATGCACCTGCCATTTCAACGATAACAGCAACAGCTGCCACAGGGGCAGATATAAATGCCACGCCCACTTTGCTGCCCGTCGCACTATGCTGTTCATAAAAGGCATCAGCATATATATAAATGTGTGTGTGTGTGTGTGTGTGTGTGTACGCATACATATGCATACATCAGTGCGAACAACGAGAACAACAGCAAATAAATGAAAAAAATGGAAGGAGGAAAAAAAATGCGGCAAATGGCGACGATAACTGCAATTTTTCACGCATTTTAAATTTCGGAATTTCTGTTTCGCAATTGGCATTGATTGGCCGAGTTGACCGAGTGGCAGTTGCAGCTACAGTAACAGTTGCGTGGCGCCACCGTGTGGCAGCCACAATGCTAATTGCAGTCTCATTAACCCAACTCGAAAATAGTTGCAACTGAACTTGGGCAATTGCAAGTGCGATTCGAGTTAAAAGCTTAACAAAACTGCCATATCATTTGCCCATTGAGTTTCAATTTCTAAACTCATCCATCATGCCGCATGGGGCACGAGGCATGAGGCAGCTGCCCCAATTATGTAACAGACAGACAGACAGACAGTGAGTCGAGAGCTGAACTTTTAATTAAAATTTGTGTGTGTTTGACGAGAGAAAAGCGAGAAAAAGACCAGTAGAAATTTGTCATTATCCTGTTACCCTGTTATCTTGTTACGTCCTCATGTCCTACAACTTGTTGTACAACATGTCGTACATACTATATATCAAGATAAATGCTGACAGTCGAAATTGGAATTAGAAAATAATACAGAGTTGATTTCATTTCAATTCATTGCAATCAAGTGCTTAATGAATGCCCCAAATTCGTTGGTCTTTAAATCGAACTGTGTCAAGTGCAACCTCCAACTCTCCTCCCCCACCCCTCAATTCCACTCAATCCCACTTGAGGGGGTGACATTTACCCAAATCAAATTGATTTGCAAACATGTGGAAATTGCGGATTGCGATTCATTAAGCAAATGTTTCACTCGCAAATTTGCAATTCACTTTTAATTGCAGATACGCGTATCTATAAGATACAAAACTGCAAGCTTAATCAAATCTGAAGAGTGTTAGTTAAGAGTGGAATTACTGGATTACTGTGACATTTATCAGCACTCTAGTATTTTATTGATTTATTTTAATTAATCTATTTTATTTTAGAGCAAATTAAAATTGACATATTCTAAATTTAGAATTAATCGAAAATTAAATTCAAATTATAGCTTATGACAATACTGACAACTTGACAGAAATTTAATTGTCATTTTATTATTTACTTAAAATTCACGTATAATTGAAAATTCATAAATATTAAAGAATTGACAAGGAAAATAGAAAAATGAAAAGAAAACAATTAAAATTCAATTATTATGCCGTGCAACAAATGTTGAATCAATTTTAACTTATATTTTGAATGCCCCCAGTTCTTTAAACTTTTTATTATCAAATCAGCTCAATTTAAATATTTTTTTAATTTTCATCTATTCAGTTTAAATTGAATATTTTATGCAACTGCTAACTAAAAATTATAATTTATTTTTTATCGTGATAAGTAAATATTGCTTGTTAATTGAATTTGAATAAATAAAAATAAATAAAATAAAAATTCATAAATATGTTGATAAAAATAAATAAATTATAAAAAAATATATAAGTAAATTTACTACTCGACTAGATTATCTTTTCTGTCTTGACTTGGCAAGTGTTTTTGGCATTAGTTGTGATCTGTTATTCAATTATAATATCTTGGGAGCAGTTAATATGAAAAATAGAGAAGACGAGAGAGAGAGCGAGAGGAAGAGGAAGAAATTTGAGCATTATTCGCGTGCTTTGACATTTGATTAATGATGCGATTTATGCCAACATTTTGCTGCTCCACTTCAAAGTTGTGACTATGCGGATGTGTGTGTGTGTGTGAGGGGGAGGTAGTGTGTCACGCACACACACACATTCATGCCACATATTTTTTTCCGCTGTCATTTGGGACAATGGCAAATGAGAGCGAGGTGGTCACAGCGCAAAACTGGCGACAAAATTGAAATAAAGCGACATCGCAACATTGCCACAATTTTGAAGTAAACGAAGCGGCAAACCGCCAGACAGCCAACTCGACTCCCCAACTCATGCCACTCAAGACTCTGTCTCTATCTCTGTCTCTCCCTCTGTCTCTGTCTCTCTCTGTGTGGCACGCGCGTGGCACAGCTTACGAACCCGGCTTATCGCTTGCCACAAACCCGACTTAACTTGAACCGACTTCACTCAACTGGGCCAAAACACAAGCTGGCCTAAATGCGCTGTATGCTTGTTAATTTTAACTACAGTTAAACAAACAATTGTTAGGACAAAATAAAAAGATTTGCATACAGTCAAGTTAAATACATAAAATGAGTTTAACTTTATTTCTTTTTAAATTTGTTTAAAAAACTATAAAAAAGTATAATTAAATTTAAAACAAGTTAAGAAACCATTTTTAAAATAAATAAAAATTAACTAAGATAAATTTCTTAATTAACAGAATTTTTTTTAAAAAGAAAACATATAATGTTAATCTAGTAATTATTGCTAGAGAATATTTAATATATTTGTTTATTTATTAATTTATTTACTTCAACTAAAAGCAGCTGACAAATGAAAATTATCAAAAGTTAAAAAATTTTACAAATTAATATTGTAAAATTTACAATTTAAAAATAAAAAAATAATCGTACTAGAATAAATTAAACAAATCCCAAATCAATTTCCAAAGTATGAAAATAGTAATAAAAAAAAATTAAAATGTTATTTCACTAAATGTAAATTATTTTTTGTACTTAAAAAAATTAAATATTGTTTTTAATATGTATATATTATTCAATTGCTCTTGGTTCTTGAAAATATAAGAAAAAAACAACACGATCCATACTAATTTTAAAAATGTTTTAAGTAAATTAATTATTATTATTTAATTGTAAATAAATAAATATATAATTGTAATTTATGTATACAATAATAATTATTTTATAATTTATGCATGTATCATATTATTTTTAATATGAACTAACGAGTCTGTAAAGTTTATTCTTTGTCAAAATAATTAGTTAGCTAACTGTGTTTGGGGCTGCTTCAAAAATTTTAAATTAGACAGCTGTGGGGCAGGTGATGCTGCTGATGCTGCTGATGTTGCACGTTGTATTTGTTGTTGTGGTTGTTGCTGTTGTTGTTGTTGTTGTTGTACTTTTTGTTGTTGCTCATTTAAATTTTAGAAGTTGGCCGCGAGAAATGCAAAAAACACACGCGCTCAAAGGAATAACTCACTTTCCTTGTTGTTGTTGTTTTGTTTGCTGTTGTTGTTTTGTTGTTTGTTGTTGTTGTTTTGGTTGTTGGCCAAAAGCACGTGCAAATTTTGGCACTGGCCACGGGAATGCGAGCAAATATCAACGACGAGCAGAGTCCGGCAAATGTAAGCCGTAAACCGTAACCCGTAAACCGTATAACGTATAACGTAACCCGTAACGAGACCCGAGACGTGTCCGTGTCCGTGTCCGAATGTGGCAGCTGTAAGTGCCGTTAGCTGGTTGCCAGTGTTAAGCAAGCGCGTTGCACGTCCGTTGCGTTCGAGAGTCGGCGAAGAACTAAACTCGAGTTCGTCAACAGCAGCCGAAATGACACACGAAACATGGCCAGAAACACGAGCCTGGGAAATTCGCTCTTTAGGCCAGACAACAGCTCGGAGATTGCACCAAAGAGACAGAAAGCATAACAGAGCGAGAGTGAGAGAGAGAGAGTGAGAGAGAGAGAGAGAGAGAGAGAGAGAGAGAAATAGATGTGAGGCTGACGAACTACATAACTGGGTCAGACTGAACCTGCCTCACCAGGCAATCACCCCCAACCCCCTCTGCCACCCTTAGGGGTGCCACCTCACGAGGCTTCACTGTGCCAAGAGGGGGAGAGTTTTCGGTCTGCGAGCCGCATTTAATCGAATGTAACGTTTACAGTCAACTTAACACATTGATTTAGCCTATCGTAGGTAAATTAGTGGCCAACTGCCAGAGACCTTAAATTGTCCATGTATTGGTGTGACTCTATGTGTGTGCCTGTGTGTGTGTGTGTGTGTGTGTGTGTGTGTGCGTGTATTCGTGTGTGTGACGAGGTGATTTAGCTAGGCGTCATAATTCGCTATGGAATTGTTTTTATCACTTAAATCAGTTATTTCTAAATGTGTGTGTACTTGTGTGTGGGAGTGTGTGTGTGTGTACACTGAAAAAAAGAATAACTTCTAAAGTCCATAACATTCATCTTAAATATTATATACTAAATATATAGAATAAGACCATGTTTAAACCAAACTACTAATACTAAGAATATTAAACTTGAAAATAGCAGTTCTCAATATAAGGATACAAATTTCAAATGGTAAAGAAACAATAAATATGTCATATTTTATTTCAGTTGTCCCATGGCGCTTTGGTTAGAGTTGCCGCTTCAGTTGAAAGGAAGCGCGGGTTCAAATCCCCACGCTTTCCAAGATTTTTCAAACTTAGTAATTTTTTTTGTTTTTTTTTTTTAATTTAAAAAATATACATTTTTTGTGGCTTGAAAATTTTTTTGATATTCCTCTATTAAGTTTTAAAAAGGAATAGTTATAAAATTACCAAGCCACAAAATATGTATATTTTATATTTAAAAAACAAAACAAAAATAAAATAAAGCTTACAAATTTTTCATATTTTTAATTTTTTCAAAAACATTTATTTTTATACTCAGAATTTGGTCTTCTTTAAAATGTACCAAAATGTGTTTTCTTACCTTAATAATTTTACATTCTTGTCGCATTTTTTAGACCATAATTCATAGTTTTGAGACCAAGAACTTGATTTTAGAACATATTTTTCTTTCAGTGTATGTGTGTGTGGAAATGTGTGTGTTTGATGGAGCAAGGACCCGTTAGCTTAATACCTGTAACAATGACTTGTTGCCAATGCGAACACAAAGGTGAAGGTTGTGCAATTCTTGGAATTGAGGCAATCAAGTTATGATTTTGGACATGGCCAAAAAGGGAACAAGTTGAAATGTTAGACAGTGCATTAAATACAACCCATTAAATTAAACATTTTCGTAGATATTTGACATTTCTCTCATTATTTACTATAACTGCAATTGTGTAGCTTTTGTCAAATATTTTATTTTGGTTTATTTTCACTTTGGCTTTTATTTGAACACCAAACAAAATGAGAAAGAAAATCTATAGTTAAACAACATTTTGTTTATTAATTTATACACTCGCATTTAAACTAAACAAATCTCGTTTGCGTGTCAATATTGATAACAACAAATAAACACAGCAAATTTATTGCGTCAACAACATAAAACAAATGTCACAAATGAGCAAAATATTTGATTTGTTGCGGAGAAACTCATTGATTTATGGCCAACGAGTGACTAACTAATTAGAGCATATTTATATTTAAATTAAATATAATTAAGTATGCACATAATTGCATAATAGTCGGATTGTGCTAATGTGAAAAAAGTGAGGCTCCTCTAAAAAAAGACAACTTATTACGTGTTACATTTGGAAAATAATATTTAGAAAAGTTTTTATCTTAGCAGTTACTATTCAGTACTATTTAAGCTCGTAAATCATATTTTATAATGCATTAATTAATAATTATATTTTAATAAAAATAAAATTTTATATAAATATATAAATAACTTTTGTAATAATACAACACATTTTATAATTATATTTTTTTAACATATTTAGTTTTTTATTCTATTTGCCATAACGTGAAGTATTATAAAAGTTTAAATTCATTATTAATTTTAGTTTTTATTTTTGATATTTATAATAAAAATCGAAATTAATAATTATTTTTAATTTTTTAATAAGAATTATAACAAATTTTATAATAAAAATTAAAAATAATATTTATTATTCCATTTATTCATTAACATTTTTTTGGATTAAATTTTATTAAATACATAAATATTATTTGTAATTCCTGCATACAGCATTTGATAATTATATTTCTAGATATATACGTAGCATACTTTTTAGCAATATGAGCTTTGATTTAGTTACTAAAAATGGACATTATTATTTCTCAGAATATGAAATTGTAATAGCAGAAACAATAAATTTTCAAAGCTTTTCATATGGGTATTAAAACTCTTTTTCTGCTCTGTCTACATTTGCACTTTTGCCAGTGAAAAATGTTGAATAAAATGTTATTAATTTCGAGGAAAAGAGCAGTTGTTGTAGTTGCTGTTGTTGTTGTTGTTGTTGTTGTTGTTGTTGTTGTTGTTGTTGTTGTTGTTGCTGTTGTTGTTGTTGTGGAAGGTGCAAGTATGATGCTGCATATGAGTTGATGGTCATTTCACGCATTAACATTCAAGTGGCCGGATGAGTGGATGAGAGTGAAAAATGCCAAGAGGGATGCTTGTTGGCTTCTAGCTGTTGGCTGTTGGCTGTTGGATGTTGGTTGTTGCCTGTTGGCCATGGTAACAAGAGGGATGCGCTTAGGAATTCGGAATGGACAACCGCAGTTGAGGACACATGTGAACTAGTCTCATCTCATCTCATCTCATCTCATCCAGCTTGCTGCCACGCATATTTAAGCTGTCATCCAACCTGTCAACCTGTCAACCTGCCACCCTCTATTCAACCCATATTCAACCCCTTTGGGTACTTTTCGCAGGTGAAAGCATCAGAAATCGAGGTCACTTTGCCTATTGGCCAAACACGTTGTCCGAGTCGCATCAAGTTCGCTTCTGGCCTGGTTGATGCACAGCTTCTGGCCTGGTCAAGTGTCCATTTGGTCAACTGTCCATTTGGTCAGGTGTTCAGTTGGTCAACTGTGCTTTGCGGTTTTGATTGCCCTGTCGAAAATCTGGCTTTGACTTTCAATTGAGTCCCAAAATCAACAAGATCCCCTATCCTCTTAGCATTTCCGAAGATAATCCGAAATCAGCCTGTTTAGCTATTAGCCTATTATTACATGATTTTTTATAGGAAAAAAGGTCTCAGAATCAAGTTTAAGCTGTTGTTTTTTACTAATAACGATATAAGGAGTCAATTAAAAGTGAAAACTTAAGATTTAAAATTTTGAATTTTCAAAATTCAAAGCATCAAAATCGAATCTTTGTCGAAAATAATTAAATTTTCTAAATGAACAAAACAGGAATGCAGAAAGAATTAAGAGGATAGATCATTATCTAAATGACATTCCGTTTTTAAATCTATTCAGTTTTAATCAAGTTATGACTGTTGGAAGTTTCACCCGTCGTTACACTTTAAATGTTAACATTAACAAGCAGTAAACTGCTTGTCCCAAACTGAACAGAGCTATGCAATGTAAAAGTTTGCTGCATTATGGCAAAAAATATGTGCATACATTCTTATATAACAGTGAGTACGCAGTATTTATAAGACACAAATAAAAAATCTTTTTTAAACTTAAAACACAGCATATACAATTTGTACTATAAAATTTGAACACTTTTAGTAGAATTCTGTTATACTCAGGAACAAGAAACAGAAGTGTCTCGAATAAGTTTCAGCCTCATTATAGGCCTAAAAATTCTCAACATTTTGTTATATAGTTTGTTATACAATACTGAGAATGCCACATTTCCCAACTACGAAAATTAGTTATACTGAACTTAAATAATATCGTTATATTCTTATAAAAAATGTCCTTTTAATGTCATAACAATGTCTCAAAAAGTCCTTCCGTGGTGCAGAAACTTGATGAAGTAAACAAAAAATGCCCGTATCATAAATGCTTGGTAAAGAACTTTGATAGGGCTCGTGGATTTGCTTAGTTCTGAGTTGTGATAAAAAATCAACTGGCGCATTTAAGTTATAAAAATGAATTTGTTATATTAACAAATTCCCTAACTTTTTTTTTCGAATTTCTCCAACTTGAGAAAATCATGGGGTTTCATTTTCGAAATATAATAGTTATAAACTATTGTTCTATAACCTTGATATTAGGTGGGAACAGTTTTTCCAAGATGTTATACATATAAAATTTAAAACATTTGTCTTACTTTTACGTAGTACTATTGTATGTTATACAATTGTTATAAATTTATGTAATTGTTCTACTTCTTAAATTATTGTTTTTTACTCGTACTCTTATATTTATAGTCAATTTTAAACTGGAGTTTATAAATATTTGACTACAACAAGTGTAAGCAGTGTACGTGTCCCAAGAGCTAAGCAGTGCAAGCAGTTTTCTGTTACTTTACAGACTGTTAAGTTCTAGCATCAGTAACAACTTATAACCGTACTCTGAAATTGTGATCGACTGCAGGATACCTCTCTTATGCATAACTTTTATGATAAGTCTTTCGTCGCAGTTAAAAATCTAGCCAATCATTAGATAGAAAAAGTTAAAATAATTAAATAAATAAACTTGCAAATAAAAATTATTTAATATTATGCAAACTGAAAAATCACTTGGCAAATTCATAGCTAAATTAAGTAGAAAAGTATAAAAATTAATTTGAAATAAACATTCAATAGAAATCATTGGTTTTTAAAAAATATATTCAGTAGGTATTCTCTTAAATTTCTGCAGTTAATTGATAAACCACTTGACTGAAATCCAGTATTCCAAATTGTCATTAAGCTCCCCTTTTTCAAGAATTTCCTTAGTGTTTATTTCTTTTAATCACTTGCCCTCTCAGCGTGAAATCAATGAGGTTAACCTTGAAGTTATGTATTTAGGTGCCCAACTTCCTGTACATTCATGTTTGCCACAGCAGGAGGAGGAGCAGGAGTTGATCCTGGAGGAATCCTGGGTGAATCCTGGGGGAGTCCTGGGGGGAATGCAGAGGCACATGGCTTTGGTCGCACGGTCGAGTTATGCCCAGAATTTATTGTCGCAGTTATTCGGTGACTTATTTGCCATCGTTTAGGTGAGTACTCTGCCAGTCAGCCAGTCTAACAGTCTACAACTCTGGAGTGGCACTACCAACTCCTGTTACCCATTCCCATTCATATTTCCAGACTCTCGTCTCTCGACTCTCTCTTCACTCTTCGACAGCTTCCAAAACTCGTGAAGTTATTACTGCAGCGAGGCGGAAAATTGCTTCTTTCTCCACGTGCGAATTGCTTGAGGGCCGCCAAAAAGGGGGCGCAGCTGTAGGCGTGGCATTGCAGAGTGTTGCCGAGTTACCATAAACACAAACACACAGACAAACACACACACACACACACACACACATGTGCATCAGAGTCAGTAAAGTCGCCCGCATTGTGTGTGCAAAATTTCAGGTGCCTGATTGCCGCTAATGAGCGTCAAATTGAAATTCCCACTCAAGGTAAAAAGGGAAGAGATGAGAGGGAGGTATCATCAAGAGGATATCATTGATTTCACACCAACGCACACACACACACACACACACACACACATAGACAATGCCTATTCCCCAAGCTGAATTCGCTGCTGTTGCCACTTTCAAGTTAAGGCCAAAGTAGTAAATACAATTTTGTTGTAGCACCATCATAATCCACTTGACTGCCTCTCACTCCCTCTCTCTCCTTTTCCCTCTCTCTCTTTTTATCTGCTTAAAATTCCGCATGCTCTTCATTTTGATCCGCCGCGAGCTGCCTTAAATTTCCCCTTCCCCCTTCCCCTTCCTATTCCCACTCACACCTCCACACACCTCTTGGTGTCATTAAAATGCAAGGCAGCGATTGCAAACCGGACACACTGGACACCACTCAACACACACACACACACATACACACACACTTACACAATGACACCCTCACACACACACATACTTACACCCACACAGTCTCATGCGCACGTGGATATCAATGTCGAAAACAACAGGGATCAACACACACACCTTCACACTAACACACACACACACACACACCAACTCACAAATCGAAACATTGTGACGCATTGTAAAACTTTAGTCTATTTCTTATACCCTGTATCAGAAGTATATAAACTTTGTGCAAAAGTATCTAAGATCCAGTAAAAGGTATGACAGACAGAATATCAAACAAGTGGAAAAGACTATAGTCAAGATACCGAACATAGCATACCTGTTACTTTGTTCAATATATATAAAAGTACTTTAAAGAAATTACTACCTAACAAAAACTACTGCATACTTTTAGGAGATTGTATTGAGATAATAACTTTATTTATATCTTTGGTTAGCTATTACTTTCGTTCTACTTGTCGGATCTTGCTGCGGTTAAGTGAGATTATAGATAATAATAAGAGATAACGTTATTTACCATAAAAAATGTGTTATCTTTAAAACTCTGGGTGTGGTGGCTTTTCGCGATTTGTGGGGGCGGAAAGGGGCATAGCTTAAATTTGAAATAAATTTGATCAGCGTGGGTTCTATAGAAATCTGTGTGCCAAATTTAGTAACTTTATCTCTTATAATATCTGAGATCCTTTTGCTTATACAGACAAATATACGGGCTTTCGCGATTTACGACGGCGGAAGGTAATTGTTTTTATTTTTTAGAGATTTCATACATTTTTAGCCATGTATTGTACTTTTTTTATTGCTTAATTCATCTACAGTATACTATATTAAATTAAATTTAAGTACTTTGCATAAGCTGAAAAGTGAATTATTAAGACTGCGATAAAATTTTACGTATATATTATTTCTATTAAAATATACACTCATTTTTGATAAGCCAATAAATATTATAGAAATTAATGCAGGGTATTAATCTGTCGATAGCAACCGACTGTAGCCTTTTTGACTTATTTGCAATGCATTGACACATTTCCTTTAACGGAATATTAGAGGAATCAGCTTCTAGTTGAGGAGGAGGGGAATTTCAGAAGTTAAGAGGAGGTTCCAGGCAAGGCAATAGTTTTTATTCAGGGCAACTTTTAGTATTCAGCAATGATGATGACAGGATGTGTCAAACAGGACTCGTTTACTCAGTCGAAGTCGAAGTCACAGGCAGAGTCAAATAAAGAACTAACTTTTACGAAATTTATTTGCACAGATATCCAAAGCAGCGGGGGATTTGCTCGAAGAGGGGAAGAGAGGGGAAATCTACTGAGTGTCTGCACAATTTACAACTTCAGTCAACATGATGGCTAATGGTCTATCTAATCGCATTTCAATTGAGGGTGATTTTGAGAGTGAATCTGAGTTTGTACAAATTTAATATTAAGGTATTAAATATTAACGAATTATTAATAAATTAAAATAAATAAATGAAAATGAAATAAATTTATATAAATTATAAAAAAATGATATATTAAATTAAATATTGTTCGTCCCAAAATTGAATATCAAAAATTTTGAGGCACGGAAAGACTTTCGTTACTAGACTATTACCTCCTAAATAGGTTTTTTTAAGATTAATATTACCTTAAAATAAATATTATTTTCTCGTATTCGACAAATGCTGTATTTAAGTGGTATTAAAATATTTCAATTCTATATTTGTTTAAAATAAAAATTTTAAGATTTGAATATAAAATATATTGAATTATTAAATGATACGACATTTTATTTAAAGCAATTATTAAATTTATTTTTTTTATAAGTAACTTACTTTTCACATGAAACATTTCAAATCGTTACACAAATGAATATGATTCATATTTAAATCAAAAGTTCACTTATTTCATTTCGACAGCTCAGCTTGAATATTGATAGTTTATTTTCTCACATTATGTAAAAAAATGGAAATATAAATGAATAATTGTTCACTTCGATATTCAAAGTGTCGATAGCTTTAAATGAAATATGCAGTCTATGTAAATTAAATTATTCATAAAACACATTTCAATAAAACATGAATGAAAAAAATGAGAAACATTTGCATTTAGTAAAAATGTTTATTTATAAATAAAATTTAAGAAATGATTTATCACAGACTGATAATAATTTGGAATATATGATTATATTAAGAACTTTCCATTTTTGGATGGTAAAATGTCTCTTAAATGATTCATGATATTTTCGAGTATTTAGGGAAATGGAAGCACTAACAGATCATTTGCCCATACGACCCCAATATGTAAGAAATACCATGAAATGAGAATTATTTCTTAGTTCTTAGGATGAACTCTGGATTTGGACGGGGGAAGAAATGAGGGGAACTGTCAAAATTTTGTGTAATTGCGGCCAAGAAACATTTGTTTATTTTTACAGTGGCTCGTTTTCCATTTTGAAACTAATATTTTAATGTTGCATGGCAATGACAATAAAATGTTGTACGTGTTGCACGTTCAGAGGAGACATTTTCCCCAAAATAGACATTGAAAAGACAATGGGGGAAGATCTTAATTCCCTCGTCTATATATAGATACTGTTGAAGTGGCAGGAAGGGGAGACTTTATCTAAGATGTGGCATTGTGCAACAGGTGCGCGACTTAAGCCGCCTCAAAGGGGACGTTGCCCCAAGACGTTGCAACGTTGCAACGTGTGCAACAAACACAAACACATAAATCAGCCTATACTCGTACTTGCACCAGACTCTTACCTAAGTAAACCGCTTTTGTGAAATAATCGCTTGCCAATCCATTATGCCACAACTCACACACGCACACACACACACACACACACACACACACAAATACACACACACACAGGCATTTGTCTCTGTCAGTTGCACATTCGATTGTGCCACAAGCTGCCTTCAAGCTGATGGAATATCTGGAATATAAGCCCTCAAATGTGGCAGTTTGAGTTGCATTTGACGGTTCCCCATAATCAGCTCAAGACATTTCCTGCCTCAAAGTCAGTTGCAAAGTGATTTTGCAACCTAATTTCATATTAATAATTATTACTTCTCACTGTTAAGACGCTCAGTGTCTGCATAAGTCGAAAATCCTAGCAGTATGTTTCTTACTTTCCCACTCTACACAGAGAAAAATACTGTGTACATTTCCTATTTCTAGTTGATTAAAATTCTTTGTTTGATTTAAATCCTCAGGATTTATAAAAGCATTCAGCTAGTTTAAAAAAAAATAGTATTTGACAACTAAATTAGATTATACCTTTAATTTTTTATTCCAGACAAACTAGGACCGATTAAGAACTCTAAATTAAATATGAAAAATCTTTTCCCTTAAATTTAAATAAGCAATATAAATTATTAAAAACATTTTACCATGATTTTGAGTTAATTAAATATTGATTTTAACATGAAATTTGGAGTTTCAAAAGTCATTACATTAATATTAAATCATATAACGCATATTTTTATTTTTAACAGTGTAGAGGAAACTTGTCAAAAGGCATGGAGAGCATTAAATTATGATTTTGAGTTAAATAAAGGGTCTCTTTAGTTGATTTTAATATGAAATATGGAGTTTCAAAAAACAATACACAAATATTAAATTATACAACGCATATTTATTTTTAACAGTGTAGAGGCCAAAAGACGTAGAGACCTTTAGATTATGATTTTATGTTAAATAAAAGGTCTCTTTAGTTGATTTTAATATGAAATACGGAGTCTCAGCACATTAATATTAATTTTTACTCAACATTTATTATTTTTTTTATCAGTGTAGAGGTTACTTGCCACAAGGCGCCTCTGACTCAGACAGTGATCTCGAGAGGGGACTGTGACCAGGAAAGGGACTATGGAGGGACTACGAGTATACTCGACATTCTCGGCACGTTTCGGTGCGCCAAATAAATTTGAAATGTTTCATAAGACCAACAACAACAACAACATGCAACAAGCAACAAGCAACAAAATGAGGCGAGGAAAACAAAGAAATTAACTTAAGGCTGCGTCTGTCCGTGAACTCCTTACAAAAAAGGCAATTAACGCGATGGCTCCTAAAATTCGCACAATTAAAAAACAAATTGCGACTTTGATGGGCTTCATTAACAGCGGCCATTTTTAAAGGGGCAATTCACAGGTGTGGATTCTCATAAAAGTTAAAATAACATACAAATATGTTATGTTAAAATTAATAGGTAATTACCTATATTTATTATTATATTCACATAAGCTGTTATTGCAATTATTTAGTTACATACATAACGCAAATAAACAAAGTCGACAAAAAAAAAACTAGTATAATAATAATATTTAATATTTAAAATTGAATTTAGCATAAGCAATCAACAACAAATATTGCACTAATTTATTGAATGTAAACAAAAAACCTTACCCCACTGCTAAGTTTATTTATTTACTTTTGAAGCGCATTTACATATTTTTTTTCTATTATTTAACTTTTACATTTGATTAAAATTTAAAAGCAAGCAAATGCAGGTTTTTTAATATTGCAAAATAAATATGTTAAAAAGCATAGTTTAAAAAATAAAATAATAAATTTTCAACTTTTATTTGACGCAGAATAAATTGAATAAATTTTTAATTAAAACTTACAAATTTAACAAAATAAATTTCAAACTTTAATAGTCACAAATTCATTAAGTTAAAAAATAAAATTATATTTATAAAATCAAACAGTAAGTAATAAAAATAATAGGAATGATAAATGTATAAATTTGAAATAGACGTATAATAAATGAAATTCTTTTATCAGATGGCAATTTCCTGCTGAATTGACCAGCTCAAAGAAGAACACAAAACTTGGCCAATTGTTTGGGCCAAAAAAAGGGGCAGACATATTGATTTAACTATGCAAATGATTTAGTTGAAATCTAAACTGATTTCAGGGCTGTCATGTATGAAAGGATAGACCCAAAACGTATTCTGGAAGAGGGATTTTCCCATCCACAGGGGTCAGTTTTGAACTTGTTAGATTGTAAATTATGCACATGTGAGTGAATGCTCTGAGTGTTCTGACCAAACTTAAATTTAAGTAGATTTTAGGGTTGATACTATATGGAGATGTATGCACGCATTTAAGAGATGGAGTCACTGTCTCTCTCTTACTCTTTCACTCTATCCCTTTCTCTCTCTCTGGGGACATTGAGGACATTTGCTCGATAATTTCGAGGCGACATCGTTGACTCAGTCGTCGGTTTTTATTGCCGCGAATATTGTTGCTCATAACTTTTTAATGCGGATGGTTGGTTGCCCCTTATAAACAACTGACGCAACTTTTTTCGTATTGCTTAAAGTGTACACCCCCTTCCCCTATCTTAAACATTCACATATGAGTATTAGGGTGCTTCGTTTCTTTTCCCAAAAAATAGTAACCCAAATTCGTAACCTACGGTCAATTTTAAACTGTTTTACCAAGACACAATAAATCTTACATTTAAAAAATTTGTATGTTTTAGTACTTGAACGAAAATTATATTTCAATAAAAATTTGGTCGAATGATTTCATAAATTTTTGAAAGTCATTGTCCTTGCAAGAGTTTTAATACCAAGGATCGGACTAAAAATACTAAAAATATGCTAATAATAACATGTTAAAAGATTTTCCAATTTTTATTACCAAGAAACCATAGTTCTAAAATTTAAAAAATTTGTGTATTTAGTACTTGCATAAACGAAAATAATATTTTAATGATAGTTGTTAGAATGTTTCCATAAAATTTTGAAAGTCCATGTTCCAACACTAGATTTAATACCAAATTTGTCAGGTTCGGGCTAAAAACACTATAAAACCTCTAATAACAACAAGCTAAAAATATCAAAAAAATAATTTTTTCTAATTAAAAAGCAGGGATTAAAAATTGATTTTAAAATTATGATATCATAGTGAAAACATCTTAGAATTAAGCGTAGATTACGAATTAGGGTTACCAATTTTCACTTTTTTTTTTTTGCATACAAATCGATGCACCCTAATGAGTATACTCATACCAAAAGGAAGTGAGTTTGTTCAGCGACTCAAAACAGATTCGTGTTATTCACTTCGCCTCGGTTTTTGCCTCATTTCATGTAATTTACGCACTCCGACTCGAGTTGTGTGTGTGTGTGTGTGTGTGTGTTAGTGGTGTGTGTGTGGTTGTGTGTGATGATTGCAATTGCCACCGTGTTGTTGTTGGAGCTTATCTTTGGCAAATGCCACCGCAAGCAGCAATCAAAAACGCATTTCTCCCCTCGCCAAATGCGCGTGTCACGATCATAACTTTATAATAAACCCTCTGTTTGCCTCTCAACCCCTCTTAACCCCCCACTCGCTGCATATTAACTTAAGTGTAAGTATGTACTTAGCACAAGTGTTGGATTTTTACCTGCTCTCTCTCACACGTATGTGAAACAGAGACAGGTAAACGCAGCTAATTTCATTTAAATTAATAGTCTGCGGATTATCGATAAACTTTGAGCTCAAATCAAATTTGATTATGCTCCATAATTTGACAATTAACCTTAATTGCGACAATAAAATGACAAAGTGTATGTGGATTTATGCATATCATTATTATTTCTTAATTAGCGTAAATTATATAAAGCCGATTAAAGTGAACAAAAATCAATACAATTATTTTAAAGCTCGCCAAATTCCTAAGCTCTATAAAAATAAAATTATAATCTCTAATCAATTTAGAGATTAAACAATTCTCAAAAATAGACAATTAGTTTAAATTCTACAATTTACCGCAGTTTTATGTCTATATTATTGTTGATTTAAAAAAAAGGAACTTGATTTTAAAGTAACGATTAAGAGAAAAAAACAATACAATTATTTTAGAACTCGCAAAATTCCTAAACTCTGAATAATGTAATTATAATCTGAAATCAATGTAGAGATTAAACAATTCTCAAAAATAGTCATTTATTTATATTTTGAGTGTTATAATTTACAGCAGTTTTACGTCAGTTTGAATGTTAATTTTTGTATGATTTAAAATATAAAATTAACCTGATTTTTTTGAACTATTTTTAAATTTTAAATCCATCTAGAATTTAAATTTAAATTATAATCTCAAATCAATTCAGAGATTAAAAAATTCTTAAAATTAGTAATTCAGTTTAAACTTTGAATATTATAATTTACAGCAGTTTTACGTCAATATTATTGCATTATATAAAAAAAAGTACCCCGATTTCTTAACACTTTTTATTTATTAAATCCACATAGATACGAAATCATTGTCAAAGTGACATTCCTTTTAAAACAAATCGACTTTATTCCCGCAATTTATTGACGGTTTTAAGTTTATAATCCTCAAAATAATCCTCAATGATATATTGCATGTATCGGTGTATCTATCAAATACAGATTATATTTTGAGTACCTCCGCTGTGTCCCTTTGTGGAATTATTTTCCCTGCATATTCCTTTCATTGAGTTATGCGTATGAAATCAAATTCCAGCAAATAAATTGACAGACTTATGAGCAGATGCCATGAACTGAGGAACCACAAATAATTCGAGGCATTTGCATATTGGGATTGTACATATAATACACGTGTCTGGAAAGGACTTGACTTGCAGTGCCTGTTGCGCGACTTTATCCTTAAAGAGAGAAGGTGGAGAAAGGAAGACGGCTTTCTTACCTCAATAAACTGACAAAGGCAGAGACAAAAGGTAAAGAATAGGAAGAGGAGAGAAGAGAAATGATAAAGGAGAACAAAACACACGCGGCACGTACGTGTCAAAAAACGTTTTGGAAGCCATCAATCTGAGGAAACAACAACGACAGATGACAATCAACGCACTCAGAGAGAGATAGAGAGAGAGGGAGTGAGAGAGAGAGAGAGAGTGAGAGAGTGAGAGAGAGAGAGGGGCAACATTTACAGAGGCGTCTCCAATTGATTATCGCATCAAGTTGTTGACATGTCAGCGAGATGCGATATAAGAGAAAAGAGAAACGAGTGGGAGAATTGGAAAAGTTGCTGTGATGGGTCCAAAGTAATTCCCTCCCAATTTCCCTCCCAATTTCAATTCCCAGAGGGGACACATTTATAGTTTAGCTACTTCACATAAAAACTTCTCATAGCACTAAAAGCAGATACGAGTCCAAAATAAATAAAAACAATGAAGAACAAATGCTAATAGCAAAGTGAATGATTCAATGATTCAACTTGCCAGTAAATGGGTACAAAAAGCGTTCACTTGGAAGGCAATTAAAAGGACGCGAAACCCGATACAAGACTAAGCTCAAATCAGATTGTTCAGAGAAGCGTAATATCTGTGTGGTAAACAGAACAGAACAGAACAGAACTTTGATGATGATACTGAATACTGAATACTGAATGGGTATTTTTAAGAGTGTAAACTTTTCACATTTTTCATCGAGTTAAGCGAGCGAATGTAAATAGGAAAACGAGTCGAAAGAACCGAAAGAAGAACCGGAGAACCTTAATGAACTCCGTCCGACCGTCAAGCAAATCAACGGCACAGAAAAATGTCAAATAACAACTCGAATAAATAAAAGATAAGAGACAAAAGACGAGAAGCGAGAAGCAAAGAGCACAAAGGACACTGCGTGGTTCCTTGGTCCTTGTTCCTTCACTGATAAAAAAAAAATGTCCTAAAATCAAGTTTTTGGTCTCGGAACTACGATTTTTGGTCAAAAAAATGCATCGAGAACATAAAATTCTTAAATTAAGAGAACACATCTTAGTTTCAATAATATTTCAAACAAGACAAAGCTTTTATTATAAGAATAAATTATCTTAAAATTAAAATCAACAAATAAAAAATTTTTTTTTTATATTTATAAATTTTTTGATTGTTATAGATATAATTCTGTCTTGGTAATTTTATAAATGATATTTTTTTATTTGTGACGAATGGGATTCGAGCCGGCACCTATTAATTAATTAGTACATATTTATACTTTCCTAACTATTTAAGATTTTTATTCTTGTATTAAGAACTTTGATTATTTTTGATTAATATTTTTAGTATAAGTAATGCGGTCTTAAAATATTCTTCTTTTTTTAAGAACAAAATTTTTAAGATGAATGTTTTATGATTTTAGAAGTTGGTCTTGTTTTTTTCAGTGTTATTCGTTGTTGTTGATTTCATTTCGCCAGTCGCGATACTCCCACTCCTAAGGAGTTGGAGTTGGGGGCAAAGTGGGCACATTGATGTGAGCCGAGCTGTAAATAAGGAAAGCGATAAAGCCACTTACCCAATTTCTCGCCGCAGAGGACGCTCCCGATGAAGGAGGTGGCCAATATCAAGGCGAATAGTGCGACTCCAAGACGAGTACGGGTTTCAGTCCGTATGCGGATACGGGTCCGGGTTCGGGTTCGGGTCCGGGAATGTGGCTCCATGACTGAACCTTCGCCGGTGGGGGCGAAGGATAAAAGGGGCGTGGCGTTACACTCACTTAAAGAAAGCGCAGTTGACGCTTAGACAAAGGATTTCTCTATTAAGTTCCACTTGTTTCAATTCACTTGGCCACTTCCAGCAGCAACAACAACAATGTCTCTCATGTGCAATTAGAGTCTCCGACTTTTAAATGGACTTTCTTACGCTTCGTTTAGCACTTTTAGACCAACAGCTGCATCCGAGCATATGGCAATATATATAGTAGAACTTATTCAAGGCCCAAAACGCAATTGACTGAACGTATCTCGGCTTTGCCTCTTTAGTCCCTTTGCCTTTAAAATTGCTAAGCAAATTTTGCATAAGCATAAGCATTTGATCCTTTTATTATTTTTCTTTTCAGTCTGGCCTTCGTCCTGTATTCCTTTAGAATAGTTGTTTCTTCTTTGAGCACTTCAAATGTCAAAAGTAATTTTAAAAAATGAATTATTATGCTCTGCTTTTATTGCAATTCATGTGAAACATTTAGATCTGTAAGAGAAAAAAGATAAATAAATAATTTCTATCTATACCAAGTCACTTAATATTAAACGTTATTTTATGGTATTATTTGACTTACCATTCAAAAGGTGTCTTGTAATCCCAAATTTATTCAAATGCCAGAATATTTAGCTGCGATTTGTGCGATTTGTGTGTGTTTCCATTTAATCAACGTCACATTCGGCAATTGGGCCTATTATCCTTTTTCTGTTTCCGTTATCCCTTCACGTGTCACTGTCAAAATGTCGCATTAAGCGGCACAATTTCTTGAATTCTAAATAGGAACACGCACAGAATTTACACGGCTTTGTCAGCTTGTGGCTTTTCAATATTATTTTGAGAATTTATTTCAATTACCAAAGATGTCTGCTATTCACACACTTTTTTTTTATTGTATTCGATTATTTATCACTTTAATAGCCTGGGCTTTTCTTTGCATTTATTTTCGTAATCCTGCTTGGAATAGTTCCATAATATTCCTTGGCAGGATATTAATTTCGCTAAGTCGACACAAGACAATTCAAATTTTGTTCGACACTGATTTGTCGTTGACCTTTTCAATCGCAATTTATGGAAAATTATGGCCAAAACATTTTCACATTTTCATCCACACACATTTGTATATTCTTGATTTGAGAAAAACAAAGCCATTTTGTTCACAAGCTTCATTAATGGCAATAAAATAAATTGATTCACGACAATAGCACAATTTTATTTTTCTATTTCGAAAACTAGAGATTTAATCGAAACATATATTATAGTATTTCCCATTCAACTTCTTGTTTTTATTAAGTTTTAATATGTCAAACATTCACTTTTTTTTCCACAAAGGAAAGAATTGGTGTACAATTCATTTCAAGAAAATTGGTTTCTCATCTCTTTCGAAAATAGATTTTTAATCAAACACATACGTTTATAGTAATTATCATTTTTTCACTATTTCAAGTTAGTTTTTTCGAATTTTTAATTTTTAAATTCACTTTTGATGTGAATCAGTAATTTAATCACTTTCAGTATAATCAGTCGTTTATCTTTTCCGAAACTTAGGAATTTATTCTAAGCACAAATTTGAGTTATTCTTATTGAACTTCTTTGTTTTGACATTTGAAACTTTGGGTTTCAACTTCACTTTTGACGGGTATTCAGTTTCAGGAAATTCGTTCGCTCAATAATTGAATTTGAATTTCCATTTCCACGGACACGGGAACGTCTTAATTTCATCAAATTGGACAAGGTGTTTTCGAGAATTGCGTAAATTCGCGGCAAATGTGAGGAAACGCCATTCACGGCGGGGACTTTGATAACGCTCGTCCGATACTTTGGGATTTGCTCTGGCTTTGGTGCGAAACGATACAGGACTGACTGACAGCTCCTGGCATCGAACCGAGCCAAGTACTTGAGCACACGAGCCGAGATAAGGATGATTTCCGACTGTCCCCAAAGAGAAACGAGATGCTGCAGCTTCAGCTCTTAAGAGAACGGCAAATACTCATGAAAGCTTTCACTTGTGCAGCTTTGAACAGCTAGTCGCTCTGCTCTAACTGCAGGCGTACAGCTGTCCGTGAGAGTGAGCAGTTGCGCTATATGTCATTCGTGAGAGTGAGTAAAGCTGCAAAAGCTTTTTTTTTGCTTAGAACCTCAGCGTAATTTGACTTACGCATTTTAGCTTTCATTCAGTCCTCAATGAACAATGATGGAATGTCAAATGCACAACAATAACAACAGAAGAAAGTCAACTTAATCATAACTTTTCTTACCTACAGTATGTCAAGTAATTTCTTTAACAAAGAAATTAATATTCACACTTGTATGTTTAAAAAAAAAGCCAAATGGAGCTCATTATTATTAAATAGGATAATAAGAAAATAAAAACCAAATATATGATCTTTTTCTCGAAAAATAAATTTGAATAAATAAATATAATATAAAATAAATATGTAATAAAATAAATAAGTAATACATATATTTTTTAGATATTGTGATTAATTTATCATAGTTCTTTGTTTTTTATTTTTCGATTGAACTTTTTTTTTTATTTTTAAAGGATTATTAAACAGTGGTGACGTTAAAATTGCCCACTGTGTCAAAAATTTCAAATTTCAGTGTATGTCAAGCAAGCATATTTGTTATAATACCTAAAACTTGACTCACACATTCTGCTTTTAATATATAATTTTGCCATTGATATAAAACATTCTCACAATTATCCCATTAACAATGCGATTTTGGCCAATTGTATATGCATAATTGCGGCACTTAAATAAAACCATTAATTGAGTTAAGCACGTACAATTTCGACTGAAACTAGAAAAAGTTTCAACATCTTCCCCTCCACACAGTCACATAGATAATTTCTACCCAAAACAGCCATAACATTATAATTCTGCAGATGCTGATTGAGTCTTAAAGTGGTTTAAGTAATTAGACGTCTAAAGTTTTATTAGCCACGTTTAACTTTGTGGCAAAGCTCGCAAAACTTTCGAGTTCTACGTTTCCCTAAACTGCAGCGTGTTTATCTAAACTTATTCGTATATGGCCTAAAGCCTAATGGCTATTTAACAGCATAAATGTCCTTGCTCGGGATTGATGAGCAGACAGGACAACTGACAAGGAAGTTTCCCCATAACTGTTGTCTTAACATTTATATTGAATTCGATGGCGACTTAGGCATGATGGAAAATTTAAGTTCTTCAAGTTAATCGAGTTGCATGCAACAGTTTAAACTTTAAAACATTCATGGGTTAAATATAATCTGTCATAGGTTTCGAAAACTTTGATCTCTCATAACTTTTCTAAAACTTAACCGATTTTCAAGCGGAATATCATTTTAATCATGATTTGGCATCCTTATTGATTCTGCATTTAAATTTTTATCATCTATAAAATTTGATACATTTTTGATTTTAAGCCATCTATCATCCAATTTTCCATACTTACCCCTTGACATTTTTTCTGAAAACTTTGATCTCTCATAACTTTTCCAATACTTAACCGATTTTCAAGCGGAATATCATTTTGATCATGACTTGGCCTCTATATTGAATCTGCATTTAAATTTTTATCATCTAAGAAATTTGATATATTTTCGATACTTAGCCATCTATCATCCAATTTTCTTTACTTACCCCTTGACATTTTTTCCGAAAACTTTGATCTCTCATAACTTTTCCAATACTTAACCGATTTTCAAGCGGAATATCATTTTGATCATAATTTGGCCTCTAAATTGATTCTGCATTTAAATTTTTATCATCTAAAAAATTTGATATATTTTCGATACTAATTTTCCATACTTGACATTTTTTCCGAAAACTTTGATCTCTCATAACTTTTCTAAAAATTAACCAATTTTCAAGCGGAATATCATTTTGATCATGATTTGGCCTCTATATTGAATCTGCATTTAAATTTTTATCATCTAAGAAATTTGATATATTTTCGATACTTAGCCATCTATCATCCAATTTTCTTTACTTACCCCTTGACATTTTTTCCGAAAACTTTGATCTCTCATAACTTCATCAAAAATAAACCGATTCTCAAGCGGAATATCATTTTAATCATGATTTGGCCTCTAAATTGATTCTGCATTAAAATTTTTATCATCTAAGAAATTTGATATATTTTCGATACTAAGCCATCCATCATCCAATTTTCTATACTTACCCCTTGACATTTTTTCCGAAAACTTTGATCTCTCATAACTTTTCTAAAACTTAACCGATTTTCAAGCGGAATATCATTTTGATCATGATTTGGCCTCTAAATTGAATCTGCATTTAAATTTTAATCATCTAAGAAATTTGATATATTTTCGATACTAAGCCATCTATCATCCAATTTTCTATACTTACCCCTTGACATTTTCTCCGAAAACTTTGATCTCTCATAACTTCATCAAAAATAAACCGATTTTCAAGCGGAATATCATTTTGATCATGATTTGGCCTCTAAATTGATTCTGCATTTAAATTTTTATCATCTAAGAAGATTTTTATCATCTATGATCAGAGATTTATCAGGTTTGACTATTGTTAAAAAATAAAAATAAGAAACAAGTGGATTTGTTACTCTGCTAAAAGAATTTCTGTGAAAATTTACTTAACTAGCTGCGTTAAAATTTGTTCCGATCGTTGATCGAGTCAAGGTGTTATTGCTTATGTATTTGCTTACGAATTTGCGGTCAAATTCAACTTTAAGATTCAACAAGTCCAGAAAATGCGGTCGCTTGATTGCGGCATTTGTGGTTTAAGGGGTGGGGGGAAGCTGTTGCAAGGGAATCGCCAAGTTGCATAATGAAATTCATGGTACACTCCTGGGACGGGTCTTAAACTTGAAATTGTGGGACATTGCAATAGATGAGCGCTGGAGAAAAGCCATTAAATAGTTTCTAAACAAAATAAGGATAGTCGAATGGCCCTAACCCCAAAAAGTTTACAGCCCTGAAACACGCTAAGGGCTGCGTGTGTTGTCACCTAATAAAGGACCAAGGGGAGAAGGGAGGGAAACGGGAGGTTTTGGCAAAAACTTTGCGATATTTTGTGATTGTTTCTCGTTAAATAAGAATACCGTCGGTGATACTCGTATTTTGTGTGGTTGGTTCGCTTTTTTGGTTTACTCTATTAATCCCCAGTTGGCATTTAACCAAATGTTTGCTTCTTGTTCGCATACTTTTCTTTCTTTCCGTCTCGCTCGTTAGTATTTATTGTGATGAGCGCAATTTACAAAATTGAATTTTTCTCACAAACTGTCAAAAGATATTGCACACACACACACACACACACACACACACATGCATACATGCAAACCTTTAAAAATGTGTGGGTTTTGACAACTTGAAAAACAACTGGATTGATAAAGTTTAAACTGTGATAACTTTGACAAAACTGTACCGATCTTCAAACAGAATATCATTTTGAACTTGATTTGGCTTTTAAATTCATTCTGCATTCAAATTTTACTAATTTTCAAAAAAAAATTATTTAGCCTCTGGATACTGGTTCCGATGTTAAGGGTCCCCCCTTTGAGTAAAAAATCGTGTGAATAATTTCCAATGTTTTTTAGTTTTGTGCATATAAATTTTTCGCTATAAGACAATTTTTGTTTTTTGGTAATAAACGGCAATAAATTTTGTAAAACATTGTCCAATCTGTGAAGTTTACTTCTTTTGTCAATAAATGAAATATATTTGCCTAATTTTTAATAGTCTTAATCGTTTTAAATAAGTTTATAAGTAATATTTACTATTTGTGATATGCATTTAAAATTATACTTTCCAAAGAATGTATATTTAACTTATCCAAGTAATAAATTTATTCATACTCGAGTTTGAAATGTGGATACTGATGAAGTGAGAAGAGTACGTCAAATGAGGAGTAAATTGTATTTAATAGCTGATAATTGGGAGCGATACGTTGATTGTTTGTCAATAGAGCGAACTAATTCCGAATAATTGTGTGTTAATTTGTTTGTGTGTTTGCATTTCGGGTGGAATATTATGGAATTTGTCACCATAGTATAATTGAAGCAGCTGTTGTCGTTGTTATCCTGTCAAGATTCGCTTACTCATTGAAGAGTCATCACGGCACGACAGTCGACAGTTAGACAGGCAGGCAGGTTAGTCGATCCTTTGGCAACCTTGGCAATTCAATTTGCACAGCTTATAGGCATTTTGTCGAACAATGCCAGCGCATATGGACCGATGGGTTTGATGGGATGATGGGTTGATGGGTTGATGACTTGATGGGCTGAATGCCAGGCTGAATCGCTTTCGACATGCCAACGCATTCGAATACGCATTCAGAATCGCTTTCGCTTTCGCTTACGGTTTCGTTTCGTAAATGTAAATGAGTCTCCAATTGTCTCTGGCAATCATCAGCAAGGACCTCTGCCAAAATGGGGAGAACAACTAAGGGGACGCTTCCACCCAGTAATTGTCAGTTTTATTTTGCTTTGTCATTTTAACGAAGTTCCAGCATCTCTTTTGAGGAGCAAACGCGCGGAAAACACCGATGACGAAGTCGTTGTCCTTTTGTGTTCCTTACATTTGCGTAAATTATTAAAACAAAATTGCGGTTGAACACACCACTAAATAAATATGTTAAAGTATCTCCAATTGTGCTAAACAATCTTCTTTACCGATTTAAGGGGTCAAGATGATTTACATTATTTATTTATTTATTTATGTGTGTTTTATTGAGTAGGTCAAAGGCGAAATTACCCACAATATGATGTGTTGGTATGTTAAGTAAATATTAAATATTTTTGTAAGAATTTTGAAAACAATGAGAAAGAGACAAAAAGAAAATAATATTTTAGGAAACCGATAAATGAAATTAGAAAATTATTAAAAGTACAAAGCTTGGAAATTATCTACTTCAAAAATACATTTAAGTTTATAATTTCGGACTTTAGATAAATTTTTTTTTTAAATTAAAAAAATAATAAAATACATATTATCCATTTTTAATTGACTTATTTGATGAATCGGATTAATTCTTCAACGTAAAATATATAAGAAATAGAAAAAAATGTAGAGATTTATTAATAAAATATTATTACTTGGTATTTTTGGTAATTTGCCATTTAATTTATTTTTTATTAGAGGTGAGCATTGCTGTTTCGAGATTTAATGAGACTAGCAAAAATTGTGATTTATTCACAATTTTATTCTATTTTTGGATTCCTATTTATAAGATTCCTATATTATAATATTATTTTTCAAATTAATTGTTGAGAAACGATGTAGATAATTTATTTATATATAAATATTGTATATATAGATTCATTTGTTTAAATTAATAATATTTGATGAATGGAAATTGTACTTAAATAGACAATATAAAAAGATGTTAAGGCATCTTCAATGGTGCTGAATAATCTCTTTTTAAAAAGCTGATAGGGTCAACATGATTTGAGATAATTTATTTATATGTGTTTAAATTAGTGAGGCATTGACAACACTACGAAATCACCCACAATTTGATTTTGATTTGTTTGCCATGCGGTGTGGAGCTTAAAAGGTATTCACACTCACATTCATACTCACACTCACATTCACACTCACGTTCACATTCACATTCACATTACTGCACCTCTTCCGGCCTGGCTAAGCTTCAGGCTACTTGCAAGTAAGCGATGGACTTGCCACGCCCACTGTCGTTGCCTTTGATGGCTTTAACCGGAGCTGGAGCTGGAGCTAAAGCTGGACTAATGGCCAAGCCCATGCTTGGAGGAAAGGAGCATATGCAAAAGCTCATGTGTGTGCATGTTGTATCCTTTTTGGAGTCGTCTAGAGTCTAGACAAACGAATCACGGGGGCAACTGTCCTTTTGCACAAATGCGGACACCGGACAAGGACTTACATATATACATACTCGTACATATAGATATACATATGCTGCCTGTGCTGGCACGCAAACAAAGCGAATGCTGGTTTATCCTTTGAGGAGCATTCACCTGCAACTCGACGCAGTTGCTCATTTCTTTGGACATCGTCAGCAGGAACAGACCTTTTTAAGCTACTTCTCTTTTTAATCGGACACAGTGATATTCATAGTGTTTTTACTAATCTGCTTTGCATTGTAATACAGTGATTTTATAATGTATTTAAGCTCGTTTTGGATTCTAACGGCAGTTGTTGTGGCTCAGGCTTTTTATAGTCCAATTAATCCTCAGAATGATGGTGAGTTTCACTTTCCATCATTGAAATAGTATGTTTAAGTGCTATCTTTGTGATGCTTGTTTATCAGTGATATAAATGTAAACAAAAATACACTATCTTTGAAAATAAAAGTGACGGTATTTATAAGAAAATGTATTTTTGTTGATTGGCTCAAAAGTAAAATATTTTTTTAAAAAAAAGTTCTTGAGCATCTGGTGGAAATTTTTTAAAAAAATTTTTCAAGCAAAGTTCTTGTGCATATGGTGGCAATTTTTTAAGAAATTTACTTGCTTTAAACTGTCTTAAGAATAATATTTAAAGGTCATACGATAATAGTTTTAGGAGAATACAATTCAAATTTAATTTTTGCAAATACTTTTCCTAGATACAAAAATCGGTTGTCATAAATTTATTTCAAATTTTAGGAAATCTTAAATAAAAAAAATTGATAGAAGTTTTACAGTGAAAAATTATATTTAAAGTGTATATTTTTTAATTGCTTTTATTCCAATTACAATTGAATTTATTTAGTTAAATAAATTTTAAACTAAAACAAGTCTGATAACATTGAAAGCCACTTCAAATGGTTTCACGAACATCGAAATTAATTTATGTATATGGGTCAAACAAAAATGGAAAATTTTTGGAAATGTCTGGTACATAATACCTATTTTTATGAAGTTCAACTGTCGCTGTAATTAATAACAACACAGCCCAAAATTTAATGGGTATCTCCTAGTCTATCCATTGCAGCTAAGACTTGATGACTCCTTTTGCTTTTTAAGGATTTCATTTGGTTGCAAACTTTGCTGATACTGTTGGTGAATTAAAACAGAAACACCCTGTTATCAGCAAAAGAAAGTTTAGCAAGTTCACATTTTGGCAAAAGCTTAAAAGCTTTCAGATTTAATAGTCTAATAAAATGAAGCCAAAATGTATGTCTTAAATACACTTGCAAAGAGTTATATGAAGACGGTTGAAAAAATAGACAGTAAAGAAATAAAAATTTAGTTTTCCAATTTTAATGCAGAATGAAAATAGTGGCTAAATAATGATAAAAATGACAATCCGAAAGAAAAAGAAATTTGACAAAGTTGTGACATTTCAAAGTTTTTGGAAATGTATATTATAAGAATATTATTTCAAAATAAATTATTAAAATTAAATCATTAGGGACTGGTTATTGATAAAGTGAGCCAATAGTTCTTCACTGTGCATAGAAAAAGTGATTTGACAACTATTAAAATGCATTTTGTTTTGAAAAATCGTGGTTGTGTTTTTCTTGTTCCCCTTAAAAAATCACTTCCTGGCGCCTCGCATTGTTTGAATGCAACACAAAACAACGCCGAAATATGCGACATGAATTCGTCCCCTTCCCTGTTGGTTGTTGCAGCCACATCAAACGGCAACCACCGCTGCTTCTGCCGCTGCCTCTGTCGCTGCCTCTGCCGCTGCCTCTGTCGCTGCCACCACTGTTAAAACCACTAGTATTTATATATATTTATATTCATTTTACATATACAGTACGTCCATAAATTGTTTTGACAAGGAAACAAACTCATAAATTTTATTTTGTAAAAAAACATTTACTTTTTTTTTCTAATATTTCGTCCTTTTTATTGAAGTTTCTTTTGCATCTTAATCCCAGATATAACAAAAAATTATTATAAAACTTTTATGATTTAGTAATTCTTAAAACTAAAAAACAATTCCTTAAAATTTTTCTTTGTCAAAACAATTACTTGGCATACTGTACTTGTATTGATACGCACGTGTGTGTGGTGAGTGTGTGTGTGTATGTGGCATCGACACTGTCAGTTTTCCCCTCATCGCCCCATTAAAGTCACTTTGCTTCAAATTCTATGCGCGCTTCATTTTCAAATTATTCAAACTCATCAGGCAACAAACAAAAAGGGCGACCATGTGTCATAAAAACAAATATATCGAAAAGTCGAAAGTGAGTAGGGTAGGAGAATATTAGGATAGGAGAATATGAGGAAGACGAGTGTCTGGCACACACTACTCAGAAGTCACATAAAATCAATCAGAGATCCGAAAAGCAGGCAAGGCACAGGGCGTCTCTGGCTTATGAGGAATGCCTGGAGCAATTAGTGACGGTCGATAAGAGTAAACAGATGTTAATTTCATGGCTTGGCATAAATCAGTTCAACACAGTCACTTGGAGTAGAGCATGCATTAAGTCGGATAAATCTACTCTTAACATTGTATAACTTGCTTAAAGAATTTCGAAAATAAAGCTGATGAATATAATAAAAAAATCATAAAAATAATTGTAGTATACAATTTATTAATTAAGGTCTCAAATAATATAAAAGTTGCTTAAAAACTCTTATTTGTGATATTAAAAATTAAAAAAAAACCATTTTTGAATAAACTTAAAAATAAATAAGTGTTATATCGTAACTTTAAATAAAAATTACAATCTAACAGATATATTAATTTTAATTACTTCAAAAATTAAAATAAATATTATTTCTTAGCTAATATAATACAAATTTGAGATTAACTATTACAACATAATATCTTATAATCTTGAAAGTTTCAGCTGCACACTTACTCTTTAAATAACTCCCAAAAGTTTTTTTTTTGGCAATTTTCCACAACCACAACCTTGATTAGGTTAGAGAGGGGAAAGGAGAAAACTGTCTACTAGATATAAATATGTTGTATAAGTTTAGATGGGCTTAGTTATTAAGTTTATTGATTGATAGCCCAAAATTCTGGCAAAGTAATTAATTTGCAATTAATAGCTTTTTGTGGCCTAAATGCCACAGACAAAGCCCTTCACACCTACACACACAAACACACACACACTTGGAAATTGCAGTGTAGTGTCATAATTTACAATAATATACATTGTTGAGATTACGTAAATAATTAATATATAATGGGCTGGATAATACGACAATGACTTGAAGTTGCAGCAAGCTTCAAATAGAATTCTCAAAATGTTATGCAAATTCAATTTAAACAGCCACAAACACACAAAAGGTAGAGGTGTAAACGGACCATTATATCAATCTCAATCTCAATCCATTGGACATTGGAAGCATGGATGAGATGTCAGAGCATTGACACGTTTAATGGCAATCACTTTTCGCAGTTTGGAGTGTGACACTTTAAGTTGGACAACTTCATCAACAGATTTGTCGTAGACACAACACTCGACTCAAATGTTATTGTTATTGTTGTTGATGTTGTTGTTTGTGTTTGAAGCAGACGGACGAGAAAGAAAACAAGTATGAACGTTTTAATCGAGTCTATGACTTTAAGATACCTGTCACTAAATTTAAAAATATATATATTGTATCTATGAGTTGTTAATATCAAAGTAAAACATCAACAACTAAATTTATTTATATTTGATCTAGTTGTGCTTAAATGGTATGTTTATAAATAATAATAGATAGTGCTCACCATTGAAAAAGGTGTTATATCTTGAAATGATAGATATTTTTTCTATTTTTTGCGCTTGAAAAACACTCTGATATTCGTAAGTAAAAGAGCTAGACACACCAAATGTTGTGTATCTAGCTCTTTTACTGAATTGCTGAAATATATTTAATTGTGGGTTCAAAAAGAGTTGTCGCAAAAATTATATTTAAAAAATGTGATATTAAAAGGAGACTGTATGCCAAATTTGGTTGCTCTAGCTCTAGGTTTTTAACATTATTTGCTATACATTACGTATTCTTCTAATTGTCACATACATTGCAACGAATTCAGCATACCCTATTTGCTTTTCGAGTAACGGGCATAACAAGAAAACAAATATGTACAGCTACATTGATGTTGTCCCCCAAATGGGGAGACTCCGAACTGTGTCTAAGAGGAAGCTGCCCTGTGATTGTCCCTTTGCGGCTTGTCGGATATTCAACTAAGTAAATTATGCAAATTCTTATGGCCGAAATGCCTACTTGGCAGTTTACATTTGAAATGCCACCGAGCGCTGAGTAGGACAAAAACGAAGTGAAACGAACTAGAAATCGGATGCAGGCTCTGCTTTTTTGGGGGCCAATGTCCAGTCAAGAGAGGTCAGTGAGGGAAAAGGACAAATTCTCTGACATTGCCAGACAGTTTTGAATGACAGACCTGATTGCTCTAAACGAGCCAACTAATATATTCAAAAGTCGACATAAATATGCATACAAGCATATTCACATACTTATTCACTTGCACATGAAACTTATTCACGAGTACTCGTACTTTTTGCCATTTTGTGGGTGAGTTCATTTATAGGTACGCTTGATAAAAAGTAAACAAGGACCCAATTTTGTAAAACACTTGACAGATGTTTGACTCTCACTCTCACTCTCACTCCGTCTCTCTCTCTCTCTTTCTCTGTCTGTTTATGTTGCTGTTTCTGTTCAAATTGTATATTACACCAGAAACGTCAACGCAAAAACAATGTAACTCCCTTGTTCCCCCAATCAACCCACAACTTGATACAATATCGTTATGGGCCTGCATTCAAAAACAGCATGTTAGAGCAATACAGTTGAGCGTACTCGACTGAAAGATGCTCGGTATTTTTGTAGCTTCTATTTTTATTTGCAACAAACAAAATATATATTCAAGTAAGAGAAAACTCTACAGTTTAAAGACAATAATAAGTTTACAAAAAATTTCAAGAAGTATTAAATTAAAATAGAGACACTACCAGATACAAAACAATAAGTATTATTATAATGTATGCTACTAAACATAGCCTATGTTTATTGATCGATCGGAAAGAAATGTAAAGAAAACTTCCGAAAAATATAACACTTTTATATACAAAATTTCAAGGTTCTAGGTTCTAAGTATTTCTTGTCATTCGTTTTTTTTTTCAGTTCCTACCTAAATTGTTGAAATGGAGTTGACTAACCTGTCTGTTACAAGCATTGTCACAAAGCTGTTATACTTATTAACCCTATGTGTGCCGAGTATAACAACATCAGCAGTCAATTCCCCAATCTCTCCTCGTCGGTACAGTAGTCTCGAAGGGATGACAATCTCGAAACAGTCTCTGTCGGCCAACTACATATGAATACAATGAATCTGGCCCTCATATATCCATATACACTCACACACGTGTGCATACATTTACCATTCCCATTGACATATCATTCCCCTCCATCCCTTTCCCGCCCCCAAATCACGTTCTGTATTCGACATTCGCACCGAACATTACCGGCTTCAAAATCAACACATAAGCAACATTTGTAACAGAGACACAGGGGATAAAGGGAAGGTTAGAAGGGGAGAAGGAGGACTTGGAGGGAGGGAGGTGTCATGTGTGTGTGTGTGTGTGTGTGGTAGTTAAATTGAATTGAAAGCTTTGTTATCGCACTGACAGAATTATGATGCGATAATGCTCCTAATGACCTGTTTTTCGTTGTCAACTTCGTTTAAAAATAAACTAAAAATGTGAAATTTAATTAAGTTGCCCTTAGCCCAGAGCCAGAGCCTGAGTCTGAGTCCACACAGCACACGGCACTCGCTAAAAGGCGGAAAATCATTTTGGTCAAGCGATAAATCCAATTTAACACCCATTATGTTGAAAACACACAAAAATAGCCAGCAATCAGCTAAACACCCCAACCCCTGATCCCCTAACCACTGTCCAATGTAAACTGTCCACTGTCGAAACACTTCCCATTAGCACCTTCATGTGTGCTCTACTAGAGCCTGCCACAAGGGTTGCAACAACATTTTTAGGCACCATGTTTATTATGGATTTTATCAGATAAAGTCGATTTAGCTTTAAGCGACCCAATTTCCTTAATGATCCTTGTGTTGTTTTTTTTCTTAATTGTTCGGCATCTAATTAAGTACTCAATACAGAATTTTTTGAATTATAATAAATTCTTTTGAATTGAAACAGGACTGAAAAAGACTGATACTTTTGTTACCCTTTTTAGACTTAGAGCTAACGATTTAGCTAACGAATTCAATATATAGGTGTTCAGCGTTAAGCTAATAAAAGAAATCTGGATGATGAGAATTATGTATAAATTTGAGATATACTATATTTGCATGGAGTAGTCTTTAAAATCGTTAGGTTAACTGCCGTAAAGCTTCCATATGCTTTATTTGGTTCCCTGTTGGTTCCAATTCAAGAACTCTTCTCTGATTTCTTCAAATCCACTGATTCAAATTCAAAGGGTGAACTCTTGGTCCTTTTTGAGGAACTCTAAGAGTCGCAGTCCTGCATAGCATACAAATATCGATTCCCAGAGTATCTTCTGTTGTTCTGGGTGTTATGAAGTCTATTACAAAGTCATAAATGTGCAAATTATACGTTTCCTGTCGTTAACGACTTTCTGAGCATCCATATTTAGTGCTAATGTACATACGTGCCCACATATGCGTTAGTGTCATTAAGGAGGCCTTAAACCAGATACCAGATACCATACCATACCACACCATACCATACGATACCATATGAATCTGTTTCTCTGTTCCGCCAATTTCTCAGCTATGCGTACACGTAAGTCTCCGTGGTTTGTTGAATGCCACGTGCGACTTTGGTGGCAAACACGGAGTCAAATGAGGAACAAAAGGACTCTGAATGGATGTTTGTGCCTCGCCTGAACCCAGCTGTGAGAGACAACTCAACCAAATACAACGACAACGACAACAACAACGACAACGACTACAACAACGACAATGACTATTACCAGCAGCAGGTACAGTCAAGTGGAGTTCCATCCGAGAGGGGGGACAGAATGAAACAGAGGAGCAGACCTAGGACAAACCGCAGACGACGTCATCGTCATTGAGTTCGAACAAGCGGCAGCACTGCAGTCGAGTGTGCTCGACAGTAAAAGACCCGCTAAACGTTCGATAGAATTGAACGAAAAAAAGTATAAATAAATAGGCTGAAAAAAACAAGTGAACTCAACTGTGAGTTACCCGCTATCTTTCACTCAATTTAGAATAAAACCAAATACCAAATAAAAATCCAATGCTGACCGAAATCGACTGCTTAAAACCCTGTACTTTGGCATGTTGCCTCTTAAATTGTTTGCTAACTAAATTTGAAGTTAATAATTTGACCCGATTTTGTATTTAATCCTCTTTGTAGTAACACTACTTAGGACCGTTTTAAGGTACAGTTAAACTTTACTTAAGGCCCGTATCGAGTAGACCAAAAAACCGTTCTGGTAGGTCTAAATTCCATTTAAATATTTCGATGCCGTAAGGAGAAGAAAATCAATATATAATAACAAGATCTACAGGCGTGTTCACTTTAAAAAGGTTGCACTGGCCAAACCGCTGAGTTTCCAAAGTTGAAATTTGGACACAATATACCTAAGATAATATTATAATATATTTTTAAATACAAAAGCAGGAATCAAATTGAAATGGCAATCCTTACATTTATTATACTTAGCTGCCTGATACATTGTCACAAAGTTGTTAGGCTCCTAGCCTTATTGAGTAGCGAGCAAAAACATGGCTTCTTCTTCCTCTTCCTCTCCCGCTCCTGTTTTTAGATGGTTCCCATTGGCAAACATTGAACGCTGACAACGTTGACGGCCAAAACAAAGGCGTGTGTGTCGACTGTCGGCTGTGCTCCTGGCCAGAACGTGCCAAGCCCCTGGGCAACTTGGCCATGTCAGCAAACGAAAGGGGAGAGAAAGAGAGTGAGGGAGGATGAGAGGGAGAGGGAGACGGAGTGAGTTAAAAGCGGGCAATACATGAATATGTACTTCTATGTGTTTAGTAAGCCAATGTTGTTGTGTATAGAACAGAGAGAGAGAGAGAGAGAGAACGGGGAGTGTGTTTCAATTTTCAGTGTTAGCCACAAATTGTTGCAGGCTCGCAAAACTGGACACAATCAATGCCAGAATCGGACAGATTACAGATGTAACACTGCAAGCTGTAAGCCGATAACAGACAGACTGTAGCTCATTATAATAATGAGAGAGGCTGTGAAAGGTTTACTTACAGAGAGAGAGAGAGAGAGAGAGAAAGAGTGAGAGAGAAAGAGAGAGAGAAAGAGAGGGAATAGGAGACAGAGTGTAGTTTCAAGTTGAGATTGAATTATTAGGAAATTCCAACTGATGAATTTCCTAGTACACTTGCCTGCCAACTTCCATATTGATGAAATCTTTGAACGCAAAAACTCACTTCCGAGCAATTCCCAGAGGGTGGGGTGAAGAAGAGAAGGGGAGGAGTGGGAGGGGGAGAATGTGGCAGAGGAATCATGCTATTGTACGCCCCATAAAATCAACTCTTAACCAATCTGTTCCATCCAATGAGCGCCACCGCATTTGTTGGTGCGACAAAGAAACCACGCTTGCCACACACCCACACCCTCAGCACACACAGAGAGACACACACACACACTTACTATACACACACACACACACCTAGCTAACCAAAACAGTCAACTGTGCGCATAGGAAATAGCGAGGAGTAGCGACGAAAGAGGAAAACTAACCGCAGCTGCACGTGTGTGTGTGTGTGTGTGTATGTGTGTGTGAGTGTGTGTGTGAGTGTGTGTGTGGGGAAGCGGCAAGTTTGCCGCACGTGGCACATACGGAAAAAGCGGAAAGCGTAAAGGAAGCACGCCAAAAAGACGCTTCTCCCCCCTCAACACTCTCCTGTCCTGACTTTGCTGTCCCTTTTTTCAGTAACAACTTCAGCATGTGGAAAAAAGTCAGACAAGACTGGCAAGCCCACCAAATGCGGTGTCGCATTTGTAGTGAAAGTGCCACAGTATACACACGCACACACACACGCACAACCACACCCACACACACACTCACACACTGACACACACACTAATATGAATGTTTGTGTGTTGTGGGTGTCGTTTGTTTGGAAAGAAAAACTACATGACATGTTTCAACGTCAAACGAACGTTGCATGGAACAGATTGTGGGGAGAAAGGAAGTGTGGAAGAGACGGGGAAAGTGAAGAGTGGTGGGAGTAGACGCCACCGTATCCAGCCTTATCAACAGGCGGCAGAGCAGATAAAAATTGTAGGAAGAACGCGGACAGACGCCCTGAAATCCGAATTAGGCGGCAAGCGTTTGTTACACCCGGTACACAAAAATAACAGAGAGTCTCTTAACTTTGTGGATAGCAAGCAGAAGATCCTATAAAGCATACAATATATACTGTACATATTATTAATCAGCATAAGCATCTGATTAAATATAGCTTTTAGCAAAAATTTGTATTTGTCTTAGGTCTAGCTCTCTTCAAGAGCTAGAGGCACCAAGCTTCGCATATTAGTTACTGTATAAACTGATTAAATCAAGTAAATTGTAGAAAAATTTAATTTAAAAAAATGTATAATGATAAGTTTTGTTGCTCCCATGCTCCAGGAAAATTTCATTACAATCGGACTAGAAAATTATTAAAAGAATAAGTTTTACATGATATTTGGATCATAGGAAAATAAAAAAATACAGATATTATTTTAATACAATTACCTAAAAGTATGCAATAGTTTTTAATAGGTAGTAATTTCTTAAAAGTACTCTTATATTATGTATATTGAAATAATTATCGGGTATCCTATGGTCAGGATCTAGACTATAGTTGATACTTGATTTTAGAAAAATTTATATTATTTTTTTAAATTTTCCGCATAATTTTTTTTTTTAAACAAATAAATACAGGGTCTCTTGAAGTCGTGTATGCTTGAGTGCAACCTTTGCTACTAGTTGGTTGTTTTTGGTGTCGTGTCTGTGGCGTTGCACCACCAAGTTTCCCCCTCCCCATTCCCCTAATGCCACATCGCCTGTCCCTTCATGTCGATCGCCAGGATTTCGGGCTTGTCATCCTCTATAGCATCTTTGTATGTGTGAATAAAAATGTGCGCGTTGATTCTTTGTGAGCGGTTGACGGTCTCCGTTGTCGTGGTGTCTCGGTGTCTCTGTGTCTCTGTGTCTCAGTGTCTCTATGTCTCAGTGTCTCCCTGTCTCGGTGTCTCCACGTTGCGGTGTCGGAGTCAGTGTCGGTGTCGGAGTCGGTGTCGGTGTCGCTTTCACCCTGCCACAACGTAATTTATTTTTGGCGCAATTGCGGATGAGGAGGCGTGTTGAACCAGGACCCAACCAGGACACCGGGACACTACTCCTTCTCCTGCTGCTGCTTCGGCTTGCCTCGCTTTGTGGTAACATGTGCGGGTATTAAGTGTATTCCACATGAGTGGATTTGCCGGGATTCGCGTTGCTTCACAGCGTGTTAGCTGTTTAACCTGGATCAAAGCAAAATCACTTGCAGCCAATTCCTTTCCAACTTTCCCAGCCACCCTCCATTTATCCATCTATCTATCTATCCATCTATTCAGCCGTCCGTCCGTTAATCTATCAATTACAACAGCTGAGAATGTCAATGTTGAAACATCGCTGCGGTGTCATTATCAATTTAGATCGCATCTTAATTGCCCGTTTGTGAATTGCAAATTAACAGAGCTCTGATAACACCAATTGACCACTCTATGAATCCTATAAATAAAACCCACTTTAGATAACAAAACAATTCACTAATTCGTGTATATATATTATACATTAAGGGCACTCATTATAATATTCATTTAATTCGTTTTATACAGACTTGTTCCGGATTTTAAATTATATTTTATTAAAAATATATATATCACTTTATGGGACTTGATTTCATCAACTCAAATTAAATTCTATCCACTTAATTTTGCAAAAATTTAATTAATCTAGTTATTTTATATTCCCTTTCGAAAATTCTGCACAGAATAATTAATTTAAGCTTAGATTCTGAGCTACAATTTAATATAAACTTGAGAGTATGAAACAATTTCAGTTACAACGTATTGTAATATTTTTTTTAGAATGCAGGTAGAGCCACAAAGTACCACACTTATTTAAATACACGTATATTCGTTTTACAAGAAGTTTTTCCTATGTTAGACTCCACGTGTTCAAAAAAAAACTTTGCCTGGGGCATTGCATATATTAGGCTGGCGTCAGTCGAGAGTTGTTCACCAACACTTTTTGTTGCAAAAAGAATACCTGTCGGTTTTGTGTGAACATTCAGATTTAAAAAATCATCGCCTTTTCGCTGTTGCTCGCATGTTTGTTTAAAATTCTGAATTTTTGAAGAACTCAAAAATTTGAATGCGGATTAAATTAAGATGCTAAATTATGATTAAAATGACATTCCGTTTAAAAATCGGTTTATTTTAGATGAAGTTATGAGCGATCAATGTTATGGAAAAAATGTCAAGGGGTATGTATGGAAAATTGGATGATAGATGGCTTAGTATCAAAAAATTATCAAATTTTCTAGATGATAAAAATTTAAATGCAGAGTCAATTTAGAGGCCAAATCATGATCAAAATGATATTCTGCTTGAAAATCGATTAAGTTTTGATAAAGTTATGAGGGATTAAAGTTTTCGAAAAAATGTCAAGGGGTAAGTATGGAAAATTGGATGATAGATGGCTTAGTATCGAAAAATTATCAAATTTTCTAGATGATATAAATTTAAATGAAGAATCAATTAAGAGGCCAAATCATGATCAAAATGGTATTCTGCTTGAAAAACGGGTAGGTTTTAGAAAAGTTATGAGCGATCAAAGTTATGGAAAAAATGTCAAGGGGTATGTATGGAAAATTGGATGATAGATGGCTTAGTATCAAAAAATTATCAAATTTTCTAGATGATAAAAATTTAAATGCAGAATCAATTTAGAGGCAAAATCATGATTAAAATGATATTCCGCTTAAAAATCGGTTTAGTTTTGACAAAGTTATGTAAGATTCAAGTTTGTTGTGATTATTACAAACACATTCTATCGCATTACATTCAAAGTATCGATGTAAAATCTTTCAATACATATGGGCAACAATTGGGGTTCTTTTTAGACAATTTGTGATTCAGATTTGAATAATCAATATTGAATACAGATTTACAGTCGCTACTAACCCAAAACATTCTGCAGGGATTTGTAGCAAATTTGTAATACTTGAATTTGAATACGAATGTTGCAAAATTTGTTTATTTTATGGGTAGCAAATTGTTAAAGCGTTAAGTAAACATTATTTATACGTTGAATATGTTGCGGGGCAAGTGTGCATGGCATTTTGAGAGAGGGGGGAAGAGGAGGAGGAAAAGCAGGAGGAAAGTTGCCATTTCTTCGTTCAATGTGTGTTGAAATAAGCTTCGGTTTTCGAGTCCTATGCTCAATGGTTGACTGCTTTTTGGGTCCATTTCAGCAAATTAGGTTGTAGTCGCGTTTACGCTTTCGCTTCACAAAACAGATACGCGAGAGAGAGAGAGAGAGACAGAGAAAGAGAGAGAGAGAGAGAGAGAGAGAGAAAGTTTTTCATACCTCGTAAAGGACAGCTAATTGCCACGGGAGAACGTTCGCTCCCTGTCATTTTTAGAGTTCTGAGCTGAGGTGCAAGCTCGAATTCGTGCCACGCCAACATGCTACATGTGGCACAGTCAACTGCCATCAGCATCGGCATCAGCATCATTATCATTGCCAACGACATTGCGTCATTAAACGAGATGCTCAACAACCGGAAAGCCAAATGTCCTTGTGCCTCAATCTGCCGATCGTCGACATACACATTCCCATACATACATACATATGTTATATGCAAGCACAGCTAGTCAAGTAATTGTTCTGACAAAGAAAATACCTTCCATAATTTATTTAGAGCAAAAAATTAATAGCTTTTCTTGTTCAAGTGTTTTTTCTAAACAAAAACTTCATTTGGGAAAATAAAAGTAATAACACAAATTTCGTATTGTTTTTTTTTAATAGTCTATATTATATTTTTTTATATTTTAACTTTATTTTAAAAGACCTAAAATTATATTTAAACTGAAATTGTATTTTATCTGGTTTTTAAAAGAGTCAGAAAAAATTTATCCTGAAATCCTGAAATTAGTTTATTTAAAAAGTAAGCAATCGTTTTATTAAATATTTTCATAGACTTAAAAAGTCAAGGAATATTTAAAAAAGTTAAGAAAATATTACCTGATGAAAATTTCAGATTTTCTTCTCTTATTATAGTAACATATAGTTCTTAAATTAAGCTAAAAAACAATATTAAGATATTTATTATTTTGAAAAATAAATAGAATTTACATTTATTCATTTTTTTTCTTTGTCAAATGTATTTCTTGCGTAACTGTATGTTACCACTTTGTAGTGGTAAACAGAAACAAACATATGCGAATACCTGCGAATTTAGTAGAATATTTGTCACGTGTCCTGGCGCTGAGGTTCATCACTTTCACTCTGGTTATTTTGGTTATTCTGGCCTGGTCTGACCTGGTCTGACCCGACCTGGCCGCAGGGACTGAACTGTAAATTTATGGCATGCATTTGTTTTGCACTCTCGATTTGATTAATGTTGTGACAGCTTTACAAGTGTCGCGCCCTGAGACCTCTATGCGGCCAAAGTTCATCGGGGAGATTCATCATTTACACAACGATTGCCTCTCGCTCTGCCATTTACTCACTGTCTCTCTATCTGTCTCCTTCTCATCCTCTGGCCAAACAGAACAACAGTTGTCTGAATTTTATACGCACATACATATGTCTTTGTGTTTGTATTTGTGTTTGTGTGGAGAAATACACTCAAACTACTTTGGCTATAAAAAATGCCAAGTTTGAAAGATAAATTTACTTCGAAAGTGACAAAATACTTGGAATAGAATTGAGATCTACATTTTGAGCTGTGTTTGTTTATTCCATTTGTGACGAAAGTGGGAAGTAGTAAGAAAGGGCACAAAAAAGATATTAATGAATAAATAAATATTTTTGGAAAAACCAAACTTTGTTGTTGTATGAAATTTATAGCTAGCAAAATGTTGTAAAAATCATTTTTAAGTCCACTTCAAAGTTTTAACATCTAAGTTTTCCCACTTCTTATTTCCATTATAATAAAATGTACATTTGTTGACTGTACAATTTACATTTTTCATAAAGAAACAAATATGTAAAATTTCAAAACACAAAAAAAGGAATAAAAACTTTTCAGTTGAAAGAAAGCAATTTTTCTTAGTCTTTAGCTGTAACTTATTTGTAATTTAAAACTAACAAAAAATAATAAATTAAATTAAAATTATAAGAACTTAGATTAAAGACCTAAAAAATAAAAAAATCCTTTAAGAAATTTAAGAAATATTCCCATGATTTGAAGGAAGAATAAATTAAAATAGGTTTTGAGCTCATTTTAAAAATGTCTGATTTCAGAAAATTAATGGCTTAATGTTGTATTGTTGAAAGTTTAATGAAAGTTCTTATAGCTCTACAGTAAAACAAAAGCGATAATTGTTTAAAAAGTTGCCGAAAAAGTCACGCCTCCAAGTGGAAAAGTGTGATGTGGCAAAAAGTTGCTGGCTGCAAAAGAAAATGAAAGTCAATTAGAAAGGCTTTCTCGCGGTGTAAAGCGTTTATTAAGCCGTCTGGCAGGACATCCACTTGCTAGGCATAACACTGACTTCTTGTCGCGTCCTTTTTGATCCTTTTTTTCTGTATTTTTATTTTACTTGGGGCCAAAATGATTGAGGCGTTTGTATAATCCGTGTGTCATGGCCTCTGACAAAAGCTAATTGTCGCTGGTGTTGGGAGTTATTTGACATACATATGTATGTGTATAGTATGTGTGTCCATTTGAAAAGGACTCGCAAATGGTTTTATTGTGACATTTCATTTTTACGCCCTGTGAATGCAGATGGTCTTGATTAATTATCGCCAAAAACTGTCGAGCTCTGACGTCTCTTTGGCAAAGAGTTTGGCTCCCTGATTCTGATTTCGTCGTCCTTCTGACAGCAGACGAGAAAACCATCCACAAGGAGCGAAAGACCGACAGACATACATACATATAAATTCAGTAAGCTATACTTGCAACTTGTGGCAGGAGTTGAAGTTGTTGGCTGGAAGGTTGGCTGAAGCAGAAGCTCTCGGCGTGTCAGCGATAATCAGTTGGCAACAAAGTTTTAAGCGCGAACTCAACCGCAATTTCCGCTTCACCAAGATAAACGATGCGTAGTCAGCGACAACCAGAGATACCCTCGATTCCAGGGCATCCAAAGGGGTAAAGAGAGTAGTTGGGGAATCTCCATTCACGTAGAATTGTTTACCGACACATAATTTATTCAAAATGAACATTTAAATAGCTGCCGTGTTGTGGAATATTCATTTTCATTTACGCATACGAATACTAATTCGAATACGAATACAGAATATGTAAATATGCAAATTGTAAACAGCATTTGACGCGATTGAACGCGTCGAATCATGTTGCACATGGACTCATTTAGCCTCGATTTAGGCTCGATTATACCTCACGCATCTGTGCAACTGGAACACGACCCCTACGCCTAGTCAGGGTTACTTTTCCATTTACCTTTAACAAAAGTTGCCATTAAAAGAGCAACTAAAGCGAGGGTGAGTCAATAAGTCTCTAAGTAAGTAGGTAAACGGAACTTTTAGAAACTTTTTAACTTTTTAAAATATGTAATTTTCAATTAAAGCTATTTTTTAAGTGTTTCAAATATTTTTCAAACATTTTATTTCAATTTAGAAAAAGATTAGAATTGAATTAATTTCATACCGAATTTATTTAATTTGTTTTACTTGTTGAAAAAGTAAAGTCTCTAAACAGTTTCTCTTAAAATTCAGACAGATTCTTAAAATCTGTCCCAAAATTAAACTGTGTGACCGTACCTTATGAAACTTAAGCAGCCATTACCTAATATATTACACTAAACAACAAAATTATAAACTGTTTAAAATATTGACGATTTTCAACTGTGTTTAATAGCTTAAGAGCAATTGCTCCAATTTGAAACAGTGTGACCGTACTTCACTAAACTTAAACAGCTATCAGCTGATAGATTACACTAAACAACTTCTTGTACATTTTTTATATAGTCACGATTTTCTACTGTGTTCAATAAGTTAACAACTCAACCTCGTATGTTAAAGTATGTAAGGAATGTATTTACTTCGATCTGATGGTCGAATAAATGGTCAATCGCAATTTAAAACTGTACGCCACTCGCACACACACTTACACACACACTCATACACACACACACACGTGTGTAACCGAATCACAATTGTTGGGCACTCAGATTCCGGATAAAGAAATTTCAATCCAGGCATCGCATCGCAACGATTTAATCGATGACGCTCAATCGAGTCAAACAACAGACCTCTGCCCTACGGCTTCAATATATATAAATATCGTATATATATATTCACTATATATATACGTATAACGTATGTAGGAGACGTAGGAGAATGTTAACCTTTAACCGGTCGATCTGCGGTTGACACTGTCCGTCTGCATGTGAAATTTATTTATCTTGGTTTTATGCAAATGCCCGCAAGCTTCTGATTGTCATGAGAATCTACTGCTTAGACATGATTCCATTCCATTTCTATGTAGCTCGAGTGCGGTTATTTGACTGCAATCCCCACACACACGTATACACACACGTGTACAGAGATATTGGCGTACATATCTATATGTGAATATATATCTACATACATATCGATAAGGGCATCTTTAAGCGCAATCAACTAGTGCCAGTAAAAGGTGACGTTCAAATTAATTAAGAGTCTATCTCATCGTGGTTTCTGAGTGATTGCCAATCAATGCGAGAGCTTTGAATTTCCATTTGTCAGATTTGTAGTTTCCTCTTAAGGTGTAATTAACCAAATAGTGCAACATTTTCTATATATATTCATAATATCAAGTGAAGAAAATAAATGGTTGTATTGTATTTATAACTTTAAATCATACTTCATTTTATTTAATAAATATTACCCCTTTTGGTAAAAAGTAAATTATTCAATATTTCATTATATACTAACGGGAGATAAATAAATTCATCAAAAATATCTTATCTCTAAAAAATCTACTCAAACTAAATCTTTTTTGAAAAATTTGGCTTAGTTAAAAGTTGAAATTCTTTCTAATCCACTTTTAACTTATTTGCAAAAACTACTAGACAAAATTTTGCATATATATTCTTCACCCAAAGAGAGGTAAGTGAATAATAAACTTTGCATAAATTTCACTTTGTACATATTTTATTTTATGTTGAATATATATTTTTTTTTTGACATATTAACCCCTTGGGTGGGAGTCTGTATAAAAGTAGTAATTTAAAAAAAAAAACCTGTTTCATGCTACATTTGAAAGCTCCACATAAAAAGTTTTACGTTAATTGTTAATCCAATTAATTGTCAGGCGAAATCACTGGATAATAGACATCAATAAAAATATAACAAAAAAACGGGCAACACGGGGTTAAAAATCATGCATTCAAATGTGCATATACTCAAAATTATATGTAGATGTCATGTAGTACTTAACCCTATAGCAAAATTAAAACCTCTTTTGTTCTTGAATTTTTGAATAGTTCAGTTGCATTGTCTGGGAGCTCAATTCGTAACAGGAGAGAACAAACTGCTGTAGACTACTTATAAATATTACTTTTCACACGGCCTCAAAAAAGGACAATAAATGGGCTAAAACAAAAAGCAGACATAAGAGCCTGTGTCTACACTCTATTGTTGTCAATAGTTACATAAATTTGAATCAAATTAGGTCTTCAAAGCCCCCCGCCTCCAATGTGGCCAACGATGGCCAGCGAAAATGACCAACAACCAGCAACTAGCAACAAACAACTAGCAACAAACAACTAACAACAAACGCATGTGTTGCGCATTTGCGTATAAGAGTTTTTCACACACACTCTCTCTCTTTTTCTCTCTCTGCCAGACTCTGTGCACGTTTGTGTTGCTAACGTGCGCTCAGCTTGACACCATGTTGCCAGCAACATGCAAAGAGCGCGTGAGTTGCAAACGGGGACAGCTCTTAGCAACATGCAGCATATTAAGAGCATTTTTAACAATTACTAGCTGTCAGCTATGGGATAGTAGTAAATAATAGTGTCATAATCTCAAGCAGAATCGAATAAATCATGTATTAGTTATTTTTTGTTGTTCTCGTTGTATAGTACTATGCAATGCTAAAAATATAATCAATTTATATTAAATGTAAATTAAATATTAAATATATATTTGATTAAAGATTAAATATTTAGTTTTATTTATTTTAAAATTATGTTGAAAATAAATATATTAAGATTTATAAAAATAAATAAAAATATTTAGTTAGAAATTCAGTTCATTTTGTTCAAATTTACAGCGATCTCGACACTATCAGCTGCTTGGGAGGGTTGAAATGATTGCTCACTCTCAGAGAGTGAGAGAAAGAGCGTTCACATAAGAGAGAGTATCGTTGCTCAACTGACAGCATTGTTGCTATCAACATTGTTGCTATTGTCGTGTGTTGCTTGCTTTGTGGCGCCTGCTCAGCCGTGTTGCCTGTTCTGTGCTGTGTGTTGAGGCAGTCGCCAGTCTAACGGGACCAGTGGATACGTTAACAACGTCGCGTCGCAACATCGGTTGCAAGAATTCAGATTCGTGAGCTCATTTCGGATGCTCGTCGTGATAGTGATGGCCGCTCCCCTCCAACGACAGCCCCCCGCGTCGTAAGTGTCTGGAGTCTGGAGTCTAGTGTCTGCTGGTGTTTGGTGTTCGATGTTTGTTGCTCCCACTGTAAGTGGTGTTCCTGTTTTACCCATTGTTGTTGCTGTTGTTGTTGTTGCTGGCGTGACATCAGCATTACCACAGATGCTGTTGACACGTTCGAAGGCCATCGCCGGGAGGATGCCAAAAAAAAAAAAAAAAGAATTATAAAAAAAATAAAAACTCGCTCGTTCTTTTATTTTGGCAAGCGGTCGCGAATTTTCGAAAAAGTGGAGCGCTAAAAATGCCGTGAGAGAACGAAACCGAAACCGAGACGTTGCTGTTGCCATTAGCCGTGCCACAATCTGTGGCACAATCCGCACCGTGGCGTCGCGTCGCCTCAAAATGCTGCCAATAATCGCATTGCGGCAGTTGTTGTTATATAGTATATGTACTGTGTATATTTGTGCAATGCGTATAAAATACGCCACTGCTCGGCACAGTGGAAACGTGCTAATTATAATATGTTAATGTGTATATGCCACAACGAGGACCAAGCCAGCAACAACAACGATAACAGCAACAACGATAACAACGACAACGCGAGTGCAACTTGTGAAATTGGCCAAAAATTGCGCGACCACAAAACCCGGAGGCGTTCACGTAGGCAGCGAGAGATTGAGACAGAGACGGCGAGCGGGCCGAGAAGGGGGTAAAGGGGGTTGAAGTGATAAGGGTAGCGGTGGTAAGGGGCAGGGAGAGGGGAAGACTGGGCTGTGCAAATATTTGGCACATACCCGAGCAGCGAAAACACCGAGCACAAAAGCCGACAAAACGAAAGCAACAAAAGCAATTATGCAAATATTGCAAAAATAACGGCAACACAGTATTGCATGTGTGTGTGCGTGTGTGTGAGTGTGTGTGTAAGGGTGCGTGTGTGAGAGTGTGTATGTTAGCCAACTCAAATTGATTAGCATAAGCGAATGCGGCATTGGTTCTGCCTCTTTTAACTTAACACAAACATACACACACAGCAAAAAAAAACAAATATTCTAAAACGCAAGTTTTTTAAAAAAAATGTTTAAGCTTATCATGTATTTTTTGTAGCCTGAATATAATTCCTTTATTAACATTCTATGCAGATTAGTCTCGAAAAAATATCGACAACTCGATCTTTTATAGCCTATATATCGACAACTCGATAATTTTCTTGTGCGATTTCCATTTCGATAAAAGCTCGATATAAAGTTTGGATTAAAATCATGAATGCAGTTCAAATTTCATTGCATCAAAGTAGTAAAATTAAAATAGTACAAAATATGTGATTCAATTAAATAAAAAACATCTTATAAAAGCTGGGAATACTGAATAAAATTCTTAAGATTTTAATATTTAAAATCTTAATAATAGTTTTTAATATCTTAACTAATAAATACACTTTATTTTATGTACTGAAGTCTTACGCGTAAAGCAAACAGCAGAAAATTTTACTTTAAGAAAATGTCAAATCAAGTAAATTTTAAACAGTTTTGAAATAGATTTCTTACCTTAACGATTTCGCATTGTTTCGCTCTGTGTACGCACAGTTTAACAAAGTCTATATGCAATTTGAGCACACAAACACACACTCTCTCTTTCTTCCTTTCTCTCTCTCTCTCTTTCTCTCTGCCTCTCTCTCAGAGTGTGTGTGTGTAGGATGTGCACAATTAGCGCCAAAGTCCACAAAATCGACTAATCAAACAAAGGGACGGCATCGCGTTGTTTGGGAAAACTCGAAATTAAATTGGGGGGATTTTTCACGCCTCTGTTGACGGCGACAGCGACGGCGACGTTGACAGCGCTGCTCTGCTGGGCCGCATCATTCGCAAAATACGCGCGTAATCTATTTTCATCGCTCGACTTATTTTAATATAGACACGGCCCTTCTGAGAGTGAGACTCCGACTCAGACTGTAAGACAAGATTCTCGCAGCAGACAAAGTCAATTGGTTGACTGGATAGCCGGGTATCTCCCCCTCTCTCTCTCACACTCTTACTCCCCTCTCTCTTACACTTTACTACAAGTTCCCATCGCTTTCTCAGTGCAGCAGGACGGAGGCATCAATTTGAGGCTTTGCATTCTCCGCTGCGAAATTAAAAGTAATTTTTAAGGATTTATCACGGATTTGCAGCATCATCGTCAGCAGCCTGACTCTGCAAAAATCTGATGCTTTCTCTACTCTCTCTATCTGTATATTTTTTATGCCTTTTTTTTTGGTTTTGGATTCAGATTCGGATTATAAATTGATATTAATACGCGTAATTTACATAGCTGCCACTTACCACAGTAACTCAAGCACTGCCACTCACTCTATCTGTCTCTTTCACTCACTCTATCTCTATCTCTTTCTCTGTCAGAGTGCCACTTGTCTCTTTCCTTTTCCCTCTCTCTCCCACATCGAGCTTCGAGTTGCGCGTGTAATTAAATTATCACAACTTTATCGCGTAAGATGAGAAAATACTTGGCCAAAAAATGGGAAGCCCTAAATTGCTGGGCAACATTGGAATCTCAGCGCAGCTTTAGTTAATTACTTGCTTAGATTTTCCGGAACTTTTGGTTAATTACAAGCTGCCTTCTCCACCTCCTCCCTGCCTATCAACAACTTTGACTACAACTTTATATAATTTCAGCATGCAACTGACAAATGCAATTTCACAATTAAATAGACCCGCAGTAAAATAGTTGAGCTGTTCAATTTTTAAAAACTGGCTAAATGTTTTTAAAAGCAGCTTCAATTATTTATTTTACACAGCATCAAGATAAATTTTCTTTCATCGTCAAATAAACTGAAAATATCCGAATTTCACTAGGCAATCTATTTACTTATAGTATATATTTTTTAAATAAATTTTATTAGTTGAAAATGGGGCAAAAAAGAAAACAACATAAAAGCTTATTCATTTGGTAGTTTTTGTTGAAACTTGATTTACGTGTAACATGTGCAGCAATATTAAAATTGGTAGTCGAAGAGCTATACCCTTTAGTATAATAGACAAAGGATAATACCAACTTAAATGTAAATGTAGTAAAATATTGACAAAGACAACATTGCAATGTATTTTCCTACAAATCACTGTTAAAATTCGTTTCCAATTGAAAAGACAAAGAAAATAGCAGATAACAGATTTAACAGAGTATTTGGTTATTTATCTGCCTTTTGTGCTTTAATTTAAATTACTGCCAAAATATCAAAGATATCGACTTACAATTAGTAACTCATACATTTTGGGATAAATGATACTTTGAGTGAATACAAATGTTAAAATATGTGAAATTAATTGTATTAATTTTTATTCATTAAATAAAACTGCAAAAATAAACTCATTATTGTATAAAATATACAAATATAATTTATTAATTTCCTTGAATTATAAAATAAATTTACTGTAGTCTATTTTTGAGACTAAAATTAATCCCAAAATTAAACTTTAGATATTTCAGGAACAATGAGTTATTATACAATAACGACAATATTTTCTTAAGATTAAGCATTCGTGTAAATATTATTTTATAGTGGGTATCATCTAGTCAGGATTTCTTGATCCCACTCATATGTTTGTTATTTTTTCTGAAGTTTTTAGTCCTTTTGTCTTGTTGTTCTTTCATTGTGGATATACGAATACGAATATTTACATTATTTTTAATATACGGACAGAGCAACGGAATCGGAGTTGGAGTCGGAGTTGGAGTTGGAGTCAGAGTTGGAGTCGGAGTTTCACATCGAAGTCCGGCGGGCATTTATACATTTTCCGGTTTTTCACTTGCCTTGCACTTTTTCTCCGGTTTTCTCGTTTTCATTTTCGTTTTCGGCTCTTTTATTATTATTAAAAGCAAAATAAATTGTTCGTCTGTTTGCTCAACAGAGTGTTACTTTTTAAAGGCCCACAGTTTTTGTGTTTTCCTCTCCCTTCTTTGTTTTTGGCCACTCCCTGGCATTGTCAAGCCACCCAGCCCAAAAAGCGGTTTATTGGCCAGAAAAGGCCAATAGAAATATTATATGTTCCCTTTTTGGAGACGCATCGAACACATGTTATACATTCTTTTTGTTTTCGTAAGCAGTTTTTCTCATTTCTATGGGTCCTTCCTGGTCGAAGTCCTGCTCCTTCTCCCTTCTTGGTCTCCTCTTCCTCTCCTGCTTCCTACAATCACAATCAGTTTCTGCCTTCGCGACGCTTTGTTTGCTTGTTTGCACATTCTTAACTGGCAATCAGGACCCCGAACCGCTCTTTCTTCCCTCCTTCTCTCCTGCCCCCTCTTCCCTCTCTCTCTCTCTCTCTCTCTTTCTCTAAATGCCTTCAATTTAAGGGCCTACAAGCCAGAGGCACGTGTGTGTATGTGCGTGTGGTGTGTGTGTGATTGTTGAAGAACTTTTGTCATTTTGCTAATTTACCATTATTTACTTGTTGTTTACACGGCATCAGCCCGGAGTTTATGCTCGGCAAATTTACCCACAATATGCATTGACAATCAAGGCTGAAAACCTTAAAAATATTGGAGAAGATTCAGCAGACTTCAATTGACGTATAGGTTTTCAAATCATATGCTCTTTACCTTTGTTACAATTAAATAATCAACTCAATAATTTATTTATTTATGCACTTAAAAAGCTTGATTAGTTATTCAGATTAAAAAGATTAATTTTATAATTAACTAGGTTAGCGGGTTTCGTAGTCCTTGGGGGAAATCAAGAAGTCGTATAATATTAGTTTAGTGAGTTGCTCCGAATATTTCTTTAACGAAGTTTTATCTAAGTATGTCACCAAAATTACGACATTTATTTTCCTTTCATCCTGTCAAGAACCTGCAATTTTTTCTGCTTAGTTTTTCCCATTTTAATGACACGAAAGTGTTTTTCAGCCAGTAAATAGACTTTCTATTTTATATAAAAAAATTTTATAATAATCATATTTTTTTTTTTAAACATAAACTTGTATTAATTCCAAAAGAAAATTGTCCGATTTACAGACTGATTGCAATAGCATAGCCCAATAAAAAAAGAATCGACAAGGCTATAGCAAAGAATGTTATTGGCCTTAAAGCCTTAAGTGGCATTTAGGCCATCTTCGAAGCGACCACAAATGAGCTTGTTTGACTTGTTCGGATATTTGTAGTTAACCCGCAATTTGAGGCCCATAATTAAATGTAATCAATTGCAGTTGACTTTTATCCGCGACACTGAATTTGCTACGCTAATCAGCCATTTATTTTGGGGATTCCCCTACCCAACTCTCTCCCCCTCTCTCTCACACTCATTTTCACTCTCCCTTTCTGGCTGTTTCTCTAATATTTTATTTACGTCTTGTATTGCGGCTTGTCTATGAGCATCAGTTTGGGTTACATTTTTGTTTGTATTTGTGTTTTTACTCTGCGAGTGTATGTGTGTGTGCGTGTGTTGGTGTGTGTTGGTGTGTTGAGTTGAGTTAACTAGGTCAGGGGATTAACTTTGTTAATAATAAAACACGCAATATTGCCACTGCAGCTGCCGTGAAGCAATTCCTTTACTCAAAGTAGCAGCTGGCTTTAAAATTTTCGTAAAGCTTTGAGCGCCACTAAAGAAGGTGGACAGCACAGAGGGAGACAGAGAGAGAGAGGGAGAGAGAGAGAGAGAGAGGGGGTTATTTGCGGGATTGCTCTGATTTCGTTTCGCAACGCAGAGTTTTGCGACTCCAACTCCAACTCCGAACTCGAAAGGCAGGCAAGGAATCTTCTGAATTATTTATGACAATTAAGTTGTAATTTCATTTTATTGCCTTCAACAGAGCCAACATTTCACCGTTCGCGTATGCTTGCCATTTCCACTTCCTCTTCCTTCTTCTCTTTTCATCCACCCACTACATTCTTCTCTCCATTTCGCTTCGTATCCGCCGTAAACGTTGCTCGGCTCTTTCAACTTCGACTTCACGTTGAATTCTTTGCTTGCAGCTGCGCAGCTTCAGCTTCAGCTTCAGTTCCATCATGACCATCGACCATCCTTCCCAGTACCATCTATAGCATCCAGAGCATCCAACCATCCACAACCATCCTATGACCATTGAAAGCCCCTTTCATTTTACTTTCGCCAAATGCCGTCGTAAAGCGGTAAATGTATGTTTTTGCCCTTGATACCACGGAACCACTTTTTGTTAAGTTTCACTCGTTTGTTTTTCTTTTTTTCTTCTTGTTTTTTGTACTTGTTTTGTGTATATATTTTTGCTTCTTGTGGCATACGCACTTTATTACTTATATATTCTCATATAATATGTTAGGTGTTCCAAAAAGCTCTCTACACTTAACAAAATAACGGGGCACCTGTTCCAATTTTTTTGGTCGTTTTGGGTGGCTTAACTTTTCCGCATGAAAAAGTTTTGCTTTTCACTTTTAAGAATTGTTCTTATCAGTATTTGCTTAAGTATTTTGCAAAAAGTTAAAATACTCGCTATTTAAGCGAAAGTGCTCAACTGGGAAATACCCTGTCTACTGAATCAGTAGTACTGATACAACTTTCTTGTACAACTTTTGTGCTTATTATCTAAATGCTGTAAAGTTTTCAGAATAGAAAGTTGGGATTATAGTTAAACAAAAAACAACCTGCAATCAAATGTAAAAATATTTGTTAAAAGACTTAACAAAATCTAAAATTTATTAAATATAACTAAATTTGTTTACAAATTATATAGAAACACATATAAAATCATCAGATGTAAATATAAATTTACTTAATAACATTGTTGAAATAAATAAAAAGACAGCTGATTTTTATAACTCCTGCAAGATTCCATATTTGGATTGTTTTTCCAAATTTTTATAAAATTATGTAGAGATTTATGTTGTTTTGTTTTTAAATAACAACCCTTGCTCTTTCAACTTTCTACTCCTGCAGGTTATTACAAAATTGAATGGAAATAGAAAAATATGGTATTAGTAAATTCTTTTGAGCTGTCATAACCGCTAAAGTTGGGTTAAACTCATCTATAGATCAAATTAGAAGCAACGAAAATGTGGTTCACTTTCTGAAATCCTGAATAGCATCAGATTTTTAAGCTTAGCCACGCGCCCTGATTCGGGTTGATAGATTAAAGGTGAGCCAGAGCTTGAATAGAATAGAATACCTGGAAAAGTGCACAAAGTAAACAGAGTGAATAATCGAAAAAAGGCAAAAAAAAAAACAAAAAGGAAGCAATTGTGGCCAACATGACTTGACTGTGGGGCTAACTATGCTCGTATCCTCATCAAACATTGGGCCCCACACCTATATATTAGTTGAAGACCACATTTAATATTCCGGCTGTGCACGAAACACAGATGCTCCGAGATTTGCACGAACCCAGATCAATTATTTAGTGAATGAAGACGCCTTGGTCCTGTCACGTGGCTTCTTGTGATTTTCGTGAGGCGTCGATGAAGGAAAAGGGGAGAAATCGGGAGATGGGGGATATGGGAGAGAGTATGCCACATGTACCAGACATTATTTAATAACACATTCTAGCTACAGTTGCCATTGAAAGTTGTACGAGACTCGCTAACCAAATTACTCACTGTCTTAACTTTGTCCAGTCCCATTACCATTGACATTTCTTCTTTTATTTTCATACTGAGAAACTAGGGAGTGCAGAAGCATAATCATTTTATGGCCATGTATGTTACAGTCGGACGGAGGCATCTGTGAACCTTTACTAGGATGTATATTGTATATTCCCACTTTAGCAATAAGAGCTAGATGTAGCAAATGTGATGAACAAAATATATGATGTCTATATAAAACAGAATACTACAGATTTAAAATATTTAACTTTGACTCTCTGTTTGTCGGTATAAGCCGGTTGATTTTATAAGCAATAAGAGCTAGAGGCAGCAAATGTGATGAACAAAATATATGATATCTATACTACTATAGAATTAAAATATTTAATCATCAAATTTGGTTCATCTCAGTATTTTACCAAATCTAATTTAAGTTTATTAGGACCTAAAATATTATATTATCTTATTTGGTGCCTCTAGCTCTTGCTGTCTTATTTTTTTCGAGAATTTACATTTTATACAAAACTTACTTATTTACTAGTAATAATTTTAAATTTTTAGTTATTTTCAAAATTGCTTTTTGCAATTTAAATGAACTGTGGGCGAGTATTTGACTGTCTAGCTCTCTTGATATTCCAACACTCTTACTTGATTTTGAAGTATCAGGAATACCGTTGCTCTCTGGCCTCCTTGAGGTGCTCTTTGGCCCATTTAATAGGCCCGCAGCTGCGTCCCAATGCTGCAGCTGGTGACTTGTTCTTCTTCGTCTCCTTCGTCTTCTACTTAAGTCGAGAAGCCATTGCACTGTCAAAAGTTTTTGACACGTACAACGACTAAACTTTTCAGCGGTGGGCGCAACATAAATAAACACGCCCATGTCGTTGTATAGCCCACATTCACGCCCATATCCGGAAGTGGGACTGTCATTGGAGGGGGAAGGTACTGCTGTTAACTGGGGGAATGGGCAGTGGGAAAACCGGAACGTGACCAGTGGCCGGGCAGCGGTTGATCACGTGGGTCCAACTCGCCAGTTTGTCCGATTTGTCCTTTGACGCCGCTGCTGCTCGTAAATTTTTCAACAAGTTTTTATTATGGTTGCGTGTCCTTGCCAGCAAAAAAAAAAGAAAAACACGGTACACCAAGCTGTCCTAAACACAAACACAACCAAACACACACACATCCGGACACACGCACACACACGTTTGTTTTCGTGATTGCGTCGGGGGCTTTTTTCATTTTATTTATTTAATAAAATTTAGGAATACGGCTGCAAATAATTTATGGGGCTGGAATTTGCACATTAATCCTGCGAAATGTTGCCAAATTATTGAGCTAATAAATATTTACCTGACTCTTCTCTCCCCTTCTCCCCTTACTCACTGCTCAAAAACAGAGGCTACTGAGCACAAACTTTCCAATCCCTGTTGGCAGAGCTGACACTAAGCCATAATTTTGATTTAGCCCTCTGTAAAGCTGCTTGAGATTCCTTAAGCGTGCATTTATCTTAACCGAACACACACTGGTGTCGACAACACAGGACGATGATAAAGAGATGGGAACATATTATACTATATATGTATAGGCAAAGAAGGGTTTAGCATGGACCAAAAACTAAAGGGAATTACAATATTCACAATCCTCTGGCAAGGACAGGCTATCAATCACAGTTTGTGAATTCGAGTATGAGTATGAATTTTGTATTTCAGATTTAGGGCCAATTTGACCTGGCCCAGACAGAGAGCGAAAGAGAGAGAGAGAGATAGAGATTTACGACTCACACATGAAATATACATTTTCAATATGGCAACTGATGAATCCATTGAATCGTATAGGTATAGAGGTAAATCTGCTTTAATCAGTTACACGAACTGTTTACCGTTGAGAGAGAACACATATTTCAATTTGGCAATTGTATTTTGAATTGATGACTAGTTGAGAATTGGCCGAAACTAGAGATGAGATGAGTTCCACAAAGTGAGTTTAGTGAATCGGTGAGTGAGTAAAGTCTAATTCAAATTTACATTTTGCGACGTTTCGAAACAATTTGCTAAATTATTCAACTGGCGACCATAAACCGAATTTTCAGCTGGTTTGCGGCCCAAAAACCACTGATGAATGTCCAACCAGCCTAACTGTTTGTTTGTCTCTCTGTCTCCCTGTCTTTCTGTCTCACTCTCTGTCTGTATTTTCCGTGTTTTTGCGGTAGACGGACACAATTTCACCACGTTCTGCGATGTGTTGAAAGTGCAATTGATTTCATTGGTCGCAAAATAAAAAGCAAATAGCGAGGCATTTTAATATTTCCATTGAAATTTCCGTGGTCCGTTTTCGCGGATAAGTTCGCTGACCGACAAATTTCAATATGATTTCAATTTTCCACTAAATTGAACTGAGCACAAAAGATGACGAAAATTATGAGCGCAACTTTACGCTTAAATAAATTCAAATAACGAATAAATAACTGAACTGAACTGTACGCAAACCCAAAACTGTTCATAATACTCTTGCCAACAATAACTATGCGAATAGTCTTGGCCACGTCTAAACCAGGCTACCCTCTTAGCGCCAGCGGATGCTCTCTGGCCAAGATGAAAGCTAAAATATTCGGTATATATATTAATTTTCGTGCACACAAAAAAAAGGGAGAGAGAAAAAAACAAAATATAGAAGCAGCAAAGAAAAACACATTGAAAAGCCATAAAGCAAAGTTCGGCTGAAAGTTCATCATCGTGAGTGGTAGATGCAACAACCACAACAAGAACCTTCAACCAAACTGCGACGGCACGTCAGACATCCGACAGATTCAGATTCAGATTCCAAGTCAGCTTCAGATACAGATACAAAGGCAGAGCCAAAGACATGCGTCGACGTCCAAGCACAGTGGGAGAAACAGCCAATCTAACTCATATTAATTAGTACCATTGAAGTAGTATCAGGGAACCGAATAGAATTTCAATTTTCTCAGTATGCTCCTTATTTTAATTTCGTAGAATTATTTTTAAAAAAATTCGTATCGAATAAAATATTGATATTTTATTTTAATAGTCAAAGGAAATAAAGAAATTGAAAATCTACAAGCAAATCGGATAGTATTTGATTTAATTTTCCAATTTTGATGCAGAATCAAAATAGATGCAAAATAATGATAAAATTGACATCTTGAAAGGAAATCGGTTGAGATTTGACAAAGTTATGAAGGTTTGAAGTTCTGAAAAAATGAAAAAAAAGTATGTACTGAAAAGTATGGAGAAAATGGACAGTGACCAAATCCATGGAAAAAATTGACAATGAAGGCAAAAAATTATATTTTCCAATTTTGATGCAGAATCAAAATAGAGGTCAAAACAATATAAATTTGACATTCCGGAAGGAAATCGGTCAAGATTTGACAAAGTTATGAAGGTTTGAAGTTCAGAAAAAAGTGACATGGGGAAGTATGGAAAAAAAATTCAAAAATTGCTTTAATAATTTCCAAGCATTATTTGGAATTTGTTCGTTTTTTCCACTGTGCGACGCTGACGTTGACGTCGATGCCTTGATTGCTGCAGCCCTGGAAAACATAATGGTGTCACTAGTGGAACCACTGTCGGCAGAGGGTCTCGAGTGTTGCAGGGGTTGGAAGGGGGAGAGGGGGTTGTTGTAAGGGCTGTAAGGGGGTAAGCACTTTCCGCTCAGTTTGCAAAATATGAAGTTTGCTTTTGAAAGTTTGCGGTTTTTGGGTTTCCTTGCAGGCGAACAATAAGAAAACGCCGAGAAAATACATTAAGCCAAACATAAAGAAGCATTTTTCAGCCTCAGCCTCAAACCAGAGCAGCTAAACATGTGCAGGTTGCCCTGAGAGTGTGTGTGTGTGCGAGTGTGTGTGTGTGAGTATGAAAGCTTGTGGGTGTTGTTCAAGCTGACGTACTTACTCATAGCTCTTAGGATAACAAGGGATTTGTTTGGTCTCTGCTCGCTTAATACTCAACCCGATCTGAAACTTGTGTTTTCCCTTACTTTCGCATCGGTTTAGCTTTCATCAGTTTTGTGCTTAGCCGTCACTCCAGCGGGACAGCAGCCACATCCACATCCTTCTACTCATCCACATCCTCCTACTCATACTCATCCACATCCGCTTCTACAACCCGACTGCTTGGACACCCGTCCGTCCGCAAGTGTCAGTTAATGAATGTTTTGTCATACTTCTCGCATCTTTCGCAAGTCCCAACTCGAAAACAGTTTACAATTTGTGGGCCAAATACTTACACACACACACACACACAATCAGTTTGTGAGTATGCCTTTTTTTGTGTGTGAATTTGGGTGTTTTTTTGGGTGTGTGTGTGAATAGAACCCATTACTCATCGCAAACGGGTTATTCGCTCCTTTGCTCCTTGCTGGCTTGCCGCACATCAATGTTAGAATTTCATGGATAAATGAACACAATTGATACCTTTTGTGTACTTTTAATCTAGTCAGAAAAGTCCCACCCCTCAGGCTCTGAAGCTGATCAACATCATTGAATTGCGAAAGTTCCTGGATGGGCAAAGCCAAGCAGCAGCATTTTCCAAAAAGTCCCATTGAAAAATTGCCAGCTGAAAAAATAGAAAATCTTTTATCATGCATAAATTTATTTTGTGCTTGCCATTTTTTTGTTTTCACAATAAAAAATATACAATATTTTAATTAATTCTTATAAAATATAAAAAAAAATAAGTTAGACAGATATCTGCATATCAAACAATAGTAACAAAATATTCTTTAAATAAATAAAATGACAAGTATGCATATTTATAACCAAATCCAAGTCTAAACTTTCTTCTCACATTCATATGTAACATTTTAAGCATCACTCTTCAGTTTTTCACTGTGTACATATTTTTGTGGAAAACCCACTTTGTAATTTTTGAACTGATTTGGAATGCAAACAATTAAAACTTTTTTGTCATCACCCCATGATTAACGCATTTTCAACTAATCGAACAACCCACTCATTCGAATTGCAAATATTTTAGAAACACAATAATTTAACCAGAATTATACAATTTTATGATAAAATAATCCCAAGGGGCACTTTTGAAGAGGGATATGAAAACAATTATTGCTGGGGGCTTTTGCTTTTAATCCCGCTTTCGCTCTCTATGCTCAATTGATAATAAAAAAAAGGGTATAAAGTGTACAAATTGTTAACCGAACTAATTAAATGTGATTTCAGTGGCGAATTTGTTTTAATTTAAAATTAATTTGGAATTCAATAAATAACCCCAAACCCAATTAAGACGCGTGCCGCGAAATTGCGAAAAATAAATAATTCAATAATTTGTATCATCATTAAGCAAATAACAAAAATAACAAAAGCATAAAAAAAAAACAAGAATGTTCAAAGCCAATGAAGGTCCCTTTTTTATCATTATTTAATAATCGAGTTATCAGTTCTGAAATCATGTTTTTTCTATGGTTGCCACATAAATTAAAAAGAGGAGACCGCAAAAAAAATAACAAAAGTGCAAAAAGCGAGTGTGAAATATAATTAATTGTTTTACGGTCAGAGCAACAAACAAAACAAAAGTAAAAAAATATAAATAAAGCAAACTGCAACAAATTGAAAACATAACAAAGCCAATGTGCAACCTAATAAGTGCAGACATAAAATAAATAATAATAAAATTTATTAATAATAAAAAAATGCATGCATGGAAATAAAGTGGCATAAAAAATAAAAATAAAAACAAAAATAAAATTACAATATTCATTTCATATATGTGTACATTTATTTCCTACACTCTGCAGCAGATGAAAGGATACAAAATCCATGAATACGAATATTATGAATAACAATATGAATAAGCGTATGAATATGAACATGCATACGAGTATATTGACCAGTTGTAAAAGCCATCACAATCGACGCCGTTGATGATGATAACAATAAAATACGAGAGAGTATGAAAATTGCAAAAAATGCAAATTGCCAAATCTGAGGGCTGAACAATAAAATCGACCATAAAGAACATCAAATCAAGAGCAGACGCTAACCAACGATAATATTGGCCAACACACATAACACACACATACCAAGTCGAGGACAGCAACAACAACAACTACAACAATAGCAGGAGCAACAATAACATCACTCTGGCCGGTGGCAATGGCCGAGTCGCAGCCCAATCCCACACAGCATCTGCAATGGCAGCAGCGCCGGCAATATCAACCCCAACCCCAACAGCAACCCCAACCCCAACCCTTAACAAGGACTCTACCCCTTATCCTGACTGGCAAATGTCGGCACGTGCACTACGAGAGCTCCTGGAGCGTTGGCTGGAGGAGATTCGCCTGGCTGTTAGCTGTTGTATGCCTGCTGACGCGGCCCGTCATGCCGGAAGTTATTTATCGAGTTGATCCTTTGGGTAAATGTTTTGTCTTATTTTTCCCTTTTTTTTCATACCCGTTAATTGTTAAACTTAAGGGTATATTGTATGAGTTCACTGCTAAAAATTAGCGCTTTCTTAAATATTTTATTTTAAATAAACTGTCTTAAAAAATAATAGTTTGGTGTAAAAAAAGAATCTCGTAAACCAAAATATTTTAATCAGTGTTGTAATTTATGTAAAAGTCACCTGGAGACATGTCAAACTTATTAAAATATATATTTCCTTGATAAAAATCAACAGTGAAGTCAACGGAGTCTGTATGCACACCTTAATCTCAGAAAGTATAAGAGCTAGAGCTACCAAATATCGCACACTATATAAGAAATTCAGTAACAGCAGATTAAGCTTAAACTATAAGTACTAGAGACTCCAAATTTAGAAAATTCTAAATTAAGACTATAAGAGCTAGAGTAAACATATATGGCAGACATACTGTTGAAAGCTCTTTTTAAAAACAGTACATGGGTACATTTCTCTCCCTGGTACAGGCATAGACATATTATTGTATTTTTTGGCTAATCTACTTAATATCATCAATATAGGTTAAATATAACGCAAGTTAGGCCTGTTTTAAGTTCGGATTATTATTATAGATTAAATGTAAGAGTAGTTATTGTTGTTTTACTTTCATAAAGGTCATGAAAGTCCTAATTATTACATAAATTTGTACACCGTTGTTGTTTAAAGTTCATAGATTCAATTAATTTATAATCAAATTGAGTATTGGATATCTTATAGTCGGGTACACTGTTTTTACTTGCATACATTTCAGATACACCGTACAACGTATTTTACAATATACCAGGCAGCTCCACAGCTTCAGTTACATGTAGAATTTCGCGTTGGTTTTGCGTTTTATCTGCAGCAATAACCATCCCCAGACACATCTACACTCCCTGGTCAGGGACAGAGAGAGAAAGAGAGAGAAGAGATAGGAGATAGGGGAATGGTTTAGATAGTAGCTCCTCAGTCGCTTTTTAGCTAATGCAGGCGCCAGCCTTCAACCCAACAAGGCGTAAAAACTCAACTGACGCTTTTCCGCCACGTTGTGTCCTCAGTCAAATATGTATACATATATATATATATTATGTATAAATCATAATTAAGTACAAATACACACAGAATGTGTGGTTGTGTGTGTTGACGTTGTCCAGTTTCAGTTGAGAACAGCGAAACTTTCACAAATGATCTGTAAGCGAGAGCAACCAAATATTTATGTTCGTCATTAATGATTAATAGGGCAGGCAAAGCAAACAATCATAAATTAAACCACATTAATTAACTGCCCGTCACAGTAGATACTCGAACAGCTAACAGAGATGCCGCTGCCAATCTGTGCTACATTGTCCATTTTGGCCATGGCCCATATACAAATCTTTCTTGACTTGATATCGAAACATTTCTTATTTCTTACATATAGAAGATTTTATTTTATAGTCGCAAGGGTCGTGGGATTTTGCCTTGAGATAAAATGGATTCCGTTGCGTAATGTGGCTCATTCCATCTTCATCTTGGCCATCTCTGTCAGCAGCTACCAATATTCTTAGAGCTTATCGATTAAAGCCATCACGCTAACACAAATTAATTGCCTTGCCAAAGATAAATTTCTTAAAAATGCACACAGTTTAAAAGAAGAAAATAAAAATGTGTTGATAATTAATATTTTTCTATTTTTCAGTAAATCCAAATAAATTATTCATTTATTTATTATTTTAATAAACTATTTAGCATTTAAAGCAAAATTTAATGATGGGAGTACACAATTTAATAACTATAACTGAGGTGATAAAAAAGTTACCTTGGTATAAATTAAAAAACAAATAATAATAGTTTTATATTAATGTTAAATCAAAAATTACTAAATTTTTTATTTTTATTTTTGTATCACAAAACTTGCAAATATATGCAATTACTTTGTAAAAATATTGAAGTTAAGCAAATGTTCTAAATTAAGTTTTAAAATTTATATTGTATAAATTATAAATATAAGTTTTTGTCAGATTTAGTTATGACCAAAAGAAGAACTTTAATTTTCTCCAAAATAATGATTTTTAAATAATTTATTGAGTTATTTGTGTTGCACTCTTCAAATAAGGATTAAAAAGAATTAACATTCTATAAATTATAAAACAAGATTTTCTTTCGACCGCTGGTTTAAAAAGTTTACTGTGCTCTTATACTCTGGTTGGAGTGGAGTATAAGAGAGTGAGAGAGGGAGAGAGCACTTGCTTCCTGTTTGAGCGAAAGCAACAACACATCTGTGAGCTTAATGATAATTAAATAATATTTTAGGAAAACTTTCTTTTCAAGTGCTTTACGGTCTGGGTCATTAATTTCAAGGCCACGTTTGTACGAGTAGATGAGCTTGTTTTTCGGTTCCAACTTTTGGCTCCAAACTTGCAATTTATCCTGTTGTCGCTATCGCTTCCACTTGAGAATGGTTGAGAAAGGGAAACTTCCCACTTTTTGCGTCAGCAGAGTAAAAACCATAAATATTCAATTGCTGTGTATGTTTACTTCACTTTTTTTAATACTTCTAGATAGATAGATAACACGCACGCAAGTTGAAGTACAAAAACCTCTGGTACATATGGCCAAAATGCCACGCCCACCTCATATAGCAGTGGGAGGCGAGGAAGGCGGAATCTTCACACTGTCTGTGAAAATTCGGAGATGGAAATTCTGTCAAAATGCGAGTAGCTTACTTCTCGCGTACTTCTCTAGTGGCGCCTTGGGTCGCGTTGATAACAGAGAGAAAGGCATGAGAGGAGATTGGAGAAAGGAGAACGGAGAATGGAGAACGGAAAGTTTCATGGCCTACGCGCTTGTTTCACATTTCCCCGAGTCGTCGGTTCACATTAAGATGTGCTTTAATCTCCCATCTACTGGCATTGCCTTTGCCTGGGGAGCTGGTGACACAGGACTGAGGACACAGGACTGAGAGAAATGAGATGGAGAAACTTGCGCCTTTGTCATACTATATATATGATGCCTTTTAGTGTCTTGCATGAGCTGTAAAATTTAACTGGAGGCGACAGGATGCTGAGCACACGAGCAGCTCGACATCATCCTCCCACCACACAAGTGACTCTCTCTCTCTCATAGGCAGCCTCTCACAATGTCCTGGCCTGGCTGAGAGATGGCGCTGAGTTCACCTCTGAGCCAGGTTCAACTCTCTAGCCACATTCCATGCAACAACTGAAGCCGCAGGGTCGTTAATATTCTTATTTTTCTATTTCGTGCGCATACCCAGTTCATTCAAAATGAGACAGGGTATGACAATTTGCATTAAATGAAAGCATTTTAGTCAAAATTTAAAAAGTAGAAATTATAATGAATCGGTAAAAACCACACCAACCACAGTTTATAAGATAATACAGTGCTTATGGTCATTAATGTTAAATATTATTATTATTTACAATATCACTTAACCGCAGCAAGATCGCACAAATAGAACGGGAGTAATAGCTGACCAAAGTTATTAATAAAGTTATATTTCAATATAAGCACCTAAAAGTATGCAGTAGTTTTTATTAAATACTTTCTTTAAAATACTGCTCTCTTGCTGCTTCATTTATATATACACAGTTAATAAAATTTATAAATGTGCTGTACGAATTAATTATCTTGTGTCCAAACTTTAGGCTTTAAAGGGTATGTTTACGTCTACTCTCATCATTTATTTTCTCTGCTAGTACTCGACGTGTAATAACACTTGCGTTTACTTTGCTGCCGGGGGAATTGTGGAAGAGGGGGGTTGAATTAAGGGGGGAAGCAAGTCGCCGTGCGCTCAACTAAACAGCCAGGTAAATGCTTGCCAAAATTATGAAAAGTGAAAGAGTTATTATCATTTTATGTCGCATAAATTTGCATGCTACGTCCGCCTGGAGTGTCTACCTGCCTACCTGCCAGGTGGGCTGAGCCCAAAGACAACGACTTTCACTCCCTCTTCTCCCTTTCCACTGACTCCTGCTGCTTCAACTGTTCCAACTGCTGCTATCATCGCGGTCGTAAAACGTCGTGTAGATGCGACGTCCAGGATACGCATCCTGGCTTCTGATTTATATGAATATATACCATAGTACGAGTGTGGCACACATGTAATGCGTACTTTGTACCTTGTTACCGCTGTCTGGAGGCTGTTACAGTTGTTCTCCCCTCTCCACTTCTTGTTCTTCTCCTTGTTCCTGTCTTTGTTCTTGTCGTTGTTCTTGTTGTTGTCAAAGGCATACCTCTCTAATGGCCATATCCAGTAAGCAATTACAATTATTAAGATGCCTGAAAATGCCACTCGCTGCAAGTTGGCAACTTAATCATGGCGGAAGAAGGGTTCCAACTCTGCTGAACCGGTTGAGAAAAAATATTAAAACTGTGGAAGAAATAAAGAACACAACAGGAGTTTAATTAAGCTATAAAAAAATATAGGTACAAATTAGAAAATGGCGAGATCTAAAACTTAACCAAAATATAATACAAAAGTTAGGGAAAATTAAATTTATCCTACTTTTTGATGAGAAAATTAAACTTGAGTCAGAAAAATTTAACTTAAATGTTTTTTTGCAGAAAAATTTAACTTAAATTTTCCTAAGATAAAAGTACTAGAATTTTTGTAATTTTGTAGGTCTACAATATTTTTTTTTAAATTCCCTAGTTAGTTATTCGTTTTTCCAACCTTTTTTAGTTTTTCTAAACGGCGTTCTATGTTTTTTTTTTTTATTGTTACTCCTAATGTTATTATCTAAAATTCTTATGAATTTTCTGAATTACCATTCTCAGTCGAAATGAGATTATAATTTGAATGAGATAATTTTAAAAAACAATGAGATGAATCGACAACATTGAAAAGTCTCTCAGTCTAGATTATGATATTTTTACTGATATCATAATCGTATTGTTTTTCCCTTTCAAAGCCTATTAGGTGCAAGTGACAGGTTTAATTCCACACGTATTAGGCACGTCTGGGGAAGTGTTGTGTGTTGTTTTAGATATTTTCATTTTCACGCCGTGAAATGGTTTTCAATAATAGAAATATTATACTATCACACACGTGTGCTTTTCATATACACACGTAATCCTTACATATACAAACTTTTTGCCCCAGTCGCGTTTTATAGCACACATTTTCATAGCGCTCACAACTACCACCCCCCTTAACCCCTGTCCGCCCCCCTTTTTTGCAGGCATTGTAAGGCATTTGTTTTGTAGTGTAAACACTCAGTCATACACACACACACATTCACACACACTCTCACACACACACGTAAACAATTTGGGTAATGAAGTCAGTGGCTCAAAGGACGCCCCGCCACGCCCCCATCAGCATTGTCGCCTCTAAAGTGGATAAGAGAAATGTATAATAAACAGAAACAAATGGCAGACAATTTTTTCTTGTTTTCATGCTGTTCTTCTGCTTCTTCTTTTTGCTACTTTTTTTTCTTTTTTTGTTATTGTTGTTTTTCTCACGCTGAAATGTTTGGGAAATAATTTCACATGAAATTGAATGTCTGAGTTTGCTTAGGTGTCAAGTGTCAGTTAAGTTGAAGACTGAACGATTGCATAATGGAAATTCAATTTACTTTACTTCTCTGCTTCTATCAGTCTCTACTCTCCGACTCCCATACGAGTACACGTTCCATATGTCTATAGGTTTTCCTTTCGATTCCCAAAAGCGCCAGTCCAATTTCACCTGCCACACACTTTCCTTCCCTTCACATCACTTCACTTTCCTTCACTTCACTTCACTTCACTTTACGCAGCAACAATGAGAGCACATCAATGCCATTTCACTTTAATAATACTTAAATAAAATTAATATCTATTTTCGAGCCACTCAACCATTGTCGCTATAATAATGAAAATGAAAATGGGAAAACGAAAATAATAATGGCAAAATAAAAATCAATTTATTTTTAAGTATTTGTGTTACGCTACACTTTTCAATTCACCATATACAATTAAAGTCTTTTCAAATATTCCCTCTTAACGATCGAGGAAATCGAAAATAGTAGAAGATATACATTCTAAGCTGAGCACGATTTTGAACTACTTTAACTCGATTATTTTTCGTGAAATATTTAAATAATTTAAAAATTTAAGTCACTGTACGCTTTTTGGGAACTTTTCCTCCGAACGCTTTTTCACAATTTCATACTATCATAACTCTGTCAAAACTCAACCGATTGCCTTGCGGAATGTCAATTTTATCATTATTTGGCCTCCATTTTGATTCTGCATCAAAATTTTACTTAGTTAAAAAATTTCATATTTTTCGATCACAGTCCATTTTTATCATACTATTTCATACCTCACTTTTTCAAAAAATTCAAACTTGCATAACTTTGTCAAAACTCAACCGATTACCTTGCGGAATGTCGATTTTATCATTATTTGGGCTCTTTTCTATTCTGTATCAAAAATAAATTTTTTCCCATTAGAATTTTTATCACTTTCTTATTGTAAGCAAAAGCTTTTCAGTTAGTTGTCAGCAAACTTGAGTATACTTTTAAATGGGAAAAGTTGACAAGAAAGTATTTCTCAGTTCACTACATCTAATAGTGATGTTCATGAAAATAGGATACTGAAAATAAGAATGACAAAATAATATAATTTTTATATCGATTCGCCTTTTGATTTCAAATATATATTTTAAGGCTGTACAAATGTTTGTTGCAAATGATTGTAGAAAGTCATAAATAGTTTAGCTGGAGTCTGCACAGTGTCTCTTAGCAGTAAGTGCACGCTTTTTCGACAGTTGGCAAATGTCCACCAGTTGTTTTTTTGTCTCCATATATTTCTATGTCGTTAGATGGCATCAAATATTCAACTTCGATTGGCATTGGTAGTGTGTGCATACAATTTGTTAGACTGTTGACTGTTGACTGTAGACTGTTTACTTGGCTGTGCGTTATTTGGCGCTTTATCGACTTTTACTTTGTTCTCGTCGTACTCATATATGTATTAATGCAGTCCGATTTTCGGCGTTTGTTTGTTTTCTCTTTCAGCTCTGTTGGCGGCCACCTTGCGGACGTACCAACGTGCCGGATGCGATTCGGAGCAGCTGTCACTCAGCTGTCCACGTGGCACTAGCATTTCCATAGAGCTTGCCCAATATGGCCGAGCGGGAGGTAAGTTTGTCATTCCCATTCCCACTTCCATTCCCAATCCACATTCCCATTGTCACGTGCGAGCGGAGAAGGAACGAAGCGTTATCTGTACACTGAAAGAAAAAGAACCACTTCTAAAATCAAGAGCATACATCTTAAATATTTTGTTTTTAAAATAAGAACATTTTAAGATGAAATTACGAATATTAATACTATATATCTAAAAATCACCAGATGTTAAAGATTCACTATATGAATGTCGAAAAATATTACTCCGAATACGAAAATTCTAAATTAGGAAAACTAATTTAAATATTATTAAGAATTAAAATAAGGAAGACAAAAATTATAATAACAGAATTTATTTAAGAAAACAAAAATTAGAAAAAGAAAATTAGGAAACAAAATTAAGAAAATTAAAAATATTTTGTTAGAAATCGAAAGCGAATTATCAAGCCAATAAAAAATGTATATATATTAAAATAAAACATCTATAAAAAAAAATTATAAATTTAAAAATCTTTCTTATAGTTTTTAAATGCTGACATAAATTTTCAAAACATTTATTCTTATAAGAGGTTCCTCTTATTTTAAATATTCTTAATACCAAGATGTGTTTTGTAACTTAACTTTAAGAAATTTATGTTTTTTTTTTTTTAGATAAAAATTATTAGTTTTGAGAAAAAAACCTTGATTTTAGAACATTATTTTTATCAGTGTACAGATGTGGAGATGAAAATGGAGATGGAGATGGCGGAAGTGAAAGTGGAGGATGCTTGTTCAGCTTTGAGTGGACTGAACAACGAATTGTCGGAGCTCTTGGACTGAAGCGAATGCCAATATCGCAATTGATTGATTGTTGCCTAAAGTTTGTACGTTACACGCGTCAATTGTACGCATTGTGTTTTACTTATTTGTGTGCTATCTGTCTCCCACTCCATCTCTTTCTGTGTACACTGTGCACACACACACACACACCACACACACACAGCAAATTGTGAGGTGAACTCTGCTTCACATACGCCCATATCAAGTATACGTATGCTGGCCATATTTGAAAATGGTCAGTTCTGAATTCTGTATCTACTTCGAGGCCACACACTCCGCTTCACTTGAGAGCACTTGAACCTCCTTCACCCCCTTTTGATCCACTCTTCAGTACTTGGCAAAATGACAACGACACGTTCAACAACAACAACATAAAAATTGCCCTCTCGTCCACTTGAACAGATTTATCCGACCACAGCCTGTGTCCGCCCGTCTCGCAGGAGGACCTCACCACGACCGGAAGTGCCGGCGATGCTGTCATCCACAGCGGCACCGAAATCGAAGTCAAACCGCCGGAAACGTGTACCGTAAGCGGATTACAGGTAAGCTGAATCAGTATAATTGCAATTCCATCATCGTCGCACTCATCATCATATGTAGGAAGCAAAAGAAAAAACCAAAGGCTCAGTCATGTTCAACACACACACAGACACACACATAAGTACATATGTATGTATGATTATCCTTTCACATGCTGCAACAAGACCTGAACTCCTTATCCTTTCCCCCCCTTCTCAAACCTATAGACCACATTTCGGCTTACCTTTTGCCTTCTAAATGTGTTTTTCCCATTTTCCGCACGATTCCACAACGTGCATTCAAAGACATTCTCAAAACACATACAATCGCGATAAAATAGCTCACTTTTGGTCAATACCCCACACACACTCACACTCCCACACACATATGAGAGCAAGAGAAAAAGAAGCAGTAGAAAGTAAATCAGTGAAGTAGAACGATGCCATAAAAACAGCAATAATTCATAATGAAAATCGATTCGATTCACTTTGGACCAAGCTGCAGGCATAAATCATAAAACATTTTTAGAGACTTACCCGGCCAAAAGCTTAAACCCACCCAATACACCATTTAGAAGTACATATTTATGTGTAAATCTTTGCTTCAAATCTCTCACCCATCATCACTTGAAAATATATATGATTTTTCACAACAAACCAATAGTTCAAGCCGCATTATAAGTACAGCTTAAAGAGTGTAAAGAGTTGGCCATTAAGGACTCTTGATTGGCAAAATTGATCACTCGCATTCATGTTGTCTCATGTGAGTTACGAATATTGTCAAAAGACTGACAAAACAGAGATTAAAACTAAAAATTCCAATTAAAGAAAGCAATATGACATTGGAAAATGAAATGAAGGATGAAAAGAAATAGTATATACAAAATTTACGAAAATAATTAGTTCATTTATATAAAATAAATCCATGTATGTTATTTCTGAAGACGACTGAATATTTTTTACATTTAACAAAAAATAACTTTTTAAAAATAACCCGAATTTTGATCACATTTTTCTTGATTCAATATAAGTTGCCTCTCCTTAAACTTTACTTATATAATGTTTCCTAAATCCAAGCTTCGAAGTTTCATAACTAAACTTAAACAAGTAGGCGGTTACAGTCGAGCACGCTCGACAGTAGGATACCCTGAGCCCAGGTCCTCTACACTTAGGTTGAATTTCGACCAATTGTTCCTATGGCAGCTATATGATGTAGTAGACCGATTTTAACCAAATTTGGTCAAGATGTAAAATAACAGCCCAGATGCACCATATATCAGTTTGGTTCTGATATCTCAACAAACAAGAAATTTTTCCATGCTAAAGCTTCATTTACGATGTACCGTTCCTATGGCAGCTATATGATATAGTTAACCGATTCCAACCAATTTTGGTAAGGATGTATAATACCAGCCCAGATGCATATTCTATCAGTTTGGTTCTGATATCTCAACAAACAAAAAATGTTTCTATACTTAAACTTCATTTTCGATGTACCGTTCCTATGACAGCTATATGATATAGTTAACCGATTCTAACCAAATTTGGTCAAGATGTAAAATAACAGCCCAGATGCACCATATATCAGTTTGGTTCTGATATCTCAACAAACAAGAAACTTTTCCATACCAAAGCTTCATTTTCGATGTACCGTTCCTATGGCAGCTATATGATATAGTTAACCGATTCTAACCAATTTTGGTCAGGATGTATAATACCAGCCCAGATGCATATTCTATCAGTTTGGTTCTGATTTCTCAACAAACAAGAAACTTTTCCATACTAAAACTTCATTTTCGATGTACCGTTCCTATGGCAGCTATATGATATAGTGCACCGATCCAAAAATTAAAACAAACTTGATCTGCCTATGGTATCCAGGAACCTACATACCAAGTTCGAAGTCTCTAGCTTTTATGGTTTCTGAGATCGACGCGTTCAAACAGACGGACGGACGGACGGACGGACGGACGGACGGACGGACGGACGGACGGACGGACAGACAGACGGACATGGCTCAATCGACTCGGCTGTTGATCCTGATCAAGAATATATATACTTTTGGGGGTCTGCCACGCCCCCTTCTGTCTGTTACATACATTCTGCCAAACACATAATACCCTTTTTTGCCCATTTTTAATGGGCTCAGGGTATAAAAAGAGCAGGGAACTATGGCTTTATTATTTTTATTTTATCCATAAATTTATTTTTACCTATTTTTGTTTTTCTGAATGTCTAGTCACACTTAAAAATAATTTTTTTTTTAAAGTTTCTTGTTATGTTCGACTAACTTTCTGTCCCTATTTTTGTTATTTTTATTATTGTTTGTCAATATTCGTATAGAAAATATAGACCACTAAAGAGTGGAGAATTAAGGGAAAGCTACAAAATTTACCTGCTCAATTCATCTACATTGCAAATTTCATTTATTCAACACGGAAGGAAGAAACACATCAAGTATTCCATAGAATTTTGTTGAACCAAATTAAATTCAGTATAAGAAATTTGTATTTACTCGCATGTATGTATGTTTTATAGGGGAAGTCTGTCGCAATTTGTCACATTTATGAGGTCGTTTTGGTCTGCGTTGGCAGCTTTACTCTGAACCCGATGTAGTGGTTAATTTTTCATTGAACCATATCCCTCAAAAAGGACCTGTGACGAAGGAGCGCTGATTGCGTTTCATTGAGCACATCAATTTCGTGTAAGACTATGACTTTATACGAGTATATAGCTACAACAAGTATGTGATGTGCTCTAACATACGCTTAAGCATACAGAGAAAGAGATAGAGATGGAGAGAGGGAAAACCACAAGGAAAAGTGAGGCAAGACTGGGGATATGGATAGGACACACTCACGCTTCATTTCCGGCGCTTCCTTAAAGCGGAACTGAATTGCGTTCGGCCTCGTGGGCGGCTCTTGACTTATGGGCACATCGCATTAAGGCCAGCTTACGCTTATGCCAGAATCCCAGTACGCATCGAAGCCAAATCCAACCAACCAACCTCACAGACACCCAAAGTACCCACCCTACCAGAAGGTCGCAAAGGAGTGCGAGAAATGAGAAACGAGAAACGAGAGTAAACAAATTATTATGGGACAGTCCAATCGATAGACTTACATCCATACGATGCTACACGAAGCCGCAGCATCTTTGGGGGCGTGGCAGGAGGGGAGGGGAGGGGGGCGGACAACCTCAAAATCCAATTACGGCCTTTATCCATCTTTGCAGTTGAATCACAGTATTGTGGTTTGCCAAGAATCTCACTAATTAATAACAAATCAAAGCACTTGACAGCCAAAAACAAAGAATTATACTTGATTGAATGTGTTGAAAAAGGAAAAGGTACCAACATTGTTTCAATTTGTTTACTTAGAAATTATAACAAATATAGTAGGTGCAAATTTATCTTAGATTAAATGCCCTTTCCTATAAAAGCTGTTTCTAGTCCTGCTGTCAATTGCAATAATAGGTCTTAGAATACTCCTTTTGTTTATTAAATGTGTTCAATTGTTGCCATTTGTTTATTTCTGAATTATAACAAATAAGTGCAACTTTATCTAAGATTAAATGCCCTGTCTTTTAAAGTCTGTCATTATCCTGCTGTCAATTACAGTAGTAAGAATAAATCGTTTGCTTTATTGAATGTGTTTAATGAAAAGTAATCACAACTGCTTCAATTTATTTATTTAGGAATAATAACAAATAAGTGCAAATGTATCTTAGATTACATTTAAAATCTGTCAATATGCTGCTGCCAATTGAAGAAGTATTATTTCTTTGCTTTATTTAATGTGTTTAATTCGAAGTTATCACAAATATTTATATTTCAAAATTAAATAACAAATAACTGGGATTTAATTTTAAGCTAAATGCGCTGTCATTTAAAGTCCGTCATTCTCCTAATGCCAATCATTGAAATAAGTTTATAATAAAGCTTTAGTAAGACCCTGTACATGTAAAATGAAAACAGGTCGGTTAATAACGAATTACTCTGCAATTATCAAAGCTCCATTTTAATTTTTGTATAGTATGTAATATAATTTGGTTTTATACTTAATTCTTGTAATTTTTAAGACCACATTAAAAATTTATATAAATTCTTTTTTAAGTTTTCAAGGAACAAAAAATATTTTTCAAGTAAAATTTTTTTTTAATATTAAATTTTTTAATTTTTTTTAATGGTCATAGAAAAGAAGTGATTATTAGAAACAATACATATATATGAATTTAACAGAATAAGTACAGAGTCTGTTACAGTCGAGTTTTGTTGTTTTTGATTTTAATGCTCAAGTCTGTTTATGTTTGTTGCACGTTTATCTGCACCCGAGGCGCAATTAATAGATAATTAATTAAATTGTAAACATGGTGAGATTCTCACACATCGGCAATCAAGTGCATTACACAACAAAGGCGACCCTATTTTAATGGCTGCGAGTGCAAGTGGATGCCACATTATAAGTAGATGCAACATCTGGGCGCCGCTTTATGCGCCTGTCGAATTGTTGGAATTGCCAGCGGCATATAAAATGCATACAGAGCTTTATCTCTGCTAGGCCGACAGAGATTTATGACTTTTACTTCGGGTAGCTGAGAAGGTGCTGGCAAAACACCGAGTGGTAAGAAGGGCTTTCAAGGATGCGTCCTGCAGCTGCCATCTGTGCCCAATATTCTATCAATAGCACCCTCATGGCCATACAATACTATAGCATAAACTCTTATAACATATAGCCATACATGTAGAGACAGTATATCTTATCGGTGTATCTCTGTTTTCTTATAGTACGCCCTGCTGCAGACTGTGGTGGACGCCTGCCAAAAGAAGAGACACTGCAAGTTCGCTGCGAATTCCAAAACGCACACAACTGGAGATCCTTGCTCGGGCATACGAAAATTCGTGGAGATTGCCTACAAATGCCGTCCATGTAAGTATGCCATGCCCCGAAAGGAGAAGGGAGAAAGCAGAGAGGAAGAAAGAGAAGAAACGTGAAACGTGAAACCAGAGCACAGCGACCCCTTTAGGAGGTCAGCCAAGCGGGACCTTTCACTTTACACACACTCGCATGCACTTAAAAGAAATATAAACGTTGACGCTAAAGGCAGCAAGAGTAAAGAGATGAGTGAGAAGAGTGACATGAGAGAGAGAGAGATGAGATGAGGTGAGAGGGGAGAAAGTGCTGCCGTTGTCCTTGCCGCGTTAACCATGATATATTTTATTTGCTCTGCGGCAAAATAAATATTTGCCAGATGCAAAAGTGGCAAACATCAATTTAAGCTCTGAGCCAAACAACCAAAATTGTTTTTGACTCGAGCAAAAACATTTCCCTCTCTCTCTCTCTCTCTTTGTTGAAGTCATCTGCATTCGAGCACCTGTGCAGTTCCATTCATAATTCTCATTGAAAACAAGTTCAAAGGGCACTTAAGCATCTTCAAATAACATAAATTGAATGTGGTCTAACACCATATGTAAATGGCATAAATACATTGCATTTTCATAAACTTATTTTGATTCAATACGATACTTGTTAAATATAATATACCTGAACTTTCATAGTTAACTTCTCAGTACAGATGGTAGTTGTTAAAAATAATATAGTTTTCCACAGTAAACTTGTCATTAAAGATTTGATTTCTTTAAGTAATTTATTTTAATTTAATTTAAAGTAAATTTTTGGTTTAATGTTATAACTCAGTAAAGATAAAATAACGTAGTTCAATTTCCATAGTCAACTTCTGATTAAAAATGAGACCCTCCAAAAATCATTTAGTAAAATTTACATAGTCAACCCCGTAACTAAATTAATCAAATTAGGTTCGCTTAGATGGTTCGCTAAATTTACCAGGATTATAGAAGCTCCTGAAACCAAGTTTTAGATTCCAATTTTGTTCAAATTTAACACAAGCAAAATCAATTGAATCGCTTCATTGTTTTCATTTTATGTTGATTTCTTGAATCGATAAAGTTGTTCAACAAAAAATTTCAAGTATCTAGATTAATATTTTTTCAAATCATAACATTTAATTGAAATCTTTAATAAAGTCACTAATCAAAATAAATAAAATTTAATGAATAAACTCAATAATGAGTTAACGATTTAATTGTGATTTAATATTTTCATTATTTTTGTTGAAGTCTATAAAAAAACTATATTCAGCTGAACAGCTAAATAAACAACACTCAAAGATTCACAGCTTATGGAATGTTCATGCTGACTGGATATACAAATAAAGCTACGATAATGAGCTTCAGCTCAATCGAACTTAAATTGAACGTCGATTTTCCACCCAAGAGAATAATTTTTGCGATAAAGTTAAAGAGCAGAAATCACGCAAATATCGAATGTTAAATGCAACAGAAAAGTGACTATATGACTGTAGAACATGCAAACTGAGTATAATTGTTGATTCAACATCTAAAATAAATTTAAATTATTATTAGCCCTGTAAGCATAATCATAAAAGCAATAAACAAAGCAGGACAACACTCACACTCACACTCACAAAAACAAATGAGAAGGTGTTTGCATAATACTAACTCTAAAAGCTGACAGCAAGAGTCTCTCATATTTTTGTTATGGCGAGCATTAAATAAAATTAATGAGGAACTCGACTTCATAGAACTCTGGGTTGATAAGAGATGTTGGTTGGGTGTTTTGGGTGCTTGGGTGGGTCAGATTGTGCTGTAGATTTAATACAGCTAGAAGCATAATGAAAAATGCAGCTGCGCTTTTGCATTTTGCGAACATTAAAAAAAATAGTTGAATAAACTTTTCGCTGAGTTATTTGCATAGTTTTCCCTGTGCATTTCGTTTCAGAGCTGTCGCCTTGTCCCGTGTTCCGAGTTCTGTATCCTCTATTCCGTGTCCCTGACCCCCAATTCACTCCTTCGTCACTCCACGATTCGCACTGATGGCGATTGGGCTAATGGCACTCGATTATTTACGATCCGCTAAGCAATTCGTGTTTAATCGCAATCATCCGGCAAACAGAAGCCGATAAGCGAACAGATGAAGCACCTAACCAAAACTCCCCCTATCAACCCTCTCACAGTTTTTCACCTGCTCTCGGATTGAACTGGAACAGAGGATTTGCTTTTTACCATTTCTCACTACTCAATTGGTATTGTTGCCATACTGCTGCATCGGATAATACTCGTTAAACGAGTTCTTAATGCCTCCCAAACAGACAGTTCAATTTTTTTCTTCAAAGTATATTCAAATTCGATAGAAAGAGACACTGAGAGAGAGAGAGAGAGAGAAGAAAGAGTGTCTCTCCTCTATGCTGTGCATTCCGTGTAATTCTTTGGTAATTTGCGTCAGGCTTTTAGCCATTTTCAGCCGAGGCCAGCCCTTTGCAGATTTAGCTCAAATATTTTTACGTTTTCGTTTTATTTTTTTCGTTACTTACAATTTTTTTATTTTTCTGTTTTTTTTTTTTGTTTTTTTGTGACAAGTGACGCAGATGTTATCTTGTTAAAAAGCACACAAACAAACCGAAGAAGTGAAACAAACAGGAGGGAGACAAAAGAAGAGCAGCCAGCGCACCATTCAAATTAGAAAAGGGAAATGCACAGCCGGTCGGGAGTTGGGAAATACTATAGTCAGAGGAAAGTGGCAAGTAGGCAGGGAAAGGGCACTTGGATCGCACAGCTCTCAGTACACTCCGAAAAAAGCAGAAGTAATATAATTATAACATGTTTAATTACAGAAAGATTCTTTCTAACTAAAGAAAATATTACCTAATTTCCCAGAGTCGAGAACAAAATCGTTTGAACCGGTACGGCTTCAGTACAGTAAAGAGTAAAAACTTCAAACTGTCATAACTTCACTAAAACTCAACCGTTTTTAAAACGGAATATCATTTTATACATGGTTTGCCCTCTTAATTCACTCTGCATTCAAGTTTTATTATAAAATATATATTTTTTTTTAAATGCGATTTAAAAATTTGGGTAAAGAATAAATTATTTGATTTTTAGAAAATATTTTTCAATTCTTATGCTTTTTAATAAAGTCTTACATTTTAGTAAAATAAACCATAGTTTTAAGAAATTTATTTATAAAACAAAGCCACGCTGCAGAGTGTCAGGTATCATTTGTTTTTCTGAGTGTACGTACTTGCCTAGCACGTTTGTCGGGGGCAACATTTTAGGGCCACAGGGCGAGGAGCAACGGTGAGGTAATATAATTAAGGAGAGCCTTTCTTTCTCATTTTTTTTATTCTGTTGCTCTTTTTCTAAATTGTCTGTTATCTTTTGCTCATTATGGACACCAGCGACAAGTAATAAAACTGCAAAGTACGAGTGGAAAACGTTGAAAAATTACGGCCTGGTTATGTGCGTGGAAGCGCAAGCAACCTCAACCCCAGAGCCCAACCTTAGCCCCCAAACCCAGAGCAGACCTCAACGCTTGAGGCTGGCATTGCATACAGGCCAAACTGAGGAAAGCACGGGGGAAAGGACCGGGGAAAGGACTTGGGAAAGGGAGGGAAGGAGTACACCGTGCCAGACGGCACATTGTGGTCATAAAAATATGGCAATTTTCAACTTTTCTCACGTCTCTTCATAATAAAACGTGCACTCGCACTCACAGAATAAAAACCAAGAGCAAGGAGCACGAGTAAGGAATCACAGCACCCAATAGAATGGTCCTGCACGTAACGTGTGGGCGTTACAGTAGGAGGAGGGGAGGGGGGAACGGACTGACTGACAGTCAATGCCGAAGGCCCAGAGCCCTGTAAACAGGCTATGCAAATATTTACCAAATTTATTAAAGTTCATCTCTGACCAGCCCCAACTCAAAACACACTGAATATTCTTTTTAGTATGCATCAAATGATGTACGAGTGCGAGAGTATATGCTTTTATGCCTATGTACATACCTATACATATAAATACATAAGTATGTACATATATTTATATAAGTACATTTAAAGAGGTGGCATAAACGGTACCAGAGAAGAAGAAGAAGAAGCAGAAGTTTCAACACCGCAACTCATAATTGCTTCAGCTGCGTCCTTTTATTTCGGCTCAGCAAAAAGCGATAGAGCTAGAAAGAGAGATAGAGATAGAGAGAGAGAGAGAGAGGGAGATAAAATGAGCAAAGGAAATGAATATCCTTACAAACTTGTCTGCTGTATTTTCACAATTGCATATCCCAGTTTGGCCAACTTCCAGCAATTTGCTTTTTAAGATTGCCTCGCTCCAGGCTAAAAATATATATTGGTAAACTACCCAAAGTCAGCATATGTGTGGACTCATGTCCTTATATATTTAGGACAGTAATTGGTAAACATATTTATCTAAATGTGTATACTCTGATCCAATGAGAAAAGGAAGAAAATTATAACAATTTATTTATTCCGACTCTTAAGGATGAAAGAAAGGAAACAAAAACTTGAGGATTCAAATAAGGAAAAACGTACAAATATTTTTAAAATTTATAATTATATTAGATGAAAAGTTTAATAAATTTTCACTTAAAAATTTCTGAATTTTGTTGACGTCTCCAATTTAATTTATTATTCATTCAAAAAAAAAATTCAGTCTTATAATATTTATGTGATGTTTAGTTTCATATACCATTTTTAATAAGAGTATTTTTATAAATTAACCATAATATTGAGCATTAAATGTCACCTATTTTAAAAATTTCTAATAAGAAGTCTCATAGATTTGTTTTACCAATTTTAAATTCACAGCAGTTCTTGTCACAATTCTTATAGGTAATCCTTTATCACAGTCCGACAATGATTAATATAATCATATTTTCAATTACCGTGCACATTTCATTGTTGAACAGATTTCCATCGGGAATGTCGGTTTGTCCTCTTGATGGATGTAGCAATTAAATTTATTTGGTAAAGTGCAATTTTTTCTCACCATATTTGCATTTAATTCAAATGAGAAATCAGCTTGAACTGGGCGAACACGGCGTATACGTAATGTACACAATATATACATATTGTTCAATGGTGTAAATAAGTGCATTTATATATATAGTTAATTTTATAAATAGTTGTAAAATGTCAAAGTGCCAGAGATGCTTGTCACGACGATAAAGTTAAGCAATTGAATTATTTATACATATATATTTATATATACCTATATAGTTATGTATTTTTTTTTGTGCATGTTAAGCAATGACTTTGCAAATTCCAATGACCGCAATTAGAAGATATTTTGGCACAGACATTTTTCGGCGTTCATTTAATAAATGTTTTGCTGTCTTTTCAGACGAATTCCGCAGCAAGTTGGCCTGCGAGAATGACAACATGCCACTGATGTGCAACCCTTACTCCCGCATTGCCATCTACAGCGCCTCCTTTGGCCACACGGAGCGGGAAAGTGTCCAATGCGGTGGCCAAGGAGCGCCACCTGGAAATGTCCTAATAAACCGTGAGGATAATGGACAGCCAAGTAAGCCCAAATCCATTTGACAAGTCTCTTTCCCTAGCTTAACTAAACCGTGACTTGTATTGTATTTTAGCCTGCCTGGTGTCCTATGCCACGGAGACCGTCATGCAGATCTGTCATGGACGACGACGCTGCTCGGTGACCGCCGATGCCGGCACTTTTGGGCGACCCTGCAAGACGGATGTCCGCATGTATCTAAAGGTCGTCTACACATGCAGTAAGTATGCCCTACTATACCCTATTCAATTATAATACTTTAAATTTAATTTAATAACAAGTGGGCGGTTACAGTCGAGCACGCTCGACAGTAGGATACCCTGGCTCAATGGGCTCAAGTAGGCAACACTATTATTGCCCATATAAGTAGGCAACACTATTTTTGCTCATATAAGTAAGCAACACTATTTTTGCCCTTATAGGTAGGCAACAATTTTTTGTCCACAAAAGTAGGTAACACTATTTTGCCCCCATAAGTAGGCAACACTATTTTTGCCCATGCGTATTCTATCAGTTTGGTTCTGATATCTCAACAAATATTAAATGATTCCCTTTCTTGCAGTTCCCCGCAAGGTGCTCAAGGATCGCTACGAGACGGCTCCAGAGGCGGATGAGCCGCAGCAGACTGATCTGGATCTGGATCAAGATGAGCTCTATGACGAGGATCAGTTCTACAAAGAGTCGGAGGCAATTCCACCAGCTCCAAAGCTACAAGGTGCCAATGTGGGCAGATCCTTTGACTTTGACTTGAGCTCGGCTGGAGAGGAATCCACAAGCACTCTCCTTCCACCGCTGTTGTCCCGCAATGATGGCTCATTGGAGGGTAAGTAATGGGTCTGAATGGCACTCAATTGTGAACTTAATGTGGGACTAAGGGACTAGATCAGAGAGTTAAGTGCAGACTATAGATTTATAATTTGATTTTGCGAGCGTGTTTGCTGCTCCTTTGATGGTGGAGCCGGAGTCTATGTCGTCCTTCATGTCCTTCACTTACGCCAAAGTGCCTCAACTGCGCAAATGTGCATAAATATTTTAGGAGCATGCCCATCCGTCTTCATTAGCCAGCTGGCGCTTCCAAGTAAACGAGTATATGAGAAAACGTTACGTATACGTAACGTATACGTAATGTCAAATCATGTTCATCCGCGTGCGCCTTTGATGGATGGATGAATGAATGGCACAGCGAGTTCGTCACATCCACACTCTCATTCTCAGTCTCCGACTCAAACTCACTCTAAGAGATTCGCCATTTTTCGCAGAGAGACTACAGTCATCTGTGCGTTTGTTGGACCGCATAAAAGAGTCATTTAACCATCCATTGGAGTCAGAGGCAGAGGCTGAAGAGACAACATTGGCCAATGACCACATTAGCAGTACAACCGATGATAATGATGATGTGGATAAAGCAATCGAACTCGAAACAATGACAGAACCCACCGATTCTGATTCTGATGATGATGGTAATGATAATGATGTCGATGCTAATAGAGAACAAGAATCTGGTTATGCGAAAGAAGGAAACTTCTTCAATCGGCGCAAGTGTCAGATGGCTGATGATTGGGGGCCAATAGGTCTCAACTGTACCGATGAGGACATTGTCAGCGAACGTGTCGAAGTGGTTGGTTTCTTGGCAAATTGGCTGAACACCTATCTGTACATCCGAAGTGAGTTCTTTCATCTCGTCCCCTCTCTTTGCCTTGTTGTTCTTTTCCCTGCGCTGCACAGTGGGTAAAAACAGATAAGCATAAGTTTAATACCCTTTTCTATACATCTAAAAATGATTGAGATTGAGTAAAGATTACTTGGTGTTATTTATTGTAAAAAAACTTAAAAATTTAATTTTAAAAACTTATAAAAATTAAGTTATATAATCAAACAAAAATATGTCAAAAACTAAGAATTTTTACCTCAAATTTTAAATAATATTGTGATTCCGAACAAATATTTATAAAATCTCAAAAACACTGGAGGAATCGTTTGGTTCTTTTTTAAAGCAAATGTCATCAAAATCTTTGTAGTTTAGTATAATTTTTTTCTACAATTTATTTCAAAAGAAAGAATTTATTTTCAAAAAATTTCCTTATTTGAAATTTTAAAAATTTAAAATACTTTAAGAAACTCTATTTTTTTTTTTAATATTTATTTTTATATACTCTTCTTTGATTTATTGAGAAGGTAGATGAAGTATTGTTAATCGAATAGATTAAAAAAAAAAAATTAACTATTTCGAGATTTGACAATTTAATAATTAGTATAAGCAAGAATAGTAGTTTTTCCCACTGTGCGCTGTATTTCCCGCTGGCATGTTCGTTCAGTTAAGGCTTTCATGTGTAACTAATCGAAGTTTTTGTTCACACACATATAAGCACACACGACTTTGGTGGCAACAACAATAACAATAACAACAACAACAACAGCCATGTCACAATTCCAAACACTGCAGACGATGCTTAAAAAAAAGAAGAGAAGAACAAGAACAAGAACAAGAAGAAAAGCAGTCATCTTTTCATTTTCCTTGCTTCCCCGTTGGGACGCGCTGTCATCAGCAGAGTTGAGTGGGTTGATAAGGGAAGGTGTGGGAATTCCCCCCTCTTGGCCTATGACCGTCAACCAGACAAAGTTGCATGTGTGCCGCACGTTGCATGCAGCTCGTTGCTTACCACACACATGGTAAAAACTTTTTGATTTCGTTTTCGGTCATATACAAAGTCGCCCGATTAAAACTTTAACTGAGTTCCTGCCACGCAAATGCAGACGAGGAGACTGAAACTGAAAATGAAAATAAAACAGAAAACAGAAAATGCAGATCAGTCAAGTGTAAAACCCATCATGGTACTCCACTAACTCTCATCCACTCATAAGTAGTTTGCCATTAGAAAATTAGGAGAGTACCTTAGATAAAGCCAAAGCCAAACAACTAATTTGCATTATCTCTTGTTCTCTCATTTTGCTACTTTAACTCTTTTTTTGCGGTCACCCAGAGCACCAGGAACAGTTCTATCTCTATCTCATCATATCGGTTACTGCCGGTGTTCTGCTCTGTCTGACAATTGTCATTGGTCGTCTCACTCTCCAAAAGAGAGGAGGACGCAAGAAGAGAAGCTCCAGTGTCAGCAACGTGTCCAAGAACTTTGGTGACACTCAAATTGACGGCACAGGTGGAGCGGGAGGAGCAGGAGGAGCGGGTGCAGGAGGAGTTGGATCTGGTGGAAGTGGAAATGCTGGCAATTTCCAACAGTTGACAACAGGTGAAACTCATCTGGCCGATTCCTTTGGCGATGACATCTCTGACATCGATGTCGATGTGGATCTAACAGCCCCCGTGCCCTTGTCCAGTCTGTCTTCAAGGAACGAGGTGAGTTTTAATCGAATTGAAATGGATAAAGCATTATACATAGATATATATTATCTGGGTTGTTCACTAAAATTAAAAATAATCTTTTTTTAACAATAATTAAAACTAAATTTTATATCACAAATTTTAAATAAAAGATGAAGGTAAATTTTATTTTTTGATATAGCATAAAATTAATGTTACAAAGAATTTTTCTTTTAAAATTTAAACAATTTACGTGATCTGAAATAAAAACGTTAAAGTGCTTGTGAAATTCGCAGATGTTACACTTTAAATAGAAGTTGTAAATTAACAGAACTTAAGCATATTTAAATGGTTTCCAGCAACTGTTCTTTTAGTCTTCTTTTGGGGCTTAACTCGCCGTAATTTTGTAAATCACCTTTCAATGGCTACAATGAGTAGTTCTCCCAGACCGACCAGTAAAAAGAAAGGCAAGGCAAGGCAGTAACTTGGTCATTACCTGTAGTCATTACCTTAGGTAAATAATCATTTCTAAATATGGAAATTTCATTGTTCTAGCTGTGTCTATAGACAGACAGTGCTGTCTCTCTTTCTCTTTCACTATCCTTCTCTCTCTGTCTGTCTTCAAGCGTGTCGACAATAGACAAAAAGGGAGCATCAAAAGCAAGAGGCTTGTTGTGGTTCTCTTTCTGTTCTGTTGAAAGGAAATGAGTGGAAACCGGGCGCCAGTAAAGTTCCCTTGCTATTAAACCTATTTTGTCCAACACAAAAGCGGCGAGTCCTTAAATCGTCCCCTTTGCCCCCAACAACAACTTCAGCTTCTTCCCCTCCAGGTTCAGTTCCATCTCCTCCTTCTCTTCTCCCCTCGTCCACTTCCACATCCACTGGGAAAATGCTAGTAGCCTTGCTCCAAATGCTCTTTGCAACAATTTTTGTGCTTTTTTGTTGTTTATTTCATGCGGGTCTGAGCATGAGAAAACAACAGCACAGGAACAGAAACAACTAGCAAGAAAGACCATACAAAATAGCACCTGAAAGTAAAAGACCCTGTACTTATGCTGTAAAAACCCAAGTACCCATAAGCAAAAGTTCTTAAAATAGGATTGTTTTTTAGATTTACAAAGGCAGATGCAGCAAAATTCTAAGAGAAAAATTATCTATTTAAGATTCTCATTTTATTTTATTTACTTTCTTAACGTAAGGTAAAAGCAATTAAACAAAACTAATTTAAAAAACTATTGAGATTAAAATTGAAAATACATTTTTTTTTAAATTAAAATTTAAACCAAAGAAATAAAAACGGAATGAAATATTTAAAGTTTGGGATTACTAAAAAATCATTAAATTATAATTATAATTTAGAGCTAGAGACACCAAAATTTGCTACTATTTTTTTAAAAAATTATATGATATGAAACTAAAAACATAAAGAAAAAATCGTAGCAAATTATTTTACATGCAACTAAAAATATAAAGAAAACATCCCCTGCAAATTTTGGTGTCTCTAGCTCTAAATTATAAATATAGATCGGTCAGACAGATAGACTTGGTAATATTTATTGGGTTGTGTATGCTTATCATACTATATACTATATATTTGAATATACCCTTTAAAACTTTTAAGTTCAGAGTCCGTAAACCATTTCCACCTTATACTGTATATATGTATAGTATGTGTGTGTGAATGTGAAAGCCCTCTGATGGTTTGCTGAAAGGTGGAAAATTAAAATTACTGCACCCGTGCCGAGAGCAGACCGTACGGTCCATTCGGACAACCGCCTGAGGTTTCATCCGTACAAAAGATGAAAATAACAAGTACAAATGTTAAGATATTTACAACAACAATCGCCTGGCCGATTCTTTAAATCCCCTACAAAAAACACAAAAATAAACACCCTACACACATATAAGTAGATAATTGCAAGGTTTGCACAAGACAGAGAAAGTGAGAGAATGAGTGCGAATGAGTAAGAGAGGGGAGCTTAAAAGTAATTAAAAAGATATTTCCGACATGGACAAAGTTACAGTTGAATCGAATCCCGGCACATCACACGAATTGCAGTGTGTTTAATTTATGATAAAGAATATGCATGTGGGGAAAGAAGCGAACAGATTCCTGTTGCCTTTTTAACGGAAATGCCATTTCCAATAACAAGGATAAATGCACGCAGGCTTAACTCTTTGCTCTCTGCCTCTTTTCATGTCCGTTTCCTTTATCATCTACGTCGACGTTTGCGTCTCTGTCTCCGTCTCCGTCAACCTGAACATCGTCAACATCGTCGTTGTTCACCTGCTCCGTCAACTGCATGCGGCGCAAAATGGCATTGCCAACTGTGTTTGGTCTGGGCCAACACACACACACACACACACCCACACACACCCACACACACCCACACACACCCGCACACACACACACCCGCACACACTTGCATACAAAAGACCTACATGACATACGCACCGACGCCCAACTGCAACTACGCTGGCCTACAGGGTGGCTTACAGGGTGGCTTACAGGGTGCTCCGCAGTTGCACCACCCATCGTCGACGGCAACCAGCGTGTTGATGCAACCGCCTCCATCGCAGGGCAACATTTACACTAGCATGGGACATCCGGCTGTGAGTGGAGCCATGACTATTGGTGAGTATTTCATTATTCATTCATGCCATTCACTTTGCCCAAATTCAAAGATGATTCACTTAAACACCGAACGACAAGCCGGCACAATTTTAATCAAGGCTCGACATACATATTTATAAAGCACGATATCCTTTCGCAGAACAAATATGAATTCAAATAACATAAAAAAATGTAATTTTTGCATAGATATTTTTTTTTCTTCTGTTTTTTAAAACTAATATACAAATAAAAAAATATTTGCGAAATGTCAATTTTATAATTATTTTGCATCTTTTTTGATTCTGAATTAAAATATATGTCACTTAAAAAAAAAATTTTTTTTCGATCACTGTCCATTTTTTCAATCCTTTTTCCCTACATTCCCCATGATACTTTTACTAAAACTTCAATCTCTCATAAATTTGTCAAATCTTAACCGATTTTCTTGCTGAATATAAACTTTGTCATTATTTTGCCTCTAATTTGATGCTGCATCAAAATTTTACTTAGCTAAAAAATTTCATATTTTTCGATCACTGTCCATTTTTTTATTACTTTTGACACTTTTTCCAAAACTTCAATCTCTCATAATTTTGTCAAATCTTAGCCGATTTCCTTGCGGAATGTCAATTTTGTCATTATTTTTTGATTTTGCATCAAAATATTAGTCACTTAAAAAATTTAAATTTTTACGATCCCTGTCCATTTTTTCAATTCTTTTTCCATACTTTTTCCTTCACAATTATTCCAAAACTTCAAACATAATTTTTATATACTTGTATATATATTAATTCTTCAACTACAAAATTATTGTTGAAAATTAACTGTAAAATATAAGAAAACAATAGATATTTTAAGCGAAATGTTATTTGATTACTTAAATCATTAGACTAACAATCTGATAATGCCTGAAGGCATGTGAAATTGACGCAATTAAATAAAACAATAGACATGCTATGTTAACAACTACAAAAATATTTATATAAATTTGTTATGAATTTAGATAGTTTTTATAATTTGCCTAATATATATTTCTATATATATAATATTATTTCTATTATATTACCCTCACAGGTCCGCATATGCTGGGTCACTCCGGCTTGGGTGGCGTCTCTCCGGCGTATATAAGTGGCACTATAATGGTGCCGGGACATCAGCACACACACGCTGGAACGCTGAGGAGGACGCTGATACCGACGAGCATGGGAATGATGAGCTCACCATCGCCACCGCCGGCGGGAATGACGGGAATGGCGGGAATGGCGGGAATGGGAACTGGCATGGGTATGGGTATGGGCATGGGAATGGGAATGCCACCGCATTCGTTGGCCTCCGGCAGCGGTGGCAACAGCGGCAGTGGCGGTAGTGGCGTCTACTATGACAGCACGGTGCCACGGACACTAGCACGGGGCATGTCGACGGAGAGCAGTGGTCAGTATTTCTACGGATGACACTCGCTTAACCGCAAGGCCTCGCTGCCAATCGCCATTGCGGTTAGGCCGCAACCGCACCTGAACTTCAACATGCTGCCGCTGTCGGCCACAATGGGCTTGACCGAATCCAGCGTTGGCAGTCGGGCCGGAACACCCACCAACAAGTCAGATATACCGGCGATCACAGTGACTGCCTCGCCAGGACCAGGTTCACTGCACTTGGCCAAACCGCCAAACTCCGGCAGTGAGTCACTGTCGCGTCAGACGACGACAACCACGCCCACCATGTCCATGTCTGGGCGTAGTCAATGCTTCTAGGATCAGTTTGTCACTCCCCAAAAGAAGAAGCTGCCCCAAGATGAGGACCTCTTCTACTTGTAAATACTGTAAGACTCATTCACTCCACGTTCTCGAATCTAATCTAAACTCTAACTAATCGAATCAAGTTAGTAAAATTTAAAAATTTAATCTAACGCATTCATATTTCTACGGTTAATTATAGTATAGCAATTTAGAGGCTATCTTCCGTAATTAAATCAAATTACCTTCAATGAAATAAGCTGACAAGCTTGAGGAGAAAAGAGTTTAAAATTATTTTAAAGCATCTAGTAAAATCCACATACGAGTATTTAGTATAAATTTTAATGCCAACAAATTGGTAAATGTATCTAGTATAATACAGTAAACACATACGATGATAGTACTCATATTTCATGAATTTCTAGTCCCTAAGCAAACGCATGAAGTTTACATAATAACTAAGTATTTAAAAAAAAAAACATATGTCAAGATCAAGATCCATTTAGGAGCACAACTTGAGAGTTTTATTTGCCTTAAAAACCAAAAAAAAAAAATAATGGTAACTTATTAAGAAAGTTACGAATTAGCTTGAGTATGAATACACTCATTTTAGTCGAATATAGTATACAGAATACTTTATATATAGTATGCAAAAAAGTGTCAAAGTGAGTCTAGATTAATTTTTTATTTTTCAATGAATATTTAGTATTTTTTTCTTATAGCTTGTTCTAAGAATAAAGCAATTAAATTTTCTCACAACATAAAATTTGAATATCTTATTTTTTCAAAATATTAAATTGACTTTTTATTAATTATGCAAGTTAAATCAGATATTTAAATAGTTTTAATAAATAGAACTGATTCCAAGTTTTGTAATAAAAAAAAGAGTAAATTTATATTTTTTAAATGCTACTCTAAAATCAAACCAAATTCATTGAAAATATTATGTTAATTTCTAAGATTAAGATGCCTGCATCTGTGAGATGACTAAAATGAGATGTATGTATTTGATGAAACAGCAGGTTTCAGAGATCCAATGCTGTTTCCCTAGATACAAATATATATGAGTAAGAGTATGTACAATAAATACATCAATTAATAAAAATACCTTTCACATATAAAATGTGCTATCACCGTTAAATATACTCGTTCATAGTGAATAAAGAAATAAAGAAATGAAACAAAATGAATTGAATTGAAATCATACTTCAAGAATAGTTGAAAGCCTTTAGAAATTGTTAAACAAAAGCCGAGAATGAGAATGAATATGAATAGTCATTCATACTCATACTCATACTCATACACCCAAAACACGTACTTGCAAATAGCTCATCTATTTGTTTGCCTTTGCGATTGTAAGTGTAATTATAATTGTATTGGTATTGGTATTCGTAATCGTAATTGTAATTGTAATTGTTTCTTCCAGTCCAATACTATACGAAATATTGTTTGTTTTGTATTTATTTGCCAAAAAAAAAAAAGCATAAGTAAATACGAATTAAAACATTTTTATAAGAACGCGAGACCAGAACAAATATTGTTTAATAAATTAAATGGGCTTATTCAGATTGAACAGAAGTCAACAAAATGAAAAGCAAATGTAAACATTCTGTTACCTTTTATTTATAATTTTTGGGATTAAATCATAAAAGACACAGGGTAATAAACGAATATACGTATTATTATTGAACTTAATGCATTGTAATTTTCTATCGTTATGGTGAGTAATCTATTAATATCAAATTAAACAAAGGAAAAAAAAATAAATTGATTGTCCTCTACAAAGTAATTGCAATTCTCAATTGTTAATAGCAAAGATTGCAATTGAGAAAACGAAACAAATAACAAGAATTGGAGGAACAGTTTTTGCAAAGTGTAAGAAATGGAGAGAACTAAAGAAAGAGAGAAAGAGAAATAGAACACCCATGGAGAAATATTTAATAGAAGAATACTAGAATTTCGGGATGCTAACCAAAAATGTAAACCATTTGAATTTCTGAAAAGGGTAAGTTTTTGATTAATATTTATTAACATTATATTATTTCATTAACATTATTTCAACAAAAATTATGAATTAATTTTATACATTTTCAATTCTGTAAAATTTCAAACAAATATCTTGACATCTATACGTATACGTAATATTTGTTAAGGTTGGTGATTTCTGGAGCATTCCCAATAATTTGAACTATTAATATTGTAATGATAAATTTAAATAATTCTCAATTGCTTCAATCAACTTCAACAGTGTTAATATTGAAGGTATTTGAATGCTGCATAAATTATTGTACTTTATTCTTTACACTGACTGAAATGATGAAGTGTTAAGAGCAGCAATGATGATGAGAAATGGAAGCGAGAAGAAACACTATTGTACTATAAGAAAACAGAAAAGTAACAGATATTATCCATGCTCAGTTGTAATTGTGTTAGGGATTTTGCCTGCTTTCTCCTTGCTCCTTTGTCCTTTGTCCATTGTCTGCAACCGATTGCAAAGTCTAATGGACTGCAATTGATTACGTCTGTCAATAATGATGAAGCAGCTCGTACAAACAATATGAATAAGTGTACTGACTGAATGACTGACTGACTGACTGACTGACTGACTGACTGACTATATCTCTCTCTATCTCTCTCATTCGCTTGTTCTTTCGTCCGTTATGAAAATGTATGTATTTACAGGAGAATTTCTTTTTTGTTGCTGGCAAAACCAAGATGCTGGCCAAGGGTATAGGCCAGCCAATCCACCCATTGGCAATGAGTTGCTAATGGCACTGTGGCTGCGGCCCAAGTGGGCACCTCTCGTTAGCAAAAGTATGTATATTGAGGGAAAACTTCTCCACACCATCAGAGGGCTAATTATGATAAGTGGCTGCAAGTAGTTGTCGTTGACAGCGACAGCAACTTGGAACTTGGAACTAAGGAACTAAGGAACTGAGAAACTAAAGAACTACGACTAAGAAACACCGTTGCCAGCAGTGGCCAAGCTATCAGGAAGCCAACTAGTAAGTACTCCTAGAGAGCGAGAGAGACTCCAGGATACGACAACAAAAACAAAACTTTTTCAATTAAAAACGTTAAATAGCCACAAGCACTTTGCAATAAATTCCTTCTGCAAATGAGAAGCGAACAATATTACACTTAATGAAACGCCATTCCATACCACAAAAAAACAAGAGCAGAACGAGGACTCGAAACAGGAACAGGACAAAGCAATAAGATAATAAAGCAAACATTGAAAAACATAAAACATAAAACATAATTCTATGCATCACTCAGATATTTAGATGTTAGAAGTTGAAATCTGTGTTATCTGCAAGTACATAAACATATAAATATGTTTACAATTAAAATACCCAACATTGCGTATACGACTCGATGTACGAGTCTTATGTATTTATGTACATATCGATCCACACAAAAATGCTGTTCAATTTACAACATGGACAGCGGACAACAGGGCGTATGGATAGCATTTATATATGTGCTAAAATTTAATGAATTCGTTGTTTAAATGCTGCCAAAACCATAAAACATTGTTAAAGTAACCAACAGCAGCAGCGACATCAGCAACAACAACAATAACAACAGATATATGCACATACATAATAAATAAGTTAGAGTGCATTACTCGAAATAAGTAGACTTAAATATACCCTATATAAAATGAAAAATGATGTAGGAATACCCCAAACTTTTCTTTATTGTAATTATAATTATTAATTCAATTTTATTTTAAATAAATATTTTTTTTTTCTATAATAAATTAGTTCACTATTTAGTTTTATTCTAAATTTTATTTAGGTTTTTATTGGTGTGCAGTGTTTGCTCAGATATATAAATTTATTTATTTATATATCTTTGTTGCGGGCATTAATAAAATATATTAAATATGTCTAGTATTTAATTTAATTATTAATTTAAATCTTGTTTTCTAATTTTCTCTTCAATTAAACAAAATTTAACTGCTTTAAGTTAAAATGAAATAAATAAATTTGCAATTTTTAAACCCAGAAAAATTCCTGTGTACATTATTACAGCTTTATTCTGTACCTTTAATTTTCCCCTTTTATGGATGCAGGGTATGATAAATAACAAAAATTCGCGGGCAAGCTTCTGCAAATATTTTTTTGTATATATGCGAGTATATGTACATATTTTTCCCACATATGTATATTTACGTACCCTGTCGGTCACCCACAACACAGAGGGGTGCTTTCTCCCCACTCCCCTTCTCCCTACGATTGGCAATTTCCAACGCTTTTCCGAATCGTATTTCGTTTCGTTAAATCAGACAAATAATAATAAAAGCGAAAGAGAGAACAAAAATGTTAAAGCACTTGGTTTTTAAGTTCGGTTTTTATTTCAATACACATTCATAAATATCTATATAATGGTATCTATGTGTATTATAAAACTCACTGAATTTATGTGTTTATTCATTTATATACATACAAAAAAAATCACAACTTAACACTAGAACAAAAATGTTGTTGAATGTAATAAACAACTTTTGTAGAGAGTGGGAGAGATTTGTAATATTTCATTCATATGAATAGAATAAATAGATTTTTTATCAGGCATTTTTATAAACAACTTACAAAGGAAACAATTTATAGATGGAGCGATTTATCGTACTTCATTCATATGAATAGAATAAAGAGACTTTTCTAAAAATAAAGAAAACTTTTAAACGAAGGCATTAGTAGTAGTTTATTTTATTTTTAGATATCTATTCAATTGAATTTGAATTTTGAAACGAGTACTCGTATTCATTTAGATTTCAGGTGAGCATAGTTAAAGCATTGCATAAATTTGAAGGCTTTGTCCGACTCTTGACCTTTGACTTTGCCGCTTGAGCAAACAGTGCTAACAACTACAACTACAACTATATAATTTGGTTAACAGTGCCTTCTTTTAGTTGGCTGCTACAAATGAAAGGCTAGCACAATTGGGAGTGACTTGACCGGACAGCTGAGTCATTTACACTAACGCACAGACAGCATATTCATTTTCTCATTTCTAATGTAACGTTTTCAATTTTTGACTAAACTCAATTTACATGTAAAAGAATATTCCAAATTAAATAATTTTTATTGTAGCATATTTCAGAAGTGAGAAAATATTCAAAAAAAAATACTTTTTATTAAAGCATATTTAAGAAGTAAGAAAATATTCCAAATAAAATACTTTTTAGTGTAGCATATTTTTTAATGCCTAATGCAAATTTAAAATATTTTTGTAAGACTATTAATATTTAAAATATTTCTTACTCCGGATAAGTGCAAGCAATTTTGTAGAAACTTTCCCAATAACATTTTTTCTGATTTTTGCTTTCTCAATATTAAAATCCCAATATTAAGTATTCCTTTTAATTTATTTGTCTCTATAATTTGTTTTTTTTTTTAATTACAAGTTTTTTAGATGTAGAATTTCGTTTATTAGAAAATTTCTAGCACTTTAAAAAATTGTGAAACACTTCTAGGGAAAAGTGCAATATTCGCAATGATCAACATATGTTACAATTTTTTAGATAATAGAAATAAAACCTTGCTTAAGATATTGTGTGTAGGGTATCATCTTATTGGTGTGTTATAGCGTATTTAATTTGATGCTTTCCGCACATTCCCAGGATGCTATCCACAGCCTTATTTTTTTCAAATTGTTTTAGATTCTTTGCACGTTCGAAGCGACGCTTTTCAGCTTCAGCACCAACAGCAGCTCCATCTCCATCTCCATTTCCATCTTCGTGTCCATCTCCGTCTCCGTCTCTGTCTCCGTTTTCAGGTTCAGCTTCAGCTTATTGCATGCTGTGTTCTGCTGCTGTGATGTGCTGCAATGGCAGTGGCAATGCGAAAACTCCCACCTGAGCCCCAATTCATTGGGAAGCGAGCTTTAGCCGCACTCACGTCTGCATTCGCATCCCCATTGTAATTGGTTAAGTCACTGGCCCCTAGTCAGGCCACGCCCACAATCTAACGCCCACCACCCACTGTCAGCCACATTCCTATTGCTACTAGTACCAGGGACCAAAAAGGAGACGAAGCACCAAAAACGCTGATTCAGGTCATTGTATGTAAAAATTAATGGAACATTTTCCTGCAACGAGAATTTCATCTTTTCTTTCACGTTCACGTATTCGTACACCGGTCGGCCTGTCCGCTTTTCCTGACTTTTCCGCATTTCCGTGAAGCTCTCCCCTTGCCAATCACAGTCCACAGTCAGCAGCTGCCATCAGCTCAGTTTTTGCTTCTAGTTTTGTGTTTTAGTTCCAGGGAAAAGTTTAATTTTCATTTGTAAGTCGTGAGTTTCCACCACGTCAACATGCTGCAAAATTGTAAAGTGAACCAGTTTTTGTTTATGCCGCGTTTCCAATTTTACAAAATCCATATTCGATTCTATAGATTCCTTACAATATGGGAGAATTTTGGAAAATTTCAACTGCAACTCAAATTGAGACTAAAGTTCAAACATTAGTATGAAAAACTTTGTTCTTTCTTTAGATATATCAAGCAATTTTACAAATTGTCCTTTACATGCTAATGAATTTTGATTAAAGACGGAAGGATCTTAGGAAGAATCGATTTGGAAAATTTTATTTATTTTTTAATTGGTATACAATTATGTAAGAAATATTATACGTAAGCAAAATTCTATTTTTATTTATATTTTAATTGAATTACAAATATTTTAGTATTGTTGAATTTAAAGCAAAGGTAGCAATCTTTCATCTTCTATTCCGGCCTCTGAGTCGCTTTATTTTCCCTTGAAATTTTCATATATTTCTGGTTCATAATTTGATAAGTTATCTTAGAAACAATCGTTCGAAAATTGTAGCTTTTAACCTTTCTGTAAATTTTAATTTATTCCTTAATTGGCTCACAAATGTGTAAGTAATATTATATCTAAAGCAAAGGTCTATTTTCATTTCTTTTTAATTGGATTACAAATATTTAAATATTGTTGAATTTAAAGGAAAGAAAAGGTATCTATCTTTCATTTTGATTCCGGCCTCTGAGTCGCTTTATTTTCCCTTGAAATTTTCATATATTTTCTGGTCCATAATTTGATGAGTTGATGGAAAGCGGTTGCCAACAATTGCATATGCGAATATGCAAGCCATTTAAGCCCTCATTAAGTCGAGAAAAGTTCCGCAAATATTTTAACTATTTTACGACGCCTAAGCACCAGGCAACATCAACGGCATAGTCATTGCGGGCGAGGGGCGTTTGCAAAGTTGAGAGCGAAGAGTGAAGAGTGAAGGGCGGGGTAGGGGGGAAAGAACAGGTTGGCATCGGCGTCCTTATGGAATTTATGCAGCCTGCTGAAAGTTTCTCCATTGCCAGAGTCATGCCATCGACTTCCTACCAGTCAAGGATTTGGGGGTAAGTGCTCACAGTCAGTGTGAAGATGAGTGGATGAGTTTGTGGGCGTAGAAAGAGGGAAATGAAGGGTGAAGGGTGGAAAAACTGGCGTATCTGCTGGTAAATGCTCTTTAACTTATTACAGCCGCAGCTGAGTGACGTCGTTATGCCAATCATTTCTATTCCGGATTCGACTCCTCACTTATTCGCAACCTCAAAGCGAGGCTCATTTAAGTTTTTGCCCATAACCCAATGACACTTGACTAGCAAACTAGCTGAAAATCGCATGCGATTAAATGTATAAGCTTTTATCTAATCAGTTAAGTTTTCGTTTCTCGTTTTTCGCTTCAAAGTGTCATTGGATTACAGCGAGAATTTCGTTTAAACAAAAGCTTAAGTGCTTCCACGTAACGAATATTTCCATCGCATGGCATTTTCTTGGCATACTCATATTACATACGTCCCCACCTCCCCTTCCTTTTCCCCCCTCAACCTCGCCAGCCGTTTGTGCCCCTTTAAGCTACTTGTACTCCAATAGCAAAGGGTCGCCTTTAAAATTCCATGACCCTAATTTTTTCGGAAGCAACTGCAACATTTGAAAAACTGCAATTAGGCTGTAACATGTCAGAGGGGAACGGGGGCACAGTGGGCCAAAATGCTAGATTAGCGTAGATTATTAAATTAAATAAAATATTTTTCAGGATGTGTACTACAAATCTATTACAGCGCTAAAGCAACCCAAAATCAATTGTTGATGTTCCAGAAAACAAAAAAAAGATTCTTGAAAATGTCTAAAAACATCTTGAGAGATTTGAAAAAATGAAGTATTTATTAAATTAAATTAAAATATCTTTAAATTGAATATAAATGCATAGAAATATTTCTACAAATTTTAAACCTTCGACATTTAAGAAACACAAACATATTGAGCGGTTGTTTTCAAAAACATTTCTCTTCAAAATTTCTAGAGATTTCTGGTATACACCTGAATATCTGTTCATCGTAGAGCTTTAAAATATAATTTATTTTAATCATTTACTATATTTTACGTATAAAAATAATGTTAAAAAAAATAAAAGTAATAATACAAAAATCAAAAAAAATTATGAAAAATATGAAAAAAAATTTAAAATTATTAAAGGATAATGTACATGTTTTTCCCACGGTGCGGAGGGGTTATATGTTGCAGAGGAAGAGGGAGGTTGCGTCTGCTTTTGGGTTAAGCACATGTTATGTTACAGTTACAGTTACATTTACAGTTGCAGTTGCCGTTGCCGTTGCACAGTGACTCACAGTCGTCTGCTACCTACTAACTGCAGCTTCCATGAGGCACGCTTAACGAGCAATGCGACGCGGACGGACGGACGGAAAGCTGAAATGAGACTCGACTTGGCATCAGCAGCTGTCGACAGTGGCAGCAGCAACAGCAGGAGCAGCAACCGTGGCAGCAGTGGCATGCAGCATGCGGCAGTGGCATCCGCATGCAGATGCTGCAACTCAGACTTAAACTGAGTCTGAAAAGCAGGCAGGTGCAGACTGTATGGCAGCATTGTCGCTACCCGTCACCATTTCAGGCATCTCCGGCGCTTTTGGCACCACTGTATGTGTGTCTATGTGTGTGTGTCTGTGTGTGTCTATGTGTGTGTGTATCTATGTGTGTTTGCTCTGCTGGCTACCCGCAGATGCTGCGCTCTGCATGCATGACAAATATAATTGCAACACTTTGTGGGCGTGTTTGAAGTGACAAGAATTTTGACACCATTTCGGTCTAAGGACACATTTGTTTGCATCTTTAACTTAATTTGACGCCGACGGAGTTCTTAATTAAAGCTGCCTCCCTTTTGTCTACACTGCATTTGGCATCAAAACTTCAAGATTTGACTAAAGTCAAAGAAAGAAAAAACCCCATGAAGATTTCCTTAATGGCAAATGTTTGTGAACACATTCAGATTTTATTTGACTTGGCTCATTCATTGGAATTTGCTAAAGTTTTATCTGTCAGTTTTTTTTTTTGAAACTTAAAAATTCCTGAATAGGATATATATGTACGTTTAATTTAATTTGATATTATTGAAAAATTCCTTAACTTAAAAAGAAACTCCAGCCAACGCAAATCAAATATTATTTGAAATCTTGTTATATCAAAGATCTGAAAAACTTTAAGCTTCGATACCTCTGTCAAAACTAAACCGATTTTTTAGCGGAATACCATTTTGGTCATGTTTTGGCGTCTACATTGATTCTGCATTTAAATTTTTATCATCTAGAAAATTTGATAATTTTTTGATACTAAGGCATTTATTATCCAATTTTCCATACATACCCCTTGACATTTTTTCAATAACTTTGATCTCTCATAACTTTTTCAAAACTTAACCGATTTTCAAGCGGAATATCATTTTGATCATGATTTGGCCTCTAAATTGATTCTGCATTTAAATTTTTATCATCTAGAAAATTTGATAATTTTTCGATACTAAGCCATCTATCATCCAATTTTCCATACATACCCCTTGACATTTTTTCAATAACTTTGATCTCTCATAACTTTTTCAAAACTTAACCGATTTTCAAGCGGAATATCATTTTGATCATGATTTGGCCTCAAAATTGATTCTGCATTTAAATTTTTATCATCTAGAAAATTTGATAATTTTTCGATACTAAGCCATCTAGCATCCATTTTTCCATACTTACCCCTTGACATTTTTTCAAAAACTTTGATCTCTCATAACTTCATCAAAAATTAACCGATTTTCAAACGGAATGTCATTTTGTTCATGATTTGGCCTCTAAATTGGTTCTGCATTTAAATTTTTATCATCTAGAAAATTTGATAATTTTTCGATACTAAGCCATCTAGTAGGTGCTGGTGCCAAAGCCGTTGGCCAGTCCGTGCTAGTGACGAAATTACACTCAACACTTGTAGTTTATACAATAGATAAAACTTTATTTATTTTAGACTTTTTCTTAACATATTCGTAGAGTAGTGGGGAATAGGGAATAGGGAATGGCGTTTAGGCTGAGTAGGTGCTGGTGCCAAAGCCGTTGGCCAACATTTGCTGGTCAATCCAGGTGCGAGCCAAGGCGACATTGGCATAGGCGGCTGGAATATTATCGTTGCAACCAATGCCCCATGCAACAATGCCGCTTTGCTGGTATCGATTGTCGCTGGCAAGTCCAATGGGGCAGGCAAGAGGGGCGCCTCCATCACCTTGACAGGTGTCGACACCTCGCTGTCCGCCCGCGCACATAAAGGAGCGATCCAGGCCGAATTTCGGGCCAAGTCGCGTGCCACGCAGCTGCTGCTGGCAGGTAGTGAAGTCGACGACTGGCAGTGGCACTCGCTTCATGATTACACTAAACTTGCCGGCGGCACCAAAGACATCCTTGCCCCAGCCGGTGGAGAAGCAGGTGGTACGTGCGGCGGCGGAAGCACCCTGGTCAGGCAGACAAACCACATTGATGTGATCATCCAAAGTGAATTCCTGCGTCAGAATGACGAGGGCAAAATCGTTGGCCACATTTCTCACATTGAACTGCGGATGGTTGATGACTCGCTGAACCGCACGCTCCTGGTACGGCAAACGTTCCTTCGTTGTCTGTGCATCCCATTCACCAGCGCGGACCACAAAGGAGCCGGGTGCATGTGGCAGCAGACAATGCACCGCTGTGAGCACCACTTGGGGATGAATCAGTGAGCCGCCACAGAAGTAACTTGAATTATCGGCATGCAACAATGCCACCGTCCAGGGGAACTCCCCGAATCCCGCCTCATTTTGTGTCGCACCCGTCAACTTAAAGTCCAGGCCACCCACATTGCGAATGCCACAGCCACGTGGTTGATTGGGTCTCTGGTCCAATGGAGTTGGATTTAACACCTCTGAGCGTGTGCGATTTCCAGCACAGCAAACATCCACGGATGTGGGACACACAGGATCATCGTCGCCAAAACGTATATCAATCTGGCCAAAGCCATCAAAGGTTTCATCCTCCGTGATGCTGTTCGTCGAGGGATCACACATATAGTAAGGCACACAATTGCAATTTGCCTGCTTGCCACTAACAGAGTTGAAGTTGATCACTGGACTCGAGGGATCGATGGGCACCGGAGTCACCACCTGGCCAAAGCCATTTGTTCCCTGGGGCTGAGTCACTCCAGGCTGAGTCACTCCAGGATTCGTGTTGAATATATCCTGAATATTTCTATCCACATTCGATGTCTGCTGTGGAGCAGCATTGCCAAAAGCCAACAGAGCGGCTAAAATAACCAGTCCCAGTCTATACGACGTTCTTCCCATCTTGATCTGCGAAAATAAATAAAAGATAGTTATAATTTGATACACTCAGAAAAAATATTGTCTTCATTTAAAAATCAACAATTTTTTGTTAACTTAAAAAAATAATTATTTTAATAATTTAATACACTCAGAAAAAATGTGGCCTTCATTTAAAATAAATTTATTTTTACAAAAATTTTGTTTTTAATTAAAGAAACAATCAGCGAAATTTTAGAAAAATTATTTCTGACATTGTAAAAATTTTTTTTTTAATTTTAAGTCTTTTTAGCTAACTTCTTTAAAAAAATTGTCAGAAATTAAATTCTAATAATTTTCTAATTTGTTTTATTTTTTTTATTTTTTAATTTACAGTTCTATAAGAATATTATTAATTTTAAAATATCATTTTCTAATTCGAATAGCATTTTACTCTCGAAGATAAAACCAAGACGAATCTCTATCTTTTTATTTTCAGTGTAATCATATTCCCCCAATAAATGCTAATAACAGTATTTTGTTGATTAGCTGGGGAAAAGTTCTACTGAAAAACCTGTGATTCCCGTTTGACTCGTTTCCAATCACATTGGAATGAATAACATCAGCTTTGAGAGCAAGTTTTGATTGTCCCTGTTAAATTTGTTTATAATTAACAGCGTGTGAATGACATAAATAGACAAGTTATTAATAAGAAATGTCAACAAATGTAGATTAAATGACGTCAAATGTAATTCAAGCTTTTGAACGGATTTCCCCAGCTCTTATAGTGGACAAAAAAACTGTTGCCAATTAAAATACGATCAAACTTTAATAACATTGACTAACCTGACTAAGAGTCTTGTGCAGTTAAGCGATAACCTTGACTTTTGGTCAAAAATCCCAACACTCAAAACTGTTGATTATCGCTTTAATATTAATCTTTCTCTCACGGAAGCCAGACAAAATTTGTAAGCCCGTTTTTCAAGTACCTCGAACGCGGTTAGTCGAGAGTTCTGAATGCGATCGAATTTCAATTACGACTAAATTGAAGAGCTTCGGGCCAATCAGATACATGGCACGAACCGACCGAGCTTTTGAGTGAAAGCTCCCCACTCTCTCTGTTTCTCTCTCTCTCTCTCTCCCTCTCTCTCTCTCTTTGATTAAAGCTAGTGCTTGACTCTGATAACAGAGAGAGACCTGATCTTGAACTTACGATTAGTCGTACTCAAAAGCGTTTCACAATTCCCTCAATTCGGAGGCACAGTCCAGCTTTTAACCAGCTCAATTGGGAAACCTGTTTACTGGGTTTATGGGCCTTTTATGACAATTTCGAATTTCCTAGTCGATCAAGTCGATCATTTTATTAATGCATAATGCATGATTCTGATTCTTTCTTTTCCTGTTTTTATTTTTTTATTACTCATATTTGATTTTGCCAAATTAGAGCGAAATTTTTAAGCACATTGATTTAACTAGAATCATTTCTAAATGTCAAATATTTGGTTTAAAAATTCAGAAATGTTAATTAAATAGTATATTATTATTTATTACAACTTAATAGCGATAATTTTTTATATTTTTTTAAATATTTAATAAACATATTTAAAATAAATATTTTTTAAATTTAATTTAGAATTTTCTCCATATCTTCTGCAATCAAATTTAATATTAAAATATTTTATAGTCGATATTTTGTAATTTTTGTAATAAAATGCGACCATCCTAAAAGACATAATCCGCCGTATCATTAGACTTGAATAAAAATCTTTTAGAATCAATTGGTAATTACCCGTAATAAAATTTTACTTATAAATACAGTGTTAAATTTTTAATTGATTAATTCCATATGTGACGCTAAATAATTGTTAATCAAAGTTTGAAGATTGAGGTTATCTCTGAATAATTTCTATTTTGAGGACCTTGACCTCATTTATTTGAATTGCTCTAATTAAATAATATGTTGAAAAATAAATTTACTTTTGTTAATATAATAAAATTGTTGTTAATATAATAAAATCAAAAAAAGGTTTTAAAATGTTTTTAAGTTTTATATACTTTTTTTTAACAAATACTCTATGCATTTCTCTGAGGTAGAATAATAAATACATACTCATCTTTTTGTCACACACTATGCATTTCTTCCATCGCTTATCCCTGCCAGGACAAAGTCAAGTTATGTTCTTCCAAAGATTACTGGATATACTTGGGCTCAATTTCAATCCTGTGTAACAGACCTAAGCTTAATCCCTGGCCATTTGCATAGATAACAACGGTAAAGCTATGTCCTGACTCAGGCTCACAATAAATATGTTATTTGACACCGTCGGCCAGAATAAGTTGCCTCTGGGCAATTCACCCAAATTTGCGAATCACTCACATATACATACATACGTGTATGTATGCATGTGTATATGTTTGTATGTGCACAAAAGGTATGCAAAATCCAAAACGTTTGATTGCCATTGATTGTGGGAAGCCTTTTGGGCATTTCCTGGCCGCAATCAAGCCACTTTTGCAAATTATTAGCAACAATCATTGATAGTCCTTGTTTGAGTTGGTGTGATAAAACAATTTCAAAAAATATCAAGAAATATTCCTTTAAAATATGCCAAATTAGTAGGAAAATAACTAAATTAGTACTCAAATTATTAAATTTTTTATTTATTTACATTGTTACAAGGATTATTTCGTTATAAATGTATTTCTATCCAAATGTACAGAATAAATGCTATAGTAGCTTATAGTTGACCTAAGTATATTATTGAATGCAATTTAAATGCTGGAAATTTTACTGTAAAACTTGCAAAGTGAAAGAGTGAATTTTTATACCGTGAATAAATAGTTGGTTCAAGAGACTTGTACATTTTCACTTTATAAATTTGTAACCTAAACTAAACGGTCAATAAAAATATTTATTAGCTTTGAGAATTTTATTTTAAGTTTAAAAAATAAGCTTACAATTTAATATCTAAGTCTTAATGTATTTTGAATTTTCAACCTAAAAATAAAAAAAAAAATTGAAAATAAAAATTTAAATAAGGTAAAAACCATGCATACTGATTTAAATATTCAATTAAAATAATTAATATTTATTTCTTCTGCTGTTTTCTAGCTGCTTGCTTACAAGAAAATATATATAATCTCTCAATTATATTATAATATAGAAAATAGTCTGGCTTTTGAAGGCAACATGTGTTGCGATACAGATGTATGTAAATACATACATACAATGTACAGACTCGTGTGTATTAGAATCAATCACATATGCATACGCATTCTATTAATTAAGTTCAACGAACGGTTTTTGCAATTTACATTTCGCCGGTGAATGCCGCTTGTTCAAGTTCATTAACTTTAAAAAAACATTACAACAATATAAGCCTATTCGTAGGTATTTGAACTTGATGAGCTGCTTAGCACCCTACAAAGTAATAATATAAATACCCTACACATTTCAGATCTATGGCAAAGAAATGTTTTATAAACTCTTTTTCAAATAAGTATGTAGGTTACAAAAAAATTTCTGTTAAAATTATATATTGAATAAATTAATAAGCAAATGTAGAGTTAAATAAATACTAATTTATTAATCAGAGTATACTTATTTTATTGTAATTAGAATATGGACTGCTATTTCAGAAAAAACTGTGATACTAACTTATTGAATTCTTGACATACACTAAAAGAATTTTAGTTAATTTGTATATACCATATATCGGGCCCTTGAAATGTTTTACGATAATATATAGTTTCAAGTATATACGTGCATATAATGAAAGAATTACGTAACTATTTATTTACATCTATATATGTACATGTATTTATAAGATACAAGTACTTCGGATTACTCTAAATGTGGAACCGCCCTGGAATCACAGTGCATGTCGAAATTTATTTATGCAATTCGTTGACTTTAAATACTAGGGTGGATTTGTGGTCAAAGTATTTACCATTTACCATTTTGATTACTTCTGGAATTTGTAATATTGCCCGGCAGGTGTATAAAAGCAGCCCGTAGCTAATTTGTGGGTTCAATTGCTATATCGTATGGCAATTCGATCGCACATATTCGCATCAACTGGATTACAACTGGATTTCAAAAGGACACTCAACCAATAACAACATACATTGTGAACTGTTCTCAAGTGATCTGTAAAAGTGAAAGTGATTGTGAATAATATCCTTGTTTAAGGACATTTTATTAAAGAACTTAAACCTATATACAAGTGATTCAAAGTTAAACAAGTGCAATGGCATCCAATAATGTGATGAAAAAAGATAAAAAATTATCAAGATCTCGTCCCGATACCGATGGCGATGATATTGTCATTTCCGGCATGGCTGGAAAGTTTCCAAACTGCAAAAATGTTTCCGAATACGAGTACAATCTATACAACAAGGTGAAATACTTACATTAATAAATAATTACTTAAAAAAATGTGTTAGAGCGCCAAAAAAAAAATAATTATTTATTAAGAATATGTGATTTTCAAAATTATATTGCTTTACAATTTTCGAAATTATCAAAATTGGTCTATTGATTTGACAGAATATTCTTTATATCACTGTGAGAGTGGAAACCCATATTTAAGATAATTAATTGACAATTGTCAAAAAGCAAATTAAAATATTCAGAAAAATTAATTATCTTCATAATATTAAACGCCTTAATTTAATAAAAAAGTCCATTATAAAATTAATCAGAAATTTTTTAAAAATATACTCTACAAAAATGCAATATTTTTAATATGTGGTGATGTTAAATATATTTAGAAAATGTATATATTTTGAAAATCTTATCTCAACAAGTTTTGGAAAAAATGTTATAGAAGGAAAATTGGTGTAATACGTTTATCACAAATGCTAAAAATTTATACTCTGTTAAATTTACTGAAGAAAAACTATAATATAAAGTAATAAAAATAATTTAGAACTAGCTAAATTTATCAGAAACAAATGCACTTTTTAGAGTTTAATTTTAACTTATTTTTATTTAAATGTACAATCTTTATTTCCCTGCAGATTGACATGGTGGATGACGATGAGCGTCGTTGGCGTCACTTTAATCCAGAGATTCCCAAGCGATCTGGTAAAATAAACGGTCTGGAGAAGTTTGATGCCACGTTCTTTGGGGTGCACTTCAAGCAGGCACATACGATGGATCCTCAGACCAGAATATTGATAGAGGCCGCCTATGAAGCAGTTGTAGATGCTGGAATTAATCCGAAAAGTCTGCGTGGTTCCAAGACAGGAGTTTATGTTGGATCCTGCATCTCGGAGTCGGAGAAGACCTGGTTCTATGAGAAGGTTTCTTCGGGCGGCTTTGGCATTACAGGCTGCAGTCGTGCTATGATGGCCAACAGGATCTCCTACTGCTTAGGCTTGGAGGGTCCATCCTTTTTGCTGGACACCGCTTGCTCCAGTTCCATGTATGCCTTGGACAATGCATTCAGTGCGATTCGAAATGGCGAGATCGATGCTGCTATTATTGGTGGCTCGAATCTTTTACTTCATCCGTTTGTGACTCTACAATTTGCTCGGTAAGTGTTTCTTCTTCTTATTTTCGAATCTACAAAAATTCATAAACTTTAATTTTCAAATAAAAAATATTTAATATTACTATGAGTATTTAATTCAATACACCAATTTGTAAAAAATGAATTTTATACACGCTTTTCAATTCGAAAATGATTTCAATATAATTCTATAAATTTAACATTTATTCAAATTAAAAAAAAAAAATTTTGGCAATTGTTTCCCACTCAAGAAAACTGAGATTTATAAAACATGCTTCGTAAAATGAAATATTCAATTTAATATCACAGCAAATTACATTGTTACTAATCTGTAATTTTTTCAAGAACATAACCATTTTTTGAAGCTAAGCAAAAACAGACTATCTTCCAAAACTTAAAGTCGATTTAAAAACACAATTGCCTGTTTATACAAAAAGACGTTAAAGTCATTTTTAGATTTTAAAAAATATTTGAAAACAAACGTTTAATACTGAATATTTTTTAAATTGTAATTTATATCCTATAGATTTTTGAAGTTAAACAAAACAGATCATCTTCCAAAACTTAAAGTTGATTTAAAAAGATAATTGCCTGATTATAAAAGAGATTTCCAAGCCTTTATTTAGTTATTAAAAAACTATTTCAAAACAAACGTTTAAAACTAAATATTTTTTAAATTGTAATCTATATCCTAAATTTTTTTGAAGTTAAAGAAAAATTCAACTTAGAAAAAAGATAATTGTCTGTTTATAAAGAAGATTTAAAAGTCTTTAAAAACTATTTTTAAACGAACGCTTAAAAATTAATATTTTTTAAATAGTAATTTATTTTCGAAAATTGCTTTACTTTAGACTTGGTGTCTTGGCTCCCGATGGTTTCTGTCGTCCCTTCGATAAGGATGCAAGTGGATACACGCGGGCGGAGACAATCAACTGCATGTTTCTCCAGAGGAAGCGCGATGCGAAGCGAGTTTATGCCAGTGTCATTTACTCCAAGACAAACTGTGATGGCTACAAACCCGAAGGAATCACATATCCTTCGGGCAAAGTACAGGAGAAGCTGCTGCAAGAAGTCTACAAGGAAATTGATGTGACACCAAATGATTTGGGTTATCTGGAGGCTCACAGCACTGGAACCGTCGTAGGAGATCCCGAGGAGTGCAAGGCCATTGACAGTGTCCTGTGTAGCCAGAGGGAGGAACCTCTCCTCGTGGGATCCGTCAAATCCAATGTGGGTCACTCGGAAGCCGCCTCCGGCATCTGTTCCTTGGTCAAGGCTTGTCTGGCATTCGAAACCGGTTTGATAGCTCCCAATATTAACATAACCGAAGTGAAACCATCGATTGCGGCTTTAGCCGAGGGCAGATTGATTGTGGTCAGGGATCCGACTCCACTGCCGAAGCCCTATATTGGCGTTAACTCGTTTGGATTTGGAGGTGCCAATGCCCATGCCATTCTAAAGGCCAATCCCAAGCCGAAGACCAACTTCGGTCTGCCCGAGGATGATTTGCCCAGGATAATCACTTGGGCTGGCCGCACCGAGGAGTCGGTTAATGAGATCATCAATGCGATTGAAAAGAAACCGCTGGATGCGGAGTTTATTGGACTGTTGCAGAACATACAGGAGGAGGATGTCACGGGCTTAGTTTTCCGAGGCTACGGCATCTTCACCAACAACGGCGTGGAGAACACAAAGGCGGTGGTCAGAGATGTCCAGCATTACACTGGACTGCAGCGTCCCATTGTCTGGGTGTACAGTGGAATGGGTTCACAGTGGAACGAGATGGGTCTATCACTGATGATAATACCCACATTCCGGCGTGCTGTTGAGGAATGCCACAGGACCTTGTTGCCCATGGGAATTGATCTGATCAACATTATCACATCCGATGATCCTGCCATCTATCAGAATATTCTCAACTCTTTTGTTGGCATTGCTGCCTGTCAAATTGGCTTAACCGATGTGCTGCGTTCTTTGGATTTGGAACCGGAGTATATCATTGGTCATTCCGTTGGAGAATTGGGTTGTGCCTATGCCGATGGCGGTCTGACGGCTCAGCAAATGATCCTGGCTGCCTATTATCGTGGCAAAGTTAGCGTGGATGTGGAGAAGATCAAGGGCTCCATGGCTGCTGTGGGCATTGGCTATAAGACCATTAAGAATATACTGCCGGAGTCTATTGAAGTTGCCTGTCACAATAGCGCCGATTCCTGCACCATTTCCGGACCCATTCGGGATGTTGGACACTTTGTGGCAGATCTGAAAGCCAAGGACATCTTTGCCAAGGAAGTGCCCTGCTCCAATATTGCCTACCATTCCAGATACATTTCCCAAATGGGTCCCGCCCTCTTGGGCTACATGAAGAAGACCATTCCGAATCCCAAGCCGAGGTCATCCAAGTGGCTGAGCACAAGTGTGCCCAAAAATGAGTGGGATCAGCCGGAATGGCAGATGTGCTCGGCGGAGTATCATACCAATAACTTGCTGCACAGTGTACTCTTCGAGGAGACCTTCGCTCAGCTTCCGAAGAATGCCTTGACCATCGAAATCGCTCCTCATGGTTTACTGTTAGCGATTCTCAAGCGTTCCATGCCGGGTGGAATTCACATTCCCTTGACCAACCGTGGAAACAAAAACAATGCGCTCTTCTTTATTCAGGCACTCGGCAAGTAAGTGAATTAAATACTCAGATATTCATACACTTAGAGAAAAAGTCAAGTATTTCGTTATTAAAACCATACATTTAAAAATTAATATCTTACTTGGATAAAAAAACTACTGAAATCAAGGATTTCCACCTTTTTCCAATTACGATTTCTAAATTCCCAAAATCTAAAAAAAAAAAAATAAGTAATATTTTTCATTAGATTCATTTATGAATCTCAGAGACTAGCAAAATTTGAGCAACCAAATTTAATGGCAATTTTTCTTAGTTCTGCAAGAAATTCAAGATAGTTTTAGAAATTTGCTACCTAAATGAATCAAATTAGAAGATTCATTTTAAAGCCACAGTTTTGAAAATTTGCAGACAGCTTATGTGATATTTTGGGAATGTTTGCTAAAAATTTCAACTCAATCGGCTAATATATAGATAGATATAGTGATTAATAATATCGACGCCCTATTTATTTATTTTCTGTAATTATTTATATTAATTATTTTCTATTCTTCATTTTTTTTTTCATCTTAATACACATTTTCTTAAACTCATTAAAATCTTCCTTTAAGGGGAGCCTGGAAAATTCACATTTCATGTTTTTAAAATCTTTCTTTAAGACTTAAAAAACTTGTTCAACCTTTTCTCTCAGTGTACTATATACTTTTGTCATTCTCTCACTTTAGACTCTATCAACATGGAGTAATGGTGCCTGTTGCCAAGTTATATCCGAAAGTCGATTTCCCTGTATCGAGATCCACACCGAATATCAGTTCGCTTATCCGTTGGGATCACAGTGAAGATTGGTTTGTGACCAAATATGAGAACATGAAGACCAAGGCGAGTGGAGAACGTGTCTTCCCCATTAATCTGGCGAGTGACAACGAAGAGTTCATGAGTGGACATATCATAGATGGCAAGATTCTGGTTCCTGCAACCTGTTATCTGCAATATGTATGGGAAACCTTCTCTCTGATGTACCATGGACCCAGCTATATGGATGTGCCAGTCGAATTCGAGGAAGTTCAATTCCTAAGAGCCACAAATATGTCGGTCAGCGGAGAAGTTGAGCTCAATGTGATGATTCACTATGGCACGGGACACTTTGAGGTGGGTTTAATCAGAAAAAAAAATTATTAAAAGAATTATTGATATAGAATTATTTATTTCACACAGATAACTGAAGGTGGCGCCTTGGTGGTGACTGGCAGAATTAGAGAGATTGAGAATCCAATAATACCAGAGTTGTCTGACTTCAACATGGAGTCGGACTTCCCCATGGTGGCCAAGAAAGATTTCTACAAAGAACTGAAACTACGTGGTTATCATTACAATGGAGCCTTCCGAGCGGTGAAGAAAGCACGCTCCGATGGATTGTGGGGACAAGTGGAATGGAACTACAACTGGGTCACATTCATGGATGCAATGCTACAGATACAAATCTTGGGCACTGACTCCCGATCTCTGGTGCTGCCCACAAAGATTCGCAAGTTGCGCATTAATGGTGTTCATCATTTCGATTTAATGACCAAAATGGATCCAGAGAATCGTGTTTTCGATGTCTATGTTGATAGGAAGTTTGATCGCATTATTGCTGGAGGCATTGAGCTAACTGGACTTCATGCCAGTGTTGTGCAAAGGAGACGACCACCTGGTATTCCAGTCCTAGAGCAATACGAATTCATTCCCTATTTGCCAGCTCCCGAAGTATCTCAATCAAATGCCGCTCGACTCTGTGTACAACTTGCACTGGAGAATGTTCCGGCTCTGAAGATACGACTCGTTGAAGTTGATACGGATGGCAGAGATACAGTTCTGGAGAGTTTCATCGATGCCATTGAAGATTTGCCAGTTATTACCGGCGAATATATGTATCTGACCGATCGAAAGATTGAGGAAATTCCCGGCATTCATATCGAAAATGGCAAAATCTCAACTCAAACCAATTATCACTTTGTTATCACTGGCGGCATTTGTGGTGAACACAACGAGGATATTATTCTCAATGCCCAAAAGGTGCTAGTTGATAATGGTTTCCTTCTGATAAGAGAACGTCCTACAACGAACCTCAGCAATTTGAAATTACCCGAACAATTCCATATGATAACCGTGATTCCCATTGACAACAACGAGGAAGTTTTCCTACTTCTCCAGAAGGTCTCCAACAAACTCCAGATACAACCGACTGTAGTTAAGGTATCTGATAATGATACTGCCTTCGAGTGGATTAATCAGGTGCAGACTGCCATTAGTATGAAGAGTCCAGTTGTTGCCTATGCCTACAAGGAGAAACTTAATGGATTGATTGGAATGGTCAATTGCCTGCGAAAGGAACCCGATGGCAATCTTGTAACTTGCTTCTATATCGATGATCAGAATGCACCCGAATTCGATCTCTCAGATCCGTTCTATGCGTCGCAGTATTCTTTGGGATTGGCCTTTAACATCTATCGTCATGTGAGTAACTATCTTAGATTATAAACAAATTATTACAAAATTAGAATTCCAAATCTAGGGAGACAATTAATTAGAAACACAAAACCAGCACACTTTTAAATTTAAAATTAAAGGGAAAAATATATTGGGAAATAATTTTTCGTAATAATTTGCTTAACTTCTAAAAAATAAGAAAAATAATTACGAAATAAGAACCAGGTAAAAAATAATAGAAAATCATTTTTGTAATATTCTGATTCGTTTATAGAACTTTTTTAACTAATAGGAACTAGCTTTAAAAATATGACAAGTTTTTCATTATGATCTTAAAATATAGACTTTTAAAAAACAAAAATTATTAAACAAAAATATCGTTAATAATGTAAAAAAAAATGATAATGCATAATACCATAAGAAACGAATATTTATCAAGAGTTACAAAAATCAAAGCAACTTTTTCCATTTTCTTAAGTTATTAAGATTTTTTTAAATATTTCAGCATTTCTTCTTTAAACTTTCTAAATTTTTGTTTGCTTTTATCCAATCTTATATTGGTTATCTTAAATTTAATTTTTCGTAATTTTTTGCGTATTTTTAATCTTTACAAAAGAATACAGAATTTTCAAGTTAAAAATAATTTTTGATTTCCTTCAATCCTTAGGGTTCTTGGGGCAGTCTACGTCATCTGCAGCTGCCAATTGATGAGGAGGTTAAGTCCCGAACTGGTCACATCTATGGAAACGTGATGCAGCGCGGAGATCTCTCCTCATTGCGTTGGTTCGAAGGACCTCTGTCTCCCGAGACGAGCGAGATCAAAATCGCGTACTCCTCTCTGAACTTCCGAGACGTTATGCTGGCAACGGGTCGCTTGTCTGCCGATATCTATGGCGGTAATCGAATGGATCAGGATTGTGTGCTCGGTTTCGAGTACTCGGGCATCAATTTGACTACAGGAAAACGCATAATGAGCATGGTGGTCAAAGGAGGCGTCGCATCCTATGTGGAGAAGCCCTCGAAACTCCTCTGGGAAATTCCCGATCATTGGTCCCTCGCGGAAGCAGCTACAGTTCCCACTGTCTATATCACTGTCTATTATGCATTCTTTATGAAGGCCGACATTCGCAAGGGAAAGACCATCCTTATACACGCTGGAACTGGAGGCATTGGTCTGGCTGCAATTCGAGTTGCTTTGGCCTACAATCTGGAAGTGTTCACCACCTGCAGCACCCCATTGAAGAAGAAGTACCTGCTGGAAACCTTCCCACAACTGAAAGGTATGCATACAGCTATTATAAGTATCCTTCAAGAGGGAATTTGAATATATATCGGAACGGACTAATCTATATATATAAAACTGTTTGTCCTGACCGACTGACTGATATTAGTAGAGCCGAAACGGTTAGGCCAAGAAGGTTGAAATTTGGGCACAACATAGCTGAGAAAATTTTATCGTGAAAGACGGTTTTTTGCGATATTCGCACTAGAAGGGGGTCATAGTTTCAAAATTAAGAAATCTCAACAAAACCTTTAATTCATTCTCTACAAATATCATATTTTTGTCAGGGGAACGATCAGTCCAAAATCTGTGTATGCTTAAAATACTGTTGTTTTAATATTTAATTTTTCATCAAAACTCACTAATTGTGTATCTGACTACTTTATTATATAGTTGTCATAGAACCGATTGGTTCAGAATCAAATTTGGTTATAGATATCTCAAGTAAACACAACGTTTGTATATTCGATACCATTTTATACATTCCAAAAAAATTTTAATAAAATGACACAGTAAAATTCTGTCGAAAACCGAAGAATTTCGTTTTTTAACATATATTTATTGTCATCTAAAAAAAATGTTTTTTTTTTTTAGAAAGAAGTTACTTAATGATATATTGTGTTAAAACAATTTTAAAATTGTAAAATTAATGGTTTTTTTCTTTCTTCCCAAAATTATAACTATTTTATTATGATCATTTCTAGAATCGAACATTGGCAACTCCCGCGACTGTTCCTTTGAGCAGATGGTGCAGCGGGAAACGGATGGCAAGGGAGTTGACTTTGTGCTGAATTCTTTGTCGGAGGACAAGCTGTTGGCTTCTGTGCGTTGTCTTGGACAAACGGGACACTTCCTGGAGATTGGCAAATTCGATATGGCTAACGATAGCAAGCTGGGATTGGGCGTCTTCCTTAAGGAGCTGACATTCCATGCTGTCTTGGCCGACAGTTTGTTGATGGCACCTGATGATCATATTTGGGTATGTATCTCTAGATGGGAGGTTATCGAATGGTTAATTTAAGGATTTAGACTTGGCAGCAACTCAAAAAAATGATTGACGTGGATATGGCCAGTGGCATCATCAAACCGTTGCCAGTCACCATCTTCCCGGCTCACCAAATCGAGCAGGCCTTCAGGCATCTCATTGGAGGCAAGCACATTGGCAAGGTGATCATCCAAGTGAGGGAAACACCTGAGGATAAGGAAACGCTGCCAGTGCGTGTGCAGAGTCAGATCTACTTTAAGCCACACATGACCTATGTTATTCCTGGAGGATTGGGAGGCTTCGGCATGGAGCTTGCGGATTGGATGGCATTGCGTGGAGCTCGCAAATTGGTTCTCAGTTCCAGTCGTGGACTCTCCAAGGACTATCAGTCCTACAGAATTGCGTATGTATATCTAAACTTGCTAACTAAGGTCTCAAATAATACTATAACTTACGGGATTTGTATGTAAAGGGTAAAAAAAAATAGTTACACAAATATAACCGTCTATCTGCTCGTATAAAAAGCTAGATCTCAGAGATTGTAAGAGCTAGAGCTATGAAATTTTGTATGCACCCTTCAAGATTAATTCTCAGATTATATCCCTGTATTTTGTCCGCATAAAGTATTTAATTTAATCCCGAACTCTCTTTAAAATTTCGTCACGACCGTTAAATCGAACACCTGAAAAAGCTACCTGAATTAACGCAAGAACATTTTGAAAATATTTCAGAAATATGATAGTTTTCAGTTTATTTTAGATATTAATATAGCACTCTTACCTTTGCTTCAAAAATGACTAAAATACTAAAATTAAATTAAATTGAATAATTGTTCCAAATGTTTTTAAGATATTTTGAAGATTTGATGATACAACTCTTCAAAATTGGTATAATTTATAATATTAGAAATAATTATAAAAATTATATAATAGTGTTGGAATGTTAAAAGTGTCTATCTATCAATCTATCAATAATTTTGCCTTCACAGACTCTGGAAGACTTATGGCTGTGAGGTGTTGATCAACACTGCTGACATTTCCACCCTCGAGGGTTGCCGCAATCTGTTGCAAGAGGCCGCCAAACTGGGCCCCGTTGGAGGCATCTTCAATCTGGCCGTTGCACTGCGTGATGGCATCTTTGCCAATCAGACGATGGAACAATATGTGGAGAGTTTCTCCCCCAAAGCGATTGCTACGAAGCACTTGGATTTGTTATCTCGCAGCTTGTGTCCACAGTTGGAGCACTTTGTGGTCTTCTCCAGCGTGTCCTGTGGCCGTGGAAATGCGGGACAGACGAATTATGGCATGGCCAACTCTGTGATGGAACGCATCATTGAGATTCGTCATAGGCAGGGTCTGCCAGCCAAGGCCATTCAATGGGGAGCGGTGGGAGAGGTGGGACTTGTTGCCGACATGGCGGAGGATAAGATTGACATGGAAATTGGCGGAACGCTGCAGCAGAGAATCTCTTCCTGTCTCCAGGAGCTGGACACTTTGCTCCGGGCCAAGGCAGCGATTGTGGCCAGCATGGTTGTGGCCGAGAAGCGTTCAGGTCGCTCCGGAAATGAAAGTATTATCGATACGGTGATGAATATAATGGGTATACGGGATCTGAAGTCGGTATCCCTGAGCACAACATTGTCCGAAATGGGCATGGACTCCCTGATGGCCGTGGAGATCAAGCAAACGCTGGAGCGTGACTTTGAGCTGGTCTTGACGCCACAAGATCTGCGGGCTCTCACATTCCAGAAGCTGCAGGAGTTTGTCGAGGCACGGGAAAAGGATAGCACGGATGCGGTCAAGATGATATTCGCCTCCGAGGGTAAGCTCAAGGGCATGGAGCTGCTGATCTACAATCTGGGCGATGAATCCCACTGCGATCAAGTCATGTACAGCCTGGAAACACGTGTGACTCCCTCCAAGCCGACGGTTCCCTCCAACATCATCATACCCGGCATGGAGGGCACTGCAGGTCAAGCCTGGTACAACATTGGCGCTAACTTGTTGAGCCGAGCGAATGTCCTGCAACTGCATCAGTTTGGCAAACTGGAAACGGTCAGCGAGATTGGACAGCAGACATTGCAGGTAAGTGTCATATGATAATACTTTAAGTCGACCTATATCTTAAACCAAGGTGTGGCGAAAGAAGATCCTTTAAAGCATATATCGCTCATTTACTTCAAGACTGTCATAACTCTAGAAAAAAACGATGCTGAAATATTCATTTTAGAATGGATTTCTAATCTGAATTTCTAAGTTCCTTAATTGCCTATACTTAGCCCCCTTATAGACAGACTTTTTCAACCTTAATTAACCTAAATTTATAATTTTAAATGCGATTTTCCCGAAATTAGGTTTTTTTAAGTTATGACAGTCTTGAAGTAAATGAGCGATATGTTCTTAAACAGCATCAACAGCCGACATAATTTCAACACGTCTGTGACGATCTTGAAATACAGACCTAGAAACTCCAAAATTGTCATTTAGAATAATTTGTTGTACATTTTAAATATTTTCCTCACAATTCGAAAAAAAAATTTATAATTATTTTTTGAGAGGTTCTACCCTTCGACATGTTTTAAGCTTTTTATTAAATTTTATAAATTATTAATATTTTTATTTCCAATTTTGTAGCACGTGAAGGATCTCTTGAAGCCGACAGATCCCTTCTATCTGATTGGCTACTCGTATGGATCCTTTGTGGCTCTGCAGCTGGCTGCATTGCTGGAGAACTTGGGATACCATGGACATGTCATGCTGATTGACGGTGCACCGCATTTCCTGAAAAGATTAACGAATCTGCATCTGGGCGAGAACTTTACCGATAATGATCTCTATGATCTGCTCTTCTCCAGCATTGTCAATCAAATATTCCCAGATGAAACCAAGGAATCGGCAGCTATTATGTTCCACAAGCTCGAAACACTAGAAGAGAAAATGGATCTGTTTATGGAGTATGTGGAAAAACAGAGTCTGTTCGGCAAGGATTATTCTCGTAACCTGGTCGAGGCAATGTTCCGCAGAGTCAAGATGGCTTCACTCTACGATTTGGACAGCGTTAAGGACTTGAAGTGTCCAATAACACTGGTCCGTCCCGCCGAGGTCTCGCTCCAGGACATCGAGGAGGATTATTGCGTTTCCCAGCTGACATCCGGCAAAGTGACGTTCAAGGTCATCGAGGGCAATCACACGACCATGTTGGATAATCCTGTGCTGCCGCAGCTTATCAATGACTTTGATCCTGGTCTATTGGATGACAAGAACTTTGAGGAATATATCCGAGAAACCAAACCGGTTGCGGTTGTCTAATATCTCTATATATTATACTATATCTAACTTTCTTGCAGTTAATCTTATTCTATAATCAATTTGTATGAACTATCATATTTTCATAATAATAAAAAATTACGTTTATTTTAAATCAAACCAAATTAATTTCAATTTCACATGATTCACTTAAAGTATTTAAACCAATCTTAAGTCTAACGTGGCGTCTTCAGTGACTGTTGCACCGTCTGTTGCAGCAACTGCATTTTGTGGTAGCTTGCAACACTGCTAAAAGTGTTCAGCAGCGTCTCAATCTCCTTGCCACTGATCAGTGGCACAAAGTTCCCGGCGCAGGTGCAAAACTCGGCCAAGTTCTCGCGCTTGATTTCATTGCAGCGGGCACAGCGCAGATCCTGCAGGACATAGGACATCACCTTCCGCTGCACAACGTCGATCATGCGCATCTCAATCTCCTCGTTGTCATACGCCACATAGCACTGGGCGCACAGCCAAACAGGTCTGAAAAACAAAATCATTATTTATTATCAAGGAAAATTATGAAAATGAAAAAAGAACAATATATCAAAAATATATGTATTTACAAAATATAATGCAGAATCAGAATGGAGGGCAAATAATGAAAGATTGGCATTCCACAAGAAATCCTTGAAAAAGCGATAAGGGGAATATATGGAAAAAATGGAAAGTTACGGAAAAAAAATTTATTTTCTAATTTCGATGCAGAATCAAAAAAGAGTCAAAATAATAATAAAATTGACAATCCGCAATGAAATCGGTTGATAATTGCTAAAGTTATGGCAGTTCGAAATTTTCGAAAAAGATTCAAGGGGAACTAGTGAGTTATTTTAAATATCTCAAGAAACTAGATAATTTTTATTTTTTGTCGACTGATGATATTAGTGTGATAGTTATAGGATTTAATTTAAACTGGAAGAGTTTTATTCATATAAAAACAGACAGACATGGCTATATAGACTCAGTAGATTAACAGTACGTATTATTATCGAATCATTCTCTAAAAAAAATATATAGAAATTACTTACATGCCATCCTTCATGGCGCGTTGCTTGTCCTTGCAGAGATCGAGATCGCGACAATGATTGCAGGCCTTGCAGATGACCTCGTTGATGATGTACGTATCACAGGGATCTGTCCACTCGGCGAGATCGGAGAACTCGCCAATTCCCACCAGACGCAGCATATTGCGACGCAGTTCGTTGATCTGCTCCGCCAATCCCTTGTCCACACTCAGCACCTTGACAATGGTCCTGATCAGCTGTAATCCTGGAGAGGGTTTTCCCTTGCCGTAGTTCTTGTGCAGCTTGAGCACAAAATCAAAGGCACAGTGTGAGATATCCTTGATGGCCTGCTCCGTGCTCTTGCGCTCCGCCATGGATTGCATAAAGAGACTGAGCAGAGATTCAAATTTCTCGCGACATTCGTTCTCATCCGGCAGCTGTTCGGCAATTGTCCAGTTAAGTTCGAGTGAAAGCTCCTCCTCCTGCTCCTCCTGTTCAGGTTCAGCAAGCTGATCAATCTGCTGCACTTCATCATCATCATCATCATCATTATCTTCGTCCTCCTGCTGATTTCTTGCCTGACTTTGGCTGCCTGTCACAATGGAAGACACCGTCTCATCAATGCCCTTGGGTAACTTGCCTCTAATACCCGAAAAATTAGACTGATCCAGCCAGAGCATAAAGTTCCAGCACTGCTCGAAGCTCAGCTGAATTGAATGGAACATTTCCTTGTTCCGCAGACTCTGCACAATGTAATCCACATAGCCCAAGGCATCGGATACCGATTTCTTGCCGGAACTGAGTATAATTCTATTGAAATCTGCATAGACTATTGTTGCACCCAGTCGCTTAAACTCGGCAATAATTCGCAGAAACATTTTACGCATCAGATTGTTGAGGGATCTTCTTAGAGCGGGATCATATAGTAGCGCATTGCTGGAACGCACCCAGCGATAAAAGTGCACGATTTGAAAATCGGAGAATATGTTTTGATTGATGGAGACCTCACGCAGCCAACCATTGACCATGGAGCGCATTACGCGGAAGGCGGCAGAGCAGAGAGCTGTCTCATCATAGCTGGGCAATGTGGCAGCCGGAACAGTGCCAATCATCTCCTCCAGCGAGGCCTGAGGCATCACATCGAAGGTTATGGCCGAGGAGGCGCCTTCCATTTCCTGTATCTTGTGGGATTGGAGTAGAGCACTCACTGCCAGGCTGTCGAGAGCGAGTTCCACGCACACATCGCCATAGAAGCCAGCACGATTCTGCACCACTGAGATGCTCTCTTCAAATTCCGCTAGCAGACGACTGTCATCCGCCTCACGACCTCCGAGATCGGGACGTGTGCTCGCACTCCACCACAGCACAAAGTTGTGCTTCTGCAGCAGGCGGGCAAAGAAGAGATCCGCTCCAAACAGCACCGTATCCGGCGGCATATTGCCAATGGGCACGTGGAAGTAACGACACTGATCCAACATTAGTTCCAGCACATTCTGCAGATTCAAAAAGTGACGGATCACAGCACGTGCTCCTTGCCGCTGCCAATCCAAGCCGGAAAGCAAACTCGCATCATCTGTGATATGAATCTGAGCCTGGGGAAATTCCAGGAGCACAGGCATCAGATTACTCAATTTCCTTGCCTCGTGCGCCGTCTGCAGACAGAGCAAAGTTGGACCAGGTTGCTCCTGTTTATAACCAGTCAAGGCGCGTTGAATGTGCCTATAAATCTGCTTGACATCCACCTCGATGAGCAGCTCAAAGCTGAAATCCTCTGCTGGTAATTTATCCGCCGTTGGCAGATTCTTCAAAAGAGCTAGACGCTCTGCATTGTACAGCTGCTTCATGTTGGGCATTTGATTGGTGCGCACCGTGTCCAGGGCAAAGATCATGGCCTTCTTCAAGGGCAGCAGAAACAGTGCCCAGATCTCCTTCTTGGCCGTGGGTATATTGTGCTGGTACAGATAGATCTTCCTCAGCCTGGTATTCCCTTGCTGCATTCCCTGCGATAAATTCAGCAATTAATATCAGCAACCGTAATGTGTATTATTTTAAAAATATAAAAATTAAAATTAATGTTCAAAATTGGAAAATGGCTTAGTATCGAAAAAAATCAAATTTTCTAGATGATAAAAATTTAAATGCAGAATCAATTAAGAGGCAAAATCACGATCAAAATGACATTCCGCTTGAAAATCTGTTAATTTTTGATGAAGTAATGATAGATCAAAGTTGTTGAAAAAATGTCAAGGGGAAAATTGGATAATAAATGGCTTAGTATCGAAAAATTATCAAATTTTCTAGATGATAAAAATTTAAATGCAGAATCAATTTAGAGGCCAAATCATGATCAAAATGATATTCCGCTTGAAAATCGCTTTATTTTTGATGAAGTTATGAGAGATCAAAGTTATTGAAAAAATGTCAAGGGGTAAGTATGGAAAATTGGATGATAGATGGCTTATTATCGATAAATTATTAAATTTTCTAGATGATAAAAATTTAAATGCAGAAATAATTAAGGGGCAAAATCATGATCAAAATGACATTCCGTTTGAAAATCGGTTCAGTTTTGACAAAGTTATGGAAATTGGAAATCAAATCAAAAAGGACAGGAACAGGAACAGGATATCTCTTACTACTGGTTTCTCCTACGTTTATACAATTCTTACCTGCAGGTAACGAATGTGGGATTGTGGACGCTGCTCCAACTGCTCAATGTTGAAGGTTTCCAGCTCCCGCGTGGACAACAAGGCCAGTCGACGTGCCTCATCCCGCTGCACGCCGCAGATGCATCCCATGTCCATCAAGGCGCGAAACTCGAGTGTCATCTGCGTCTCGTAGATGCCCTCGATATCGGGAGTTGCCAGATCCGCCAACATGCCCAGACAATTATCCCGGAAGAGCTGCTCCGGCACACTATATCTATAAAGATTGTAAACTGGTCGGGATCGGGGCAAGACTCGGTTGACTTTCCGCCAAAGTTGTCCTTCTTCTGGAGGCGCTGCACTGCGTTGATTCACATAGAAGATTCGTGGCACTGTCAACTTAATGCGATGCAGTTCCTCCCCAATCATCGCCCAGACTGTAAACAGTCCCAGATCATTAACAGGCACCAGCTGAATGATCTGCCAGGGTTGATCCAACAGCGTGCGTTGTGCTCGTCTCAAGAAACCTCCAAGTGTGCCCACGGCTGTGGTTCCTCCTGCTCTCGATGTGCTTGACTCGACTCCCTAAAAATAAAGTATTTAAAATATGTTATTAAATATTTGGATTCTTCAAAAAAATATTTGAAATTTTCAAGGAGTTACCGTTGACTCATTTGGTCCGCGTTGTCGCTTGTTTTGTTGCCTGCATTTCTGTCGCTGCTCCTGCTGCCACGCCCACTTGCGCTTCTGGAAGCGCACCCACTCCACAATTGTCTTGCGGGTCTCTCCAATGGGAGGAGGTGCACCCACAGCTTGACGCCATGTCTTGGGTGTGTCTGCTGTCTCTGTTCCTCCTGCCTCCTCATCTCCCTCCAGCTCAACACGCTTTCGCTTGGTCACAACAGCTCTGCCGGAAGTGGAGGCCCCGTTTTGATCCCTGCCAGCTAGATCCTCCATGTCCAGTTCCAGCTGCTTGTCCTCCGTGGCCAGTGCCGGCTTAGGTCTCGGTCTACTGGTGAACATCTCATTTATGCGTCGCTGCTTCAGCACATCATTCTTCTCCAGCATTTTCTTGTGCAGCCAGTCGGGATGTTGCACCCGTGGCACCGGATTGGGCAATCCCTGCAAGGCAGCCGGAATGGTAATAATCTTTTGTATAGTTCCGCCCAATCTCTCAATGTAATAGTTCCAATCGAGGACATCTCGAATGTCCGCATCTCCCATGGTGTTGTCCTTGAGCCAACGCCTCAGATGATGACGCCGCACACTCGCCTCCGACTGGAAGATGGCCAGGGGAACCGCTCGCTCCGTGACGGGAGCACCTTCCGGCTTCTTGGATATGATATATTTGCAGGCCAAGCCCGCATCCTTGACCATCTGCTCGCCCAGAAACTCGGCCAAACGCTTGGCCGTCGATATGGAGGTGCTCTTCTGTGCGCCATACTCCTCCAGCTTCTTGGACATGGACTTGTTCTCAGCAATCAACTCAAACAATTCCGAATCGGGCAGATTGGAACCACGACTATAGAGCACATCCAGCCAGTAATCCGCCACCTTGGCCACCGAAGCATAGCATTCCTCCAGTGTGCTGCCCGCCAGAAAGGATTCAAAGACGGAGCTCTGGAAATTCTTGATCAATTGCAGTTCACCACGTCGCTTCACCTCGAATCCCTTGAGTTCCGCCAAGGAACCATCGAAATTGAAGACTGCATAGCGTTTCTTCAGCTTCTTGCCCTCCTCCTTGGCGGCGGGTAGAACCATGGCCAAGTAGGGACCATCCACCTCAAAGAATATGGAGTTCTCCTCACGTATTGCATATTCCGGCGGAGATGTACCTGGTTTCAATTCATGATACTGATCATTTGTAAAGTGATCTTTGACCATGGTATTCAGCACCGCATTGGGATAGGATATATTGATCTTCTTCTTCTTCGCATGCGAGGTGTGCACAGTGAACTCCTGTGGAAATGAACCCGGCAATATGCACCAGATGCCATCCGTGTCCAGTTCCAAAGGACGTCCAACCCGCTCGATAATCTCACGGGCTTTCGTAATGATATTGGAGCCGGTGAGACAAACAATGCCCGCCATGGGCATGGAATGCCAACGTGCTCCACGGCGCATCACATAGCCGTAGAAGGAGTTGAGGATGCACTTGTGTGCCAGCTGCAGTGAGTCATACAACACTTCACGTCCCTTGGCCGCCTTAATCTCGGCCGCATCGCCGGAAGACACCGCTGCATTCACCGCCGCCTTGGCGGTCTTCGTCAAACCCTTGTACTCATAGCGACGATCCCGGAAAGCACGCACCGTGTCCACATAGAAGCTGTTCTCCTGCTGACAGATGGTCGAGTTCCTAGTCTCCAGTTTGGTAATCTTGGTCTTCTTGTAGGCCTTGCGACAATAGTCCGAGAGTCGCTTCTTCTCGTAGGCCGCCTGATCCTCCTTGGAGAGCTCGTGAAAGGCACGGGTCGGACCACCCGGAAAGAGCGAGGGGAACTTCTCCGTCTCCAGCTGCTGTTGGATGCGCTGGAATTCGTTCCGGGAAGCGGGCAACATCTCGCCACGCCAGAGCCAATCCATGGAACGCTTGCAACGCACTCCGGGCTTATTAAAGTCACAGGCGGCACAATCCAGTTCATTCACCATGGCCGAGGGTTGCAGGCGATTCGTTAGAATGATATTGGGATACATGGCACCCACATCCAAGTGATAGATGACCGGCTGCTCCAGTCGATTGGGTATATCATGTAATCCCTGCAATCCTTGCAGTATTTCCTGCTTCACCTGCTCCAGATTGTTGACCTGGTCCAGGGGAATGCCCTCCTCCACCTCTATGGCATGACGGAGCACTGCATCCACCTGCTCCATCAGCTGCTGCACCATGCTGGGATCTAAGCGAAAGCGACAGGGTATATCCGCCCTAAATACACCCGATTCCAGGGCCTCCACATGACCACCGACATAGGTCTCGGAATCGAGGACATGTCCCTCCTGGGACAGCTTATTCAGCTCACTCTGCTGCTTGTTGGGATAGACAATGTTGGCATGGTAAGCCTCCACCATCAACAGCGTCTCACACAGTGTTCCCGATCCCTTGCGCAGGATCTCATCCGGTTCCATGGGAATAATCGTATTCAAAGCGAATATAAATGGATGCACATACTTCATATACAGATAGTAAGTGGCCACCGCATCCGAGACGGAGTAACTGGACAGCACCTGAGGCTGCTCCACTGCCATCCTACACATATCCTCCGGATCCAGCTCGACAGGATCATAGCGTAACTTGGCCTTGGCTACGGCTTTTAAGCCCTGAGATCCGACAGGTAAATATGAATCTCGCTTCACCCAGCACAGGCAATCCATGTGTATGGAGGGACGACACAAATAGTTGCCATCCCGCATCTTGGAGTAACCAATCTCCTGCTTCATATCCAGATCATAGACCGCCGCTCGGGTCTCCACAAACGGCCAATCGAAGAAGTCACCATTGTAGGTGACCACAATGTGCGGACGCACTTCCATTATGTGATCAAAGAATTTCTGGAGCAACTGCATCTCATTCTCTTCATTATAAACTATAAAATTGCCCTCGAATTCCGGCTTGGGTGTATACTCAAAGTCATCCACATTGGAGGAGATAATCTCACGATTCGTTATCAAATAACCCTGACCATCAATCATATAGGAGATCATCATAATCTGATCGGTTTGTGCATCGGGGAATTTCAAAGGTAACTTTGTGGTTTCTATATCGAATGCAAGGACTACCGGCTCCGGTCTGTCCAGTATATCCGGACGGGGAGTAATCACGGGCATCTCGGTTCCACTGCGACAACGTATATTATACCAGAGTCCACAGAAGATGCGCAGATCGATGGAGACTCGGACATGGTAGGGTACATCATGTTCCCTGATATCCATTATACAATCCATATAATCCTGTTGCCGTTTCTGTCCAGCATCCTCGGCAGAGGAGGATCCCTTGGCCAGGGAATTGGCCAGCATTTGCATGTAGTAAGTGTTGGACTTTTCCCGCTCCGTATTCCGACGCACTGCAGCCATTAATTCCCTTCGGACCTTTGTCATTGCCGTTTGATTCAGAAATGACAATTTGAGATAATGTTGCTGCAATCCCGACAGATGATTCGCCAAGTCCAAATCCTCCTTGTTCACATGCTCCAGACTGGCCAGCTGTCCGGAGTATTTGCGTCCCAGGAAGCGTGCCACCTCCAGGTGCATATTCTCCTCGGGACGAATCAGCAAATACGGTTTATAGGCCACTGTGCACTTAAATCTTGATCCGTCCATCTGTATGAAGAACATGTCCAAGGCGGCCACCAATCTCCGATCATCATCCAGCACTTCATTCTGTAATATATATCATTAATTAATATTTATTATAAATATTATGATTGTTATTAGGCATATTCCTGAAACATATGTATAAAAAATTGGATAGATGGCTTAGTATTGAAAAAATATCAAATTTTTTAGATAATAAAAATTTAAATGCAGAATTAATTTAGAGTTGAATTAATTTAGCCAAATTATGATCAAAATGACAATCCGCTTGAAAATCGGTTTATTTTTGATGAAGTTATGAGAGATCAAAGTTATTGAAAAAATGTCAAGGGGTAAGTATGGAAAATTGAATAATAGATGGCTTAGTATCGAAAATATATCAAATTTTCTAGATGATAAAAATTTGAATGCAAAATCAATTTAGGGGCCAAATCATGATCAAAATGACATTCCGCTTAGAAATCGGTTTATTTTTGATGAAGTTATGAGAGTTGGAAGTTGGACAACTCTTTGACCTAGCAACTTTACCATAACCGTACCGGTACAAACGGTACAGTTCTCATTCGGTTACGGTTTCAGTTCCGGTACAATTTTAAAATTAAAAATTTAAATAAAATCAAATCTTAATCAGTTTCAGTTTCAGCCATACCCCTACTGTTTTTTCTTACCGAGTGCATGTTTATTAAGTATCCAGTGCGCTCCACGCTGTCTTTAACCCGATCGAAGCCATATTTTGAGTCGATTTTATCGTTCTCACGCGACTGACGGTAGCCCGCCTCATTGAAGAAGTCGTCGCTGCAATAACAATTGATTTTGATTACTATAATTCACCAACAAATTACAATTTTAAACTTACCCCTCGGCACGCGTCTCACTCTGAAATTTGCCAGTGTTTTGTAGCACTTTTGCTTTGCCAGCTTCAGCCATTTTCTGTATTTAAAAGCACTCTTCACTAATTAATTGACATTCTCTAATATTTGTGCAATTAACTATTTATAATGTTTTCAATTTGCAAATTGCACAAAATTCGCGTTGTTTACAGCTAAAAAAGCGCGCGAGAAACTTAACATTTTACTGCCAAGTAATCGGTGAACAGCTGTTTAAACAGCTGTATTATCGATAAGCGCATAAATGCTCATTCTTTCCAACGCAAAAAAGAGAAGCATGATGTTTACAAAATTACATATTTCAAAATCTTTTTCTTAAAATCAATCATAATTATTATCTATTTTTATTATTATCATTATCATTTTATTATTATTTATTATTATTATTCTTATTTATTATCATTATTATTATTTTTAATATTAATATTATTTATTAGCATGCATTTTGATATTATTAATACGTAAAAACACAGTCTGTGTCTTATACAGTCAATATGGCGCTGGACTCCAACCTCCTCGTTCGACGTTCAGGCTGCTACTGATTTAGCGTTGCTCGATGCGCTCGGGCTTGCGTTTGTATTGGTAAATCGAACAGCTGCGAGAGTAACTTAACATTTTACTGTAATGTAACATCGTTTATGTTATAGACTATCGATTAATGTATAGGCATCGATATAGCGATGTGCGCAACCAACGCAAATTGGAGAAACGTGAAGTTGGCTGTGAAGTGTAAATACGCTACAGTTAACGAAATATCATATTTAACGAATTTCATATTTGAAATTGAACTAGAAAAAATTAAAATAGAATAAACAATTGATTATTTAAATAATTGTAAGCTATTTCTAAAGGCGTTTATTATAATTAATGAAATTATTTTAAGCGTTAAACCAGTAATAACCAATTGTTCGCATAAAATGAATGTTTAATTTTAAATGAACATGTCAACAGCTGTGTGCGGCATGTTGAACAGTGAAACGACCACACGCTGTTGCAGTTTTAGCTGAATCTCCACTGAAAATAACTACATTAACGCTGTCAAAATTTTTTCTTTTTGCTACTTGAGTTGGTGGACCTAAATTTGAGCCTACATACTTATTACATAGAGTTTATTTTTTATTATTATGAGCGTAATTCTGTCTGCTTGCATTGCACATACATACATACATACATACACATTTTCTGCTTTACTTCAAATTACACACGCACACAACAAAATTCATTCATAAAATCCGGCTCACCTACACGCGTAGTAAAAATGCAGTCGGCATACACACACATGCATACACGAATTTACATTCCCATGCACATACATACAAGCAGAGCTGCGCGCAAGCGCTCTCTTTAGTTAAAGCGTCTCTCTCACACTCGTCGCTCTCTGCACTGCGGCAAATCTCTTTCGTTGAGTTAGTCCTGCTGCAGCTGCGCCGTGCACTTGTCGCTTGCGCAGTGTACAAATTTAATTGCTTCCCTTTCCCAAGTTGACAATCTTTTTTTGCCGCTGCTGCCAGTCAACCATATTTGTTACACGTGTTCGTTATGCAAGGCTGCCACTGGAACAGTGAACAGTGAAGAGAGAACACTGAAAACTGAACAGGGAACAGCGAACAGGGAGCAGGAGTCGCTCAATCTTATTGCCCTGCCCTCTACACAGCTCATACATACATACATAAAACAAAATATACACACATGCATACATGAGTAATTTATGCGAAAAGCGTTGCCAGAATATAATCACATGCATACACTCAGAGAAAAATGTGAAATTTTACTTCAAAAATAATCATATTGAAAAAATTATGTATATTCAAATTAAATAAATTTAAAATTTACTACAACTACATAAATTTTATACTTTAACTTAACATGTAACATATATTTTATTTTCTTTTAGTTTTTTACTTAACTTTTTATTTTAAATTGTTAATTTTAAAATATAAATTTGTAACATTATTTAACATTTTTGATAATTTCCATTTGTCAACAGTCGTAAAAAAAAGTACTTTATGTATGTTCTTAGTTAAAGAAAAGCGTATTATAATTATTATATATTATATTTTTATTTTAATTTAGCATTAAAAATTCAAATACGTTTGTATTTGTTTTTATTCTTTGTTTTTTTTTCTCTGACTGTATGGATATGTGCCTTTGCCTGTATGTAAACCTGTTTGCAGCCTTTCTGACAGTGCTTCATATGAACAGTGGTCACAATTCGACAATTAATTTGCTGCTGTGTGTCACTGTGCGATGCTTGCTAAAAATGATTGCTACACACACACACAGATACAGCTCACACACAGATACATACATACATATGTAGACAGGCACACATGTAGCGTTCTGACCACGCAGTGTTTTTTTTTATCGTTGTTTTTGTTCTGCTCGCAGCAACACTTTGTTTTTGTCGCTTGGGTTATTCTGATTTTCTTTGCGCTGCGACTGCATATGGATGTGCCTGTGTGTGTGTGTGTGTGTGTCGCTGCTCTTTGCGCAAAAATGCTCTCTCTTGTGGCTCCCACGCGCAGCGCTCTCTTTCGATCTTTTAATGCGTACATTTGACAAAATTTATTTGCATACATTTACATACATACACATATATACGTATGTATGTATGCATAAGTATGTTTAGTATAATTATATACATATTCTATTTTAATTTCATTCTGTTTTGTGTTGCTTTATGTGCAAAAATTACTCTCGCTTTTTTTGTGTATTTCAGCGTTATCAGTTGCCATACACTCTCTTTCAGCTCCACGTTTGCCGCTCCTTCTTCTTGTTCTCCTTCGGATTCGGCTTCAGCTTCTGCCTCGGTCGCCGTTCTCTGCCGCTGCCTTTGGCTTCAGGCACTTGCTCCGCTCGCTCAATTCCCTCACACACTTGAAACGCGTCGGCGTCGGCGTCGGTGACTGCGACAGCGACGCTGCGCTCTGCCTGCTTCAGTTTGTTGTCGACTCTCTTTGCGTTTGGACGCGGTGTCTTGCTCACTTAGCTATTGCCTAACGGTTGTGTGTGTGCTTTGAATATTTGAATACCTTCTTAACTATACGCAAAGCAACAAAAAACACAAATAACAAACGCACATAAATAATTTAATTAGCAAGAAAACACGATCGCGAGTGCGTCGTCGCCGTTCGTTGCCAAGAATCAAAAAATAGCAACATAAAGTAAAAAAACAAAACAACAAATTGCAAAAATCGTTGTGATTGTTGTATGATTGAAATGAGTGCAATTGAAATTGAATGAAATCGGTTTCTGTTTCAAGTGAGTGCAAATATTAAAAGAGCCAAAAATAGCTAACAAAAAAAAAAGGCTAAACCTTTTGGAAGGCAGAAAGATACAAAGATACAAAAAAAAATCTGTCTACAAAAAAAAAAAACAAACCACAAAATCGCTTAAAAGATCGTCTGTGCGTGCGTGTATTTATTTCTGTGAGTGTGTGTGCGTGTCTGTCTGCCTGTGTGTGTGTGGGTCGTTCGATCTCTGCCTGCGTCAACGTCGCGTCTTATAAGCCGCACTAAAGCCTCGAGCCGATCTTCAATCTGCAATCCCCGATTCGGATTCCGATTCCGATCCGTTCTCAGCGTTTCCTTTCGTTCGCTTTGTTTCAGGCACGTACGTAATCTCTCGCTCTCTCTCTCTCTCTCGCTCACTCTCTTTAGCCGGTCATAATCAACCTGCCTGCTGATCCACGCGATATAAACAGAGGGTTACAGATACAGATACAAATAAAGATACAGATACAAACTATAAGCTGCTACCACAAAACTGTCTGAAATTTAAAAAGGGCAGAGAGAGAGTAAAGAAAAAAGAGTGCTAAAGTGTGTGTGACAGAGAAAGGAATAGAGCTCCTGCTTTCTTGCTTTGTTCCCGATCAAGATAATGCGCCTAATTTGAAGTTGTAATTAATTTGGATACCCGTAATAAAAAAGAGCATAACGACGCTTCAAAAGAAAACAAAAAATAAAATACATACTAAAAAAAACCACACAAGAAAACAAAAGGAAAGATACAAAACTTCAACTTTGAGGGGCGTGACACGCCTCTATTTTATTGCCCCACCGGTGAGTGAAGTGTTGAAAACAGTAGTTGAAGTATTTTTATTCAACCTCAAACCCTTTCGATCTAGCCATCAACATGTGTGTGTGTGTGTGTGTGTGTGTGTGCGTGTGTGTGTTGCCTGTTTTCTTGAATGAATCTAGGAAAAAGCAAAACTGGTTTGGGCCAAGTTAGCTACCGCACAGTCTTAACTATCACAGCAATTTGGTTGAGACTAGGATTGTTGGCGATCTTTTAACTTGTTGCCTTTGGAACTTGAAGCATTGATCAACGGACATTGGACATTGAAGATTTGAGGCCCCTAACCAAAGCCTTGAACATGATTGAAATTACTACTGTTACAGTTTCCGGTGTTACCTTTTGATTGCATTTCTTTTCCCCTCTTTTTTCCTTTTACCACTTTTATGGACAACGATTCTCATTTCGTTAATGGGGGAATGTTTTTTGTTGTTCTTTTTTTTTGTGGTTTTTATTGACTTTTTTATTTTATTTTGATATCACTGTGGGATCACCTTTGAAACCGCTACTGTGGGAGATCTTAATGTGGCCAGAATGTGGATCAATGAACGCATAAGACATTTAAAAATCATTCATGATCAGCGTTTAATAGAGATAAATTGTTTGGATCTGTTTTTTTGTGAATTGAATGAACTTAAAGGATAAACCTTAAACATTAACTCAGTGATCAAAGTGACATGATCAAAAGAGCTGCAAGCGTCTATCAATACATATAGTATTAAAAATTTAGCAGAAATTATCTCACGATAAATTTATCTTAGGTATGTTTGGCCAAAATTTCTAGGTCGCACGTCTGACGGTTTGGCCTGTGCAATGCTCAGTAAGTAAGTCAGGACATAGAGTTTTATATTTATAGATAGATTTTAATGAATAAAGAAAATAATATAAAATTATTTATTGGAATAAAAAAACGTATATGCTGAGAATAATATTCTAAGAGAGAAAAATCAAATATATTTAAAGAAAAAATTAATATTTCAATATTTTTGTAGAATTCATTTTCACAATACAGAATTCAAAAATTTATTATATAAAATGAACTGAGATCGCTTTAGTTTTCAGAAGAAATATAATGTTTATTAATATTATTTTGTCACAGTGCTTAAGACACTTGAAAGATTCTAAAAATAAGTACATATACTTACGATCAGTTCACTTACAGTTCACTGAGTTTTCAAGCTGGTTCGTTGCCCCATGCAACGTTTAATGATCTTGGTCCTTGCTGGCAATGGATAACAACCTGCTGCAGACATGCTGAGCTCAAGATCGATACCATAATCACACAGATACAGACAGCAGATAGGAAAGCAGTCAAGAGTAAAAGAGAAAGGAAGAGAGAGAGAGAGAAAGAACCCTCGAGACAGACAGTTAACACATGTGCACAGACGGACACAACTGAAGATCAGTGAAGATCCCTTTCCCTAAAATGAAAAAAAAAATAAAAATATGAAGAAAAGCAACAGCAACATCATCATACCGTTACGTACACACACAGAAATTGCACCCCTATTGTTGCATGCTACTTTGTCGTCGTCGTCTGGGTCTGAAGATGAGTCTGAGGATCGGTCTGAGAATCGCTCACAATATGGACTCATGTCTGGGACAAGGAGTGTGCACCATATCGAAATATCATATTCGTTTACAATCTGTTCCTTCAGCATCTGCTGTTCGTTGGCTGGACCATTTTTTTTCCTCAAACTTGCTTTCCTTTCTTCTGAGAGTGTCTGTGTGTATCTGTGTGTGTGTGTGTGTGTGTATTTGTATCTGTGACGCCTTCAAAACCGAAAATGCTCCATGCACATTACTCGCTCTGTTCTAGGGAACACATATGCTCTGATTTTCAATTCATTTTCGTAGAATGTTGCACTGCCTTTTTGACTCTTCTGCCTTATCTTCTGAAAGATAATAGTGTCTTGTGTTTTTTTTTTTTTGTCTTAGATACCAAATTGTGGCTTTCGTCATGCTTACCAGCATTATGGGCTTCCAATTGGTTATTGTCGAATTTGAAGAGTTGCAAAACTATAGATAGTTCATTAAATCAGAAATGAATGATCTTTGTTATTATTATTATATATTTTAATTTTATTTGTGCACCATTTTTGACTAGGTTTATTTCGGTATTTTTATGAAAAGGGGAGAGTTTATAATATAATTTAGCCAAATAAATCCATATAAATTATCAGAAACATTTTTAGAAATATTTTATGCTCTTCTCTTATATGGATCTATTTTAAATTCTTATAAAAAAGTAGTAAAAGACAGATAAAGGTTTATGAAAAAAAGATAAAAGAGATATACTTAAATATAGACCTCTTATGTTAATTATCTGAATTATATGAGCGTTCATCATTTTTCTATCAAAAAAAATAAAGTTTATGATAATAATTGCCAATTAGTTTATAAAAGGCTAAAAAAATCATTTTTTAATTTTTTTACGCTTTAATAAGATATACATATTTCTATTTTAAGTCCTTTTAAAAATAATGAATAAAAGATAAAGATAAATATTTAAGGCGAAGAAAGGCTTATTAATAAAACAAATATGATCTATGACCTTACAAGATCTGTAATATTTATTTCGATATAAAAAGAACAAAAATACTCTATGGTCTTAAGAAATATATAATCTTTATTATTAGAATATTTGACAATTCAGCATTTCAAACCAAAAGTAAAGAGCTCATAATTAAAGATTTTTGAAACAATGGACATTAATTAAAAAAAGCTTTTATGATTATTTATTTTGACATGGATCTATCTAAAATTCTTATCTGAATGAGACGAAAATAAACATATAAATTCAAGACGATAGATAAAAAGAACAATATGAGCTAATTATTGAAAGCTTTAAAGCATTTGTAATTCCCCTTAATTGACTGATTATGATTGTTACTACTTATGCTAACAGATTGAAGCACTTGATCCACAATCAGATAAGATCATGTTATCAATGTTTTAACCACTTGACCAAGTTGTAAAGTTGTGAATTCTCTGCTCAGATACAACAATAATACAATGATTATTTAATCGTATTTTATTCAGTTACAATTACAAGTGCTTGACCGGAGACCCACGTCAAATCAATCTGAATCAAGTACGAATATTCGTATTCATTATACGTTTGCTTATTATTATTATTATTATTTTTTTTTGTTTTTTTTGGCCACTTTTATGCGTCAATAAATTATTTTCGTGTTAAAAGTGTACTAAGTGTGCTTGCTTTGAATGAGTGTATATATATATATATATAAATGAGTGTATATATAGAAATAAATATATATATGTATTCATGAGTCTATATGAGTTCACACTATATGCACTATTGCGCTGTCAAATCAATTATATGCATATATACGATGTAAATGTTGTTGTATTGAATTGATTGCACCGAAACTTGTTGTTGTTTTTGTGTTTGTTGCTGTGTTTGTTGCTTTTGTTGTTGTGTTTGTTGCTGCTGTTGTCGAGTGCACACTGAGATTTTATTATCCATTTAAATGTTGATTAACTTAAATTCGTTTTTACTGCACTCAATCACACTTGATGTTTCCCTCTGTGTGTGTGTGTGTTTGAGTGTGTATCTATGTGTGTTTGAGTTGGCCAGATCTTTAGTGGAAGTAACGGCCATAAAATCAGCAAATCAAATCAAAATTGATTTCACAAGCGCACACACGAAATTTATGCAGTTAGATCAGCGAAAAAATTCGAATTCTCGCATTTAAAACATACAAACTTAAGAATTCAAATATTACGTATATATATGTGTACAAGATATCTATGTGTGCATATGCAGATCTGAGATAACGTGCGTAGATAACAGTATGTCACACACACACACACACACACAACATTTCAACGTCACAGTATTTGCATAGCGTATCTTATTAGCCACAATCTGAAGAGCTTTAAACAGATTCAGATTCAGAACCCTCTGCTGGCTCAATGCATAACTTAGCTACGCATCCAGCTACATATACACCTATATATATATATATCTTCTATATATACTCAGTTCTCAGCTTAAATGCAGAGCTGAGATTTGTTTCCAACATTTTTCATGTAAACATTATTTAAAGTGCGTAATTTCTTGTTTTTATCTACAAGTTGTATTATTTATAGTATCATCAAAGCGACAGCTACTGAGTTCCATAAATTATATATGTACTACACATCAGTGCATAAAATAGTGCGGGTTTGGGTACTTTTTTCGTTTCTTAGACCCTGTGCTTAAAAATGTTATAGAGTGTCTTAAATTATGAACATCTAGATCTCAGGAACTATAAGAGCTAGAAGCACCAAACTTTGTAGGAATGTAGGTAGGTGTATGCTAAGTTAATAAAATTTTTAAAGAAATTTATCACGCCCCCACTAATTGAAAAAACGAGTTACACGAACAATTTTCAAGCTAGAATGTTTAATTTTTCCACTTTTTAAATATACTGTAGTACGAATCTGTTCTGCAAATTTCAAAACAATCGGATAATAAGCAGCAGCAGTCCGAGGGAACCAAGAACCAATAACCAAGAAGAACCGAGTCCTGAACAAAATAAGTACAGAGTCTCTCGCAGTCGAGCTTGTATGTAGAGTTTTCTACCAGTTCTGCTTCATTTAGATATCTTTTTCTGGTCAAATCGTTACTTCCGTTGATAAATAGGGTACATTTTTGTTTTTTGTTTGGGTTTTTTTTTTGTTATTTTGGGTTTTTTTTATTAGATTTCAATACTGAGCTTTCCTTATCAACTATTTCGGCTTCTATGCAGACTGATAGCAAAACTTACTCTACCGGAAGCTGTTCTTATAATATAAACATATAAAAACATAAAAAAAGAGTTGCTTGAACTACTTATTAAAAATAGATATATGTTTTGTTTTTTTTTCTTTCTTAAAAATGATAAACATCAAAGCAATTTTAAGCAGAGAACTTTAACTTTGGCTTGGGCAAATATTGAAAAAGTCTCTGGCTGAAATGGATCCATTAGAATTATATTTGGGCGCGGGAAAATCAAACCCCTTAGACCTGAGAAACAACAAGTCTTATATGATGGATGCTGTATAAACAAGAGCGTCTTTTATATGCAAACTGAGGCGGCTCCTTTTGTTGTGGCCTTGTCGCCTTTGAGTTGCGGACACTTTGATGTTGTTCTCGATGGTTGTTGTTGTTGCTTTTATTGTTGTTGTCTCGTGGCGCGAGCAACTTTAAAACGCACCGATCGTTGTTGTTACTGTGTACATACTTTAAGTATAGGAAAAAAGAAAAGACGGAGAGTCACACAAGAGTGTCATAATTTGTTGAGTCAACAAGGTATCCCTCTCTCAAATTGGGCATAAAGGTGCTAACAGCGGCCATAGTTGAAGGTGTGAACCAGGTCCATAAAGTACGCTAAGTAATGGGCCAATAATCATGGGCTGCATTGGAAATCGAAGCGCCTCTTAAATGTCACAGAGAACCAATCCCATTAAATGTTTAACATGCCCCTTTGCCACACTTTATCACCAATAACAAATAAAAATTGAAAATTGTATAAAATGTAAGCCAGTACATAATTTATGAATAAATGGAAAAAAATGTATGTCCTTTAAAGTATCAATTAATGAGCTCCCTTTTTTTCTATACAAAGATACATTTTTAATTTTAATTTTTAATCTAAATAATAAAATTTTGAAACAACAATTTTATTTATATTGTTTTGTGTAGATTTTTATTAAATCATATACATTTTTTTAATTTCTAAAATAATAAAATTCTTTAATCTTACATTTTTATAATAAAAATATAATATATTTTCTAAATTAAAATTTAGTTATAACATATTTTTAAATTTATTTTTATTCAGTTTAAATAAATTATTTCGTAACTTCTATTTTTTAATCCTTATGCTTTATACTCATGGTTAATTGTTTGTCTTTTTTTCCTTTTTTCTAGATGATTGCACAATATGGAATTGGCGATTTGTAAGACTGAATTGTCTTCCACCAAATTTATGCTGCCACCTGCGCTGCCAACAGTCGCAGCAATTGCAACAACAACGGCAACGGCAACTGCAACACACTCATTCCTCGATCGGGCAGTTCAAATCAACGAATTGTTCAATTTTAACGCTGGACAACATCTATTCAAAAACAGCTACAATCCCAACAACTCTATTTTAAACAGCAACAACAATAGCAGCAGCAGCAACAACATGCGACTTAAAAAGAATCGCAAAGTTACATTTCTATCCAGTTTAGTTGAGGTAAGTTGTCAAATTATATATAAAAGTTTATAAAAAAAGGAAACAACTTAAAAAAAAAACCGATTTTAGCTGTAGATCACTTGAATATTCATAGAACTGGGTCTACTTTTTTAATAGTTATTTAAACCTTAAAAATATATCAGTTATTCGTAGATCTTAATCTTGATACTCTTGTTGATCAGTTCAATGTGTTTAAGCAAAATGATTTTAGCTGTAGATCACTTAAATATTCATTGAATTGGGTCTACTTTATTAATAGTTTCTTAAAAGTAAATTTTATATCAGTTACTCGTACATTCTCGTAGATCTTTACGTTGATATTCTTGTTGATCAGTTAATAATAAACTTTGGGTACTGATCATTTGAGGATCATATTTAATATTAGTAGTTATTGATCTGCATTATCAATTCTTACCTGGTTAAGCCTATCTTTCAGTTGTCCTCAAGATCATTGCATATACATCTCACAGATATACCTATTTACAACTGTCGATCAGTTGGCTCAGTGGGATCGATCGTGTGTCCATCGTATGCCATGGCAGTTTGACACGCTTCAGTTGATCGGCGACAGTTTGACGCTGATCTTGATGCCATTTTGATATGCACAACACGTTGATCGGTTCTAAATTTGGCTGCCCGAAACAATACGCAATTATTATGTATTATGCTATTGTGTTTTATGCACTTTTAACACCCTGCAGTTCGTTTAAAAAATCGTTGAGGAAGATTGAAAAGAAGAATATGAAACTGATCAGCAATTAAATTGCAGTCGTTGATCGTAAGAATATTGATTATGTGACTAACTATGTATCTTTCTGACTAACAATTATAGGGTATGTTGTAGTCATAAGATCACTTACATAAGATCACTTTTATAGGAAGAATTTTAAACTGATCAGCAATTAAATTCCAATCGATGATCATTGGAATATTAAATTTTGGACTGACGATCCTAGTTTCTTTTTTGTAGGGTATGTTGTAGTTGTGAGATCACTCGCTTGTTTGCTGTATGAATAATAAGCGTGCCATTTAATTTGAGTCTAAATAGAGTCAAACAAAGACCTGTCCGAAATGTGAATGATCTACGCAACTCTCCCGAAAATGGAAGACAATAGCGAGGATATTCAAATATGGCCAATACTCGAATAAGGCGTTTATAAGGCTTCGCCCTACTTCGTCAGCTGATGGATGATCAACTGCTTTTTCCATGTCTCTCTCTCTTTTTTTTCGAGTACTCCTATGTGAAGGAATTTTGGAGTGGAATTGTGGTAAACATATCCGTTGAGTTGACCACTTTCATCCGGTTGCTCGGTCAACAGCCTGACGAGCCTTCAAATTCGAATTCAAGTCAAAGGACACGCACTCGTGTGGAAAATGCAGTCAAGTAATTTAATCTATAGTCTGGCCAGAAGTTGAGTCTTAAATTTCGCTTTTGGGGCTAACCACGTAACAGAAGCTGAACGAGGCCAAATAATGCGCTCAGAGCAGAGCTGAGAATAATGACTAAGACTTTGCTTTGTTAAATTATTCGACATGATGTGCAGCAATAAGCAATTAATAAATTATGCTTATTAAAATATACATCAGTCACTAAATTCTACTTTTCCATACCTTACCCTTGGGACTTTTTCTGAGACTTCAAACTTGCATAACTCTGTCAAAACTCAACCGATTTCCTTGGGGATTGTCAATTTTATCATTGTTTGGCCTCGTTTTTGATTTTGCATCAAAATTTTACTTAGTTAAAAATTTCATATTTTTCGATCACTGTTCATTTTTATCAAACTTTTCCATACCATACCCTTGTCATTTTTTCAAAAATTTCCAAAACCCATAACTTTGTCAAAACTCAACCGATTTCGTTGCGGATTGTCAATTTTATTATTATTTGGCCTCTATTTTGATTCTGCATCAAAATTTTACTTGGGTACAAAATTTTATATTTTCATACCTTACCCTTGTAATTTATTCAAAAACTTCAAACTTGCATAACTTTGTCAAAACTTAACCGATTTCCTTACGGAATGTTATATTATTATATTATATTATGAATATTATAATACTTTTGCTGTTATTTGGAAAAATCTTAGTAAGTTAAAGAAATTTTTATTTTACTTAAGATTCGCTTCAATAAAAGAGATGTTTCTAAATTTCCAGCTCTTTTTAAAAGACTGTCTTCGGAGACGAATCAAATTCCAATTCGAAATTCAAATTGAATTGTCCCGTTTGGCGTCAATTGATTACGATATTTATGAAACATTTCGTTTGACTACTTTGACCTCCATTATCATAAACGACAATAAACGACCAAAACAGCAGCCAGAGATCATCACAGAGAGTAGCCTACATAGATGTTAATGTATCTGTGTAAATGTATCTGTATCTGTGTGTGTGTTTGTATCTGTGTCTGTTTGTGGAAGTCAAATGTACAATTCAATTTATTAGAACGCGCTTAACATGATCAGACCCATGGGACAACTGACTCGACAATTGGGGCAGGCACAGTAGTTTCTCAGTCTCTTTCTCCCTCTCCCTCTCCCTCCCTCTCTATCTCCCTCTTTCTTCTTGTCTCTTTTCCCCGCAGTCTCTTTGGTCAATTGTCGACAATCTATTTCATGTTGTAGTTATTGTTGTGCTCTGATTTTGAGCTCGTTTTTTGAAGGCATAGTTTGGGGGATGCTCTTAATTTACCAAATCAGCTTTTGTTTGTAAATATTACAGTATTTAACATTACTAAGTGTGTTTTATGTAACTGTGGGGGTTGCTTATTTGCTAGGGTTGTACTGATAATACATTATAAATAAATCTTGAACAACGTTGTCAATAAATTAATTAGTATGTCTTATTATTTAAGTTAAATTAACAAATTATGAAAATATAATACAATTTAAACTTTTATTTAGAAGTTATAAAGTAGCTTTTAATTAATAAACTCATATTAAAAATGTAATGAAAATATTTTTTGAATAGGTAAATATAAATGAAATAAATTGCCAAAAATAAAATAAAATTTTTGTAAAAAAAACTTATACTGTAAGTTAAATGATTATACATTTTATATTTTGTATTTAGATTAAAAACGGAATTAAAATTATTTTTATTCAAAATAAAAAAGCATGTATTATAAAATCAGAAATTTTATCAGCTCACAACTATTGTTAGAACTCATTGGTATTTTAATTGAGACACTAGTATTTTAACTTTTATATTTATACTTAATTTATTTTATTTAAAAAAATATATTTTGCTTCTTTAATTTTACAGTCCACTAATAAATATATTAAGGACGAGCCAGTCAATGGATGTAAGGATTTGCCAGTTTGCAGTTTATCGGATATTTCAGATCATGAGGGCTCGTTGGGTAAGTGAACAAAGAATTAAATTTAAATAAGCTAGAAATATAAAAATAAATAAGTAGAATAATTCTACTAAAATTAAATATTGATAGACAAATGTTTCAATTATAGACACTTATTAAATTGGTTCGAGAAGTATCTTATCGAAGGGTGCTTTGACAGCACCCTACACAATGGTATAACTATTAACCCAATTGTTATATGGGGGCTAATGCTGAAGCCATTTCCAGATAAGATTCCAGATTCTAAGAAATGGAAATAATTAAATAGCAATATGTTGTGCGAATGTTTTCGTATATTTTCTTGTACGATTGTACTCCGTTTGGTTCATTTAGCGCTATCTTTGTACATATGTATATGTAAGTATGTATTCGCATTGCGAGAGCGTGTGTATCAAATATAATACACACACAGATACACACACACACAAACACACACTTACACACACAAATGCCATCATCAGTCATGTTCAGACTCTTTGGCTATGCGATTTTGTTGTTGCCATTTTATTATTCACATATGCCTTTTGAACGGCGAAGCGATAAAAAATGAAATACCAAATACAAATTATTTTGCGATAAGATAAGACACAAAACAAGGCACACAAGGCGTATGAAAATTGTGATTGGAGTGTTGGAAAAAAAGACGAGTGAAAGAAAGAAATACTGCCTAACAAATACATTGAATCAATTTGATTTCTTAACATGAAAAAAATATACATATAATTTATCAAACTAAAATTGATTGATTCAAAAATTAAAAAAAAAACTCATTAATAAAAATGTTTGTTACAAAAAAGTAACATTTAATAAGTTTGTGTTTCTATTTTGCTTTAAAAATCGAAAAATATTAAAATTATCTTTGTTAGAAAATACTTTTTATATACTTTTTAAAAAATGTTTCTTACAATTATAACTCTCGACAGTCTCAAGAGAGTAATTCTCTCTTTGAGATTATGCTCATTCACATGCATATGTATTTGCATACATAGTTGGTAAATAATTTTTATAAAAAGTCACGTCGTTTATTTCCGGTGTCCATTTAGAGGCACCTCGCCCCAAAACGCAGGCAAAGTGCCAAGCGAACTTACAGATTCATTCATTCTATGATCTACACATTCAGTCATTTACGCATTCACGCATTCACTCACTCACTCAGTCAGTCAGTCAGTCATTCAGTCAGTCAGTCATTCACTTATTCGCCCCCAAGTCAAGTCATTCATTTGTTGCCTGAACACACACATTTGCATTTCAAATACACGAAATAAATATCTTAAATGTGCACTCAGTGTTCTTCTTCCTTTTCTCTCTTTCTCATTGCCTCCTCCTCCTTCTCTTCTGGTTTGCCGTTGCTGCTGTCAATCAGGCAATACGTCAGTCAGTCACTCACTCTAGCAATACCTTACGTATACGTAATGTGACAAAAAGTCGTTGTCGTTGTCGTCGTCGTTCATTTGGCATGTGTCTTCTACTTTCTATACTTTTGTCCACTTTTATGTGTGGTTGCATGCTGCTTCTATTATACACACACACACACACACACCACTCTTGCATACTTATGTATGCCTATGCATATGTGTACTTATGTCTTAATGTATCTGACAGTTTTATGATAATTTGTATGCATCTTTGCCGTGTGAATGCTGATGAAATTGTTTCGTTTTGTTTTGTTTCGCTTGGGTCACAATGCTGAGAAGTTCTGGCAGCTAACAAAGCACAAACTGCTTACAACAAACAGCTGATAAAGTAACAATTGCATTTAACAAATCCGATTCAGTATTTAATTCAATTTGTTATGAGTCAAGGTAAAAGGTACATTTTGATTATTGAATGTACAACACTAGCCATGGTTATCTGAATTTCTAATTAATTTTTATGATAATGTATCTTACAGATACTTTTGTAACTTACTTGTATCTTTGCATTACTCTTAACAAGTAAATTAACTAGTCATTTGAATCTCTAATTAAACTCTTTGGAAATGTATCTTACAGATACTTTTGTATTTTTACAATGCTGAAGTACAAATAATGTAAGTTAAAGATACAATGGATTGGCTAGAGTGTCCGCCTTTAATGTTGTTTATAAAAACAAATCACAAAATGAGATATTTTTGTCCGCACACGCACACACATATGTATGTATTACCCCAAAAAGTATTTATGCCTTATCGCTGCGTAAAAATCAACAAAAAAACAAAAATAAAAAAAATACAAACAATTTCAATGTCAACGCGACGCAAACGTACGACAAAAAGTCAGTGGCCAACTATTCTATATACACTTTTAGTTCTGTTCAGTCCCCCACTCTCAGTCCCTCTCAGTCCCACTCTCTCTTTCTCTCTCTCTCGCTCTCTCTCTCTTGCTGTGAGTTCCTGAAGTTATCTTTTGCCGCTAGAAGATCGGCCGTAAAAATGGCAACACAAACAAAACAAAAAGTAAAAAAAACATGCAAAACGGCGACAACTGCGCAGATGCTGTAGGGACTTTAATAAAAGGGAACGAAAATAATAATAATAACAATAATAACATAAATAATAATAATAAAAATAATGAAAAAGGGGGAGAACACAAAACACAGCGCAGCACGTAAATTTAGTTTACACATACATAAATACATATATACATACGCAGGGAAAAATGGCCTTTGATTTCATTTAAATAATAGTTTTAATTAAAGTTCTATAATATTTATTTCTAATTAAATTTTTTAATTACAGTGTTTACAGTCTATTTATTTTTAACTATATTCATATTTACTGATATAAGCAATTATATATTTAAAATCTAACATGAAAAAAATTAAAAAACACATGTATATAATTTTAGTACGCTCGTTTTCTCTGAGTGTATTGTATATTCCTTTGTGCGTGTGTGTGTGCGTGAGTTTGTTGTTGTATATCCAGCCTGCCCTTATTTTAATTATGTTTACGAGTATAGGCTTTTGCGCCCCTTTTAATCAGCGCATATTAATCATTAACTTTGAAAATAACAACAATGCCAGCCGCAAGAGCAATGAATAAAGTAAGGCAAATATAAATTTTATTTAATATACGCTATGATTTGCCTGTATGGGTGAGCAGAGCAGCCAGCAGAGCCCGCCGACAGCAGCAGCAGCGGCAGCAGCAGTAGCAGTAGAGACTGCAAGAGCGCCAAAGAGAGCGAGCGAGCGAGAGAGCGCCACTACTTTCATTCATTTTGGGGCTCGCTCAGTTGGCGCTCAGATTCGTTCATTCATGCGCTCGTTCGTTTTGGCTCTCTCGCGAGTCACGACTCTCTCCCAAGCAGCATAAGAAAAGAAATAAAATGAAACACGTTCGTTTTCATTCATACTTACGAGTGCGAGTAGAAAAGTTTCTGGTTTTGTTCTGTGGCGCTCTTTTTTGTTGTTGTTGCTGCTTGATCGCCTCGCGGCGTTGAAATGCAGTTGATGAATGGGGAATAGCAACAACAGCGGCGGCAACAACAGCGGCAACAACAACAGCAGCATTGGGGACTGCGTTTTTTCCTTTCATGCTTTTTTTTGGCTTGCCAACGTGGGGAACTTGAGTTGTTTTTGTTATTTCTTTTTTGATTTGCTGCTTTGTTAAAGTTCTACCTACCTTCCGCTCTCGCCGCTCTCTCTCTCTCTCACGTTGACTCTCCCTCTCTGTCTCTTTGGATGTTGCTTGATGCTTGTTTCCTTCAATTCTGCGTGTGTCCAGCAACAAAGTTCCTGCAAACCGGCTTCGTTTTCTTTTCTTTTCAACTTCGTCTTCAACTTCGGCTCTGGCTTTGACGACGCTGACTGCGACTGCGACGTGGGCGCGTCTCAGTTTTGTGTTTGTATCTTTTTAGTGTATTTATTTTGATTTTAGCTGCGCCTCTGCTCGCTGTCGCTGCCTCTGTCGCTAATGCTGCTGTTGTTGCTCTTTATTTATTCATAATTTGGAGTTGAACTCCCCTCCCCCTTACAGCCTAACGCACATTTGTGGACAGCTGCTGCTGCTGTTCTTGTTGTTGTTGTGTACCCAAACCAGTTGCTGAGGCTGCGCTGCTGCTGCTCTGCTGCTGCGCTGCTGCCTCTCGACACTTGCTGCGTGTGTTTTTCATTTAAGTTTTTGTTTTAATTTAAGTTTTTACCTTTCAAATTTCTTGTTCACAGATTTTTTTTAAGCTGTTGTTGTCTTTTTTCGTGGAACTGCTGCGTTAACAACTATTTGGTTTTGTTGTTTTTGTTGCCTCATTTTTTCGTTTACAATATTTCATTCATTCATATAAATGTATCTATTTACGTGAGTGTGTGTGAAGTTGTCTCGCCTGTTTTATATTTCGTTTGCACGCCACTTTTTTACTCACTTCTTACATACACTTATACACACACACACACACACACACACACACATTTTTACATATGAATAAGTGTGTATGTATGTATTTATGTTTATTTGTGCTTTGGCTTCTCGTCTTATTCTAGCCTATTCATTCATAAATTTCATTCATGTTGCTTTTTTTTTGGTTTTTTTCAACTTATATTTATTGTCCAGCAAAATAAATTTATTGCAATATAATTATGCACGTTTGAATATATTTTTGATTATATAATTGTTTACTTAACTTTAAATGTTTTTACCTCTTAAATCTAATTAAAAGCTGCCAATAAAATTGTATCTGAAAGTTAAATTTAACTAGGGAATGTGATTTTAAAACTAACAATTTATTTTAATTTAAATTACATACAATTTAAAGCTTTTTATGGTTAAATTATCCATTCTTAAATTGTTGATAAATAAGAAACAACAATAAAAATGATTTAGAACATTCTAATAATATTATTGATAGATAAAATAGTAAATTAAATTTTTCAATATTCCATTTCCTATAATTATCAAGTCTTTAATCACAATTACTAAGCACATTTTAGTTAAATATCTTATATGCGATCAGTTTGAATTTCCTGGTTACTTCCTTTCTGGATATAAATAACTATAAGTTTGATAAGCATTGAAATGGGTTAAGCCCGTAAACAAATACGTAAACTATAGAATTGCTGATATCTAATCACGTCAATATTTAATATTCATTCATAAAATGATCGTCGAAATGGGAGCCTTAAAACGTAGAGATAAATTCCTAATTTATTGGCATTTTGTTGATATTGTCAGTCTTTCACATTTTATAGTACATTCATATTCATAATCGTAAAACGGAAATGACTAAATTGATGCATCCCCATAATTTGCTGGGTAACCCGTGAAAAGACCGGGGAATGGCAAATCAGCACGCACGAAGAACCAAAGAACCGAAGAGGCGACAACGAGTCGGTTGATATAAAAAACTGACCCAACACAAAAAAAGAATACCACAAAAGACTCGACTTTTTGACCGAAATCAAAACAGTAGAGAAACAACCCAATGACATCAGTTAAAATAATATAAACTGAGAATTTTCTAAGAATTGAAAACTTGTGTTGTCTTCACACGTGTCAAACTCACCGAACCACCCTCTCCTTCAACTCCTTCGCCACAATCATAGGCGACCTTGACGCATTTTGAACTTACCCATATTGGTAATTCTTATTTCATTTGTGGTACAACAAAAATTTGTTGCTGCCTCTGATAAGCGTCTTATCAGCACTTCAATATTTTAATGCACACGTACTTTAAACAGTTGTAAATCACTTAAGAACTACATAAAAATATAGATATTCGAAATTAGCTCTCCTTTTTAGATCGTTAAAGTAATATATTCTTTTTATTTACAAAAATAAGTATTGTAAATAAACGTAAAAATTGAAAATAATATATTCATTTAAAGATACATTTTTATCTTCATAAATTAATCAGTTATGAACCGTACTTAAATTCAATTTCTTTCCAATAAATAATAAAATTTGTAAAAAGTTAACGTTTTTTTAGGAAATCTTATGGAATAGTGTATTTAATTATACTAGATATTTTTTTATTCAGAATTTATCTTAAAGATACACTTACAATGGAGGTTTTTGTCTTTGCTAAATTACGATAAAATTGTTGCATACTCTTAGGATGACTCTTATAAATACACACTTGAAAAATGTTGCGTACTTTGAAGCTGCTGAACAATATAAATAAATTCAATTTAAAATTTAAATTAAAACACATATTAAATTAAAATCTTTAATGTATAATGTAAGCATAAAACTAATTGGTTCTGTTGAAATTTAAAAAAAAATTGCGCCAATTTTATTACATTGATAAATGCTCTAAAAATAAATTTTCTGAAAATATAGGAATTTTATTATATTTAAAAAATAATAAATACACATAACATGAAATTTTAATGATTAAAGCTGATATTAGTGGTAGTTAAAAATTAATCAAATATTTCTGTATTGTTGTATGCTACTATTAACCTTTGTAATTTTATGAAGAATAATTTAATTATTATTTCCAACTCTGCTTTACAGAACATTTAATTTACATTAAAAGTGCTGCACGCTTCAATAACTATTTGAAATTTGGATCAATAAACTATTTTGATTTATAACTATCAAAATTCGTATTTTCAATTAATAACTTCCTGTTGTTACCAATTTAATTGTTTTCTTTCTTTTTTATTCGATTTTACTTTCAACATTTAAGAGTCGTCCCAGAAAGTAAAGTAAACAGTTGTTAAAAACTGTGGTTTCTTGTCGAATATCCAAGTAAGGTTTATAAGATAATCCCCAGTTGGGAGTACGCTTGGAATACTGTCAATATTATATAAATCCCTTACTCCAATTAGACCCTAAAAGTATTGATATATGTTAAAATGTATATATATAAGTCTGATGGGAGTATTTACCATATAGGGGCACGAGTGATTGAAGTTGGAAACACCTTTGATTATCTTCAACATCATATTTCCCCAAGGATGATTTCTTTGTCGCAAGAGCTTACACCCATCGAGGGTATAGTCCATAAGCCAGGGCTTATACCCATTGGCCTTCTTTAGCACTTGACCCCTGACGAAAATATTGTTTGCAGGCTCTGAAACATAGACAAAGGCAGTCAGAGTTGTCTTGTTTCGACTGACGGCACGAATTCGACATTCCTTATAAACGACCCACGATTTGTTAAAGGATTCGCAGATCAAGTTGGTCCATTTTACTCGGAAAGCCTGCCAAATATTTAAATTTAATTATAAATTTAACAGCTATTCAACAACTCACATTGTTATGCTCGAAATGTATCAGTAAAATAATTAAAAGTCCAAAAGTTAGGCAAAGTTTAACACTCATGTTGCTCAGCTCGATGTTTACTCTTAACTAACCGTGAATTCAAATTATGCTTTTCCAAAACAAAACTATTTTTAATAGTTTTTCAATAGAAACTATTGTCAAGTTCAAGAGCGTCAATTGAAATACCCTACATGTACATTTTAGATATGAATTCATGTGAATCGTGGATTAATTCAGTTTAATCAATTAAATGAGTTACAATTTTAAGTGGAATATAATATTTTTTTAATATAAATTAAATGTGTGACTGTCGATTATTTTGACTCAGATAATATGTTTAATTAATGAATTCTATGACCCTTAAAGTCCACCGATTTTTTGCAGTGCTTGAAAGTATGCAACACATTTTACAAGTGTTTCATTAATCTATCAAAAAACTAAATATCGGTTTTTAAAAGCACTTGAGTGAGGTTTATATAACTTAAGATGTAGTATTATGCTAAATATTGCGTTCTACTAAACGAGTTGGAATTATAAAAATTGTCACTGAAATGGCAATAAAACTTATTGATTGCGCTTAGAAATATGCTATAAATATTTGAAATTTATATGTAGGGGTGTTCCAGAAATACAAAGCAACCGAAAACAAACCCAAACCTATACATTTTGGGTTAAATATAATAGATAATTGTCAATTATTATCGTGGCTTTTACTTATTTTTACGATGCTTACATACAAATATATTTTTATTGAACCCACCTCGTATCATTGCAATATAAAAGTTCTTCGCGCTTCAATAACTATTTAAAATTACGATAAAAAAAAACTGTTTTTATTTATCACTGTATAACTCGTAATTTTAATAAGTGAGTTCCGGTTGAAATTACAGTCTTTTTTTATTTAAATAAAAACAATTCAGTTTCTGCTCAACATTTAAAAGTTTTCCCAGAAACTAAAGTAAACAGTTGTTACAAACTGCGGTTTTCTGTCGAATATCCAAGTTAGATTCATAAGATAATCCCCAGTTGGGATTACGCTTGGAAGGCTGTCAATATTATATAAATCTTTTACTCCATTCAGTCCCTAAAAGTATAGAAATATGTTTAAATTTATATATATAATTTGTCGGAGAGTATGCTTACCATATATGGACATGAGTGATTGATCGTGGAAATTCCTTTGAGAATATTAATCATCAAATTGCCCCAAGGATGATTTCTTTTTCGCATGAACTTACACCCATCGAGGGTATAGTCTACTACCCAGGGCTTATACCCATTGGCTTTCTTCAGCATCTGTCCCCTGACGAAGATATTGTAGGCAGGCTTTAAGACATAAACAAAGGCACTCAGAGTTGTTTTGTTGCGACTGACGGCACGAATTCGACATTCCTTATAGACGACCCACGATTTGTTGAAGGATTCACAGACTAAGTTGGTCCATTTCACTCGAAATGCCTGCCAAGTAGCTGAATTTAGTCTTAAATTCAATAGATATCGATGAACTCACAATGTTATGCTCAAAATGTATCAATAAAATTATTAATAGTCCCAATTTTAGACAAAGTTTAGCACACATGTTGTTCAGCTCGATGAGTACTTTAAACTGACCGTGAATTCAAATAGTATGCTCTTTGAAAATAAAACTATTTTTAATTGCTTTTTAATAGAAACAATTGTCAAGTTTAAGTGCGTCAGCTGAAATACCCTACAAATTCATTTTAGATATAAATTTATGTGAAATTTATTTCACTTATCAGCTAAATAAAACAGCATAAAATACATTTTTATGTAAATGTAAAATAATACTTTTTTTTATAAAAAATTAAATATATTGTTGCCGATTTTTCTGATTCCAAAAAAATGTCAGATAAATGAAATCTCTGACCTCTGGTGAAGTTCTCACCAGATAATTTATATCACACTCTCTTGACTTTCAGTTAAATTTTTTGATGTGCTTAAAAGTATGCAACACATTTTGAAAGCTTTTCATTAATCTATCTACACATTCGGGGGGTGTTCCAGAAATAAAAACCAACCGAAAACGTATAGGATTTTGGTTGGTTGGAGTTCTGTAACACGGATGATTAAATAGAATAAGTAAAATTTTTTTTGAAAAGCATTTGAGTGAGATTTGTATAACTTATGATGTAGTATTATATTATTGTAGTACTATTTAGTTTGAATTATTGCGCTAAGAAATATGCTTCAAATTCATGAAATGTTTGTATAAAGGGGTTCCAGATATACCGAAAACTGAAAACCAACTAAAAACTCTTTGGAAGATTCCTATATACATATATTTTAAATATAATATATTTATGGAACTCACCTCGAATCATTGCAATGTAAAAGTTCTTCTCGCTTCAATAACTGTTTGAAATTACGATAGAATAAACTGTTTTGATTTATCACTGTACAATTCGTAATTTCAATAAGTGAGTTCCTGTTTGAATTACAATTACTTTTTTATTTAAATAAAAAAAAATGAATAACTGCTCAACATTTAAAAGTTTTCCCAAAAAGTAAAGTAAACAGTTGTTACGAACTGCGGTTTCTTGTCAAATATCCAAGTAAGATTCAAAAGATAATCACCAGCTGGCATAACGCTTGGAATGCTATCAATATTATATAAGTCCCTCAAACCATTTAGACCCTAAAAAGATTGAAATATGTTAAAATTTATATTTTCAATTAGTGAGAGAGTGTTTTGACCACATAGGGGCACGAGTGATTAATCGTGGAAAATCCTTTGAGTATATTTAGCATAAGATTTCCCCAAGGATGATTTCTTTTTCTCATGAACTTACACCCATCGAGGGTATAGTCTATTATCCAGGGCTTATACCCATTGGCTTTCTTTAGGACTTGTCCCCTGACGAAGATATTGTAGGCAGGCTCTGAAACATAGACAAAAGCAGTCAGAGTTGTCTTGTTTCGACTGACAGCACGAATTCGACATTCCTTGTAAACGACCCACGATTTGTTGAAGGATTCACAGATCAAGTTTGTCCATTTCACCCGGAAAGTCTGCCAAATAGTTGACATGAATCTTAATTAAGGCAGCAATAAAAATAACTCACATTGATATTGTGGAAATGTATCAATAAAATGATTAACAGACCCAATTTGAGACTGACTCTAACAGACATGTCGCTTAGTTCGATGAATACTGAAACTGATCGTGAATTTGAGTATTATTAGCTGCTAGAATTCGACGTTTTTTAATGACTTTTTTATCTGGAGCGATTATCAAGTTTAACTGCGCCAATTGAAATACCCTACTTGCTTCTAAAAATATACCAATTTATGTCAATCGTGAGTTGACAAAATTTTAAGTTCAAATAATTGAACAAAATAGCATAAATTACACATAAGATGATTTTTTTTACTGCAATACACATACCGAAAATTTTAGTAATTGAATTTCTTCTCTAAATTTTAATTCAATTAATCAGAGACTAACAGCGTAACCGGTATCGGAACCGTTAACCGAAACTAACCGTTTCATTTTTATAATAAATTAATAAAAAATAATATATTTTTTTTCAAGAGGCGAATACCGAAACGCCTTTGGTAAAGTTTCTACGTCAAGGGTTGACAAACTTCTAACTGTCATATCTTGATAAAAAATGAAAGGATTTTCAAACGGAATGTCATTATGATCATAATTTGGCCTCTTAAATGATTCTGCATTTAAATTTTTTTCATTTAGAAAATTTGATATATTTTCGATACTAAGCCATCTATTATTCAATTTTCCATACTTACCCCTTGACATTTTTTCGCTAACTTTGATCTCTCATAACTTCATCAAAAATTAACCGATTTGCAAACGGAATGTCATTTTGATCATAATTTGGCCTCTTAATTGATTCTGCATTTAAATTTTTTTCATCTAGAAAATTTGATAATTTTTCGATACTAAGTCATCTATCTTCAAATTTTCCATACATACCCCTTGACATTTTTTCAAAAACTTTGATCTCTCATAACTTCATCAAAAACTAACCGATTTTCAAACGGAATATCATTTTGATCATAATTTGGCCTTTTAATTGATTCTGCATTTCAATTTTGTTCATTTAGAAAATTTAATTATTTTTGCCCAAGAGTCGATTTCGATGCTAAGATGAAATTTTGAAAATTGAATATTTTTAATCTCCAGTTTTCACTTTAAATCAACTCCGTATATCATAATTAGTATAAAACAACACTTTAAACTTGATTCTGAAAATCAAGAAAGAAAACTCATTTCACAATTAATTTATTTTTTGCTTCACTTAAAAGTATGCAACACATTTTAAAAGTGTCTCATTTGTAAATGTGGAAACACCTAATATAAAGTTGAAGGTTTTGAATTTGGTTTAATTCAATGCGGACAATCCAATCAGACATATTACTAATTAATTAGCGTTATTAACATATTTGTATAAGGTTGTCATAATTATAATAATTAAATCCAAGTCGCATTTAATGCCCATTTTAAGCTAAATTCAATTAATCATAAATGCCAAATTTGGCAACCAATTAAATGATATTTAAAAAGGCAAAAGCGAAATGCTATTAAAATTGCCTCGAAATGCCGCCACTGAAATGAGAAATATAAATCAATTAGTTGGTGCAACAAAAGGCAACGTGTCCACATCCATAAATCCAGTAAAAAATACTTGGATGTGCCAACAACAAATTGCAACAATTGAAACCAGTTCTTGGGACTGCCATCAATTGGCCAAATGATTATCTGCCGGGCATAGACAACGGCCAACTTGCAACTGCAACTTGCAAACTTGCAACTGGCAGCTTGACCAATTGATAATGCAATGGCCAACTGTCAATTGACAAACATAAATCGATGAAATATGAAATCCCAAAACGTATCTGGAGCATGTGTACACTCAAAGAAATGACAGTCTAAAATCAATCTAAGTAAATCGATAATTACCTAAAATTTAGAAACAATTTATTAAAAATTTGACGGTTTTATAAATCTGTTTGAAAATATTTATTAAAAACTTAGCAACGTGTTGTAAAAATTGAGAAAGAGTTTTCTAAAATAATAAACAAAATTAGAAAATTTTTTTAAATTTAAAAAAAAAATATAGTCTTAAATTGAATTTAAATTATGTGGTCTAAATATGAAGTGAACTCTTCTTATACTAAGTTTGAATTTTTTCTATACCCAGAGAACGTTTTTTCATAAATTTATAATTAAGTTTGTTACATTAAGATACGTTTTTCTTAATTCTTAAGCAATAATAATTATAAGAACTTTAAAAAAATATTTTATGCGCTTTTTTTAAAAAGTTCTTAAAATTATTTAAAAAAATCTAGTATATATTTTTATATAAATTAATATAATTAAATCATAAGTTAAGTTTTGCTATTATTAAAATTCATTATATTTCATAATTTTACTATATACATAAAATATTTCTGAGTGTAGACCCAAGTATCTGAGTATCTAAGTATCTGAATATTGTAGTTTGCTTGCTGCATGTGGCATTAAGAAATATGGCACACCTGCAACACACTCTTGATATGATTGGGCATCGACTGCACAATTTTCCAGTTGCCTGAACGAGGGAAAAGAGGGAAGAGACTTGATAGTTGATAGTTTATAGTTTTCCAGGAGTTCGTTGATCAATTGAAGCGTGTCCACCTGGGCTCAATGAGTATGAGTATGAGTATGAGTACGAGTATGAGTATGAATCGAAAGCCTTTTGGGCCAATTTAACGCTGTTGCCCACCCCTCTGGCCCTAAACATTTGCTCATTTCGCTTTAAGCCCAATTGATAATTTAACGCTTCAATTGGCCCTAAAACGTACAAATTAACAACATACGAAATACAAAATACTTTGGACCAATGCGCAGCCATCGTATCGTCTGCTTTTGACCTTTTTTCCATTAATTTTTTTTGTGCCTTGTCATAATTTGTAGCCAATTTTTTTATACAACAAACAAAGAGAGAGAAAAGCAGTTAAGATAAAGAGGTTTTTTTTTGGCTTTTAATTGTCATTTGAATTAAGAGTCATTTCGTCGCGGCACTTTCTTGCATTCGTTACAATCGAGTAAATGTGACTTCAACTATGAGTTTGTTAGATTCCCATTAAGATGAAAAAGTGTCAAAAGATGAGTCCTAACTAACTAAAGATAGATCTAAATAACTTAGGAGTATACTTAGTTAAAAGTCTTTTACGCAAAAATCTTTTAAAGTTTGTTAATTGATAAGTTAATTAATAATTATCATCTCTAGCCCTAATTCCATTACAAATAAAATTAAGTTTAAAATGTTTTTTGCTAAAACTTTATTTAATTATGATCATAATTTGGCCTCTGAATTGATTCTGCATTTAAATTTTTATCATCTAAAAAATTTGATATATTTTCGATACTAAGCCATCTATCATCCAATTTTCCATACTTACCCCTTGACATTTTTTCAAAAACTTTGATCTCTCAAAACTTTGTCAAAAATTAACCGATTTTCAAACGGAATGTCATTTTGATCATAATTTAGCCTCTAAATTGATTCTGCATTTAAATTTTCATCATCTAGAAAATTTGATAATTTTTCGATACGAAGCCATCTATCGTCCAATTTTCCATACTTACCCCTTGACATTTTTTCAAAAACTTTGATCTCTCAAAACTTTGTCAAAAATAAACGGATTTTCAAGCGGAATGTCATTTTGATCATGATTTGGCCTCTAAATTGATTCTGCATTTAAATTTTTATCATTTAGAAAATTTGATATTTTTTCGATTTTTTCAAATTTTCTATACCTTCCCCTTGACATTTTTTCAAAAACTTTGATCTCTCAAAACTTTGTCAAAAACTAACCGATTTTCAAACGGAATGTCATTTTGATCATAATTTAGCCTCTAAATTGATTCTGCATTTAAATTTTCATCATCTAGAAAATTTGATAATTTTTCGATACGAAGCCATCTATCGTCCAATTTTCCATACTTACCCCTTGACATTTTTTCCATAACTTTGATCTCTCATAACTTCATCAAAACTTAACCGATTTTCAAGCAGAATATCATTTTGAGCATGGTTTGGCTTCTAAATTCATTCTGTATTCAAATTGAATCAATTTTGCTATAAATAAATATTTTTATTATTCCATATACATACACACTAGATCAGTACCTAATACTGATAGATTGACTATTTGTATCGTTTTGCTATCGACACATTGATTGCCAATCAAAAAGATTAATTAAATTTGAAAATGGATTCTCATAGTTGATTTAACTCATTATCGATATAGGCTATGGCATCAGTAGTCAGATTAATCGTTGCCTAATTGAAGATTGAAAATGTGGCAATTTGGAATAAATTGTTTTTTCCACCTGACATTCACTTAACGTGTGTGAGTATGAGTATGAGTATGAGTACTTGTACGAGTACTCGTACTCATTACAGCTAATTGTTGACTTTGTTGGCTGGCGCTTTTGTGTCTATGCCAGGGAAAATAGAGTCGATTTTCTGCTCTATGCTCTAAACAAAAACAATCGATAAATTTTCATGGCAAGATTGCAAGTGGCTGCTGTTCCGGGTGGATCTGTGGATGCTAGTGGATGTTAGTGGATGTTGTTGTATGTGGTGAATGCTGTGGTGCTGTTGGAGCGCCATCGTCTCAGTGGGTTGCCAGTGGTTCGCCTTTGATGCTTGGCGCAATTTATCAACGCATTTTATTGAGTGTTTTTGTTGTTCGCCTGCATTTTTAATTGTTGCCGCCTGATGCTGACCATAACACCAAACGATTCTGAATCGGCAAATGAATTGGAAAATGAATCGGAATCTGAATTCGAATTCGAAGACTCACTTGTGACTGAGCATAAATTTGTATACATTCCGAATGCGAGTACGAGTGTGAATACAAGTACACACGAAGAAAAAACGACTACTAAAAATAGATACAAACATATTATGATTTTACTACTTACAATTAAATAGAAGACTCTGATGAATTTAATAAAAAATTTTTAAATGTAAAATTAAATATTAAACCAAAGGAAACAAATATTAAATAAAATTTTAAAAGTAAAATTAAAATGTAAATAAAAATATTTAAATGTAAAACTAAATATTAAACCAAAGGAATCAATTATAAAATTAAAATAATAATTTAAAAATTAAAAAATTTAAGAATTTTTCAAGTAGATTTCTTATTTAATTTTGTAATTTTAATTAGTTCTAACTTATATATGTTTAATTTTAGAATTTTAGATTTAATGTAGAATCTATTTAAATTAACTATATTTATGTATAATTCCCTATTTCGTTATTCAACCCTAAACAAAGAGCAAAATAGTTAAAGCAAAGTATAGATATTAAGAATTTAGAAAACTTTTCTCTAGGTGTACGAATTTTAGTATATCGGAAGTTAATTTATGCTATCCATGTGTATATACTTGGGTATCATTTACTTTTGTTTATTTGAGTCAAAAGATTTGTGGCTGTGTGCATAAATTAGTTTGTCAGGCGTCTTGTTCAAAACATTTTATTTAGTTTTGTTTTTTTTTTGTAGGTTTAGGTTTGGGTACTCGTGCGGGCACTCATACTCGTAGTTGATAGTTGATTCCCCCTATTCGTTTAGCTTCTTTTGGGCTTGTTTAGGTAGCAAGAGGCACAGAGACTTGCCACCGGAAAGGTGGTGCAACAAATGCATCGCTTGTTGCAAGTTGTGAATCTTTGTGGCAACAAACACTTCAGCACGCAAGCTGCAAAATCTCAACTCAACTAGGAGCAGGTGAAACTTGGCATCGCCAACCTGGACAGACCACTTTTCTGACTGCTGACTGCCAAACTGGTCTCAGTCTCAATCTTAGACCGAGTCTTCAGTCTTCTCTCTCTATTAAAAATAGTCTAATGATCAATGTACCGCTTCTAGCCCCCCCTTACTATCCCTCTAACCACCCCCTTGGGGCGTATGCAAATGCTGGGCGAGGGGAGAGCAAGTTGTTAAGGAATTGAATGCAGTGCAAAGTCAGCTCATTTCAGCTCGACTATGAGTGACCCTGTACTTCAGCTGAAATTAAAGGAATTTGCGGTAGAAATCAATTATTATATTTAGCATTGCTTTTGTGTTTATCATTTAATTGTTATGATACTTTTCGGTCATAATGTATAATTGTGGCTATTTTATTCGCATTTGTCTTAACAATATTATCCTGATTACATACTTGTAAAATACATGCTTAAATCAAGAATTTTTAACGTGATTTTTAAGTGATTTTGTATTTTTCTGTGTGCATACCGATTTTAGTGCATCTAGCTCTTATAATCTTTGAGATCGTAGAAAATTCAAGATACTAAATACCAAGATTGGTGTGTCTAGCTCTTATATTTTATGATATCTAGGTGTTTGTTCTGACAAATTTATACTTTATAGTTTTTGCCATATTGACAAACCTATAAGACCCTTTGTACTTTGTAGGCACAGGTTCTAGAAGCAGACGCACTCGCACTATTCAAGTGCAGCTTCCAGTTTAAGATCTGGCTAGGGCAAAAACGCCAGGTGTTATGCTCTTCTTCTTCAACTCGTAGATGCTCCACATTGCACACGCCACTTGATAGTCCAGTTGTTGTTGTTGTAACTCCTTTTATTATTATTATTGCTGCTGTGGCAGTTGCAGTTGCAGTTGCATTTGCTGCCCCGGCGTGGGCTTATTACGGAACTCAAATTGCATCTTCATTTGAAAGAATAAAACGAAGAAGAAGAAGATCACAGCTGCCCACTGTCAATTTGTTATGAGGAAATTAAACTGATTTCATTTGTTGCCTTCTATATATTCGTATGTGGGCTTCAGGCGCCACTCCACTGAAATCTTATTTAAAATACAATTAATAATGTCTTTGACTTGAACTTTAAATTTGTCTGTTTTTTTTAGTTTTATCTGTTTGCTGCCGTTCGGCGGTTTTCAAAATGTTTTCCGTCACACTTTTTAAGGCAGCCTCCATTCTCAAAAATGTCTTCATCTTAATTGTTATCAACTAATGGCCATAGATTTGTCAAACAAACCAAACGGCATCCAAAACGTCGTTCAACCCATAAAGCAAAACAAAACTGTTTTATTGCCAAAGATACATTTCATTTTTGTATCTTTAATTTATACAATGCCGTTTCCAAATGACTGTTAAATGCCGCCACTGAGATTATAATGGCTAATCGTTTTTATTAACTTTAACTTTGTTTTAAGTGTGTGAAAGCTATTAAATAACAGACAGATCAATGGTAGACGAAATAGTGAGAATTTCAGTAGATGCTCTGCTTTTAAATTTAATTAAAGAATAAATCTGTAAATATGTTGTGTCAAAATTTCACTGTCCTAGCTCTAACCGCTTGGGCTCTCAGTATAAAATATTTTATAATATATTACAATTATTATAATGATAATTTTAACTATAATTTTAATTATTTAATTAAAAAATTACTCTATTAATTATTGTTCTGTGTATTAAAATTATTAAGATTGTAGTGAGATTTCCCTATAAAAATTATAATTTTTCAAAATTTCAATTCTGTTTTTATTGCCAAATATTCAGTCAATCAATTTATCAATCCATCAGACAGTATTAACAAATTTCTATAAATATCAATAATTTTCACTTCCTGCTGGCAAATCATTAAACAAATTTATGAAAGAGTTGTAGACAGACTTTATAGACTTGTAAATGGAAATATGTTTGTAAACATCATCTTGTAAAATGTCAAGCACTAATCCACTTCAATTGTAATTATATGCGAATCTCAATCAAACAAATGTATCTTAAATTGTTGTAGATAAAACGCGATTGCCACTTGTAGCTCCAATTTGGCATCTCTTGTTGGGGACCCCAATGAATAATTATGGCTAATTGATGTTGATAAAAATGAATTTATGAATGTGTGATGTGTTGTGTTGTGTGTTGTTGTTGTGTTGTGAGTGTGGTCTCTGTGTATTCTATCAATTAAATTGGCCTCCCGGCCAATGGGTATGAATGAATAAACAAGTCGTTTTGTAACTTGATTGGCAAAAACTCGACTCTGAGCAGCCGGAAGTAACGTTAGAGTTATCTATCTGTCTATCTGTGTATCTATCTGCTTAGTAAACAGTTAGATAGAGGCCAAAGATGCGTCAGAGAATCACACAAAAAAAAAAGATACTTACTCGTAGATAGTGAGAGGAAAGAAGGGAATTTGCTTAATATTCATTCATAATTTGCGCTGTGGCTTTGGATATACGTATGTAAATGCGAGGGTAGGTTGTTAAGTTATGGAAAAGAAGAGAATTCCAAAATTTTTCAATATAAGCTTCTTTTAGAATTGCTATTTTATAATTTGGTTTAATTTCAACTAAGCTAAATTTGTAAATCAACTTTTTACACAGTGAGCACCAAAATATCTTTCAGCTAGTTTATTGAGTTCATAACTAGACATTGAAATTATGGATTTTAAAGTAATTTACTTTATCTGGCGGTCCTTAAACTAATTTATTCTTTCCAAATAATAAAATTGGTTAATGTACTCAACATTTTTTTCTTAGACAAACTCTTTAACTCTCTTTTCGCTGAATAATTTTTTTAAGAATTTGGAAATAGATAGATAGTTATACCGACCAAAATAGTCAAGAGGTTTACTACAAAATCAAACAGTGTGGCCGTACTTTATTAAATTTAACAAGTGTTTAGTGTCTGGAGTACACTAATTAAGTAAATTGATTAAAATTTAATTAACAAACTAAAATTGTGTCACAGCGACTTATCAGTCCAACCTCGTGCGTATGTAACTTTGTATCTATGAAGTACAACAGTTCACAAACAAAAGATATACGACGTATCTACATATAGTCAGATAGATATGTATACATATATGAATGTATGTATGTATGCATACATGAAGCATATTTAATTTGAGGCAAACTAGCAATGATTAGGAACATCCGGTTTACTAACCGAAAAACCAACCGATCAACCAAACGAACAACGAAACGAACAACGAACGAACAACGAACCGACGAAGCAGCATCCATTGAAGCAGTCATTGAACAGTAGCAACAACGACGACACTCGAGAGTTGAGTTGAGTTGAGTTGATTCGTTTTGGTTCTTAAGTCTACGACGACATGAACATCATTATTATCAACATTATTCACCAACATCATCATCATCATCATCATCATCATTATGATCATCTGTGAGTGGGGTGCCAGTTGAAGCGCCAGGCATTTGCTGCTTTTCAAGCTTGGACATAAAGCAGAGATAATAATGTTGTCGCTGTTGTTGTTGCTGTTGTTGTTGTTGTTGTTCGGTGTGTGGATGCTGTGAAGTTTCTGTTTGGAGTTGGAATTGTGTGTAATTTGTTTGCCGGCTACTGCTCTGGCTACTGTATTTTAGCTGCCTCTTTTCCCTAGCTCTTTCCCTGCCTCTTTTTCTGGTTCCTGCCCCTTCAACTGGACAGTTCGCTGTGGCATCTCCACACGATCGAGTCGACGTTGTTGTTGTTGTTGTTGTCGTCGCTGTTGTTGCCATTCGTTCGTTGTTCGTTGTTTGTTGTTCGTTGTTTGCTGTAGCCGCGATTTGATGCGATCAGCATCCCAGCGAGTTTATCTTGCGCTTTAAAATGCGGACTCTTCCTTCAGCTTAACTGCTTCATTCTGCATGGCAGTTATGCCTCTCTTTCTCTCATTATATGACCATCTTCTCTCTCTCTCTCTCTCTGTGCCTTGAGATTTGTTTAAGGTTCAAGTAGATACGTCAACAGCTGACACAGCTTAAAGTTGTTTGAAAAGTACTAACCTTATTTATTTATTTAACGTCAAATATTATTTATCATTCAAAATATATTTATTTTAAAGTACAAATTATATTTAAAAAAATATATACAAATATATATATATTTAACAAATGTAGCATTTTATTTTAAAACTATTTAGCTAATAACATGTTGAAAGACTTTGCAGTGTCACTTTTTTTGATATTTTTCGATCTATTTATTTAAAATAAATTTGTTTGCTTGCATAAATAAAATAAATAAATAATAGTAATTATATAAAATACAATCGAAACAAAATTCAAAAATTTTGTGAGTTAGAATTAAAAAATATTTATAGTAATTGTATTACACTGCAATGCTTAAATTATTTTCTGAAGTTCGTAACTGTTTAATAGGTGATTGACCGCATTTGATAATTGTAATCAATTCACTTCCTATTGGCATAAATAAATAAATGTATAAAATAATTGTGAGACTTGTGAAAAATATTAAAGCGCGTTTCCCAAACCAATTAAAAGCCAATCAAGAACTGGCCTTAATGCTGGGCCAATTCGCCCACAGTTGGCCATATACATATATGCAAATGACTCGATAATTAATAACTCTGATAAGTGCGAACAAAAAAAAGAAGAAAAAAATAGATGGCAAACAATCGAGAAAGAACTCGTTTGCTGCGGAAACATATCCTGTGTCTATTAACTGTTTTACACATGCCTTGGCCAACTTCCGCAACTGTGACTTGAGGCCTAAAGAAAAGCCTAGCGATTTTCCAGTTCCAGTTTTCTTGGTGATACTTTAGTTTTTTTTACTATGTTTTTTTTTTGCTGATCTTGGCTGCTTCCTTTAGTTACACTGCGGATGCTTAAATGGGTTGACTTCAGTTGGCCACTTGTTGCTGTTGTTGCTGTTGTTGCTGTTGTTGCTGTTGTTGCTGTTGCTGTGAGTTTTTCTCGTTGCTGATTTGAATGCCAGATATGTTAGATATCCTGAGCAACAGCTTTCGCATTTCATTTGGCTCAGCACCCCACAACATTATTCACTTGGCTTTAACCTGGCTCAATATCTGGCTAAATGATCAGCTATGGAAAAAAGAAAAAGTTGCATGCGTTTCGTGAGCTTGTCTATTTTTTTTTTCAGCTCTTTTTTTAGCTCAATTTTTTTTTTTGCAGTATTGCTGTTGTGTATTTTTTCTCACATTGACCGGATGAGCAGCTGCTGGGGATCAGGTGAGGATGAATATAATAACATAAGCCCCAATATCAACAAGCAGCAGCAGCAGCAACAACAACATTTATCGAACTGACGAAACCAGTTTTCATTGAGAAAACCGATGGAGAATCGCTTTGGGGGCCTCCGAGTTGGTTGATTCTCTGTAGACTTGTGGACTGGACTGGACCACTGGAAAAGTAGGCAGGCAGGGAAGGGGAGTGAGCACTACATGAATTAATCACTTCGTTTGTAGTGGACCGATCGAGCAGGCGGGTGGTTGGGTATTAAACCAGCATGTAGTGTGTGTGTTGTGTGTGTTGTGTGTGTGCGAGTTTCCAGATCACTTGACTTGTGTGAATGAATTGCTGTGTGTGTGTGTGTGTGTGTGTGTGTTTGGGGCTCCCTCATGTTGTGCCAAGCACATTTTATGAATGAAATGATCGACAGCTGAATTGCGAAATTGTTAAACAACAACAACAACAAATCTCAGCAACAGTTCGAGTAACTTGAAATGTTGCCATTGTTGTTGTTGTTGTTTCGATCTTTGTTGTTGTTGTTGTTGTTGGATGCTGCGGTTGTTGCTGTCCATTGATCCAACAGGTCGACGTTGCGTCGTCAAAGTCAACGTAGCGCCGTTGTGGAAACATAATTTCTCTTAATTATATTGCCGACGATCTTGTAGAGTTTAATGAGTGTTGATTAAAATTTTGTTGCTCATGCGATTTATGTGCAGAAACATAAACTAACAACTTATTGCTCTAGCTGCTGCTGTACACTCAAAAAAAAACAATTTACTTAGCTCAAATTATGAAAAACTTAATTTTTTAGCTAAATAAATATCATTAATAACTTTTACAAAAAAAAACTGTTTTAAAATGGGAAAATTGTCAAATTTTAGAAATTTTGGTATCAATTTTAGAATATAATGTTCTTAAAAATTTTAGAATATAATTTTCTTAAGTTTGATTTTGCCAAAATAAAATTGTTTGAATTAAAAAAAAAAAATTGTTAATTTGGAATTTCAATAAAATTTTATGTTACTCAAATTTTTCTTTTAGAAAAAACATTTTATTAACAAAAAAAAATTGTTGTACAATTTATATTGTAAAATTATTTTAAAGGAAAGATTAAAAAATGTTGCCGCAATTTTCATAAATAAAGAAAAAATAATTTCTGAGTGTAGTTACATATTTTATAGTTTATGCATAATATCTTTAAAATGGGATATCCTACTCAGTTTTTGTTTATGGCTAATTAAATTAACAACTCGATTGAAAGATCTACCTACAAATTAGGCAATCAATCAAAATTTCGTTACACTTGTCGAACACTTGTTGAATATTTTCTATGATTTATTTCTGCATTGCATTGAATTGAGAAAGACGAATAAATAAATATATACATAATTGTCTGGACATAGTCGTAGTACGATTATTTCAAAATATATGTGACTTCATAATGCCATAAGCACTTCCTTTAATAAACTTTATTATGCCAGCTTTTTCAACAATTTTGTGAAGGCTCGTAAACGAGAGTGAGTGTGAGTGGGAATGGGAGGGTGAGTGAGAGTGTGAGTGCGAGTGTGAATACTTGTACTCACATGTAATCATAATCTCGATGACTGCACTTCAAACAGTTGCCAAAGTGTCTGTTTGATATCAGACATTCGGTGGTTTTTTCTATTTCCCACTTTCTTTCACACCTTCAAGCGAGAAGTCGAATGTTGCATCTGGCCCAAAAATAAAGATACTCGAAAAACTTGGAAATATTGAAAAGATCGGGGCAGACGCAGTGCAGCCACAACAAGTGCAATGGCAACAAACATAAAAGCAAATGCTTTGATCTATCGACTGCAATAACACCTCATATAACCCACACTCCCCTCCCTGCCTACCCCCTACCTATCCCCTCTTCATTCCACATCCTTGTAGCACTCATAATTATGTTATAATTACAATTGGAAATTTGTAGGGCGGATGAGAATCGTAGCTGTATCTATTGAAAAACATAGTACACATAACAAATCGTTTTGAAAATCATAAAATTCGTTTTTTGCGTTGTTCATTTTCCGCTTTTCCGAATTTTCTTATTGTCGTTTGATGTTTTTCCGAGCAGTTAAAAAATAAACAATGCGCTTTTTTCGGATGCGACTTGTCTTGGAATTTATTGTGCACCAATTTGTTGGCCAAATATATTGCCACATATTGTTAAATATATAGAACTATACTAAATATATGCGTTAATTCTTTTTGTTGAATTTTAGCATAATATTAACCCGTAGTTTGGCAATTGTTTATAAACATGACAAGTTCCGGTGAAAATCGAAAACTGAAAACTGAAAATTGAAAACTGAAAGCCGAAAATTAAAATTCATTGAAACAAAAACGCCGCGCTGTCTGTTTGTGTTCTTTAAACTCATTGTTGTTGTAATGCTTGTTGTCGTAATTATTGTTGTTGTTGTTGTTGCTGAAACAATATACCCATAAAGTTGCTGCTGTACAAATATGAATTACAATAATGTGTTGTGCCATTTGGAGGAAACGAAAGCAACATATTAAAAATTAATTTATTCGCCTTTAGCGAGAACCAAAAAAAAAAAAGAAAAATATAAAATCGTACCCATCTTTGATACGATTGATCTCAGTTCCGTTTGCCTCCTCTCCGCTCTCTTTACATCCCCACTTTTCTCTCCTTTCTCCTGCTTAGTCGATCATTGCCAATGCATTGCATTCAAGGCACAAAATGTGAGAGTTTTCGTTTGATCATCAATTTTATTACATAAAACGACTTGGGGCTTCGTGTTGTTACATACCCTGCACGCAGCTGACTCACAGGGTATATCCACGCACAGTTGCAAGACAAATTTAGACAAATATTCCTACTGTTTGGCTTAAAAATTATTCTATATTTCATATAATTTTAAAACTTTTGCAATATTTTTATTAAAATACAATTTTAGTCTAACTACAGGGTATTAAAGCGTATGTTCTCTTACCTGTTGTCGTCTCAATTGCTGTTTTTGTTGGGGGATTTCCAGTCCCCATAAACACACACATTTACACACAAACACACACACAGACTAGCTATCGATTGACTTTGGGCTGTCTATATAAATTGTATTTTGTGTTGATCGTTTGCTAAATAAACATTTTCATTGGTGTTATTGTTGTTGTTGTTTTTGTAGTATTTGTTGTTGTTTCTCCTGTGAGTTTATTCTCTTTTTTTAACTTTTGCTGGAGAAATAAATGCCAATAAGACTGTAACTGGTAATATATATTATAAAATGCGTTTCTTGCATCTATTAAATATTGGATCTTAAATATCTAGAGATTTTGTTAAGAATTCTTTTTGAAAAATCTTAGATATTATTTTTTGGATAAATTTTCCGCTTTTGATTTCAAATTTCCATAATTTTTCACATTTATTTTACATATTTTGTAAGACTTTGAATTCAATTAAAATTTAACGTTAAATTTAATAAGATTTAAAATATTTTCACATTTTAAAGTTTTCGATGGCTAAATAGATTCAGGAACACTGACAGTCTTAGTTTTAGTTGAGTTTAAAGCTAATTCGATGTAGAATTCTAAAATTGTATGACTCTTTTAAAACTTGATAACAATAAGTAAGGCTGATTTATTCACTTGCTTATAGTACTCAGCACAGATCTTAGATAATCTTTGAGTCTGCAGAGTATGTTCAACTCCCCTAATAATAAGCAACATGGAACATAAAGCTAATGCAATTAAGAAAAGTGTGCATACCGCCCACATCAATTAAAGAACTCAAAAAGAGAGAGTGACTGACGAACTGACTAACGAACTAACTGACGAACTCACTAACGAACAATTAAAGATGCTTTGCGCACGCGCAAAGTTCGTTCTGTGGATTTTTGTCAGATTTCTATAGGCTAATTGAATGAAATTAAAATTGAAAGATGGCAATTAAAGCAGCAGCTGTAGAAGACTTGAAAAAATGTCGCTTTAGGATTGTTTTTCCCCCATCCAATTGGAATTGCAGTTGGAATTGAATGCAAGACCATTGTGAACCGTTCAACTACTTAAAAAGCACAGACAGCGTGTTATTTTGACTTGTTTTCATAATACAAATATTACTCACATCGAGTACTCGAGACTGGCAGTTGTAGTTCTTAGAATTAAATATTCCTCTGACAACAGTTATCGACATACTCGGTAGTTATCTCTTCATATCTATATTGCACAAGCTCATACAAACAATTATGATATCGTAGGTAGGAATATTGTAGTGGGAATATGTTAGGGAAAGTCCCTTTCGGAGCAGGTTTAAGTTCTCAATTGTAGGGGCAGACATTGGGCGGCTTTGTTATCAGACATCGTTAGGACTGACCAATTACTTGGCCAGCTACCTGATCAGGTGACTAAGCAGTTGACTGTGGGAGTATTTCGGAATGGAATCACATAAGACTACAAGAAAAGGCTACACCTTAATAAACTAGACTGGAGAAGACCCTGTAGCTGTTCTGTAAAGAGATTAAAATAATAAAAATTAAATTAAATAAACAAAAATATAATAAAAATATTATTAATAAATAAAAATACTTTTAAAGTCTTATTTTTTGTAAAAAAATTTTTTTTTTTAAAAACTTAGGATATTAAGAAATCTAAATACCAAATTTGGCGTGTCTAGCTCTTATAGTTTCAGAGATTAAGGTACTTTTAGAGCCAGAAACAGACACAGTATATTTTGTTTATTTTACTTTTGACACACTTAGTAGATCCTTTGCAATTTTCAAGTACAGGGTCGTTAATAAAAAAAAATGAAATGAAATGAAATGTGCGCTAAAAGATTGAGGGGAGACAAGAGCTCCAGCGGCAGGCTTGAGAATTTTTATCTTTGACCCGAAAAATGGCGAAAAATAAAAACCGAAGACCGAAAACCAACAAATTACGTATTCCCACGACTCTTGGAGCCAGACGCCAAGTGAGGACGTGAACAACGACGATGAATCCTTGATCGACCCATTGAATTGTACGAGTTGCTCTCAGATTAAATTGTATGAATGCTCCGATAAATAAGTAGTTTCGCACAGTGGCCAACAAGTCGAGCATGCCGCGCTAAATGGACAGGGTATTCACCTCACAAGATCTCTGCTTTGTCTTGCTGCTGGGAACGGGGGGATTAGCAGGTAAAAGCTGGCTGCAAATCTCAGTCTTATTGTCAAGGATCCCAACTTGAATGTCCTTCGCAGTCTTTAAGTGTGCATGTCTGCTGGTAATTCGAGTCGTTTCTTTAGTTTTCTTTCTTTTCTCTTTTTGCCTAAAATAAATATGAACATCTTATACATGCATACATATGAGTACGTATGTCAAAATACGAAAGAATTTCAAGTTCAAGTGCGTGGGAATTTCAGTTTCTGCGAATTGCAAGGATTTAATGGTCACTTGGGAGTGTTTTAATACCTTTTAATTCACTTATATAATTTGCAAATAGTTTCAAGGTTTTGTTGACTATTGTAGTGTTAGAAATTTATATATTTTTCATAATTCCAAAGGGGAAGTCTATTTACCCTTAAAATCGGAACCGAGTTTCTGGAGGAAAATTTTATTTTTCACGTACTGAATAAAAATTGAATGTAGAAAAAATTTAGAGGCAAAACTATGACTAAAACTGTATTCCGCTTGAATATCGGTTCACTTTTGATGAAGATATGATAGTTTGAAATAGGCTTGACTTTGGTCTAGCCATTTTACAAGTCAAAATTTTTGTCCAATTCGGCATGATATTTTACAGAAAAATGAAGCTTGCCAGAATCAAATTAAAAGTGTTGTTTTATACTAATTACGATATAAGGAGTTGACTAAAAGTAAAAACTAAAGATTTAAAATTTTCAATTTTCAAAATATCAAAGGGGGGACCCTTACCATCGAAATCGAGTCTTGGTCGAAAATAACTAAATTTTCTAAATGAACAATATTTGAATGCAATGAATAAAGGGACCAAATTATGACCAAAATGACATTCCGATTGAAAATCGGTTCAGATTTGACAAAGTTATGACAGTTTGAAGTTGGTCAAACCTTTGACTTAGCAAGTTTACAAGTCAAAATTTTTGTCCAATTCGGCATGATTTTTTACAAAAAAATGAAACGTGTCAGAATCAAATTAAAAGTTTTGTTTTACGATATAAGGAGTTGATTAAAAGTGAAAACTTGAGATTTAAAATTTTCAATTTTCAAAATATCAAAGGGGGGACCCTTACCATCGGAACCGGTATTCAGGGGGTAAATATTTTTTTTTATAAAATTAATAAAATTTGAATGCAGAATGAATCTAGCGGCTAAACCATGAATAAAATTACGTTCCGCTTGAAAATCAAATAAATTTTAACAGAGTTACGTAAGTTTGAAGTTGAAAAATTTACTCAATCAGTACTAAAAATGAAACGGTTAGTACATTCATATTTATCAGATGTAGTAGCAAGAATTATCACACTCTTCAGGTGCAACATTTATCATGTTTGTTATACCCTCATCAAAATAGCAATTAATTATATCATTTACTTCGATTGTTTTTTACGCCAAATGCGAGTATTCGAAATACGTTCGATTTTGCACCCTGTTTTGCCAGAGCACGCATCGAGAATCTTTTCAACATTGCAGCATGCAACATGTGAGAAAGATACACACACACACACAGACAAACACAGTCAGGCATACACAATTTAAGTGTTGAGTGTGTAATTTTATATTTCCGGTGTAGTAAGTTTTCATACGACAACTCCAACTCCAACTCAGGGCCAGATCTTTGGCTGCTTTTCTCTGTCTTTTGCTGTCGCTGCCGCTGCCTCTGTCTCTGCCTCAGTCGCAGTCGCTGCTTCTGTTGCACTTGCGCGCTGCTTTTGCTGTTTCAGCTGCAAAACAACAACAAGTATCTGCTGCTGTTGTCTCACACAATTCCTGCAATTATTTTTATATCGAAAAATATATAAAAAGAAAATACAAAAAAAAAACCTAAATAAAATTGAAAACACCCCACTATCATCAACTCCAACAGACAGACACACAGACAGTCTGACTTGAGGACTGTCTTGCATACATATTTATTTATATACCTACATGTCTTTTCTCGTAATTTGGCTGAACATTATTTGATTTATTTGCTTTCGATATCATTTTATACGGAATTGAAAAGCATAAAGCGTGTTCTTCTATAAGGAAATTGAACTGCAGTATTTTCCCAGGAATCGACAGAAGAAAAAATATATGCATTTGTCTATATTAAAACTTGTACTCGTACTTTATGCAATCTAAAAGATACTTTATTTTTAAGCATGTCAAAGTTATTGTCAATTTGTGTATTTTATGTTCACGGCATTTTTCCTAGAACTTGTCGCTGTTTGAATTCGCATTTATATAATTTCTTATGTCGCCCCATTATTGACATAATTTACAAATTACGAGTTGAAACGTCAGCAACTTGTTGACTGTTGTTGAATTCGACGACTTCAATCGCAACTGAAACAAATTAGTTGAATATTCACAAAGTTGCCTTGTATGTCCCGAGGCTAAAGCCATTTCTAGTCGACTGAATGTCAAAGGACATCGAAGAGAAAAAGACAAAAAGATGTTAATTCGTTCAGTTGAAGGAGGGGAGAGTTAAAGATAGAAATTCATTTGATTACTACAAGTATTAATATCTATCACGGAATGGAAACTAAGTAAAGAAGAAAATAAGCAGATTTATTATGAGAATATGTGGGAATATTTTAACTATACATACTAATAGTATGATTTTACTAATTGAATTTAAATTCCCAAATTAAATATCGAAAAATAACTCTTGTTTTCAGTAGTATTAAAATATCAAATGAAATTTGAGTGAGCATCCCAAAAAATCAAATTTATATCAAAGTACAAAAAATAAAAAAATACAAAGGTTTACTACAATATTTTTAACAGTCGTTATTTTTTTAAGTACTTATTTCTATTTTTATTATTTTTTAATAGTAAAGTTTGAAAGTATAAATATTATATCTCAGATTTTCGCACTAACACAAAATATTATTTTCAGATTTTTTATTTTTAGCTCTTAACTCCTTTTTGCGATCCCTGATTATAATACAGTTTATAATCGCACTATATTTAATAATTTTTCATCATTGGTCGCATATTTTAACATCTTTAATTTAATAAAATTGAGCTTTTTTCTTGGGTTTCGTAAAGAGAAAATCCCCAACTCTAAATACAGCTTCAGATTCAGCTTCAGCTTAAACTTAAACTTCGACTCCAACCTCCGAGTCCATCATGTTGGTAATGAAATATCTAACGACCGGAAGTCAATAGCAAATACTTAATAATGTTGTTGGCCTGGTCTGAACTGAGCTGAACTGAACTGAGCTGGGTTGAATTGGCATTGCGTTGCGTTGCTTTGCGGTTGGTTGTTTGGTTGTTTGATTGTTTGCCTTTGGCTGCCATTTTCCGTTGTTAATTTCCATTGCTGGGCTAAATTGCGTATAGTTAGTTGCACGTTTCCACCTGTCGACGGGAGGAGGAGGGAGCGGTGTGACAATTAAAGGTGTGCAAGACAAAGTTTTAAGTGAAATTGAAGACTGCTTAAGCTAAGTCAATGTTGAGATACATTATCTTTGAGATACATTTATGACATTTATTTAATGCTATTAATTCTAAATTTTATTAATATTAAAAATACATTTGTGAACTATAATAAATATTTGTCTCTAGAGTTTGAGATATTTAGAAAAAAACAACTATTTAATATTAAAAATCCTTCACAAATGTATAATTAATATTTTTCATAAGTGTCTTATTGACATATCTAAAAACAGTAACCGTAACATTTATGATTTTATTTTAAAATAATACAAATATTTTTTTTAATGATAAAAAATATTTAATTTCAATTAAATAATAAAACTAAACAATAATTAAGTTCAAAAATTGTATTTAAAATTTGATTTTATTTGTTAATTTTTTTGCTCAAATATAAATGAAATATTTCTAAATTAATTGCAATATACATTTCAAAAACAAAATTTATAAATATTTATTATATTTTTTTTTATCAATTTTAATTTTTTTGAATCACAAATATAGAAAAGTAAAGTTTTTGTTTTAACCTGAATGCAAATTGTGATAGCTCCTAAATTCCTCCACAAATGTAAAGTAAACTCTTATCACAAGTGTCACCATTTTGTCGATAGTCCAGGTAGCGTTCATAAGATAATCACCTGTTGGTAATATACCTGTAGGTGGTATATTTTGAAAATTATAAAAATCCTTTACACCAGTTATTCCCTGCAAGTGGAACAAATGAAATAAATGAAATGAAATAAATAAATTCAATAACTTACTACATAGGGACAGGAGTGATTTAAATTCGAAGTTGCCTTTATGAGATTGTAAACTACTTTTAGCATTGGATGATAGTTCCTATGGTAAAATTGGCAAAGATCAATGGTGTAGTCCATTAGCCATGGCTTATAGCCATTCTCCCTCTTAAACATTTTCACTCTGATCTTTATATCGCTGGTTGGATTGACAATATTCGCCAGAATTGTTATTGTTGTCTTATTACGACTTCTGGCTCTGAGACGACATTCAGTGAACGCGACTCGCGATTTGTTGGAGGATTCGCAGACAGCGTTCGTCATCTTAACCGAATAAGCCTGCCACAAATAAAAATATATATATACGTTAAATCTGTGAGTAATGTTGATTTATGATAATGTTACTTACATTGTTGCTCTTAAAGGTTGAAACCAAAAATAAGAGCAATCCAGCAAGTTGAAAAGTTATCCGCTTAATATTCATATCGTTTACTCTAGTTAAACTATTATGACAGACTAAACCTTAATCGCTTTATTAATAGCTCCAAGAATTGAAGTAATTAAACGACAAATTACATTTAAACATATTCCCATTATAGAGACATAATGAATGCATATTATCAATAGATCTATTGTAAAATTTTTGTTTTTAAATCAGGGACCGTAAATCATGGAAATTTTTTTTTTTTTAAACAAAAATCACTTGTTAATAATAACACAGCCACATAAAAAAAATTAATGTTCTGATCTAAGGGTCTCACTAAGCTTATTATATGGTTTTTGGATAGATAAATCCGAATCCGAAGTAAATTCTAATCCAGTACGTCAGGGTTTCGAATTAATTTCAAAAAACAAAATGGCGGACACGTTTTTGAAAAGTTCATCACACTCGGTTAATACTCGTTACCCGGGGTTGTTGGGTCGCTGATCACGAATACGATTTCAATTTTTATAACTTTAAAATAGAGGATCCAATTTGGCGAATACTTTATGGAAAAATTAATCGGATTCCTTAAAAAACTCGTAACTCGGGGGTTTTTTGGGGTTGCTGATCACTTTAGATATTTAAAATCCCTCCCAAATTTATAATAAATATTTTTAATTAGTGTTTGAAATACTCTTAAAAATAAAATTCGAATATTTAATATTAAAAATCCTTCACAAATGTATAATAAATATTTTTCATAAGTGTCTAATTGGCATACTCTTAAAAATAATAACCGTAACATTTATAATTTTATATTAAAAAAATAAAAATATTTTTTTAATGATTTTAAATATTTAAATTCAGTTAATAATACAAATAAAATATAAATGTTATGGCTAAGCTCAAAACTTTTATTTTAAATTTTGTTTTATTTGTTAATTTTTTTTTAGCTCAAATATAAATTAAATATTTCAAATTTAATTGCAATATACATTTCAAATAATCCAAGCTTAAATAATTTGAATACTGATTCACAAATGTAATAATTATAATTCACAAATATAGAAAAGCTTAAAGTTTTTGTTTTAACCTGAATTCAATCTGCGATAGCTCTTGAAATCCTCCAAAAATGTGAAGTAAACTCTTACCGTAAGTGTCACCATTTTGTCGATAGTCCAGGTAACGTTCATAAGATAATCACCTGTTGGTAATATACCCGTAGGTGGTATATTTTGAAAATTATAAAAGTCCTTTACACCAGTTATTCCCTGTAAGTGGAACAAATCACGTATTTTATTTTAAATTAAAAAATAAATTCATTAACTTACCACATAGGGACAGGAGTGATTTAAGTTCGAAGTTGACTTTACGAGATTGTAAACTACTTTAATCATTGGATGATAGTTCTTACGTAAAAATTTGCAAGGATCAACGGTGTAGTCCATTAGCCATGGCTTATAGCCATTCTCCCTCTTCAAGATTTTCAATCTCAATTTTACATCGCTGGTTGGATTGACAATATTCACCAGAACTGTTATTGTTGTCTTGTTGCGGCTTCTGGCTCTGAGACGACATTCTGTGAACGCGACTAGCGATTTGTTGGAGGATTCGCAGACAGCGTTCGTCATCTTAACCGAATAAGCCTGCCACAAATAAAAAAATATATATACGTTAAATCTGTGAGTAATGTTGATTTATGATAATGTTACTTACATTGTTGCTCTTAAAGGTTGAAACCAAAAATAAGAGCAATTCAGCAAGTTGAAAAGTTATCCGCTTAATATTCATATCGTTTACTCTAGTTAAACTATTATGACAGACTAAACCTTAATCGCTTTATTAATAGCTCGAAGAATTGAAGTAATTAAACGACAAATTACATTTAAATATACCCATTATAGGGACATAATGAACGCATATTTATCTATCTGTCTAGAACTATTGCAATTTTAATAATTTTAAATCAGGGACCGTAAATAATGACTTTTTTAATAAAAATTATCACTCGATCAATATTATGATATAATGATTATAAATACACAAAAATAATAAAAAAATTTTTTGTTAAAAAAAAATAAAACTCAAACATAAAGATTATAAATGGTTCTTATTTTTTTCGCTTAAAATAAAACTCAACAATTGTTAATGGCTTCTGTGCTAAACTGTTTTAAATAACTTAAACTATAGATATACTAAATATCTTCTATAATTATACTACGTGTGTTCCGCTCTGATGTACAGTCGATCCAAAAAAAAAATCGTTTATAAAAAAAAACAAATAAAAAAATGAATAACGGACCGTTTTTCAATATAAAATGACAGTTTACTTCAGGAACATTAACGCTCAGATTAATTTAAAATTGTAGCTTCAAATATTTATTTCCAAAAATCTTTGGCAAACTTAAAATATTTATATTTTGTATATATATTTCATACTGAGAATGAAACCTTTAAAATATTAAATGAATATATATTTCAAATATTATTTGACACATATTAAATAATTGGATTAATTTTTTAATTTTCAACAAGTGTAATGTAGGCTTTACATTTAAAAATGATTATACTATTTTTTAAAACCTACTGAAACTCTCAATTCGAGTGAAGTGCAATGTAAAGTCTGAAAAATTGGCAATCTCTTTGAAATGGACTTTAATTGAATTGCCAATTTGCAGTTATCGAAGATAACGTCCAACTTCCGGTTCTATCGGTTATAAGCAGAAGTTCACAGTTCTCACGCGTGCCAAAATACTTTGTACATTCACAAACACTCATTCCATATTCATATCGTAGAAATGAAATGTTTTTTATAGGTATAATACATCTAGGAAGCTGATTATTTGACTGTTATTTCACTGACTCTAATTACAAATTGGTTTCGGAAATGCGTTGTTAATTGGCCACCGACAAGTCACCTTATCAGCATTTTTATCACACTCTGATAAGCAATCATTCGGCAACAATGCGTACCAAAATAACCTGCACTAATACATTTTAGCGAGTGCTCCATTTGCTTGATGGCCTCTAAAAAAGACTCGTGCTTGTGTTTATTATTTTTTTTTATTTTTTTGTGACGCTTTGCGTTTTCTTGGAAATTTGATAAGCGCCCTTGGCGAATTGCGCACATAAATAAGAGTATATGAACATATAAAATACGAAAAAAAAGAGTAAATGCAAAGATTAGACAGATGACTCAGAGAAGAAGTGGGCGATTTAGTAGGGATTATTATTATAGTTCTAACTTGCAGGCTCTCAAATCTTTGCATAATGAGAGTAAATTTATGGACTACGTGACATTTGTAATGTCGGCCAAACATGTTGTGATTGCGGAAATTTATTTGAATGTAAAGTCCACATTTTACAATCTTAACATTTTGTAAGTTTGACTTTACAATTGATTTAATAAATGTATGTCTAATTGACTTGCTTTAAATCAGCATATATTATTCATGTTATTGAATATGAGATATATTCAACGACTTGATTGACCTACTTCAGAGCGTGAAGAGCGAACAATGAACACCTCATCATCATCTCGCATGCAATCCGAAGGTCCAAGAAGTATCTACTGCATAGAAATGAAGTCTAGCCATTAACACCCAAGTTGTTTGTCTTATGTTGTATGTTGTATGTTTTATTGTGTGTGTTGTGTTTTGTGTGTGGCCCAACGGAACTACATCTAGAGTTTTGTTCAGGTCGGCAGCTCATAATGAATTTCAGACACGCACAGACGTTTTGTAATTTCAAGTTGTAACTACTGCGTTTTAAAGAGCTTTTTCCTTATGGCCAACAAGCGAGTCATAATGCAGACATGCATATAATGTCTGTACATTAATTGTACAAGAATACACACATTTTTTAGATGTAGAATGTCAAATATGTACAGGTTAAATATTTTTAAATTTATAAATCATTTTATTGTTATATACAGTTATTTAAATAATTAATATTTAAATAGTGTTACAAAGTTTCCTTAATAAAATTCAACATCTTAGTTTATTTTCATGAAAAAATGTTTCAGGAAAATACTAAAATATATTTAAAAACAAACATCTTTGTATCATTTTATTTAAAAATTCTGAAAAAATTTATTTATTTATAAAATTTTTGACCGTTTTTATTAGTGAAATTTACTGTTGATTTTGAATCTTAAAATATGTGAGTTCATTTGTATCTAGTATCTTTAAAGACCTCCATGAAGCGCTGCATCTTGTAGATACATTCCTGCATATACAATCTATTATAGTAGTAGAAGGGTTTTCAACCTGCGTTTGTCGCCAATTATATGCGGTTTTGTGATAATGAGCAAATGATCTCAGCGACCGTCGCTGCCGACGTCGCGGCGGCGTCTCTGCCCGCCGCTTCGCCTCGCGTCGCGTCGTCGTCGCCTCACGTAATTTCGATTCATTCATAGACTGAAAACGCGACGCCGACGTTTGTTTCATTCATTCATAAATTTACCTGATCGCGTAGTCATAATAGCTCTATCTTATGTTCCTTTTGCTGTTTTTCTCTTTCTTTTGTACTACTACTACTACACACACACACACACACAGACACACTCTCCTGAGCGTGTTGCTTTATCACATTCTCATATATTATTTACCACGGCGATACGAAAATGCCGCGCTGCGAACGGAAGCAGCGGAAGCGTCGACGCCGACGGCGACGTTGACGTCGAGACGTCGATCATTGTTGTTGCGACTGCTGCTGTTGTTGTTGCTGTTGTTGGTGTTGCATGTATTTTTGACGCAAAGAAAACGAGCCGACAACATTGCTGCTTCTTTTTCTTCTTCAGCGTCTTCTTCTTGTACAACTTGCTGTTGTTGTTGTATCATTGTCTGTTGCTGGAGTTTTTTTTAAAGAGAGAATGCGCGTGTAAAGCAACATAAGAAATTCATTCATAAATTCGATGCCATCGTCAACGTTGTTGTTGTTGTCTGCCTGCACAAGGAGTCTGAAGAACACATATATATATATGTATGTGTGTATCTGTGTAACTTGAGTTGATTTGCCATATGTGAGGTATGAGAACATAATACAGTATATCAAGTATTTCTTTTGACAAACTAAAAAAAAATAATACAATCCTTTTTTTTTTTTAAATAGATAAACTCAATGAATATCATAATAATTTTTTAAGTTGGTCAAAAAATTAAACTATGTTATTACAAGAAATGAAATGTAAAGGATAAAGTTTTTAATAAGTAAATTTAAAAAAAAGAGTAAGAAAATGTTTTTTTTACTGCAAAATAGTATAAATAAAAAAATAAATTTCAAGAAATAAGTTTTCTTGGCCGCAGAATAATATATGAGCATTTTATTCTTTGTCAAAACAACTACTTGACTCACTGTATCTCCTAGGCACACATACATATGCACATATAAGTGTACCTTTTACTTTGTTGGTCACTTGATCTTGATTTTTAAACTTGTTACAGTTCTTTTCATAAGAATAAAAAAAGGGGAGCAAGCTTTTTTTGAACTTTGTGCACGCTTGCAAGTTGACTTTTGTGCACCTGTTACACCCTGTGTTGCCCTCTTTGTCCCACCCCCTCTGCACACACACGCTGTCACCTGTTGCCCTGTTGCCTTTGCTTTTGCCTTTTGCCTGTGTTTTATTTGCTGTTTGCTTTGGCTTTCATTTCATGCGTTGCTTTTTTTTTTGTCTTTTCAGTGCTAAACAAACAGCGCTGTTGTTGTGTTGTTGTTTTACTAGGTGTATAGCTTGTTGTTGTTGTTGTCGGCACGATGTGATGGCCGTTTCCGCTCACACACACGCACACTCACACACGCACACTCACTTGCCTGCACTCTCCCACTTATTACGCTCGCATGTTTCGTTTGTGAATGAATTCCATTTCGTTTCACTTTGTTTCAGTTTACTTCGTTTCGTTTCGCTCGCTCTGAGATTTACGTACGCAGCGAGCATTTCAATTCCACTTGTTGCACACTCACTCTCTCTTATTCTGCCGCTCTCTCTCGCTCGTCCGCTTGCTTGTATTGGTTTTGTTCTCTTGCTCGTTTCTTCTCGTTGTTTAGGATACACAACGGACGAAGCGATCGTTTCGTTTCAGTTTGACTTTACAAATCCAGCAATCCAATAGATACACAGAGAACGTACTGACAAAATTCATTTCAGTTTTGTGTTTAGTGTTTTATTTTTTCGTTGTTTGTTGCATTGTGCAACGTGAAATTGACTTCAATAAATTTAAATAAATCTCCAGTGCTTACGTTATGTATCTATATCTATGTGTGTGTTAAATTATATGGCCAAGACTCGTTGCGGTTTCTAATTATGATATCTTGTATCTCTGTGGCTGTCATAAGTAATTAGCGTTGTGTGCTATCAATTCAGCAGCCCCCATATAACATTGAGATACATTTGTATCTGCAAGATCAAACGGCGTGTTTGTTGTTAACAACAAGGGTCGCGACTTTCACTGACATTTCGGGTTAAATTTCTTGATGCTTTGATTTTCACGCCAATAAATTGAAGTCAATTGACTGTGAATGTGAATGTGAATATGAGTTGTGAATGTGCCACTGAATGATCTGTGTATGATCTTCAATTGTTTTGACATTTGACACCCAAGAACACAATTCAATTTCAATTTAACAAAATTTTTATTGCAAAGTAAATTGTTTGTAAATAAATTATTGTTTTAAAAAAGAAAAGAGAAACAAAAGGCAAAATTATGACAAATGAGTGGATCGATTGGAGTGATTGCCGCATGTTGCCGCCTTTGCGCTCAGCCAACTACAACAACAACAACCACAATAACAACAACAGCAGCAACAACAATATCAATAACAATAATAATAATAATAATCAGCAAACTTATCTTGGCAATAATTATAATTATCAATGTCTAACGAGCAAATTTCACTTAAAAGCCCACAAATTGCAACAATTGCACACGAGCAATGGCAAGTTGAGAGGTAAAAGATACACATACTTTTTTAAAGTAAATTTTTTTCTAATGAATAAATTTCTTAGTATTGTAAACTATTATATTTGTTGATATATTTGTATGAATTATGATAAATTTAGTTCTTCAACTTATTTTAATTTATTTTTTAACGATATATTTTTAATGAAAAGTACAATTACAGTATATTTAAAGAATTATAATAATTATAATAATTATGTGATAGTTTTACGGCTGAATTTATTAAGAATATTTTTTCTTAGGTATTTATTTTTCCTTATTAATTAATTAATTAGGATAAATAATAAATGAGTAACACTTGTTTAATATTGAATTTTGTTGTATTTTCATTGCAGATGTGCCCACAGCATTGCCGCCTTTAACACCTGGCACAAATCGAAAGGTGAACGAGGTTTTAAAAGCCTCATTTGCCTCCTGGGAAAAGGAGGTGCAGAACTGTAATATAACCAAAGGTGATTATAATAAAATAATAAGCAATAAGACACACACGCAATATACAATTCCCATGCACTTGACTAAATTACAATTGGTTGCATTGGCAACGCCAATAAAATAATAATTTAGAAAATAGAAAAAAAAGACGTGATCATAAATGAATATTAATCGTTTCCCACAGCAATAGACTTTCAAATGAAATTTGGTTTACAGCGCTCCCACGCACAACAACAATTAATTAAAAAACCAATGAACGTGGCATTAGAAATTGTTATTTATTTAATTACGTATTTCATTTGAATTTTGTTTTTGTTTTTTTGTTTTTTTTTAGATCCCCGCGAATGGACGGAGGAACATGTCATCTATTGGCTAAACTGGGCCAAAAATGAGTTCTCATTGATCTCTATGGACTTGGGGCCATTCTGTAAAATGACAGGCCGCGAAATGGTCGAGTTGGGCAAAGAGAAATTCTTGGCCATAACGCCGGCATTCACAGGCGATATTCTATGGGAACATTTGGATATATTACAAAAAGGTACGTGACTCGCATTAAAGAGCGTTGAGTTGGCGCCACTCCACACATTAAATCAATCCAGACAGCAATAATAGTTACTCATAAAGTCAATCTTAAATATTCATAATATCAGTTCATTTTATTATTTTTAAATCGCATCAGAAACTATTAATAAGAGGTAAACAGAGCTAACAAATTTATTTTTGAATTGATGAGTTTATAAGATAATGCTTATAATTAATTCAAAAGTGTATAAATTTGATAACATTTATTATACAAATAGATAAATGAATAACAAATCTAGAACTCAATTTTGCATCATTTATATTCTGACTATTTTTAGTTTTTAATAACTTAAATTCATTTTTTATTTTTAAATTGAAGAAAAATTTTTTTAAAAAAAAGATACAAGTATTGAAATGTTTTGGACAGCTGAAAAGCTTTGTAAGATTAATTTTATGACTAATTTCGAGTCTATTATCAGCATTATTATTATCACAAGTTTGATACCCAAAATAGCATGTGAATTTTTGTGAATTTTTAAACCCAATAAAGACGCTTCAAAACAAAATTAAGCTACTTATCAAGAGCAACACAACGAAGGTAACTCAGTTTGGCGGAAGTTGAAGGAACGTTAACAAAATCAAGGACTAAATTCAAAGGGGGGAAAGAGGGTGGATGGTTATTTAGTTATGGACAAAACGGGTTCTACAAACCGTCGCCTGTTGCTCGTTTCCTTTCCGGTCCGGTCTGAGTCCGGTTTTGGGTCGCAATTTGATTTGACTGAGGTCAAAACACGCAGAGAGAAAAACGGGGAAAATCAATGGGAAAGTGTAACAATTTGTTAAAAAATTTATTGAGTTTAAAAAGCTTTTAGTATGTCGGAGTTTTATTAATGTTATGAAAATAAGTATGAATATTGTTATAATGTTGTCTAACTAATTCAATTTCCGTTGACAGATTGTGAAAAACCAAATGAGGATATTGTGCATGGAAATTCCTTTGAATCGACTACCACCGCCTCGGTCTGTGGATCAGACCATCAGGTAGCCAATTATGCAACAACAACAACAACAGCAGCAACAACAACAACGCCAGCAACGACGCCTGTCTCTAGCAACAACAACAATAACAATAACAATAATAACAACAACAATAACAACAGCAGCATTTCGAGTCGCCTGACAATGGATTATGTGACATCGGCTGCGAACAGTGATAAGAGCAACAGCTTCCACCCAACACCCGCCATGCCACCGCACACAGGTAAGCAATTGTATCTTATAGATACTTTTATAGCCATATGTATTCTTTGCAAGCATAAATTAGCAGTTTCGAGCCGGAAACAAATTGACTCTATGAATGAGCAAATTTTAGACATTATTTTCTTGGATTGGGTATCCTAAAAAAGGATATATTCGAATTACATTTTGTATTATAAAAATTATATTATATTTAATTTTTTTTTTTAATTTTGAGACATTGATTAGACGTCATTTTTTATTTAAAAATCATTTAAAAATTATATTTTTTTTAATAAAAATTTAAATTTAATTATTATTCAAAATATTTATAATTAGAATCATAATAAAAAGAGTTGCAATTAGTATTCAAAACAAAATTCAAAAAATCATTTTTATTTTATTATTTTTATATTATTTAATAAATTATGATCGCTATGATCCCTGAATAAAATATTGCTTTAGCTAGGGAGCAAATTACACTATAGAATTTAGAAGAAAAAAAATTAAATAAATAATGGACATAATTTAAATCTATCTTAAAGATACACTTCCATAAATTCATTTAAATATGCGTTTAATTAGTGTTAAGTCAATGATAAGTGATATGGATCGACCTATTAAGCTATCAAAGGTTGTTTATGGCACATCCTCTCATTTGGCATTTCGTATCTGTATCTAGTAGATACATGTTCTTTTTGTTTTTGGCATATGTTTAGTGCATCCGGCGAAATGTTGTTTCAACAATAATTTGCCTTCAAGCCAATCAAAGGCACCTACGATTTGAATTTCAATTTGAATACCGATACTGATCACAATTACGATTACGAATCCGATTGGGATTATGTATTGCTGCGATATCTGTCTTGGCCGTAATGGGGCAATTCCAGATCTTTATTAATTGCTGAATGAATACGGAATGCAATCCATTGAGTTGTGTTTTATTTGTGTGTGTTTTTTTGTTTTTAATTTATTTATGTGAAATTGAAATTGAAACGGAAATTAAAATTTAAAACAAATAGCTTGAAATGAAGTCGGTCGGTCGGTGTGTGAATGGCGCCAGCGTAGGCAGCCGGAGACCACGTCGACAGCATATCTAAATATCTATTTAAATTGTTTACATATTAGGCAGAAGACATAAGACATTGCCAACCAAACGGGATCGCGGCGACTGCACAGCTTGAGATACATTTATATTTAATGCCATGTCGCCATGTACAAATTGGAGCGACAGCGACGCATCATTAATGCATTGTATCTGTATCTTTTGCATCTGAAATTCCTCCCCATCTCCATCTCTCTCACTCTCTTTCTCTGACAGTGTTAACATGATGTAGCATGCGCCACAAATTTATTAATAATCGACAAAGCTGCCTGCCCACAACAAAAGTCTCTCCAACTGCAAGATACAGATACAGATACAAATGAGAATACAGTTAGGCCTAGACCTCAGACTCACACTCTGACTCTGTAGCTGCTGCTGTTGATTTTATAATAAATTAATTGAATTTATGGTCTTTGACACATTATGACCATAAATGTTATGAACATTTCCAGAGGCAGAGAAAAGAGATGGGGAGAGAGAGAAAGAATGGAGAAGGGAGAGAATGAGGGGAACAACAAGTGTGCGCTGCTAATAAAACAATCAACCAATTTGACAACCACCGAATTTTGAATCCTTAACATAAATAGTTTTCGAATATACTTATACACTACGTGAAAATAAAAATTCGCTTTTTTATTGACTACGAAGAGAATTCTTTTGGATATCAAATTCAGTTCAGGCACTTCAAGGGTAAGGTCTGGAAATATTATGATAAAAATTGACAGTGATCGAAAATTATGAAATTTTTTAACTAAGTAAAATTTTGATGCAGAATCAAAATAGAGACCAAATAATGATAAAATTGACAATCCGCAAGGAAATCGGTTGAGCTTTGACAGAGTTATGCAAGTTTGAAGTCTCAGAAAAAGTGCCAAGGGTAAGGTATGGAAAAAGTTTGATAAAAATGGACAGTGATCGAAAAATATGAAATTTTTTAGCTAAGTAAAATTTCGATGCAGAATCAAAATAAAGGCCAAAAATTGATAAAATTGACAATCCGGAAGGAAATCGGTTGATTTTTGACAAAGTTATGCAAGTTTGAAGTCTCAGAAAAAGTGCCAAGGGTAAGGTATGGAAAAAGTTTGATAAAAATGGACAGTGATCGAAAAATATGAAATTTTTTAGCTAAGTAAAATTTTGATGCAGAGTCAAAATAGAGGCCAAATAATGATAAAATTGACATTCCGCAACGAAATCGGTTGAGTTTTGACAAAGTTATGGCATTTGGAAGTTTTTGAAAAAATGACAAGGGTAATTTATGGAAAAAGTTTGATAAAAATGGAGAAAAAGTTTGATAAAAATGGACAGTGATCAAAAAATATGAAATTTTTTAACAAAGTAAAGTTTTGATGCAGAATCAAAAATGAGATTAAATAATGATAAAATTGGCATTCCGCAAGGAAATCGGTTGAGTTTTGACAAAGTTATGCAATATTGAAGTTTTTGAATGGAAATAATATTGAATATTGTACAAACCTTGTCACACAACCAATCAACTTTCTTTAAGTACAAATTTTTGAAGAGTGAACAGCAGCAATAACAAGCAAATCCAAACTAAAATTTACATTAATTCTTAATCATAAATCGTCGTCAGAGTGTAGACTTTAAATGGTTCTTTTAGTCTCTCCTCACTATCTTTCTCTCTCTCAGCTGTCTGTTTCTTTTTTGTCGAAGACAACGTCTTCAATTTGATTCAATAATTTCTAAATGGACATGGCCCCTGTTGTCAGTAACTTTTGCCTTTGCCCGGTCATTTTTTGTTGTGCCTTGTATTTTGTCATCTCGTGGTTCGCCTCTGATCCCCTTGTCCTCCTCCTTTGGTCCCCCCGTCCTCCTCCATGTTATCCAACTGCCCGCATACAAATGATGTGTATATGGAACTTGGTTTGTCATCGTGCGGTGTATTTTGTGGCTGCTTCTTTTTATGCCTCCTGCTGGTTTTGTAGGTTGTTTGCTTAATTCGTTTCGATTGTCTTTTTGTCAGTCATTAATTTGCCGCATTTACATATTATTGATGTTTCCCTCTCCCTCTCCCTATTTCTCTCATTCTTATTCTCATTCTCAGTCTTTGGCATTTGCATACATGAATTTATGAAGCTTTTTGAGCATGTGTGAAAATTGTTGAACCCAGGATTATTTTACAGATCGCAGAAAAAAGTGCGTGACTTCTTGACACTTCACTTTTGAGTCTCTCTAGCTTCCATATTAAGTTCTTAAGTGCAGTGGTAATTATGTAAATGAACTCTCGTCTTAATATTTATTGAATCCAGGTGTTCGACTCTTTGACTGTGCATTGTTTACAGGCCATTAAGTGGCTTTTAAGCAAACGCTCATCAAAAACTAAAACAAATTATGATTAATTGTGCTCATTAAAATTGAGTTTATGGCTTGCAAAATAGAAAAAAAAATTGAAAAAAAATACAAAATCCAAGAAACAGTGTCATGAACGCCCGGCTACCAACTTGAATTTATTTTTACGGCCTTTTTGGTGTATTTTGTGTGTATTCTTTTGTGAAGTTTGCTTTTAATTTGAGCCACACAGTCCCTGCATCGACAACCAAACAAATAACGAACACCTACAACGAAGTCAACGAAGCGCAAAAAGTGTTCAAAATGCTGTGAGGAGTTTCGTCATCGCATATGTATCTAAACTCAAAACCCAAAGCATAGATACAAATTTATAAACCATAGTTCGGGTGCGTCGAATGATTTACAATGAGGTTTTTATTCTGAAATGCATTAGTTTTAGGTGTTATGTGGCATAGGGCATAGGTTCTGCTTCGTTTCTTCACTTTCATTACGATTATTTAAATTTTATTTTGTATATTTTCTTAGACTTTTTGCGCCTGTATCTAAAAAGTGCAAAGGGTCTATTAAAATTGTTAAAAGAGACTAGCAACGGAAAATTATTTGGTAAATCCGAAGTGAATTATAAAATAATTTGACTTATAAAATTTAAATTGGAAAAATTACAACTAATTGACTATATATCGACTTTTCACATATAAATTTTAATTCTTAAGTATCTTTATGAATACATATATCATATTCAGTTGGTCAAAAAAATTTGTTATTTGGCTGTAAACTATTTATTTTTTAAATTCGATTTTGATCATATTTCTTAGTAAAAACTAGTCGGACGGAGCTACAGTCGAGCATTCTCGACTGTCGGAGACCCCGTACTTACTATGTCAAAAGCTAAGACTGCTAAAATTTCATACTTGATTTGGAACCGATCGGTCCTATGACAGCTATATGATATAGTGGTCCGATTTGAACCAACTTTGGTCAGGATATATAAAACCAAGTTAGATACATATTCTATCAGTTTGGTTACGATATCTCAAAAAACAAAAAAGTTTTTCATACTAAGACTTGATTTTCTCCCGATCGGTCCTATGACAGCTATATGATATAGTAGTCCGATTTGGACCATTTTTAGACAGGATATATATGACCTATTTTTTTGTATATTCTATAAGATTGGTAACGATATATTATAAAACAAAAAAGTTTTTTATACTAAAGCTTGATTTTCGCCTGATCGGTCCTATGACAGCTATATGATATAGGCGTCCGATTTGAACCAACTTTGGTCACAATATATAAAACCAAGTTGGATACATTTTTTATCAGTTTGGTTACGATATCTCAAAAAACAAAAAAGTTTTTCATATTAAAGCTTGATTTTCGCCTGATCCGTCCTATGACAGCTATATGATATAGTGGACCGATTTGAACCAACTTTGGACAGGATGTATAAAACCGGGTAATATGCTTATTGTATCAGCATGGATACGATATCTCATAAAACAAAAAAGTTTTTCATACTAACACTGGATTTTTGACCGATTGTTCCTATGGGCGCTATATGATATAGTGGTCCGATCCAAATAAGAAACAATCTTTATCTGCCTGCAATATAGAGGAATCTACATACCAAATTTGGTGTCACTAGCTTTTCAATCGTTCTTATAATTTAGATATGAAATTTTCTTTTTCGATTTGCGGGCGTTAAAAGGGGCGTGGCCGAATTTTGAAACAAACTTGATCTGCTTGCAGCATAGAAGAACCTACATACCAAGTTTGGTGTCTCTAGCTCTTATAGTCTCTGAGATCTAGGTGTTCATACAGACAGACAGACAGACAGACAGACGGACAGACAGACAGACAGACGGACATTGCTATATCGACTCGGCTATTGATGCTGATCAAGAATATATATACTTTATAGGGTCTGCCACGCCTCCTTTTGCCTGTTACGCACATATTCGGTAAAACAAACCCAATAGACCCCTGTACTTTTTTTAAGTACGGGGTCTAAAAATACAAACTATTTTCACCAAATTTTACCATAAAAAAAAAATAATTATAAGTTCTTGACTATCTGTATAAGAAATTTTTAAGACTTCAGTTTCTTATTTAACTGAAATAAAAAATTTATTTTATTTAAATTGAAAAAAGATATATGAGATAAGATATAAGAAAAAAAAAATATTTGTCGAAATAACTTCTGGACTTTTCGGACCTACAATTTTTTTCATAGTAATTTAATTTTTTTTTTTATTTGTTTTTAATTGTATAGCATATGTGCAGGGTCTTTGATAGTCTTGCCTATAAGCTTCGTTTTTCCTTGCACACATTCAATCAATTTTCGCAGCTAACGCTTACTCATCGTTTTTATACAGATACAATAACTCACAGATACCTCACATATGATATTGTATCTGTGTGTGCATATGTGCATGTGTGTGTGTGGACAGCCAGGGTCTTTTGAGTGTTTTGGTTGAAAGCGCATCTAGGCTAGTGTATCTTAGATATTTGCACGCAAAATTGTTTTTTATTAATGCTGAATTTTTCATTGTTCTCCCTCTTAGCTTAAAAAGCGATGATGCGACTTGAAATATGCGCAGATTTAAACTCACTTTATTTTGGGCTTAATTAAAGCTGTCTTTTAGCTTTCAGAAGCAGAAGAAAGCCATCTTTCAGCAATTAAGCAAATGAGTTTGCTATTGTTAAATTTGTAGATTTGCGAAAAAAAATTTTGTTCTATTTTCTGTGCTGCTTTAATTTTTTTGTTTTATTATATTTTTGTTTGTATTTTTATTTTACTTTTGGTTTAGTTTATACATTGTTGCTGTTGTTTTTTATATATATTTCTACACAATAAAATGCCTGATGCGTGAAATGTTTGTCCAAGCTTGAAGAGTTGCCATTGTGTTGCCGTTGTTGATTCATGTTCATCATCAACAACATGAGCAACATCATGCTGATGTCGGCATATAACCTCAGCCCAGTCAACCAACCGATCAGACAGAGACCTGAGACAGAGAGACAGACAGAGAGACAGACAGAGAGACAGACTGACAGACAGAGAGACAGTCAGTTTTGGTGAGTTCTCCACTCGCTTTTCAGATCAACTTGGCCAGTGCAAGTTGCGTCTTCTGCGCCTCGTTGTTGCCTCACAAAATGACACATTTAATGCATATTTGACTTGTAGATACATTTGACTGCACATGCACTCTCTCCGCTCTCCACTCTTCTCTCTCCATCGCTCCACCTTCAACTCTACAACTCCACAACGCCTCGGGGTCAGAGTCAGAACTAACGCCGTTGATCGTCACATTGCGTGTCACACTCACTCACATCGTGTCTTGAATGAATACTGCGAATATACTAGATACTAGATACAAGTACTCGTATTCATAAGTGTATGCGAGTACTCGCATTTTTCTTTCATTTTTTGTGACATTCGTGGACACTTGAGTGTGTGTGCCAAGCGTTTTAGTTTAGTTACAGTTTGTTGATTTTGAAAGCGACAACGGAATTCTGCGGCATGTGACAGATCACACTGAATACCTTTAAGTACTTATGCATGTGTGTGTGTCAGTATCTGTGTGTGATTTGGAGTAGAAGTGTGTGCTGAAGCAACAATTAATTAAATGTTACTTTTAAATCAGAAACGAAATGTCATTTTAATCATGTTTTGGCCTCTTAATTGATTCTGCATTCAAATTTTTATCATCTAGAAAATTTGATAATTTTTCGATACTAAGCCATCTATTATCCAATTTTCCATACTTACCCCTTGACATTTTTTCAATAACTTTGATCTCTCATAACTTCATCAAAAATTAACCGATTTTCAAGCGGAATGTCATTTTGTTCATGATTTGGCCTTTAAATTGATTCTGCATTTAAATTTTTATCATCTAGAAAATTTGATAGTTTTTCGATACTAAGCCATCTATTATCCAATTTTCCATACTTACCCCTTGACATTTTTTCAATAACTTTGATCTCTCATAACTTCATCAAAAATTAACCGATTTTCAAGCGGAATGTCATTTTGTTCATGATTTGGCCTTTAAATTGATTCTGCATTTAAATTTTTATCATCTAGAAAATTTGATAGTTTTTCGATACTAAACCATCTATCATCCAATTTTCCATACTTACCCCTTGACATATTTTCAATAACATTGATCTCTCATAACTTTGACAAAACTCAACCGATTTTTATACGGAATGTCATTTTGATCATGATTCAACCTCTTAATTCATTCTGCATTCAATTTTAATAAAATTTCGTTAACAATTTTTTTCACATCTAGATCTCGGCTTCGATATTAATGGAATTTAGAACATTTTAAATTTTATGTTTTCTCACTTTTTATCGACTAAACATTTTAACATTTTCTGTTATTATTGATTGCAATTTGTTTAGCATAAAATAGACCAGTTTTCACTAAGAAATAAATCTTCTCGTCTATAGTATTATTCTTTGTAAATATTAACATACAATGTAAGGCACGCAGTCGTAAAATGAATAGTTTAGGGTCTCATCCACCCAATATTAATTACGCTAAATTCAGCCATTAACGCAAGACACTTTTGCACCTCCCACAAATTATGTGGCAACAGAGCAGAACATAAAGATAGAGAGAAAGGGAGTGAGAGAGAGAGGCATTCTCTAGGTGGTCTCTCCACGCACCATGGCCAACATGGAACTTACAAGTTACACTACATAAAGCTTTCAAGTCATAACATCAACGACTAAAAAAAAAAGAAAGAAAAATTATGTTGATTGCAAATTTGTTAAGGTCATAAAATTAAATTTCATTTTTAATTTTAACGCCATTGTTTTTGCGCCAAGTCGTGAAGTAGAAGGAGGAGGAAAACTTTAAATTAACTGGGCGAACTGAGAAAAAGAAAAAGGTGTACGAAGAGTTAGAATTAAGTTGAGGCAAGGCATATTATTAAAGCATTTAGCGGAATTTAATGCGTCCACTTCAACTCTACTCTTAGAGTAGCATATTAATCATTTTGCGGCGCAACAATGCTTAGAACCTGGTCGAGAGGCCTTCAAGCCAGGCCAGAAATCAGCATTGCCAGCTAATTAACATAGTCGACTTGGACTTCCAAGTTGGACTTTGCAGTTTAAAATAGGAGTTGAAATTGGAATTGGAATTGTACTACGCGCCTGCGCGCTTCGTTGATCAACAGTTGTTATTGTTGTTGTTGTTGTTGTTGTAGTTGTTGTTGTTATTGTTGTTGTTGGTGCTAATACTATTGGTGGTGTTTTTGTTGCTAGGGGAACGCGCAGAGCTGTGAAAATTCAAGTCAACGGTTCGGTTTAATGGTATTTTTTTTGTATTTTTTTTTTCTGTATTTTAGCATGGTTCAAAAGCCTCAAAACCTAGAATTTAAGCTCTTCTCGTTTTATATATCGGGGGAGGTTGCAACTTCTCGCTGTGGTTTCCCTTTCTGCCGCAGTTCTCTCACTTTTTAGTACTCTGTGTCAAGGGTAGTATTATTTTGTCACGAAATGTGCATATATATTTTTGATTAGGGTTTTTTTCATTAAAATTTTGTATATCACATTTATAATGATGGATATTAGTTTTTTTTTTTTAAATTTTATAATAAGAGAAAGATTTTTCCATAAAACTTATAAGAATCAAAATTTTATAAAAAAAATTATAGGCTATAACTAGATCAGATGATTATTCATCAGTTAATTTTAAAAAGTCTTTAATTTAAAAAAAAAAATTTAGAATAAGAGAAAGATTTTTAATGTAAATTAAAAAAAACAAAAATTTAAATTAAAAAAATAGTTTAAACTGCATTAAATGATTTGTCTGTTTCTATGGTCGCTTAATGAAACTTGATACAATTTAATGTAGTATGAAAAATTTTACTTTTTATAAAATTTAAGAATACATTGAAAAACCGACTCTTTGTAGTGTTTTTAATAATATTTTTTGTACATCCTGCTAAAATTTATTTAAAATCGGAGTAAAGGGTATTAAATATTCGATCACCTTTCTTCTTCTTTTTCTCCGTGGTGGCTGTGGATCGTCAGCATACAGAAAATACATTGTTGCTGTGGATTTCGCTTAATTTATTACCATATTCAGTTGAATCTGACGCGCGCCAACGGCAACACTACATATAGCGAGATGGCATTGGATCTACCCATACTATACTATAGTTATCCCCCCTTTTGAAACGTCTTCCCCTCTAGATTGCATAGGTAAAATTCAAATGGGTTTTAGGTACGAGTAGATTCGAATATTTTTCGTATAGCCATTGTTGCTGTTGACGTCTCCTCGATGTTGTTGGGACTTGAACTGCTTTTTTTTTCAGTTTTTCAGTTGTTCTTTTTTTTTTAGGTTTTTTGTTTTTGTTGTGCTCGTTTTATTTCGTTACGTACGTAGATGTAAATTTACGCCATAGAAAAGCGTTACGGTCGAGTTAATTTAAAACAAAGAACATTCAAAAGAACAACATCAACGGCAACGGCAAATGTGAGTTGAACCTTTTGTTGTTGTTGTTGCTGTTGTTGTTCGGCTCGGGGGAAAAAAATTAAACATTAAATTGTATAATGCGAAAGCCGCTAATAGCAACAACAACAACAACAACAACGAGAACAACAACAGTGTTAAAGGCAATGAACGAAACGCAGAGAGACGAATTGCATTGGATCGTGAATACGAATACGAATATACGAATACATTCATAGTTTAGGTTTAGAGGTTCATATGTAACTACAAGTTACGAGTCTAGCTGCATTTAGATGAATAGATAAAACTATTTGCAAATATACTCGCATTTGTATTTGTATTCGTATTTGTTTTTGTATTTGTGTTTGCTGTGAACTGCCCTGAACTCTGTTTAGAGTTCTTTTAAGGTTCTTTGAAATAAAATGACTACAAATAGAACTTTAATATAAATCATTTTAATTTATGAAGCAAATCAAATGTTACTCACATCGAAAATTTGTTTTAAAAAAAAAATTGTTTAAATTTTGGTAAGTTTTTTTTAGAATTTTAATGTTAATTTTTAGGTTATTTTATTTTTTTTCTAAGCAATTTGCTATTTTCTATTTTTATCCTGTAAATTTAAAGAAATTTTAATGGTAATTTTTCGATTCTTTTATTTTTTATTTCTAAGTAATTTTCAATTTTTTCCTGTAAATTTAAAAGTATTTAAGTGGTAATTTTTAAGTACTGAAATATTAAAAGCTCTTTAAAAATATATTTTTTTAGACTAAATTTATTTAAATTTTCTAGATTTTTGATCAAAACTCTCGTATTTTAATCTGATTTTTCCCAACAAGATATTTTTTGGACTCTCAAATTAGCATTTTTAATCATCTAAATCTTCCAACTTTTAAGAATAAACGTTTATTATGTGAAAAACTTATTTTAAAGATTTCCAATTTTTTCTGAATTTATTTAAAAATGTTTAATTTTAATAACTATTAAAATTTGGCATTGCAAAAAACGTATGAAAATCGTGCATGAAGTCTGGTTGGCAATTAATTTGCAATCAACTTTCAAAACATTATTTGCCAAGCAACAGCAACAACAACAACAACAACAGAAACTCTTTATGCATCATTAAGAATTAGGCAAACAAAAAAAGACAAACGACAAAATGGAGAAATAGACAAATACAAACAAACACACACGCACACACACACACACACACATACATCAATAAGCTCTAACTGTTTGGACACACACAGATGTGGCCCGATTTGTTGTTGGCCAAGTTTTGTACGCCAATTTATAATTATTAACTCTGGCAAACGAACAAATAAATAAAATCAAATTATGTAGGGGGGGAAATCGTTGTCTCAAGATTGAGACGGGATACTAGAGACTGCAGATTGAGGGGGAGGAAGGAGGAGGTAGAGGAGGGTGAAGAACTATACGCGAACATCCGCTTTCAGTCTATGAGTCTTTCAGTCTTTCGAGTCGATGAATGGGGCATCGAAAAAGCCGGTTCGCCAGTCTCGATTGAATAAGTGAATGAATGGAAATGAATGAATCGAAATGAATGAACTGTAACTTGTTTTAGATTCGCGTTTAACTAAACAAACGGACAATCTGCCTAGACTTCGGACTCCCAACTTCAAACTCCATCATAGCTCTATCTCTGTTATACAGATACAAATGTATCTGTATCTGTAAAAGTATCTTTATGTGTGTGTGTGTATCTGCCAGAGCTTTGTGTAATTTGGTTTACCTTTTTTGTTTAATTTTTTCTGTTTTTTTTTTTTTTTTTGTATTTGCTGCTGTTGCTGCCTCAAAAGAGTTCACATGAAAGAGACGGCAACACGGCGACAAAATGTTGACCGGATGTGAGGCTGCGCTTTTTTTTCTGCCGTTGCTCCTTTCCATGTATGCGTGTGTGAGTGTGTGTGTGAGTCTGTATGTGAGTATGAAATTGTGTGTGTGTGTGCCAATAATTACATTATTAATGCGAATTTCAAGTCAAAAGCACACAAATTAATTTAAAAAAGAAAATTTGCTTCAATTTTTATTTGTTTTTTTTTGTAACGAATTAAATTAAGTTTTGTGAGTCTACAAATTTTATTTTTGCAGTGTTGTAAACTGCCAAGTTTCAGTCGAATTATAAGCAATTTTCTGCCAAATGGGAATACCATTTTCTTTTTTTATCAGCCGCAATTACATTATAATTGCAAATTTTATCTCATAAGCACACAAATTAATTTAAAAAAGAAAACATGCTTTAATTAAATTAAGTTTACTCAGTCTACAAAATCTTCCATATGCAGTGTTGTTAACTACACAGCTTTTCAAAGCTTTAGTCAAATTTTTGGCAATTTTCTTTGAGCTTTTCCCATTTTCTTCTTCTGTTTATCAGCCGCAATTTCCGCTGCGATTCTCCCCCTGAAAGAAACTGAAGTTTCGTCTGCTGAAATATCCGCTAGATAGTCTAACTCTCCGCCCAATTGAAATTTGTGCTCATCATTCAGTCTTTGCAATTTCCTTGCATATTTCCGTTGTTACAGTTTTCATCAGCCGCCTTTTAGGGCGTTTTCCACAAATGCAAATGCACTTTTTGTTTATTTGCCTTTTTGCGGCATTTACAATTTTCATTAACGCAATTTTCATTTTCTGGCCGCCAGCTAATTGAATTGTGTGAATTTTGTGGGATTTTTTTGCAGCGTTTTGGCAAATCGAATTATGCACTACAGTTGAAAGTGAATCTTAAAGATACAAGTGTAGCTATGAGTGCGTAAATATGTCTGTGAGATTTATGTGAAATTCTTTCGAGTAAGTCTTTTGATACAAATGTATCTAAGAGTAACACTGTTCAAGAATGGATTTCATAAATTAATATAAATGTGTGGTTTTTTTGTTAGTTTACAAATTTTACGGCTAGCTGAAAACTAATCTAAAAGATACAATTGTATCTACAAGTGCGTATTTCTCTCTCTCTCTATAATAAAAGTAATATATTTTTTATTCTTATCACAATTTAAATTAAATTGAAATATTTTCCAAGAGTTAAAGATAAATCTAAGGTATAAAATATGATCTTTCTGTTTGATTATAGTTGAAGTCTAGCTAATATATTTCTCATATTGCAATCATAAATGACCTTGCTGCTGAAATCTACCCTTAGCTGGTGACCCAACACCCTTGGGAACTGAAAGCGAAAACCAAAACAAGAATATATTGAAATGCCGACACTTGTCACTCCACAGACAAATAACAAAATTATATAGAAATGCGGCAATTGAGTATCGCTATGAGGGAAATGCAACAAATAAGCTAAGGGAAATGCGTAGAGGGTTGCAGGCACCCTCAGCCCTGGAGCAAGTGCAGCATTTTATCAGGGGTGGTTCACTTGATAACTATCAGTAAAAAAGAGAGAAAAAAATAAACAACCACCAAAAGGACCTGCATTGGCATTCGAACCTTATTCTGACCAAGTCCTGCACAATTTGTAGAGCCGTCATTTAAGAAATGTTATAATTTGTCGTTGTCAGTTGTTTTGCCGTGCACCTGAGCGATTCAAGTTGGAGTTGTAGTTGTTGTTTTAATTTCAGTTCTATGTGCTGGACAACGTGGGAAAATTCTCATTCCGTAGAGACAAAAAAAAGAAAAAAAAAAAAGCTAATGCAATTTGGGCTGCGGGTTCTCGTAAATTCAGTGCAAAAGTTGCTCGCTTGATTTTTATCAGTTCAGCGACGCCCTGTTAACTATTTTTTTATTTCTCTCTCACTCCCTCACTCTCTTTCGCTCTCTCTCTCTCACTGTCTCTCTGTCATTCATTTAATTTTCACATCGTTATGCGTATTGTTGTTGGCTTTGGCATCGTCTCATTTATTTGTCTACATTTCGTTTTTTTTTTTTTTTTATTTTGTTTTGTTTTTCTTTCTTTCGTTATTTTTTCTGTGTTTTTTTCGCTCTCTTTGTTTTAAATGCGTCAAAGTGTAAATAAATTTGAATTTTCAGCTTGTTTTAGCTTTTAATTTTTCGTTTCGTCTGGGCCTTTTTGCCATTTTTTAAGACTTAAACTCCGAGTCTGGACTCGAAACCCAACAGAGCCCATCCCATCTGAACTGTCGGCATTTTGTCGTTTGATCTGTGCGCTTGCGCAGCTGATTTGTTGTTATTCTCATTGTTGTTTTTGTTGTTGCCTCTTTCGGTAAATGTTGTTGATGTTGTTTTCATATTGTTTCATTTGCAGCTCTTTGTTGCTGTTTGCTTGCTATGTTTATACTATTTGCCCAGACTCTAGTAATTGACACTCATGTCATTTGCCTAGATAAAACATCAAGTTGACTTTTGACTATAATTTCGAGTTTATATATTACTAAGAATATCCTGCGGTTTCCTTGAGATAATTTGCATTTATATAAGTTTTTCTAAATAATAAGTGTCAAATATACTATTCTATATTTCTTACTTATTTTTTACTATACCAGCTTTATTTACGTTTTTCTTATAAAAATCTTAAGTATAGATAAATATTTTTTTAGATCATATATTTGTTTTTTATTTTGTTAAATACTAAAGCACTTTAGAATTTCTTTTACTTATCCTGAGAGCAATAAACAACCATATTAGATTTAATAAAATAAATGATTCGAAAATCTAATAATTTTTTTTTTGTAAAAATAAATTTTGGGAATTATTAACTTTGTTGCAACAAAAACTAGATTTTAATTTGTTTTCTGATAAATAAAAAGAGTATATTTGAGTCACGAATTCTACATCTAAATGTAGCCCTAAGTTAGTTCAACTGTAGCAAGTATCTTGGTCCCCTCTCTGTACTCTCTCTCCCACGCTACAATGTTGTCCTTGGCCAGGACGCAATGAGCTGGAACGTGAGTCGCGAGTTCCGAGTCCCGAGTTCGGAGTCCCGCTATTGCCGCCTTCGCCCGTCCTGTTGGGCCATTTGTCGTGTAATTTATCAAAAATTTCAAGTAAAAACGTGGGAAAACATTACGAGGAGGTAGCCATTGCATATATGCAATTAACAAGCTACAAAATGCAATTATATCCATAAAGTACACAGATAGGTAGTTAGGTAGATAGATACCCATTACTTCCACTTCTCGATCAGTTTGCCAAAAAAAAAGACAATGAAAAAGGGAAGAGAAATGCTAAAAATGAGAAGGTTTATTATTGGTCATTTCATGCGAAAAAGCGTGAAAGGGAAGGAAAAGAAGCAGCATGACAAATGAGCAAGGTTGTTGCGGGTCGAAGTGCACAAAAAGCCGCAGGATATCTCGGTGAATCACAAAAGAAAACAACAAGCAAATGAGAATACAACATCCGGTAATTTACTTCCTTTAGTTCCGTATTGAAACCTTGAGGCGCTCAGAAGAGAACACACGAAGAAAACACAAGGATGCAAGATCTAAGAGAACATTCAGTTCAGTTCAGTGCCTTTTGTGTTGTTGTTGTCTCGCAAGTGGTAGAGATTTCAGTTTTATGAATGAGCCACAAGTGCAGCAAAAGAGTGCTAAAGAGAGAGAGAGAGAGAGAGAGAGAGAGAGTAAGAGAGTGAGTGAGTGGGGGAGAGCGAGAGCTAGACTGCAGTAAAAGGACAATGCGTCGGCGCAAGTAAATTAGGCAAGCTGGAAGGCAAAGTGGTCTGGCAGGTAGTCAACTCATACCGATTTGAGTCGAAATCATCCGAGTTCAGTGTTGTCATCTTAGCTATTTTTTTAGATAGATTTCCAAAAAAAAGACAGAAAAATGAAGGCATTAAAATGAGCTCGAAATCTGGCTTAATTAAAAAATTTATTTGAACTTAATATTAGATTAAAAGAAAACTGCAATTTATTAAATAAAAAAGATATCAAACATTAATTATGTAGAAAATATATAAAGGGCATAGATTTATTTACTAAATAAAAAAAAGGACATCAAAAATTAATCATGTCAATCTGCATTTTTGTATTATAATATACATAAGGTTAAAAAAATATAATACAAAAGGTATGAAAATTTAATTATGTAGAAAATATATAGGGGTCAAAGATTTATTTATTTAACAATTAATTAATTATGTAGAAAATATAAAAAGGGCGAGGTGAGATAGTGTATTTCAAAATACTATTTTAATACTACACTTAAAGCTGCATTTTTGTATACATAAGATCAACAAATTTGACAGAATTTTTAGACACTTTAAATGATATTTCAGCTATTTTAGCTAACTTTTTTGATTACTTAAAAATTGAAATTAAATGCTGACAGCACTGTTCGACTCCTGACATTCTAGTGCGAGTATCCTTGCCACATATACTTCCATATTCCCTTATTCCCATATACCCATATCTTTAAACACATCTTGCGTGTGCAACTTAAACTCGGACTTGAAATCAAATTCAGACTCAGACTGCCTGCAGTTTTCTCACAGCGTTCACAACTCGGAACCAAAAACTCGGAAATGTGTGGGCGATTGCATCGTTGTATGTGCGTGTGTATGAGTGTGTGTGTGTGTGTGGCACACAATCTGGCTTCAAAAAAAAAAAGAAAAAAAAGCGTAAGCAGTTGTCCGAGCTGAAACTGAAACTAAAACTGAGCCTGGGGTCGCTGTCTCTTTTTCTTCTCTTCTCTTCTGTTCTGTTCTCTGTTCTCTACGCACACATGTTGTCCGAATTTGGTTGTAGTTGTTGTTGTTGTCGTAGTCATGGTGATAGCTGAACAGGTGCACAATTTGACGTTCAGTTTGAGTTTGAGTTCAGCTCGAGAGTTGCAGGGTTTCCCATTCCCATTCCCTTTCCAGGGTTCAGCTTCATTCGTTTCTGCTTTGCATTCACTTTATCGCAGTTGTTGACGTTGTTCCTGTTGCTGTAGTTGTAGTTGTTGTTACTGTTGTAGTTGTTGTTGCTGTTGTTGTTGTCGACCGCATGCCACCTTCTGTGCCCAGTGGGAAACGGGGCATTAAATGAGCCATTTAGCGAGTCACTCAAATTTTTAGAACTGACCAACTGTCTAAAATGTAACAACAACAGCCGCAGGAAGAAAAAAAGGAAAAAGATCCATAAATTCCAGCTCTGATTGAAGATCGATTTAACTATGCAACAATTGATGGATTGCTGTTTACTTCCTGCTTTACATCATAAAATGTAACTGATCACTTCAATTCGCTCTAAGAACTTTGAAAAATTAAAAAAGGAATACCAAAATTAAGCAAAAATAATTATAAAATTAGAAACACAAGACTAGCAAAATTGTTTTCAAAAAATAAATATTAGAACACCAAAATTTATTAAATTTTAACTAGGAATTAAACATAAAGAGAAAGAAATTGGGAAAGCAAACATAAAGAAAATCACAGAACAGAAATAATTTTTAAAATTTAAGCTATCTTAAATAAAATACGACTGTTTTGTATTTGGTTTACTCCAAAAAAAATGTAATTATATTATATTTTGACTTAAAATATATTAAGAATTACTATTATCTCATTAAAAATATATTATTTTTATGAAAAATATAAAATAAATAGAAAATATCCACCAAAGTCGAAAAAATCAAAGCTATTTCCTTACTTATATTTATTTTAAAAATATATAAAAATTAAATGTCAATTTAAAATTAATTTTTATAAAAAAGTTGCAGTCTGATTGTTTTTCCAACTATACATTACCTAGTTTTTGCTTTCGTTTTCCTAATTAATTTTCTTAAAATGCAATTTTTGCTATAATATTCCTAACAAAAATACTCGTAATATTTGATCAATTAAGTCAAAAGTATTTGATAATCATTTCCTTTGGCAGGTCAAGATCAACGGCCTCAGGTTGTAATTTCTTGGTCAAGATCAATGTATCCTCTAGTGCATGGATCAACAATATTAATCAAGCGAAGTGCCTAGATCAATAATATAGTATTCAGTCTCATTTATGGCCAGATCATTATTGCATTTCAGCCTCATCAGAGTTGAAGATCAGTTTGTTGTGTGTGAGTGTGTGTGTGTGTGTGTGTGTGTGGACTCCTTTTGCAAGTGCCTTTGGAACATGCGTTGTGTGTTTCTATCAAAGTATCTGGTTTCATTTCCGCTCCAAATGCGCGCCAAGGAGCTGCCAAGATAATGCAACTCACACACACACACACACATAGATATTTATTCTCATTCCCATCTTCCTCTTACCCCTGCTGCTCCATTCAGCAATGTGTTGTTTGTATTTGTTGTTTACAAGTCTAACAATCAAAGCATATCTTTAGAGCTGCATCTGTTTATTTTGTTGTCAAAATGCAGGTACACAATCTTCAATCTCAGTATCACCAGATATCGCATATATGATGATGCTGATGATGCTCTATATACATATGTGTAGATACTCAGATACTTTTATAGTTAAATTGCGGACGCATCTTGGCCAGCTTCAGTTTACGTGGAAAATTGATATTTTTCTTTGCCACCGCTGCACGGAAGCAGCAACAGGTGACTGTGTGTGTGTGTCCAAGTGTGTGTGTGTGTGTGTGTGTGTGTGGGGCGTTGGGTTGCAGCTGTAATTATGCTAGTATGCGTGTCAAAACATCAACAACTTGAGACTAACAACTTTGAGTATTGCTGTGTTTATGATTTCCTTCCGTTTTGCAGAGACTAACAGTTTATTTATTTATTTATTTATTTATGTTGTGGCTTCTAACAGGTTCTCTCTCCCTCTCTCTCTCTCTACCTCTCTTTTTCTCACTCTCTCTTCAAGTGCATTCTCTCTCTGTTAATTTATATACACATCACGCTGCATTGACATCCGATTTACATTAGCGCTGCCTCAGCACTTGAGTGAGACAGAGAGAGCAGCATAACAAGAGTGAAAGAGAGGGCGACACGTGTGACAGGCAGCGGAAGTGCTTACTGAAGAAGACAAAAGCCACAGAGCCAGGCCAAGTCTAGGGCCTTGATTTTGGCCCAAGACACGTGTGCCTAGAAATAAAAGATGCCAGCTTTAATTTGATATCAATTCAGAAATAAAGAGAATTGTATCTGCAATTCTTCTCAAGTGTCAGCCTGATCCTGCTCCTTATTCATCTACTCCCTCGACAGCAGCTGTTGTATCTCATTCCCCTACTATTTTTTTTTTTTTGGTAGGCGCTTCCTGCAACTCCCTCCCAGTTTCAGTTCCAGTTCCATCAGCAATTTTCCATTGCCAGTTGTTCATCTTTTCTTCAAAACGCGTTATTGCATTAAATTGTAATCCCTTTAGACAACAGGGTTGCTCCTTGAGCGTGAGAGGGAGATAGCGAGTGTGACAGAGAGGGGAAATCTCTATTGTTGCTGTTAGGAAAAAACAAGTTTCATTTAATTGAAATTCAACAACATTTAGCGCTGTCGCCTGCTCCTTGGGCAACGCCTCAATTCTCTCAATTCAGAATTCTCAATCCTTTTGGCACACACCACTCACCATTCAATGCTCAAACACTCACTTGGCATTCATTTCGTATTCATTTGCACACTACACTCGTAATTATTATGTTCTACTCGGCGCGTTTTTTGTCAAATATTCCTTTGAAATTTGAACGTGTGCGTTTTGGGCAAGTAGTTCTTGATAGGATCCCTCCCTGTGAGTGTTGTTACCCGTTAATCTTAGTTTACAAGGGTGTATTGTATTTGTGTCTATATATTTTTTATTAGCATAAACAGTCGAGTCGATTTTCTTATGTTCATCTGCTTAAATCTCAGATATTATACGAGCTAGAGGCACTAAATTTCGATAAAGACCTTGCAATAAAATAAAAGCGTGTAGCTTTTACACTATAAGAGCTAGAGCTACTAAATTTCGCATTATTTCTATATGTCACATGGACTTCACAGTTCTTTTAAGAAAAATATAAGATAGAACGTTCTTTTTGATAGTGAAAATTAATCAAGATCAAAACAATAAAACTTTTGTAATGCCTGTCTTAAGTTAAGAAAATTTTACACCTTTGACATTTTTATGCATAAATATTTATTTAAATTATGTAGCGGGTATCCTATAGTCAGGAATTAAACTATACCCTTCTTACTTGTTGTGATTTCAATTTCGATGCGGATTCGGAATCCGAATTGTGATTGGTGCGTTATGTTAGGTTGCGGTGGTTGCTTTTCGGTGGCTCGGTGGCTCCGTGTCTCCTCTTTAGTGCGCACGTGCTTCAGCCGGAAATGGCCGTAAGCGAGGCGCATCAACCATCATCACCATCCCGCTCCCTTTCTCTGTCCCTCTCTCCCTCTCTCTTCACCTCTCTCTCACTCTTTCACTAGAGACACAGCTGTCATTGCCTCGTTCAGTTCTTCTTCTGTTTTTTTGTATTTCCGCTTATGCTTCCATTGTTCTTGCCACTTTACACAGCAAATCAAAATATCAAAAAAAAAATAAAAATATATCTCTTGAAATTTATGTATATACTATTTTAGCCATATCTGTATTTGTTTTTTTGGTAAGCACGCGTGCTGCCAGAATTTGTAAGTGGCCAAAAAAATAAGAATTACCGCGAGTACATTTAGTTTTTATTTTGTATTCAGCGATCCTTTTGTGGTCAAGCAGCATTAAAGCCACCGCAAATGGTCAACAGCTGTTAAAGTTTTTTCGTTTTTAATTTTTGTTCCACCGTTTATTTTTTTCTTTCATTTATTTTTATGCATTTTAAGCAACATAATTTCAAGTCGAATAATTTTCTGCTTTATCAGCTACTTTAATGCACAAGGTAAAAATTAAGAGGGTTAAGCGGGTGGAGGAGGGTTAAAGAGGGGAGAGAGGAGAGGAGAGTTATGATATCTCATGCTCGTATTCGTACTTGCAACAGTTTTCCAGGAAATACTTGAGCTTTGAGGCCATTGCAGTTTTTTAGTACTACTTTTTATTCCCCTCATCATAATTTTCATTTATCGGCTGAGCAATATCAATAAGATTTATAAATTGATAACAAGTTGTTGATAAGCAGCTGACTCTTTCCTTAGTTCACTCACTCTCTCTCTCTCGCACAGTCTGCAGCTGCAGGTCATATTTTTATTAGTTTTTATATAGTTATTTACTGAGTTACTCCAAGCAGTCAATAACAACTATTTAACTTTCAAGATAAAATTAGATATTAATATTTAATTAATTTCAATTTTATTTATTAATTTGAAATTTATTTTTTTAATTTTAAATTTTTACAATTTTAAATAATTTTTTGTCGACTGACTTTACTCTAAATAAATTAATAAACAAACAAAACTAAATAATAAACCATATTGATAAAGTAAGAAATTACTAAAATTTATTTTATATTAGCAAATAAATTAAATTATATAATTTTTGCTAATTAAAAGTTGAAAACTGTACAACGTTGTTAATCAGTTAACTATTCTGGAGTTTTGGCATCATTGAAACGTGTCTTTTGCCATTTCACGTAATTCGCGCTAAAATTTGCATTATTTTGTTCATTTTTGTCATTGGCTGTTGCCACAATTTGGCCCACAACACGTTTCGCCAAAATGGGCCACCATTTTTATTTTGTTAACAACAATTATACAACACAAAAATCTTAAAGATTTGTCGACCAATTATGGCAACAACAAAAAAAACACGTACGCCTTTATTTTTCAACCAAAAAACAAAATAAAAATAATGAAAAATAGAAATAATAAAATAGAAAGAAGACAAGTAATTTGTGATTGTTGTTGAAGACTTGTGTGTTGAGTTTGTTGGCCGTTGAATCTGTTAACTATGATCTCATGCAGCAGCAGCCAATCCCAACTTTGTTCAATTATAAACATGTGTGCGAGTGTATCTATGTATCTATGAGATGCTTCTATCAACAAACTATGTTGGCGTTCCTTTCCTGATGAGCTACTGCCCACACACACAGACTCACACTCATTCACAGACTCATACACTCACTTATACACTCACAAATACACTCACTCATCAGCTGCTGGCCAGTGGCAAGTGGCAAGTGGGTTGTCGACTCTATTTGTTGATGGCCATTTTGGTGGCTCCACTTTTGTGTTGGCGTTGGCTTTTTATTATTATTGTTAATGATCTTTTTGGACCAATTTGAATGTTGGCAACTGTACACTTGTCTAACACAAAACTAATTAGCTGCTGATTGCTGCAACATACAGCTGAAAAGAAGAGACGGGGGCAGCAACAAGAGCCACAGAAATTTATATACATACAGTATGATTTTATTTTCAACAAAATTAAAAATTTATATATTTTAGCTAGACAAAAAAAAAATACATTTATTCGGGCTCAATTTATTTTATTTTTAATTACTGTTGCTTGTGGTTGGTAGAAAAAGTAAAAAAAAAAAAAAAAAATTAATTGGACAATATGATTTTTAAGTATATAGCATAAACAAAAAAGTAAAACACTCATTGGGCTTAAGTATTTTTAAAAATATAGAAAGAAAACAATTAAAAATATTTTTTTTATTGAGAAAACCATTACTTAAAATATTTTGATTTTTTGTTCATTTGCTGCCGATAAGCAGAGGACTTTAGATACTCTTACTTAACTTAGAGCAATGTAGCTGTGGCTGTAGCTGTAAATGTATCTGTATCTGAATCTGTATCTGTGAGTAAGCGTTGTACAAGTACGCCTTCCTCTTGATTATTATTATTATTGCCAATGGCACATTAGTGCGCCTATGTGTGAGAGAGTGTGAGTGAGAGTGTGTGTGAGTATGTGGCTCGTGTGGTTGCTGCCGAGCGAGCACACGAAGGCAGCGACAGCACACGAGGCGCTCCCACACACACACACGAATACATGCCGACAAAGACAGAGATACCAACAGACGCAGATACTCACAGACACACACAGATAGACAAACTGACAGCGAGAGGGAGAGAGTGAGATGCAGAGTGAGAGAGAGTGGGAGAGGGAGCGAGAGCGAGAGACTTGTAGATAGAAAACGTTGGCCGAGACAGGCAACAACACGAGGCGCAACTTCAGAGCAACTTCAGTTCTTAAACGAATGTCGAAGGTGAAAGAACTGACGTCGCTCGTCTCGTCTCGCTTTTAATTTTTCATATATTTGGATCGCAGTTTTGATCGTTGAACAGAAGAAAGAAATCGCGTATACGCCGCATGGGATTTGTGACAACATAAAAATATTAAAAGAGAATAAAACCCAAATGAATTCCAATAAAATGTTGCAGTGCAGTTGCTGATAAACAACAAATATATATGTAAAATAAATTATATGCAATATATAAAACATGTACGATATGCGCATTAATTTATCAAGTTTCGTTTAATCTATATATATATATATGTATATTTATATATATGTGTGTGTGTTTGTGTTTGTGTGAGAGCAAAAGCATCTCAAAATTGCCTTCAATTATTTGCCATTAAATGCCAGCAATTGCCACAGCAAGTGTTAAATTTTAATCGAAATTAAAAATGCGACGGAATTTATAAAACGACAAAACAACAACAACAACAAAAACATACAACATAAAGCATCAAAATACAAAAGATAATTTGCGATATCTGAACAAGTGTGCAAAATTGAAGAGGAAGCCACGAAAAATTCTTGCAAAGTATTTGATAATATACAAAAATTAAATACTCAGAAATGATAAATAATAACTGAAAAAAAGAAAAAAAATTAAAAACATGATGTACAAATAGCTACATTAATATAAAAATGTTATTTAAAAAAACTCAACTATTGTGTTAAAATAAAAAGTCATTATGAAATGAACGCTGTAAAAAGTATGAAAAATTGAGAAATAAATAATATTAAATTCTAAAAAATTCAGAAAATAATTTAAAGAAGAAGAAATACATTTTGTAAAATTAAAAAACAATTGAAATAATTAAAAACTCTAAACAAGTGTGCTTATATAACAATGAACTGAATTATTAAAGAATATTTGGTAAATGATAAATTTTAGATATTCAGAAGTGATTTCAGAATCTCAATACAAATACGTACAGTAATGAATTTAACTTGATAAATGATATATGAAAATAAGAAAAGAACTTGAAGTGCTAAACACCCACATATAATATATGAAATCCAATTCAATATTTAAGTATGTGGTTTTTATGAGAAGCAACTCAATTGATTAGAACCCGCATGTGAAGAACTGTTTTGTGTTTTCGGTAGTGCAAAAATTAAAAATACTCATATACTCATCAGAGATATATTGCCCCAAAAGTGAAATCAATTTTAATACAACTGCAAGTACCACCAGCATAAACCACAGCAGACCACAGCGACCACAGCAACCACAACAAACCACTTATCCCAGGCATTGTCAATTGATTGTAGTTGACAATTCTCACTGTGTATTTTGTTCAGTGGATCCCGCAGATTTGAATTTTTTGTATTAAATAGATAGAAAATACTTGAATTTGTGTGGATTATTTTTGTTAAAAGTCAATGACGTGCATTATTTTGAACATTATTCAGTTTTTGACAATTGATCAATTGGAAAACGCGAAGAAATGCCGCCCTCTGCTTTTCTAGTCAATGCCACCATAATCAGTGCAGCAAACGACAGCAACAACAACAGCAACACTAACGACAACAGCAGCAACAAGTCAACCATTGCTGAGGGAAACGCCGAGCAGCAATATTTATTTTATCCTGCCAGCAGAGGCAACAACAACTGTCACAATTATAATTACACAGGAGCAACTGGAGCAACAACAATATTAAAGCCTCTTACAAATATGGTGCTACAAAGCTATGACAATTATGCGAGCTATCATTTGCCGCAGCAATCAACGCATCTGCAACATCAGCAACATGTATTGCCAGCGCCACAACAGCAACAGCAACAACAGCAGCAACATCTGCATCAGCAACAGCAACATTTACAGCATCCGCAACACCTTGCACATCAACAGCAGCAGCAACATGCGCATTATGCGACGCCAACAGCACAGCAGCAACATCGATTGTCCGGCGGCAGCACTGGCAGCAACACAGCCTCCTCATCCTCTGGCTCCAGTTCCAGTGCATCCTCCAATGCCTCGACGCACAGTTTTAGCAGCAGCACACCAACTGGAACCGGAACTGGAACTGGAACTGGTAGTGGAACTGGAGCTGGAGTCGGAATTGGTGGTTTAGCTGGCGCCTTGGGCAGTTCGACGGCAGCATCTTTGGGCTTGGGTTACTTTAATGATATGGCGCCATTTGTGGGCGATTATTCACCAACATCATCATCACAGCAGCATCAGGCAGCTGGCAATGCTTACTACACCGATTCGGATATTAACTTCTTTAGTTCAGGTACAAACTCGACAAATATTTGCCAAACAAAACATCAAATGCGGCACGCAAATTTTTAATTACAATTTTCTGGAGGTGTTGAAGTGTGAAAATGTAGCTCAAAAATGAGATTTCTGCGCACAACCCTCAACGCATAATTAAATTGTAATTTCGTTTTCAAGTGTTTGTTTGTTTGTTTGTGTGACGCCCGCAAGCAACCGCACAACAACAACAGAAACATCAACACAACAACAACAACACAAAGCACGCAACAAGTTGATATGTAGGGGAAGGGCGCTGAGATTGAGATACAGTTTGAGCGGGTGATAAATTAAATGCTTTGTTTGCCACTAGGCGTTACATACAGCTAGTCAAGTAATTGTTTTGACAAAGCAAAAAATTTGATTTCTTTTATTTAACTTGATTATTTTTATTTTTTTCTTATTGTTTCACATTTCTTTTTGTGTTTGCAACAAGATAAGAAATAAGAAATACCAAAATCCCTTGAGATAAATAATTTAAAATGGGAATTTTTAATAGACAAAAATTAAATTATACTCATTTCGTAATTGCAACAAGTTCAAATATAGAAATCCAAAATTTTCTATCAGAAAAAATTATACAAAAAAATCAAACTACGTAAATTTTTGAATGAAAAAAATGAATATACAGTTTTTTGTGATTGCAACAAGCTTAAATAAAAAAATAGGAAAATTTCTTGAGATTAAAAATTTTCAAAAATTATAAAATATAAAACAAATTTGACAATTTTTCAATAAAATGTTTTTTATATAATTGAAATACTTTTTATACACTGTACTATTATAAAATTATATTTTAGTTTTATATTGGAACAATGAAAAAATTGAGTAATTCTAATAACTATCATAAGTTAGAAAAATATTTGAGAAAAAAATATTTATTTTCTAATAAAATTAAAGCAAGTTCCAAGCTAATCAGGAACCCAATCTTTCTAAAAATTTTGCAGTTTTGAATTAGAATTTTTGAGATACATAGATAGTTCCAGATACAGTTTTGCCTTGGAGTCTGCCACAGATGCTGGCCGTGTGGGAGGCACCTAACTCTTTTCAGTCGTTTCAGACGCTCAGCCAACTGGCTGAGGTTTTGTATCTTTGTATCTGCGCAATACCGTCGCCGAGCGAATGGGAAAAAGCGTCAAGCTTTTTTTTTCATTTCAACCCGCCGGCAAGCGAATGAGTGAGAGTGAGAGAGTCAGAGCATACGATTTGTGTGTGTGCGTGTGTGTGTCTTTGTGTATCTCAACAGGTTTTTGTATCCCACAGATACATATGAGCATACATTCGTTGGAAATGTGTTAAATTTCGACGTATTTGCAATTAATGTTAGATCCAGAGAGCGAGAGATGGTGTGAGAGAGTGAGAGCGAGAAAGAGAGGGTTGCTCAACTGTCTCGGTATGCGTGTGTATCTGTGTGCTGTATGTACGAGTATCTACTGGACATTCGTATTGGTGTGCGTTTCGAATTTTGATTGGCTTCCGAATCGCTTGGCCTCGAATTCGTGTTCGTGTCAAAAACGCCCCGTCTACTCAACTGTATCTTAAGAAGCCAACAAATCAGATTGCCATGGAAGAGTATCTCAAAATAGTTGATGAATTGAAGATGTGCTGAAATGTATTTTTTTTAATTAATGAATTGCACATGTGCTAAAAATGGTTTTAAACTGATAGATGAGTTGACGATGTGCTGAAAAGAAACTTGAATAATAGTTGAAATTCAGACGTATCTTTAAGAGTATGAGTAAAATAATAGAATCTTTATATGCAATAATATTTACTACTTATGTATGTAAAAAATTGTCCAATTGAGAAAATTAAAAGAGAATGCAGAAAAAAAGTTATTAAAATAATATTGAATATTTATCATAGGTTGTAGATTTAACAATTATATTATTAAAGTGTATCTCAAGATTATATTATAGAGCTAGAATAAAAAGCAAAGAATATTTTTGCATACATTTTAATAATTTTTAAATTATGTATTTGATTATTTATAAATATTATAAATTAGAAAGTTTCTCAAAAGATAGAATCTTTTACGTTGCTAAAAAGTATCTTAAATGTTTTTCGATTTTATGATGTGTCTTTAAAGAGAGTTATGAAAAAAGTGGACACTATTTAGATATATTATTTATTTAATTTGTAGTAAAACATATTAAAATATTTTCAATATGTATGTCTAATACTTTTCCTATTTCTTTATCTTCTAGGCTACAGCAGCAACAACAACAACAGCAATGCCCACGATCGCACCAACAACAGCCCGCCACCGCAGCAATCGCAGCAACAACTGGTCAATGGCAGCAGCAACAATGCCAGCAACAGCAGCAACAACAACAGCAACAACAACATGTTGCCGCCAGGCGTGCAGCAGCAACAACAGCAGCAGAATGTTGCTGATAACAACAATAGCAGCAGCAGTGGTGGCAGCGGCAGCAGCAATAACAACAACAACAACAATAATAATAATAATAACAACAACAACAATAATAACAACAACAACAACAATATCAACTATATGACAATGGCAGCAGCTCTATATCAACATCAGCTGAAAGAGGAACCGGGCACACAATCGAGCAATGGTGGCAACTCTGGCTACGTGACGAATGCCCAAAACGATCCCACAGATCTCAGTAGTTATGGTCTGCCCGCACATTTGGCCGCCGCAGCAGCCGGACACTATGCGGGAGCAGGAGGAGGCGCCGGAGGAGGTGGCAACCCTGGAGCAGGATCAGGTGCAGGATCAGCTGGTGCTGCTGCTGGCGATGATAGCGATTATCATAGCACAATTTCGGCGCAGGAACATCAGAGTCAAACCTCCAATAGCACCAATAGCAATGGCTATATGGATGGCAGTCCCGATTTCTACAACTACAATCGTCAACGTTTCCACGACACCTTTCCGCCAGAGTTCACACCCTACGATGCACAGTTCCAGTCGATGAATGCCCAGCCCAATATGGATCAATGGGGTGCACATGCTCATCAGCATCCGGCTGCATACTTGCATACCACCCTGGGTCTGGATAAATCCCTGCTGGGCGGCTACACAACGCAAGGGGGCGTGCCCTGTTTCACCGGTTCCGGGCCAATTCAATTGTGGCAATTTCTGCTCGAATTGCTGCTGGACAAAACCTGTCAGAGTTTCATCTCATGGACGGGCGATGGCTGGGAGTTCAAACTAACAGATCCCGATGAGGTAAGTTCTAAATTAAATACTCTTTAATTGCATATCTCATTAAACTAATTGCTTCTTCTGTCCGACAGGTGGCGCGTCGCTGGGGCATACGCAAGAACAAGCCCAAGATGAACTATGAGAAACTGAGTCGCGGTCTGCGTTATTATTACGATAAGAACATCATCCACAAGACAGCTGGCAAACGCTATGTCTATCGATTCGTCTGTGATCTGCAGAACCTAGTCGGGTAAGTTATCAACTCTATAGAGAATGCGGAAAATAATGACCAATAAAACTGAGAATAAAAAAAATTGGGAGAATAAATGATATTAAAAACACCTGTTATTAGGAAAATAAGCTCCAAAAAAAATTCAATTTGGGAAGAAAAAATGATGAAAAGATCAAAACAGCCGCTTAAAAAAAAAATTCAAAAGGACTGTTAAGAAATAAAACTATCTTTTCCAAATATTAAGAATCGAATTTCTCTTCTTTCTTTTTGTACTCCTAATGTTTTTTCTTATTTAAATTTCAAAGATATTGCTACCTTTTAGTCTTTCAATTTGATTCTATGTTTTTTTGTCATTGTTTTTGTAATTTCAACAATGATTTTCAGAATTTTCAATTTTCAATTAAGTTACCTTATTAATTAATTAATTTAATTTATTGCAGACACACACCAGAGGAGCTGGTAGCCAAGTTCGATCTGAAGATCGAGAAGAAGGACGTCGACTAGCAGTCAAGTAATACGGAAGCTGCTTGAATTGCGATGCAGCTGATAAGAAATGATATGATCTGATCTGAAACTGGTACTGTTACTGGATCGAAGAAAGGCCACAAATTTATAGTACTCAACAGCAAAAAATACTTTTGAGAGTTATTGTTTCCAAGCGTGATGTTAAATTTTAAGCAGCAGCGATACCTGCGATCTTGCTACGAGATTAATGTGTTAGAGCGTCGTAATAACATTGTAATTATTATTATTAAATATTAAATATTAATGTTAATATCATTATTATTATTGTGTATGTAAAAATTAGACTTTTGAATTAATTTGAAATTAATTGAAAATACGCTAGCGTGTAAATTAGCCACTAAGTCTATGTAGTTATTAACTAAGATCTTAGTCTTTAGCAACGAAATTTAATTTTAATTCAAAAATCAATAATCAGCAAACCAGTTTCAATATGCATTATCACAATCGATAATTATCATTCGATATTAGCATCAAAAAAAAAAAAAGAGAATCAAGCGAAGCGAATTAAATTTGAAATTTGAAATTTTGTGCAATGCGATTGTTGTCGAATTAATGAAAGTTCTACATTATGCTATCAATTGTATCCATCGTAAAAGAGGCCATAAGAGAACCGAGTGCATGTCCCCAAAGTGATATTAAAAAGCTAAATTTTTTATAACTTTTTATTTGTTTACTGTCTGTTTGTTCAATATTTTGCAAACGGGGTCGCTTTTTTTCTACATCTAGTTCTAAACAAATTCAAAAACCATTAAATTTTATGTGTGTGTATATAGCGTAATAATAATAGTAATAAAAAAAATAATATTGCTTACATATGTACATATAAGTCTATCATATTTATGTATTACCTGTGCTAACGGTACAACTAAGTTATCCCAAACCACAAACCTAATCCTGATCCTAATTCAAATCCAAATCCCATACAAATTCAATTTCTGCGCTTCCGTGCGAATCCAAAAGTTTCAAACGTAAAACGATCGTATAAAATATATATATTTGTATGATAGATATAGATATACATATATAGAATATGTGTGTCTGTAGTATGCCCAATAATATCTAAGTATAATGCATACTCTTAGTTATTTTTTTAATTATTGGCTGCTTAGAGTTTTCCATGTTTTAAGAATTGACCATTCATACTTATGTTTACATTTTGTGTATAGCTATTAACTAATTAAGCATAGCTCGTAGCCCGTAGCCACGTATTATGTAGAGCAATTTAAAAATACTGTATTTATACAATAATAATAATAATAATAATAATAATAATAAAAAAGTCCAAAAATATTACAAAATCAAACATTTTATTTTAAATCTCAATCTCTCTCCCTCTGCTGTCAATATTTAATTTTTAGATCGCCCGATTTATATTTCTTCAGATAATATTTTTAAATTTATAAAATGATTAAGCGCATAAATGGTGTTTTTAAATACAGGGGATGTTTTCTCCCTCTACGAGAAATTAAACGTCTTGAGCATAAGATGCCAGAGCATCTGAAAAAGATTGAGACGGACAAGGATCCTGAGTTCTCAGCTATGGTATTATACTATTATCATAAGGCTGCTCAGGTTATGGAGAAGGAACTGCTTAAAGAAATGGATCAGTATTCTCATTTTAAGCCTGAAGAAAAGAAAGCTCGAGTGAGTGCCATTTTAAATTTAATTGGAAGCACCTGTACCTCCTTAGAGGTCAGTTTTCCAGTTATAAAAAGCGACGGAACCTATGAGATTATAACGGGATATCGAGCCCATCATATTCGAAATCGACTTCCCCTGAAGGGAGGTAAGAAGAACTGGAATATCTTTTGATAAATGTCGTTGAACTTTTCAATATTATAGGTATTCGATACGCCATGGATGTGGATGCATCGGAGGTCAAGGCCTTGGCGTCCATAATGACCTTCAAGTGTGCCTGCGTCAACCTACCCTATGGTGGCTCCAAGGGAGGAGTCCAAATTGATCCCTCCAAATACACAGTTAAAGAATTGCAGACAATTACAAGAAGATATACGATGGAACTTTTGAAAAAAAATATGATAGGACCTGCTATCGATGTGCCCGCTCCCGATGTCAATACAGGACCACGGGAGATGAGCTGGATTGTTGATCAATATATCAAAACATTCGGACATAAGGACATCAATGCAGCAGCCATTGTGACTGGAAAACCCGTCCATGTTGGTGGCATCAATGGACGCCACTCGGCGACGGGAAGAGGCGTCTGGAAGGCAGGAGATTTATTCCTGCAAGACAAGGAATGGATGGATTTGCTGGGTTGGAAGATCGGCTGGAAAGACAAGACGGTTATTGTCCAGGGTTTCGGCAATGTTGGTTCCTTTGCGGCTCAATTTGTTCAGGAAGCAGGCGCAAAAATAATTGGAATCCAAGAAGCAGGATTCGCCTTGACAAACAATGATGGAATAGACATAGACGTGAGTACGAACTTATTTAATTTTGTGAATAATTAAAATAATATAAGAATTTTTTAAAGGATCTGATGAAGTTTAAGAATGAGAAGAAGACCATTAAAGGATACTCCAAGGCAAAGGAAACCAAGGAGAATCTTTTGACTGCCCAATGTGATATATTGATGCCCTGTGCCACTCAGAAAGTGATTACTAATGAGAATGCCAAAGACATTAAAGCCAAGTTAATTCTGGAGGGTGCGAATGGACCTACTACACCAGCTGGAGAGAAGATCCTGCTGGACAAGGGAGTCCTGATTGTTCCAGATCTGTATTGTAATGCAGGCGGAGTGACTGTTTCATATTTTGAGTATCTCAAGAATATTAACCACGTCGCTTATGGAAAGATGACGGCCAAGACGACTTCACAACTTGTCTTTGAGGTCATCAATTCAATAAACGAATCCTTAAAGCAAACTGAAGGATGCACCATTGTGAGTAATTCTTTGGTCAGTAGATAATATTAAGCTTACTAATTATTTTTTAATCACAGCCAGAGGTAATTCCTAATTTGGGTCTCCGGAGAATACGCGACTGCACAACGGAAGCGGAAATTGTGGATTCAGCTCTGCAAACAGTTATGGAATCATCAGTGATTGGAATCAAAGCCGTTGCCCATCAGTTCCAGCTGTGCAATGATCTGAGAACTGCCGCCTATATTTGGGCAATATTCAAAATATTCCGCACTTTGGAAAGCTCCGGAATATCACAGCAGTAACAATTCCCAATTTCAAACTTTACTGGAAAATATATCTTGGAATTTTGTCGTCAGATTCGCAAACGAAAAAATTCAGTGTAGTCTTTTTTAAAAGGATTCTCTAAATCCTTGAATTTTAGTAGATTGTTTTATAAGACTTTTATACTTTTGACAATAATAAAATGTGTTGAAAAGCAAAAACCTTACAATTTTTTTTAATAGAACTATGTTATTTACTAATTGCAATATTTTATTTTCTTACAGCATATAAAATTTTCGTTAAAAAAGTTTTTCTTTGTTAAAAAATATATTACATTCATATTTTAATTTAATAAGTTAACGTTCCTATTTTTACTTTTTTAACTGAATAAAATATTACGTACAAAAATAAAACTAGATACGTTATTTTTTATGTTCTTAAGTACTTTAAAAGTACAGTTGATAAATAATAATTATTTTAAATAAATATTGTTATACTATAGTTAATAAATAATTTTCTTAAATAAAATACAAGTTAAATTAAATTTCTTAGAGATATATATATTTTTAACTAATTTACTACACAGATATTTTTTTCCAAGATCTTCGAGACTTAAGATTCTATGAAATACACTTTTTTAGGATATTGAAATATATTGTAAAAACGTAGTAGCTATTATATTTATTATCTAAATCTATTCTCTAAATCTTCACACATTACACTCTACATTTGTAAATAATAATCAGATTTATTTTATTTCAAAATTTTCTTTTAAATAGTTAGTAATAAAATAGTTAGTAATAAAATGTTTCGTGGAATTGCAAATGTCCTTTTAAGTGGGCGTCATCAACCGCCTGTACAAATTCAAAAGCGTTCGGAGCATAAAATGCCCGAAAAACTTAAGAAGGTCGCAACGGACAAAGATCCAGAGTTCTCATCGATGGTATTATACTATTATCACAGGGCTGCTCAGGTTATGGAGAAAGAATTACTCAAGGAAATGGATAAGTATGGCCATTTCAAGCCCGAGGAGAAAAAAGCTCGTGTGAGCGCCATCTTAAATCTTGTGGGCAGTACATGTACCTCCCTAGAGGTTAGTTTTCCCGTTATAAAAAGCGACGGTACCTATGAGATTATAACGGGATATCGAGCGCATCATGTACGCAATCGTCTGCCTTTAAAAGGAGGTAGGTACATATAGAATTACTATTGGGAAATGTCTTTTTTCTGAATATTCAAAGGTATTCGTTACGCCATGGATGTGGATGAGTCAGAGGTAAAGGCCTTGGCGTCTATCATGACTTTCAAGTGTGCCTGTGTCAATCTACCCTATGGTGGCTCTAAGGGAGGAGTTCGAATTGACCCATCCAAGTACACGGCTAAGGAACTACAGACGATTACTAGAAGATATACGATGGAGCTCCTAAAGAGAAATATGATAGGACCTGCCATTGATGTACCTGCTCCGGATGTGAACACAGGTCCCCGAGAGATGAGCTGGATTGTCGATCAGTATACCAAGACCTTTGGTTACAAGGACATCAATGCGGCAGCTATAGTGACTGGAAAACCCGTCCATGTTGGCGGTATTAATGGACGCAACTCCGCAACAGGAAGAGGCGTCTGGAAGGCAGGAGATATGTTCCTGCAGGACAAGGAATGGATGGAAATGTTGGAGTGGAAAACCGGCTGGAAGGACAAGAAAGTTATTGTTCAAGGATTCGGAAATGTTGGTTCCTTTGCTGCTAAATTTGTTCACGAAGCAGGAGCTAAAGTAATTGGAGTCCAGGAGGCAGGATTCGCCTTGACGAATGATAAAGGAATTGATATCAACGTGAGTATGGGAATATTTAATAATGCGAATATTCATTTTTATATAAAGCTCTTTGTCCTGACTCACTCACTGATCACTGCACAGCCCAAACTATAAGAACTAGAAGGTTGAAATTTTTACATATATTATTATTTATATAAAAAACATGTGAATTTTAATACAGGATCTCATGAAGTTCAAGGAAGAGAAGAAAACCATCAAGGGCTACTCCAAGGCAAAGGAAGTCAAGGAGAATATTCTCACTGCTCAATGTGATATATTGATGCCCTGTGCCACACAGAAAGTGATTAACAATGAGAATGCCAAGGACATTAAGGCCAAGTTAATTTTGGAAGGTGCTAATGGACCCACCACACCAGCTGGAGAGAAGATCCTGCTGGACAAGGGAGTCCTGATTGTTCCAGATATGTATTGTAATGCAGGCGGTGTGACTGTTTCATATTTTGAGTTCTTGAAGAATATCAATCATGTGTCCTATGGCAAGATGAACTCGAAAACTTCTGCTCAGCTTATTATGGAGATTCTTAACTCGATTAATGAGTCCCTAAATAGTTGCAACGAAGGTGAATTCGTAAGTAGCTTATGTTTTTTTAAAAAATAGAAAGTAATACTATTTTTCATATCATTTTCTCAGCCACCAATCGTGGCCAACCAGCGACTCCAACAGATTCAGGACTGCACCAAGGAAGCCGATATTGTGGATGCGGCTCTTCAAACAGTTATGGAAGCAGCTGCCGCTGGAATTAAAATGACAGCTCATCATTTTGAGCTGTGCAATGATCTGAGAACTGCCGCCTATATTTGGTCAATATTCAAGATATTCCGCGCTTTGGAAAGCTCTGGCATTTCCCAACAATAATTTGACTCGAGAGATTTCTAAATTACTTAAATACATTTTAAGTCAGTGTAATATAATTTGGTTGATAATGCATGTTATTTGAATATTAATGAATTCGAGAAAAATATAGTGCATTCAAAAATTTGCATTCAAATTGTATATTCGTTTTTATTTGGACCAGCTTCATTTTTAGTTAGTGTAATATCAATTTTGCTGATATTGAAATTAAATAAATTCGAAAATAATACAAAACATATTTATCATGTGTTATATATTTTTTCTCTCTTGGAATGACGCTTAATAAAGAAAATGAAATAAATAAGGTTAACAATTGGTTAATTTAAACAAAAAATCTTCAAACTTCAGGTTCAGCTTGCTATTATAATTTTGAAACAATGAACAAAATTTTTAAAATCTTTTAATCCTATTAAATTTTAACTATAAAATTTGTATTTCAAAAATTAAAAACTATAATAAAATTTTAAGTACGTAAATTTTTTTTTTTTTTAAACTTCTCCGAGAGAAAAATCTAACGATAAGTTGATCAAATCGTAGAATTATAATTTCTCGAAAAAAATATCTATTAAAAAATAGCTCAAATATTTTTTTTAAGATGAAGAAGCTATAGTATTAAAACTAAGATTTCTCTTTTTTATTTCTTAAACTCAACTCTAATTTTCGATTCAAAAATAATATTTGCAAAAAATTTAATATAGAAAAGATTTATTTATAGTAGGCTGTACTTTCAGAGACAGCTCTTCCATATAGTTTACAAATAAGTCATGTAAACACTTTTGATAACATCAGAGCTAGGAAATACTCGTAGTATTGATAAACTTACAAATTTATTCCATTTGCAACACTCAACAGATTCATTGAGGTATTTAAAAGTTTTGAATAAATTGCAAATTAGAAAAAGTCGACCGATTCTACAATGGAATCGGTGCCATTCAATAAATCCGCATTCCTGGAGAGTTACCTGCTGAAGCATCGGGAGCTGGGAAAGCGACAAAGGGAATATAAAAAGTTACTTTCGAGCAAAGTTAAAACTCGCAATGAGACAATCATTGATGCGAGTTATGAGAACACCATCGATCGCCTGGAGGAAGAAAAGAATGATCTGAGGGCACAGATTTGGGTAGCGGCAGGAGCTACTCATATTCAGAAGGACACTCGATATCTGGGACAAATACGTTGTCATGTCGAGTGTCAGGAGAATTTGGCAGAGGACATAACTAAACTGAAGACATCTATATGTAATATGGAGCGTGAGATCAGTCGGGTGAGAAAACAGATCTACAATCTGAATCGATTGACGGTGCCGGAGCAACAGCATCAGGCACATGTGGCCAAGGTGCGCAAGAAGATGGTTATTCTGGAGAATTCACTGGAGGTGGGAGTACGTCAGGAATGCGGCTTTACGGCGGCAAATGCCGAGCTGAGGGAACAGCTCATCAAGATCCTCAATCATCGCACATTCTTCAACGATTCCTACACGAAAATGGTGCAGAAACTGAACAGCGATAAAAAGTATCTCATAGATCTTATCGAGTATGCACTCAATACTTTTGATGGCTGCATCGATGTCTATGAGAAGATCGACAAGATCACCAAGCGAGAGGCCAAGGAGCGAGAACTGCGACGCATTGAACTGCAGGGTATCATGAGGAAAGTGGCCGCCGATGCGGACAATTCGGCATTTGTTGAGTGCAAGGGCAGGGAACGAGTCCTTGCCGATCTACAGCCGAAGGAGTACAGGAGACGCGATGAATTCCGACGCAAGCACAACAAGAAAATCAATCTGTATAATTCGGTGCTTAAGAAGATACTCGATTACACCAACTCCAACAATGTGGAGGAGGTGATCGACAAGTTCCAGCAGCAGGAGAGTCTCTACTACTCTTTCTTCAACTACGCCAACGAGATGAGCTATCACATTACGCTCCTGAATAACTCCGTGAATCGTTTGTTCGAGGACATCATTGAACTGAAGCGTGAGAACTCAAATACGCTACAGGATCAGATAAGTCTGATCAATACACTGGAGGATCAGGTCACCCAGAAACAGAACTCCAACATTCAGTTGAATAAGACGCGAGAGAGCAACGATTCTCGCCTCGAGAATCTCTTGCAGGGCATCGAGATGCTCTGTGACATGTGCTCCGTGGACACATCTCCATTGGCCGATCTCCTCGGCGATCACACGCACGTCAATCTGGTCAATGTGGAGCGATTTGTCAAATTGCTGGAGGCACGCATCCAGGACATCGTGGCCAGCGTCTATGTCTTTGAGCGACAGGACGAGGGCAACATCGACTATGTGGTCAAGCAGATCGAGAAGATCTGTGAGCTGCCCACCGATCTCAATGACATTGTCCTCACCCAACAGTGTCCCGAGTGTGCCGAGGGCGAAGCCTTCAACATTGACGACGGCGGCGACGGCGTTGCCATTCACACGGTCAAGGAGGCGAAACAGAAGCTCTACGAGAAGATCACCCAACCCGAGATGCAATATCGCCTCCACAGCATCAGCCAGTGTCGTCTTCCCCGCTCCCGAATGCTCGCCGCCAAGCGAAACATGTAGTTACAATCTTACAGCTTACACGTTATCTAGTTTCTTCTTTTACTTTCACTTCACGTCCTGGACAATCCATAAAATTTTCAATAAATATATTATTTACCACTGTGCGTATGTGTAATTAAACTGACTTGAGTTTTTAAATTTAAAGATTTAAAAATTTAATGTTAAAACAAAAGTTTTAATTTTGATGCAGAATCAAATTAGAGGCCAAATATTAATAAAATTGACAATCCGCAAGGAAATCGGTTCAGTTTTGACAGAGTTATGCAAGTTTGAAGATTCAGGTATGGAAAAGTATGATAAAAATTGACAGTGATCGAAAAATATGAAATTTTTTAACTAAGTAAAATTTTGATGCAGAATCAAAATAGAGGCCAAATAATGATAAAATTGACAATCCGCAAGGAAATCGGTTGAGTTTTGACAGAGTTATGCAAGTTTGAAGTTTCAGAAAAAATTACAAGTAAATTATGGAAAAGTATGATAAAAATTGACAGTGATCGAAAAATATGAAATTTTTTAACTAAGTAAAATTTTGATGCAGAATCAAAGTAGAGGCCAAATAATGATAAAATTGACAATTCGCAAGGAAATCGGTTGAGTTTTCCCAAAGTTATGGGATTTGGAAGTTTTTGAAAAAGTGACAAGGGTACGGAAGATTAAATATGATATCTCATAGTTAATTTAAATAATTTCTGCATATTTTATGATAAGATCAGACTTTTAATCTATATTTAATTGTTAAAGTATCATACATATTATTCAGATCCGTTAGGTCATTAGAATAAGCTATTGAGAATGTTTGGATCTGTTTTACCAAACATCTCCTCATTTGTCTCCTCGTTCGTCTCCTCTTTCGTTTCCTCTGCAGAATTATACTCATGTGGTTGAGTCATAAATTCTTTCTCAACAGTGCAATTGTACATCCGATTCAGTTTTTGAACATCCGATTCGGAAAATCCCCATCGCTGTCCCATCTGAGCGCCATATTCATTTTTCTGTAAAATGAAGATGTATGAAATTTATAAATAAATATATATAATCGTGGCATATCAAATACAAATTAATACGGATTGGGTTAAAAAAATCTCTAGTAAAAAATAAAGTTTCTTTTTTAAATAAGAAGTTACAATTGATAAAAAATTTAAAATTAAGAATAAGAAATACTCACAATTGCCTTCATTGTTGGTAAACCATTCCTGGAAAAGGCCTTTTTGGAGTAGTGCATAATGCTGCCATAATCGTATTCAACTCCGAAGTTCACTGTGCTATTTGCCTTTCTGAAGTTCTTCAAGAATGATTGGCGAATATTCTCTTGATTGATGAGCACATACTCGTCCCGTTCCTCGCGATTCTGTTCGTGCAGGAATCCCAGAGCATGCATCAGCTCATGGATGACAGTGCCGATTCTTTTGAGACATGATGGAGTCTGAAGATTAATCGGTTGTCTGCCTCCTCTACGACCCACCGCTGACCAACAGCCGGATTTGCCATTGCCAATGGAAATGTAATCCAACTCATAGACACGCGGCACGAATCGAATGCAGGTGTGATCGTGAAACTCCTCCATGGCAGCCAGTAAAGTGTCCAACTCCAGCTCATCGAATGTACCCTTTATCTCGTAGGGCACAATACCTTGAGACCAGCGATACGATATGGCAGGAATTCCGCTTCTCATCATCTGCAGAGTGCTTGGAACGAGCATATCTCCCTCCAGGTAACTGCCTAATTCCTCGGGATTCACCTCGTCCGTGTCCTCAGTGTAGTTGGCCACCAATGCGGCAGTTAGTGCCTGATCCGGTGTACCATATAAATCAGCTCCCAAGGAACTCAAGTCTATGATCTGATCGCCATCCGAGTAGGATATCAATGGCAATGCCTCGATCAACGTTCCTCCCAAGACAAAAATTAACGGAAAGATACTCTTCATTTTAAGCTGCTTAATTGCTTACTGAATTAAATCCACTTTGGAAGTTGCTTTTATATCCAACACGTTTTTTGTTATCAGCTTTTATCACTTGATTTTAAATTACAACTTGACCTTCACTCACAATGTAATTGTAACTTCATAACGTTTGTAATCCTTATCAACAAGTTACCTCTTATTCACAACTAATTTAGCTACAATTAAAAAGAGTTTATCCAGGGTATCTGCTAGTCGCGTTTACTGCTTACGATTATTTCCGCATTCACACAGTTTATTTAAATAATTCACGTTGAACTTCTCACAATTATAACCATAACCATAACCGATAACACTTATCACTTGACCTTTTAGCTTTATGGATGACAACAACCTGACGAGATCCCACTCAAATGTTATTTAGACCATTTTAGAATAGACTGAATGTTTATAAACAGGGTTAACAGACTCTAACACAGCATGACCTTCTGACTAATTCGCTTAACTAATCTTAATTTAACCATATCAAATAACATTATGTTTGCTTTAATAATGAACTATAATAAAAACTATATTTTCTAAACTTATCAAATCTTGCAGAAGGAAGTAGAAAGTTAGTACTTTGGGAGTTTTTGATAAAAATTATACAATTTTCCAAATTTTCCATTTACCAATTTCTAAGAATTTCACGAATTTAAAAGTGAAATGCAATCTGGAAAATAGTAGGTGAAAAATATATTTGAAAAGATTATGCAAAGTTTGTCTTCTTAAATCCAAAATTTTCCTATATTTGAATAAAAGTCGATAAAGTGAAAAGTTTGTCTTCATAAATCTAAAACTTTCCAATACTTAAACATAAGTTAAAAGGAATATATTTTAAAAATCGAGTAACAAAAAATGTTCTCAATAATCTTAATCTTAAATAATAAAGTTCCATAGTTGAAAGATAATATATATATCAACAACCACAAAAGTTCAAGGAGTGTTTTTAGGAAAATATAAGGAATGGGCTAGAAAAATATAGCTTAATAAATCTTAACTTTTACGAACTTATGAAATGTTAAATAAAGATAAGAACAGGAAGTTTTCTGAATTTTTATAAGGAATCGCATTTAATTTTTTTTTTGAATACTTTCTTTATTGCTTAAATAATTTGATCAATTGAAAAATCATGTTAATCCTAGTTTAGTTAAATATGTGATTTGTTAATGCTTAAATAGTTGGTCGAGTTTGTGTGGTGATCGTACGAATAAATAGATTCTTTGGGCAATTCCATTCTAATTGCTAGTTTCACTGGTCGCTTTTTTCCTCTCCAGCTGTCTCTGCATCACCAAGTCCCAAGCCGTTGATGAGTCCGCTCAGAAAACTGTCCACAATGGGATTGCCACCGGGTCTGACAGGAGCTGGAGCTGGCACAGGTATGCCAGGAGCAGGCATTCCAGGAGCAGGCATTCCAGGAGCAGGCATTCCAGGCGCAGGAACTCCCACGGGACCAACAGCTCCTGGGGAACCGTTGACATAGCCGCAGTCGTACATGCGATTCAGTTTCTCCACATCAAAGTCGGAGAAGCCATTGCGTTGACCCATTTGAGAGGCGCCATTTGCTTGCTGAAAGATTAGCAAGCAAAGGAGTCAGAAAAGAAGGACTTTAAGGAATGTGTTCCACTTACCATTGCCACAATTGTGGGCTGTCCGTTGGTGGAGAAGGCATTGGCCGAGTAGTGCATCACACTGCCATAATCGTAGGGAACTCCAAAGGCTTCTGTGACCGCTGCCTTGTCAAAGTTGTTCTTGGCTGCGGATTGAATGTTTCTGTATTGAATGGCCACAAAGGCATCGCGTTCCATGCGATTCTGTTCGTGCAGGAATCCCAGAGCATGCATCAGCTCATGGAGAGCGGTACCAGGACGACCAAGGCAACCAGGTGATTGAAGATTAACTTCCTGTTTGCCGCCCACGCGTCCAACCGATGACCAACAGCCGGAGTTGCCGCTCACAATGGATATGTAATCCCGCTCGCCGGCATAGGGAACAAATCGGATGCAGGTGCGCCTGTGATACTGCTCTATGGCTCCCAGAATCGTAGCCCTGTCTTGAGCATTAAAGTTGCCTCTTATTTCATAAGGTACAACTCCCTTGGGCCAGCGGGAACTTTGGGTAGTCAGACCGTTCTTCATAGTTAGCTCAGACTGTGGCACCAGTATGTCTCCCTCCAGATAGCTGCCCAGCTCCTCGGGATTCACTGCAGCCGTCTCGGCGCTGTAGTTGCTCACCAAACTGGCGGTCAATTCCTGATCTGGTTGACCAAACAAAGCGGCGCCATAGGAACTCAAGTCAATGATGTCCTTATTATGTCCCAACGGCTCCTCAAGTCCATTCTCCGGCAATTCAATGGCTTCCGTGTCATCAATGTCATCGTAGAGGGAAAGTGGAACTGCTTGCACAAAAGCCAGACCCAATAATAATAATAGAATAGAAGATTTGCACATTTTGGAATTCTTTGATGAATTGCTGTCTCAAGTTTGACTGTGCTGACTGTTGGCCAGGAATGGATTTATATACTCAAGACGTGCCCGTTTTTATCAGTTGATACATAAACATATTTTCAACCCGAAAGACCTTCAGACGGGCCGTCGTCATTTTTGTTCTTGTCGTCACACGTTTTTAATTGCTGGACAAATATTTGGATAACGCTCGCTCGCGTTCATATCAAAATTCTATTGTACTTTCGTTGTTTTTTGTTGTATTTTTACCAATTATTACCATAATGTGTATCAGTAGTTAGTTTACATATATGCAAAGTTTAATGACATTCTCTTAATGTAGTTCTCTAGTTTTGTTTTCTTTTTTGCACATTACCGGGTAACAATAACCGATAAGCGACAATCGCTGTGACCTTTTTCCCGGCATAGATTTATATTCACAACATTTCCATTGTATAATTACGCTGGGATTTAGAGTGGAAACACACTCGTGATCCAGTTAAGGATTATGCGCTAACAAGGAACATTGACTTAAATTTACAACTTATTTTTTAGTATATGAATCTTAACTCAGCCTAGCAATGATCTTACAATGATCTTAATTTAAACAATTCACATGCTTAAATACTGACAATAGCACTTTAAACACAACACAGCACAGCGGCAACTTCAATAGAGTGTGGAAAATACATTTTTTGGGGGATAAAAAAAATCCCATGCATCTTTGGTTATTTTCTTTGAAACTCATTAGAAATATTGAAACAGCTGTGCAAGTATTTTAAACCAATTGGGTTCAAGTGCAAGCAACAGCATGGGAATTCTGCGTACAGTATGTCAAGTAATTGTTTTATTGACTTAGATAAAAATTCACATATTTGTTATTAGTTATTTAAAGTCTAAAAGAAAAAAATTGAACATAGAATATGTGAATTTCTTTCTTTTTCAAAACAATTACTTGACCTACTGTAGAGCTACATTTGGTACAAATTAACTGATTCTTGTGTGTGTGTGTGTGTTTAAGTTAAAGTTATCATTAAGAATCTAGGCTCATTTCAACAACCATGTTTGAATCGTCATTGGAATTTGAAGTAGAGTTGGAATTGGTATTGGTATTGGTAGCGGTGTTAGTATTGGTATTGGTATTTGTATTGGACACCTCCTCCTCTTCATCGAATTTGAGATTCATCTTGATGCCATTCAGTTTATCCGCATTGAGCATTTGTCGACTGCTCGCCGTAATGGATTCGGTGACATCCCTTAAAGCAATGCTGCAAATCTCATTGATGGTCATGCTATCATCCATTAAATCCTCAATGCAGTTCTTCAATATTGTAGATGTAACAATGCAGTCACGATTTAGAGCCAAACTCTTGTGGAAATACTCAATGGCATCATCCAAATTGCCAAGCAGCGAGTGTGTAAAGCCAATTGCGGTGTATGTGGCTGCACATTGAGGATTCAACAATAAAGCCTGCAAGAAACAATTTAAAAAAACAATTAAATATTAAGAAAAAGGGATTTAAAATAAAGGGATAAATGAAAATTAATTATTACATATTGAAAATTCTGCAGTGCATCTTCGTATTTCTGAATTCTGCGTAGAGAGTGTCCCAAGTTTACGAAAAGTGGCTCCCAGCGTGCGGAAATCTCCTCGTTGTTGGTCTTAGCACGCTGTTTAATAATGTCCACGGTGCATTGGAAGATTGTGGCAGCTCCATCATAATATTCATACTCGTATTTGATGACACCAAGTTCGTGCAACACATAGACATCCATGGGCGCTATTGTCATGGCCTGCAAAAAGAATTTTTCAGCCAATTCGAGATTCTTGGTCAATCCACATTCAACGCCAATGTAGAGCAGCGGCAGATGACAGCCTCGCATCAGTTGAGTGGCCTTAAAGTAAGCTGCCATAGCCTGTTCATGCTCATTCTCATTGGCAAAGGAGTGACCATAAGCCAGCCAAGCAGGTCCATACAGACGATCCAAGGATGTGGCCTTGGAGAGGTAACGACGGGCAGGATCACTTTTGCCAATCATGTCGTAGTAGCAGCCAACGCCATACCACGAAATCGCCTTGTCCGGATAACGATCGACCAACTTGTGCGCCACATAAAAGAGTCTATTGAAGTCACCATTCTCTACAAGGCAGGCAATTTGGATGGTCATCGCGTTGTTGTGGAAGGGATCAATTTTAAGCAAGCTAAAAATTAAGAAATTATTGAAATATATATATAAATACTATTGGAATACAAGAAACTTACGTATTCAATATCTTGAGACACTGCTTGTAGTCGCAGTCATAGAAACACTTTTCCGCCTCCGCAGCCATAAGATCCGTGCTGCGTTGCACACGGATTAAGCAATCGTTTAAGGTCATCAATGTCTCCACATCCTGTTCCCGCGAGAATCGTCGATTGGAGGCATCAAAGAGCGAACGTTGAGTCGAATCAATCATGGAGGAAGCACGCGACAGACTTGTCTGAAGTGAAAATGTTGGCGCTTTTAAATCCTCCAGAACTCTGTCAATAGAAAAAAAGAAAGCCATATTAATATTTAATATTTAGAAAATAGTAAATCCTATATTTGTTACTCACTTTTGTGCCGGAGACATGAACTGACTGGGCGTCACGGGTATCTTGAGCGTTGCGGGTTTGGGTAATTGAGTATCCGTTGAACATGTTTGCTGAACCCGCACCGTAAACTCCTTAATATACTTGAGCACATCGGGATTGACAATGGGCGAGATCTCTTCGGCGTTACGCGCTGAGATTAGTTCATAGTACTTTTTCAATCTGGATTCGTAGAGCTTTAAAATGAACTTGGCATCCGATTCGCTGGATTGTTGTGCCAGTGGCAAGTGATGCATCAGCTCAAACTCTAAAAATATGCAAGAATTGCAGATTAGAAAGGTATACAGTGGAATATATAAAATTATCTTTAAAACTAAAATTAAAATTCAAACTTTTATCGACTTGGCTGTTGATGCTGATCAAAAATATATGTACTTTAAAGGGTCGGAGATGCCTTCGTATCTCTGTAGCACACATTCCAACGAACACAAAATACCCATTTACTTATTTTTTATGTAACGGGTATAAATAGACAGTGAAATTAATAAGTTGATAATCATACCCTCCCAGGCCATCAGCATTTCATGTTGAACCAGGGCTTCCAGGGCCTCAAAGCAGTAGATGGATTTGTGCAGGGCCTGCACATAGAAATCCATGGCCATGCCACGATTATCCAATGCCTCATAAATCTTGCCTTTCATTAAATAAATAGAAGCAAGCAGTTCATTTCGATTGCTCTCCTCGCCACCGAAGACGCTGTTGCTCTCCATGTGGCAATCGTGGCTGGGATTTGGATTTATTATGGAGGTGCTCATGGTCTCCACATCCACGTTCTGGATGATAATAGCCGCATCATTGAATTCTTTGGCGGCATGCAGACTCTCCAGCAGCAGATTAAAACAAGGCAGCGAACTCTTCTCCAATTGATAATGTTGAATTGTATGCGCTGCCCGATGAAATTCGCCAAGCAGAAACATGCATTGCGCTTGGTAGTAGACATCTCTGGGTTCTTGGCCACTTAGCACAGCCACCTTTTCGGCCCAAAACAATGCAGTCGAATAGCGACGCTGTAAATTCAACAAAAACAAAAACAATTGTTTACATTTGTATCTCTTGTATCTCTTTCACTCTCTCTCTCTCTCTTACCATGTCTATGAATTGCTTGACTAATCTGCGATATTGCGCTAGATCAATGTGATCGTTTGTAGTCTCGGTATTACTGCTTTCATTATCACCAGCCATTTTTAAACACTTATATATCAATTCTAGTTTTCCAATTTCTTAATTTTTGCTTCTTCTTTCTAACCGGCAAGCGAATTTTTGTTTCTTGCAAGATGTTGCCACCTGGCAGAAAACAAATTGTCACTAATTGCCAGAACTAGAAATCTGATCTAGATCATTTTTCACATTTGTTCCTATTTTTTCAGAATTATATTTTTGATAATTTTTAATTTTAAAGCTAATAACTAACTTTATTTTATTTGTGTGACATTTGCTTTATTGCATTTTTAAGCCAGTCTTGGTTTTGTTTAAATTTGTGAATTTAAATCGCACGCTATTTTAAGATATTCCCGGGTCAGTCACAACAGTGTGGCAGCACTTAGATCCCAGAAAGTCGTCAGTTGCCCATTTTTTGATCAAATCTGGCAGCGCCATTAGGACAGCCGGTTTTGCCATTCACACAAGACGATCCAATATTTGGCAGCTCCTTTGAACCCAGCTGATATTGTCATTCACATATATAAAGAGTTATTACACCGTGAAAAATAGGCGGGTAAATTTAGTTTTCAAAACAAAAATTTAAATATCTTCAAAATTTCAAAAAATTAGATTTAAATTAGATAACATTTAATTTTAGTTAAATTAATAAAATTAGTACACCACACTGTGTAATTAAGCATAGCAAACAAACATTTGCCGCAGTTCGACATTTCTTTGCAACTTGTCTGTTGTCCTCTTCCTGGCTTTGGGGTTGGGGTTGTGGGGTTAAGGATTGGCGCAGCAGCCAACAGAGATAGGAAAATGAGATTTCTTTTGCGCTCTCTCTCAGCATCTGTCGACGCCTGGCTTCAGTGTATTTCAATTGCTCGTTAGGTGAGGTTATTGCATTTTTGACTTGAGCGGCAACCAACAAAAAAGTTGACAGTGCAAATAAAAACACTTCTTTTTTGTCGTTTTTAAAATATAGGAAATATAAATACAACGCCTTCATCTAATAGCACATTTTTACAAGAGACTGCTAAACTACAAACACAAAATAAATTTGAAACACAAAAAAAAAAGAAACAAGAGCAACAACAGTAGTATAGTAAAATTAACGAAAAAGCGTGTAAGGCATACAACAGAAATAGAAGTAACGGTTCCAAGCCGGATGGTAGCAGAGTGTGAGTAAAAAAATGTGCTTTGCACGCATGCAATAGAATAGGACGAGAAACGAGAAACGGGGAAGAGAAAGAGAATTATTGAATGCGAGTGCAAAATTTAAATGAAACAAAAACTCCAAAAATTTATGTGAGCGGCGCGTGCAACACAAAGTAAACATAAAAGCTGCTGCCTATTGTAATTTTTGGGTATGTACACACACATACAAACATATTAAAATACATAGAAACTTCATTAAAAAAAAAGAATAGAATAGTTTAATGGGCCCGGCACAACAATTCGCTGGCAAATTACATATAAAACACGTAGTGCGAAAACGGAATCGAGGGAGTGTGAGAAAGTGTGTGTGTGCGAGAGTGTGAGTGTGTGTGAGTGCAAGTGCTCCCAAGACGAAGGATTCTGTCTCAGCTGCATTTACAGTCAGTCAAATAATAAATTTGACAAAGAAAAAAAGCATACAAATTTTCGTTTCTTTTACTTTTAAAAATAGTTAAACTAAGTGAATCTTATTTTAAAATTTTTTTAAGTATTTAGTGTCTCAGCTGCATTTACAGTCAGTCAAATAATTATGTTGACCAAGAAAAAAATGCATACGTTATTTTCTTTTTCAAAATTAGTTTATTATTAAATTTTTTGCCAAAAAAAAAACATTGTAAATTTGTCAAATCAACTACTTGACATACTGTATGCTCTCATCGAGTGCAACTTGAATGCCCTTTTATAGTGCGTGTGTTGCTATCCTTATTATTGTTGTTGCTGTTGTTGTTGTGGCGTCGGTATATCAGCCTTCGTCACTGTCTTTTTACTACTTTCCACTTTGCGTTGTTCCATTCGTTGTTCCGTTGCCATTGCCATACTCACGTCATTTGCCCAGCAGCCCCAACTACAACTACAACAACAAATACTCTTTTACAACTACGAATACGCACAGAGAGGAGCAGCAGCAACAACAATAACAGTAACAGGCTAGAGCTAGACCAATAGCAACAACAACAACATTGAACCAAGTAGTAGTATAAGAAGAACAAAAACTAACGCAAGAGGAGCAGTGCTGACAACTCTTCCATAAAAAAGCTATACTAACATTTAAAAAATTGTTATGACATCTGCAAGATAGGTGGAAAAAAAATATAGTTTTAAGGATGATTGATTTGTCAGTTCGTTGGTATTAACTCCAGATCATCCAAGAGATAGAAACACCGAAATAGGTGTTTACATGGGTGCAGACTACGAAATCAACTGAAAATCTCCCAAAAATGTATTGGTTTCGCTCTCTGTAGCACCCCCGATAAATAATTTTGTCATTATCAATTTTTAAATACAAAAATCATAAAAAAATTAAAAATAATGTGATATGTATTATAGTAATATAGTATTTAATATATTGTCAGTATAGTATTTAGCAAATATTCACTTGTTTTTTTTTTTTTTTAATTTTAAAAATAGCTCCAATTCCCGCCACCTAACCACATTTTTTTCGCAATTGGCACTCGAGTAACTCCCAATCTGGCCTTAAAATATCTAAGTTGGCAACTCTGAGGAGGAGCTCATTGTTGTTGTTGTTGGTTTGCTGGTTGCGGCGTTTCATGCTCATTTCATGCTGATTTATGGTTCTAATAATAGCTTCGCTTCCTGTTTCTCAAAAGGATTACACCACGCACACATACACGCATACACACACACACACACATAAGCATCATCAACACGTACTCAGGACTTTCCTTCTTCCCTTTCAAGTGCCCATGTCCATTTTAGGCGCTCCGAACAAAAGAAGAAAATTAAAATAATTACGGAGAACGACGAAAATTATGAAGCATTCGCTCGCACGAAAGCACTTTCAAAAACGACTCGACTTTCAAACCCGATAGATGTCCGTTGACAGCTAAACCGAAAGGGGGGTAATGACGGAAATTGGTTAATTACAGTTATGTTTGCGGGTATACGCCTTGATCGATTTACACCGTTTAACGCTTTAGTGAGCTCATTTACAGAGTTTTGAATGGAGTGCGTATGTGTGGCCCATTAAATAAGTGGGCGTGTGTGTGGGTGTTTGTATATATGATTTTGAGGGCTCAAAATATTATTATCCTATACATTAGCATTAGCATTAGAATTGGATATAAATAGAATATGAAAAGGCTTTTCACTTGAATTGCGATACTTTAAATTTACATTAAGCACATTAATCAAGCTAAATTTTATAGAGGTATCTATTATTTCATATATCATTTTTAATTTAATTCCTTATCAGAGACAATTGAAAAAATTAATTTTTTTAAATATGTTAAGTATATTTTATATTTATACTTTGAAGAGTCTTCAAATAAAATTCCTTAAATTCAAATTGAAATTAGTCTATGTATTTGAATGCATATTTCCATTTATTTTAAAGATCGTTTTCGTATTAAGATATAATAATATAAATTGTTGCATTAAAATCGAAATTATATTAATGTAATAGTGTATTATATATTATTTTAACTCAGATTTATATAAATCATAAAATAGTAATTTATATTTTATTCCAAACCGATTATAATCTATTATTTCCATTTTAGGATCAATATCATATAGAATTGAAATAAATGTATTTAATTTTGGTGTATTTCCAGAGGGTACAAATCGAAGATTTGCATTATTCACGGGGAATAATGAATCGATGACCGTTTGCGTCAGCTGATACGGCTGCCTGTTGTCTGTTTTCTGTTTTTGCTGTTGTCCTGCCCAGTGTCAAGTGCCGAGTGCTGCCAAAATTCAGATTACCAACAACAATCACAACAACAACAAGTTGAAAACCATTTTGGCCAGCAAACATGTTTGCCTGAGGCCGGTTAGCCAACATTTTTGGGCAGCCGCATCATCAGTCCGAACTTTGCTTTTGCCTCACTAAAAAGGACACGCTGCGCAGAGAGCGACGAGAGAGAGAACAGAGAGAGTGTGCAAGAGAGAGAGAGAGAGAGAGAGAGAGCATTAACTGAGAGAAGTTGTTGTTGCTGCTGTTGTGTGTGTTTTGGCCCAAAAGGAAGTGGCGACATCTGTTTTGCCGCTTTGTCAGCTTATCCGGCAGCCGATGCCATAGCCGACGACGAGGACAACGAGGACGAAGGACGAGAACACGACAGGGATAACGGCGAAACGGCACGTGAAATACACAAGTGTGGAAATTGGAATTTTTATTCAAAACAATGCCCCTGCTGCAACAGGTATGTAAATAATAATAAAACCCATTCGCACTCGCAGTCGTAATTGAGAACGCTCACGTACGACGACGACAATCCCCAGAGATTCAGTTGAGAGATGAGAGTGAGAGAGAAAGAGCGACAGCATCAGCTGTGCTTCCACGCCCTACCGCCTTACCCCCTGCCTGCCACTTTCTGCATACTTTTCTGTTGCCACGTTTTGCACCTTCAAGTTTAGCTACTAACTGATTGTTGCTTCTCACTGGATGGATGGATGGTTGGATTTGGATGGATGTATGATCCTAATGAGATTAGCGCTTAACTTTATACGCCTGTCAACTTAAGGGAGTGAGGATGGAGCAGGGGGTGTAAAAGAGGGTGGTTAGGTTGCACCATCTTCTCTGTCTACTTAACTGCATGAAACACGGCCAAGTCTTGTTGTCTGTTGCACATTATGAGTAGTTGAATTCGATTAAACTTGCGGTTACACTTCTAGACAGTGCAACGCCTTCTTGTCATACTTGCCTCTTTGTGTGGCAAGTCCTCTGAGTCTGTATGGGTGTGTTTGTGTGTGTGTGTGTGTAAAACGAAGCTTTTAATTGTACTCTTTGTTGTGTGATTTAATTTGCTGCGCTTTTAAATATTTGTAATTCATTTAAATTGAAATGGCATGATTTAATTCGTGATAACAAAGTCTAGTTGATGAATGTAACTCAGACTCCAACTTTTTTATTTTAAATGTCAGTAATAAAATAAAATTGAAGGACACCGCATGGAAATCAATAGAACAACAATGAAATCATTCGATTGCAATGCTATAAAAAAATAGTGAAACGCGACAGCATGATACCCTGTATAGTATTGACAAGTATATTGTAGTATATTTATTTATTAAACTTTAACTAACACGTATTTTTAATCATATCTGCCACAATTAGGTCTGTCACACCTCCTTTAGGCTTTTACATACATTTGTACAAAGTTAAAGAAAAATATAACCTGGTACAGGGTATAAAAATAATGATGACAAAGCAGATTACCGAGTATATGAAAATGGCAGCGCATTACGAGTTCATTTTTCCTACTGTCTTGGTAATAATATTTAAGAAGATTACTCTGTCATGCACTTGAAATAAGTATCTTTTACTGGCTGGCATGTCTAACTATTGGAAATATCAAATAAATCATGCGTCCCTCTCTCTCACTATTTTTCTATCTCTCTCTCTCTCTTTTTTTGATAATCGCTAGGGTCTGGATGGATTCAGCAATTAAAGCTAATTCAAAATTAACATTTATTTCACATTTTCACAGCTGTTGCCATAACAATTGCCAATTTAAATGCTAGCTTTGAGGATATCCTTAAGATGTGACATACAAGTCAATATTATGTCAGTTCAGACAATTTCCACTAAGCCCAAATTGTCGCTTGTCTCAGATGCTTCCGTAGTTTCCTTCCTCTTCCCCTTCCTCTCCTTGCTACAATCCCGCTCTCTGCTTAGTCAAGTGACACACATGTAATCATTATAATATGCTAGTAAATGTGGCTTGGCTTACGCACATGTTTCCCCTTTGCTGGCACGGCTTAAACGCTCCCAAAGTGCCGCACAGTGGGAAAAAAACTCGATTATTTTATAAAATTTAAAAGTAAGAAAGATATTTTTGGTATAGAATAATGCGGAATATGAGACAATAATTAATTTTTAATGTATTTCAAAATATCTGATAATTACACGCATTAAAAATAAAAAATGAATTTATACTCCGAAGTATTAAAAAATTTTAAGAAGTATCAAAATAACTAAAATACATTTTTTGGTTGTCTTAAATTTAAATTTTATTTTCCCTTTTTATACAAAAATGTAGAAATCAATTAATTTTTAATTTTTTTATTAAATAAATATATGTTTTTTAATTTTTGATTAAAAATTCTCTGATTTAAACTAATGTATCTGTTTTTTCCACTGTATGCCGCCTCCGTTTGCATTGTTGCATGCGTAAGCGTCTCCTTTCCCACATTCTCTGTCTCACTTTCTGTGCTGTTCTGCATCCTTTTCTGTCATCCAGTCGAGCTACAAAGTTGCTCATTGTCGACTGTGACGAGCTCTGTCTATTGCTCATCATTCAGCCATTTGGGAACGGTAAGATGAGGCATGTGGCATGAGGAGTCATCCTCGGCCTGACAATGGGGCCTGTGCATTTGTTACAATGTTTACACAAATATTTAAGGATAATCCGACGATTTCAAAGGGGTTATTATGCAATTTTTCTTCTCATTTTATTGTGGCAGCGAGAAAGAATACAAAAAAAAAATGTGCAAGAAATAAAATGGATAGGAAAAATAAGTAAATGCAAAATGTCAATTTTGTCGTGTAAGCGGCATTCGCATTGATGGGCCTTCAAGCGGCAGAGGAGGGCGGGGGGTATAACAAGCCCCATTGTTATTGTCTTCATATAAAAATGCATATTTATATAGATATTTATATACATATAGAAATTTATTCATATTTATTTTGTTGGTAATGTCTAAAAAAAAAAAGAGGCGACTCCTTCATGCGGTAATGCTTCCTGGCCTCCTGGTTCTCTTCTTCTACTCTTCTGTCCTGCCTATGTGGCGTATACTTTATATTTCTCATTTCCTTTCACCCGTCGCTTTATTTATATGTATATTTATGTAATATATTTTATTTATGTGGCATTGGCCTGCTGTTAAAAATGCCTATAAATAAAGTACATTTGTCGTTTGTTCAACATTTTATTTGCAAAGTTTTTGCTCTGTGTTCAACGACTGATCCCCGCTGTGACACAGTTATTTAACAGCATTCAAAATAGACTCAACTCAACAATCCTCACTGTACTTAAGAGTGATATGATAACAGAAACGCATTTTTAAATTTCAAAAAATTGTGAGAAAATTATAATGCTTTTTTAAAATTATGCATTATGTAAATTCAGAACAACATATTTATCGTCTTACCAATTAAATAACATTCTTTATGGCAAGATAATGAGATTAAGTCAGTTTAGTTTATTGTTATGTTTCAACAGATCGCCTTTTTATATTTTTGTGAGCACCCAATATACAAGCAATGCCGCCTTACACCCACAAGTAGTATATGAATTGAAATCCGCCCATTTTTTATTTTTTTTGACTGCAATTGCCAGTTATTAGCCATCCAACTCGATTCTTTATTCCCTAGGGTAAAATCATTGACATTACACTTACAAAACGTGAGGAAACGAAGCAAAAATGAATGAAGAATCATTTTAAAAGCAAAGCATTTACAGATACTTGTAAAATATACAATTACATATATATACGTATTATATGTACATATATATGCAAATACAAATACATATGTATTTGTGTGTGCTTTCTAACAAAAGACTGCCAGCCTGACAGCTTAGCGTTGGCGTTTGCGTTGGCCAGTGGAATGTCTTGGAATGCCTTGCACCAGGCGGTGGCCACGTCGTCCTCCTTGGTCCTCACACTCGTCCTCGTCCTTGTCGTGCAAATGGCAAAAGTACAAGACGGCGGTCGACGAAGTCCTCACAATGGCGGTGAATGTCGCCCCGAGGCACATCATTAAAATGTCGATACCAAGCAAATCACACGCCCAGCCAGAGGGATAACAAAAAATAAAAATAAACCAGTAAGATAAATTATTTTCTTCAGGCCGTATACTAAATACTCTTGCGAACGAATGTAGATCCAAGAAATATGAATTGTTATTAAATAGCTATTTGGATATCATCTTAGGTATATTGTGGCCAAATTTCAAGGTCGTGCGTGAAACCGTTTGATACTTAAGTTACGAATTTCTAAGGAGACAAGAAAGTTTTCTTACAAAATCTTGATTTTGAACCGAACACTACTAAGATAGCATTATAAGAAAAAAAGCTGATTTTAATTAAACTCGATCGTTCCTGTGGCTACTATAAGATATAGAGGATCTTAATGCAGCTAAAAAACTGGATTTGAAGCTAATTTCATGAATATAAAATAATATAAAGTTCCGGATATACCTAATTTAATTGTCTGACTCATTCACTCACTCCTAAGAAAATTCGAATACCCTGTGCAAGGGTATAAAAGAATGTGACGCGTTTTGCGGTGGGGCGGCTGAGGTTATCACGAGGGGTGGGGTCTGTAAGGGTAAGGTGCAGAGAAGTGGTGAGGGGTAAGGTTGATGCAGAACTGCGCGTAGTGGTTGTGATATGAGCCGCTGGCATTAAAAATTGCAAAAATTCAATTGAATTTACTTTAGCAGACATCTAGCATTAAATGCATGAGACCATGCGTGGGCGTGGTCAGGAGGATGGGAAGAGAGGGTGTGGCAGAGGGGCAGATACAATGCTGCTGCTTGTGTTATCATTAAAAGCGAGCAAAAATGCAACCAAAGAAAATACGAGGCAAAATGTACAAAAACAATAAATGCAACCACAAAAGGGCAACACCCAAAGCGGAGTTTGTTGTTGTTGCTGTTTTTTTAAATAGGCATGAAAAAGTTTTTCATTCTCCAAATAAAACAAAGTAAAAGTACAGCGACATTGTTACATTGAACGACTCTAAGATATCCTGCAGGCAATTAATTCTCTACTTATTCCAATTTAAATTATTTAGAATTCTTCTGATTTAATCATTCTGTGAAGTCAACAAAACTCTTAACAAAATTTCAATGTCCAAAAATAAAAGTGTATTAAAAAAAATTATGTGTTTCTTTTTTATTAAACACACTTTTTAATTTTAAAATATGGTTTAAAAAGACTTTCTTACATTTGAAATTTAAATCAGAAAGGATAGAAATATCGTTGTACAAAATTGATTAAGTTGATGTAAAAATTCAATTTAAATAATTGACAACATAGTTTATTTAGCTATTTTTGTAATGAGAGCTAAAAACATTTAAATAAATTTACACAAAAAGATATATTTTAGGTGTATAATTAAAAAGTGAAATGGTAAAAATGGTTTTAAAAATTATTATGGTCTCTGAAATTTTTCGAATAATTACTTGTAGCTGAGTTGGTCAAGTGCCTGCTGTTGGACAAGTTAACTGGCCATGTTGGCCGTGGTCTTTTGGCTTACGCATTTGCAACGCGTTGCATCAACAGATATGCATCATACGCCCCGTAGTGCGATGACTTGCACAGATAATACGTTGGGCAAAAAGCGCGTGTTTTATTTCCACTTAGCACACACACACACACATAGGCACACACACACCATCCTCCCACACACACTCGCACACACACCCGCACACACCCACGCATGCTAGCATATTGAATGCCTGTTGACGGCTGTTTAAAAAATTGTCTTTTTCTCCCATTCTCTCCCTCTCTATCTCTTTATGCTGCTCTCTCTCTCTCTCTCTCTCTCGGCGTTGCTTCTTCTTGCTCGTTGCCGTTGTAGTCAGTGAAACAATAACAACGACTGTGGCACAACAAAGCGCACAGGCATCGGAAATGTTGCCGTTGAAACTGAAATGTCGCTACACTCCTCGTCTGTCTATCCGTCTGTCTGTCCGTCTGTCTGTCTGTCTATCTGTCCGTCTGTCGTCCTTCTGGTACTGCTGCTGTCGTCGTCGTTGTGCTACGCCCATGTAAACGGGACGCTGCTCTGTCGGAGAGTTGCCTGAATTACGATATTGTTATTATTAAATGGATGCATGCAACAGAGGCAGCAAAAGAGGAGGCAACGTTTGCTGCTGTTGCTGCATCTGTTTGATAGTTCATTCAAGGCGTCATTTAATGCTTTGCATTCATACAGCAACAATATACACAATAACTGCGTGTGTTTGTGTGTGTGTGTGTGTGTGCGTGTGTGGCAGCCACACACTCTCTTACAACTATGCAACTTGTATGCGTGTCAAAGCAAAGCACAAATCAAGTGCTGCCTGATGAAATGACATTTAACATCATGCAACTCAATTTAATTTGCCCCATGCAGCAACTTGCAGCAGCTGCAGCTGCAACTGAAACCAGGGATACGAGTTTAGGGTTTTGAAATATAAAATTGATCTGAATCATTGGTTAAATACAAAATATACATATTTTAATGCAATATCCTGCAGAACATATTATCTTTAAAACTTATTTTTAGCTCTTATTTTTAATCTAATAAAAAAAATGATGAGCTATTGAAATTAAATTTTTTATTAAAATTTGTATAAAATAATGCCCTTTTAAAAATGTTTATTAATTCAACATCACAAATTGTAACAAATTATTAAATATAATATGTGTTATTTACATCAAAAAATAATATAATTTTATTAGGTTCTTTAAAAAATCCATTAAGTATTTTAAGTTCTAGAAATTACAGTCGTTGAATCCCTGGTTTGCAACAGCAGCAACAACTCGCTGTTGTCGATTGTGTTGCATACTTGTAGGCACTGCAATTACGTGCCGCTGCCATTTGCAACCTGCAGGCATTTGAATACGTTTCCCATTGAATCGATTTCCCTCGAATCTTGTTGAATTATGTCCTTGTGATTTGAGAAAGCAAAGACTTTTTAATTTACAATATTAAACGCTCAATTGTTGGCCCAAAAGAGAAACACAAGTTAGGCCAACGTGTTGAAGCTGAAGTTACTCAGATTTCATCATAATAACAAGGCACACTTAATGATTACACTGGCTAACAGACAAAATGTAACTTAAATAATTTTTTCTGGACTATTTTTGAGGATTACGACTTTAAAGTTAAGGAATTAATCTTTAAAAATATATATAAGTTTTTCATTAGACTCACATTCTTATAAATGTATTAATTATAAGTCGCTTCAAAGTAAAGTATTACAGCCTAGTGTTCTTTACATACGCAATATAGAACTATTAAAATATTATGTACAGATTGACAAGAGCTTAAAGTTAAACACGCCACGTAACTGGCCATAAAATGACGCAAAGTAAATTCAAATGTATTTGCCAATAACTTTTATTCTTTATGGACTGCCAGTGTTCCCAAGTTGCTACCGGTTGCCAGTTGCAAGTTCTCCAAGTAGTAGTTGCAACATGTAATCGGCCATAAAAAATTACAACTGTGCATTAACCTTTTTACACTGGTCACTGGAGAAGGGATCCAACTGAATGGAATCGCATCGCATCGATGCAAGGACGAAAACGACAACGACATCGTCATCGAACGCTTATCACTACATGCCATCAAATTTTAATGTCAAACCCTTTTGGCCAGGCCAGAATCTCCCTGGGTAGCAACAATAATAACAACAACAACGGCAACAACATCTAATAAGTGTTGTAAACGATGCAAACATAATAATTTGTAAGACTTCTGAAAGCGGAAACTTGTAATTTTCTCAAACAGCCAACAGAGACCCTTGTTGGCTAAATCCCCACTCCCTTTGCACATGTGTGTATGCACTAAAATGCAGGCCAGAACATTCCAAAGTCAGTCAAGCGCTTGCCAAAAATAAAAAATGAAAAACAGCACAAAAATAAGATGAAGATGTTAGATGGAAATATGCAGAAGCCAAAAGCCAGAATGGACACTGGATAAATAACTACACACTGAGTTATAGTCCTCAATGCTCCTCCTCTTTTTTCTCAACTTCTTTCTCATACTCTCAAATGCCGAGAAAGAGATTTCGAATATCTTCATGTGGCAATCAGAATCAGCAGGCAGGCAGCACCAACAACAACAACAACAATAACAACCCCAACAAGGGAAAGACCATTGAATCAAATTTGGAAAATCCTTGACGTCAAAGACAAACAAAGGGCAATAGCAGCAAATGTGCTGGGAATGAAACCTCTATGGTTTGGTGTAAATGTCTAAAGTCCGAGTCGAAGTCGAAAGCGAAGTCGTCGTCTTCCACGTGGCAAGTGGTTAAGATTTTTTGTCGTATTCAATTTCCTAGTCTATGGGATTCGACAGTGGACAAAAGAGTCTCTTAACTAGGCCATGCCTTTTGCTGCATTACTTTTTAAAAACGTATACTATATATTTATTTATTCCCTTTAAATGATTACTAGTTTATAAGAAAAGTGCATAACTTTGTCAAAATTTAACCGATTTGCAAGCGGAATGACATTTTGATCATGGTTTGACCTCTTAATTCATTCTGCATTCAAATTTAATTAATTAAAAAAAAAAAATAAAAATCATAATAAATTGAACAAAAATTTGGACTTCTTCAACTTCAAACTTCTATAACTAATCATGTTAGAAATTCACGCTTTCCAACATTCTTAAAGTTCTTATAAAGTTGAGCTTAAATCTTTGAATGGGCGTTCATTAATAGTCAGGCTAAATATAAACTATACACAGCTTCTACACAAAACAATTCGTATTTGGTTTCTTTTGACTTTATCATTTCCGGCAGCGACAGTTCTCGGCTTTCGTTTGACCTTTCGTTTGTTATTTCGTCATGGTGAGACGGGGAGATAAATAGGCAGAAAAACGTGTCCTCGACTTTATAGAATAGAATAGCTTAAAGACTACGACTACGAGTACGAGCATTTGTAATTTGCATTCATTGACGCCACTCTTTTTATAGCTCTCTGATGTGGCGAAACTGTGAAATCTCCATGCGAGTCAAACACTTATAGCACACACTGTGTGTGGGTGTGTGTGTGTAACTGTGGTAAATGTGTCAACAGGCTACGACAATGCCGCATTTCAGCCAGAAATGGTTGTCCAGTAGCCCAGTCTACACATTGAGTGGTTGTATGTCTTCCTGTATCTATAAATGTGTTAGTGTGTGTGTGTTGGTGTGGGTGTGAAAGTGTGTGTGTGTGTGTGTGTGTGTGTGGATGCGTGTGTGTATGCTCATACGGATGCTCATGCCATTTCCGACTTTTCACGTACCTTCATCAAGTTGTCATTCAATTTTTAAATCCATTGCAAGTTTTGTACTTAACATAGTTGTGACAAGTTGACAAAAAGTAAGTATGCCTCGTTGTATGTTGGCTGACTTCCCATTTAGAACTTGCCACATGAGTTAAACCTGACTGGAGAATTCTCGTTATAGACTCGTCACTTCTCAACAACTTTAATTTACAACATGCCTGAGCATTGAAGTTACTAAATTGTGTAACATTTTATCTGTTATTTTAATTATAAAAATATCGCCGTCTTTATAATTGTTTCAGCTATGTTGTGTGAAAATTTCAGCCTCCTAGGTTTTATGGTTTGACTTGTGAAATGATCAGTGAGTTAGTCTTGTCAGTCAGTTAGTCAGGGCAAAGAGTTTGTTTCTTCTGCTGTTGCTTAAATAAACGAAGATTGTATGAAAATATAAGTTAATAAAATATTGTTATATGTTTACCTTAATTACAAGCTCAGTTTGACCTCATGGATTAACAATTAATATAATGTACTTAATATAATATAGTGTTGTCATAGATACCTGGGCTACTTCCTCTCTCTCTCTTTCTGTCTCTCTCACTTTGTGTGCTGCTGCATTAATTAAATTATTTTTATGTAATAAAAATTTTAAAATATTAATCTATATTTATAATTTAACTGATCCGCTTTTCTTTTGTTAATCGGAACAGGTGTTCAATAAGGACACAGCAAACACTCACTGATGTCTCTGTTATCTTTGCTACGCCCTCTATCTGTTTTTCTCTCTCTCTCATTTTCGCTCTGTCTCTGTCTGTGGATTAATCCCACGTAATGAGTTGTACGCCATTTTGCGCTAAATTGTTTGGTGAGTGCCTGATAACAATATTTGCACTAATTTGGCATTTTTAAGTGTGCTCTAGTGACACTTGATGCGCTTTTAATTGCGCCAAACGCTCGAGTGTACTTTTGTCGTGACAGACAGAAAGAGAGAGATAGAGAGAGAGAGAGAGAGAGAGAAAAGTGTAACTGTGACTGTGAGTGTCCTCGTGTGCGGTTGTCTTGCCAACTTGGCTACGTTGTTGCAACGTCATGTGGCAAGAAATACGAAAGATAAACGATTCATTAGTTGCCACAATAGTTTGGTTGACTTTAATGGCCATGTGTGCAACAATCAATGTTGCAGCTGCCACCAATACTTGCAGAACACTTTATCGTACGAGTTTTTTTTCCGAATTCAATTTTAAGCACTCGTTTTTATTACAATTGAAATAAAATATCATCATTATCCTTCGTTTTTTTTTTTTCTTGTGTGTCCTTGCAGTACGAGGCGTCTGATTGCAACGCTGCCAACGGCGGCAACATGCGTGCCTTGAGTGGCGCCACCTCTAGTGATTTACTGCAGAAGCATTCGATTAGCTCCCTCCTGGAACAACATCAAAACCACCAGCAACATCAGCATCTGCAGCATCAGGATCTGCTGGGCAGGCGGACGGATGCCAACGATGGACTTATATCCTTCATAAATGGTGGGTACGAGTTCTAAATACTTTTAAAAATAACCAGAAAAAAAAAAGATTTTTTAATTAATTTAAAATATACTTAACTGGTCGGATGGGCTTAAGGTGTAAATTTTGACCCCGAATTCGACCTCCTTACAATTTGTAATTAGCAAAACGCCGTCTTATTTCACACTGAAAGTGTCTAAGCAATGTTGTGTAAAAATTTTAACCTCCTATGTCTTATGGTTTGGGCTGTGCAATGATCAGTGAGTCGGTCAGGACGACGAATTTTATATATATAGATATGTTAATACCAAGCAAATGACATGCACAGCCTAAGTAATAACAAAAATAAAAAAAGTCAAAAGGAGAAGATATCTTTGGCACACCGAAAATTTAATACTCCTTCGCATCACTATAGAATACGAAAAAAAATACATCACTGTCAACGTTAAGTATATTATTAAAAAAAATACAGTTGCCGTATATTTAGAAATTAAAATATTGTCATTGCTTAGTAAAAATTATAATTTTCTCTTAAAGAGTATTTAGATTAAAGTATTATAGATAATACGAGGTGCACACTGAGTTTATTGTCGTTAGGAATAGCATTTGAGTTTTTCTTGTCATTTTATATTGTTAACTTTATTTGGAGTCCGGCAATCGACATTAGAAATTTCAATCATTTTTTACTTTTTGAAGTCGGCACACATATATCCTTCGATAGTTAAATTGTTATTCTTATTGTTTTTCAACAAGTAGTGTTTAATCTTGGATAAAATTCCTTGAAATAAATTGCATTATAAGTGTACACGCCCAATTGCCATTTGCAAAGGAAGTGCAATAAATTTTCAAGTAATAGTCAAATTTTAAAAAAATAAATACATCCATTCAAAGGAGACTCGACGCGAGATATTTAGTGTGTTGAGTCTACACGCACACCACGCAATAATTGAGCGGGCATTTCAACATTCCAGAGTGACCATTTCAAAGAAATAAAACAAAAGAAGAGTGAATTGAGAAGAACAAATAGCTAAGAATTTCAGAATACAGAGATACAGATATATATATATAGAAAGAGAGACCCGGAGACAGAGAAACAGAAAAAGGATGTTGGGAATTAAGGAACTGTATATGAGACAGACGCCAAATGCTCTGCCAAGTAGGTCGCCCACGCAAGAGACTTTTGAATTTGGCATTAAATATGACGACAACAGCAACAACAACATCAGCAACGTCACATCAACCAACAGTATTGCCAATGATGAGGACCTTGCAATGGCAAAGGCAGCTGGTGATGGCGATGGCGCACAGAATTTGGCATATGACAACAACGCAAGCAACAACAACAGCAACAGCAACAACTCAAACCATAGCAATTGCAGTAAGTTACAATTGCTGCCAACTATATAAAAAGAAAACTCTCGTCTCGAACACTCGGACTTCGACATCTCGAACTGAGAACAGAGAACTCAGAACTCAGCATATATTTATGCTTAATTTATTAGCTCACATTTTGAATATTTGCAAAGCACTTTTAGAAGCCAAAATGCAATTGCATTTGTGACTGGCAATTTGGCCAACTTGTAATTGTATTTGTTTATTTGATTTATTGAATTGAACGATAAATGTTTGTCTAATTCATCATTCAGTAAAAACAAATCGCACACAGATGGACAAAATCAAGTATGTCATACTTAAAACTTCGGGGGGAAAACAATTTTAATTGGAGTTTTATCTATTAGATTTTTGTTTATAAGGATAAAATTAAATTGAGGGTTTCATCTTACATCAAGTATTAAGTATTATTTATAAAGCTCGAAATTTAAATTAATTTAGTAATTCAGTATTTTAAACCTAAAAATGTGCTTAAAACGTATTTGATTTGACTAAAACTTAAATTTACACTTAAATTAATTTTTTTAAATAATGTAAATTAATAAAAATATCGTAGAATAAGCAAAAAATACTTGCAGACTTAATCAACAACTTATCAACTTAAATTAAATGAAATTAAACTGTAAGAAATGCTTTTAAAATATGTGATTTTAATTAAGATCTAAATTTTCTTAAAAGACTAACTGCAACATTGATGATCCTACACAGGATCGACTTATTGCTACTTTGTATATTTTATTATTAACTAAATATTGTATTTAATCTTTTTAATGTTATTTTAAATTTATTAAATTTAAATATTTTTGAATTTTGTTCCATTTTAGATCCAATTACACTAAACGATCTACTTGGCTTGTGTGGCGGCAGCGGTGCGGCAACTGCAGCCCAGGCAACAGCAACAGCCCCAGTAACAACAGCAACAGTAGCAACAACGGCAGCAGGCATTGCAGGCAGCGCCGGAGGTAACGGCAGCAGCAGCAGCAGCGGCGGCGTTAATAACATGCTACTTGGCAATGCAGCGGCGACTGCTGCAGCTGCCGCTGTCGCTGCCACTGGCGATTTAAGTCAACAACAGCAACAACAACTGCAACAACAGCAACTGTCGGCGAATGCAGTGTCCTATGCACCACTGACACCGAGCTCAACACAATCCTCCTCGGCCTCACCAGGCACCAAGTCAAGTTTTGATTACTTTCAGGTAAGCTCTAAGCTCAATATTAATTCTATCTTCTAATTGCACCGAATTTGCACCAAAAACAATACTCTCTCTTTATATTTCTCTCTGTATCTCTCTCTCTCTTTCTCTTTCTCTGTGGTGTGTCTACGTTTTATAATTTCTTTTAATTTCAATCTCTTTCTTTATATATATTTAATAATTTATTTAATTTACGTTTCGTTTTTCTTTCTTTCTTTTTTGGGCTGAATTGGCGTAATTAGTTTGAAAATGTTGCACAAAGTAACCCACTTAAGGCTTTCCAAAGATCAAACATCAGCTTCGATTGCTCTGCACCCTTATCGCCAAGTACGCCTTCATCTATTTACAATCGCTCCTTTCACAGTTCACCTTTAGTCAGGTAACGAATGCGGCACCATATTATTGTTATATATATATATATATATTTTTTTTTTTTGCATCAGTAAACTCACTTATTCCCCTTATCCTCATTATAGTGACAGCAGCAACTCTTCCAGCGCCAATGGCCTATCGCTCGACTCAATTAATATGCTTTATCAGCAGCAGAGCTACAACAACTTGGGCAACACCAGCAGCGGCAATCTTGGTCTAAATCTGCAGAACGCATCTACACGCTCCAATTCACCGGAGAGCCAGAACAGCAATCAGTCCATCAATGAACCCAATCTACTAGACATGATCGTAAGTAGACTGGACATTTTTTCGAAAATTTACATTACTTTATAACTTTATCAAAACTTGACCGATTTTTAAGCGGAAGGTCATTTTGAGCATGATTTGGCCTCTTAATTGATTCTGCATTTAAATTTTTATCATCTAGAAAATTTGATAATTTTTCGATACTAAGCCATCTAGCATCCATTTTTCCATACTTACCCCTTGACATTTTTTCAATAACTTTGATCTCTCATAACTTCATCACAAATTAACCGATTTTCAAGCGGAATGTCATTTTGTTCATGATTTGGCCTCTAAATTGATTCTGCATTTAAATTTTTATCATCTAGAAAATTTGATAATTTTTCGATACTAAGCCATCTATCATCCAATTTTCCATACTTACCCCTTGACATTTTTTCAATAACTTTGATTCCTCATAACTTCATCAAAACTGAACCAATTTTCAAGCGGAATGTCGTTTTGTTCATGATTTGGCCTCTAAATTGATTCTGCATTTAAATTTTTATCATCTAGAAAATTTGATATATTTTCGATTTTAAGCCGTATATCATCCAATTTTCCATATTTTTCATTTTGTGTTTTCGCTATTTCCACTTTAACTTTCGGCTCTGTAAATTTTATTCTTTTATTGAAAAAATATTTAATTAATAAATTCCTTTAATTTTTATTTTAGAATCTGCTATCTGTTAGTAATAATAAGCTGGCATCCATGCAGCAGCAGCAGCAACAACAGCAACAGTTTCAGCAGCAGCAGCAGCAACAACAGCAACAGCAAAAACATCTACAGCAACAGCAGCAGGTCCAACAACATCATCATCAGCAGCAGCAACAGCAACAACAACAGCAGCAGCAGCATCAACAGCAACAGCCATTCAATAATTTGAATAGAAACTATGAAGCACAGCTGTTGAGTGGATCACAGCAGAACTTTGATTTAGGCAATAATGATTGCCTGAATCAGTGCAGTCTAGAGAACTTCACGATTGTGGACATGGAATTGGCCAAGTTGCAGAATCTGCAGCGCATCAACACGCTCAAGTTGCTGCAAGCGCAAACACAACAAATGCCTCTGCTCAATCAGCTGCTGCAAAGCTATGCGGGGAATTTGCCTGCTACCGCCGGTGGTAGCTCCTCCAATAATTTAAGCAGTACTGCAACGGCCAGCTTAGGCAATCTGGTTGGCGGCGGTACGGGCAGCAACGTTACTGTTGCAGGGGCAGGCAATTCCACTGGCAACTCAGGCACAGGCACATCCAATGATTGGCATTTGGATCGTGTTGCCAAATTCTACAGAAGCTCGGCCGCATTGTGTGAGGCAACATGCACCTGGAGCGGTCAATTGCCGCCACGTTCGCATCGTATGTTGAACTATTCCCCCAAAGTGTTTCTCGGTGGCATTCCTTGGGATATCAGTGAGCAATCGTTGATACAAATTTTTAAGCCCTTTGGTTCCATTAGGTAAGTGATATTGTCTATGTTGTCATAATTTTAATAAGTAACATTGAAGAATTTCTGCTTAAATGTGAAGTTTTCATAATAAACTCTTACTGCCGGTTTCTGGAAAATTACTACAACCTACTAAGCAAACCCTTTTTCAAATTGCAGAGTCGAATGGCCCGGTAAGGAGCAACAGGCGACACAACCCAAAGGATATGTCTACATTATATTTGAATCGGATAAACAAGTAAAAGCTTTGCTTTCAGCTTGTGTATTGCAAGTCGATGATTCGCATAGTGGCAGCAATTATTTCTTTAAAATCTCCTCGCGACGCATCAAGTCAAAGGATGTAAGTCTGACAACTGTATATATGTATATGTAATTTTTCAAGTAATCTATATTATTATGCGCCCCATCAGGTTGAAGTAATTCCCTGGATTATAGCTGATTCCAATTTTGTGCGCTCCAGCTCACAGAAATTAGATCCCACAAAAACGGTTTTCGTTGGCGCCTTGCATGGCAAACTAACTGCCGAGGGATTGGCCACAATAATGGATGATCTATTTGATGGTGTCCTCTATGCGGGCATCGACACGGACAAGTACAAATATCCCATCGGCTCCGGCCGTGTGACATTTAGCAACTTTCGCTCTTACATGAAGGCTGTGTCGGCGGCTTTCATTGAGATACGCACTTCCAAGTTTACAAAGAAGGTGCAGGTGGATCCGTATCTGGAGGATGCTCTATGCTCGATTTGTGGTGTCCAACATGGGCCATATTATTGCCGCGAATTGTCCTGCTTTCGGTAAATATTTAAATTATTAAATCTATATTAGGAATTATTGAATTTCCCTTTTATTTTACAGCTACTTTTGTCGCAGTTGTTGGCAATGGCAGCATAGCTGTGATATTGTCAAGAATCACAAGCCCTTGACGCGCAACTCAAAGTCCCAGACCTTGGTAGGTTTTGGGCCATCGTCGTCGTCATCGACGATTTCGTTGGCGTCCTCTGGCAATCGTTTGAATGTGGATCAGAAGCTGCATCAGCAACATAATCACAATCATCACAATCATCAACACCAGCAACATCAGCAGCAGCAGCAGCAGCATCAGCAAAAACTTATTCAACTTCAGCAACATGCCAATCAGCAGTCAAACAATTTGAATCTATTGTCAAATGGCAGCGCTACAAATGCAGCAGCCAATTCATTGTATAACTATCAGCAACAGCAGCAGCAGCAACAACAACAGCAGCAGCAGCAGTAACAACAACAGCATCAACAACAACAGGCGATTTAAGGCGATTTGGGCTCACTTTTAGCGTACCGTTTTAACGTACTTCAAGTCAAACGTTGGATGTAATTTTTTTGAATTTTAAGTGATACCAAAATTTGTGCACTTTTTAGGCAAACAGAAAGCCAACCTTTTCAAATGGCCAGATTTTGAACGGAAATTGTTAGTGTTGCACACACATATTCAAATATTGTAACCTACACACTCAGTTATTTTGATGTATTTACATGAACGGTACGATATTAAGTATATATAAGTATTACTATATATATGTAATATGTACATATATATATATATATTTAATAATATATGTATATATATATGTATGTATATTCTTTTAGGCTAAACATGAGCATTCCTCCTCACATATATTATATCTACTCATACTATTTTTTGATAATCATGCTTACATATCAGCATTTGAAGCGGGCATTCGAATGCTTAACGAAACCCCCAAGCAACTTGAAATATGGTCTATTTCAATTACTTTATATCTTACCTTATAATTTTTTTTGCTAAGAAAGCTGTCTCTATACTTTTCATTCCGTATTTGTCTAGTTTATGAAAACTGCACAAAGTTTAAATTTTAAGTTAATCTTTTTCGTTTTTTTTTTTCGTTTAGTTTATTAGGCTTATAACTTTTTTTGTTGTGCTATTAATTAGAATTTTTATAGCTTCTTTTTTATTAGCCAAGGCAAAGAAAGTATTTTTGGATTTGTCCGTGCGCGCGTTGATGAGGAAATTGCAATTTTTAATTTTAATTTAAAAATTGTGAATTTTCTAAATTGTCACTATAAAATTGTTATACAGTTATGAGTTGGTTTTTTTTTTTGTTTAGTTATTGTTACTATTAGGCTTAAAATTATTTTGTTGAACATTTACAATACGCTTGATTGTTAATCTTTGTTTTTCTATACGGCTATACTAGTTTTAAAGCCCACAAAATTATTATTTATGTCTTACATTATTTTTCATGTATTTTGAGAACGGATCTCGATGCTATGTATGTAATAGCAAAGCATTACATATTATACTTAACCACGCTTTAATTTAATTTAGTGCATATACATTTCATTGTACACACGCTTAACACACATACACTATTACACGCAAATATAAACACATACAACAAAAACTTTTATTTTCCAAATTTCCTCTTTTTTTCCTTCTATCAATACTTACCAAACTAAAGCAACTCTATTAACCCTGCGCTTCCCGTGCTGATTCTTTCCAGTTATTCTAATATCAAATGTTAAATTCAAACGAATTTAAGCATAAATACAATCAAATAATATATAAATTACTTTACCATGCAACTAAAATACTCCAAATACAAATATGAATCGAGACGAGACGATACGAGTAACTTATTAATAAGTATTCATAAGCTATTTATGTACGAGTATATAAGAATGAACGGGTGTTTAATGATACTTCTTAAATGGTATTAGACATTTGTTTAGTTTAGGATTGGTTTATTAATTTTATTTGTTATTTATTGTGTTTGTTGAAGAACGTAAGAAGAGAATAAATGCAGATGCATTAAGAACCTACAGGGATTTTATGGTAGTCTTCGAATAAAGCTAATAATATTAATGTACTCGTAGCTGCCGGTGCAACTACTTAGTTAAAATTGTTTAGTTTTTTTTTATAAACCAACACAACAATAAGCAATTGAGTAAGTAATCAATAGAGATTTGAATGAAACGCGGGTTTTATGGTAAACTTGGAGGCCTCTTAGTGTAACGGTTTCTGTTGTAGCGCCTAGCTTAATTTCTTTTGCCTAGGACTTGAATCAGTTGTACAATATTCGATATGATTTGGTCGGCAAGAACTAAGTACATATGTATATTCATATGTATGGTAATTTTGTTAATGTAAGTTAAGTGAATAAGTAGCTATTAAAACTAAACACAAATGCTAGACAATTATCGTGCATTGTTATCTATATACCTATACTATATATACGAGTATACTTATTATAACCTACGCAAGCCTAAAAATACATAGTCAATGCCTTCAGAAAAACCAATAAAGTAAATATTAATACTAAAGCAAGTCACCCACTCAAAGGAAAACCAAATCGCTTTAACGAATACCACAAATCAAAATGCTTAAATATAAATAATATATATATACCCTATTAAACATATACATAATATATAATATACATATTTAATTATAATTTAATAGGAGTTAATGAGAACAGAAATCAGGTGTCGACACAAAGAACATTAAAGGGGATATGACGGAATAAGAATAATATTGAATATTTACCAAACTCATGAGCATTATGATAGTAAACAAATACTATGAAACAAAAAAATAAACAATAATCAACTATAATTAAAGCGAATGAACATATACACAAGTATACACGTATACATATAACGAACATATACCTTAAAAAAAGCTAGTTAATAAATTGTATATATTGAAAGGACATTTATAGTTACATAAAATGGTGCTTTAGCTGAATTATAATATAATTACAATGTAATTATAAGACTTATACTCTGACAAATAGAGAACAACAACTTGTCTCCCTTGATTCGGTTATTATCAGACAATGGAAACTGAAAACCATTTTAAATTAATCATATTTTTTACAGCAAATCAAAAAACAATTATGAAAAGAAAAAGAAAACAATTACAAAAACTATATTAAAGTGTTGCAACAGGCAGCATCATTTTATTATGGCAAGTGTTTTAAAGTGAATAACAGCTAAAGAATGTAATACGACTAACACGTACACTTACCAAAGTTATCATTTATTTTTCTAAAGAACATTCACACTACCACTAGAACATACTACAGACATGCTTAACTTTTAAATAACTAAAATTTATATACTTTTACTAACTACATTAAATGCAAGTCAAATACTTTTAAATGAACATTTTACGGCCTTTTACGGGGAATCACCCAGGCCCAAAATATTGGTACTTAACCTTAAAGACATACATACTTACACATATATTTTTACTTTAATGTTTTTAACGCTTTTACGAGCTAAACTTTTAAATAACGAAACTATTACAGAAATTTTAAACATTTTCCATAACGCTTTCCTTATTATTATTTGAGAGATCAATTTTTTAATGAAGAAATAAATATTACGAAAAAAACAGCAGACAAAAATGTTGATTGCAAATCTAAGAAATGTAATGTATCAATGAATTGAATAAAACGAAATTTAATGGAACCAAAATCGAACGCTTCCCACGCAAAACCGATAATATAAAATTTTAGCAAAGTAAAAAACAGAAAATTAATTAATATGCAGAATACATATATAAACATTAAACGTACATGTATTTTAAAAAACTATAAAAAAAAACACATGTTAATCATCTTTTATTTTTAAGCAATTTCATATACTAATAACTCAAAAAATTCATACATAGAAATCATATTTTTAAAGTCAGCTGAGGTGAATAACAGAAAGTTATGTAATTATATAGAAAAACTACCAAATACCTACTCTTATAAACAATATCTATAAACTCGGCGATATCTTTGACATTTACCATGCATTAACTAAACTATGCTAACTACTTCTAGCTATATTTACGATGAGTATTTTTAGTGAGTATAATAACATAAATATACATATAGATGACATTGAGAAACACAAGCGACATGTGAGACACATTTTGGGGGAACATTAGCAAAAACCATTTGCAAATTGAATTTTAAACTAACAATATTTGCACGGCAAAATGTTAAAATAAAAATAAATGAAATGCAATAAGAACGGTTTTTAAAAAGACTATTATACAGACATACTATTATTATACATATATGTTTACTACTTACACAATATACACAATGAAACAAATGAATGAACAAACAGACAAGTAATAATTATAAATATATAAAATTAATGATAATGATGATGAACATTACTAAGCTTTTAATGCAATAATCAAGTACCATATACATATATATTTTAATAATGGAATGGCGATGAATGAATTGAATTGAATAAGTACTCGAATGTCTGAGTACTCGAACCGATTGTAACTTATACAAGCTATTGCAAGTTCATATTGTTAAAGTATAGCAAGGTATTAGAATAATAATAATAGTACTTGGGGTATTTCAGCTTCATCATTGGCATTGGCTTAACAGATCTATGTCAAGGGAGAACTGTTCTCACCCTAATTCTAATTGATTTTCCCACCTTATATAGGAATATAAACAAAATTACTGCAGTGCCATTTTAAATAGCTTCCGATAAGTAAAAAAAAAAAAAGAAAATATTAATATTATATACATATATACATAACATTTATATATATACATGCATACACAGACACTTACATACATTATAAAATACGTACATACCTAGTATATATACAAATACCTATTTATGTATTTAACAATTGTTATGAGCTAAAGTTCAAATTGCATTACAGTTATTATGAAAAACCAAAGCAAATGGAACAAAGTTGAACATATTTTGAGTGCAGAAATTTTTTGAATTTTTTGATGCTTTTTTCTACGGCATTTTCAAAAAATGCTTGAAAGCGCAACCCACAGGAGGTATACGTACATAAATGTATGTAAATACATACATACAGACATGTGTACTAGATTCTGTAATCAAAACAGATATAAAAAACATAAATAAATAGTTAGGTATATTAAACAATTAACAAATCCCAATATCTATTAATATCAACTAACAAGAGTTTTAATGATTAAAGAACAAAACAAAATTTAAGAAGAAATATGCGCTTTAAAATTAATTAAAAAAAAAACAGACGGGCTAAAAATAAAACATAAATGTAATAGATACTCATAATAAATTAAATTAATTTTATCTAAAATATTTATATATAAATAAATGTATGTAAATTTACCCCATACTTATTAAAGAGCTTAAAATGGAGACAGCAAATTAATAAAAAAAATAAAATAACTGTTAATATGTATTCAACAGCAACAACTATAACAAGCGATCAGGTGTGAAAATCAACAATATTAATAATTATTAACATACATATATACACAAATCTCCAATTTTTCATGTAATATACTTAAAATTGTATACCAGAGGAATGCATAATGCCCTCACTTCAGATTCACATTCTCTTTGGCTTGGTGGATAAGTTGAGAATCAAAAGCATACTTAATGTTAAGAATAATAATGACTGCTAAACTGACAAATAGATCTTAACAGAAAAAATAAAAGGAAAACATGATAAATATATATACCCTCAAAGAGTCGACAATATATGAGCCTGTAAATGAAATACATAGTTAAACATAAACATAATGCTGAATATGCAAACTAAAAGTGTATTGTATATCAACATAAACAAAAAAAGAAAAAAAATAGATAATAAAGGACACACAGACCAAAATACAAGTTCTTCAGTTATTACAATTGCAGTCTTATTATTAGAAAAACACGTTTAACCTCCATATCTGTTGATGATTTACAATTTAGCTATTTTTGAGGGGTTTTTAAAGGTAAAAAAACACTTAAATCATAAATTTTAACTCTAATTTGTTCCTATATATTAATTATACAAATTTGACAATTTTTAACGGTCAAAAATTTGCAACAGTGACTGAACTTCAAGTTTAAAATTTAATTTTAATCATACATATTGATAGATTTTTATACAGATTCCTCGACTTATGTATTACTCTACTTCTTAAATCCTGGGAAGATACCTTTTGCCGCAGCTCGCACAAAATTAAAATTAAACAAGCCCCAAATAATAAGTAAAGAACATGTGTATTCATTGACATGGCAATCACAAATGGCAACGCTACGATCAGCACTGTTAAACTCAATTTGGCACTACTAAAATGTTATACTCACTTTGGCACTGTTAAACTCACATTGGCACTGCTAAGATAACAGAGTTCTGCTAACCTACCACCCACGCAGCATATAAAAGGCGGCCTGCTGGCCACTGCAGGCAGGACTTGGCGTTCAGCGCTCGCAGAGGACGGATCAACAACGGCGGGCAACTTCGGAGCATTAGAAGCAGATCGTTTTAAGCTAATTATAAATAAATATTAACCATTATTTTGTAAGCTTACAATATTATTTAATAATAGTTTTACATAGAATAGTTGTATATATAATATAGTTTTATATATAATATAGTTTTATATATAATATAGTATTATATATAATATAGTTTTATATATAATATAGCTTTTTATATAATAGTTTTATATATAATAGTTTAATATTTAATATAGAATAGTTTAATAGCTCGTATTCTCGTTGCCATGACGCACCTCAAACTCCTTCCACGTCTGCCAGAAGTCAGCCATAATGCGAGGATCACAAACCTAACGAAAGGGAAGACGAATTGAGTTCAGTTAATTACTAATCAAATTGAGTATCTACTCACCTGTGAACAATGTGCATAGCTGGCTCTGTGCTGTTCCGGCAACGCCTCAATGGCCCTCTCTTAGGATCGATAGGCCTCCTCATAGTAGTTGTGCTCCTCAAGGAACAGGCCATAATTTATAATTATTTGCGGCGTGCAGATCTTGAGGTCAATGATGCGTTCGTAGACTGCCATACAGGTTTTGAAGGTGCCAAAGGACTCTTCTAAGTCGGCGTACATGGACCACACATTCAGTGATTTATAAAGACGCGATTGCACTGTCTCCGTATTATCGTGATATGCCATATGTCTGTGCTTACATATTAAACAACTATGATTTTGCAATTGTGCATAACAATGAAAACATTTTTAGTCCTAGAAATGATCCCTATTAACTATCATACATTGAAAGAGCATTAGGAATAGTTAAAAATTCACACGTATTTATTTGTTTTGGATATGCCAATTACAAATGATCCCTATTAACTAACATACATTGAAAGAGCATTACAACTAGTTAAAAATTCACACGTATTTATTTGTTTTGGATATGCCCATTATTTGTTCAGTCTTCTCTTGGCAAAGATTTGATAAATGCCCAAGCAAGCAGACATTGTGCCAATTGCTCCCACCTGGAAAGTCGACAATTTGCCACCCCAGAGATAACCTTTGGGTAAGGTGCTAACAGCGTGTACAAAATCTAACGAAATGCGAAAGACAGACATCAATTCTAGTCTATGTTTGGCCAGGGATTTGACATCAATACTAGTTGGACTAGAAAAGGAAGAGAGAGTTTATTTGTTGAGCTGAAGAATAAAGTGAATTCTAGACTTACCTGCTTAGCTGATGACTGCGATTGAGTTTCTCCTGATTCAGCCAGAAGTTGCGCAAAGTGCTGCAATTAAAAAATCAATATACTAAATGAGGAATTGGAAATCTTAAAAAAGCCAATATAAATCATGTATCCATTTTTATTTTGAGATTTATAAAATAAGATTGTTATCTGTTGACTCTCTGTTAATGATTGATTTTTACATTGAAATGAAATGGAGCTTAGCTAGTCCACTTACCGCATAAGATTCAGGTAGACGGAGAGCACCCAGAATATGGAATTGACATTATCCCAGTTATCAGCATGCTTGACATCCACAATCTTATGCTCGGACAGCCAACAGATCTTCTCGATCGGATAATAGAGCAAGTCTACAATATTGGCAGTAACGCCCAGCATGGCCATAATGCGATCTGGCTCATCGTGTCCCAATCCATACTCCAGGGCATACTGTATCATGGGTATATCATCGATAAGACGCAGTGTGGCTCTAGCTCCAGATATTTTGGAGCTGGCTATGGCATATCTTTTGGCCATCTCTGGATTCCGTTTGGCATGATAGCCAGCCACAAGCTTGGCACTATAACAGAGTGCTTTCATCACCTGTTCGCCGGATAAATAAAAGTTAATCAACATTAGTAAATATGTAGTAAAAGAATATTTACTTGGCCCTTTTTTGTGTTTGCACTTTACTGCAATTTATGAAATTGCTTTCCAGTTACAAAAAGATAAAAAATTATCAGCGATAAAAAGAATACTATGAGTGCTACAAACATCTTGATGGCCTTTCTCCACTCAAGTGCTTTTTGTGTCGCCGGGGGAATTGTTTTTATGTGGCCAAGACAAGTCTGTGTTTACTTTGGTCTTTATTAATATTTAAAGGTGTTTGCCCAAGTTTCTTTGCATTGGGAGCAAACTATAAATGGGGGTTGAATTAAATAGTATATGGTAATTAAAACCAAAAACCAATCAATATTATTGATAGAAATTGCATTTCGTTTGCTATGAATTTTTATGTTCATATTTTTTTATATACTTATGCTTTTATTGCCATAAGTTTATTTATTTACTGTTTTGTGGTCAATTATTTTTATCGGCTACCAAAGACATTTATATTTCGATTTTACTTATATATATTTTTAATTTACTATTTTATTTATATATTTTTAACTTATAATCTTATTTGTTACACATTTGTAATTTATATATGATTGTTCTACTAATTTTTAATTCATATTAAATTTTTGACTATAGTTTATAATTATAGTTATTACACTTCTTTTATGTATGCTTTTACTTATAAATTTTTAATTTATTTTATAATATAAACTTATGATTTTAGTTATTACACATTTGTTATTTATTTTGATTTTATTATTTAGGTAACCATTTATTGTTACTATTACTAACGTTTCTTTCATTGTGTATGACTTTATTAACTTCTTGACGGGCTTAATGTTAATAACGCCGGCACTAATCTCCAGCATTATCTGAACTTTACGCTTGGTTAGAGTCTATTAAACAATAGCAGCAGATAGCATCAGTCTGATAAAGCTTTAAGCATTGCAGAATACTGATTGAAAGCGAATGGAAAAGAGAAAGAAAGGCAAGGTTCAATCAACAATAATGCCGCTTCCGTCTTTCTTCAAGGTTCCGCAGATCGACAGCAACAATAACAACTGCCCGTATTCACGTTAAACCTGTTGTTGCTTTACGATAAATCACCACATAAATTGCCACGCTGCATTTAAAATAAATAAATAACTATCGTAAGAAAAGTTTCGTAATTATTCATATTTAAAAAGTGCACTTAATTTTGGTAATAAAAAAAGCCTTTATAATAAACTTTTATTGCTTATGCAGCTGCTTACCTTATCACGACCGCCATAGGAATCAATAATATCACAGAATTCGTTAACAAACTTTGTAGTGCTGCTCATTTTGTTTTATATTTAAATTTATTTTTATTATTTTGGTCCGACGCAAAAACAGTAAATAATATCCAAGAAAAGCTGCCGCGCGAACCTGCTGCACGACTAGACAACAATAGTTGCTATCACTTATCGAACAGCTGTTGCATTGCTTATCGGAGAAATGCTCAACTATCGATGGCCTTAACAGCTATCGTATGCAACACTAGCAAACTGTGAAACTACTGCACGACAGTGCTGGCAACTTTTGTGAAGCAAAAAAAGGCTACATTTATTTGGGAGTAAGTCGTAACACGATTAATGTTTCTATTAAAATAAGTTCTAGCTTATAAAAAATGGTCGGCAAAAGTGCACCCAAAACATTTAAAAATAACTTGAGAGACTATCAAAATGGCTAGATTGATAACAGTGCAGCCAAAACAGCTATCACTTATCGAACAGCTGTTGCTATCGATAAACTAAGCGGCTATCATTTGCTGCACTAGCAAAAAAATATGTTTGACGCTGCACAGCACTGCAAATACACACAGAACACGGATGCTACAGGGAATTGCAGGAAAGGATTAGGATTTGGTGAAGGACGCACCACGAACAGAAATATGAGTTTGCCGAATGCAAACAACAATAATCATGCATCATCGCCCATATATAGCAACAACAACAACAAATCGGCTATAAAGAAAAGCTCCAAAAGCGATTTAATGCGCGCTGCAGTTGGTTTATTGCTAAAGCAAAAGAATTATGTGGTAAGTGCAACAAAAAAGAAAAACAAAATGTAAATACATTTAATGCCATTTATTTTCAATACTTTGCAGGGCAGTGAAAAGTTTCGCAGATCCGATTTTCTGTTGCAGCAAAACAAAAATCAATTTGCCGTAAACAAAATGCTGGACACGGATCTGCATGGCGGCAACAGTTTTACCTACTCCAATGTCCAGGTGATTACCAATAATCAGCATATGGTGGATCAGCAGTTTGGACGCTTCTCTCAGTTTGTGGAGGCACAACCGGAACAATTGCGTGTGGAAATGAAACGTTTCTATGCGCCGATGCTGTGCCATTTGTACCTGGAGCTGCTTAAGGCGCGAGAGTCCAAGGGAGCTGTGGAGTTGCTCAAGAAGTATGCGCATCTGGTGGCACCCGTGGATCTCTATGATGCACCGCTGCCCACCAAAATCAACGGCTGCTCGGTGACCAGTGAGTCTCAATTGTCGACTGTCTCCGAGTGTCACATTCGCTTCGCTAGCGAGGCACAAAACACCGGCGATACGGAGCTGGATTACTTTATGAAACTGGTGCAGATACTCTCAGGTTGCACAAAGCTGGAGACGGCTGAGTCGGATGCAACTGTGGCGCACTTTCGCGCTTCCAAATACGAGCTGCATACAACGGCTCAAGTGGTGGACAGAATTGGCGCCTATTTGCAGAGACGTGGTCATGTGCTCATCCTGAATCTGCTCTACACCTGGATACACATACACATTGTGGACAATGATCAGCGGCTGTTTACAGAGGATCAGCTGCTGGGCATCAGCGAGGAAATGGAACCCATTGAAGGCTATGAAGCGGCTGAAAGTATTACAAGCCACAAGTCTGCAGTAAAGAATCCCAGAAAACGTGCCGCTGAAGAGGTCATCTTTAAGCTGGAAACGGATATTAAAACGGAGATGGATTCCTCGTCAGCTGCAGATAAAGCCAAACTGAATATTGATGCCTGCCTGCAAACACTTAAAACCAGCACAGAGCAAATACTTAAATCCCAAGTGGAAATGCCATGTTTCTACAGGATTAGCGAAAGATCACGTGGACTAACATCGGCTGATGTGGATGCCAATGAGTGTCACATGCTGGCGGGCTTTGATAACTCATCTGTGCAACTGTGGCAACTCAATCAGCATCGATGCAAAGGCAAGAGCTTATACAGACGTGCTCCACACTCGCAATGCAACTGGGAGATCAATAATTGCCAGCAGGAGGAGCAAGAGGAACTGGACAGCGATGAAGAGTCCTTCAAATGCAGCACAGAGGAGCAAAGGGAGCGACAGAAAGCACTGCGTAACAAATATGCAGACAACTCTTTGTATGTAACTCCCTTACAATTGTTTAATTTGAAATTAACAATCTTTAATCATTGCAGCAATGAGTACGGCGGATTGCAGTTGCGTGGTCACACCCGTGGAGTCACCAGTGTTCGCTTTTCGGCACACTATCCGCTCTTGTACAGCGTATCCAAGGATTGCACAATGCGCTGCTGGCGAGCACATAATCTGCAATGTGCTTCCATTTACCGCAGTCACAATTATCCCATTTGGTGTCTGGATGAGAGTCCTGTGGGACAGTATGTGGTCACTGGCTCCAAGGATTTGAGCGCACGTTTGTGGTCCTTGGAGCGAGAACATGCGCTTATAATTTATGCAGGACATACACAAGATGTTGAGGTAAATTGCATTAGAAATCTATTAATTACAAGATACTTTATATATATAGATTTATTAGATTCTTCATAAGAATTTGGAAAATACGTTCCCCTTGTCACTATCTCCCAAATTTTAAACTGCCATAACTTTATCAAATCTTAACCGATTTTCATGTGGAATATCTATTTTATCATTATTTGGCCTCGATTTTGATTCTGCATCAAAATTTTACTTAGTTAAAAAATTTCATATTTTTCGATCACTGTCCATTTTCATCATACTTTTCCATACCTTACCCTTGTAATGTAATGTAATCCATACTTCGATTTTTTTCATTTTTATTAAAAAAAAATCAATTGCAAATAATCATTATTTGATCTCTGATTTTTTCAGTGCGTTGCATTTCATCCCAATGGCAATTACCTGGCCACCGGCTCGGCGGATCACTCGGTGCGTTTATGGTGTGCCACGAGTGGAAAACTGATGCGGGTCTTTGCCGATTGCCGTCAGGCAGTTACTAGTCTGGCCTTCAGTGGCGATGGCAAGATGCTGGCTGTTGCCGGGGATGAGTCTAAAGTAAGGATATTTGATCTGGCTGCTGGCGCACAGCTGAGCGAGCTCAAGGATCATCCGAGCAGCGTTACTTCATTGGCTTGGGGAGCACACAATCAACAGTTGGCCACAACCTGCAGCGATGGCAGTCTAAGACTCTGGGACATTAAAAAGCTAACTCCCATGAGGTGAGTTAAACTAAAGTTGTCTAACATAGAATTGTTAATTCATTAATATATCGTTTCCACAGCGAAAGCAGCAGCAGCAGCAATTACTCATCATCGTCATCTTCATCATCATCATCGGCTACAACGAATCGTCTCTTAACTCTAAATAGTTCCTGCCAGCGTCTGGTCAATGTATTCTATGGACGCAGTAAAACGCTCTATTGCATAGGCACTTGAAGTGAACCGGAAGTCGTCGTAAATTGTTTTTAAAAATAAAATAATTTATTTGTATTTAGTCTGTATAATAAGTATTACTGTTACTATCAAGTAGAACAAAGTGTTTTCTTTCTTCTCGGTCAAGATTTCTAAAATAGCTCGGACCGCAATTAAGGGCTATAATTTAAAAAAAAAAACGGAAAAAATTCTTTTAAATAAATTAAAAAATTTCAGATATACTCATATTGGATGGAGTAAAATATATTTTTATTTGGATTGGTTTTTTCAAAATTAACTTAACTTGAACGATGATTGTCAACTGCGCATACTAACACTGGAACACTTTCAAATCTAAAAGTGTTGCACGATTTTCTGGCCATTATTAGTCTAACGGTGCAGGAATTGCATCTATGGCCTCTCATACAAAGATCTTGAAGAAATACTTTCGGATCTACCACTACTGGAACGACTTGATACTATCGAGAGACGTTTACTTAATTCTGAAATTCAATTGTGGCTCGTCGACAGTTTAACCATCCAAATGAAAAGGTCTTCTTTATGCTCAATACTGACAGTAAAATAGATTTTAATTTTACACAATTTAATTTTTATGCTTCTCAATGTCAACTACTTAACAAATGAATTTTAAATATATTTGAATATAAGGAGTTCAAAGAAACATAACAGTTAAGAGAAAGGAAAAATTTTTATCATAAATTTTGTATTTGAGATATTAACGCTAAGATCTCAATAAAAAAAAATGATATTAATTAATTTCAAATGTTATTTAGAAATCATTGTATCCGCCTCAAGGGATATTTATAATTTTTACATTAATAATTGAAAGTAAAAGAAAAATGATTTTCAAATGAAAACTTAAATTTGTATACAATTTTATATATTTTGTATTTGGATCAAAAATAAGAATTATTTAATAATTTTTTGATTAAAAATCAACTAATAACTTTTATTTTAAAAAATAGAATTATTACGCTTTTTGCAAAATAGGATAGGATCATCGAATATTCTAAATCGTGATGTATATAACTAATATACATACATAATCTACATCATCATAAATATATATATATATATCTGCTGATTCAGCTTATGAAAGACAAATTGAATAAAAAGAGGTCATGTGTCTAAAAGTGAATTCAATAATTATGAACTCTCATTACAGCTGCAAAGTTTAACTATATATTGTATATGTATATTTATGTATCTGTATCTGTATATGTATATGTACAATCAAATGTACTTACAATGATTTTGGACACTCGCACAGCCCATTGGAACAAAACATAATCAAACTTAAATTAATGCAAATTGTGAACCTATAGTACAATTAGTTTACGTACAATTTTCAGACCAGACAGGAATTTTTCTTGATACAGAAATTTGATAGATATAAATGAGCAGTGTTTTTTCTTCTTGGTTGATTGATAAATGTTTTAACAAGATGCTAAACTATTCGACTTTTAAGCTTACGAGCTACATGTTTTAATATGGGCGCAGAACATGAATAAATTAATTGGGTATGTCGTACAAATAAGTGATTTAGTCATAGGCAAATCTATTGACACACTATTTAACTAATTATTTGTTCACATTAATATTATTTTTTTGCATTGTGGAACTTGAAAAATCTCGTTTTCAATGGTCCAGAGACCACATCAACATATTTCGGATGTTATATAAATAACAAATGAGTATACAATTATAATCCGATTTAAGTGTAATTGACCTTTAACTAGCGCCTGTGACGTCCACGTATTTGTTGCAATGCCTTTGCCATTAGTGGAGCCTTCTTGTTGCGCAGCGGGGCAGCTGTGTGTTCATAAACAATACATAAACATTAACAATTCCACTTGAAAGTTGTTGGATAAACTCACAAACTTGTGCAGCATCACGGGCAGAGTTAAGCACACGGAGTCGAGCGTCTCCCACCTTGGCCGCATTGGGCGTCAAACTGGACAGAGCTGGAACTCGTGCCGCTGGCGTTGCAATCAGTTTCCCCTTGGTGCCATATTGTTCCTGCTTCTTTTGCACATTGCGTGGTGGCTTAGCCACTGTATCCACAAACGCCAATTGAGTTTTACGCACGGGCGCCTCACTGATTTTCTGCGATGCTCTAATATTCTCGGAGATAAATTTCATTCTGCGCTCCTTCTCATCCTCGCAACGCTGTGAACGTAAAGAATAGCAGTGTTAATGATTTTTATTTTACAAATTGGACAAATTTTCATTATTAATTTAATCTACTTGAAATTAAAAATAAAAATATAAATTGAATAGTAAGTGTTATAAATTTAAACTTAAAATTAATTTATGCATATAAAAATTGAATTTATTTGCAGAACTGCCTATTGAGGATTTTCTCACTTATCTAAAACAATTTTCTCGGATTCAGCTACATTACCAAATACATTTCTCGCCACGTTTCCATTTCCTCCCTGTGTTGACTGCGACAATGCCGAACCACATGTTGCTGCCACAGCACTTCGCTGTCCTCCATTAAATACGGGTTGTACTCTTCAAAGTTTAATAATTGCTGGGGCGAGGCACGTTCCAGCACAGGACGCAACACCTCAAAGGGCACACCTCCAGTGTATTCCAGAGCTAAACGACAGCAAAATGAACAAATTAGAGTATTAGTTTTATAAAATTTATAACTCATTTCTTAGCTACCGTCAATATTCTTTTGCAGCACACGTATACACAGATCAAAGAGCGACGGGACTTGAAGAATTTGTCCAGTTCTTACGCCTGAGTAGATTTTGGTGCTGCAACAACAAAGGAGATTGCTTATTGGGAATTCACCTGACCATAAGTAAGGTCAAGAGCCTACCGCTGTGACTTGGATGAAATGCCAGCTGCCAACGCCTCAGATTCATTGGTCCGCGGTGCTCTGGATGCGCTGCTGCTGCTGAGACCATGATTGAACACGACATCCATGACCGTTTGATTCAGTGGCATGGGTTTGTAGTTGTTGGATATTGTTGGCAGCTCAAGGGCTATGCTGGGATCCAGCGGTTCCAACTTGGCCGACGATGCCAGTAGCTCAGGTTTCTTAAATGATATAAAAACATAATGATCAAATCATTTCTTCTGATATGTTTTAGGGTAACTTTTTTTAAAATAAGAATAAAAATTTAAATAATTTCTCAAAATTTTGGTAGTAAATCTTGTTTTTCTGCTGTTTTTACCCTTGTGCTTGTGATCCTGCTGCTGTTTGAAGTTGTTGCAGTTGTTGCAACTCGTTTGGCTGCATTTGGAGCAGCTGCAGATCCTGTGCTGACTGTTGATGTTGTTAGGGATGTTGATGATGTTGGTTTGTTGGGTGACTTGAGCTTAAGTGAATTCTTCTTGCCACTTATTGGGATGTTGAGCATGCCAAGAACATCATCGAAATTCGCACCCATACTGGAATCAAAGCCATCAGCCGTCTCTTTTTGCTCAACTGCTTCTGTTTTGGGTTTGCTTTTTGGTTTCTTTGACTGAGGGCAATCATCATCTGGTCGCTGTGGACTGCGTGTTCGCTTCGAGGATGAAGACTTGGATGACGAAGACGTTGAGGAAGATTTGTGTTTATCGGTTTTCTCTTTGGCCAGCTTTGGTTCGCTGCTGTGATGCTGTGGTTTGTCCTGTAAGATAAATACAAATGTTATTAAGTGTTTTAAAAATAACTCTTAATTGTTTATTCTATTTCTTGAAAAAAATTTGTTTTTTTTTTTTAATTTATTTTAAAATGGCTTAAGAGATGTTTAATGTTTAAGTAAAAAATCATGTCAAATCCAAAGCTGCTGAGCCAATGGTTCGACCAACTTCAAACTAGCATAACTTTGACAAAACTCAACAGATTTTTATTCGGAATGTCATTTTGATCATGATTTGGCCTCTAAATTTATTCTGCATTTAAATTTTAATCATCTAAAAAATTTGATAATTTTTCGATTCTAAGCCTTCTATCATCTAATTTTCCATATCTACCCCTTGACATTTTTTCAAAATCTTTGATGTCTCATAACTTCATCAAAACTGAATCGATTTTCAAGCGGAATGTCATTTTGTTCATGATTTGGTCTCTAAATTGATTCTGCATTTAAATTTTAATCATCTAGAAAATTTGATACTTTTTCGATTCTAAGCCATATATAATTCAATTTTCCATATCTACTCCTTAACATATTTTCAAAAACTTTGATCTCTCATAATTTTATCAAAACTAAACCGATTTTCAAGCGGAATGTCATTTTGATTATGATTTAGTCTCTAAATTCAATCTGCATTCAAATTTAATTAATTAAAAAAAAAAATATTTTACTCTAAATATTGGGCTCGATGCTAAGAAATTAAATATAATACGATATGTTGTCATTATATATACCTCCTTGATCTTGTCATGCTTGGATTTGCTGTGATCGCTTTTATGGCTGTTGCTGTTGCTGCTGTGATGCTTCTGCTTGTTGTTGTGGTTTCTGCTGTCGCTGCTGTGGTTGCTCTTGTGATTGCTGTGGTTGCTGTGATTGCCGCTGGACTTGGCAGGAGTTGAGCTGAGTGATTCCTTTGACTTTCTATGCTCGCCGCTGTTGCTGCTGCTCTTGTGCTCCTTGCGGTATTCCTTACTCCTGGAAATTGTCTTATCATCTCTGCTGCTCTTGTGCCTCTTATCACTTTCGGATCTGCTGCTTTTGGAGTGACTTTTGCTGCTGCTGCTGCTACTGGATTTACTTTTATGATCGCTGTTTTTGGGACGTCGTGATTCATGCTTGGTCTTGTCCTCGCCGCCAGAGGAATTGCTGCCCTTGTTCTCCTGATCCTGTTCCTCATCACTTGAGCGTCGACCATTCGATCGATTTGAATCCTCCTCAGTGTGATTACCTTGTTGTCCCGCCGGCTCCTCCTCGGCAGCGACCATAGCCTTCCATTTGGTGACTAGAGTTTTGGCAGCAACGCCAACTTCTCCATTAATCTTCCGCAATGCATTCACCGTCTTCCCGATTCCAGTTTCCTGCAGATGCTCGAATGTGATCGGCAGATTAAACAGCTTTGTGATGCAGTGCAGCAGCTGTTGTGGGAAGTAGACAGGAGGCCAACAGTGGGATTAGGATAAAGCAGCTTATATATGATTATAAAGGATTATTCACTTTGCATGATCATTTACTTCCATTGTTCACTCAATTCATTCGACTATTCTAGGCATTGTTTTAAAATGTTTATGTCTACGAATGTGGAAAAAAGTTTGAGAAAAACTCGACTGTTAAATACCCAGTACTTGTAACTTCACAAACCTTCGATTTAATTAAAAAAATAAGTTTAATAAAGTTAGAAACATTTACAAAAAAAAAAAAACAACTACTGGACATTTTTATCCTTTGGATAAAGGTGTATAATGCAAAAACAGCTAGTCAAAAAAGTGTGTTGACAAAAAAAATAAAATGTACTCAATTTTTTTTTAATAATATTGGTCTAAATAATGTGTCGAGAACATAAAATTCTTGGAGTAAGAAAACACATTTTGTTTTTAAGAACGTTTCAAATAAGACTAAGTTCTGAAGTTGATCATCTTTTTCAGTGTATGTACATATATATATGGATGTATGTAGCGATTGTTTGTTAATTTTCAAAGCATAAACTTTATATAAAATATATGCAAACTCGCTAAGGGGAATTACACAAGTGGCAGCAAAAAGCGTTAACAGCGAAAGAGAGAGAGAGAAAGGCAGAGAGAGAGAGAGACGCTGATTGCATAGAAAACTGTGGATGGGAGAATGGCAATGGGAATGGGAATAGGGTAAAAACTTACGCGTGTCTCATCCTCGGAATGGCGTTCAATGCTGCGTTGATAATGGCGCACAACATCGGCCAGATTGCTAGTGGACGTCATCACGTCTGGGCCAAGTGCAATAATCTGTTAACACTTGCAACTATTTCGAGTTTTTGGGCAATAAAAATGGCACGCAAGCAGGCAGCTTACTATATCAGCTTTTCCAGTACAACAAAACACAAGACACACGCACAAGAACACTCACACACACACACGCGCACAACGATTATGTCTCCTGTACAGGAGCACAGTTATTAAAGTTACTATGTTAAGCACATAGTTGTAAGCAATATATAAAATTTATATATATTTAATAATTATTTCACTTAACTGTGTGACTTTTCACTTTGAATGCCTCGTTTGCCAACACTGCAAAACAGCTGTAGGAGTCTGTGCCACATGAAGTTGGCTGCGCACGCAAATTGGAGCAGCGTTAAGTTGGCTGCGCGTCAAGCGCGCACAGCTGCTTTTGACATTTGCTTTTGTTACATATCGATATATGCGTACAATCGATAACACACGAACAACACTAGATGTCTTGCAGTGTTGGCAACACTGTGCCCATTTTGTTGTGAATTATTGTTAATTTTATTTTTAATCGAATTTCGTATATATCGTGCATAGGTGTGGACAGAGACAGACAAACAGAGAGTGCAGCATGTGCCAGTTGCAGTTGTTATAAATACGTATATATAAATATATATAATTTCAATAAACTGTAACCCGAAAACGAATACGTCTTAGAAAATGACCATGGGCGAGCGTGAGCCAACTTCGTCTCTCGTTCTGCCCGTTATACTGAGGCCTATTTTCACACAGGTAAGTGTTGGATTGTTCCACGGTGCTGGTGGGGGTGGGGGTATGCCAGTTAAATGCAATGTTGCGTAAACGTAAAACGTTAATTGCTATTTACAGTTGGAGCGACGCGACGTTGGCGCGGCACAATCATTGCGCTCGGCCATATTAAAATCGGAGCAGAATAATCCGGGCTTCTGTTATGACCTCGTTGCGTCGATCGTGCGACGCGCCGATCTAAATGTCAACCTAAATGAGGCCGTCTTGCGTTTGCAGGGCAACATTACCGAGGCAGACCGTAAGTAACACACACACAAACACACCTACACACACATACAGATGCAGCTACAGATGTTGTGTGTGTGATTTCATTGTTTGCATACCCTTGCAGAGAGAGTATTATTGTTTTGTCATGCAACAAATTTTTCCATTTTTAGATAGTCAAATTTCAATTTTAAAATATCTAAAATATATAAATTTACTAAAATATTTTTTTAAACTTCGTTTAATTTTAAGTAAATTTTTCATTTAAATTCTTTTTTATTCTTATATTATTTTTAATTTATAAAAACACTAGTTCAACCGCTCTAAATAAAAAAATAAATATCTAAAATTGCAAGTGTATCAAAACTTCGGCATGCCAAAGATTACCTTTATTTACGATATATTAATTTGATATTTTCTATATATATTCGACTTGTAGTTAATGAATATCGCTTAACACGCACTGAAGAACCGTTCCAGGAGTTAAATCGCAAGTCGGTGGCACTCAAAGTGATACTCAGTCGCATACCAGATGAGATCAATGATCGCAAGACCTTTCTAGAGACCATCAAGTGAGTTTCAATTGAAAATTAAAAACATTTCAAATCATTTATGCTAATTGTTTGTTTTTTTTTTTTGCATCGCAGGGAAATTGCAAGCGCCATAAAGAAGCTGCTCGATGTGGTCAACGAAATTGGCTCGTTTATTCCGGGAGTTACGGGCAAACAGGCTGTCGAGCAGCGTAAAAAGGAGTTTGTTAAATATTCAAAGAAGTTCAGCACAACGCTGAAGGAATACTTCAAAGAAGGACAGTAAGTAAAAGCATTCAACAAGTATTAATTATTCCCTATACATAAATAAATTCTTAGAATACTGAAATAGCGACAAACAGGAAATAGGAAAGATAAACTTGGAAAATTTTCGAAAAAATTAGAAATACAAAAATATTAAAAAAAAAATTGATGGATTTTCGAATATTTATTTAGAACTTATCTGAATTTATAATCTAAGTTTTAGAAAACCAAATTTATGATTTTTTATTTAAATTACTGAGAAGGCTTTGCACAAATTAAAAAAAATTTGAATATAAAATTCAAGCGAAGTCATAAAAATCAAAATCATTTTTTTTTTTTTAATATTAATGAAAATATGTCTTCTCCAATTTTTGTGCTCTATGTAGTTTTCTTATTTAAATTTTCTGGTTTATGGTTTCTTTTTTCCATTCCAATATTTGTTTTTCTACTTACAATAATATTATCAAGCGGAATTCCACAAAATCAGCCGGTTTCTTTAATCGTCACGTATCTGGTTTCTTATCTAACAATGCTTTAACCGGACTCTCCATATGAATGATGTCATTCTATTGTTGTCCCGATTTCGTTTGTTTATCAATTTAATCAGTTGACAATGACAATACACTGAGTGTGAGTGAATATGTGACTGCATTTTGAATCATATTCAAATTGCAGCAATCACTCATTTAAAATGATAGACCTAAAAGTCGTCTCTTTCTCGTGATTTGTGCTGAATTATCGCTTGAGAACTTGATTGGGGCCATTTAATTTATTTAGGGGACTTGTGTTATATTTTTTTTAAAAATTTTAATATCTTTGCTATCCTCTACAATTTTTTTTATATAATATTAGTATAATTTCTTAATTTTTTTATGAAATTTAAAAAGGGTCCAAATTTATATGTATTTAAAAATTTTTCTTGCACAATATATAAGTAAATTATTTGAGTTGATTCAATAAATTAATAAATAATCAAATTCACATATTTTCTTCTATTTTCAGACCGAATGCAGTATTCATAAGTGCACTTTTTTTAATAAGGCAAACGAATCAAATAATGCTGACAGTTAAGAGTAAATGCGAGTAGAAAATTAAATGTTTTAATTAATGCAAAACTTAGTGGCATTTTAATTTTATGTTTAACTAACAATCGAAAAACACAACAAAGATAAGCAAAGAAATAAACAAATAAAAGCAAGGAACACAATTTGCAATAGCCTGCTGTAATAAAAACAAATTGATAAATAGGCCTAATGTATTTAAATAATTGTAATCACAACAACTAAATTCCAATACAAAAACTAAGCAAACAAAATGCAAATTAGAAACTAAACTTTACTCTTTTTCTTTGGTATTTAGTCAATCGTGCGCGTTTGTGTTTTTTTGATTTTGTTTACAATTTATTGTAAATAATTCAACCGTTTTCTGTTAATCACAACATGAAAGTTTTTCCAATATTTTTGATTTAGGGGAACGCGAAAACAAATAAATTTAATGTTAGTAAAAAGCGAAAACGGGACACAGGAAATGTACTATGAGAATAAAGAAAAAAAAACAAAAAGAAACAATTGAATTTTTAACTGTTTTTAATTGTTAGAGTTTGAAATTTATAACTATACATAAATATAAACAAAATACATTTACTTAATGATATGTTCAATTTGAAAACGCAGAGATCGCTAGCAAACAAGTGAAAGAAAAAATTATTTTATTTTTAATAAATGTTATATGAAAAAAGAAAACAAAAACAAAACAAAAGCATATTGTAGTAATAGAAAAACAAAACGACAAATAAAATGTATTTATATTCCAAAACTGAAATTACTTATTTCTGATTTAACATTTGCTGTTAACGATGCACTGTTAGCGGTAACATCTCAATCAGTCATCTAACATGTACTGTTAATGACGCGCTGTTAAGAATAACAGCAACAGCACTTTGTTATAATTTAAAAGTGGACTGTGGCGTCATAAGCGAATTGACGAATGGACGAATCGAACTAATTCTAAATTATTCGATAGAACGGTTGAATTAGTAATAATTAACCAATAAATTAAAAGTTTAATTTGAATTAGATAAAGTAAAGCTGATTATTTTTGAAGTTGTATTAATCGATTGATGATCATGAATATTAATTAAATTTCTGTAACACAAGTCGGCAAACCAATTTTAAATTTTACCTGAATATGACAATGGAGCTTTTACCGCAAACCAAGGTTGCCACACCGTTTTACGGGCGCCAGTGTTGTCATCTCGTTTGATTTGAAAATAAAATACGGCGCCTGCGCCAGGTCACGAATAGGAAAATCAGAGTACAACCAGCAGCAGCAGCAGCAGCAGCAAACCGAGGAGCAGCGCGACCGAGATGACCCACTTTTCGGTTTTCGCATTCAAAATCCAACAACTGCTGTACAAAATAAAATTACACTTCTTTTTCTAAACTAGCATTTAGTTAAACAAATATAATATAGTAAAAAATAAGAAAAAAACAAAGCGCGCGCGTTGTATATTATGTAATATTCAAAAAAACCCGTTAACTAGTGTAAACTCTATGCATTTATGTAAATTCTCTAGCGATAACGTGGAAGTGGAAAAAGGCGACCTGAAAAATCAGCAGCAGCCCCAGCAGCAAATCAAGAAGCAGCAGCAAAAAGGTTCGCTAAATTTTCCCAAGAAAACCTTTATTTTGGTGCCTTTTAAACAAAAACAAAAAGTTGTTTAAACATAAATTCCTGAAAGTGAAAAAACTCGTTATTCGGGCTGCGACGAACTCATGAAAAAAATTTCGCTATACACCAATTGGAGGAAAATGTTTTATCCTGCTCGCGAATTTCCTCGCATTTCCATTGTATCAATAAAAAACTAACAAGAAAACTAGATTTAATATATAAATCGTAACGCGTGTGCAACAAATAAAGTTTTCCAGTGCTCAAAATTGCTTCATTTATGCAAATGGGAAGATGTGAAAAGTAAAAGTATCGACGAAACGATAAAAAAAACCAGCTTGCCAACGTAAAATTACACACACACACATACACACACCCACATATATGGATGAGTACAAGCTCACACACACACACACACACACACACACACACATTCATAAACGCGCGCACGCATATAGGCAACAGAAAACCAAATGCGAATGTGAATGTGAAAGCAAACAGAACGTTGAATGAAAACGAATTTATGTATGTATGTATGTCTGTATGTATGTTAAATTTGTATGAGCATTCGCTTATTAATGTTATGCCTACTACTTGTGCAAAAATGCATAAATAAGTAAGCCAAAATTGACAAACAAATTGCATTTGTGCAAAAAGGCGCGCGCGCACAATTCACAAGCATACACACATACACATGTATGCCTACAGTTGGTCAAGAAAGTAATTTGACAAAATAAAAATTCACTTATTGGTTTCTTTTATTTGCTTATACATAAACCCCAAATAAAAATTAAGATAACATAAGTAAAATTCACATATTTGGTTTTATTTATTTGCTTTTTATGTAAAAAATTCAATGAAAATTGTTTTATTTTTACCCAAAGTTATTTTGTTTTTAACTTGTGCGTTTGAATAATCTTGAAATAAAATACATGTTATTGTTTTAATGAAATTGAATTGTATTAGCTACAAGAATTTTGTTTTAAGCAAATGACTTTTTAATCTTATGCTATGCATATTTATTAAAATATTACTCAAACCATTATAAAAACAATGTTCTAAATAATTTTCTATTTAAATTTGTATTCTATATTATTTTATTTCTTTTGCTATTATAAATTTCTTACTTATTACAACTTATATTTTTATTAATATAGTTTTGTGAAATTTTTTTAAGTATATTGGTGTTTTTTTTTTGTTTTTTTTTTTATGAATACAATTTCTTGACGTACTGTATGTGCATGTAAGCGTAGAACGTGAATAGGCAGAGACTGAGACAGAGGCAGTGAAACTGGAGCAGAGCAGCAGCAGAGGTTTGATTTGTTTGTGTGAGTTTCATATTCATAGCCGCAGTAACAGTCGCAGTCGCAGTAGCCAAGATAGCAGCAGCAGCAGCGCCGAAAGATAAATGAAAAATGCCCCATTTTGGGCCATTTCGGGGGCGGTTTTGACACTTGGCGCGCAGCAGCAGCAACAACAACAACAACTGCAACAACAATAACAGTTAGGCCGCGTGGGAGGCGTAAAAGTTGTTTGCTGCTGCGTGCGTAACAGAAAGTGCACAACTACACACACACATACATACATACATACAGCAGCAGCAGTGACAGAGCGGGAGAGTAAAAGCAGTGAGAGCAAAAGTGATACGTGGGGATGGTTAAGGGGTCAGGTGTTTGCCATGCGGTTGTTAGCTAACAGTGTGTGCGTGTATATACGAGCTAGTACAGTGCCTCACTGCTTATTTGACCCACTATATTATTAACTATAGTTTGAATTCCTTTGGTAAAAAAATAAAAAAAGTAAAAACTGTAATACCAAGCTTAAATTTTATTTTTATATGCTGCTCATTTTAATACAAATTCATTAAAAACTTTGTAATATATAAGAGTAATGGGTCAATTAAGCTGAGAGCCACTGTACATTGTCTATGTATGTGTATGCTTACAATCAGCAACTGTAACAACTATTTTTGGCCTTTTTTTTTGCGATTTATATTTTTATATATTTATTTTTTGCACACAAACACATTACATTAATTTATGTAGCATTGTATTGGTTTTTTTTGTCAATGCAACGATCTAATGTCACGCACTGTGCGAGTGTATGTGCGTGTGCGTATGTGTGTGTGTGACAGTTTGAATTAATCGTGGAATATGTTCAATTTTGACATATGGCAATCATTCAATGACATGTGTGTGTGTGTGTGATTCTCTAAAAGAAAAGGATGAAAAAGGGGCCCTAAAAACTATGCTACGAATTGTTAACATGTGTGTGTGTGCGTTAGTGTGTGTGAGTGTGGCCCGCATGAAATTCTGTTCCCAACACCAACTTTTTTTCGAGTGCCTGTGTGTGTGTGTGTGTGAGAGTATAGTTATAAATAGCCAAGATAGTTTTTGTGCTCGTTTCCTACTGTAGAAGAAGAGGGAAGAGACTCCTCTTTGGTACTTTTTTCAGCTTTTTCATTTTTTGTCTCGATTGAGGTCAAACTGTCAGGAGGATAGTGAACTTTATAATGTTCCGAACATGAAATTGGTCAAATTTTAAAGTGATGTCTGGTTACCCGCATTGACTTGAATAATTCATGTTAATAGCGTATACTTAATTTTATAAAATTTCACGTGCGCTGCAAAGTATGCAATAAAAAAGTTAACAGTGTGAGTTTTTGCATGATATTTAAATTTTTTAAAAATGAAACTCAAGAAGAATATTTTTGATTTAAATATTTAGCATTTTTATGTTGTCAAGTGAAATACTAGACTCACTGTACATAAGAAGTGGTTTCCTTCTTGTCATTTTGGTTCAGTTTCAGAAAGAAACTTGGCCCATATGCAAATTAATTGCACTTCTATGAAAAGTTCTGTTGCAACTCGTAACTTTGTAACCTCAATTTCTTTTTTGTTTTTCTTCATTTTTTTTAGTTTGAAGTGCATCTAAAAGTTGTTGACGCACACAAAACAGTTGAAAACTTCTTAAATTACTTTCAAGTTGGCAGCCACTAAAGTTTAATGACCTGCCACCTTTTCACATTCTCAATTGTAAATTTGTAAGTTGTAGCTTTCATTACAAGTGTTTGAGTACATTCAACAACTGCCAAATTTTCTAACACTGACGATTGGGTACTTCAGCAAATTTCAAACATTTTGCCAAATAATTTCAAAGACTAAGAAATTCTGTACACATAAATAGAAAAAAAAGTATGGTTGGAAAAGAAAATCGAAAGATAGGAAACTCAAATTAGATAGAAACTCAGCGGACATAAGTTAGAGAAAAATTTGAAGTCATTATTATTATTAAAATTGGCTTTGAATTTTCTGACTCCGATTCAATTTTGTTTTCAAATATTATATAAAATTTTATATATTACTCTATGAACACTGTTCAATAGTAACATCTACTTTAACAATCCCAATAAAAATTTGTAGCACAGCTAAAAGAGAAAAATAAACATCTTGAAATTATGGCATCGACAAAGAAGTATGATAATAATCAGGATCAAGATGAATGGCGCGAAATGTTACGTACGGTTTTTTTAGATGAAGATAGTGATGATGAAAACAATAGGACTTTGACTCCAGCAAGCCAATTTGCAAATCAAACATCTGACTGTGAAATGCCAGCTAGGCAGAGGTCTATTAAAAAAGCGATCATTCAGTATGCATTAGAGGGCAAATTTATAGTTGCAGTTCTACTTTGCAAAAAGGCCATTGAAGATCTCAAAAAAACTCAAAGACACACTCAAATTGTAGCAACATTTGTGGACTTGTTGGCATTTGTTTATAAACTTCAACAAAAATCAGCAGAAGCTCCGAAACTCTTTAAAAATGATAATCGCAAGAAAACGCCTGATGATGAAGAGGTCAGCAAATTCCATAAGAAAAACGTTACAATAGCTTTGAAAAACCTTGGGGCACTATATAGACGACGGGGCATGTTTAAGGCGGCCAAAACTCTTGATGACTTTGCAAATTCGATGTAAACATCGACATAAGAGCTAGAGCTATAAGAAATCCATCAAGCGTTAAGCGAAATTGTAATTCTAATTGGGTTAATTTTCTCAGTGAGACCGATTTTAATATTAGCCGTATTCTATTTTAATAAAACTGTTTGTATTTGAAAGACTTTTTAAATGAAAGAAGAAAAATTTAGTTTTTCAATTTTGATGCAGAATGAAAATATAGGCTAAATAATGATATAATTGACAATCCGGAAGAAAATCGGTTGAGTTTTGATAAAGTTATGGGATTTGGAAGTTTTTGAAAAAATGAGAACGGTAAGGTATGGAAAAGTATGATAAAAATGGAAAAAGATAAAAAAATATGAAATTTTTTAACTAAGTAAAATTGGGATGCAGAATCAAAATAGAGGCCAAATAATGATAAAGTTGACAATTTGGAAGGAAATTGGCTAAAATTTGACAAAGTTAGTTATAAGAAATGATATTGAAATGCCTGTGAATTTTCCATTTAATTTACTCACTGAAAATTAGGTTAATAGAGTGTAAAGCAGTGTAAGGCCGCAACCTACATTCGATTGGGATTGGGTTTTTGGCTTGCTGCTAAATGACTGTCAAAAGAGAGAGAGAGAGAGAGAGAGAGAGAGAGAGAGAGAGAGAGAGAGGAAATGGGAGAGAGAGACAGAGGCAGAGGGAGAGGCAGAGGGCTTGTGGCTAATCTGTACTTTGAGAACTCATTAAAATTTAAAGCAGTTTCTCACAGCAGCTGACAGCTTGTTGTGTGTCCTTATTTTGGTCTGTTGTTTACTAAATGTTTAATTGTAAAGTTTGCAACGCTTAAACATATTTTAGTTGAAGTTTAAACGTATATTAAATATTTTTCTAAGAGACGAAAAAAAGAAATATGTGCGGAAATGACAGCAGTCAGTTTGAGATACACATCATACCATCTCAAAGAAGGAATTACGAAATATAAAGAAGTGAAAAGCAAAGTTAACTTACACATACACCCACACACACAAACACAAATACACACACACTCTGAGTCGCCTTTTAACGCCCACTTCATAATCATAATTAAAAAGTGCTGCGACCCACACTCACTGCTCTGTTAAACGTTTTACAGCGAGGACTCTTCTACTCTCACTCTCTCTTTCTCGCTCTCGCTCTCGCTCTATGTCTGTTAAACTGCTGTGCATTGCACATGCGCCAGTGCTGGTCAATTTGTTAACTTACGCTGGGACATTTACTCAGGCTCTCACACGCACTGTGCCAAAATGAGAGAGGGCATACTCTCTCAGTGGCAATGCTGTCATCTTCTTCACACACTCAACTGGCTGTGCATGCGACTGTTGTTATTGTTGTTGCTGCTTTTGCAGTTGTAATTTCCTCTCACATACATTTATGTGTATGTGTGTGTGTGTGTGGGAACAGTGGTTAAGCTCTGTGCATTACAGCAACTAGTGGCCGTAATGAGACTTTGCTGCTGTTGCGCTTCTCATTTGACTGCGCTTCCCAATGCTGCACACACGTCAAATTATAGCGTCCAGAAAGAGTTATACATAATACAGTGAAAAGTACTACTAAACTGAACAAAACTCAACTGTTTAACATAATTAAAAAGTAATTAGATCAACCAAAATAAATATGTATAATAAACACTTAAACTTTCTTTATTTACTTTTATTGTTGTTTTAAAATATTAAAAATTTGTTTTACTGTGCATAGTAATTTTTTAAAATGAAAAATCAAATATGTGAAATTTTTTCTATATTAAAAAAAATAATTGTGCAGCAAAATATAGATTTAATCTGTGGCTTCAAGTGATATTCAAATTGATTTTGTGTACCTTTGATATTTGGCAAAGGACATGCAATAAACGATACACTGAGAGAAACTATGCTAACCTAAAATTAGTTATGTGTGCGTACTTGATTTTTTTGTGTTATTGTTAAGTGTTCTTAAAAGTATGAAAAATTAAAAATTCTGACTGAGCATTCCTTTGACAGCGACATGATACAGTGGTCCGATTTTAAGAAAATTTAGTCACAATATATACGTCCATGATATATCTAAAATCTGTGAGTTTGGTTGAAAAGCGAACTTAAAGTGAAATTTTTGTACTAAGCTTTAAAAATTTCTGAATATTTCCAGTTTAAGCACAGAAATCTGTTTGATTTTTTTGAGTGTACGAATGTGAGCCTTGTTGATGGCACCACCGGATGGTTGATGGGCGTCAAGTAAATGCCAAAGCCCACCTGCTGGATGCTGTCATAAACGCCCACATTGGTGGGCGGGGCAATGGCAGCAGCAGCAGCATCAGGATAAACCTTGTCATTGCTTTTAAATGTCAAGAGGACGAGCGGGGGAGTGGATAAATATACCAACATACATACATACATACATACACATATTTATTGGAGTTAACGGTGCAAAGTGCTTTCACTGACAGATGTGTGTGTGTGTGTCTGCGTATGTGTGTGGTTGCATTCCGGATTCACTTTTACTGAATTTCTACTGCACAGCATTGAACCGTAAAGTGATATAAATTGAATTTCAACTGAGAGTTATTATTGGATTAAAGTTGCAATTAAATATTAAAATTCTTGCATATTCCTTAATGCAACTCGACACATTTATCGATTCCTTTTCAAAGATTTATCTTTAAACATTTCCACACAACTTTCCTTTTTACTCATTTCCATGTGTGTTTGTCTTGCGGCTGTCTAGACAAATTGGCGCGTGTTTCTCATACCCTGCACCTGTTGAAATGGATGGTATATACGCGAATAGGTCTGAAATAAGTTCAACATGAATTTGTTATATAAGATTGTTTTAAATAAATTTCCAAACTGATAATATTTTTTTATAATAAAAATATTTGTAGAAGTTATAAAAAATCGTCTCAAATTTCCTAATTTATTTACTTAAAAATTGTTTATGACTTAAATATTGATTTGCAAACTTTTTCAATTCAAATAGTTTCTTTCCACTGCTTTATGTTGATGTTAAAAAAATAAATGTTTTACGAGGTATTTAACAATTGAATCAATTTAGAATTGGTTTTTTTTATTGTATTTTTATCGCCACGCGTTCAACATGGCGTATGACTAATACAATTGTCTGCACAATGTGTGATTGCCATTTGATTGTGTGTGTGTTTTTGTGTGTTTGTGTGTGTCTGTGAACGTGTGGCAGACAATTTAAACGTTAAATGGCAGCAAAGGATTTAGACAGTTAAGGGGGAGATCGATTACAATATCAATTTAAACGTCGCGTATACGTAATATTGTTAATAATGGGAAAATCTATTCAAATACGCCCACAATCCTTTGAATAAGTATTTGCTAAATGAATATGGGTTATATTTGTGGCCTTCAAATGGGGCCAGCACAGTAATTAACCTATAGTTCAAAGTTCAAGCAGCACTCGATTGCCAAGTTGCCAATGGGAAGCAACTATATAAAACAGTTGACCCATTTAAACATTTCGTACACATAAATAATAAAGAGGCTCCACAAAGAACAAAGACGTGGTGTAATTTATAGATGATACAAGTGTAAGACGAGTATAAGATACGAGTGATGACCATTTCTGCATTTCTCTTGTGCATTTTCCATTTTTCAGTCGTCAAAGGGGCAGCCACAGCATGCCGTACGAGTCGATGCACCATCATCAGTCGGCGGCCGCTGCGGTGGCAGCCGGAATGGCGCCAAGCAGCATGTTGGACGCACTCAGTCTGCAGCTGCGCGATGCGGAAATGCGACGCACTGAGATCGAGCGGGCACATCAGGTGAGTCATCGCATTCGAGTCCACACTAAAAAATATCCTTACATCCATATTTTAGAAATTCTCCATTGTCGTCCTCAATATCAAAACAATTTTTTATATTTTGTACAAAATGGATACAATAAATTTATTACTAGAAATATCATTTATCTTTTAAATGACAATCTTTTCAATATAATTTCGAATTTATAGCATGGTAGTAATGGCTTTAATTTTTTACACGAAATTTACATTTCCAAAGACAAAAATCGTAAAAAATGTCCTTAAAAAAAGATTTTTAGAACGTGTTCCGTTTTCTTATTATATTTTGTATTTAAAATTAAAAAATTAAATTTGTGTCTTAAGAAAAATTTGGCCTGATGATTACAAAAATTATTTCTGATATTTAAAAAAAACATTTCAATTGTTATATGCTTTAAAAAAAAAAATTGAAATCTTGCTTTTTATTTTTAATAATTTTTTGGACGAAATAGGGTTATGTTTTTCAAAACAAATGTTAATTGTATTTATTTCGTGACAGGAAACTCTGGCACAAATACGCAATCTAAGTGGCAATGCTCGTCCCGACACCGAGGCAGTCGAGAATCTGCAGTCCCGAGCTCGTGAGCTGGAAAAGAAGGTACATGAAAATAAAATACCACAGCTCTAAAACTCTATTAATTATTATATTTATACAAATCTAGGTTGCCTTGGAGAACGTACACTGCGAGGAGCTGCAAATTGAGCTGACAGCCGCTCTGAAGGCGAAGGCAGCACGTTCAACCTCCTCGAATGTGTGTGGCAACATGAATTCGCAAGCAGCTTCAATATCAACGTCGGCTGCTTATGGGACAGGTGCCAGCATTCCGACCTCGGCCAGCAGCTCCACCGTCACTTGGGCACCGACAATCAGCCACCAGGACCAAGGCTCCGAGATTGATATCATAATGGCCAAGATCGAGCAGGTAAGAGAAAATATATAAGGAACTCAAACCTACAAAACTTGTTAAGACAGGTTTAAAAATTAAGAAAACTCAAAAACTCTAGAAATAATCTTCAGATACAGATACTAAATAATATTAACTGCATGAATAAGAGATTTTTAGATAAACTATATTTTATTGAAATACACTGAAAGCAGGATTTATTTATTATTATTATCTATTTATAGCTTTAGCATATTATTTTATAACTCAATTAACAAAATTACGAAGAAATACTTCAATTAAAATTTTTTTCTTAAAAACAAGCTATTAAAAAAACTTTATTAAAAATTAAATGTAGTTAAATACAAATAATAATATTAATTTTTTATTTTATTTTTTTTACTTTCTAAGTTTTGAAAGAAGTTTTTACAGAAATTGCAAAAATTTTAGCGAATTTTTTGTAGTATGAATGATTTTTTTTATTGCAATTTCTTATTATTTTAGGTATGTTAATGTTATCACTTTTTTTTTAGATAGTTGTTGTTTCCTTTTATTCATACTTTAGTTGCTTTAATTTTTATTATATTTATTTTTATATTTATGTAATATTTAATTTATAATTGTATGAACAATAGAACAAACTGTTACTGCTGCTTCTTGATTTTTGACTGTTCGATTTCACTGACATTTGATTGAGACTCGCAGCTGTAGGAGAAACAGGTAACAAAGCTGTGAAAACTTTCCGAACCTGAGTCCGAACCGGAGTCCGATTTTAAAATGGAGGCAGAGACTGAGACGGAGGCTGAGCCGGAATCCTTTGGCAATTCGTTGTCCTGATCAAGCTGTGTGCTGGCATCGATTTTAACTGGTTGATTCTGTTGAAAGGAGTTCTTGCCTGAGAAATTGTTGCTAATCTGCAGCTGACGACGCATCAATTCATTCTCCTTCTGTAACTGCTGAATAATGCGCTGATTTTCACTGCTGCTGTGCTCTTCCAGGCCCACTGTGAACATCATGATAAGTGTCATTTCCTCGATGCGCCTATCTAAACTGTTCGCAATCGCCTGCAAGCCGGCAACGTATTTGGCCCGCAGATTGTAACGTTCATTGAGAATGTCACCTTGACAATGGCTTTTATATTTCTGCATTATATGCTCAATGCCCGCTTTGTACTCCTCCAATGTCTGTTTTAGCTCGGCATTCTCGAGCAGCTGATGAATGCGCTCATCGTCATTGCAATATTTGACCAAATTCTTCAACAATTGATCATCCTGTACACCACACGAATCAATAATCATCTGATCCACATTTTGGCTGTCGGCCAAAAGGACTGTTGACTTGTTGAGCAGCTCGTGGAAGTTCTTTGATAGTTTATGTGCCTTGGTAGTCAGGCTATTAACTGCTTTTGAAATATTACTCATTTTGTACGTTCAATTTGGAATAATTCCGGCCTTTTTTTGCTCTTTCTTTCGATGACTCAATGAACATTACACAGTATTATTGACAGGCTTAGGGAAATTAAATTCAAAAACACATTTCTCGTAGCCCACTTGGATTACACTTAATTATTTGAAAAATTCTATTTCATGGTCTTTTTATAAATAAAAATTGTTTTATTTTACCTCAAATAATTAGAAATTTGATTAATATTATTTTATAATACAATTTGTAAACAAAAATGAAATATACTTATAACAAATTTCAATATTGATATACCTTAGGTTTTTTTCATTATCTTAGATAATTTTTTCCTGGTTATTTTTTTTTTAAGATCCTAACTCCTTTTTTTCAATTCATGAGTTAAGACATAAGTGAATTAAGTGAAAGATATTTTGACATAAAATGTATGAAAATTATTCTCAAAAATATCTCAATGGGGATATTATATTTGTATTTTATTTTAATTGAAAAGGCCTGACTCCAGCAGGAAATAATTGATATTATTTAATTGATTTCATTTTTGGTTATTAATGCAATTTATTATTTTATATAAAGAGAACTTTAGTGTACTGTAACAAAACTTTTATTAAAGTATAATAATTATAATTGTTTAATTAATTTTAATTTGAATTCCTTTGCAGGATAATCGCGTTTTGGCCGAGCTGGAGCAACCGCGCACTTCGGCCAGCGCCAGCATGTCAGCTTTGCCGCCCAGTTCCATGATGAACACGGGAAATAGCGAATTTAGAACCATATCAAAGAGTGGTAGGTCTGAATATAATAAAAATAAGATCTCATTTAATTACTATCATTATATTATATTGTGACAGAACTCGAGGAAGAACTGAATCGTTATAAAAGAGCCGTTTTGGGCAGCGCATCGGGTGGCGGTATTTCGGCCATGTCCTCGGGCTATTCGAGCCTGCCCCAATCGCTGGCTTCCACGCTGGCCAATGGAGGTGGAGGCACCAGCTTGAGCGGCACCAGCGTGGGCTCACACGTTGCTGGTGCCGGTGGCGGTGGCGGACATACATCCATATCGGGTCTGGTGCCCAACTCAATCAGCGGCATATCGTCGAGTCTGAGCAGTCATGCCATACAATCCTTACAATCGGCTGCCTATGGAGCTGGCCAGACATCGGTGGAGAAGCTATTGAGTGGAACTAGTGGAATAACTGGCATTCCACCATTGCCGGTAAATATTCATACGATGAAGGCTATGCCAACGGCATTAAGTCAGGTAAACCAACTATTTTCATATTGAAACTGACTAACAAGCATAACAACAATAATAACAAAACATAAATAACTTGTATACTTATATATATAAATGCAATTAATATTAGTTAAACAAATCAATCGCTTTGACGCCTGGCATTTTAAACGGCTTTGGCTCCCCTCGGTGATCGATCATCTCTGCTTCAAGTAGCCCTCGTTCAGTTCCATTCCGTTTTGTTAATTTGTGTACTCAATTAATCGTATCAAGCAATCAATCAATCAGACGCTGCGATTGTCAACTTCACCATGTAAATCACATACAACTATTGTGCTTTGTTGTAGTTTCATTATTGAAAATATTTACATAATCACACACACATACACACTTATATATACATACACTTCACAAGAATTGATATGATGTGTAAATATGTAGTTTTCATTTATTTTCCTTTTACTTTTAAAAAGATAATTACGTAATTGTTGTTTAAAAATGTATAGCATACTTTTATGGGCATCGTTATCTAATCGCCATTTTTATCTGTCTCTCTCACACTCACTTACAAATTGTAAATAAAAATCGTAGCATACTTCTTAGATGATCATTAACAGAAATTTCCTAAACACTTAAACTGCTTGCTATTATTATTTTACAGTACAGTCGAACTTCTCTGCCGTGAAATCTATAATTATGTATTTTTATATTTCTGTAAATTACTTAGAACGCAAAATTTTCGAAAAAAAAATGAGATAAATGAGCATTGAAACTATATGTCATTAACGAAAATATTCAGAAATACTTTTATTCAAAAATTTCAAAAATTTTGATCGAGAAATAAAACAATTTGTTTTATACTCAAACATAAATTTATAAATTTTCTTTAAAATGAGCTTTGATTTTTTCTCAAAAGTCATTTGCTTAAAAAAGTTTGTTCCAATATAAGTTTCCTATACTTGCCTTATTTTATGTATAGAGAGTTTCGACTGTTCTATTATTAGTATTTAATTGTTAATGCATCATTAGTAAATTGAGTTAATTTAGCTAGATTCAACTCTGTGTACTAAAACTTTCAAGTTTATTTCAATTAACTGAGCTTAAATAAATATAAAAATAACATACATGCATACACACATACATACATTTGTCATATTGTAAACATAAATCAAATATCTATAGAAGAAAATATTTTCATTTCTTCTGCTGTTTGCCGAGAGAATCGCAAGTTCATTTAAAATACAATACATTTATTCGTAATAATGTTCGGCTTCTGTTCATCTTAATAAAAACATTCATTGAATTCGCAATGTCGCCAAATCACAAAAACCATGTTCAATAATAGTTTTCAAATGTGTTCTCATAGCTAATTATTATGAAAATATAATGGAATTATGCTGTTTTCTAGCTGGCTTTCATTTTTGATATATTGACCAATAAACGTGTACTCTCTGTGATCTCTTTTCCCGTTTTATGTGCTCTCTCTTCTTCTCTCTCTTCTCTTACTCTCTCAATCTCTTTATCTCTCTCTCTCTCTCCCAATTTTTGTACAATATATATATATACAACTCGTTCTTCAAATCGTTGTTATTCTCTTCTGTGCCGAAAATTGCGAAACTTGCGATACTTTTAAATGTCTGTGTGTGTATCTGTGTCTTTTTCTATAACTCTGTGTGTCCAATCTCTGTATGTGTCTACTGACCTTATGTGTAACTAATAAAACTATACAACAACAATAACAATAATAACACATACAAACACTATATTTAATATAATTAAAAAAAAAAAAATGTCGAAATGCACTTGGAAATTGAAAATGAATTTATATTTTTTTGTAATTGTGTGCGCCTAATTTCTGTATGTGTCTAATGATTGTATGTACCCACTGTACCCACACAACAAACAACAACAACAATTACAAAACACAAACAATAACAACACTATGTAAATTAAAAAAAAAAAAAAATTATGGATTTGTAATTGAAATTGAAATTGAAATTGAAACAAGTAGCGCGGAACAATACAACTGTACAATTTGCAGAGCACAACCATGCCCCTGCTGTCACTGAACGCGCATAATATGCCGCCGGGCGGCTCGAGCAGTTACTCGGGATTGGGCAGCGGCATTGTCGGCTCCTCGTTAACTCATCCCACCATGAGCAGCCTCAATATGCTCGACACGAGCGCCCTTTTGGGCCTGGGACCCGCCGGTGCTGGCATAACGGGTGCCACATCACTGTATGGCTTGAGTGCCGGTGGTGGTGGTGGTGGCGGTGGCTTGGGTAGCTCCTCCTATGGTCCACCCTTTATGGATGCCGCCTCGAGCGCCTCGTATCCATTCACATCGGCTGCACTGCGTCAGGCGTCGAAGATGAAGATGCTCGATGAGATTGATATACCATTGGCACGGTATGGTAATCGCAGTTCCCCCTGCTCACCCATTCCCGTGCAGCACGGCAGCTGGGGCCTCGATGAATTCACCGATGGCCTCGGTGCCTCCATCATGCACAATCGCAGCGGCTTGGCGCTGGGCGCCCTTGACCTAGACAGTAAGTATCGTTTGTGTTCTCTCTTTTCAAGCTTCAACTAAATATATTTTTTACTTTTGCTCAGCTCGCAACCACGGAATGAATGGCGCCAGTGAGCCACAGGTGGACATGTTGGACATTCCGGGCAAGGGACGCTGCTGTGTCTTCATCGCACGCTTTCCCTACGATCCGCCAGAGTAAGTGCAAACTCCATTCCATAACTATAATTTTTTTAAAAAATATGGGCTGTCGAGCGAAGTGAGCAGGGGGTAAAGAATTCAAAATTTAGATTTTTATTAGACAATCAAAAAGTCAAAGGGTTGACCAACTTTAACCATTCATAACTTTGACAAAACTGAACCGATTTTTAAGTGAAATGTCATTTTATTAATGGTTTGGCTTCTTAATTTATTATGTATTCAAATATAATAAATTTTGTTAAAAAAAAAATTGTTTCCTTCTAGATGTAGGTTAACATTTCGGTGCTAAGGGTCCCCCCTTTGAATATTTGAAAATTTACAAGTTTAATTCTCAAGTTTTTAGCCCAACTCTTTCAACTTCACTTTGCAGGGAGGCCGAGGGCGAGTTGTCGCTCTGCGCCGGCGACTATTTGCTGGTGTGGACCAGCGGGGAGCCGCAAGGAGGTTACCTGGATGCGGAGCTACTGGACGGACGACGGGGCCTGGTGCCCGCCTCGTTTGTGCAGCGACTTGTGGGTGAGTAGTAAACAATAAAATAGATATAAAAGTAGAGTCAGATTGAAATGAGAATGTTGTTGTTTTCTTTATATTATTAGGCGACGATTTGCTGGAGTTTCATCAGGCGGTGCTGTCGACGTTGCGGGACGCCGAGGATGGATCCATGCAGTGCGACACAACGTCGCTGCCTTCCTTGCCGCCGCACAACCCATTGCTCACACACACGCACGAGGATCTGGCACGTTTGAGTGAGACGCACACCGATCTGGAGCACGACCAGGACGACATAAGCGATAATGGTAACTACAAATGCATAGAAAGAAATCATTGAGAATCTTTAATTGTTTTTGGTTTTTGTGGACATTTTAATGCGGAACAAATGTGAGCATGAATTTCATTTGATTATAAATTTTACTTAGCGACGCTCTAAAAATATAAATACAACATTTTTGAAAATCATTTTTTTTTTTGTAGACAATTTACTACAAATTAATTTAAGAAAATAATTTTTTGTTGTCATTTTAAGTTTTAAATTTAAAATTTTATGTAGATCAATTTAAATGTTGCACTAATATATTATTGTTAAATTTTGTTTTCTTGATTTTAATAATTTTTGAAGCTTTTAGAATCTATTTGCTTATTTTATGTGCTTCAAAATTTGTTGTGTACTGCTTTCAGTTAATATAAAATTAATAAATTAATTAACCAAAAGAGAGCTTTAACTAATATAGATATTCTTTGTACTCGACAGTTCCAGCTCCTAAGCACTTGACGCTGGAGAGGCAGCTGAATAAGAGCGTGCTCATTGGCTGGTCACCGCCGGAGCCTGTGGGCTACAATCTGATCGACAGCTATCATGTCTATGTCGATGGGGTGCTCAAGGTCACGGTGAAGGCCAACGAACGCACACGCGCTCTAATCGAGGGCGTCGACTCCACGCGGGTAAGCATAGCTCCTTTACCATGAACTACATAAAAATCTGAATCTCAGAAGAGCTAGACTCACTAATTTAAGCAGGCTTGAAGGTTTGAACTTCAATAATGATAAAATTGACAATCCGGAAGGAAGTCAGCTTAAATTTGACAAAGTAATGACATTTCGAAGTTTTTGGAAATGTGTCAAGGGAAGAGTTTGGAAAAAATGGACAGTAAAGGAAGAAAAATTTAGTTTTCCAATTTTAATGCAGAACGAAAATAGAGGCTAAATAATGATAAAATTGACATTCCGGAAGGAAATCGGGTAAAATTTGACAAAGTTATGACATTTCGAAGTTTTTGGAAATGTGTCAAGGAAAGAGTAGTTATAACAGAAGTTATGGCAGTTTTAATTTGTGGTCAGTGAAATAATTTCCTAAAAGTATGCAGTAAATTTATATTCGTCAGAAAATTTTGAAGAAATGTATGTGTGTTAATTTTTGTGACTCCGAAACAATCACTAAATCAATCTTTAACAATCCAAAACCTTCGAAATTGTAATCGGTAGTTTTGAAAAGCAATTTTTTTTAAATCCTTAAAGTTTTCTGAATAAATATTTCAATGATGTACTTGTCTTTATTTTATATGCATTGCTATAATTTTTTTTCTTTCTGTATCTTTTTAGCCGCATCGTATTAGCGTACGCAGCGTTACCCAAAACCGTCAGACGTCCAGGGACGCGGCCTGCACAATGATCATTGGACGAGATACCTCGCACTTGGGCCCCTCGGCGGTGCGCGCCTCGCACATAACGTGTTCCTCGGCGGTTATCTCGTGGCTGCCGGCCAATTCGAACCACCAGCACGTGGTGTGTGTGAACAATGTGGAGGTGCGCACCGTCAAGCCGGGCATGTATAGGCACACAATAACGGGCTTAGCGCCCAGCACCCAATACAGGGTGACCGTGCGGGCGAAGCATTTGCGCGCCGTTGGCCAACAGATTCCGGGCCAACAACAGATACCGGGTCGACCCGGTCAGGAGGAGGCACCCGGTGCTTATGCCGATTTTCGTACACTGACCAAGGGTCTGCCCGATCCGCCACAGGATATCCAACTTGAGGCTGGTCCTCAGGATGGCACCATTCTGGTGACATGGCAGCCGGTTAACAGACCCACGTCCACGGGGCCTGTAACCGGCTATGCTGTGTACGCCGATGGTAAAAAAGTGACGGACATCAATTCACCAACGGGCGACCACGCCCTCATCGACATTGGCAAACTGGGCGTATTCAATCCCCGAGCCGTCACCATTCGCACCAAATCACGCGATTCACAGTCGGCCGACAGTGCGCCCATTTTGATACCAAGTGAGTGCATTCATTTTTATTCATCAAAAAAAAGATATTTCTGAAATCTGGAAAAATCTTAATTTGGAAAAAATAAATTAGGAAAAAAATTGAAAAGTCAAAAACAAAGATTATTCAAAATCGTATATTTAAGCTATGAAACTTCTAAATAGGAAATCGATATTAAGAAAAATATAATTAGAAAAAAAAATAAGTTTCAGAAAATCTCTTCATCTTAAAGCTCTAATAAAAAAATGGTTTTTGAACTATTCAAAATCATCTAGAATCAACCAAAAAATTGATATAAAATTGTATTACTTTTTTAAAACAAATTTTAACGGAGTTTAGAAATAGATAAAATACTTTTTCTCAAAAACAATTTTCATAGTGATATACAAATGTATTACTTTTTGAAAGTAATTTTTTGCAATTAATTAATAAAGTATATAATTCTTCATTTTTTTTACCATGAATGTTTTTATTTTCAATTTAAATTTTCTAGTATTTAATCCAATTTTTTTGAGTTCGAGCTTGTTATTTTTTTTTTTAATTTGGATTTTCTAATCTCTAATATTTCTGTCGTTTTCCAGACACAGTGCGTAATGCTGTCGCCCGTCGGGGACCAAATCAGATGGGCATGGGTCCACAGCTGCCACAGCAGGGTATCCATGGCATGCCCAATCAGCAGCAGCAAATGGGCATGCCTGGTCAGCCTGGTCAAATGGGGCAGCTGGGACAGCCGCACATGATGGGAGGTCAGCAGGATCACACACAATACGATCCCAACCAGATGCAGCAGCAAGGATTACAGCCGGGTCAACAGCCGGTTCAGGGTCAGCCGGGTCATCAGGTTAGTGTAATGTCCTCATTCAGATCCAGATCGAAATCCACAAGGGTTCAGATCCAGATCCACTTGCAATTGGCATTCATTGTACATAAGTATATAAATCTCTGTTCTTGTTATTTTCTGTCAACTCGTTTTCTTATCGTTTCGAATTGTAATTGGTTTCCAGTTTTCCAAATTTCATTTAAAAAAGTATTAATAATTTTCTTCGGCATGCCGAATATTAAATACTCTTGCAGATTGTTTCATATTATATATTTATTACAGCTGTTACTCAGTTTCTTTTCATGAAACAATTTATTTATTTCTATAATAATAATATTATATTTAAAAACTCAATTTAAATTCACATACCTAAAAATTCAAATAACAAAAAACATTCTTATATAAATTTTCTGGGGTAAATTCTGTACGAAAATAAATTTAAAATTTTACTTTTTAACGTTATTATTCATATCGAAAAATTGATTAATCTTGTTTTAAAAAAGATCTACAAACAAGTATTATTTTTGTTTTTATATTTTAAAATTTATATTTGTTAAGTTTATTAATTCTGATACAGTTTAATCAATCAATCAAAAATTCCAAGCCAAATATTTTCTGCAAGAGTATAAAAACTTTTTTAAAATTGTACAAATGTAGATACAAATCGTATCGTTCTACAAAAATCAACTATTGAATATTGAATGCAAAAACCAAAACAAAATCTTATGATTTGTATATATATAAATACTGCACCGTCACCGTCAAATGAATCAGTTATTGATGGAATGGGAAATCTTGAAGAAACCCTTCGTATACTATCCATATACTCTTATGTTTTCTATTGGTTTTGTTTGTTTTCATAAGTATTTTTAGTTAAAACGTTCATCAACTTGGTTCATATATTGATTCATAATGGATATTTTTAAAAGGAAAAGTATTCAATCAGCTACATATATATACTCTATACTCTACTCTATACTCTCTTCAACTTTTATACTTAGTTTATACTTTTTACTTTGCCACTTTACTCTACTCTCGTATTGAAAAACTCCTTTGAATTGCCTCTTTTACTACTATTCTATTACTGTTCCTAAGAGCCTCTTTTCTCAGAATTGTTTTGCAAAAGTAACCACATTATATACATACACCGACTATATCCAAATTTAGACAATCGCACAAAATTTACACACAAAATTTGTTAAAAATTATAAATTGAATATGAAATGAACTGTGAGAAAGTTGATTATAATTATAAGAATTGAGACCTTTACCCTTAAAAAATATAAAATAAAAAAATATGGAAAAAAAGAAAAAAAAAATAAAAGGAATTTGTATGTATGTAAAGTTATGATTTATTTAATTAGTTAATGCTAGTGTTTGATTGAATTTGAATTTTGTTTGATGATTCATGATTTTTTTGAGTACAAATCACAAAATAGCATGTTGAACAAATTGAAGCAACAAAATATGCAAAATGCAAATGCAATAATTATTCCAACTTAATTGAGTTACTCAGATTAAACAAATTAGTATGTTAATGAATTTAATAATTAATTAAATACTCGTACAATTAAGTTAATATTGATGCGGCAGTTACAATTGTATTAAGGAAAACGCAATGCAACGAACAATTTAAAACAAAACAAGTTACATACTATTCATTTTCATTATATGAAACCAATACTGAAACCGATACTGATACCGATACCGATACCGATAACGATACCAATTCGAACTCGAACTCGAAACAGCCCGACGGAGGCTCCGGCTTGTTAGGTGGCCTGCTCGGGGGCCTCTTCTCGAAACCCACACAGAGTCAAGTGAACCAGAATGTAAGTTATACCCACAACATCTACCCCACATTCTCATACTCGTAATACTATTCAAAACACTCACACACACACACTCACATTAGTTCAATTGTTGTTAATCAAAATAAACTTAAGAGTTCAATGCATTTTTAGTAATACTTATCTTCGATCTACATATATATGAATATAAATATTTAAATATTTCATAAACAAAGTAGAACTACGCTTTGATATAAGCTTGAAACAATTTACAAATAATACAAATGCTAAGTGAAATTATTTAACATACATAAAGCCAAAATTATATTTTTAATTTTTTGTTAATATTTAGCTATAATTTCTTAGCAGTTTTTTTTGTTATTTTCCTAATAAGCATAGTTTAACTAAGTTAAACTCTGGCCTCTAGGACAGTTCAGATATTGCATGGTTAGTCGGGGGTTTATATAATTTATATAGCTTGTCTTTTGATTTAGCTTTTTGCTCAATTAGATTCCAGGGAGCTTAAACTTGATTATGATTGTATATTATGTATGTCTCATCGCCAACTTTACGATTGATTAAGAATAAGAACTAAATTGTTGTATTCCCTATGAATATCTTAAATATGTTTAAGTATATTTACTATGTAAGTATTGATAATATGATAACAATGTGCATAATTTGTAGGTGTATATAAACGCAGTTCATATTAGCGACTTGTGTGTACAACATGATACAATATATACACACAGACTACCACACACACACTAATACACTTAAGTACATACATACAGTTAGTCGGGTAATTATTTTGATAAAATACAAAAAACGAATTGTTAAAAATTTTAAAACTTAAATTAGATAAATAAAACTTTTTTTAAATAGTAAAATATCGAAAAAATCTTAGAAATATTTTTATTTATTCTTTTACTGCGAAATTAATTATGAAATTATAGTAAATAGATTTTTGTAGTCTTTAATTAAAGAATATCTTTGATTTTTTATTTTGAAAATAACAATTGAATGTACATAAAATAATCAAAATATAATAAAAAAAATTAAGTTAAAAAAAAAAAATATACATTTAAAAAAAAAACAAAATGTATATTATTAATTAGATTTTATCTAAGATTTTAAAATATAAATTTGTTAGTAAACTTTTTTTTATAGGATTAATATGAGATATTCTTTAATATAAAAGTCTACAAATTTTTGTCGTTATATATTCTTTATGTTTTAAAATTTATAATTTTTACGGTTTCTGTTTTTTTTTTGTGTAATTTATCAAAACAATTACTTGACTAACTGTAGTTACAACTACAGCAATATCTGCTTTCTTATTTCCTAAACAAAATACTTTGTGCTTAGCTTCGTACTTGCCTCTGACCTCGTACATTAATCGTATTCAGCCATAGACTTATGATTTAACAGTTGTCTGTACATTAGCTTAAACACACACACACAGCTACACTGTACATATGTGATAGTAAGTTGACAACAAAAGAAAAACACATCTCTCTCTATAGACAATGTGAATGAAAAACAGAGTACAACTTAAGAAAAAGCAACGCTAACAAAATTTCAAATTCATTTAAATTAATTCAAATTCATGCGCGTGCTAATGGTCGATATCGATAAACATATCGATAACTAGGGCTATCAGCCAGGCGCTACGCAGCGTGGCATGGTGCCAGGACGACCTCAGGGACCACAGCAACAACAGCAACAGCAGCAACAGCAGCAACAACAACCTTATGGAACACAAGGTGCCATGGGAGGTCCTCGTTTTCGAGGTCCAGTGCCAGGACAGATGGGCATGCAGGGTCAAATGCCAGGTCAAATGCCGGGTCAAATGCCGGGTCAAATGCCAGGACAGATGCCTGGACAAATGCCGGGTCAGATGCCAGGTCAAATGCCAGGACAAATGCCTGGACAGGGTCAAATGATGGGTCAGGTGCCGGGTCAAATGGGTCCACGTGGTCCACTCAACCAGCAGCAACAACAGCAACAGCAACAACAACAGCAACAGCATATGCAGCAGGGTCAGTTAATGCCAGGTCAACAACAGGGTCAACAACCAGGTCAACATCAACAACAACAACCGGGTCAACAACAACAACAACAAATGCCCGGTGCACAGAAGAAGCCACGTTATTTTGTGGCCATGTTCGATTACGATCCATCGACAATGAGTCCCAATCCCGATGGATGCGATGAGGAACTGCCATTCCAAGAGGGTGACACGATCAAGGTAAGCTCGCTCTAATCATTGATGTTACACAGAACCACCCGAACACTTTGCAGGCACAGCTACAACAGTTACAACTAACAGCTACAGTAAACCCACGGAATGACGAAACAAACACACTAAACAACAGCGAGCGCAAATGGTAACAATCCCAATCAGCAAATCAGCAATCAGCAAATCAGTTAATCAGCAATCAGCAAATCAGCAATTGATCAACGCTTGATCAGAATTGGATGCGCTTGACGCTAATTGAAACGATTCGAATCCAAATAAAATAATATCAAACCAAATAATTCGTTTACAGAGCTGACAATAGTGATGCAAATTTGTTGTCATTAAAATTAACTAAATTAAATTTTCTTTAAAGAAAAATATCTTTGAAATTAGTTATAACTGGAATTTCAAAAAACCCTTTTTATAACAAATAACACTTCAACTTAAACAACACTAGTTTCCAACACTTTAAATGGCAGTTTCAAATTTGGGACAATAAATTCCAACAAAATATACTTAGAAAACGTCGCAAACAACAGTCAACTCATAACATATTTTGAATTATTTTTCGATTTTTATCTGTTTTCAATTTTTTATTGAACAATATTACAAAAGTGTCTGAGCAGTAATAACTCAAAAGAATACTTTTTGACAAGCTCATATAAAACAAGTGGGCGGTTACAGTCGAGCACACTCGACAGTAGGATACCCTGAGCCCAGGGACTCTACTCTGATTGGTTGATTTTAGACCAATTGTTCCTATGGCAGCTATATGATATATGGAACCGAATTAAGCCAAATTTGGTCAGGATGTATAATACCAGCCACTATGCGTATTCTATCAGTTTGGTTCTGATATCTCGACAAACAAAAAACTTTTTCATACTAAAACTTCATTTTAGATGTAGGCAACACTATTTTTTGCCCATTTAAGTAGGCAACATTATTTTTGCCCACATAAGTATGCAACACTATTTTTTGTCTACAAAAGTAGGCAACACTATTTTTGCCCACTAAAGTAGGCAACACTATTTTCAATGGGCTCAGGGTATAAAAAGAGTGTTGTAAGCAGCAAAAATCTAATGTATAGGAAGTAATCAGGGCCTAGTTTTAAATTGAAAATTTCCGAAATTAGTAATTAATTTTTAAACATGAATTTATTTTTACTAAGAGTTAAGAAACTAATCATTTCTGATTTTGCTTGAGCAATGACGGTAGTAAACAGAAAATTTGGTTCTATTTATTCCATGTGTCTGACAATAAATATTACTTGACGAGAAGCTAAAAAGTAATAGCTTTCTTTGCCACAATTGCTATTTATGGATTAGGATAATTTCGAAAAAAAATATATATGTATATTTGTTGGCAGTTAAATTTCTACTCAGTAGGAAAATAAATATTTTATACCAAGGAAACTTTATAGCAGATTATTAGAAAAGATACTAATATAAATACTTTCAAGGGGAACGTAATCGGACCTGTGTGATCAAAAAAAGTCCAATGAATAAAAGATATATTTCTTAAAGTTAAAATTTACTTGATCAACAAAATTTAATCACTATTTTCAGCTCTGTTCGAAAATATCTGTGCATGTTTTTCCTTCGCCACACTTCAGTCTTCAGTCCCAACCATTTATTAAGTTGAGATCGTAAACTACACATAAGTTAATCCCCATATCAATAACTACTTATGTATCTACAATAACTATACAGTATTTACCCTTAACTTAACTTATACATAACACAAGTAGAAGTTGTTCTCTCTCTTCTCTAATAGTTCCATAAATAATCGTTAAGTTAGCACTCAAATAATACACTACAAAATAGCATTATGAATAATACATTTCTACTCCGACTTTAACTAATACAACCCCATTTTTTCCCCCACTTTCCGATGCAGGTGTATGGTGATAAGGATGCCGATGGCTTCTACTGGGGCGAGTTGCGGGGCAGGCGGGGTTACGTGCCCCACAACATGGTCAGCGAGGTGGAGGACACCACGGCCCAGCTGACAGGTGGACAGATGCAAATGCCCGGCAACATGCAGACTGGAGCCACTCCTGGTACGGCTCAAGTGATGCCCGGTCAGGTTGTTCCTCAGCAGAGCATGCGCAACGTTAGCCGGGATCGTTGGGGTGACATCTATGCGAATATGCCCGTGAAACGGATGATCGCCCTCTACGACTATGATCCCCAAGAGTTGAGTCCGAATGTGGATGCCGAGGTAAGTTGATTGAATCGAATTGAGGCTGCAAACATCTATACATTTGTAAAAACAAGTGATTAATCTAAACTTCAAACACTCATAACTTTGTCATAATCAAACCGATTTTTAAACGGAATGTCATTCTGATCATGATTTTGCCTATACATTGATTCTGCATTTAAATTTTTAACATCTAGAAAATTTGATATATTTTCGATTCTAAGCCATCTATCATCTAATTTTCCATACATACCCCTTGACATTTTTTCAAAAACTTTGATCTCTCATAACTTCATCAAAAATTAACCAATTTTCAAACGAAATGTCATTTTGATCATAATTTGGCCTCTAAATTGATTCTGCATTTAAATTTTTAACATCTAGAAAATTTAATACTTTTTCGATACTAAGCCATCTATCATCCAATTTTCCATACATACCCCTTGACATTTTTTCAAAAACTTTAATCTCTCATAACTTAATCAAAAATTAGTTATTTTTTAAGCGGAATGTCATTTTGTTCATGATTTGGCCCCTAAATTGATTCTACATTTAAATTTGTATCATCTAGAAATTTTGATATATTTTCGATTCTAAGCCTTCTATCATCCAATTTTCCATACTTACCCCTTGACATTTTTTCAAAAACTTCGATCTCTCATAACTTCATCAAAAATTAACCGATTTTCAAACGGAATGTCATTTTGTTCATGATTTGGCCTCTTAATTCATTCTGCATTTAAATTTGTATCATCTAGAAATTTTGATATATTTTCGATTCTAAGCCTTCTATCATCCAATTTTCCATACTTACCCCTTGACATTTTTTCAAAAACTTTGATCTCTCATAACTTCATCAAAAATTAACCGATTTTCAAACGGAATGTCTTTTGTTCATGATTTGGCCTCTAAATTGATTCTGCATTTAAATTTTTATCATCTAGAAATTTTGGTATATTTTCGATTCTAAGCCTTCTAACTTCATCAAAAATTGACCGATTTTTAAGCGGAATGTCATTTTGATTATGATTTGGCATCTAAATTGATTCTGCATTCAAATATATTTCATCTAGAAAATTTTATATTTTTTCGATTCTAAGCCACCTATCATCCAATTTTCCATACCTACCCCTTGACATTTTTTCAAAAACTTTGATCTCTCATAACTTCATTAAAAATTGACCGATTTTTAAGCGGAATGTCACATTGAACATGGTTTGGCATTTTAGTTCATTCTGCATTAAAACTTTATTATTTTCAATTAAAAAAAAATTTTGCGTTCAGATCAAGGTGTAGATTTTAATGCCTAGACCCTTTACGATTGTGAAAATTTCAAATCTTAAGAACATATCCATCAAAATATTGAAAGGTTTGCAGTCTTAAATAAGATATTCTGATTAAACGGAACATCAAGTTAAACTGTTACTTTGCCATTTCAGCAGGTGGAGTTATGTTTCAAGACGGGTGAAATCATACTCGTTTATGGTGATATGGATGAAGATGGTTTCTACATGGGCGAACTGGATGGTGTCAGAGGCCTGGTGCCGTCGAACTTCCTTGCCGATGCGCCCGATCAGTACAACAACAATCAGATGGGACCCGGCGGCGTTGCCGGACGTGGCGGCCTCAGTCAGCGGGGCAGGGGTCAGGGACCCGGGGCAAGGGGACCACCGCCGCCGCCTCGAGACAACATGATGCCCGGCGTGGCTGGGCAACGTGGTCCACAAGGCAAAAGTAAGTACGCTTTTGTGAAGATCAATCCTGGTCCGTTAATTCTTAATGCATTTTCATTTACGTTTTCAATTAATTTCCTCTTGATTTTAATACAATTTTTACCAAATGTGATACTAAAAAAAAAACTTATTCGAAAAGCAATTACAGGCTTACAATTTATCATTTTCCGTTTTCTTTTCAATTTTGATCAAAAGAAAAACTCAGTGAAAGAAAACGAAACAAATCTCAAAAAAATTCTCTACAATTTACAATACATTTTTGGTACACACTCTCTATAAGATAATATGTATGCAGGTATTTCAGACAACACAAGACAAACAAGCAGGATGTTATAATCGAGCTTACGAGTAGCTTAACTAACTACTTCTATTATGTTGGTTTTTTTATTTCGAATCCTTAAACGATTGGAATCAGCGAATATATAACACTTAAAAACCAAATACGATCACTCTTCTAAAAACCAAACAAAAAACAAATTTCGTGACGACACAGAAAATCTTTCACTCTTTTCTCTTTCTGTCTAACTCTTTCGCAAAATTTCAAATACTCTTAAAACAAAAAACTGTTACAGATGATCTAATAATAAAACAATTACAATTTCCGTTTTGAACGCCGCTAATTTAAAATATACATATATTTTTGTTACGATTCCGCAGAACTTTTGAAAATGTTTTAACATTTAATTTGAATATTTTTCAATATATTTTCTTTTTGTAAAATATTTCATATTTTTAAGCACAAGTCAATTAAATATTTTAATAATCCTCTTATAATTACTTGTCTTGGGTTCATATCGAATTATGTAATCCTCAAAACTAATACAATATAATATAGATACATAGTTGTTGTTCTTGTTGTTGTACACACAGTCTTTTTGAAATGCTTTCCCCTCTTCATTTTTTAAAATTATATTTTAATTTGTTTTTTCACAAATTCACGTTCATTTTAAATTTAATGGAAAGAAGAGAAGAAAATTCTTTCGTATGTGATGTAATAATTTCCATCTCATAGCACTTTCATCTATTTATTTATACATTTTAATTAAATAACTTCTTTATTGTCTATACTCTACTTTTGTCTCTTGTCTTGCCAAAATTTTCTATAGCCTTGCAAACTTCTAGATGGTCTCTTGCATGTTAATTAATCCAACCTTACTCTATTGTATTATAATTTAAAAGACTATCAATTGAACGACTTTTCGTTTTAATTTTAATTTAATTTTATTTCTTTAAAAATTAATTTGCATAAATAAAAAAAAGACTAGTTTTCTGCACCTGATTGTCGAATGAATTGTAATTCCTTAGTAGCACACCAATCGATAAAATCTAGAGTTCAATTAATTACAATCTACAAATCTTCAAACTTACTTCAATTAAATTTAACTGAGATAACAGCTCAACTTGTTTAATTTCTGATTACTTATAATATATAATTTTACTTCGATTGGAACAAGTTGTAAATATATAAAAAGAAATTTTAAAAGTGATCCGATATATTACCTTAATTCTCTACAAAGGAAGAGAACTCATATAAAATGATTCCTCGAAAACTTAACAATTCTTCAAGAATTCTAAAACCGTCCCACCCTTTCCCCCTCAGTTGCTGTTTCCTAGGTGTATGATCTATTTTTACGCTGCTTTTTCAGAAAATAATTTGTGTTTTATATTAAATTCCTTCAATTTTGATTACGAATACATGTTATCCAAGTACTTTCCGGCTGGTTTTGAATGTTGCTCTTGTTTGTTTGCCAATTATAGACCATTGGAATATTTTGTCATATATTTCCGATTTTATGTTCTTTAGAGATATAACAACAAAAACAACAACACCGCAGGGGTTTTAAGCACAAAAAAAGAAAACGAATTCGAAATGCGAGCAAAAAATCTCTTTGTAATCTATGTAAACTATCTTATTGTAAAATATATATGAAAGTTTTAAAGTTCTTAACGATCCACTTACTTAATTATTGTCGTATTCTCCCCTATAAATACATAATCGTACTCGTATTAACAATAATAATACTTACTTATTTTAAGTCCCGCACACTGAGCAAAATTATGTGGGCCCTAAGTGCAAATCTATTATCTATCCTATGTATAATTATTTTATCTATTGAATCTAAGACGCTGCTCTCTCTGAGCAGATCTACTCGTATATAGGGAAGCGCAACGAAGGTAATATTTATGCAACTTATATACAACATGACAATCTAACATAAACTTTTAACCAAACTATAAATAAATATGTAACTATAAATAAATGCGAAATACGATTTTGACTCTTGCCAAAAATTTCTAGCGATATTTTCCAATATTCTCTCGTTTTTCAATTCAATTTCAAAAATAATTCAATTTCAATGCCCCGTAAAAATTAGTTGAAAATGTGATTTATTTAAATTGGTTTTTCTATTATTTTATTGAACTTTCTCATTTTGGTTTTTGAAAACTGATTTTTTATTTTTTCGAAACTGCGGTGATAAAAACAAACACAACGAGTATTAAAATATTCGGGACCCACGCGATAAGTCTATATATAAAACAGGCAGCAGCTGTAACTCAAAACTGTTAAATTCAAATTGAAATTCTATTCAATCTTTGAGATTATATATATAAACATTTAGTAAGTTTAGTTTTGCGTTTCGAATTTGATTTGTTTATCGTTTCTCTTCTTTTTATTATTTTTTTATTTTACATTTTACTTACTACTACAACTTCTTTCAAATAATTTTTTGTAATGGTCTGCTGTGGTAAATGTGAAGTCTTTATGTTATATTCGTTGCTATAGATGCTCGCCCTGCTTCCCCTACACTGTTAGACAACACGGGCCACCCTGCCCCCGATCACCAAACGCAGGTAAATACTCTTTCTCTTTTGTTTTCTTTTTTGTTTCAAATAAATACTTTAAAAAAACTAAAAAATAAAAATAGCGAAATACAACAGATTCTTTGTTTAAAAATAAATGCTAAAAAAAAACTACTCAAAGTAAAAATTAAGAAAGCGCAAAAAAAATATATATATAACTACACCTCATACGCTACAGATAAAAAAGCTACAAATACTATTATTATTAATACTTACTACAGCTAAAAACTAACTTGCTCTCTCTGTCACTCATTTGGTTTCGGTTCTCTATTTCTCAGACAAAATAAAAAATTGAACAAAATAAACATTCGATTGCGATATACGAATTCATTCATACCAAAATCAAATACATATCACAATACAGCCCATGTCGATAATCGTATATTGCAATGTTGATAAGTTTGTCACATTATCATAGATCAATCTATCTGATATATAACGCATGGATAGCTTTCTATCCTCGGTTCATTATTGTATAAAATTCAATTCATCACTGTCCATGTCCATTGTCTCTTCCTTCTTCCTTTATTCTAAATATCTTACTCTGTCTACATACATACATACATATTCGTATACTCTCCACTACACTCTCCACTTTCTCTATATATATAGAATACTTATGCGTTCTCCAGAAATCCATCTAAACGCTTACAGTACAGTACATGAATATATATCTTGCTTATTGAATCAAATATTAAAAGCATTACGTATACGTAATATTTCTTAAATATGTATAGCTAGCAACCTCAAGTCAAGTTTATCAATTTTAACGATCAGCTACAATAACTGTACATTTCTGTATAGACAATCAATCAATGAAACAGTTAATTTATCAATCATAGTCCGTGTATATATTTTAAAACTTATGTTCGTCCTACATTAAATATTTAATCCGCACCTGCATATATAAAGTTTGTGTAAAATAATAATAATAATATTGATCAATGTGTGTATAGTCTTATCTACAGATATAATATCAGATAAACAGACATCGAATACAGCTCCAATTCCTACAGCACAAATCATTCACATTTACATCAAATTTTTTATATTTTATTTAAATTCAAATTTGATTTTATTTTTTAATTAATTTTATGTATTTTGCTTTGCTAAATACGCAATTATCTTGGCTTCTCACAAGTCTTCAATTACGAATATGTTTAGGATTATACTCAGATCTAACTCACATTTTTATTCCAATTTTAAGTTGAAGCTTTTTAATTTTATTTTTTGTACTTTAAGTTGGCTAAAGAGTGTGTAAATACATAAATACTCGTACTTAATACTACTACTAACATTTTGATGAATTCAAACAACAGAATCCAATATACGATATTCGATAACGATACCGATACCAATAACGATATATACACTACATATTGCCGATAAAAATGTGATTACCCTGTACTCGTATACGTACTCGTACTATATTCTAAATATCTAATCAATTATTGTTTCCTTATTGCGTATACGCTACTAATTAATTAATATTAATTATATATCAATTGCTACTATTACTATATGGAATATTGGATGTATAATGTGTATAAATTTCTATGTGATTCACTGTATGTGTAAACTATTTGATTATTATCATTTCGATTCCATTGTATTTTCATTTCTTCTGTATGCCTTCATTTATACCTCTTGCTTTTCCCTACCATATTCTTAGTTTTATACTTAATTTCTTTCAATAAATATCACTAAATTGTTTCACCGATTTGCTTTAGACTGATTATCTTACTTTTAACCCAAAACAAAGGACGAAATCTCGTATCTCTTTGGGGAGAAGTTAAAAAATGATAAGAAGAAGATGAAAAACTTGAACTGCATTTACACTAACATTAACATACACAAAATAGATTGATTAACTAGTGTATATACTAACTCTATTAAGTTGTCTACCCAACCCAAAATGACAACGGAAACTTATATAATGATAGCTCCATTTTGTTTCACACATTTTTTTTTGTTTTCACTTTTGATTTCTTAGATTTGAAATTGACATTATGTTTTTTCAGATTAATTGCAAGTGTATGCGAGTTGAGTTTTGAGCGTAGTATTCTAGGAATTATTTCTTCAGTTTAATAACAGCAAAGAAACGTTGCTAGTTCTACATACTATAAATAAAAATTCACAGCTCTCAATCGATTGATCAATCACAAACAAAAGTCACGTATTGTAACTGTCATTCGTTTTGATTGAAATCCAAGAGGAAATGACCAAATCTCTCAAAAGGAATATGCTCCGTATAAAAGTGCTAAAGAGTGTGAATGTGAGTGTGAAAATTTAGAATTTCAGAGGTCGCAAATAATCTAAAAAAGAAAATAAAAATTATTAATCCAAAAACACTTTTTTTTTGTTTTTAATTAGTAAAGCTTACATTAAAATAAAATTGAATGAAGTTAAGTGAATAGGAAGTTTTTTATTTCGTCAAATTCCCAAAGAGAAAAATTTCAGAAATTTTTTTTTTTTTTAAATTGTCTGAGCAATGACAGCAGAATAAAGAATACAGAATTAAGTGACATTAATTTTAATACTGCTAAAAAGTATTTTGTGATATTTGCGACCTCTATAAAAAAAAAAAAAAATATTATTTATAGTGAGTATTTGAATGAGTGTGAGTGCGAAAGCGAGTGTGATTGTGATAATGAGAGTTCCTGGCTTCGAGTATTTGACACTTTCCTTCTCACACACTTACATTAGGTTTTCAATTCGTATCTGCATATACTCTCTATACTCTTGTATATGCAATGCGAGTACTCGTAGTTGTTTGTAGTTGCAATTACTAATTAACCAGTTAATAACAGTTAAAACAATTACTAATCCCGTCATTTAACTAACTCACTTACAAACTTACAACTTGTAGGCGCGCTAACCACCAAGTAAAACTCTATATATATTTTAAATTTATGCCCGAATCATGCCCTAAATAATATTCATCAATGAATTCACTCGCCGCGAGAGTGAGTGAGAGAGGTGGCAATGAATATAAATACAGTATAATTTGCTTAATTGCAAGTCCTACTTAAACTCATAGATGAATGGGTGATGTATTTATTGCAAATCATCTAAATTATTCAGGTTATATATATCTTAATTAACAATTGAATTTTATTTCACTAGTCATTTAAAAATATCGGTAATTTTCTTTTGAAAATATTTTTTGTAAATATTTATCTTCCAAAAAATTGTAGTTCATTTAAAAGTTAAAAAAATATACAATAATCATTCAGTAATTGTGCATTTAAATTAATTTTTGTAGTTTCAAAAAGCTAAAAATAAAAAAAAATCACAAGTGAAATAAATGAATTTGATAGCGTATGCAATTTTTAGTAATGTAATTTAAAGAAAAACTTTTGGAAAAATCTATTTTATGATGATTTTATAATTATTGTGTAATTTATTAAAATCAGACAAAGATAAAATTATAGGTAGTAAAAAAAGGTATGAATAAAATTAATTTAAAAATACAAATATATTAAAAGATATGATATTTATTTTTTAAAATCAAATTATGGATATTAAGTTCCTAAAATAAAAAGATTGACATTTATTTTGTTTATTTCTGTAGCGAGCAAAAGATAATTTTTAAATTAGGTGTAATTAAATTGAAAAATTTAAAAATTCCAAATTGGTAATAATTTTGTTTTCAAACTAACTTAAGTTTTTTTGATTAATGCCGTCACATTGAGGCAATAAACTTGGATGTGTAATTAAGTATGGACGCAATTAAGCGAATTATGCTGTATTAGGCGAATATACCCCATAAAATACAATTATTTAAATGATTAGTTGCCATTTATTTGAGAATGCGTATAGTTTAAATCGAAACGAAGCGACTAATTCAATATGTTTTCCTATATATATGTTCGATAAACGACAACTTGCAGATGATCGGCCGCGTTGGTAATGTTGGCCTGCAACAGCAGCAACTACAACAGCAACAACAACCGTATGGTCAGCAACAGCAGACGCAACAACAACTGCAACAGCAACAACAGCAACAACATCAGCAGCAAATGGGCATGGGACAAACTGGAATGATGGGTATGCCACAGCAACAGCAGATGGGTCAACAAATGGGTCAACAAATGGGTCAACAACAAATGGGCCAACAGGTGCCTGTAACGACGCAGGCGCCAACGGGAGGACTTTTCTCAGGTGCAACTAGCCTGCTATCTGGTGCTACTTCGGCTGCCACCGGTGGTTTATTTGGTTCAAAACAACCGCCCAAAACGGATCCAATGCAACCACCGATGGGTGTGCAGCCAACGCAGCAACAACAACAGCAACAGCAGCAACAACAACAGCAACAACAGATGCAAATGGGAATGCAATCTGGTATGCAACCTGGTATGCAACCAGGTATGCAACCAGGTATGCAACAAGGTATGCAACCTGGTATGCAACCTGGTATGCAACAACAACAACAAGTGCCACCGCAACAGCAACAACAACAGCCACCGCCACAAGGTCCGGGCGCCGGTCTGCTGGGCGGTCTTAAGGGCATCGCAGCAGCGGCGCCCGGCGGCGATGTCCTATCGAAAGGCAAAGATCTATTTGGCAAATTTGGTTTTGGCTTTGGCAAATAACCCCGGTCATTCCATAGGATCCTGTTATATTATTCGTAGATTAGACCTATTTATACATACTATATGATTATGATTATTGCTATGATTACTAAGCTACATATACATATAATATATATATATATATATACATACAATTCTACAAAGATCAAGAACAAGTGAAAAAAAAAATAAGATTTGATTTTTGATTTGTTGTACTGCAAACTATAAGAACTAATTATACAAATATTTTTTATTAATACAATTGATAGAAATATTAAAACAACAACAAATGCAACAACAACAGCCCAAAGAACATCATTCCATAAACACACACATAAATTGTTGTAAAATTGATAAAAATAATATATATATTAAATTTCCAGTTTAAGTAAATTGATAGCAAAAACAAAAATATATATATATATTAAAAAAATTTATGATGATGAAGAAAAACTAACTAAATGAAACATACACACACAACAACAACAACAAACATACATACATATACAAATATATAGATATATGGAATGACGGAGCGATAGCGAAAGAGAAAGAAAGAGAGAGAGAGAGGGGGAAAAATGCATACATATATTATATACATAAATACATTATATTTACAATTATTTGTTAACGCACATTGTTAAATTTGCTACTGTTGCTGACCAGTTTATAAATAAATAATTAAAAAAACCAAAATACGAGTAATAAACATAAACAACTATAAGTGAAATCCAAAAAAACCATACATATATTATATATATTTAAAATATATTAAAACAAAAATAAATTAAAAAAACAAAAAGAATACACATTTAAATTAAATTTATAAATCAAATCCCAAAAGTGAACGGACGGAAAGTTGAGCAATATAAAAACGCGTTGGACAAACAAAAACTAAGCATAAAAAACTAAAACTAAACTTAAAAAAAATACTTATACATTAGATATGATACATACATATACTATACACAGATACTACATACATACAAATTACAAATTCGCATGATTGTCAGATTGTCAGACGGACATTGATTGATTCAGTGTTTTTAGTGACAGACGGCCAGATACCACGTACATTCTGAGCAACAACTATAGCATACATATGACATTAATAAATACTACACTTTTTATAAGCAAGTCATGAGACATGTTGCTAATTTCTAATGAATTTTCTTTATTTATTTCGACTACAAATCAAACCTTCCAATAAATTAATACTTGCTATTTTCTTTTGAAATGATATCTTGCTTTCTCCTGTATAAAAAAATGAAAAACAAAATAGACAATTAAAGATAGAAAGATGTTTCCTAATGTTTAATAATTGCTTTAGCAACACACATAAAAAAAAACGTAAAAAAAAGATATAAAAAAATTGCGTGCATACAAACAAAAAAATACATCGCGTACCTCTTGCTTTACGATAACAGAAAGTATAAACTACAAAAAAAAAAAAAACAAAACAAATACATATACATATACATACATATATTTAACAAAACTATTAAACTATTGATGAAATTATGAAATGAAATGAAAGGAAATGTTTGTAAAGGAAAGAATTGCGTATTAGACAGAGATTGAGGAATGTTTTGGGGGCATAAACTGTGAGGAAGTAATTACTTTAATTAAATGGCATTTCAACATTTACACACACACACAGATACGACCACTACTGCAACAGTTATTATAAATAATACACAAAACTAAAACTGAAATAAATGTAGAGAAATGCAAATCAATTGTAAATTGTAAACTGGCAAATAAGCAAATAGCTGCAGATACATTTAACATAGATACTCTCACACACATACATGTATATCAGCAGAAATAGTTGAACAACCAAATAGAAGAAGAAGATAATGAAGATGAAGATAATTTCCAAAATTAAATATTATAAATGAAACAAGCGTTAACTTTTCCCACGTAAATAATATTTTTTACTTTACAATCAATCAATCATTGTACTCGTATTTTTGATTCACACACAGATCAACTAATGAGAATATACACAGAAGATTCGCATCTTCGGTTAAGGCCGAAGTCCGTATACCCTAACTATGTTTGCAGTAGCGAAATCACAAGTGTCTCGATCCAATATATAGAATTCAATTTGTAGGCCTGTACATATAAGTGGCATCCGAGTTAGGGTAATCTGAGTAAGGGTATACACGGGTCTTTCTCAACACAATACACACCTAAACACGTACTCTCTGATAGAGCAGAGTACACACACACACACACACAATTTATTTCTAAAAAAAACACAAAAACAAAATAAAATCTGTTAAACACAAATCTAGATAAAACAAAAGAAAAGAAAAGAAAAAGAACAACAACTCTACGCAATACGGAATGATAAAAAAAACAACTAAATTGTTATACGGTATTATTATACTTTTTCTATAACTTATAATTTCCTTATTGAATAACAAAACAAAAACAAACAAAAGTAAAACAAAAAGAAAGCAAAAAAAAAATAATAATTAAATAACAATTTAAAAAGAGCGATTAATGAACTTATTATTGACCTGAAAGGGGGAAGCACACTGAAAGTTTTTTAATAATATTTCAGAGTTTAAAAACATCAGACGTGAAAAAATTATCTGGAAGATAGATAATATCTCAAAAAACTATTTTTTCTGATACAGGCTAAAAGGGTTAATAAAAGTTAAGAGAAAAAAAAATCTTACTTTATGCATGTGATAATTATTTTTATTTATTTTTAAAAAGACAACAAATAATTTAAGATTATAATATAATTATTATATTCATTACTGTTGCTGATATATTAATTACCTTAAGCAAGCATCAACAATTTTTATTCAGTGATAAGCAAGTTTTATTTTCACCAGAATTTCGCTTTCCACTTCAACTAAAAGTTAAATGAAAATGCACATTATCAACTATATATCTTATATGTTATCTTTATTGCCGATTTACGGATAAACTGATAGCGCAGCACAGTTGACGTTTCGAAAAGGAACTACGATTACGTAGGCGTATACTTAATATTTAAAGCGGATGCATTTAAATAATAGAACGCAAATAAACTGAAGGTATTTACAGAGTAACTGCCGTGATAAACACGGCAGGTTGACTGAGTAAACATTTAATGTACTAAAATATCTAAGTGATCGTCATATAAACACAATGTTTGGGATTAACACGAGCACGCGAGCAAGATTTTAACACTGACTGGCAGAGTAATTAAATCACAAGGCACGTCACGACTCGACATGGATTAGTTACAGCTACTATAACTAGTTTAACAACAACAATAACAAATTAAGAAATTGTTGATAGATTCATTTACTGCTTGGCCTCTAGAGAAAGCTCAACTTGATCCTCGTTGCAGAAGCGAATGTTGCTGGAAACTGGCAACAGTTGTTGCTGCTTCAGACTCATATGCTGCAGGATCAGCAGGACATCATCTTGAGCCAATTCCTTGGCCACAGCCATCAACATTTCCACAAATGTCGCATCGAACTGCATAAAACGTGCACAATTCACAACAACTGGAAAATCACAGCGATATAGAAGACAAGCTGATCGAATCTCCGCCCGGAGAGTGTCTACGCCCGTGTAGAAGACGTCCGACTGTGGCACCACATGCACATAGTATTTGGAGTCTTGCTGCAAAAGAAAGAAACACAGAATTAGTGACATATCTATATATACTCGTATATAAAACTGTTTGCCCTGACTGACTGACTGACTAATATTCGTGGAGCCCAAACGGTAAGGCCCAGGAGCATGAGATTTGGGCACAACATAGCTGAGAAAATTTTTAATTAAATAGAACAATAAATTTAATTAATCACACAAATATTTTTCCAAGTTACTCTATTATTTTTATTTTTTACAGAAAATACAAAAGCAAAATTATAAAAGCATGACAGTTATCTAAAAAATTAACGTATATAACAAAGAACACATTATAATTAAAATGAATTTGATTAATTAAGGGTTGTCAGGTCTACAATTTCTACTGAATAATTGACGCTATAATCAACGAAGGTTTCCATTGAGTTCTACACATAAAATTTGATTTAAAAAAAAATACACTGCAATTACATGCTCAATGAGCACTGCTTATATGTGTATAATAGATATAAGTGCAGACTGGGATTTTTTCTCTTAACTATTATGAAAGAATTTGCGTTGAATTCAATGACTCAACTGAAAATCGTTTTATATGAAACTCTACTAGAAGTACACTCGAAAATCATGGTGTTAATCATTAGAATATGCTCTTCAAAAAAAATAATATATTATATATTATAAGAGAATACGCACCTTCTTGAGAGTCACCTCGATTTTGGGATTTCCCAAACGCAAAAGAATACAAATCATGCTGACCACAATGCCAAAAAGCAAACCCTTCTCAACGCTATAGACCAGACAGATGATGAAGCTGCCAATCCAGCTGAAAAAGTCCTTTTTATTTGACTGCCACAGCTCCTTGATGGGTGTCAAATCGATCTAGAAAAATAACAATTTAATTAGCATTTTACTGAAATTAATTATAATCTTAAGCTTACCATAAAAACAACCGCTGCCATAAGCACAGCAGCCAGCGAAGCTTTTGGAATAAATTGGAAGTACGGTGTCAGTATAGACAGGGCCGAGAGCACAATGAGACCCGTATATATGCCGGCCATGGGAGTCCGGACACCTGAAGCCTGACTGACGGCGGAGCGTGTGAAGGCGCCACAAGTGGGCATGGCACTGAAGAAAGAGCCGGCGAGATTGCAGAGACCGAGAGTGAGCATCTCCTGCGAGGCATCTAGTCTGCCATCCTTAACTACAAGTAGAAGAGAAGAAAACAAAAAATTAGCTCAATATTTAATAACTCAACCGAATTTCGAATATTTTTATAAAAAGAAAAAAATAAACTAAAATAAATAAACTATGAAAAAAGCTGGGAGATTCGATTAAGAAAATTATTTAAGCCACAAAAATAAGGAAAATCTTTGCTTTGCAAATCAAATTGTAATTTTTTTTTCAATTTTACTACTTTTATATACTCAATTGATTTTTTTTTAATTCTAAGACCACTTATTTTGGCATTTTAATTTGTTATTTCTAATTTTTCTTCTACTAATTTACAAATTAATTGTTTTACTCTATATTTTTAATTTCGTGGTTTTTTCTTATCAACATTCTTTTCGTCTGAGCTTTAATACAGTTATTTCATTCTTTTAATTTAAATTTTCTAAATATGTTCTTTGTAATATAGATTTCCCATGTTGTTTTTTTAATTTCAAAATTGTTAAATTTTTGCTCCCTACTTTGTTACTCGCAGTTTTTTTACAGTGTGGTAAATATTAAGCATACGCACCGAAGGCCTTGGCAATGGCCACATTGGCCAGCACAGCAACAATTGGCACCAAAAAGACACCGCTGCCAAGTTCTCCGAGAATATCCGTGAAGACATAAGTTCTGTTCTGATGCTCAAAGGCAAAGGGCGGCAATTTGATAGTGGGCATGGCCGAGGAGACCTTGGCGGAGAGAGCAAAGGGCACAGCTTCGAGAGCAGTCTTCTCAGCCCAGAGATAAATCATAAGACCACTGAAGAATACGACGAGAGCATTACGTGAGATGCTGATGTACCAGAGAAGCTTCTTCAGCCGTTGGGTGAACGGTGTGTCCTGCTTGAACTTGACCTGGGAGAGCAGCTGTGGAGGAAGAGAATGAGAGGAAATTAGTAACACAAAAGTAACCAAAATTAAAAGATATACAATTGGGAAATTAAAAGAAGGAAATATATTGACAAAGGAATAGTTAGGAAAAATGGGAATCAAAAATTTATGATACAAAAAAATATAATTTGAAATTTAAATTAAAATTGGTGAAAAGTGAGAAAAAAAATTTTAAAGGATCCTAAAGCAAAAAGTTGAGTAATAAAATAACTTTGAAACAAAAAAAAAATAAAACACATAAAATAAATGTTCTTACAACCTATAGAAGCTTACAATTTTCTTAGATTTCACTCTCTTTTGTTCGATTATAGAATTTTTCTCTTAAAAATATAAAAGGCTTATTTTATATTTAATTGAAATAATTTTTATCAGTGTAGTTTTTCCAATCTGTGTACTCTCAATACTGTGTTTTTTAAACATTCTAATTTTATGTTTTAATTCTTCTTACTTATTTAAGTTTTTTTGAATTTAAATATATTATTTTGTCTTAGTTTTTTTTATTAATTTCTTATAAACAATTAAATTAAAAATAGTAATAGACTTACCCTCAAGGAAAGTAGAAGAATAATGCAGGAGATGCCCATTGTGGCGTCCGTAAAGCGAATGTTGCTGAAGAAATCTCCAATTGAGGGCACATTCTTCAGTCGTATGCCGAGCAGATTCTTGATCTGTACAACGAACACAATCACGGCTGTGCCAGAGGTAAATGCCTTGGTCACCGGAGCAGGTATAAAGCTGACAATGAATCCCAACTGACAGATACCCATCAACAGCTCGACGAGACCCGCAAGAAAGGCGAGCACGATGACAACCTGTACAGGTTTATCCGCACAGAACTGCAGTGTCATGATGGCCATGAGACTTGTCGGTCCTATCGATACCTGTGGAATTGTGCCAAAGAAGACGTAGATGATCGAGCCAATGAATGCCGAGTACAGTCCGTACTCGGAGGAAAGTCCCGCCAACGAAGCATAGGCAATACTTTGTGGTATAATTGTCAATCCCAAGGTTATGCCCGCTATAAGATCCGCCATGGCTTGGGATCGATCGTAAGTGCCGATCCAACTAAGAATATAAATGCGACGCAGCAGCCAATGGGCCTCTTTGGGCGGACTGTACTTGCTCTGCATATCCGTGTCCATGTTGATGTTGTGCGACGGATAATAAGTCTCCTCTCCATTTTTCGCAGTGTACTTTTCCTTCTCCCCACAACTCGCTGTAAGTAAAGAAATCAGTGATTATAAAATATATCATATACATATTTTATTGCGGGAAGTAAACAATTTAATTTTAAGCACCAGAAACGAAACCGTGACCGAAAAAATACTTTTCTAGAACCGAAACCAAAGTTTTTGTTCCGCTACGGTTTAGGTACATTTCTTCATAAATTGTTTGTTATTTTCCGTATGCTGATTTATCACTTTGCTTTATATTAAAAAAATTTGGACTTGTAAAGTGGTTAAGTCAAAGTTTTGACCAACTTTAAACACTCATAACTTTCCCAAAACTGATCCGATTTTCAAGCAAAATGTAATTTTAATCATGGTTTGGTCTCTAAATTCATTCTGCATTTAAATTTTATTAACTTCTTAAAAAAAATTATTTTTTGCTAAAATTCGATTTGGATGGTAAGGGTCCCCCCTTTAGATTTTCGAAAATTTAAAATTTTAAATCTCAATTTTTTACTTTTAATCAACTCCTTATATCGTATTTAGTATAACACTTTAAACTGGATTCTGAGACGTTTCTATTTTCTGTAAAAAATCAGGGCATATTGGACAACAATTTTGACTTGTAAAGTTGCTAAGTCAAAGTTTTGACCAACTTCAAACACTTATAACTTTGTCAAAACTGGCACGATTTTGAAACGGAATGTCATTTTGATCATAGTTTAGCTGCTTTATTCATTCTGCATTTAAATTTAATTTATTTCGCTAAAATAAAATTTCGCTCTTCAGATCTTGGATTCATTTCTTATCTTTTGTTTAATTTATACCACATTTTTCACTTTTTATTAATATACGTTATAATATTTTCCCACTGCTTATAGTTTGGTGTTAAAATAAGTAAATTTAGTAGATATTTAAATAAAGAAAGTATCCTACGATCGTAAATAGCGTTTATTGTGGATTCGGCGCGACTTCCGGAATTGGCCGTGCGCCTGCTCTGCCTTTTGGCCAGGCCCAGCGTCTGTTTCCACGGCCAACGCATTTTGTACTGATTCTCATTTTTGCCAATTGTTAAGCTGTAAACGCTTTTGGTTTAATTTGTTTGTGCTTTTGTTTTGTTTTTGTTTTTTGTTATTTGCTATTTCAAGGGGGTTTTTTAAATAACAAACGAGTTGGTTATATGTGTATTCGACCTGACCGAAGCCGAGGCCCGAATCGATGCCCAAAACATACTGTGTGAAACCGCAATTAAGCAAAATGTCTACAGTCATGTCTGAAACATGTGACGTATGTGTGATCAAAAAAGCCGAGCTTCTTCTCTCTTTGAGGGCTGCCATTTAATACCCTATGCCCATTGGAAATGGGGTATACTGGTTTTTTGGGTGTGTATGACTATAGAAGTAACATAAATAAATGATCAGTAAGAACAGTCGATTCAAAACATACAAAATATAATATTTGCCGATGTTTTTGAATAAGATAAATTAAATAAAATTAATTATTTAATTACAATTTTAAGATTGTATAATATTATTTACGTAATAAAAGTTGAATACTAGTATCCTTTAAACCAGCTGTATATGTCATTTATCACTCAGAGTTATGTTGTAATTTTATAAATTAATACTAAAATTTAAATTTAATTTTATTTAAAATATTAGATTAAATAAATTTTTCCAACTAAATTTGTAAAGAAGATACTTCATTGTCAAAAAACAAAAAAAAAAAGGTATCTCGTAGTCGTGCACACTACTCTAGATTACTTTATTTTATTCAGAGAGAGAGTTACGCTCTCAATCGGTAAAGTCGACATGGAAATATACTACGGATGGATCTATTCAACTCACACACACTAGAAAACCTGTTTCTAATACCTTCCCAGATAAACTACGAGTAATTCTCTGATATTGTTTCCGACATGCATACGAATTGTTTAAACATATTCGTTTATTCTTTACATCAACAATTTGTTCTCGTATCTAACTTTAAAGTGTTGACTTGTAAATTAACAGCTTGTTTTCTTAAGTGTACGTCTCTTTGAGTTTCCTATAAATAGGATGTCAGTTGAGTCATTGAATTTATAGCAAACTCTATGGTAATTTTAAGCAGAAAAAATTCCACTCTTCACTTATACATTTAAATGTATGTGTGTGACTGGAATAAGTGTTAATCTATTATTCACATAGAAGTACCTATTTATTTGCAGTGTATTTTACATTAATTTTCTCGTCTAGATTTTGATTAAAAACTTCGTTGAGTTCAGCGTCAATTATTCAATAGATATAACAGACTACCCTTAATTTACCTTAATTATGTCAATTATTCTGCTGTTCTTTGTTATTTACGTTAATTTTTTTTTAGATAATTTACACGCTTTTGTGTTTTATGTAAAGTTTTTCATTGCGCAAAATATAATTAATTTAAAGGTAAATTTCCGCATTGACTGAGTTTGAGTAGAGAAAAATAAATAAATGGATAGATATGACATAAAATTTATAATTATTTATTTGAGCTTAACTATTTTTAAAAATAAAAAAATATATATATGTGAACTTTACTAAATTAGAAAATATGACTCAATATTACAGTTTTTTCTTATTTAGACGATATTAAAAATCTGCTAGGATATTAAATCTTCGACTTGCCAAAAATAACTCTGCTTTTTTGTTATTCTCTTTATTTAACCACAATTTATTTAGCAACTTGCGATGCTTTTCAATATTTATATGAGAAGTGCGTAACTCGCACCTCGATGAGTAATACTTAAAACGCTCAGACTAAAATTAAGTTAATAATGCTCCTCCATAGTGCTTCTCGGGTTACCCACTATGATATATGAATTACTGGATAGTCACTGACCCCTGACAAATACATGTCGTCATTTAAGTATAGACCTTGTCAGTTCATTAAGATATTCCGTCAATTGGAATGGATGAAATTGCACTTTATTGTTGAACTTGTCGCAAACTAATCAGGTTCAATTATTATCATAAAGGTACACTTTATATCAGTTGAGGAAAACTCAGAAAAAAATCAATTTTTTTTTATAAGAAATTAAATTTAGACACAAGCACAATTATAGAAATATGAATTCGCTTTTAGTCAGTTAAGATAATTATTCGTTTTTATTAAATTTTGAACACCTATAAAAAGAAATTGGCATTCACTTCTCATCAAAGTATTATCAAGATAAAAACACGTACCGTCGAAGGATAAATTTTTAGTTATTGTCATTTTTTTGTTAAGTGTATATCCGTTAGGGTATCCGAAATGATCTGCTTTATAAGGATGTTAAGACCAAGTACAAGTACAAGTGCATCGCTTCACAATCTAATGAAAACTGCCGAATGAGTGAATTTTTGGAATGATAAATATGTGTGGTCGGGCAGATCTGTCGGATCTGATAAACAAGAAAAATGAAAAGAGTCAAGAAAACGTTGACATTTTTTTTCTGTAGTCATTTTTTTTTTTTTGCCCGATAGGAACAACAATGAGACACTTAACGCCCATTCGGCAGGCAGATGGGCAAACAAGACTCGGAAATATATAGATCAGGGCAGTTGAAAGCTGAGGGGAGTTACATAAGTATAGTATATGTATGGGGATGGGCGTGTCCGACTAGCCAATGGTGCAATACAAAAATATCTATGCAAATATAGTACATGGAAACTACTACACTTTGATAACGAGCAATAACAGTTGTGATAATACATATAGTACATTCCAAATGTGATATCAAACTCCTTTGCGATCTGAGGATTTTTCAGGTTTTTTTCCATCCGCTCAATTGGAATTCCGAATAAAAATCTAATCGAATATACAACTGATTATTTGATTAACAATTTAGTATGTATACACAAGTAATATAGGTACACTTATGAATTTAGTTATGCACTTCAAATGTGATAATCAAATGGTGACATCTTGTGACTGCTTCTAGTTTTAGGGTCACACTCATCAAATTTATCGTAATTCTTTTGACAAAGAAACTAAATCCCAGACATATTTGCTTGGGATTTTAAAAATTAGTTTAGCTTAATAGATCTCATTATTTCTTTTTTTATTTAATAAAACCCTTTAAAACCAATTAAATTAATTATTAATAAATAAAAAAAATAAATAAAATAAATGAAATCTATACAAATAAAGTTTTTTCTTCATGAAAACAACTACCTGACGTACTGTAAATCGCATGTCAGCATCCGGATAAGTGTTAATTATCTAACTAGTCCATGAATTTTATTATTTCTTTTTTTTAATTTTCAATAAATTTGTAACAAACTACAATTTAATTCATAAAAATAAATACAAACTAAAAAAAATTAAGTACATAAATATTTATTTTTTCTTTATCAAAACAATTACTTGACATACTGTAAGTCGCATGTCAGCTTCCGGATAAGTGTTAATTATCTAACTAGTCAATATTTACAGCAGAGATGCTAAGACCTACAATCTTATGAACTGTGTAATGAAGCTGTAAGCTGATAATATTTCAATGTCTTGTAACTCTCCATCCAAATTTATCTCTGAAAGCGAAAATCTTCAATGAATTTATTTTCCTTGCAGATTTGCATACATGCAACTGATAAGCGTCAGTACGTTAAAGAATTTGGTAAGCCAAGGTCGTCCGCCGTCTGGGTTGCTTAAGTGACGAACGATTCGAGTTCATTTTCGCTTATCTAGCAAAGTAAATATCTAACGACGCCCTCATATCGCAAATAAAATCTATTTTTGTTCCAAAATGTAATTTAAACAATACCTGAGTTTATTGTTAGATATTTCAACTATTAGGCATTGGGTCTTTCAAACACGCCTATTACGGATTTATGACTAACTTATTTATTACTCACTTTCCACTTTATTTTTAAATTTCAAGGAACCCGCCAAATGTTAGTACTCAATTTTGCTGACAATATGCAAGTGTTGTAAAACGCCCTTTTGTTTAATAATCGTGTTTCTGCTTATATCGATATATTGTGAGCAGCGATATGTATCGAATCTGTTGCAATGCTAAATACTAAATTATAAATATACAGAAAATTGCTTAGAAGTGAATCAATAAACTTAAATATTTATTTATAAAAATCTGGTAAACATATAAGGATTTCTTTTTACTTTGAAAAATTATAAATATTGATATTTGGTTGCAATCTTGTACATGCAGCAGAGTTGTAAAACTTATATCGATACATTGTCATATCAGTTGAATTAAATATGCAGTTCAGCTAACTTTTGTGCAACCTTGCTCGTTTATCGCAGCGAATAAAAATATAATTAGAAACAAATATTATATTTAACAGACTTTAAACGACTTAAGCGCCGTCGCTATTGCTCGTTTTTTGTCCAAAAAAGCTAGCCAGTGAAAAGCGCATAAATAAGAGGCGAGGCAACAATTGATGAAAGCAGAAATTCGCAAAAATCGAGCAGCGAGTGCGAGTGAAAAAGAGCAAAGGCAGCAAAGAGAAGAAGCAGAGGTGGAAGAAGAAGAAGGAGGAGGCAAAGCAGAAAACGACCAGCCACAAAGCACGAAAGGCTAACCCCCAAAACAAAAAAGAAGTGCGTGAATATTTAGCAAAATTAACGCCAGACCGCCATTAGTGTTTTTGTAGTTATTATTGTTGTCGTCGTAGTTAACGTACATACAATCTATTGTTTTTGATTGTTGCTCAGTAAAAAAGTGTTGAATGCTGGGTCCGGGTAACGCGAAGAAGAAGATCGGGCGACAACTCCTCCATTAAGCGAGCATATTGTCGACATCGTTCCGTTCCCGTTCCGTTCCCCGTCAACGTCTCTGCTCTGCGCGCTCTCTCTCTCCCCATTTACGTTGTGTGCATCGTGACGTCGCCAAGCGAATTTCAGATTCAGCCACCCAGAAAAGACACAAAGCAAAAAGAGAGAGACAGCAACAAAAATACAGAGAGAACAATAACTAGACGAAGACCGAAGAAACGCATATAAATAAAATTCAGAAATTCGAAAATTCTGAAATATAAAAGTACAGAAGTACAACAATAGTGCGTTCGTCGACTTTTGGTGCTGCTGGCAATTGGCAATTGACTTGCCCATCTTCTTCTATTATGAACAACAATAGCAAGCGGAAAAGTCGACCAAGTGGAGGAGGTGGCGGAGGCGGAGGAGCAGGCGGTGCCAGCGGCGGCATTTCAAGGTAAGAAGAAGCAGCAGCAATTGCTGCTCTAACTGCAGACTGCAGTTGAAACCACTTAAAGCGAATGCAGAAGCAAAAGCAAACGCACGAAGAAAACACAACATAGTCCACAGTGTAGTTGTTGTTGTTGTTTGCTTGCAGTCAGATAAAAAAAAAGTTGTCGTGAAAGGTGAAAGCGCGTGTTGAATTTAATTTTTACTATTATTCTTTTTTAAAATCTTTGTGCGTGGAATTTATTAAATAAAAATAATAACTAAATCGGAAGAAGGGGCCCACAAACAATCAGGGCAAATTGCAATTACTTATATAATACGCCACACGTTTATGCTTGTGTGTGTTTTTTTTAATTTGTGTGTGTGTGACAGTGTTGGCAATGCATGTGCACAGTGTGTCAAGTAATTGTTTTGACAAATAAAATATGCAATAATGGGCTTTTATATAAATAAATTTAAAAACAATAAAGATAATATAGAAAAAATTGACTTTATTTTACTTGCAAAATATATATGTATGTGTAACTAATTTTTTGATTTGAATAATTTTTTTTAAAAATAAAACAACATTTTGTCTTTGTCAAAACAATTACTTGATATACTGTATGTACTTAGGTTGCTTCCTTTTTCTCGTATTTTGTTGTTTACATTTCCCTTTCACAAAAATAGCAAATCAAAAGACAAACAATTTGTAGAAAAGCGCAGTGTTAAATTTATTTAAGGCAGCCAATTGTCCAGTGACAGTGGAGCACCCTCACATAGTAGGGTGTCATACATAGAACAACAAATAAATATTATGTATTTCCCCTGCAAGCCCTTTAATTTATCAATTTAAATATGGCCGCATGCCTACAAACATACTTACATTCGTGTATTCATTTGTACATATGCATGAACAAGTGCGCACAGTGGTAGCAAGTCACTCTTCTGCAGTTCAATTATAAATACTTCTCATACACAGTTTGCCTGAATTTTAATAGTTAAAAATATTATTATTTGTATTTATTAAATTTAGTGTCTGCTATGAACAGTTCATTAAAGTTAAATTAAAATTAATATTAAACTTATTTATAATAGGGCAAAATTCAGTTATTTGTTTTCAATTAACCATTTTGATAAAGCATTAGCATTTAATAAGCTAAACTGGTAACACTGTTCAACACATTGTTTTAGCTAGTTTTGTGCATTCTGTGCATTCACGTATGCTCACGCGCACGTATCGTATTTGTGTTCCTTCTCTTCTTCTTCTTTGACTTTTCCTCTTTTTCGTTTGCATTTTTCTTGCATTGTCAGCACTTTGCAGTTCGCTGCCGACGCGACGTTGGCTGCTGCTGTTGATACTGCGGCTGCTGCCTCTGCCGCTGTCGCTGCCTTGGCACACTTCCTCTCTCTACTCTCTCTTCTCGCCACCCGCCGGGCTCACAAAAATTTGGGTCACTTTACAATTTGCTGACCGAACCGAACAATTGTTCTTGTTCTCCACTTCTCCGCTTCTCTGTGTTATTCGGCATTCTGCCTATGCACACTTTCATTTAAGCCTCACTCACACACACACACCTAGACACCTACATAAATATGCATATGTATGTGTGCGCAGATGCGATTCCAGTTTTCAAACATTTCCTTATCAATGAATGGCGTTCGTTTTACGCATGATTCACTGTAAAACGCAATCAATTATTTGCTTTCATTGACTAAAATGTGCGCAGTGCACCATGAATCATAGTTCGCCTCCCCGTCCCTCCCCTCCCCACCCCTTCTACTTCTTGTCTCCCCCAGCAACCCTTTGTGCACCCATGTCCAGCAACGGGAGCTTTTGATATTATTGTTATTGTTATTTTTCTGATATATACATTATTATTGTTGTTTTGTTTTTTCATATGTACGTACAGACTTGTGCAAAATAATAAGAACAGCATAATTTACCAATGACGTTGTTAAAACAATTTTTTAATACAATCTTTAATTATTTTTATAATAAGTTAGTTTGTATTATTATACTGTTGAGTTGGGTAAAAGACCAAGAAGAGAAATTATGGTGGCATTTTTATTTAATACAATATCCCAGATCCCTTATGATTTTCGATCATTCCAATCAACTTCTTAATTGAAGCTTAAATTAAGTATTATCTTAATAGCAAATAAAATTGCCTTTATTAAATATGCTATTAAAATTAGTTAGTATTTATATCCTGTTCGGTTAATGTTGTATTCGACAAATTAGAAGAAATAGAGCAATTGACATATCATTGATATCTTACATAGATCCATTTTATTTAAAACTAGGGATCTCCACCTCGTTATTGCCGATCATTTTTTTTTTTAAATTAAGCTTCTGAAAGTGGAATTTTTTTCAGTTTTCTGTCATTTTTTGTTGTCATAATTTTTTGAATGCTAGCATATATTACTTCCTTTTTGACATCTTACCAATAATGCTCTATTGGATTCCGCTCTAGCGACTTATAAACATAATTATTATGGGAAGGTGTTGTTATTTTTTTGCCCACGACTGTTAATATGCGTGCATTAAGTTCATTGTGCGTTGCGAGTTAAGCATTTCACGGTCGTCGATCCTGCACGCAATCAAAACAACAACAACAAAACAACCCCAAAAGGCGTTCGCTCAGAAACATTTCTCATTTTTCAACGGAACTACTTAATGTATTCTACAAAAAGTTATTCCTTAACAATTTTGCGAATTTTTAAACTAGAAGAAATAACAAACTAGTTTATTTTTTATATCTAATAGTGAAACCAAGTTTAGGTCCATAAAACAGTTGCATTTTTATTGAAAAATTACACCAATTTAACTTCAAAATATCATGCAGTAAATTAACCGAACCCAAACTAGAGATTAATAGTTATATTTTTATAAAGATTATCTCATTCACGTAAAAACATTTTGTGTTTGACTTTTTTAATGTTATACATGAAAATATCTTAAATCAAACAATGTTCTATTATTACAATTATGTTTTATTATTATTATTTTTTTCAAATGTAAGATCATAATCGGAATAATTGTACTGCACATATTTTCACGCTTAATTTGCCGCTGACTGGTGTATTCCATAGGTCTATTTCATCGGTTCTTTAGCGAAAGTGAAATTAGGAATGACCCTTTTAAACAATTAACATATCCAATGAGTTAGAACAAAAATGTCCCAGGTGGACATGGTGTATATATGTAAATACACGCACACATGTAAAGTTCATGAGCAGGAATGAGTTTTTAAAATCGAGTTCACTGGACTGAACCTAAAAGCACAACTAACACACGCACGCCAGACACACATGACATGACTGTTACATATTTATTTTTAAGGGAATCACAGGGCGTGGTTTGGGGGTACAACAACAACAACCACAACGAAGACAACGGCAAATCGATATCCGTAGTGCAGAAGAGGCAAAGGCAAACGATAGACGAGGGCTTCGTTGTCGGTGTATTTGTCTCTGTCGACCCTGAGCACGGTTCGGGTTCGGGTTCGGGCTCGATTGGATCTCGCATGTCTCGATGTCATTGTTAGACCCTGTACAAAAAAGCGGTATAGGGTCCATTATGTTTGTGGAAAGCATAGATTATAATTTACAATTTATAACCGAAACTGTTAACCGGCATTAGCACAAGAAAATTAGTTTTTTGCGGTGAACCGAGATTCAGATACGAATATTTTTTTTTTATAAAAGTAATTAAATTTGAATACAGAATCAATTTAGAGGCCAAATCATGATCAAAATGATATTCCGCTTGAAAATCGGTTTAATTTTGATGAAGTTATGAGAGATCAAAGTTTTTGAAAAAATGTCAAAGAGTGGGTATGGAAAATTTGATGATAGATGGCTTAGAATCGAAAAAACAAATAAATTTTCTAGATGATAAAAATTTAAATGCAGAATCAATTTAGAGGCCAAATCATGACCAAAATGACATTGCGTTTGAAAATAGGTTTATTTTTGATGAAGTTATGAGAGATCTAAGTTTTTGAAAAAATGTCAAGGGGTGGGTATGGAAAATTTGATGATAGATGGCTTAGAATCAAAAAAAAAATAATCAAATATTCTAGATGTTAAAAATTTAAATGCAGAATCAATTTAGAGGCCAAATCATGATCAAAATGACATTCCGCTTGCAAATCGGTTTAGTTTTGACAAAGTTATGAATGTTTAAAGTTGGTCAGACTTATATTACTTACAAAATTTATAATAAAAAAATTTCCGAAACCATACCGGTATAAGCGATTCTGTATTGAGTTTTTGATAAAGGATTTATCAAGATTTTTATGATAGTAAGTTTTCTTGCAAAATAAGCACAAGGGGTCTCGCAGTCAGGCTCGCTTTACTGAAGCCCTTCCGACAAGTTGTTGTTGCTGATTGCAAAAGCCGGCAAATTGTTAACCGTACTAATTGCTTCGATGATGATGATGTCTCACTCGCTTTGTGTCTCTCTCTCTCTCTCGTTTTCTTGCAGATACAACGCTAACGACAACAGTCTAAGGCCAGCGAACAATAAGGCGACAGTGGGCGGAGGAGGTGGAGGTGGAGGGGGCGTCGTTGGACGCTCTTTGGCGCCGGGCGTCTACAACAACACCTTCTTCATGCACTCGGCAACGGCGCTGGTCGGCAGCGTTGTCGAGGTTCGTCTGCGTTCGGGAAATACGTATGAGGGCGTTTTTCGCACATTTTCCGGAAACTTTGACATTGCACTGGAGTTGCCAGCGTGCATTAAGCCCAAGAATCAGTCCGATGAGGGCAAAACAGTGCCCAAACACATAATATTCCCGGCGGACACCGTGGTAACCATAATAGCCAAGGACTTTGATTCGCAATATGCAACAGCCGGCGCCTTTCAGACCGACGGCGCCATATCCGACAAGTGCAATGGTAATTACGTCTCTATTTCTCTAAATTTATAAGTTGTTAGGAAACATTTAACTTGAAATAATTAATTAGATGAAGAAAAGAAAATATGATATACCACTATTTATTTTATTTTGATTACCTTCGTTTTTATTTTTGGTTAATTATATTTTTAATTTCTTAAAAAAATTTATTATTGTCTATCCATCGTTTTAAATCTAGATTAATCATTTGTTTTTCCATCCTAGGCACTCGATTCGATGAAAAGGAACTGGAGCCATGGGATTCTGGCGCCAATGGCGACATTGACATTGAACTGGATGGAGCTGCCAATGGCTGGGATGCCAATGAGATGTTCCGCAAGAATGAGAATGTATTTGGTGTGACCTCAACATTCGATGATTCGTTGTCTTCGTATACGGTGCCACTGGATAAGGGCGATTCCCTGGAGTTCAAGGAGGCCGAAGCAAAGGCCGAGAAATTGGCAGCTGAGATTGAGAATAATCCCACATGCCGTGAGCGTTTGGATCTGGAGAATGGTGATGAGGAGGCACTATTTGCAGCTGTGGAAAGGCCAACGCCAGAGCAAGATATGGAGCGAGAGAGAGAGCGAGAACGAGACAGGGAACGCGAGCGGGAAAGGGAGCGGGATCGTGAGGAGCAACGTGAACGTGAAAGGGAACGGGAGAGGGAAAGGGAACGTGATCGCGATCGTGATCGTGGCAATAATCAAAAGCCACGTGGAGCTGGATCCTCTAGTGACTATCAGCTGCGTGAGACAATGAGCAGCGATCGTTACATCACGAAGCAGACGCGAAATAACAATGGACCGCCTCCATCACATGCTGGCATGTCCTCGCAATCGCAATCTTCGGGAGTCCCAGGATCCCGAGATAATCGCGACAATCGCGGTGAATCCATCATGATGGGTCAACAGCAGCAACAACAACAACAAGGCATGGGGCCAAGTGGAGCAACACAGTCGACAGCGGTCTTAATGCTCGCTGGCAGCATTAACAAGAATACTGCAGGACCACCGTCCACATCGGTGAATGCATCCACAGATGCCGCGGCAGGCGGAAACAAATATGTCTTGGGCAGTGGTGGCGGTGGTAATCCAATGATTAAGCGCAAGCTGCCCCAAAGTGGCAAATTAATGCGCGGCAACCCGCCCAACAGCGCAATACCAACATCTAATGTACCCCAAGGCGGCAACAACAACAACAACAACAATGCCAATAACAACAACAACATTAATGTGGCGGGCAAAAACGGCGGCTATCAATCCTCCATGGGCATGGGTCAAAATCAGTACTCCTCGTATCAAGGCAACTCACAGATTATACACGGGTAAACAAATTATACTATTATATATTATTTACTATTATTATTATTATTAGCAGTAGACACTTTGCTTAGTACAATGGATTAATTATGTTTGCAACAGACAGAAAAAGGCGTGACAGTCCCTATAAAGTAGTCCAAATAAACACACTGATCTCAAAGACTATAAGTGCTAGGTCTAGTAAATTTAGTAAGCATACTCATATAGAGAGCAACGTTAAATATAAGAGATAGCTTCTCTAATATTTCCATCGAACGATAAACCAAACAATTCATTTTAAGTCATAATGTAGCCACTTATTTGTCATAAGAACATAAAAAATAGGTGCAACATTTTGATATTTTAATGACTTTTGGTATCATCCATGTTACTATATAGCGTATTTCCTAAACATTTCTTAATATATGTATCTTATTATATATGCATCTCTATGTTGTGTTCCTCCTTCATCTAACCGTTTGTACTGCTCGAATATTAGTTAGTGATTCAGGACAAACATTTATATATATATATATATATATATATATATATATATTCGATTCCTGTTTATTCCTGTTTATAATTTCGCTTGCTTAATCCAATTTTACGTTCTTATTCCCAGCTCCACACAGTATCGCAATCAGGGTCACTTGAGTGGCGCCTCCAAACTCAATGGTGGCGACTCCGGGCCAAATACGGGCAAACCGTTGCCGCAACGCCAGATGCGTCAATATCAAGGATCGCAGAGCAACTCATCGCTCAATTACGGCGGAGATGCACAGTCGCAGGCAATGGGCAAACCGATGCACAGTGGTCACGTGCATGCTGGACACAACAGCAACTCACCGCCATTGCAGACAGGCGGACCACAGCAACAGCAGCAGCAGCAACAACAACAGCAGCCACAGCAGCCGCCGCCACCACAGCAGCAGCAGCAACAACAGCAACATCAGGGACAGCCAGGACGTCAGTTGCGTACGCGGGACAATCAGTTGCAGGATCTGCGTCAGTTTGGACAGGACTTTCAGCTGGCGAACAGTAACAATTCGCCACCACAACAACAGCAGCAGCAACAACAACATACGCTGCAACGTGGCAGCTTGCAACAATCGGTGTCACCACCACAGCAACAGCAACAACAACAACAGCCGCAATTGGTGGCAATGCAGCTGCATGTGCCGCCACCGCATCATCATCAGCAACAGTTGCCGCCACCGCAGCAACAGCAACAACACTATGTGCCTCAGCAGCAACAACAACCGCCACCACAACAACAGCATGTGCAGCATATACAGCAAAAGGCGCCACAGCAACAACAGCAACAGCAGCCGCCACCACAGCAACAATTGCAGCCGGCACCACAGCAACAACAACAGGCGGCACAGCTGTTGCAGGAATCGCCACAGCCCATTTATCATGTAATCACAGCACCAACAGTTGCTGCTGTACAACAACCACAGACTTCACCCGTGGTTATCACTTCACCTGGTCCATTGTTGGAGCAACAGCAGCCACCACAACAACAGCAACAGCCTCCACCAAAAGCAGATGCCACGCCTTCACCCAACATTGTTGCCGGTGTTGGTAGCAATGTCACGCCCACTGGCATTGTTAGCACACCAACAACAGCGGCAACAGTTGCTGCTGCTGCTGCAGCTGCCGGAGACAAGACAACGCCAGTGGCAAGTGCAAATGCTGCAACAGCTTCTGCTGCTGCTGCTGGCACCACGGCAACAATTGCTGGTGCCGTCGGTGGCGGTGGCAACACACCAAGTGGCAGCACGCCCGTTGTGAAGAAACCGCACGTCTTGAATCCGTCGGCAAAGCCATTCACGCCACGCGGTCCCAGCACTCCGAATCCATCGCGACCACACACACCACAGACTCCGGTGCCGCAGATGCAGACGATATACACGACAACAGCAGCTGGACACATGCCGGCGAGCAATCAGCAGATTGCTTACATGGTGCCGCAACATGCATTCCAGCCACCCGCCCATCCAGCTGGACAGGCAACGCGCATGCGTCGCAGCAACTATGGTGAGTAAACAACGACAACAACAATGACGTGAACAATCACTCGCACAGTGGGCTATTGATCTGATTTTTTACTTCACAAATCATTTAAATTTAAAAAAAAATTTTAATGAGAAATTAATTATTTTTATTTTCTATTAATAATATTCATATTTAATAATAAGAAACTATTGATTTTGCTTAAGTATGTTTTACTAATCAGCGAGAAATGTAACTGTAGCAGTTTTAAAGTTATAGAAATTTGTAATTTGTTGCGCTAGATGGGGCCAATCGTCCCACTGTGTGGTCTGACAAAGTAATGTGAAATATGACATTGATTAAATGATTGATCTGTTTTGCAGCTCCAATGAATGCATCGCAAATGCAATTGACGGCCACGACGGCAACTGGGCAACCGTTGATGGCGACAGCACCGTTGCCACAATTTATCCAATACCCGCATCCACAACATTTCCAACCCCAATATGGGATGCAGATGCGCGTTTATCCGGAGTCGCAGCCGCAACAGTTGCAGTTCTTGACACAAACGCCGCCATCGACGACACCGTCACCCGGTCAGCCGCATCAGACGTTCCATCCGCCACCACAGCCCTCCCCTGCCGGCGGGGGACTGCAGCCGTCATATACACCGCAAACACAGCCGCAGTACCAATTCATGTGTCTACATACCCCGCAACTTATATCCAATCCATATTTCCCGGCGGCGACGCCACAACATCCGCAACAGAATCAACAGATTCAACTTGTCATGCAGCAACATACCACGCAGTGAGAAGATTCAAAACATAACCGGAAAACCGTATGGAAACCGCATCAGTCGCCCCTCTCCCCTCTTCATCCTCCTTAACTTGCACAGCAGCAACAACAACAACATCAAGAACACCACATTTTGAATCTACAACCCACACACACAAACACACACACACAGTCTTGCAACGCTGGGAATTCAAATTGTCTGGATTTAAATTATGTTATTTTCTCGCCTCTCCAGCAAAACTTGTAATGTCTGCGAATTCATCATGTTGCAAGCAACATTCAACATTCAACATTGCAAGTGGAAACACCAACAACAACACCAACTAGGAAATTATAAAAATATATAATTAAAAGCAAAAATGGGAAACTAGAAAATTTTGTCAAATTGCCACAGAGAAGATGAGCAACAACCACATTAAATGATGTAGAAGATAGAAAAACAAAAAAACTAAACCATAAAAAGTCGATATCGATGAATGGTATTACCTAATTATGTATAACCAATCTCAAGCATCGAGTTTCCTACTCAAGATAATTCAAAATTGATTGAAATTGTGCTGTAAAAAAAGTAATAAAAAAACTATCAAATCAAATATTGAACTGAAGGCAAACACCTAAGGCCCAATTAGAAAATCAATGAAAGTAACAAATCATTATGAATTTTTGTAAAATTGCTTAAAGCGTAAATTCTTAAATTCAAACAATATTTGCTTTAGATCAAATACATCATTAAAACTCACACACAACAATGCAAATAGAGAAGCAATAAATCCAAAATCATCATTCCAAAATTTAAATCAGAAACTAGAAATTTTCCAAAAACGCAAGCAAAATGATGAGAATAAGAAATGAGTTTAATTAAATTTCTATTCTTTCTAACCAGAAATGCAATTGTAATTAAGTTTTTTATTTTATTCACATTGGGGATTGTCCAAGTTTGAGAATTGTTTAACAACAAATTAGATACTTTGTTATGCCACAAATAAGCTCAATAATCCCACTGTGAATATGAATGCATATTTCTTGTGTACAAAACTTTGCTTGCTTGGCGGAAAAATGCGACAGACGCGATGAATATGAATTGGGGAGCAGATTAATAGATTAATAATATCAAAATTTGTATAAAAAAAAACTGATTGATTTGATTGAAATTTAATTTTGTTTTCAACTTCTACAACATTCTCAACACGAAAATAGTCTCGAATTGCAATTCAACAAGAGATTTATTTCAAACACTTTTCATTTATTATTTTCTATTCCTATTTTTTATTTTTTTCTTTTGTTTATTTTTTTGAACACGAAGAAGAAGAAGAAGAAAGAGAACATTTCTAAGAGCGCGAATCTGAGTCGGGTTTTTGGGTTTTAGTGCCTCCGTTGTCCATCAGAGAAAACGTCTTAATCCTTTGCCAGTCTTTAATCAGTTCGATTATTATTCAGTCTGATCAAGATGCATCATCTGTTGTGGTCCTGTTTTGTTTTGTAAAGTTTCCTTAAATGAAAAAAAGAGAAAATAATTATTAATTAAAATAAAAATAAAAACAAAAACCACAAAAAAAAAACACAAAAACAAAACATCTAAAAAAAAATATGTCTTTTTATTACCGGAAGATTTTTTCAGTGAGCAGCTACTATGCGGTGTAAACTGGGTTTTTGTAAAGACCAATTGCAAAAACGTATTGAAAGAGGAGTGAGCTCTGAAACTTTTTAAAATGTGTTTTAGCAATTTTTTAATCGGTGGATATTGACATCGGTTCATCGATTTTATTAAACAAATATTTAATTGATGAAAAAATTAAATTTGTTTCATTTACTTGGGTGTAAATATGGATATTATTTATATTCTTGAAAAATAATGTTTTAAATCCCAAATATAAATAATTCTTAATATTTTGGAAAATTTTTAATAAAAACCATCATGGATTTCTCCACATATAAAGACATTTTGACCTTCTTCACACAAAATTATAGCTTTGTTTACTTCTTAAAAGTTTTTTTCCTTTCTGTTGAGATTTCTTTACCCAAACTCGTCAAAATGGCTGTGATATGATATAAAATACATAAGGTCACAAACATTTTAACGACATGGTATAAGAAAGATGATGTGCCTTGATGAGATGACAATTTTAGACCGTGTTAACAGCTCGTTTTGACCAACATTTTTACTGCAATTCACACGAAACTCATCAAAATGGCTGTGATATGATTTTGATAATTACAACATTTCACAACCCCTTGAAGAGTTACGCAAGAATTGAATTGAGTGTAAGTTCATTAATGAAAAATGAGACACAATCACTTGTTGACTTTATTGTAATCTTGTAAATACAAGCTGAGTATTTGTAGTTACATTACCGTTACGTTGCCCGTTGTAATGCCCATCAAATCTGGCTGTGATACGCTTCAAATGCAGATATATCAATTCTCGGCCCTTTTTGATGACATTGTAAGTACGACTTGTACACACCCACCCACACATGCATACATACACACACACACACACGCACACAAAATCACTTGTGTAAACGAACTCTAATATAATTCACGTAACCAAGACGTTAGCCGGCCATGACGAGGACGTAAACCTAAAACTACGTAACGTAAAAGATAAACGTCCTTTAAACTTATGTATGTGTGTGTTAGTTGTGTATTTCTTAGTATGTATGTGCGCTTGAATGTGTAGCAATCTTTATTTATTGCTAATTTTAAATGATTTCAGCTATTTTCAGCATCATCTCCTTTTTTCTTTTGTAGGTTAAGTAGCCAAAAAAATCTACGGCATGTTGCATGCAGTTGACTGCATCACATTTCTATTTATGTGTATGTGTGTGTGTGTGTGTGTGTGTGTGCTTGTATTGCTTGGCAGTAAAACGACGACAGCGACAACGTTGACGCTGACGTCGACAGCGACGGCGACGTCGACCACCGCCCTCTGCCGTCAGCTTAAATGTCTGCCAGTCAGTCTAACTGTGAACTGCTGTCTGCGCCATTAATGTACGTATGTGTGTGTGTATGTGCGTGTGTGAGCATACACCCTTAGCCCGCGCCCTATCTAATTTTCGGCATTAGCAACAACAACAGCAACAATAACAACAACCACCATTCGCCTCATTTCGAAATATTTCAGAATTTTCGAAGTTTGGATTATGCGCTACATTAATGGAGCATTGCACTTTTCTATTCAATTTTGCGACGTTTTATGTGTTTTGTGTTACAATATAAAAAGTAATTCTTTTGACAATGATAAAGAAATTTACTTATTAAATTTTATTTACTACTATTCTTAGGGAAGTTATTACATTTTTATATATTAAAATATAATATAAATTCTTGGCGGCCCAATTATATGTTTTTTTTTAATCTAAAAAAAAATGTCAAAGAGTTGCTATTATTATGCTCAACTTTTGTTAAAACAATTACGTGACTAACTGTAAGCATTACACGTTTCTGAACAAATTGTTAATACTCTCCGCAAGGATATATAAATAATTTTATTATTTTTTTTTAATAAAATCTGTCAATTCTTATTCTTTGTCGAAATATTTACTTAAGTGACTGTGACCTCTTTTTGAAATTGACTTTTTGATCTGAAATTGTTCTAAAATCCTTAATTAAATAATTAAGTCTTTTGAAATATATATTTTTTTCGCCTACGATTATTCTACAAAAAGGGTTTGATATGTACATTTTGCAGGGTGTTGCCCAGTCGGCTTATTGATTTGTGTATTAATCATTGTTGTTGCAGTCCATGCAACCGAATTGAACAATACACATTAATATAAATGTATGTGTGCGTATACATACATAAGTACACATGAGTAGTGAAAAACCGACGAATTGACGGACCATCCCTTATTTGGCACGTACCCGGCGCGGCGCGACGCGGCACTCTCTCTCTCTCTCTCTCTAACTCACTCACTCACTCTCTCTTTCTGTACCCAACATCTGCTGTGAAGTAGGGGTGTGTGTGTGTGTGTTACTACAGTCGCAGACGGACTTTTGCCACCCACCCTATTTCCTATTTCCTTTTTTCCAGCAGCAGCAGCAACAAAAACTTCATCATCATCATCATGAACGTCGTTGTCGTCGGCGTTTGTCGTGTGTATACCGAAATACGTAAAACTCATTTATGGCTCGTATTCAGTGCTGCCTACTCTGCTATTTAATAGCCAGATTTGGAGGTTTTCTAATGGCGATTGCGGGAGATTCTTGAAGTTAAAAAAACTACTGGAAATATTTCAAAATGTCACATATACTACAGAAATCGAAACCTACCGAAAATCTCAAAAAATCATATGTGATTTTGGGAGATTTTCGGTTTTTGATTTGATTTTGTATTCTGTGACACCCCTGTATTGGTGAGAGATAACTATGTTATATAGTTGTACAATTTTGTTTTATCATTTAAAAAAAAAAAGATTATGAAAATATCAATTTGAATGATATATTATTTTGTTTCTAGCTCTAACAGTCTTTGAGATCGTGGTGTATAAACAAACGGACAGAAATCTATAAAGCGACTCGATTTGGAATGGCTTCATTTGATTATTTTCAATAAATGCGGAGTATAAAATCAACCTGAAAACTATAATAGCTTTATATCTAGTTTTCCAGCAGATTCCCAAAATTTATCTAGCTACTTTTAAATGTCTAGCTTTTTCTGTGCTCTAAAGAGTTGGCAACACTACTCGTATCCTTTTTGTTGTTGTTGTTCTTGCTTTGTAACTGTTTCGGGGCGACGGCCGCGACGTTCTCTTCTTCGTCTTTGCCTTTTGCCTCAGCTTCTGCTTCTTGTTCTTCTGCCTTTGGCTTTGCCCACATTTCGCCGCTTCGCATTTCATGTACTACGTACTTATTCAGGGAATCCTTTAATTGTGGCAATCCTTGAAAATCCAATACTCTATGCTAAGCATACACAGGGTGCTCCGCTGGACAAATGTCGAATGCTCCTTTGGACATTTTCCCAAGCTGTTTATTCTATTACTTGCTTCAGATACATTTTCATTGATGTACATCTATATACATATATGTATCTTTAGTCCTGTGTGTATGTGCTTAAAATGTTTTTTGCGCAGTTTCGAAATACGAATATGGAGAAAGAAAAAAAAAATGCAACAAACGCCATGTTCTTTTCACTTTTCATTTTGCACTTAATTAACACTTAATTTTATATGATTTTTATGCACTTTACTTGTTTGAATTTTTTAAAAATATATTTATACATTTATTTACTCAGCATTTTCCAATCAATTGGCAATAATTTATTAACCGGTTTTTCTCGTGACGTTTTCGCCTTTTTACAACCACACACAGAGCACAGAGAGAACAGAACGGACGACAGACTTTCTGTTCTGCTTTCTGTTCTGTTAGCTGCCTCTGTTAAATGTCGCGTCGCGTCGCAGCGGCTGCGCTGCCTTCGGCTGCGTTCCTTTTCTACGCTGCGTGCATGTGTGTATCTGTGTGTGTATGCGATGGTTAAGCCGCACTTCGTGTTTGCTTCGGCTTACTACTACTTCGTATTTCAGTATAGTTTTCAGTTACATGCGCGCCCGATTAAAAAGGGCAAAAAAAAAAAGGCGCGCCCCCATCTGTAATCCACCGAAAATACACAAAATGTATTCCGTGTTTGTTTTCTCTCTTTCTCTCCCTCTTACGCTCCAGAGAGCGACACTTAAAAATGCGCTCCTTAATATATAGTTACATATGCAGGAAGTAGCAGTGAGTTTCTTTCTCTCCCTCTGTTGTATCCTGCTGTAAGTGAACACTGTTACCTGCATGTTAAATAACATATTAGAACTGACACACCCTGCCTCACATTTAAACACTGAACAAACGTAATAATGTTTTGTAAAAATATTTGAATTTTTCAAAATACATGAAAAATATATTTCGTGTTAGAATTTTTTTTACGATCAAAAACTGATTTTTAGAGTGGGCGGTTGTCTCTCCTTACCGCTCTCTTTCTCTCTCTCTCTCTGCGTGTGTGGTATTCTGTGTGGTATCCTGCTGTAAATTAAAACTGCTGGCAGCCTGTAAAATAACATTCTTGTCTTGGCACACCCTGTGCGCCATTTAAGCACTAAAGTAACGTACAAATGTTATCGATAATCAATTTGAATTTGTCAGTTTCTTTATTTCATTCATCCTTGTACACGAAATTAATGTTCAACAGCATTAAACAATACTACACAAATGTTGTAAATGTAAACAATGTTAATAAATATTGTACGAATTACACTGTGATTCTAAAAATATATGTATGTATATGTATGTTTAACAAATGTGCAAATTGTTGTTGATGTTTGAATGTTTTGTGATGGTGTGCTTGGTTTTTTTCTTTTTTTTTGAGGTTAGGTTGAGGTTCCAGCCGCATCAGCATGTAAAAAACAATTAACAATTTTCCGGAACCATTCCAGGGTTGCACGAAACAAAGGTCATCGAAAGGTCTGGCAAGTTAAAACTAAAAACGAGATATGCATACTAGAACTACTTGATTTTTGTTTTTTTTTTCATTTATGTATGTATGTTTTATGTATGCGTATGTTTTGTATGTATGCGTGATTGGTGTTGAGATACATTTTATAATCATAATAAAAATACAAAAGTTATTCCAAAGTTGTTGTTGTTCTTTTGCTGTTTTGTTGTTTGTCAAATATATATAGTTAATAATTATATAATAATAAAATAATTATTGATATGTAATAATTATAATGTTTAATAAGAACTTAAAACGTATTGCAACAGGGCCAATTTCCAGAAATGCTTAAATTAAATTTGAAAATTCATTCATTCACTGAATAATTGTTAGTTAGATATGTATATATATTTTTATACATACATAAGTGTATCTGAATCTTAGATTCTAGTGGAAATTATGATCAATGTGGGGAATCTGTTAGGGATTACTAGGTCTACCTACTAACCAAAAATAATGAAATGGAATAACCACATTTTTCAAAAATTTTTTAAAATTACATTAACGATATTAAAAGATATAATAAATAACTATAAGTAGCATACATAGTTGATTCGCTATATGTACTCTCTCTCTCTCTCTGTTTCGCTCTCGCTGTTTACTATTGTATTCTCTTTCTAGATTTTAGATTTAATCAAATGCATATGTTCAAATATATATATATTTATTTATGTATATTTATATATATTTAAGATCCGCCCATTCAATCGGCATTCTTTATCTCGCTCAGACTGCGACAGGCTTCCCTCTCCCTCTCGCGCTCTCTCTCACGCTCTCTTTCTCGCTCTCGCTGCTCTTCTTCTAATTTAAGCACTTTACTTTTGAGTCCGCAGAGAATTTCCGCTGTCGCAATATTTTTAATGGTGCTCAAATCCAAATGTTGGCTGTGATTGTTGTTATTGTTGTTGTTATCGTCGTTGTCGTGCTCCCCATTGCTGTTGTTGTTGGTACTATTGCTGTTGTTGCCGTGCTCTGTTGTTTCTGCAACATGTTGCTGTTGTTCCATTTCCAAGCTGCGATTAATTGCATTCAACAATTTGTGTTTGCCCAGCGCCAATGCGAGCTCAACACCAACACCATTGTTGTTGTTGTTATTGTTGTTATTATTGTTGTTGTTGTTGGTTTCGGTGTTTGCCTTGTTGCTGTTGTTGTTGTTCGAATCGGTTTCCAAGTCCACGCCGTGATTGTTGTTGTTGTTGTCGTCGTATTTCGAGAGTTGCTCATCTAGTGCATTGTTGTTGTTGTTGCTGCTGTTGTTATTGTTGTTGGCTTCCTCTAGTTCCACTTCACGTTTGACCAATTGTATGTCGGGCGGTGGCGGCGTGGGCGTTTGTGGGCGTGGTCGATTGCCATTGACCAGATTTAAGGCTTCCTCATCATCATGATGATTATTATTAATAACATTATTGTTATTATTATTGTTGTTGTTGCTGCAACTCTTGTTGTTGTTGTTGTTGGTCAGCTGATGATTCTCCACCAGACGTATCTTAAAGTTATCGGAATTTCTAGGCACAATTGTTGTTATCGGTTCCATAATATCCTGGCTGTGGGCGTGGCTGTAGGCGTGGCTGTTGTTGTTGTTGTTGTTGTTCAGTGCATCATCATGTTGTTCCGCACTCGGATAACGGTCCATTTCCTTTAATCTCTTTGCCTCCGTGTTGCCCAGCTCCGTGTTGTTGTAGTGCATTAGGATTTTCCTTTTGGCCAAATATTTATGTTGCTTTCGTGCCGAATCGAGCATTTTTTTGCTATTCGCCTGGAGAATCGCATATGAGTTGCTCTCTGTCTCCGACACTGTGTTGTTGTTGTTGCTGTTGTTCGTGTTGCTGTTGTTGCTGCTGTTGTTGTAGTTGTTGTTGTTGGCGCTGTTGCTGTTGTTGTTGTTGTTGCGATTGAGATTCTTCATAAAGCTCTCGGCGAGCGTTGCCTTCGATTTGATATGCTCCCTAAATCCTGCATATCCTTGTCCCCCTCCTGCTCCGCCTCCTCCTCCTGGACTGGCCAGAGACAGTGGAGTGGGTCCATTGAGCGAGGATTGCTCCAGAGCTGTGGCTCCATAGCCAACGTGTCCACTGGTGATATTCACACTATGCGTGCCACGCTCATAGCGACACTCGGTGCCATCGCTTTCCAGTGGCGAACTGATGTCGCTCGCATCGCTGTCCAGATTTTTCTGCAAGAAGTGAGTAAAAGGAATATTGATAAAGATATACTTATTTTATATAGTAAGTTATGTAATTGTTTTAACCAGGGAATCAAACCAAAACAGATTATTCGAAAAAATATCAAATTTTTTAGATTCTAAAAATTTAAATGCAGAATCAATTAAGAGGCCAAATTATGTTCAAAATGACATTCCGATTGAAAATCGGTTAATTTTTGATGAAGTTATGAGAGATCAAAGATTTTGAAAAAATGTCAAGGGGTATGTATGGAAAAGTAGATGATAGATGGCTTAGAATCGAAAATATATCAAATTTTCTAGATGTTAAAAATTTAAATGCAGAATCAAATTAGAGGCCAAATTATTATCAAAATGATATTCTGTTTAAAAATTGGTTCAGTTTTGATCAAGTTATCGAGTTTCAAAAAACTTTTTATTCCATATTTTTGTTCGAATAATTTTACCGTTGATGTTAAATCAATAAAGAAAGGAATAAAATAAGCAAATAAATATTAAGATATTTACCTCTGTGTGGAGTCCTTTAATTTTCATGGCCTCGGCGACCTTGAGGAATACGGGCAGATCCTCGTACTTGACATTCACCTGGCCGCTGTACATAAAGTCGAGCAGTCCAGCCATGTGACTGGCCTCGACGTCGGCCATCAGGAGTATGGGATGACTCGATGGGTTCTCAAGGAAGATCTGCTGGAAATACGGACTGCACACGGATAACACCTGCAATTATAGAGAAAGAGAGAGACAGACAAAGAGAGAAAGAGAGAGAAAAAGAGAGAAAGAAGAAGAAGAGGTGGAAAAAGAGCATTGTTAGTTTACACTGATAAAAATTATGCATGTAATCGAATAATTTTTTTAAAAAAAATAGTTTTTTTAAAAAAGATATTTTTAAAAAATAGGGCAATAGCTCTTAAAATAATAGTATTGAATTGTGTTTTACTTAAAAATTTAGCTCCTTAAGCCGCATTTATAGTTGTGTGAAAAATTAATAAGAAAAAAAATAGTTGAATATTACAATTTTTTTTTAAGATCTTTTAGACGAAAATTCAAAAATTTCCGTCTTTGACTATTCATCTAAAAAAAATTATTTAAAAAATTTAGTTTTGTTTGTGGAATTTTACTTTAAAAGTTATCTTATTTGCGAAAAAAAATAAATAAATAAATTATTATGACCAATATTCTAGAATCTAGATTTTAGAAACCGATCTTTTATATTTTTTTTTGCTCAGTGTACCAATTTGTGGGCCTTGAATATTTTGCCGCCAGCTGCGATTGTCACATCCACCATCTTCTCGTCCTTCTGCAGGGAGTGGAAGCCGCGACACATGTTGCCATGGAAATTGTTCCACGACAGCAGATACTGATCAATGGTGTTGGGATCGGTGTAGGGTTGTTGTTGCTGCTGTTGCTGCTTGTGTTGCAGTTGCTGCTGGGCTGCCTGATGTTGGGTGGCTGTGATGTGAATCTGTTGTGCGGTGGTTGGCGGCGACGAGGGACGCGGCGTAGATGATTGATGTGGAATTTGATGATGATGTTGTTGTTGCTGTTGTTGTTGTTGCTGCTGCTGTTGTTGTTGCTGCTGCTGCTGCTGTTGCTGCTGCTGTGCCTGTTGCAATTGCTGCTGTGCCTGTTGCTGTTGCTGCTGCAATTGCTGCTGTAGATGTTGCTGTTGCTGCTGCAACAGATGTTGTTGTTGCTGTTGCAATGCATGTTGCAAACCTGGCGGTGATCGATGCGGATGTGGCGACAACGAAGCTTGATGCCCCATGAAACGTTGCTGCTGCTGCTGTTGATGATGTTGCTGCTGTTGCTGCTGCTGCTGCTGTTGTTGCTGCTGTGCCTGCTGCTGTTGCTGGCGTGCATGCTGCTTGATCTTGACCATGTTCTCCTGCTGCTCCTGCTCCCGCTGTCGCATCAGCTCCTGCTTAATCTTGTACTGTTGCATGGACAAATCATCGACACTCTTGGACAATTTAACCATGTCGCTGTTGCTGTTGAACTTGTTGCCAATATTGCTGTTGCCCAGCATCGGTTTCAGCTCGAATTTGTAATCCCCGCTCGCTCCACTTGCTGCCGCTGCCAGTTTCCGCTCTGCCGCGAGAGCAGCTCGTTCTTTTTGCCGTCGGATGAGCTCATCGATTTCCATATAGGCGCCACTTGTGGCAGCTGCAATTGCCGAGGCAATTATTGGATCATCCTCGAACACACTGTCGTCGAGTGTCTCCTTCAGTGTCTTTGTCGATGAGAAGAGTCGCAGCGATGGATCATTCACCTGATCGCTGAAATACACGTCCATCAATGTGAAGAAGGGCCATTCCCGACGCTTCGGCTCCTCCGACATCTTGATGGCCTTGTACTCCTGCAACAGATTGTTCCATTTCTTGATGATCTTCGACAGCGGCAGCGGCACATTCAGCTCACGTTCCACAACGCTGTCAATAAAAAGTTACAAAATTATTGAAGTATATCTTAAACTGATAACAAAAAATCCCTAACAAATATACCAAAAAAAAAAAAAAAAATGAAAAGATACAACGAAAAAATTATGAAAGAAAACGGAAATTCATATTTTAATAAAAACTTAAAAAACAACTATAAGAAAAACTAATAAATAGTAGTAGTAGAAAAAAAAAAATTACTATAATAGAATATTTTAATTATGAGTATTTTTTGTTTCTACCTATTTCCTTTGATATGTCAAAATATCAACAAAAAAATTATTTGTTTACTTGGTAAATTTTGTCATTCTGTCATTTTTACATAAAATTTTTTTTTTTAATTTTTTTTAATAGTGTGATTTGTGTTTCTCTTTTTTTTGTATTCTTTCAATTATTTTTCTATATTATCAGACATAGGAAATCGTGTTTTTATTTACTTACGCCCAAGCATATTTCGAGGCATTTCTTTTGCCCGTGAAGAGTGGCGAGAGTTCGGCCCGTAATCTGATCAATGATTTGACTTTTTCAGCTTCCCCTGAAAATAATGAAAAAAAAGTAAAATAATAATTAAACAATTGTACAAATTATGCAATCGATGGCGTTGCGTAAGCTGAGGGATTGTTATAAGTAGATGCTTAAGAGCAGAGAAATTAAAGCTGCCAGAGAATAGAGTGGGAAGAGAGAGAGAGGGGGGGAAGAGAGGGGAGAAAGAGAGAGGAGGAAACTCAAGTGGAGAGTGGATAAAATATTTGCAAAAATAATTTAGATAGCTGTTGCTTTTTCAAGCATTAAACATAAATGCGCATAAAAATCAAATATAAAATAAAATACTGTTAATCATTCGATTTAAATGATCTACCTCACAGCAGGGGGCAATGATCTGACAACTGGCAACTTTCCACCTGCCACTTGCCACTTGCCACATTTGCCAGTTGCAACTGCAATTCAAGTCAAGTTTAAGACCTCCAGCAAAAACAACAACAACTTTAAAAACAACAACTGCAATGTTTCAATGAACCCGTCACAAAACAATTCCACAAAATAAAAATAATCATTGCAATCTCAAGAAATAGCTGCTTGAAATCGATGGCTGCCTGGCTAGCTGGTTAATTGCTATAACGAATCTAGCAACTTTTACCAAGTTAAGACCATAAGCGAGACCAAAATCGAAACCGAAACCAAATCCAAAACCAAAATCAAAAACCAAAGCCAAAAGCCAAGAAAACACAAGATCAACTCAAGCTTCGAGGCTCCTCAAATCGCATCTTAACTTGTCTTACATACACACACACTTATATACATATATATGTATTTATGGCATGTGTATATATCATCAAGTATACGCCATGGGCAACAGCACATAATGACTGAAAACTATTCAACGTTGAAGAATTCATTAGCAGATTTCACTTTCGCTCATGACGACGACGTCGTCGCGACGTTCGCTTATTTCTTTTGCCGTCTTTCTTTATTTATTTATTTATCGTTCACTTTTTTCCCTCCCCTCTTGGGATTTTTTCTTTGCTTCTTTCTTTCTTTCATTTCTTTCTCGTTTAAGCCAGGCCAAGCAAAAGAAGCAGCTAAGACTGTGCGCCTGCTACTTCGTTCACTTTTTGCCCGTTTATTTTACAACTCGAGAGAAAATAACGCAACTCGATTCAAGTTGCAGCTCAAGCCGGATCTAAAGCTGACAAAGGAGACTTGGCTTTAACCGAGACTGTGGCTGAAACTGAGACTGAGACTCGACTGCATTCTAGCTGGGCCCACGAAATATATTACTTTCTAAACTTGATTTCGATTATTAATATCAATCTGAATTGGAGCTGCCATAATTTAGATAGTTTTGTGCCAGCTGAGTACAAGTGAAGTCCTATAAGAACGAATTATAGCAATCTAATACTAGTTAAAAAATATTAAAAAATGTGCTTATTATTTAGAAACTTTTTAGTGAAGAAATACACGTAAGTTGATTATGAAAACTTGGGAAATTCCATAAGAATGTTTGAAAAATAATACTAACAATAACGATCTAACACTTTAAACAAATAATTAAAAAACATACTTTTTCTTAGAAAATTTTCAAAGGAGTAATAAGTTGTTAAAGCAAATATTTTCAAATTCCAAAATCAGAAGATTATAACAACAATTTTTCATTTAAACAATAATTAAAATTGAAATACAAAATTTGGAATATCTAAAATTAAAAGTTTGTAAAAGTTATATTTCATATAAAACTTAGTTCTTTATTTAGGTTTATTTTGTTTTTTTTTGTAAAATTGTATATTTCTATTTCAAAAAAAAAAATAAAATGATAAATCGAGGATAGTGTTGCCTAATAGTTTTAAACTATACTTTTCACAATTTCTGTGGTCTGATAGATTTTATAATTTAGTTTTTTGTCAATTTTTTATGCAAATTTTGGCCTTATTATTTTTTTTTTATAAATTGCATTCTCTTATTTTTTGGGTTTTTTGTATTTTTGTTAGAAATTTCATTTGTAGGTATTTATAATTCTCACGCAAAAATCTGTGAAATTCGATTGAGGTAGCACATAAGTAACGCTCGAAAGATATGGCATCTATAACATGACAGGGCAAGGCCATTTCTGATACCAATCTGGCATTTGACTCATTTACGCAAAGTTATAACCTAGCCCAACCCCAAAAAAAAACTACACTAAATAAAAATAAATATAAATAGAGAAATAAATGATAAACAAAAGTACTCAACAATAACAAAAACAATGACAACGTTCGCTGCAAATGCTTGTAAAACAACCTCAACCTTCTTCAGGTTTCCACGATTCGCATTCGCCAAAGATTCACAGACAAATAAAGCGCATAAAGCAGCATAAATAAAGCACAGCGCAGAGAGGGAGTGGAATAGGAATAGCGAGGGGGTTTAAGAAGGGGGTAGGGAGGAGGTAAGCTGAAGAAGTGACTCAAATTGTTGCCTGGGGGAACGAAGAAAAAATAAATGAGTTTCACTTTCTTTGCAACAAGTTTTGTGCGCTCCACTGTGTGTGTATATGTGTGTGCGTGCGTGTGTGTCTCACGCATACACATACGCATGTGTAGAGCCGTCTTCTGGTTTCTACTTTCTGTTCGCGCCCTTTTATGTAACCCAAATCATCTGCAGCTTCTCTTTCTCTCTCTCTCTCTCTTTCTTTGTCTTTCTACAGACCAATCGAAATGTTGTCTTAGCAACAACAACCACAACAATAGCAACAACAACGTGTACCGTTAGTTTCTCTTTTGACCTATATTTGAGCAAAGACGCGACTTTGTTGTTGCTGTTGGTTCTTTAGCTGCCTCTCTATCTCTCTCTACGTCATCTGCTGCTGCCTCTAAATCTTCTCTCTCTTTTTGTTCTGCTCTCTCTCTTTCTCTCACTTCCGTTTCGGAGTACTTTCTTGTGCAGAGAACCGGTTCTAGGCCTTAGGAACTGCACACTCATCGCCCCCATGAAGCAAACATTTGCATTTCTTTTGGGAGAATCTTCAACATTTTCTTTTCGTTTCAGATCATTTCTTTTCTTTACAGATCTTAACTTTAGACATGGCTTGAAGCATGGCCAATAGTTTGTATTGCTTCCTTTAGTTATAGCCCCCTTTTTTCTTTTTTTTTTCTGTAGCTTTCAGTCACGCTTATTTCTTTTCCACTTCTCTCACTTCTCACTTCTAATTCTTCCGCTTTGTATGTTTATATATTTGTTTATTTGATCAAATGCGAAATTGTTAACCGTGACGTTTCGTTTTTTCACAGTTTTCTTCTTCTTATTTTTTCTTAATTCTTTTTCAATCTGTTGTTCGCGTGAGAATCTTTAATTGGGTCAGGATTTTGTGATCTTGTGAAGACTGTTTGCATCCAATGAAGCATTTGACGTGCCCTACTCTCAATAATCGCAGATGAAAGTGAATAGAAATTGGATCAGGCACGATTAAGTTTTATTTATCTGTGATCAAACTTTATGTTTATTCAACAATCTATGTAGTTAGCGATCTTTTATATATTGGCATATTATTTATTTATTGATTCTTCTAGCTTGCTTTTATTATTAAGAGATCAATTTTGAGATTGATTTATCAATCTACATTATTAAGAGTCTATGCATTAATTGATCTATTAATGGATTTGTCTCTATCATTGCTAATTGAAAGGCTTCACCAACTTCGAATGGTCATAACTTTGATAAAACTTAACCGATTTTTATACGGAATGCCATTTTGATCATGATTTGGACGCTAAATTCATTCTGCATTCAAATTTTTAACATCTGGAAAATTTGATCTATCGTCCAATTTTCCATAAATACCCCTTGACATTTTTTCAAAAACTTTGATCTCTCATAACTTCATCAAAAATTAACCGATTTTCAAGCAGAATGTCATTTTTATCATGATTTGGCCTCTAAATTGATTCTGCATTTAAATTTTTAACATCTAGAAAATTTGATCAATCATCCAATTTTCTATACCTACCCCTTGACATTTTTTCAAAAACTTTGATCTCTCATAACTTCAGCAAAAATGAACCGATTATTAAGCGGAATGTCATTTTGATCATGATTTGGCCTCTAAATTCGTTCTGCATTTAAATTTATGCAAAGTGTCTGTCTTTTTTTATCAGCACAAATTTACTTTGGGCTTAAATATCTGCTCACGATTGAAGCTGGCCCTGAATGCAATGTGAAACTCTTGTTTCGATTGGCGATGCAATGCCAAGGCGAATGCAAGAATTCGAATGCGTTTTGTGCAGTGACTGCAACAACAGCAACAACAACAGGAGTAACAACAACAACATTGACTGCAAACTGCTATGGTAACAAAAACCAGACTCCATTGAAATACGAGACTTTGATGCGGCTTTCCAACGACAACAACATCAGCAACAACAACAACTTGCAGTTATCTGAGTCTGCAGTCAGTTTTCTACTTGTGTTGCATTTCTTGAGAGTTTTCACCAACCGGAGTCAGACTTCAAGACAGAGACAGAGTCTCAGTCTCAGTCCAAGTCTCAGTCTCAGTCATTTGGCATTGCGCATACGCCCCGTTGGCTCGCTTACCGTGTAAGTCATCGACCAGGTAAAACAGCAGCCTCTAGGCCTGGCATTTAATTCTCAGCTCGGCTTTTACTTTCTCCCAAATGTGTATTTTGCCATAATCTAAAGCGTCAGGCGAATCTTAAACTTATTTTCATTTTCATTTTCATACAGTGCAAAAGTTAGAAGAAAGGCAAAGACAGAGACAAAAGTCAAAAAGTTGCTAATTAACTGAAAATTTAAGAGAGCAAAGAAACAAAAAAAAAAAAAAATGGTATAAAGAAAAAGCGAGCAGCATTTTTCACGTTTTCCACATTGGCCTGTGGCAAGTGACTTTTCTCTTTCTGGCAATTTTCATTCCCCAAGTTGAATGTACGCTAACCGACTGTGGAAATTCCGTACTACTTATAAACAGACATGAATAACAGCATCATGATCATTATCATCATTATGATTATCATTGTGGCATTTTATTGTTAATCATTGACGTTGTCAGAAGTAATTTAGGAAATCCATCTACTAAATTTATGTGTATATAATATATATAACTGATTTATGCGCTCACTTTAGTAAATTTCTCTACTTTTGTTGTTGTTGTTGTTGTTGCTTTTGGGAAATCTATGGCTTTTCATGTTGCAGTTGCTGTAGAAGTCGAAACCTGCTTGTTGCAGTTGCAGTTGCTTCAAAGTTGTTGTTGTTATTGTTGTTATTATTATGGATGGTGTTGTTGTTGTTGCTTTGTTGCATTTGTTATTGTTGGCATCTCGTTAGTCGCTTTTGTCTGCCAGAAGGTTTATGAACTTTAACAAAGATTTTCCTTTTTTCTTTCTTTCTTTCTTATTTATTTTTGCTTTCCGCTCTTCAGCGAATGCTTTTTTCGAAAGTGCAACGCGGCGGTATTAGAAAAAAAAAATTTTTTTTAAATAAAAAGATTTGCCTATATATTGATAACAAATTTGTAAATATTGAATTTTAAGCTAAGTATTTTAATTAAAATTGAAATAAATATTTTTTTCACGCTCTTTCGAATTCTTATCGATTTTATATATATTATAATTATTAATAATTTACTGACATCTAACAAAAATTTGCATTTGCAAATAAAAATCGAAATAGAAAGGAATTTTATTCATCAAAAAATTAATCTTAAAATTAATTTTACCATTAAAAATGAAAGTTCAAATTTTAAAAATGTATGGGACTAATAAATATTTTTTTATCGAGTGATAAAAAATACTTTTCTTTTCTTTTTTTGCTACTTGAAATTCTTATCGTTTGCTTTAGTAAAATTACATATATATTTTTATATACTAGTCCCAATTTCTGTGTGTTCGCATAACGCGTGAGCTTAGCTCGGCTTAGCACACAGATACTCTCACACACACATAGGCACATACACACACACACACTCATACAACACACAACTTTCACTTTGCGCTGTCAGAAGCAGCAGCAGAAACAGCAACAACCACAAAGCATAAGTAAAGCTCTAATGTTAATGTAAATAGCGGTAAGAGTCACACACACACACACACACATATATATATATATATACACTCACGCACATAGTTACGTGCCATAGATGCGATCGTGTAGATACAGATACAGATACAGATACAGATACAGATACAGATACAGACAAAGGTTCAAATGACTTTGGCGCGTCTCGCAAAATTGCAAAACAGAAACAGAAAAAAAAGATGGGGAATAAAATACGAAAAAAATTAAAAAATAAAAAAAATCAAATCATTCATTAAAGATATTGTAGATATAAGCGAATAAATGTGTGTATGTATGTTAAGATTACCTTTAAAAACAAATTCAAATCAAACTGTGGCATCTTACATAAAAAAGACTTAACCTTCGCCAAATGAAAGCCAAAATCATATTTTTCTTCATTTTGCCAGCGCAATTACCCACTTGCCTGTCATAGTTTTTTAAATTCAAAACAATTATTTTGAAATTGTTAAATTATTGGTTTTCAAAAAAGTGACTTCTTAGACGGTCCAATGATAAATCGAGTGACTATTATTCAATTCCCATGACAAGAAAAGCTGAACTAAAGGTGCGACAGATAAGAGAGAAAGAAGGGAAAGAGGAAAGAGAGGAGAGAGACGCCAAAATTGAGGTGAACCTAAAGTGAAAGTTCTAATAAGTGAGCAAGTCGAGCGAACAAGTCGAGGAGGCAAGTCGACAGACGGACAGACAAAGTACAAAGACGAGTACTCAACGATGCGGGCAAAAGAAAGAAAAAACCACCAAATGGTGGCTCAAATTGTGGCTCAGCAGGCGAGCCACTGTTGTGGTAGTCCGCCAGTTAAATATAGTATATTATATGGCAAAGAAAGGCGAACGAAATGTGAGTACAACAAACTCATAGATACATAGGTGGATAGAAAGATAGATGGTTGGATGGACGGATGAATGGAATAAAATTAAACATTTTCTATTGTGAGCTGCCAAAATGTATCTATGAGATACAAAAGGCTCATTGTATCTATGCTGGTTATTAGCTGAGCCATAATGAGATTCTTTCTTTCTTTTTAAAGTATGTAATTACAACTCCACCAGACTGTTCAACCATTTTTTTTGTGAATCTTTTAGTTTTATATAAAATTTTTTATACAATTTAGGTTTATTGTGAATTTAAAATCTATTTTTAACTTTATTTTACATGAGACAATTACAAATGCTTTTTTTCTTTTATTATTAAGTTTTATTTTAGTTTTACAATTGAATAAAAACTTAAATTTTTATAAATCTAAGTTATTTAATAAATAAATTATAAAATGGGTAATATTGTTGCTTTTTTTATTATTATAATGCTAAAAATATTTTAAAAAAATTAGAAATATTTATGAAACTAATTAAATTATAAAAAAAATTAAAATTGGAAAATATTTCCTCTTGTTACATCAAATATTTTAAGCCTCTTTTCTTGGCTTGGTGTAGAATTAACAAGCATTGCATAATGCAAAAAAAATATTTTTTCTTTTAAGGAGGAAGCGAAAAAGTTAAAACGAAAAATAATTAAAACTCTCGCAAGTTTTAATGGATTATCGTAGTTAAAAACCAGGACTGAGATTAAAACTTTTGAAATTTTATAAATTTGAAATTTCTTGTTAGTACATTGCAGCTTCGTTACTTTAACATTAATAATTCTTAAGTAATACTTTTATATAAAATCTTTACAATATTTATTAGTATCTTTCAGCAATAAATAAAATTAAATAAAAAGCAGAAGCTTAATTGCAATTCTTTTTGCCAATGCGATTGCCGGAAGAGGGGGGTTAATTTCTCTTTTGGGTGCTTAATGACGGGGCTTTCATTAGATGCGACAACGAAGCGGTAAATGCGCGTTACTTGGCCAACATTTCGAGGCAAACAACAAACGACAAGCGACAAAAGACAAGCGACAAGACAAGAAACAAGAAACAAGCGAAGCTCAAGCGCAGGTTGCATAATCGCATTCAAAACGAAAATAGAAAACAGAAAACAGAAACGACAACAGCACTAAAAATATATATAACTATATGTATATTGATGTATGCCTGTATTGATGGATGTATGTATGTATTTGTGTATTTATTTATGTATGCTTGTATGTAATTTGTAGCGGTTTATCAAGCAAACGGTATTATTGAGCAACCTCCACTCGAATCAGCTCGAATCGACGCCAACATTTAAACTATTTTCTTGTTATGCACTTCAAAACAGCAAAACGCGTGATATACACACACACACTCATTTTTTTTGGCAACACAATTATAACTTGGCCAACAGAAAACCCGATGAGTCATTCTAAATAATTGCGCGTGCTAAAGTGCCAGCAATAATAATATTTATCAAACTAAATATCAATAGCATAGAAATCAAAAATCGAAAATCGAAAGCCAAATCGAAACCAGAAATCGATACAACATATCAAATATTGCGCATACGCCGTGCATTCCAGAGAGATCCACACGCGTCGTGTGTTGTCGTTGTCGCCCAGGAGCTGTTGCAATCGAGCTCTGAGTTTGTAGACAAACAACAACAACCACAACAGGCAACAAGTTGGGACATTGAACTCGAAAAAAGCGAAGCAACAATTTGTAAACAAAACTTGCTTATGTAACAGCTTAATTATAATGGAAATGAAAATGCCAAAGCCACCAAAATGACAAAGACAGGCAACAATATTTATTTATTTATATGTTTATCATCGAAGGCTACACAAAGCAAGAATCTACCTTGGACCTTGCTTGAAAATAGGTCAGGACTAAGACAAGATTGGGCCAATAAAAACAAGTTTGCGTAAAGAAAGAAATACAAAAAAGGAAACATAAATTGTACAATTTGCAAGAACTTATAGCAGCGATCAGTATTGTCGTTTTGGCTAGTTTAAGGCTAGAATATTTGCTTAATATTTGTTATTGCAATGGTAGAAAATTTGGGTATTTTAAAAGAGATTTAAACTAAATTAATATATTCGCTGTCATAAAATATTTAACGGGAATATAATTATTGCCATTTTAGCTTTTTTAATGAATGAATCTTTTTTTTAATTTTTGCCTATAAAATCAGGCGATTTTTAAGAAGATTTGACTACTTTTTTTAATTGACATATTACGTCAACTCAAAATATTGAACAAAGTCAATAAATTTTTTCTGTAAAAAAATATTTGACGAGCAAACAAAATATAATTGAAGTAGCTTGTTGGATATTCTATATATTTAATTTTTGTAATAGCAAAAGCTAGAAAATTTGGTAATTTTAAAAAAGACTTGACTTTTTTTTCTGATTGACATAAAACTTCAATATATAATATTTAACTAAGACAATATATTTTCTATTAAAAAATATTTTAGTAGCAAACAGACAAAATTAGAAGTATTCTAATGCAAAAAGATATAAAAGAAATAAAATTGTATTACGGCAAAATCTAAGTTATTAATTCACAGAATTTAATATTGAGTGATATTTTTTTAAAGCTATTTCTAGCTACAGTTTTGCTTGGAAAAAATTAAGCTTTTTTAGCCCTTAAAATTCTAGCAACACTGACTGCGACGGAGGCAGCAGCATAAATATAAATAAAAAAAAAGAAAATGAAAAGGCATAAGAAAAGAAAAAAAGAAATGAAATGAAAGAAAAAAAATCAAGCAACAACTTTCACCTATTAATATTCGAGTCGTAGCAACGGCAGAAGCCAGCGAGCAAGCGGCCAAAGCTTGCAGAGCGAGTGAAAGAGAGAGAAAGAGAGAGGGAGAGAGAGAAAAAGAGAAAGAGAGAGAGAGAGAGAGAGAGAGAGAAGAGTAAGTAGAAGCAGAAGAAACGAACGCAGCTTTGGCGCAGTTGATGGCGATGCTTTTGAGGGGCAACAACGTTGTCTCTTGTCGACGGTCTTCTTTGGGTCTTTTGGGTGAATGCAGCTCAAGACGATGCTGAAGACAGTCAGTTTGTACAATTTCTACTTTCTACATTTTCTAGCTACGTTTTATCTGAACCAACAATGCCAGCTAATGGAATATAGCCATATCAAGTATACGACCCTTTGTTTGAATAAAACTAAGCACACTTACAGCAATATCTGGTCGAGTATTGACAGTTTGCATTGACTGTGGGTGCCATAATCTCGTTGACAGCCATATCCAATTGTAATGTGTCCTTTTAATAATATATATATCCTTGCTTGTTGTTGTAGATTTGTGTTAATATTGTAATCCAATGGTGAAACCAAATTATTTGGTGCTTTAAAAATTGTTTTGATTTGATTTGATAGTTTCTCTTTGATTACGGTCTGCTTATATGGTTGTCTGCCTGGTTTCCATGGTAAGATATATTGGAATTCAAGAGGCACTCACGCACACTGAGGCCCCAAAAAACCGCAACCAAAAGCTTACACCGTTAAAAAACACTTTCACTTTTGCTGGTCGCTTGATATGCAGAGAACACAAAACAGTTTAATGCGACTTTTAGCTTGAGCTCTTTATAACTTTTTTTATAGTATTAAGTATGTATTCCAGTTGAGTGAAAATTAAATTCCAGGCGCACTAAAGTCAAGAGGAGTCAACATTTTGTTGGCATACAATTTGCACAGCATCTTTAATATTTATAATAGTAATAATGATAAATCTAGAATTGCTCAAGTCTCAATTCAAATGCACTTTAAACACACACACATTTGTTGTAGTTTTAATCCATAGTGACTTTCTAACAGTTGATAGTTAAAATATATAGTGCTTGTCGCTGTTTATAGAGTCTTTACTGTGCTGGCGATTCTTGCGCGCCGACCGTTTGAACGTAACGTCTGCCTCGAACCACTGTAGACGTCTGTGCGGCAGCGCGCAGTGAAACCAGCGCTTATCCTCAAAGATCGCTAAGAAATTTCATGCCATTCCATTTTGTTTCAGCTTTCGCTTAGCCAACACACACACACACACACACACATGTATATGTGTGTACACTCACTCTGCAAGTTACAAGCACAGCTTTGGTTCTGTTACCATTACCATTTCTTTCTCTTTCTCTCGCACACTCACACTCATACTCTCACACTCTCGCACTCACTCTCACACACTGACACTCTCTCATAGCAGACAGCTTTGCGCTCGCTTGCAAGTTTGGTTCTTCGTTGAAGTCTTTTGTTTTGGTCTGCAGTTTGGCTTGGCCATGTGCTTTCGCCTTGGGAGAAAAACACACACACATGCAAACACACACTTACACTTTGACAGTGCTTAATTATTTTTAGTTTATGGCCGTTTCGTTTCCACCACGTTTCAAATGGACTTTTATAACTTTAACTTTCTTTGCCGCTTGCCTTCTAAGCATGCTTTGCTTTTTGTTCGTTTCATTTCTTTTCTTTTCTTATCTTACTTTTTTCTTTTTTCATTTTTATTATTTTCTTTTTCTTTTTCTATTTCTATTGCTGTTTCATCTTTTTGACGCTGCCGCTGCTTGGCTGCAAATTACAACTTTCGTCTATTTTCGTCAAGATTTTTTTTAATTATATAATTTAAACTTTTTTCTTTTGTATACATATTGTATACATATATATTTTTTTTTTGTCTCTCGGCTTTTGTTTCGCTGTAACTTCTGCACAAGTTATTTACTTTCTTGTTGGCATTGTTGCTTTGGTTTTACTTTTATTTGCATTAAGCAAAACTCACAGCTAATTACGCACAGTAGAAGAGTGAAATTTCCAATGGATTCTTAATTATAATTTAATTGACTTGTGACTTCAGAGCATAGATCAGTAAGCTTGTATCTAAGCATGCTTGTATTAAATGTTATTTAGATATTCATTTGTAAACTTTGATTAAATATATACCTTTTATTTTTATTTATTTATAATTTACAAATTAAAAATAAAAACAAAATAATATAAATTAAATAAAAATAACACTATTAATAAATATTAAATAACTAGAGATGCAAATATCAGAATACATTTATTATAATTTATAAGAAAATGTTTATGTTATATACATAATAACTATTAACTGGTTATTTTAGCTTGCCTATATAAATTTTGAATCTTATATTAATTATTAAATAAATAATTTTTCGACTTTAGTTATTGTAAATAAATAAATAAATTGAATAATCTTTGAATCTTTACATCTTTAGAGTGTGCTGCAGTTACATTTGGTCAAGTCTTTGACTCCAGTCTGCTTAACAAGCGTTTCAAGATCGAGTTCCCTCCATTTGTCTTAGTCTTAGTCTCAATCTCAATCTCAGACTCAGTTCGAGACACAGACTCTGTTTAAAGTATCTCAATGTTTAGGCTCTTTTTGTTGGCTCTGCACTTACAGTTGCTTCTTTTGTCGTTTGTTCGGCAGTGGTTGTCGTTGTTGTTGTTGTAGAAAACTTTCTAATGTAGAAGCCGTCTGCTGTTTCCTCTCCCTCTCTCCCTCTCTCACTCTCATAACTCTCTTCTGGCTCATACTCTATCGCTTCAATTGAATCGACCCGCTGCTCACACAGTAGTTGGTAAGAGCAACATCAGTTGATAGGCCTCTTTTTCTTTTTACAGTCAGCTTTTTCTTTCTTTTGAGATTTTTCCTAAGCATTGTGAAATCGCTGGAGAATTTCAATCGTGTACGAGTAAAGCATTTGTTAAAGTTTCAAACTTTACACAATTACAAATTACAAATTACAAATTACATTTTACATTTTACAATTACAATTCTATGCACATGGACGTGTTGCAGGTGAGTTCACATAAGTAAAGTACCTGATAATCTGCTGATGATGCACTGCCTGATGATTATGATGATGATGGTCAGCGGCATCCGTTCAACCGATTGATGGTAATACTCGTACCGATGCCGTTACTGAGCTCTTACTGCTATTTGGGTGAAAGTTGTATGTTAAACACACTCACCACACTCACTGAGTACACTCAGTCCACGCTCGTAACGTAAATCTTCTTCTTAGACCATGCCAAGAATTGCATTTAAATCGATTTATTCGATTCGAAAGAAAGTAATTGCATAAATTGCACACTTTTATATATTTATCCACTAATATATTGATTATTAAATAGAGCAAAATAATTTAAAAAAATGGAATATTTAGTTAGATTTTTAAAAAAAGGTAAGCAATCTTTTTTAAAAAAAAATGTATGCTTTTAAAAAATTATAGAAAATTGGAAAATATTTCAAATTTAAAATGTTTGTAAAAAAAACTTTTTTTATTCTTTTATTCTTAAATTATGAATCTTTGTATTAAATAATTTCTATTGGCTATAATGTAATCATTTTTATGTACAAATAATTAATACCTCTCCCAAAATTTTAAAGGCCTGTAGCTTTAATTTATTTATTAATTTTTAAGGCTTGTTAATTTTAAAACCTTTATTAAAAAAATTATTTTTTTTACGTCTAGTTGCCATTAAATCAATAAATTGGTTAAGTTTTTAAAATGAAAACTATTTCAATTGAAAAGTTGCTTAATTAGCATCGTTCATTATATAAAGACTGAGAAAGAATCAAGAGAAGGTGACACATCACAAGACTTTTAGCTGAAATTCGAGAGCGTATAAAAGCATTTTCACTTTTTAATAATTAACATAATATTATTAACCAGCAAAGCAAAGAAAGAAGAAAAAAAAATAAATAAGAACCAAAAAAGAGACACCATAACCAAAACAATGGCAAGCGCATTAAACCAACACCAAAATCGCCGAGTCTGACAAATGTAAGAAATAAGCCATGAAAGTTATAAATTCAATGAAATGAGATTTCAGTTTTCAGATTTCGTTGCGAGTCGTAAAGAACAGCCCACGAATCCAAGAGGAGAATCAGAGAATGACTAAAAATACACGTAAGTGAGGAAACATTAAGCCCAAAGAATTTTAAGTGAAATGAATTTGAAAGCTTTTCCCGTCGAGACCTGACCCAATTACCCATTTTAAACCATGGCCCAAATTGCCGTAGAAGCTAACAAATATAACGAAGAGATTTCAGAAAAGAACCACAAAGATGTGAATGTGACGGAGTCACAGTTATGTGACGAACCACGCCAGACAATCGAAAGTTTATGTCATGCAACAGCAACAGCAGCAAAAGCAACAGCAACAAAGTTAAACGCTGCACATTGGGACAAAAATTTCTAAAATTTAAGATGTACAGGAAAAACTTCTTTCGGGCATTGATGAGCAAATATTTGAATTATTTATTAAAAATTATAAGAATGGATATTTGCAAGATTGAGAATTTTCAATTTAATACATACTTTTAGAAATAAAATAAAAATAATAGAAAAAGCAAAGTGAGAATTTTAATTAATGGTTATAAAATATAATAAAGTGTCTTTGAAAGTTTCGGTAGTTTATTTTAAATAGTTAAACAAATTAAAGAAAATGGGAAAAAAATAATTTATTTTTAGGAATATATGAAAATGTATATTTAGATATTTTTGGAAAATAATACACAAAAGTAGAAGTTAAAAAAAATTTTTTGAAACATTTAAATGGATATTTACTAGATTAAAGATTCTCTTTTAAGATAGTTTTATAAAAAGAAAAAAAAGAAAGAAATGAATAGGAATTAAGAATATTTTTTTGGAAAGTAATTAACAAAAGATATGTACGCTCTCCAGTGAAATTCTACAACTATACCAATTGCATATGTATGTGTGTAGGTACGCATAAATTTTTGGAAAGTCATGACGATGAAATTGTTCTTGTGTAGATGCGCGTATCTTTCATAGGCCTACCAAACATCATGAACAATTGAGAGCAGCCGAAACGCAAGAAAAGAAAAAGTAACTTCACACCAATACAAGCACACCGATACACTAACAAATACTCACACACACAAACACACACACACCTTGATCAAAGTCTGCGGGCCAGCAATTCGAAAAGATACACGAAACGAACACTACAGAAAATAAAATAATAAAATCGAAACATGAAACATTCTGATTGTAAGAGCGTGGAAGTAGGTCAACGTCGCTGTCGCTGCCAGCGTCGCAGTCACCATCACTCGCCGTCGTCATCGTCGTCATCGCCAACGCGCTCTCGAACTTGGCTTTGGTCTCGACTCAGACACCAAAACCAAACGGCAACAATAAGAAGAATAAGAAAATATACACTCACACACACACGCACACACATTCACTTACGCTCACACACACACACACATTCACTTACACACACACACAATGATACGCTGTTGGAATATTTAAGCATCCGCGTCCACTTGCACTTTCTTTTTCAAGCGCTGTCGCGTCCGCCGCTGACGTCGACGCCGACGTCATTGCTGTCACAAAACTGGATTTGCCTTTTGCTTTGGCTCATTCTACAACTTCTACTTCTTCTTCTCGCTCAGCTCCCAGTTACACAGCTTGCGGCTTTCAGCTCCCAGTCCAAGTCCAATTGCCGCAGCGGCGCAAGTTCGTGGCTTAAGTCTTTCGTTTGGCACTCGCTCACGTTCGCTTCGCTTAGCTTTCGCTTTGTGCTCTTTCATTGTTTCGGGTGCCCTGCTGTCCAAATATTCTCTTGGTCTTTTTAGCGTCTTGCATTTAGGCCTCAATTTCACCATCTTGTATAACCATATCCAATTTAAGTTGTGTAAGGAAACAGAACTTGTAGATTATTACATTAAACATTATTTTTATTTATAATAGCTAATTAGACATGTTCTATGTTCTATAAATCTCTAACAAACTAAAAAATAGTTTAACATGAATTTTTAATAATCCTGAAACCAAAAACTAATGCTATCTGATGTTAGAATATTGATTGAAATAAACCTTGAAATAATTATATATAAGTTTTTAGTTGAAATAAAAAGTTCTCAAATACATTTTAAAAATATATATATTTTTTTTTAATATTTTGAATAACAATTAATGGTTCTGTTAAAAATTGAAGTGCATTTAAAGCAGACAATTCTTGTAATTCCAGAGCAACAAATTCCTCAAAATCTCTGACACTTTGTTCACTTTGTTTACATAAAAATCTGTAGGAATTTAGGGATCACACTTGTATATTATACAACATTATTTTTAAAGAGTGATATGTTTTAATTAAAGTGATTTTTTGTATATTTAAATTAATATTTCAGTTGCAAAAAAGATCCAATTTTTTTACTCTCTCTACCACATTTACCAAACCAAATCGCGATGAACTTTGTTTTCTGTTTTGTTTTGGACCTTTCAAGCATGTTAGCCATAATTGTTGCACATTTTGGCATAAATTCGTTTAATTTTTCAAGCGCAATCGAAAAAGATTCCAATATGAATAAATTATTTTAGCTGATAAAAAAAGAAATAAATTATTGCATACTTTAAACTATGCCTAAAAATTGTTGCCTACTTTCAGGCATGTTAAATAATTTTTATGCTGAACGAAGAAAGTTTTTCGAAGTAATTAATTTTGTAATTATAAAATCTTATTCAAAACAGATCAGCTATAATTTTATTTAACAAAAATTACAATCACCATTATTCACTTTTTATATTTAAATTAAATTATATATAAATTGATTATATATAATATTTATTTATAGGCTTACCTTTTAGGTGTAGTAAGAGCATTTAATATCTCAACCGATTGCTTTGCTGATCTGATGTGTGAGCGAAATTAAGCAATTAACCGAACAATTGAAAGAATTTCACTTAATCACTTCCGATTTGTCAATTATTTTTAGTTTCACAAATTCTATATATATAATCGCAAATCATTTATATATAACTTGCCACGTAACAATGCACGAAAATCTGCTTAAAAGGATAAATACAAATTGCATGAGTAGAGTATAAATAAAGAATGCGAGTAAAACAATGAGAAATGCAAATAGTCAGACAAATAGCTGCGAATAAAAAAAATATCTGCTCAAATGAATCTCTCAACGCTGTGGCTGATTTTGGTAAATTGCAATGAATTGGCATGAAAAATGCACGCCACGGCAAATTTCGCAACTTCGCGACAATCAGACGAGATGAGACGAGGGGAGGAGAGGGATGAGGGATAAGAGAGGAGGTAGGCGTGGTGGATGCTCTTCCTCGAGCTGCTCGCGGATATCAACCTTGATGTTGATTAATAGGTGTCGTCGCTGTTAGTGGCGTCTATTTTGGTGACTGCATCGTTGTCGATGCTGCGTGCCTGCGTCCCTGACTATCTCTTTCTCACAATCTCTCTCTCTCCCTCTCTCTCTCTCTCTCTCTCTCTGTCTCTCTTTCAAATTATCTCTCGTTATTTGTTTGCACCAGGGTCCACGGTCCGCCAATTGTCTTGCAGCATCTGTCAGTCCTTCTAAGGTTCGTTTCTATTTTCTGAATTGGCAACGAGACGAAGTATCTTCGGGAATTTAAACGATGACTGCGGGCAGGGGAACGGACAAGGGTTGGGCATGGGCACAAATGCTATTAGCCTGGCCACGCATATTTGCTAATCAGTCATTCAAATAGTTGGCATTCCCAAACTCTCTTTCCCTTTCTATCATTCTCTCTAATTATACCCTATACACTGTGGCATCGCAGACATAGTCTGAAAATACTAAGAGATATTTAAGTTAACATCACATATAATATAGAATCTAAAGCACATTAGAGCAACTTTATTTTAAGTGCAGCGTGTTTAAATGTCGCATATATCTCGACACTTTCTTCAATTGCTTTCTCGACAATTAAGAAAACGGCTTATATGGATCGATTCACGATACGCTCTACACATTTTCTCTGTCTCTGCTTGGCTGCCAACTAATTGAGTTCTTAACTCAATTGACAATTGTCATTCGGGAGAGTCTTCGATATAAAGACGACCCTTGGCGATTGCCGTGCCATTTGTTGTTGAGTCTGGACGCCAACAAGAATCGAACGTGCGATTTATTTTCACCACATCCTTTCGTTGGCCTAAAAGGTGTGTGTGTGCTTACGAGTGTGTGTGTCTATTAATTCAATCGAATTTATAAAGAAACAAGAAATTCACAAGGATTTTTAAACTCTACGGGTCTCAGTCTAATTTGGAATACGCGATACAATTGCTAGCATCTATTTTAAAGTGAAATATCAGCTTTCCTTTATTGATTTTCAAATGAAAATCGAAAATATTTGATAAACTTTTATCCAATTATCTGAACTGGATTAAAAAATGGAACTTTCGATACTTATGATCTTATCGTTAAATTTGGAATACGTGAAACAATATTAGAATACATTTAAAGTGAAACATTACTTTTCATATAAGAAAAGGAAATCGAAGTATTGTCACGAAAATAAATGGAATTAATTTAAATTTAGATTTTTTTTCTTAATTTTTTTCTCTTAATAAATGCATCTATTTATAGAATGTGAAAACTTAATTTTAATGAAATAAAATTGAATATCAGAGTTATTTTATATTTCTTAATTAATTAATTTGAAGTAATAAGCGTGAAAATTTCAAAATTAACCTGAATCATTTTTTAAGTAATCATTTTAGTATTTAACTAAATATCAAATTCTGAATATTAGAACTACGCTTAAAAATGTGCAATTCATATTGATATATAAGCTTAATGGATTAATACACTATATTTCTGTGATTTATGAAGAGTTAAAGTTGAAAATCAGAGAAATATCTATTACTTTTTTAAATACTCTTTTTGAAGGATATTGAATTTTTTTTAAATTGAAATAATATATTTCTAAAGACTGTCTAATTTACAGTCCATTTTGGAATACTCAAAAATGAGAATTATTTTTTGGCTATTGCTTTAATCACAATATCGAGTGTTGAGAGATCTGTATAAGTATATTATAAACCTAGCATATAAGATCTTTCAGTTAGAAATAGGAGCAATTCTCAGGAATATATTTATCGACCTTTTCTTTATATTAATTTTCTGGGAAATATATATATATAAATATAAAATAATTAATAATTTCCACTTGAGTATTCGAATTAAAAAAATGATCTAAAATGCAGGAAAGTGAAATTTAACAGAGATTTATGTGATTTGTAATATAATTGCAGATAAACAACTGTCAAAATGTGTGACGATGATGCGGGTGCATTAGTTATCGACAACGGTTCGGGCATGTGCAAAGCCGGCTTCGCTGGTGATGACGCCCCCCGTGCTGTCTTCCCCTCGATTGTGGGTCGTCCACGCCACCAAGGTGTGATGGTGGGTATGGGTCAGAAGGATTCGTACGTCGGTGATGAGGCTCAGAGCAAGCGTGGTATTCTCACGCTCAAATATCCAATTGAGCATGGCATTATCACCAACTGGGATGATATGGAGAAGATCTGGCATCACACCTTCTACAATGAGTTGCGTGTGGCTCCCGAGGAGCATCCAGTATTATTGACAGAGGCCCCACTCAATCCCAAGGCCAATCGCGAGAAGATGACCCAAATCATGTTCGAGACCTTCAACTCTCCTGCCATGTATGTGGCCATCCAGGCTGTGCTCTCACTGTACGCCTCTGGCCGTACCACCGGTATTGTGTTGGACTCTGGTGATGGTGTCTCCCACACTGTGCCCATCTATGAGGGCTTCGCTCTGCCCCATGCCATCCTGCGTCTGGATTTGGCCGGTCGCGATTTGACCGATTACCTGATGAAGATCCTCACCGAACGTGGCTACTCTTTCACCACCACCGCTGAGCGTGAAATTGTGCGTGACATCAAGGAGAAACTGTGCTATGTCGCGTTGGACTTTGAGCAGGAAATGGCCACCGCTGCCGCCTCCACATCCCTGGAGAAGTCCTATGAGTTGCCCGATGGTCAGGTCATCACCATTGGCAACGAGCGTTTCCGCTGCCCAGAAGCTCTCTTCCAGCCCTCGTTCCTGGGCATGGAATCCTCTGGCATCCACGAGACTGTCTATAACTCGATCATGAAGTGCGATGTTGATATCCGTAAGGATCTGTATGCCAACTCTGTGCTGTCCGGCGGTACTACTATGTATCCAGGTAAATAAATATTTTAAAACATAAAATCTTATCCCAAGATTGCCATAAAAAATAGAAAATACCTTCAACTTGTCCTCAAATTTTGATATTTCTTTCTCAAAATGTTAAAAAATATTTTTCTTAATTTAAGGAACAGCTTTCTCAAATTTAAAAGTATTTTTCTTAATTCTAGGCCAGTTTTGCTTTTCAATTTAGAAAGTTTAGAAAGTTCCTCCATAGTTTTAGAAAAATTAAAAATTTAAAAACAAAACTTACTTTAATATTATAGATATATTTATTTTAAGGAATGTATAAGTTGATTTCTTTAATTCAGAGATAATATTACAAAGTTTTTCCTAATTCCTTTCTTACGATAATACGATTAAAATCGAAGTAAATTTTTAAAAAATTAAGCATTTTTAAAAGTAAATGTTCTCAGCGCATAGTTATTTATGAATATATTTTTTTGTGTTTCAGGTATTGCTGATCGTATGCAGAAGGAGATCACTGCTCTGGCTCCATCGACCATCAAGATCAAGATCATTGCGCCACCTGAGAGAAAGTACTCCGTATGGATTGGTGGCTCCATCTTGGCCTCTCTGTCCACCTTCCAGCAGATGTGGATCTCCAAGCAGGAATACGATGAGTCCGGTCCCGGCATTGTGCACCGCAAGTGCTTTTAAATCTTTCCCTCGTTGCGAAAGATCAACAAAGACAACAACCAACCTAGCAATGTCACAAACCACCGCAAACACCAACACCAACACATACTCCAATACCTACACCAACAGCAGCGAGCTTTTCAACAACGTGAGCACGCGGCACATTAAACAAGATCAGCAAAGAAAGACAAGAAAAAGAAGACAAAGAGGATAACAACAACAATCGTAATCTTTTGCACATAATTATCATTAATTATTTAAAGGGTCTATACTAAAACTCTTTATACAGTTACCAATACCAACAAAATAAAAATAAAAAAAAGGAAACACTGACGATTTTCACATTTGACATCTTCAAGTGAAATTTGTCACAGTGTTGAACATATTTTATAAACTTATCAAAAGTGTATATGAAAGCGCTTTTAATATTAGTCTGTGAAATTAAAGCCAAATATATATCTTCCATTAAAAATATAAACATTTTCAATAAAGACAATTTTTTTCTATTACCATAAAAAAGTTTGAGACGAAATATTAAATTCGGTTTAACAACAGTTTTTATTTTTATTCAATATACATTTTGATTTCTATTGTTATTATTATTGTTATTAATGTGTTGTGCTTATTTTAATTAGATTTATGTAAATGCTTAGAATAATTTATTAATTTATAATTTATAATACCAAAATACAATAGTATTGAATAATTGACAGCGAGGGCAGTGCGGTAAGTTCAATATATTTGTATTTGTATACATGTATATGTGCGAGTATGTACATATATGCATATGCAAGTGCTTGGGTGTGTTGGTAAGTTGCTAAGCGTTTTGATTGAACACAAAAGGAAAATTATTTTTAAATGTACTAATTTTTTTTTAAATATCATCAAAAATATTCTTTCTGGAAGATAAGATTTAAGCATTTTTTTTTTTTCAAAAAGAAGTTCTTATCTTGATAGAGCTGTGTGCTGCTAAGAATCAGAATACTATATTGATTATCTAATCCTACACTTTTCGGAGCTGAAGTCGCAACTGCTCCAGGTTTGCTTTTGTCAGTACTATATAGATCTTCATTACTGGCAAATGCAAACCTGGAGCAGTTGCGATTTCCTCTGCCAAGGCACAAAAAAAGGAAATTTAAATATTTTTTTTATAAGTTGTAAGTTACAAAAACTTTAGTTTATATTTTTTCAGTTCTGACTTTTTTTTAAACAATTCGGTTTTCTATTTTTCTTTATTTTGGCGGGGATTTTATTAAATATGAGTATTCTTTTTTAGTGTTAACTAAGTAAATGTAATTATTTATATAGTACACATGTATACTCGTATATATCGTATATAAAATGACTTAATCAAAGTAAAATAAGTATACAAATATTGTATAAACCGGCATTGCACTTTGCTTAGTAAAGACTTCGAAAACATGACTTTACGTATATACAATGATCGTTCGAATAACAATTGTTTTCTTAAATGAATTGATTATTCTTGCATTTAATGAATAACTCTAAAGCTTTTTCATTTATCGAGCGAGCACAGTACATTGAAAACGAAAAGCGTTGCGAAGCTTTTGGATATTTTAACTAAACATCTGATTGTATTCTTAAACAAATTCTTTATGTCCTTAAATTTATAAATATCATATGTTAATTTGATTAACAAGCTTCTTAATTTACATGCAATTAATTTGTTAACTACTTGACTATTTACAGTTCTTAAACTCTATGAATGGCGATGAAATATGCTTGTAATTTCGTTAATTGATTAAATCCTTTTAGTCAGACATTTACAACATTCTTTTGGCCTGCAGTTTGTTCGAGTTCTGGGATTCTCCAAAGTGGAACCAGATTCATAATTCGAAAATACTATTACTTTTTTTTTTTGCTTTGACATTTTTAAACTATTACTACATACATTTACTTTACTTGTGTGTGTGTGTGTGTGTGTGTATGTAAATCGTTTTAATACTATTAAATTTGTATGTGTTTTGTGCAGTTGACTCGTGTGCACATCACGATGCTTCAATTGGCAGATCTCATGGAGATGGCATCAATTGCTTGCTCTGGAGATGAAGAACTGGCAGTGAAGATAAGCAAGTTGTTTTGCACAAGAGCCGAACGTTGCGCAAAACTAGCACCAAGGATTTATCAAGCCCACCGGGAGGCTGCACCAGTCAGTCAGGCAGTCACAGTCTCCGCGATCACACAGCGTCCACGTAAAGTCCGGATGAGGGCGATATCGAGCAACGTCCGCAGAAGCCACCACAAAAGGCTCGTCGTGAGAACGGCGACGTATCAAACTGTTATTTATGGAGAGAGAAATAATTAGATATTTGCATAAAGATGCTATTTTTAAAAAATAAATATTAGAGAAACCATCAAAGAAGAGGCAAAAATGAGATAAATACGATATATATTTAAGTGAATCTTGCGAATTTAAAAAGATAAATTATAACATAAGTTTCAAAAAAATTTGGTAAAAATATGCAGACTTTTTCGAATTACCACCTAATATTATTTGGTTAAGTTTTGAAAATACTCTGTCATAGATAACATTTTTTAAAATCATTATCATCATCTCCATGTTGACGAAACAAAAATTAATTTTAAAAAAATTAAAAAAGCTGATATTTTGAACTAATATTATGATTATATTATTATGAACTATATCTGACATAATTTTTGTACTTTAATCCTATTTTTTCTTTCTTTTTTCCATATTGGAGTTTCTCTAAATTTTATTATGGTTTGTGTAATTTTCAAAAAATATACAAATTATTCTGTGTGCGATTACTTACGTCACTTGTCCGTTTCATGATCGATCGACTGCCATAGGTGTTCCAAATGGTGCCCGGTCGCATGGCAAATCCGGTACGTTGCAGACTGATGGAGAAGTCGCCCTGGGGGCAGTTCATATTCCGATTGTAGCAGTCACCCGCCGTTCCCAGTGCCTGGCGATTTCCTCGCGATTCGGCAAACTCGAAATCATTCTCGATAATCCGCAGTTCACTAATGTTGAGTCGCAGTTTGCTGAAATGTGTGCGTCCGGAGTTCTGCGGATTGGCATACTCATGGGCACGTGATTCAGGTGGACAGCTATCAATATTCCGTGTCTTGTACTCGTAGTAGATGGAATAGTTCTCCTGTGGCTCCACAGTGATGTACTCCTTTGGCACCGCCGTGTTCATTTGATGGCAATAGATTCGCACCTGGCGGGATTGCACCTGCAGCGAGTAGTCGCCATCCTTGTAGATGCGATACATACGCTGCACATCCGCACAACTCTGTGCACTTCGACTGTTCACATTCTCCGCATAGCTATAAGTTCCCTTACTGTTGCTCATCACACTTCTCGGGGCGGAGCAACTCAAGGGCGGCGTGCACTTGTGTTTCTCCACTTTGGGTCTGCCGGCAACTCGTCGTCTCTGCGAATCGTAGTACAGGATGCGTCGTCTTTCGTAACCCGAGCAGTCGCACTGTAAGTACAATTTAATTATTACAAAAACTAATTTATCTATTACTACAAATTTAATTATTTATCTGTAACCAGAGTTGTGGTTAATTTTATGTATCAACCAAACTTTAATTTAAATACAAATTCTTTTTGAACTTAATGAACCCTTTGGATATTAAAATTAGATATTCTAAATTTTTTAGGCTTCACTCACAGGCGTCAACACTTTGTATTGTCTTCGCACACAATTGCTGCATATTTTCCGGCTGATCGGTCGCTTTCCCTCACAATGCTGCTCGTTGACAGGGTTTCCTTGCCACGCCTCACAGCGAACGAAGCGCGTCTGATATTCCTCGGCACAATCCTTGGAGCAACGTGACCACTCCGAGCTGTTCCAGCGGCAATTGATCTTGCACACTTTGGTTGATTTTCGCAACGCGGGTTTGCGCACCTTCAGAGTTGTACAGAAGGAGTCGCCGATATATTCCCTTCGCTTGGGTGCACCTGGAACCTCGGGCTTGTAGACGCGAGTACATCTTTGCACCTTGCGTTTAATTCCCGTGCCACATTCCACAGAGCACTGCAGAAATATATTTGTTAAGAAATTAAATGAAAATATAGATAATTTATTTACTTACCTTTTCCCATTCACTGGTGTACTTGATGTGGCAGCAGTTTCTTACAGCCTTGGGCTTCTTGTCCAGCGGACACTGATTGCCATAAGGATGTGTACAGCTCACAGTACGATTCATCTTGCACCACTCGCTGCATTCACCCCACTCTCCAGCTAGCCAGTGGTTCACCGATCGTGTGTTTATCTGTATAAAATAATATATGTGGAGAATAAAAGTAAAATAATAATCAAATTAAATTCCGATGCAGAAATAGAGGAAAAATTATGACTAAGATTTCAAAAAGTAACTAATATTTTGATGCAGAATCAAAAAAGAGGCCAAATAATGATAAAATTGACATTCCACAAGGAAATCGGTTGAGATTTGACAAAGATATGAGAGATCAAAGTTTTCGAAAAAATGTCAAGGGGTTGGTATGGAAAATTGAATGATAGATGGCTTATAATCGAAAATATATCAAAATTTCTAGATCATCAAAATTTAAACGTAGAATCAGTTTAGGGGCCAAATAATGATTAAAACGACATTCTGATTGAAAATCGGTTAAGTTTTGGCGAAGTTATGAGAGATCAAAGTTTTCGAAAAAATGTCAAGGGGTTGGTATGGAAAATTGAATGATAGATGGCTTATAATCGAAAATATATCAAAATTTTTAGATCATCATTATTTAAATGCAGAATCAATTTAGGGGCCAAATAATGATTAAAACGACATTCTGATTGAAAATCGGTTAAGTTTTGGCGCAGTTATGAGAGATCAAAGTTTTCGAAAAAATGTCAAGGGGTTGGTATGGAAAATTGAATGATAGATGGCTTATAATCGAAAATATATCAAAATTTCTAGATCATCAGAATTTAAACGTAGAATCAGTTTAGGGGCCAAATAATGATTAAAACGACATTCTGATTGAAAATCGGTTAAGTTTTGGCGAAGTTATGAGAGATCAGTTTTCGAAAAAATGTCAAGGGGTTGGTATGGAAAATTGAATGATAGATGGCTTATAATCGAAAATATATCAAAATTTCTAGATCATCAGAATTTAAACGTAGAATCAGTTTAGGGGCCAAATAATGATTAAAACGACATTCTGATTGAAAATCGGTTAAGTTTTGGCGAAGTTATGAGAGATCAAAGTTTTCGAAAAAATGTCAAGGGGTTGGTATGGAAAATTGAATGATAGATGGCTTATAATCGAAAATATATCAAAATTTTTAGATCATCAAAATTTAAATGCAGAATCAATTTAGGGGCCAAATAATGATTAAAACGACATTCTGATTGAAAATCGGTTAAGTTTTGGCGCAGTTATGAGAGATCAAAGTTTTCGAAAAAATGTCAAGGGGTTGGTATGGAAAATTGAATGATAGATGGCTTATAATCGAAAATATATCAAAATTTTTAGATCATCAAAATTTAAATGCAGAATCAAAATAGAGGCCAAATAATGATAAAATTGACATTCCACAAGGAAATCGGTTGAGATTTGGCAAAGAAATGAGAGATTGAAGTTTTGGAAAAAGTGTCAAGGGGAAAGTGTCAAGGGAAAGTAATAAAAAAAAATGGACAGTGATAGAAAAATATGAAATTTTTGAACTAAGTTATATTTTGATGCAGAATCAAATTAGAGGCCAAATACTGATAAAATTGACATTGCGCAAGAAAATCGGTTAAGATTTGACAAAGTTATGAGAGACTGAAATTTTTGAAGAAGTGTCAAAGGGAACGGTTACTTACCGTCACATCTGGATAAAAGCGACAGGGTTCCATAGAGCAGGTGCGCAGGCTGTCATTGAGTTCATACTTTGTCCTGGGGTTGCAGAGTTCATTGTCAACAGGCGCTCCATTTAGATAGCAGCGCACTTCGCGTACTTGGGTGCCAGTTCCACAGGTCTTGGTGCACTGCATCAAGTAAGGAGATATATAGATCATCTCAATGCCATACAATGATCAATAAGTACTTACTGTTGACCAGTCCGTGTAGTTCCAGCATCCTTCGCGACATTGCTCGTGTCGCACAATCTCAAACTTGAGTTGGCAGTAGGACATGTCCACAATATTCGAGCGCTGAATATCCGTGAATGTCTGAATGCAATTGAATTTCTTTTCGCGTGTTCCCAGTTCTCCACAGGCGGCTGAGCATTCCGATATGCTCGTCGTATTCAATCTAGAGCAGGAAGAGAATGTAAATAAATATTAATTTTATTTTATTATATTATTATTAATCTTATTAAAGAATAAAACAGTTCTAGTAAGTTTAATTTAAATTATATTAAATTAAAATATTTCAAAATAAGGGTTAAGAAACAAACGAAAAAACAAAAATTGATAATACAAAATTAGGGAATATCTAAAATAAGAATATTAGCTTTGAGCCTTCTAGTTGATTTGTTCTTTTAATAAATAAATATTAAATGTAAATGTATACACTTTTCCATAGTATCAGTATTTTTAAGAGTATTTCTGGAACTAAATCAAAATATTAAAAATTTCTTGCTTCGCTATTTGTTTCAACTAATACCTAAAACCTATTTACATCTAATTAAAAGATTCCCATTCTTCAAGTTTAAGTATACTTAGAAGTGTTTTTTTCTTATAGGAAATCCTAAACTCACGTAAGCACACAGTCAGTATTGCATTCACGATACTCCGTATTTGGCATCGAGGACTTATCGCAGAATTGATTTGCCACTTTGACGCCCTGGTTGGTGCTGATGCAGGCGGCCTGGCGGTGCATGGTGCCCTGGCACAGTGAGTCGCAACTGCTCCAGGTTTGCATTTGCCAGCGGTTCAGCATCACCACCTCCGGCTCGGCAGATTTCGGCTTATCCAAAGTGTAGGTATATTTAAGCAGTACAGTATCCTGGATCTTGGCAGCACTCAGGTCTATCGAGATGAGCTGAGAAGAGAAGAGAAGAGAAAGAGAATTTCATGAAGCTTAAATTCAATGTTTAATATTTAATTCGTTTGCTTTACCTCGAGAATTAGATTCCGTGTCGTTTTAAATGAGTATGTGGTGCTCACACGTTCAATGGTGCTGTTGGATCCATTGTAATCCAATGTAACGCCAGCATGGGAGTACTTCTTGGGATAGGGAGTGACCACCTTCACACTATTTATCAGTGGCACATGCTGATCATTGCTTATCACAATATAGTTCTGGTCTGGATAGCCGGGCTGTGTAATTATTAAATTCGAGGCACCTGCAAGCATTCAAATATTATTTATTTAATTAGTAATGTAAATTTTATACATCACTTGTGAAATCATTGAGGATCCACTAAGAAAACTTGACATTGTTTTTTATATACAAATTAATAATTATTATTTAATATCTCTGCAATTTTTGGGACTTTTTATTGTTTTTGTAACGTTTTTTTATACTTCAAAATAATATAATGAAGATTAAGGCGCTATACTTTACAGTGGATAACGTCATAACAATTCAACTTTATTTCTATTTAGCATATGTAGAGATTATAAAGAATATTTAATGATTTTTAAGTCGATTATTTTTAACATTTGGCATCTGTTAACAAGATTCTTTAGTGTTGAAATGATATCGATAACCAGAACTATCACTAAAATATCGAAGTTGGCAACAGTGCTAGTTCCGATAGTAACGCGATAATTTGGCAGCGCCATTAAATCTTAACTGATATGGCAGCTCCTATTAAGGGTGTAAGAGTGTAAGAAAATGGATCAGTGCTGTCATATTCTATAAGAAAAACAGGATAGACGGACTCCAAAAAAGGGATAAAAATAGGACAAATATTTTAAAAAGAAAAGAAAACTTGACATTGTTTTTTATATACAAATTAATAATTATAATTTAATGTCTCTGCAATTTTTGGGACTTTCTAATGTCTTTGTAACGTTTTTTTGTACTTCAAAATAATATAATGAAGATTAAGGCGCTATACTTTACAGTGGATAACGTCATAACAGTTCAGCTTAATTGCTATTTAGCATACGTAGAGATTATAAAGATTATTTAATGATTTTTAAGTCGATTATTTTTAACATTTGGCATCTGTTAACAATATATTTTTGTATTGAATGGATATTGATAGCCACTACTAGCACTAAAATATCGAAGTTGGCAACAGTGCTAGTTCCGATAGCCAATCGATAATTTGGCAACGCCATTAGATCTTAACTGATATGGCAGCTCCTATTAACGGTGAAAGAGTGTGAGAAAATGGATCAGTGCTGTCATATTCTATAAGAAAAACAGGATAGACGGACTCCCAAAAAAGGATAAAAAAGGACAAATATTAAAAAAAAATAGCAGAAAAACAATAATTGTGCAGCCAGGCTCTCTTCATAACAAAACAACAGTCTTTGGGTGTGATTAACATTTGTAGTTGCACCCACACACACATATGCAAGTAATAAGAAAATCGAAAGTTCTCGTAAAAATGCAAGTCAGAAATTGTGTCAGTTGGATTTAATGTGCGGTTGCTGCTGCCTCAATTATTCGAATGCTTGCGTAAATTAATTAATGAAATTATGCTAATAATAAGTGGTTGAATTGCTTCGTTCATGTTTGCTTTGTACTCAAGCGTTGCATGCTTTCAAATTTGTGTGTTTTTTCACGTGTGTGTTTCACCTGCTAAAAATAATAATTATTGCATTTCCGGTGCAACGTAACAAGTGTGTGCGTATGTGATTAAAATAGCTCAATGAGCGATAATGAGCGACACCGATTAAAGTGTCGGTGTGTGTGTGAAAATGACTGTCGCGCCGTCAGACTCCGGTGATCAGGCGCCGTGATTAAATTAAATTGTCCGGGAATCAGTCGGTACGTGAGACGCCTTAATGAATTTCCAATTGGAATTTGCAACGTCAGCTGATCAGAGAGCAGAGAGCAGACTTCATATCAGCCGTAGTCCAGATGGGAGCAGAGTGGCGCCTTGAGTCACGTGTCTTCTAAGCAAACAAGGTGAGCTGACTTATTAGAAACGATTAGGTAAAGGGTAATGCCCCAATGGGGAATTCATGTAACAAATAGAAGCAGACATCTTCGATCAGACCATGTTAGTGTTTATAAAGAATTACTAGAAGAGCTAGAGGTACCAAATTATATCATCACATATTTTTATTAGAATTGTTTAAAAAAAAATTATTTAAAATTGTAAAACAAAAAAAGAGGATCCAAAATACTCCGACTTCGTCATGTGCGTCTTTATGAATAATCACTGAAAGAGCTAGACGCATCAAATTTGTTTCATATTGAAATTTTTTAGCACTAGATAATAATTTAAAAAAACTTGTCAATGAAAAGAAACTGGTTACCGGATATCTAACTGTCGAGCACATTCAACTTTAGCATTTCCACTTGTTCACGCTAGTGACGAAAGCAGACCCCAAAAACACACGCGCTTAGAAACACCTTTGTATTCTTATTCTTTTTTTCTGCCCCTTTTTACACTTTTTTGTTGTTGTTGTTGTATGACTCAATTTGCGATCGATGTCGTAAAAACTATTTAATTGCACATAAAGTCCCGGAACGCAGAAACAATTACCATTAGCATTCATTCATCAAATCATTAGCCAAAAATTATTAATAGAAGTCATTTTGGAGGCATGAGGGTGTGTATAGATTTTGAATTACGAATATTGAGTTGGATGTGCTCACCTTTTGGTATTGTCGTGATATAGTAGAGACTTTGGGGGGGCCTTTCCTGCTTGAACAACTCGGAGACGTACACAAGTCCGTTGACTTCCGTACATGTGTCGTTGTTTCCCTCGCAAACTCCGCATTTGTCTATGATGAAATCAAATGAAAGGCATTTCAATGAACTAAGAACTAGGTTTTATGCTTTATGTAATTTATTACCCAATTTGGCAATGGAATTGAGTTCATTGTCACAGCCAGCGGGTCGACAGATGCCATTAACACACTTATCAAAGCTGTCCACGTTGCAGGTGGTGCCGTCCTTAACCCTTTCCTGCAGCTTAAAGTAGGCGCTATCGTCCTCCAGGCGACAGTACAGCTTGCACTTGTCCGTCTCATGAGTGTTCACTGTAATATTGTTTAATTACTTAAAGTTCCAACATTGTACACGCAGAAATAAATACTTGTCCAAAAAAAAAAAAAAATGGTTAGTTGTCAAACAGTTTTTGAAATATTATAGGAACTAGTATTATTTTTAAAAAATTGGTTTAAAAACATAGGATGACAAAGACATTAGTCAAATATAATGCCAAATTTAATTATTTTTGACTACCATGTTTCTGTTTATTTACAGAAACATATAGTATACATAAAATTAATTATCGTATGCTATATGTAAGCTTTTCAAAAAATAATTGCGGAGGCTTCTGGTCTTTTAAAATTTACTCATTCTTATTTAATGATCCTTTCTTGATTGGACCTGTGCTTTTCTAAATATTTTTGTAATTTCACAATTGTATTAAAATTTTTTCTAGTTTTTCTAAAAATATTGAAGCGATATCAAAGCTGATTTTCTGATTAAGGTTTTTTTTTTTAGATTGTACTTAGGTGTGTTTATACTCACGTCCATATTTAGGTATCCATTTGGAGGCGGGGCTAATGCCAGGAATCTTAAAGTTCTTGCCATTCATATCGTAGCACTGTTGCTCTCGGGAATCCGGGGTGCCCGGGGGGCAGTTGAAAGTGTTGCAGGAACGATACTTCTTGCGACTGCCATTACAATACTTGCCACCATTTGAGGGCACCGGATTGTTGCACTCACGTCGCGATTCCTGAACGCCGCCGCCGCAAGTCAAACTGCAGGGTGTAAATTCCGACCAAGCACCCCAACCACCGTGCACAATCTGATCGTAGTTGCCACCGCGTGGCACACAGTGACCCCGTTGACACCAGTACCGGTCGTTGTTGCACGGCGTTCCATCCGCCCAGGGCAGATTGCTGGAGCGGCACAGCTCGTTGGGATGCGAATTGGCATTGCAGAAGAGTCGTCGGCACTCCGTCTCGAAGGTACAATGTGAGCTCTGATTGCCATGAATCAACTGACATTGATGATCCAGTGAATATATCTCACCCGGCAATTTTGTGTTCACTTTATTCCAAACCTCTCGAGTCGGAGTATTCTCTAGGCATGATTTGTCCATTTTTCTGCGAATATTTTTAATTTCAATATTTTCTAAATCTATTTCATTTATGCTCAAGTGGTGATTTTTATTATATTCTAAAGTTTTTCATGACAACTCTTAAAGAAATATGAATGAATATCTTAAAAAAAAATTCAACATATTTAAAATGAATGCTACTTACTCGAGAAACTCGGAGACATAGTGCTGGGAGCATTTGGACCAGGACCAGGGATGCATATGATCACCCATTATGCTGGACATTATGTGCAGCGTGCGATTCTTGCCCAATTTTGTGTTGTATCGCTTGCAGCGATCATCATCGTCATGTGGCATATTCAGACTAAAAACGGTATCGATAAAAACAATAAATTTTAGCAAATTAAACCAAATTAAAATCATTTTTTAGTTTTTAATTTTAGCACGCATTTTATAATATACTGAATAGGTCTCAGCTACATTGTGTCAAAATTTCAACATCCTCGGCCTTACGGTTTGGCCTGTGCAAATATCAGTCAGTTAGTCAGTCAGGACAAAATGTTTTTAAGAATTTTGAGTTCTGGATTTTTAATTTTGGACATTTTTAGTAAATAAAATATTTTAAGAACAGATTAGAAATTGCGATTGTGTGATCGAAAAGAAAGAGGATTAAGTAAACTTACATGTGGCCCAGTTCATGGGCAATGGTGAAGGCGGCAGGAAGTCCATTGTCCTGCACAATGGAGCAGGATCGTGCCTTGCAAACGGTGCCCAGCTCGGCCAATCCCAGAGTACTGCATCTCTCCTCGCGTTCGCTGCTACATATCTGATCCCTATAGGGTAACACCCAGACGTCAAGTACTTCAAGTACTCTTTAAATAAAGAGAGTCTTTACTCACCTTGTGATTAGCATGGCAGTGTCATAGTGATATGCTGACTTGCTCAGGAATGTACAGAAACGCTTGAGTTTCTGCTCGGACGGTGCATAATTTTTACCCCGTTCGTGGGGAAATGGATCGGTCAGTTTCAATAGATTGATGAGGGAAATGTGTATGGAATTGCCAATGCTGGCATCCGAAAATATATTCGATACAATCGAGAATAGTGTGAATATAAAGGAATGCAGATCGCTCTTGTGGAACTCAATCATGGTTTGATCAACGGCAATTAACACCTCCAAAGTGTACACCTGATTGCCCGTATTGAGAAAGTGTCTCTTACTCCTCGTGAGAAGCGGTTGCTTATTCGCCGCCAATTCGAACTCCTCCAATGCCATATCCAAGTCGGAGACAGCGTGTCTGGGATTTCGCTGAGAGTGTCGCCAAACTCGATGCAAAATCTCGTCGCCGTTCGTCTGGTTTACCGGCTGAATGAGCAGCGTGCCAAAACTTGTTTTAATATAACCAGTCTAAAAAGGAAAGAGGTGGAGGGAACGGAGAGCGTTAGTGGCTAATTAGTAGTCATATTTTGTGATATTTTGATAAGCATAACTCTCAATGCAAATGGCAAATGAAGGTCTCAGCCACCTGCCGAACTTGCTTGGAGCAAAGATTATACTACATATATTAAAAAAATATATATTAATAATTTTACTGCAAATATCCAGCAAAGGAATGTAAGAATTATATATTGATTAAGAATCATTTATTTGATCCAAATTTACCTAAATTTATCATTTATTAAGATTGGAAACTTTTTTTTAAGTTTTTCAAAAACTTTTTTATAACCAATTTCTTAAATTTCTTTTTCATTTTTTTTTTTTTGTGATTTAATAAAGTTAAGGTGGAAAGTATAATATTAATAGAAGATTTTAGATCTATTTTTTTTTTTAAATTATCTATTTATAAATTATTTTGTATATCGTTTTTTTATAGTTCTTATGGTATATAGGAACACTCATAACAAATATGGAGTGTCTAGCTCTTTTTGTTACTGAGATCAATCACTTCATAGGCAGATAAAGATACTATGGATGAATACACATCCTGTTAATGGGTATTAAAATAAAGCAGTGTTGTGATAAGTAGGCTTTCAGATTCTTTTCCTATCACTTGTAGTAGGAAACAGTATTTTATTTACTTTACTTTAACCAACTTTTGAGCAACACTGATATAAAGTATTCAAATTTTGGTCTCACCATGCCGCCGCAGAGTCTGACAGCGACTGCAGATTGATTGTCGCCCTCGACATGTCCCTTATAATAGCAGCCGAGATAATAACCCTGCTCCTCCTCATCCGCTTCCTCGGTTCGATTGTTGAGTATGCGGATAACGCGAAAAGTATTCGAGGGTATAAATGAAGTGTCCTGATGCAGCACCAGATGCAGTCGCTGATTAAATACTTTGAGCACATATTCCGGATGTGGATCCCAGATCTCACTGGACTTGTTGCGGAATGTGCCCGTCATGCTGAATGCGGATGTGGCATCTACAGGATGTAATCAGGTTAATCAGTCAGTCGGATAGTCAGACAGTCAGACAATCAGATATCCTTTATTTATCTATCCACTCACCTCGTTGACTGCTGCTGTCGCTGTTTCGCTTCGACTCGTACAGTAAATCCTCCTCATTGAGACTAATATTGTGCACCTTGATGGGCGTGACAAAGGTGCTAAGATTGTCATCGCCAATATCTTGGATATTACCAAATTCGTGATCGTTCACAATGTCCGTTTTATCACTCCAATTGATCACAATAGTGTCGTTGTTGAAATTCTTGTTTGTCTGTCTATCGAAATTATCCAATCGAATGTTGCTGACTCGATGGCTTGGTGCACTACTCAGCAGAAAGATAATAACGCCGATTGTGAAGAGCCCCAAGAGGGAGATAAATATGGAGGCAGGTTGGCGCCAGTGTGTCGACATGTTCTGGCTGTATTTATACTTGTAAAACATCCACTCGCAGCTCTTCTTAAGCACGAGCTAAAAACGAAAAGAAAAGCAAAGAAAAGAAAGTCTTAGTCTTAAATATCAATATCATGCGATTAGGCAGAAAGTTCTCTCACATTCTCTCACACCTTTAGTTTGCAGATTATGTCAGATTTTCAGCACGTTTCACTCAAACCAGCTGGTCACAAATAATTCCCCAAGTGAGACCACTGATTAACTCTCTAAATAAAAACTATTGATCAAGGCAGAAATGCACAGCTGCCTTTGTAGATCTATAGACCTGTTGAAATGACTTCCTCGCAAACGCCAAATAATTCGCACATTTTCTTCTTTTTTTTTTTTTTTTGTTTAAACTAATTTGTTTAAGCGCAGAGGTGTAAAGTGTGCCAAAGGCGCTTTTTGCTATTTCTATGCCACCAACAAAAAAACATAGCTGCAAAAAAAAGATTAAATTAAAACGAAAAGGTGAAAAAGATGAAATACTCGTGGCTGTATTTAAGTACCACCTCGGGGCATTTATTTATATGCCTTTAATTTGTTAATTTACGGTTGAGATGTGTCTTGGCTTTTTCTATTATTTCTTTTTCTGCTTTTTTTTTGGTATGTGCAACAATGATCAATGTTGTTTTTATTGCTGTTATGTTGGCATAGAAATAAATTTGAAATTTCAATTAAAATGCAGACAAAAATATTCACGAAATTAGTTGCCAAATCAATTTGGCTAAATAATGGGCGCATTTTACATAATTTTACGGCAGCTCTGTGAACTCTGCGACTTGTCTGCAACACCACAGCACCACAACAACCAAATCACCACCAAATCACCACCGTAAACGACATGTCAAAGCATTTGTTATACCACCAAAATTGTCGCATCGAACGTGTTTTGGCTTTTGGTCGCAACTGATTGACCGATAAGTCTTTCCAACTGGATTCAAATTGGATAAGTGAATAAATGGATGATGGGGCGTGCCGTGTGCTATGCTCGGATTTCCGTTGTTTATGAATACTTTGATTTAATAGACAGACAAACCTTCAACCTGAATATTGTTTGACCTTTTGTGTTGACTGATATTGAAAATAGATCAAATTGATCACAAGATTTATATTCGTCTCAAAAAATGTAGATAAAATTGGAGCGTACAATCCATCAGTAATTTAATATCTATCTTCATCGGATTAATTTCAAGACACTAATGAACGTTCCTATTTATAGACATTATTTAAGTTCTTCTTTTTCGCATTCAATTCATTCTCAATTTAAAAAATAATTGCCAACTTTTCGTTCTTTATTTGAATAGAATTTAAGTAAGAATAGAAATTTAAAATAATATTTATTTTTTCACTATTATTATTGATTATAATGAAATAACTATTAAATTGATGGCATAAAATTCAGAATATAAATTATTTTAAATTATATTTTTAGTCCTGACCGCACGAGGTGTAAAATCGAACTGCTTATTAATTTTAACATTATTAGAAATCGTTTATCAGCTCCTATGGGAATTTTGTATAATACATTGATTATTTTTATATTTTTGTATACTTATATTATTATAATTTTGTTATAGGATGTATATTCCAATTAAAATGAAATGTGTATTTTGCTGACTAAGTTTTAATATTTTTTATAATTATAAACTTGTCAGTCCCACATAGAAAGTATCGTGAACTGTGACTTAGCTTAAAATAGGAAATTTTATTATTTATTGCTGAAATATTTATCATTAATCAAAGCGTCTAACTGTTAGCACAGACTGTCAGGGTTATCAATGGGTCTTTCTCAGAGCTGCTTTCTCGGAATTCTTGTTCTTGTTGCTATTTTAAAATTCTATTGAAAATCTGGTGTGAGGCTTATCATAAATTTCATCCAATGTTTAAATGCCCGCATGCGATTTGCAATGCAAATGTCTCTGTTTGAATTTTTTTCGGCTTTTATGTATTTAATTAAAGCGCCATTCTGATGATCTGTGTTTATCTTTCGATTGTTAGTTATGCAGGCTGCTTATTAACTTGTTTCCAACAGCCTTATAAATATGCAAATATGCTTTCGGTTTTTATCAGCGTCAAGTGATTGGCGCAAATATGTTTATATATATATTTTTTTTTAGTGGTCTGTTTTCATTTCCACTTAATATAATTCATATAATTTATTATAAAGTCAAAGTGGTTCCTGGCCTCTGACTAATTGAGCGCATCGACAAAAATCACAAAAGAAAAAAAAAATTACTCAAAAAGAACCCTAAGGAAAGATGGGGGAAAAACCTGTTTACACCTGGTCAGCAAACCAGCGATTTGTGTGTCAGTCGATTACTTTATATATTTACTGAGTGCTATAATTTATGCCAATGGCTACATTTTGGCCGACACACTGTCTGTCGACGACGACGACGACGACGCACAGTGGGACATTCTCTCATTTTGCTGTATTAAAATCATATCTTTTGAACAAATAAAGATATTTCAAAAATTTAAAAAGCATTTGATAGAAAACTTCTTAAGCTTTTAAATGAGGGTTTGTACGGCTTGATAGGCCCTTTGGTTAATTCTGGGCCTTCGGTCAAAGTTGAAAAATATTTTCAGTGCCTATTTTACATGTGAAATTAAAAAAAAAAGCATTTATTTTTTGTTCGAAATATAAATTTCAATATTTTTTATCCTTTAAACATCACTGTTTAATATATTAAAATGTTTTATTGCGCTTATTTAAAAAAAAAAAAATTTCTCTTTTTTTTCATAAATTGTTCATGATGCCTGGCATAGCAAAAACGTATGAAATTGCACTGCACTCTTCTTCTTCCATCACAATTTTTATGCGAGGTTGCGTCAGTTTTTGCACTTTTAAAAAAAAAAAGGCAAATAAAGGCAAACAAAACTGGATAATATAGTTAGAGAAATGTTTCCCGAAGCCTTCTGAAGTAGTGGGATGGTGTCCAAAAGTGTCCAATTTTTGTTATCTTCCATCAAAGTTGAAAAATAGCCTAATTTTAGTGCTTTTTTCAAGCATCTCTAGGATAAAAAGTAAACAAGTTTTGAAACAAAATTCCACGGCATTTGATTAGAAATTAACATGCCTTTCATATGAAATCAAAAACATAAAGATCGGTCGTATAACTTGACAAAAAAACCGTTTTAAAGTTTGCATTTTTTGGAAAAAATGCACATTTGTGCGCGCACTGAAATAAGGGTCAACTTTGAGAGGCTGTCACGCCCACAATTTTTGCCCGATTTCAAAATCAATTTTTTTTTGTAATCTTTGGAGATTTATCTGTCGATTGCATTAATTTTTTTTGAAATCGCTTTCATCGAAAAAATGATTTAAATACAGCCCCCACCCCTTTCTGTCCCACTGTGCGACGCCTCACAGTCTGTCTGTTCCCTCGAGCAGCGTGAAGGCCGTTAACGATGCCACATTGACCACAGCTTCGCATTGGGGCTTATAGACGATTCGATATTTGTTGTAAACCGCACAATTTGTGGCCAGCTAATTGAGCGAGAGATCGTCGAAGTGTTGCTTGTTGGTGTTAAGTGAACGCGATCGAAGCGAACACAACGCGGCGTATGCGCAATGTACGCTTAATTACATCGCTTGTTGCGTTTAATTTGTATTTAATGACTTAATTGCAAAGCCAGCCAACTCGCAACCTCTTACTCTTACTCTCTTTTTGGCCACGTTCAACGTTTAACGAATTTATGTCGACCACGTGTCGTATACGCAATGCCGTCAACTGTTTTTAATTTGCAGTCTCTATAAATTAACAAATTGGCAAATTAGCAAATTATCAGCCATGTATTTTATGGTATTCATATATTAATTGCCAGTTAAATCAAATCATTCAAACATTCATTCATTTGATGGAATTTTGGAATTAAAAAGGCAGTGTTGAATTACAGCGCACAAGTTTGAAATAAATTACAATTACAGACATGGCCTTATATGACCTTATACAGTTCATGCAATTGCATTCAATATTACATTTAGCCAATTTCGGTTCGATATTCAAATGCAGATACTTTACTCAAATCCGTACGTTTGTGTTTATAGAGTGATAAGTAAATAAACTTGTTGAATTTATGAATTTAATGCACTGGAATCGTGGAATCGTGAACGTGTCGAATTAAATTAAATACTCTATTGAATGCGTACAAATGAAGGCAATTGGCTTAAATAGGACTACGAATAAGAGTTGAATAAAGCAAACATTTGTAAACAATATTCAGACCAACAACATTTAATTAGAACTCACGAATGCCCAAAGTATGTGTAAATATTTTCAAATTTCATTTGGGCATTTCCCGGAAAATGTTTTGCATTTTCTGCAACGGCAAAACAGACAAACAAAAGTAAAGTAAAGACCGTGGGAAGAACTTGATGAAGCGAATGGCAAAACGAAAACAAAAATGCGACTAAACATCCAGAACAGCAAAACAAAACAATAACAACATGTCTATATAAAACTGTTTCATAGGTTTCCCTGGAAAACGAATCATCTATTGTCGCTCTGTCTGAAAGGAGAAATCCCCTTCAAGATTCAGAATGATCGCATTCTATATATAGATAATGCCATTAAGATTGAAAATGAAAATGAAGAGATGCATTTGGCATTGTGTATCTAAATTGAAATCAGCATTGACCTGAAGTGCATTGATAACTTAACAATTATACGAGTTTTCAATGCACAATTTACAATTGAAAGCCATCAGCAGAAACGCAAATCAATTAACCTTGAGAAAAATGCGTTTGGCAAAAACTTAATTGAAAATTGAAAAATGAAAAATATTAAGAAAAAAAAATATAGGCATCAAAATGCATTTAACAATAAATTCAAAACTACAAAAATTGACTCTAATGCCATTTGGCTTAACGAGCCAACTGACTGACGGAATGACGGAGTGACGAAATGACGGACTGGCTGGACAGTGTCTGCGATTAAACGTCTGCCATGTGCTGTCCATATCATCAACATCATCAGACTCGTCATCAGCATAGACAACATGTCAGTTGTTTATACGACTCTGTCTCTGTCTCTGCCTCTGCCTACGTCTCTGCCACCGTCGCTGCCTCTGCCGCAGTCGACGCCACGCATATGGCGCAGCCGGAGGTAGACCCCCAAAAGTAATTTCGCCGAGTTAATTATTGCGTGTTTAACCTTGAAATTAACGAGTATATTTCGATCGTTTTAAAACTATAAAATAATCAACTTTGTTTAGCTTTCGTTTCATAAAATTTGCACAAAATTAACTCTATAGAAATATTAAGAAAAAACGAAACAAAAAAAAAATCGAATGTTTGACTTTGATATTCTAATATTTTGCTTAATAATACTGTGCGTTTTAGCACGATTCTAAATCAAAAAATTGCATCTCATAATCTTTTATGCAGAAACTTTGATCTGTAAATGATCTCTTTAAAGATTTTTACTGTCAGTGGATGAGTCATTTTTGGAATACACTTATACACTTATCTGCAAAAGTGTCGTAAACATTTTAATGCATGCAATAAAGTGCAGCATGGAGAATCCCAAAGACAGAGACAGCAGAAAAAAAAGAGATTGCATGCAATTTGTGTATTTATTCAGGTTTTATTTAATACTTTATTTAATGGTTCCCCTTTTTGATTTATTTGGCACACTTTTACGCAAATGGCATGGAATAACACACGCAAAGCATTTGCGAATTTCAATTTATGGTCACACGCGGCGTATGCGTTATGTGTATTATTATTATCTATAGTTGCGAAATGCAACTAACAATTACCTGTAATTGTGCTACAAAGTTCCCTTAAAAAATATTATAGATATAAAGGTTTTGTGCCTTGATTACATGTATGATTTGTAAGCAATTTAATTGATATTCATATTTCAGATATGTTTAATAGGTAGGAGTTTATTATATGTTATTTGTAGTGCATTCAACATTCCACACAGCCGCACATTCTCACGTTCACGTTCACATTTACATTCGATTCGATTCGGTTTATTTACATATTTCATGTGTAGTATCTCTGCAGTTGCTTGCTCACGTCGTGGGCAAAAACATATAAATTACAAATATTTATTTGCTTTTGGACGCTTACAAAGTGTGCGTGTTTATTTGGACAGTGCAAGTTAATGCCAAAGGCATTGGCCTGGTCCAAACTGGGACTGGGATTGCACAAGGAGTGGACGGATTTAAAACACCTGGCGACACGCCTTTTCATTGCCAGAATATTGAACTGGATCTGACTTTACACTGATTAAAAAAATCCAATTTTCAGACGAAAAATATTTGATTTGTTTGAAAAAGATTAATTTTAAAACCATTACTAAGTTTTTAAAATATATTCAGAAATTTGTTTCTTAATACATTTATGTTGTAGTTATTATACTCTAAATATATTTTAAGAAATACATTCAGAACTTATTTTTTTAATACATTTAATTTATAATTTATATTCCAAGAAACTAATGTTTGATATTTATAATAAAATAAAATATAAATATTTATGTTGATCGTAGAATTGTTTTTTTTTTTATTGGTATTTTTCTTATGCAACTTTAATTTTTAATACAAATTTTATAGACACGATTCTTGTTTATATAGATTAGTGTTTCTTATCACTATAATTTGCCAACTAAAACTTTGACTAATTTAACGAAAAATAATAAGACACAAGGCACCTTCATTTTGCGGCTTAAATCGCCTTAACACTGCAAATTATTGGTCAGTTCAAAGAGGAGGTTTCTCGGAACACACTCTGGGTGGTGCGAAATAAACAGATGGCTAATTCGGGACTCGTTTTGAGAGCTTTTGCGATCGTGTTTATAATACACGCATAAATGTGTTAATAAGCATTTAAGCTTAATTGCCATTCGTGGTGAGATCTTTGTGGCCAAAAACTGATACGTGGCCCAGCAACACACAACTTGGCCGAAAAGGAATTCACAGAATTTCCAAATTTCGCATTTCACATTTCACATTTCGATTGTGGATTATTGTTTATTTTGGATATTCGTTCACTCAGGTTGCACATAAAAAAATAAGAGCTCTATTAACTAAACTAATCACTGGGCAAAGTGTAAACAAAGCAATATTCCATTGGCATGCCAACAATTTCAATAAACAACATACAAATTAAAATTAATACCTTTATATTTATGTTTAACATTTCGACAAGGACTAAAAAATTTATTTTTTTAATAATAAAAATACACTCGCACTTTGAATCCTTGTTGCAACGAATTGCACAGAGACGACTACAGCGACTAATCGAATATGCCAGGTATATAAGTCGAATTCACCTTGCGAGTGTTATGAATACTCCGGAAAAGACACGTAACAATTTAACCACAATGACACATCTCGAAAACCGAAAACCGCAGCGGATGTTGAAATTAAATGCTAATGAAATTCCTTATGAAAGAGAAAAGCGATAAAAATACTGCATACATAAAGGCGCATATCTTCTCAAGTGAAGTTTCTACATCAGATTCTTTTTATTTTTGATATTTTCCTGTCGAGCCAACAGATTGAAAGGCAGTAAAGCTTGTTAAAGTATGACAATTATTGTATTTTTAAAAATATATTTTTCTTTCCTGCTTTTACACAATTGTTCTTTATATGGGTTAAGTTCCAAAAATACAATTAAAAAGAAACCAGCAAAGCGACATAATATATTTTTGTGCGAAGTTTAATTTTGCATTTTCGAAAGTAATTTTGATACCTAAATTTAAAAATCCAGCTTATAAAGTTTTTTTCTCTAACGATAAATTCCAAATATACGCTCAAAATTGCAGCAGCAAATAAACTTTTCATATTTTCGTAGGATGTGTATAATAAAGTAACAATGTTAATTTTGAATTAAACAGAAAATTCATACGAAAATGCATTCACAGAAATAAGTTCGACTTTTCCCAGTATTAATAATAAAAATTTTTTCTAATTTTAAAAATCTGAGTATATTTTTATTAATGATTAGATTACTTTGATTTCTTAAAACTTATAGGTGTTTTTGTAATTTTTACAAGAAATATTGGGAATTGTTGTGAGGCAAATTATTATTCTGAGTACTGTAAGGAAATGTGTAAATGTGAATAAACTTGAATTACACTGAACAACAATTCATTGACACACGTTTTTGTGTTTTTTCTTTCATTTGTTTTGTTATTGTTTCATTCATGTTGTTGTTTGTGTTGTGCTTGTTGAATGTGATGAATTTTCTGTAGCTTTTTCTTCATCTTCAACAACAACAACAGCAACAAACACGAATTGATGAAGTGTTGTTGCCATTGTCAGTGCCATTTTTAATTGCCTCTGATAATGCGCTTGAGTTATGGGCTGCAACGGCTCTGACATTTCAATTTAACTATTGCTTGTCATCGTCAACGACATGTAAACATTCTGTTGCATTTATTGTTATTATTATTCTTATTATATTTCTTATTACTGTTGTTGCTGTTGTTGCTGCCCAGTTTGATCGTGTTGACAATGAATGGGGCAACCCTCGCAACCATTAAATTGCAAGCTGACATCCATTCAATTGAATGTGCAATATGATTGATTGCATTTCCATTTCCATTACCATTCCCATTATCAAGGGTACAAATTCTTAAAGGAAAATCCAATTGTCATCGAGTCAAGAATACAAATGTCTTAATAAATTATTAAAAATAAACTCAAATATAAATTTTGTCAAAATAAATAGCAAAGAACAAAACATTATTTTCTGATCCTTATATATTTATTTCTTTTAAGTCAAATATTTCTAAGTCTTAATAAATTTAGAATATGTCAAGTAATTATTTTTCAATAATAAACGAAATATTAATTTTGCTAAAAAAATACCCAAAAGAACAGAAATGTGATTTTAGATTCATTATTTAAAAAAATGGGACTTCCTAGTTTAATGTTATCTCTTTTTTTTTGGTAAAATGGGGAATATTGTGTTTCATTGACTTTAACTATTTTTAAATATAAGAAAAATACCTATCTGTCGTTTTTTGTGTTTTACATTTGGGAATTCACATTTTATTGCTTTTAAAAATTTATTTTGATGTGTGATATTTTTGTGGCAAATTAATTAAAAATAGTCTCAATATTTTTGATGGGAAGACCACACAGGGGACTTACTCACAGGTATTCTGATTGGCAGCCGGTCGAGGATTGAATCATAGAAAAAGCACATGCTTGACTCATCCAAATATATATTTATACATATAGTTAGTATATATATATGTATCTAAACCACAACACACAAAATACTCGTATTATTAAGTAGTTGAAAATGAAAATTAGATAATTAAGACATTCTTTCAGCTCTAGATCTTTTGTATAATCAAGATGCTAGCACATATCCAGGTGAGCATTATTAATTTTATGTGCCCCAGTGTGAATGTGAATTCGAAAGTGAGTGTGAGTGAGTGAAGGCGGCCAAAGTTCGAGTACTCGACCAAAAGGAATAGTAAAAAAAGCCAAAGCGAATAAGTGGAATGCCAATTTTGCAAGAGAAAATAAACAAATCGAGTTAGAAAATTGGGCTGATGAGGATACGAATTGAATAGAGATGAACTCTATAGCTGCTTCTGATATTTTATTTGATTTTGATGGGCGCATGTTTTGTGTCTGCGATTGTTAAAAGTTTCCGATGAAAATGAGCACGCGTACTCAATTAATTTTGTATTGATATCAAAGCCCAAAAAGGTCATAATGAAAATCAGACAAGAAAGAGAGAATATGATTTCCAACAGCTGCAGCTGTCAGTTAAAAGATGTCTGAGAGTCGACTGTCAGTTGGCATTAAAAGCTGTCCCATTACCATGATCAATCCCCAAACCGAATCCCTGACATTGCAAGTTTTATTTAAAAAAAAAAAGGCGCCACATCAATCATCGCATTAATCACATTCAGATGAACTTAAAAGAACTGAACGTAATTTCTTGTTATCAGAATTAAAACGAAACCTAATGAGTAGGATCGATTACCAGCATAACTGTGGAATTTGCTCATAATGTACTGAATCATTTGGTCTTATTTAATTCCCAGCGGTCACTTCTTGGGAAAGTTCTTTAGTCGATGTAGCTTTATAAGTATATTAAATTCGTTTCCGGCGAAGTCAACCTTTTAATTGGAGTCTAATTTAATAATGATATGAGTTCTTATGAAATTTAAAATCATTCAGCTTATTAATTATAGAAATCTCCAATTGTTAAACCAGCTCATTCTCATTCTTAATTTGCTTGTGGCATAAAGTGCATAATAATAATAAATAAATACTATATTCAGGTCTGGTATTTGTATGCGGAAGAGATTTGTGTGAAACCTTCATATGGTTTCATTTATTCTAATAATAATTGTCTTTTATTTTTTATGTGCTACATTAATTTGCGGGTACAGCACTTGGGTCTGGGTGAGTTTCTCTGCCAGACTGTCAATTAACCTCAGAGCTTTGCGTTGATAATATAAGTTATGGCTTTTTAATCGCTAAAAATTTGCATGCCCACTGTATGTGTGTGTGTGTGTGTATGTCTGTGTGAGTATTGCACTCGAACTTGCGCTCGTATTTCAGTCTGACTGTCTGTCTGTCTGTCCGTCTGTCTGTCGCTGTCATTAGCCAGGCCTCTTTTAACAGCCAAATGAGGAAGGGGGCTTAAACGGGAAACTGTCCCTGACTCGAAGTGCAAGTTGAAGTTGAAGTAAAGTCGATGCCTTTTATACACTTTCATTGAAGAGAGTATTATCATTTTGTCACGAGATTTGTACCGCATCAAAGACGATTTGGAGATCCCCATACATTTTGTATGGCATAAAGTATACACAAATATTTTCTTGGGTTGCAATTGCCAAAATTGTCTCAGCTATGTTGTGTGAAATTTTCAGCCTCCTAGCTCTTACGGTTTAGGCTGTGCAGTCAGTCAGTCAGTCAGGATAAAGAGTGGATGTGAATTTGAAATTATATTATTCTATCTTATTAATGCTAAACTAATTTGACTTAAATCGGACTAAACTATATAGTTGTCATTGAAACCATAAGTAATAAATTAATTTAAAAAAAGGGTAACAAAACTTTAACATATGAAAGATAAAGTTTTTGTCTTGTTTGAATTTCATTCAGAAAAGAAGGCAACTCCAACTCGACTTGGGTGCTGTGAGTACTGAACTGGCATAAATAATTCATTAGTCGCTTACATTTTGTATCTGTCAGATACATATTGGCTTGGTATTCGTATGTCGCTTGTTGCACGTCAGTGACCCCTTCAGAGACTCAAACTGCAGTTGGCATTATACAATTTGTGAATTTGATTTGTGCTTCGTTTATTTTTTTTCTGTTTTCTGTCTTTGTCTTTGTCTCACTACTTTCTTCGTAATGAATCAGGCGGAATTCTACAATTCTACATATATACTCATATGTACTCGACATTTCTGTATTTCTGTCTGTCTGTCTGTATGTATATCAATATTTTGGCGGGTCAGTGCACTTTCGAAAGCGCGACAATTATTTACAGCTCGAAATTGGGGATTGGTATTATATATATATGTGTGTATTCGTATGTATATCAGGCGTATAATTAGACAAAGCGGGGCAATTAAAGCGCGCTCTAATCACATTAACCACGGCTCATTTAGGTCGCCATGCGATACGCTTAGGTTGGAGATCGAGCTCGTGTTTGGGATCGTCAATGGAATCGGGATTCCAAGTGCTCTCGCTATTTGCATAGGCAACAAATTGTTGTTGTTGTCGATCTGGATCTGTGTGTTGTGTGTTGTGTGTACCGTTGCCACCCAGCTTGATACAGCATCATTAATCTTAATGATACGAAAGTTGCGACTGATTAATTTGTTCGATAATTAAAATTGATTGGCCTCTGGCAAACGGGAGAAAACAGTACGCACACTGGACTCTCGCTGGCAAACAGGCAATATATAAAAAACAGACAGACAGACAGACAGCCAAGCGACGATATTCACAGCCTCTCACATAATAAATGATCTTCGAAGAACCAAAACAAAACAAAACAACAATAACAACTACAGAAAGTGAGCAAAGAAACAATAAAACGGAAGCAACAAATGGTCAGAGAAGGAAGTGAGCCATAATAAAGTCATGGAATACCTTGAGGATTGTATACCCTAACGAGAAATATTAAAAAAATAAACAACTCGAAGAGTGAAAAGGATTTGTAGAAAATACTTTTTTTCCCAGAACTATGAGAGATACAAATAGGTAAGAAAAAAATATCAGGTCTCTTTTAAAAATTTGTAAAAAGTCTAACTCACTGGTAGATGTTCCTAATATTAACTTGGTTGCTTAAATATTCGCCTAGATATTTAAAAAAAAATTATATTGATTTAACTAAATAAATTTCATTTACAAAATTTTGAAATACAATTTAAATTCATTTATTTATTATATAAAATGCAAAAACCGCCTCTTTAATCCTGATTTAGGCTGACTTTTAGTCCGTTACAAGATCGCTGTAACAGCTTATATACCCAACAACAATGTTATATCATAAGAACTGAACATGAGCTGTTAAATTGAAACGGGTAATGCGAATTTTAGTTATACGACTTATGAGAGAGAATTTTAGCGGTTTCTGTTGTCACGCAATTTCCGGCACGTTTTTTTGCATATATACTTGTATGAGAAATAATAACAAAAGCGAATAACAATTGTAGATCATGTAATTGTGACATGTCTATTAAATGTTTCCATTGTTATGGCCTACAGACAACGCCTAGTCATATCATTTCATTGTTCAGGAGCATCTAGTTAGGATCTTAAACTAATTCCAACTAAAATATCTTTATTTATTTATTTCGTATATTTCGTAGAACTTTAAGTATCACCCAGTTATTTATTTTTACTAGAGAGATTTGTCTGAATTAACAGCGTAATTTTTAGTTGTTTTATTGTTCATTTATTCAAATTTGTTGTTGCTGGTCCGCTAAGTCCAAAAATTATGTCACAGCAGAAAAGCGTCCAAAGTGTGCACAATATATGTATCTAGATACATTTGTGTATCTGTATCTGTAGCTGATGCTGTTAAGTCGAATTTCGGTATGTCTAGTCGCAGCTAATAAATCTTACAAGAAAATATGCGCCGACTCGACAGACTCAACTCACATTTCGAGCACTCAACACTCAACACTCAACTCAATTTAATTCAACTCGGCCACATGTGCCACATAGTTTGTTTTTATTATTTTCATTATTTTATATTTATATTTATATTTATTTTCATATTCATTTTTACATATTTGATATGCTCGTATAACAAATGATGTTGTGTTTTTTTTACTTTAATTATTGCCAATTTATAATTTTTCTTTTTTCTTTTGTTTATGTCTAGCATATATCACAGTTTTTATTGCAATTTGGACTTTTTCGCTGATGATGCTTTCGCTTGGTTTGGTTTCTTTTTGCCTTATGGGTGGGTTAATTAAAGTATTTTTATTGTTTCCTCGTTGTTGCTACTTTTCGGATTATATAATACATTTAATAGCCGGCAAACGTTCAACCCTCTGCACACAGACAGATCAAAATCATGATTCTTTTTCAAAATTTCAAACAAATACATATATCAAAATTCTGACACGCTTCTTTCTATCTGTTCCCCAAACATAAGCACAAACAATGGGCATAGGTAAAGTAAATAAAAAGAATTGCCAAAATTATAAAAACCTCTTAGTATTCCTCTCGTTTCTATGCCATGCAGTTTTTTATTTGGGATTTTCATAAATTTTTTGTTGCCTTCGATACCTTTGGAAATTTAATTTTTGCCATAAATCTAACCTCAAATCTTCTCACTCATCATTTGTCTAAATTTTTTTTTTTAACAAATTCTTTTTTTTTATTTTCTTTTCCTTTTTTCGGTTTTTTGTTTATTTTTCCTACATTTCTCCTGCGTTTTGTTTGGCTTTGGCCGCTTTCTGCAGCTTTTGCCTTTAAAATATATTAACTAATTATTTTATATATACATTTTTTTTATATTATTTTATTTTTTTTTAATTTTTTTGCAGCACGCTCACACCCACTAGCAGAAAAAGCAATCGTGGGTGTTACTATTTTTAGTAAAAGGGCGTGTTTAGTTTATTTTCAATTTTATAGTTTTCTTTTCTTAAATGTGTGAAAGTTTGGCATAAACATTGATTCGATTTCATTTCAATTGGGATTTCTGATAGACATCCCAATCAACTAAAATAGATTTGCTGCTATGACTAAAGTTAACTAAGATGTATCAATTATTTTTTTCATTTTATATTCACCTTTAAATTGATAGCTCTAAAATTATGTAGTGTAAAGCTGAAACTTTACTTTTCAAATTTCGTTTGGAGAATATTTTCGTAACTTGTTATAAAACTAATGACATTTGCGACGCCAGGAAGAATAAGTTCGATATAATGATGAAGAACTTATGCCATTATAATAATTTTTAATGCATTTCACATTTTTGTCCCACAGTATTATGAATTAGATTAGAATTAGATCTCGAGAAATATTAAAATTTGTGTGGGATTGAAAATTTTTTAAAACATATACCGCGCCGACTGTGCGAAATTCGAAATTCGAAAGCAGACTGAATCATTGGCAAGTAAAAACATAAAGTTTTCCGCCGATTTTCCGACTATCTCTGAAAAATCCTCTCGCAGCTTCGTTTAATAAACACACAGAAAAGAATCGGCAATCTTGCAATGCTTAGGCTACGAAGAGAATGGGAATTCTACCGTTGGGGTTTACACAAATATTTTGCTTTCTTTTTGCAATGTATTTATTCTAATTTTCATCCTTGGTTACGTTTACATTGAGTCATGTTTGTATGTGGAAACAGTTGCCTGCTTCCCTCGTTCTCTCCCATTTTCTTGACTATATAATTTCCTGAATTGAAAATAAAAATCGTGTCCACTCAAGAAGACTTAATAAAAAATCTTTCCTTAAGCCTTGGTATAAGAAAATTACAATCCGTTTCGCTATATTTCTACTTCATAATCGGTTCTAAAAATCAGTTTTAAAATTATAAAAATCATCTGGAATTAGTCAAAACGGGATCAAGATTACTAAAATACTAAGAAGCTACAAGTGAAACAAAAAATATATTTACTTTTTTCCCACTTTTTTCACTCCGTACCTAGCTTTAAGAAATTGCCGAATTTTTCTCAAATCTAATAGATGTTCGTGTTTCTCATATACGATCGTTGGCGCCGATTTTAAATTTAGAATTTTACTGCATTTGTGTGTGTGAGTGTGTGTTTATTTCGTCAAGCATGCTAATTATACCCTGTACGCATTTTAGTAAATATAGAAAGGGTATTTAAGTTATGTGTAAAAAAAAATATCCCCTGCTCTCTAAAATATACGTATATTCTTGATCAGGCTGAAGAAGTGCAGTAATGTTTTCTATATTAATAATGTATAGTACTAAAAGCTAAATACTATACTGAATACTATAAATACTAAATACTATTTAGTATTAATCAGCAAGGGTATTAAGTGTTCGCCTATTCTACATTGCTTTTGATTACATACTTTTTTTAGTATGTAGTATAATGGTGGATATTTCTTTCCTATAATTATATATTTATGTCCATATATTATAATATATTACAGACATCTGCAAATTGCAAAATAAAACAAGTCAGTACTTGACTAAAGCGTACTTTAGTGCCCGACTATTAGATACCTGCTACTATATTTGAAATTTAAATATATTTCATTTGAATTTAAAAATTATTTGTATCTTGGAATTACATTTATGCGCTTAAAACAGTAAGTAACTGGGATTATTAATAAAGAATAATTTGAATTTTAAAAAAATTTAACTCTTATATCCGAAGGAATTAAGCACTTTTGTACACCAGTTTCAGAGTGTCTAGCTCTTTAATTCCAGATGCCTGACTGTTTTAATTGAATAAGTGCAAGGGATCGGGGAAAATTTTTGTAATGCACGTTTCAAAAAAGTTTGTATGCCAAATTTGGTTAATCTAGCTCTTAGATTTATTAGACAGACGTTCAGATCAGACTGACTTGGTTATATCAACTTGACTGAATTAGTTGATCAAGAATATCTATAACTTGTGGCAGATCCCTGTTAAATACATCGCAACGAATACAATATACACTTGTACTTGTACCGAGTATCGGGTATAATTAAATAAATTCAAAATAAAATCTTCTCAAACTGGCGCCAAGGACGCCTCGATCTTGACCATAGACTAGATATAATATAAACTTGGTTCGTTACACACACTTCCATTCGAGTATCCCCCATTCATTAACCATATTTTTGTTGTGCGTGCCGTGACATAATCCGAGTGCATACTCTCAGATCTGTCCCTGAGCCTGGAACTGGAACTGTGGCGTGTGTCGAATGTATCGACAGTGTCTGTCTTTTTTTTGATTTTTTTTGGTTGTTTTTAGTTTTTTGGATGCTTTGAATGTGGCTGAGAGGGTGTGGCAACGTTTTGGCTCATTGGACGCTGTGCATCAACGAATGCCTTCTATGAATTTATGATCCCATAAAGTCGGAACGCCTGGGCGACTGGGCGGGCATCTTTTTGGCGCATTTTCCGATTATTTTTGTTGTCGTCTGCTGTGGTTGTTGTTATTCGGCGTTAATTGCCAAAACGGCTGTGACAAGTCTCGTGCCGCGCCCACGAATTGTCGTCTCACTTGCCGCTCTCTTTGATACCCTGCCATTTATCGGCTAGTGCCGACACTGAGATGAAAGCCAAAGAATAACTGCTGAAAATCCGTTTTTGAATGTGTTGTGGGTGCGTTGATCTTGTGAGTTCATCTTAATCTTCTAGGAAGTCTTTTTATATGCAATTTATTATGCAAACCGTTTCTCCATATTTTTCAGGCATTTTATCAACGCTAATTAAACTGAATTTATGTGATTTTTTTAAGAGTATGGCACACTTAAATATTTAGGAAGAATTTTGTTTTGTCAAACTCGTTTCGTTTATTTCCAAGAGATTTGAGATCATTGAATATTAGATTTGATAAAAAAAGAATAAAGGATATATAAAGCTACACTGTTATTTGTTAGACTCGTTCTCACTTTTTGTAAATGATTTACTTAGTTACAACTATACCTTTTGATCGATATATAAGTCGATTTGATCGGCCAGTAGTAAAAGATTTTCCATTTTGTCTTTCGTCACTAGCGTGGACAACAGGGCTACAAATTAAACACTATAATAAAACATTCACTACTTATTAAAGATAGATCACGTGTGGTAAACAGCTTTATGTGTAATTTAAAAATATTAAATGTATATTAAACACAAATTCAAGGCGGATAGCACAAAAAACCACGACTGTATGCAACGAAAAGAGTTGGCTAATGTGCATCTCGATCCACTAGGAGATCTTTATATATGCAATCTATAATGCAAATAGTTTCACCATAATAATTAACCTTTATTTATTTAACGAAGCTTTAATTAAATCGAATTTATGCGACTTTCCTAGAGTGTGTGACACTTATTTTATGCATTTAAGCAAAATATAAATTTTTATTAAACTCGATCCGCTAATTTTCGATTGTTTTGAGATCGTTGCTAAACAGATTTGATAACACACAAAAATAAGGACAAATAAAAATACGAAAGCTACGGATTTATTTAGCATATGATTTTTGTAGAGTATATAGTCGTATATTAAATCTAAGATGTTCGATTATAAACTGCAAAACTGGTTCCCCCAATAGTGATGAGCGATCCAATTAAGATTAAGATTTCAATAGCTGCAAAAACAACAACTGTTTGCTATTTTTTTATGGTTTATGTTTTCCTAATTACAAGCATAATAAAATCATAATTAAACAATAAAAAAGCTAGCTGACTTTTATGGGAAACCACTTACACACTTACACACACACAGTACGAATATTAATTTGAAAACAAGGCAACAATTCTATGATTCTATGATTCTATGAATATGCTGCGCACTTGGGAGCATAAATTTTACAACACATTTTACAAGACATTAAAATTTAGCGGCAAGCAAATTTTATTGCCCACCAATTGAGGTCAGCATAAAGAAAAAAGTAGCGGAATGAATTGAAAAACTGCTGAAAACAGAAACTCGATTTCCTTTTTCTGTTTTTTTTTTTTGACCACTTTAAGAGACTCAACTTAATAATAACTTGGACTATACGCATTTTAATTACCTGAAGTAACACTTCGATGGCATAGTTTGGCTTTTCGGCCTCATTCTGTGCGGGCCTTGAGCTAGCGGCTAACATCTTGAGGCTCACTGATCACTGATCACTGGATCACTTTAACACTTGATCACTTTAGTTAACACTTGGACAGTATTTACTCTTACACCTAGAGAAAAATGCATTTTAAATTTTAATATTTACACTTTGATTTAACCATTTTATCCCAATGACTTAGCCTTAGATATAGTCAGCTCAATTATAAATTTAAAAAATATGATTATCTTTATTTTAAGTATAAATTTCCAACATATTTAATTTAATTAATGACTGTCGTAAAAGGACCTTTATTAAATCGAATAGAGAGAGTTCTTAATTAAATTTGGCTTTAATATTTTTGACGATTATCAAAAAAAAAAAAATATAAATCTTTGATATTGAAAAAAATAATATTAATAAATTTTTAACATATTTTAATTTGATTTTTACTCCACTAACTTTTATGAATTATCCATATTTAAAATATATTTTTTAATATATATTTTTAGTTAAATCAAAGTTGTTTATTTAAAAAACGACTGTTTTAATTTATTACTATGCGATTTTTTTCGGGGTGTATTGATTTCTACTTTGCCTTTTGGCTATTTGCACTGCATTTTCCTCGACACGATAACACTCTTGATAACTGAGAGTAACTATATGCGCAGACGCAACGCCCACATATAATTTACGCTTGGCCACAACACAAACAGAGCAACAGCAGCAGCAACGACAACAGCAACATGCACGCTAGCAATCAACAACGGCAACTCACGCAGTTGCAATGCGTTGCGAGTTGAACTGGGAAAAGGCAGGAGCCCAAGAAATGTCGTTGGTGTTGCATGAACTCACAGCCAAGTTCACTAAACTGTTACCGATATCGACACCGATGTTGCTCTGGTCAGAGGCAAGACTTTTTCTCTTTTTGCACTTGAGCAATTTGTAAGGCGTTTAAGCTGCGCTTTTTTAAACTGTGTGTCTTTTAAGGCCAAGCCTCGAACTCTGAATTGAAGTGAAGTCCTTTATCTTTTAAGCGTGGGTGTGTTTATGTATCCTAGTGTTGTGTTGTATTTGTTTATTGTCGCGCACTCGCGTTGGCCGCATGTTTGACTCTACATGTCGCGAGCAACTGAGAGATCACTGAGATCTATCTGCTTTTGTTGCTGCTGTTGCTGCCTTCGGATGCTGCCTCGACGCAGACGCAGACGCAAGCGTAGACAGCGACGCCAACTGCGACGCAAGAACGGAACAAGTTACAAATGTTGCTGCACAACAGCAACATTAACACAACAGCAACAGCAGCAGCAACATCCACAGCATCAACAAAACAGACACGAAAGAAAGGGCGCAGTTGCTGCTGTTGTTGTTGTTGTTGCTGCTGCGTCTGCGTTGGCGTTGTCGTTGCTGTCTGCTGCTTAAGGCAAATAAATGACCTGCCCCTCCCCACTGTCTGCCACACAGTGGAACAATTGTGACCATTTGATTTACATTTTGCAATTTATATTTCTGCAATCATAAATTCGTTAAGGATCTAATGAAACTACAACAATTATAAGAATATATCCATCCCTTTTAGAGACATGATCGTAATGGACTATTTTTTTTTTTAATTATTCTAAAATCCTTAACTAATCAAAAAGAACCTTTTCCTATACAATTTTTTTTGGTCGCTTAGGATCATTTTAAAATAATACTTTGGTATTTTCTATAACATTGCCAAATCACTATCTTATGACAAATTTGAGGATATTAAAAACATTTTAAGAAAATACAAATTATTTTCAAATTGAAGTTCCTATATATTAAGGAAATTTATTAGTTGTATAAGTATACCAACAAATTATATTATCGTGGAAATTTAATATAATATAATGATCCTTCGAAAATTAAAACCTCTGTCAACTCCATATTTCTCCATATTTATTTCAAAAAATATAATTAGTTCTGCAGCTCTAAGCTTGTCAAAGCTATATTTATTGCATTTTAAAATATTATAATTTTTTTTTTATTTATAAGCAAGAATGACCAATTTGCCCACTGTGCGTTCCTGCCACACATCTGAAGCATTGAAGCCTTGCCAATAAGCAACAACAACCGTTTGTTTTTTGGCTGTAAAAGTCAAACATTTTCCTAATGAATTATTATTACAATTTAATGAAAAATGAGCTGTGGCAACAGCTGTTCAATTACAAATACAATTTGATCTTTGATCGACGTAAACAAATCTAAAGGCAATGATCGCATGGTCACTGCTCTGGATCTTTGTCTTCATTCTGGTCTTAATTACATCAACTGTATAGATTAAATGCGAAATGAGAAATTTCAATAAAAATTGACGAGACGATAACTCAGCTCGTATACCCTATAAATAAACATACTAAATACTATACACGTGTGTCAAGAAAAAAAAGCAAAAAAAAGTAACAAAGATTGTCTAGATTTATTTATATTTATAGTATGCAAAACTCGATACGAAGGTATGACATTCATGACATTCTTCTTCTTTTTGTTTTTATTTTTATTTGTCTTTTATCGTTTATTAATGAATTTCTGATGCCTATCAAATGAGCTATTTAGTGTGTGTGTATAAAGCCCTTCTTATAAAGAGCGCACATATTGGACACTTATTAACGCTTCATTAAATTCTTGTAGCGCCCACAAATAAAGTTAAAGAGACAGCTAAGACATGTAAGAAGAAGCTGGAGAAGCGAAAGAGATGGAAGAAACAAAGATTTTGCAAGTCTCGTATGTAAAACTGGTTTTTTTTGTTCGTTTCTTTGGCTTACGATAAGACTTCTGCGTTGTTCTCTGGGAGCACATGTTGGCCAGCAATCACACAAGATAAAATCTAAGTTAATTGAGCTTCTCAAGTGCCCTACACAAAGATTGGGGGAGTATAAGAGAGAGAGAGAGAGAGAGAGGGAGAGAGATGGCGAACCGGAACTATAAGCAGCATTGATTAAAATGGAAGAGATAAAGCGATAAAAAATTACCAAATTAAGTTAAATAGCGAAAGGATCAGATAAGCATAATTTGCTAATTACGTGCTCAATTCAATTTTCAAAACGACAATTAACAAAACATAAGTAAGATCCGCTTTATCTCAATCTTATGAATCGTATAAAACGCCTATTTGAATCGTGTGTACTTGAGTGTAGGGTATCTACAAAAAAAGCTGATTGAGGTCCAAAAGAAATCAACAGCATTAAAATTAATAAATTTTTCGTATTATTTTAACAGACCTAAAGACAATGCCAGTGTACAGAAAACGAAAATTAAATGAAATGAAGGGGAAAACAAAACAAAGTTCATATAAAGCGGAGCGGAGCGGAAATGAAGGGGAAAACAAAACAAAGTTCATATAAAGCGGAGCTTTTTGGGGGACTTGAGAAACCAATTCTTGATCTGGCCTGGGCTCTGGTCAATCCATCAAAAGAGATTATATTCATTAACTAGGCAGGCAGTCAGCAACAGGCCTTAAATTCTGACTTGGGATTGAAATTCAACTGGAATTTCTGAAATATTTTTGACAGTTCTCATCAGAATGTGTTGAAATTGTTATTATTATGATGTTGATGATATTGTTGTTCTTATTCTTATTGTTAGTTACGAGCAATTTTACAGAAATCATTCAGCAGATTGTATCGCATCATCATCATCGTAGTGCCACCATGACATACCAAAAAATTCAATTTGAAATGCGTACAGATCTGTGAACTCCATTAAAAAACCGTTGGAGCATACAAGTACTCATTGTTGTAGTTGTAGTTGTTGTCTTTAGTCTAGTTCCTCGAACGTTTTTCCAACATGTGTCAAAGTCGTGAACATCTTGACATCACAGATACAATAAATATATGATTGGGGGTCGGTCAACGTCAGCTCTTAACCTTGTAATGATATATATCTAACTAAATGTCGACCAAGTATACAAGTAATACATTGTACACAGATATATATTTACATATATTTTAATGGTACAGATTTCTGCAGCTGTCGGATGTTCTCACAAACAACCGAAATTATACGAGAATTACGAGTAATTTACAAATGTTCGGTTTGACATGTTTACATAGGCCACAAAAAATATATTGGGAACACAGACAGACATGGCCCACAAAAAAGGCTAATAGCTACTTACAGCTACTTTCCCAGCTGCTCTCTATCAGGAATTGCGTAAAAACCGAATCTGATCCGAGGCGACCGTATTTATAAATATACAACAAAAGAGTATAGCTTCCGGATGAATATTTTATAAGATTTAAATGATAACCGACAAGAGCGAGACACACGAAAATTATAAAACAATTTGTTGTCTAAGGCCAAACCAAAACAAACATTTGAATTTTTTTTTAATTTGAGTTTTTAGCACCAAAAAGGAGCGAATTTTGTGAACTTGAAGCATCAACTCGACTCCGAAATGAAACTGCTTTCAATACTCGCAATATCAACTCATCAGATCTCAGATCTCAGAGATCCGTTACCAAATAAGTCTCTTGATTCGCAAGTGGGCTAACCAGTGCATTCAAGCCATTGTCTTTAAACAATTTAAGGCAACGAATATGGCATACATTAAAAATAATATTAATATTTATGCGAGTCTCTCTTGTTTTGAATTTAATTATCCAACTGCCATTTGAGGTTTGATGCACACTCGTTGGGTACTCGAAAGCTGCTTTTTTTTTTAAACTCATACTTGTATTTTTTCAGTCTTCGAATTGACAGTGTTTTTTCCCTAGTGGGTAGCTTTAAGTTGCAACATGCGACAACGAGTACACATATGAGTGTTTTTTAGTATTTAGTTAGCTGCTCAACCACCTGCAACATTCAATCTAATCAAATAAAGGTGCCAGCCGTATCTTCAACTACGGTTATTGCATTTAACTCTCTGGGAGGGGCATCTACGTTATAATCCAAGAATTCAAGCCAATCCATTGATTCCACATAAAAATCGACTCAGTCTTGGCGTTGAATACGAGTATGGTAATAAATGCTTTCAGCTTAACGCATTAATAATGCTAAGAAAATCAAATGCTAGAGTGTGATCGATTACGAAATACACTTCATAAATTTACAAACCTAACAAATAATAAATGGCATTCAGCTAAATAATAAATAACATAGTAACTAAATACGTATGTATTATAAGTGTATGATAATAAGCCATCTATCATCCAATTTTCCATACCTTCCCCTTGACATTTTTTCGAAAACTTTGATCTCTCTTAACTTTGCCAAAACTTAACCGATTTTTAATCGGAATGTCGTTTTAATCCTTATTTGGCCCCTAAATTGATTCTGCATTTAAATTTTGATGATCTAGAAATTTTGATATATTTTCGATTATAAGCCATCTATCATTCAATTTTCCATACCAACCCCTTGACATTTTTTCGAAAACTTTGATCTCTCATAACTTCGTCAAAACTTAACCGATTTTCAATCGGAATGTCGTTTTAATCATTATTTGGCCCCTAAATTGATTCTGCATTTAAATTTTGGTAATCTACAAATTATCATAATTTTTCGATTATAAGCCATCTATCATCCAATTTTCCATACCTACCTCTTGGCATTTTTTCGAAAACTTTGATACCTCATAACTTTGCTAAAACTTAACCGAAATGTCATTTTGAACATGATTTAGCATATAATTCATTCTACATTTAAATTTTGTATTTAAAAAATAATATATTTTAATATTAGAGTCTTATCTAACAATTAGTTAAAAGTATTTAATTTTATCAACTCTTAATAGTTTCTCAAATCTGTATACGATTTAGATCCAACTTGATTACTTATGCCGTAGTTCAGCGATATCGTTACCTACTTTATAACACAGCTTATCACACCCTCTAATAAGAGTATAAATATTAATTATTTAAAAGATCTACGTTTAGTTTTTCAATCAAAAACTTGTTTATCTAAAGATTATTGTTAAATGGCCATACTTCCTGTCTTATAAATTTATGAAATTCATTGGGTATAGCTATAAAATGGATAGACTATTACTTAAGAAGAAGACATTTAGGGATCGGCGATGTCTCTGTTAATATTAATAAAATGAAGGTAATAAAATTTATAAAATTGAATATAAAAAGTTCAGATTAGAAATGCAAACAATGCTAAACCAAATGAATACACTCATTAGCATGCTTTGGTATTTTGAGTATGTAGACGATCTAGTTGTTTATTGCTGAATCGCGTTTTGGCTTATAAATCGATGAATTTTTTTTTTAACTTGATATGCGAAAAGCGCAAAAAATCAAGTTGGATTGGGTTGGGAAATCAATCGCTTTTACTACCAAGTTCGAGTACAAATTTATTTATTACCCATAACTGTGTTTTACTAACCAATCTGCAGACGATGGCAATTGTTTCGATATTGTTGTTGTTGTTGAATTTTTATTGATATTTAGCATTGTTTGCGATTTTTGGTGCGTTCATTAACCGCTGATGTTTCTGACCCCCAAAAATACAAAAATGAAGTACAGAGTCTCAGTTTATTAGGTTCTGGTTCTAATTTATTGTATTTATTATGCCATCAATCTAAATATCAATTGCATTACCTGTTCAATTGGGCTTTTATGCTCATAGTTTGTGGTATTTGTATTTGCATTTGTAGTTTGGCAATTGTCATGTTTGCCAGGTGGCATGACAAATCCAATGAGAGTTCACCTGTGGGTGTTTATCTACGGGCATTGTTAAAACAAGTTTCTGCCTTTTTTTTTTTTTTTTTTTGATATTTTTGCAAATCGAAGTCTCTTTTTTAAGTGTGTCTGATTCTTTTGGCCATATGATATGACCCAATTTCCTTGACACATGCCTGGCAGGTTTACAAACCCAAAACTGTTACGGTTAACAATTAATTCTGCGAGTGCGAATATTGCCCCAACACTTTTAACTTACAATATTCAAAGTAGTTGTTTTTAAGACCCTGTACCTAATAAGTATAAAGGGTCTCTTAAGTGTGTCCTAAAAACTATAAAAGCTAAAGCCACAAAATTTAAAAATAATATTGAATTAAAAATTGTAGCATACCAAACTGTTACATCAAAAAATAGTAAATAGTTATAAACTCTTTCAGGTTTGATTCTTTCGATGTCCGATTTTCCAGATTAAGTACAGGGCTTTTCACAGTCAGGTTCTTTAAACTTCTACCTTCCCTACGATTTTTTTTGTTGTTTCTTTCTTGCAGATTTCATTAGTCAATAATTGAGTTTACCTGTCTGTTTTGTCAGAGAACCAATAGACACGAACTGTGCCCCGGGGGCAGCCAAACCCGAAGCTGAAATCGTAACGTTTAAAGCTCGGACTGTGGCATTCATTGAGAACTTCGAATTAAGAATTGAGAACTGAGAACTGAGAAACGGAGCGTCAAAGTTCCCACGCTTGAAATTCTTCACGCATGCCCAGAATGAGGCATGCAACTTGTGGCAACCTTAGACTTTCGCCTTCGACAAATATTCTCGTTAGTTTATTGTTAATGCAAATTGGCGGCCAGTCGACTTTAATTTATAAGTCGATTTTTAATATACTTATTTATGTAGAACAGATGCACAATCGATAGATAGATGGCAGCCCACAAATACATAATCGTATAATCATAATAAACACATTTACGCAACAACAACAACAACAAGAGCAACAACAACATCCACATCCAAAGTAGCCTCAGTTTCAGCCTCAGCCTAAAAAGTAGCACGTGTGTGAGTTTTGGGCTGCTGTTGCTGTTGTTGTTGTTGTTGTTGTTGTTGTTGCTTTGGTAATGACCCAAATTTCATAGCTAAATACGCCTAATGGTCGTTTAATTATACGACAGACAGCGACAGCAGCAACAGCAGCCGCCGAAACATAAATACAAACTAATTGTACAATAACAAGACATTCCCGTCATACAAACACACACACACTCACATGTATGTGTGTGTGTTTATATCGATCAGCCTTATAACAATAGGCCAAACAATGGATATCTTAACAAATAAATTCATAATTGCATTTTAAATGCTTATTAAATACGCTAAATTTGAATGCTTACACAGAAGTTCCGCCAACGCTCATGCGCCATCTAGCGTTCAGTGGCACAACTAATGCACACAGCTGTCTTTGTTGGTCTTATTTGTGAATCTAACATCTGTTGGTCTAGTCTGCAGATTTTCATTGCCAAAAACAAAAGTGTCAATAAATAATAAAATTAATGTTCTATTCTATAAATAAATGAATATTAAATATTACTGTGTAGTATTTATTAATATTTTATTTGTTGTGTGATTTATCGGAAGAAGTGAAATATATAAGCTTAAAAATATATTTTAGAATAATCTAAATAGATTTAATTAAATATAATTTACTAAATGTATATGTCAGCGATAGTTATAGCATATTCTTTTATTATTGAAAATATGATAGTATTGCTGTATTTTCAAGAAACATTAACAATCTTAACTCTTTAGTATTGGAAATTTAATTTAAAATTAATAGATCTTAATAATTAAATATTAAATATTATAAAAAGGGTATGTAAACTTAGAAAGTTTGATTTTCGTTATATAGTTATTTTTAACAGTATGATAGTATTGCGATATTTTCGAGTAACAGTTACAAATTGTAATCGCTAGTGATGGCACTATAACAAACATCGAAATAATCGATAAAGTTGCAGCAGCATTTGACAAATTGTCGCCTGTCTATCGAGAAGTTCACAAATTTATCATTAATAGTGCTCACAGCAATTTACAACAGCAGCAGCAACAGTTGCTGTTGCTGACAGCAACAGTTGCCAATTGAATGTTGCTGCTGTGCTTGTTGTTGTTGTTGGAACGCAGTAATTTGTGTATATTGTTGAGTAATTGACACGCCTGCTTTACCTAAGCAAAATTGTCAATTGTTTGGAGTGCTAAAAATTAATAAGTGTGTTTAGGTTTCTCAAAGTCTTTTCTTTAGGCCTTTTGACTGATTTCGTTGCGCTCTTCATGCTGTCTATATCTATTTGTATTTATTTTTTATTTTTATAATATTTTGTTTACTGTACTTGAATGCAATGACTGTGTTCAGCATGCGGCATACAAATTGCTCCTATTCGATTTTATTTTTATATTTATGTTTTGTATTTTTTTGAGAGTTCGTGCCCGCCAGCTCATTACAATCAGCAGCAGTTAACATACTATATATATTTGGTATTTTGCCATACATTTTAATCTATAAATGAATTCAATTTTGCAAAAGTATATATTGCAAGCAAACTATACGCTATAAAACAAATCGATTTAGAAATATTTCAAATTGTTTCTACCTGCGTAAATAGAATTCATGTTTCGCTTCAGAAATGCATACCAAATATAATACTGAATTTTGATATAAAATTTAAATTATTCTCTCAGCTACTAGTCTGACATTGTTTGTGCTTTAATTATAAATATAAAATATTGATTAAATTTGTGCAACAATTATTCTTTTTCCCCATCAAAATAAAGTGTCTGAATTTTCAAAAATCTGTGAAACATGTGTGTGCATAAATCTTTTGTCTTGAAGCTTTCAAAATTCATTAATTGCTGAGTGAAAGAGATGGAAAAAAGGGTTTATATTGCAATAAAAATTTAATCATTGGCTTGACTTACGTCATGAATGAAAATGGCTTTGATTGCCAATCATTAGATTGATGATTATCATATGCATATAGCAACATTTATATACTTAAACTGTAGATACATATGCTCATAATAAACTTTTGTATATACATGTATAATGTGAACGAGTATTTTTTTAAACTTGATCGCACATGCACTTGTCTAAATAAAAAATAGAACAAGCAACGCATACAAATATGCACAATTCTTAAAAAGCAAACATATGTTATATATCGTCCGATCTATAAATGTATATCAATATAAAGATCCATATGGACTTATGTTTATGTAAGTATTTAATGCAGTGTTTTTAGCTCTTCTTGCTCAATATTGTATTGCATGTTTCAGTTAACAAATTAATAGATTACTATAAATTAACTTATTGTTCAGATTGTCTGTAATTATTTAATAACCAGAGGCAGACGTGCCTCAACTCATATACACCAAATAAAGCTGCACTGATAAGAGAGCTTAGCTTATTCTCAGAATGTTATCACAAAACATTCATGTTGTTAGGCGCACCAATGTGTGTGTGTGAGAGTGTGTGTGTGTGTGTGTGTGTGATAGACAGATCATCAGTCTGTGCTGATGAGGAAACGATTTCATCTCGATCAATTGTACAACTTGGCGTATACATAACATTCACTTACGCACATTCATACGCCCCGTTGGCCCGCGTGAGTGTGAGTGAGTGAGTGTGTGTTCACTGTAGCTAAACATTTGAGTAAACATCACATCACATTTGTGCCACAAATTAACATCTATCAGTTGCCGAGTACTCTGTGTACTCTGAGCACAATATCAACAGCTATCACCAGGTGACTGTTCTTAAGGGCCAAGTTTATATGTTTTTGGCCGTGTGTGTGGTCCTAAGTCTATGGCCAGCATTTAGCAACCGGCAGCGAAAGCAAACACGGAAATATTTGTTCAAGCAAATCAAAATAAATAATAAACAAAACTGGTCAATTTAATTATGACAATAAATTGAATTTATATGCAAATTTTTAGTTTGTATCATTTTAACCAGAAGCCCGCCATCAAATGAATATAGATAACTAACAACACATAACAAATAGATAAAAGGGTGTGGGACTCTAATGCGATTATGAACAAAGCTGAATATCCACATAAATAAAAATATATATGATTATCATGTTTATGTTCCAAGAAGTTTCTATTTAAATGCTCCTTCATATCCAGGAACTGCATGCTGCATAGCAAATGGTTTTCTCTCCAATCAAAACGACCTCAGTCGATCCATAAATCATCTCTCTCAAATGTATAAATAAAAACGCAACATTTCGTCTAATTCCGGGGAATGGAAACAAAGGAATTCCGACAGATCGGGACTGCCCAATGAGCTCCTTGAAATATTCATAAAAAAAACCCAAAAGAAATATTTCGAAATCCCTGCCAATAAAGAATCTTTTTTGTTTCGATCATCTTTTTTTAAGTTGGGCTTGTGTTCGGTTTTTGGGATTGCTGCACCCATTTGAGTTCAATGATAAAGCGGTGATGTCTAAAGCTTTCAAATATTGCCTTTAAATAGTATAGGGGGGCTTGTGGAAAGGTGAGGGGGAGAGGGAGGGAGGCTAAGCCAGAGTGACTTTGACTTCTGAATTCAGGCAGAAGAGTTTAGCATATGAATAAAAGCGTCGGGTCCCCAATTTATATGCAAAGCGTTAAACTTAAGTCGATAATACCAGAGCTATTGATGCATACAGTAAGTCAAGTAATTAACGTGACGAAATATAAAATTGACACATTTTACAAGTTAAAAGATATACAAAAATTTTATGTTATTTTTTTTATAATTTTTAACAGAAGATTTAAAAAAATGACTGTATTGTATTTGAATATTTAAGAAAATAAAATTATATACGCATGTTAATCTTTATATCACATCTAATGACTAAAGAAAAAATAACATTTTGTAAAAAATTAAGTACAATTTTTTGTTATTTAAATTTAATGAATGAGTGAGTCAGGATAAAGGTTTTTATACATTTTTAAATCAAAAGAAATTTAAAAAAATGAAAATCAATAATGTGTTGCATTAGTTTTAACTATTTCAAATAATTAAAAAATAAACAAATTCGTTTATTATGTTTGTCAATGTAACTACTTGACTAACTGTATATCTGGCGATGATGATGCCACTAAAGCGATGACAACAGTTTTTTGTTATAATTAAACGAGTGCCATAAAATCGACATAATAATAGTTAATGAAATTATGTAAAACAATGTTACAAGTTCCATCTGCAAGAGTGAAGAACGCTCACAACAAATGACAGCAAATAAATTTTAAAAAAATCATTAAGAGCGTTTTTTCTCGTTTCGGTTAGCTTATTATGGCCAAGACTGCCGCAAACGAGCCAAAACAAACAGGCTAAATACCAAATAAAGCATTCAAACTGAAGAAGGCAACCTTAGGCTGAGACAAAGACCAAAACCGAAACCGAAACCAGATTTAGCTAATTTTTCAAGTTTATAGGCGGTTCTAGCTTTGATGTAAGCCCAACAAATCAGTTAAACAAATTATTAGTTAACCAAATGCAAATACGCGTATCTTCCTACTAATAACACTCAAATCGATTTGGCAGAAAAAATTCATTCACAACTTTTGACATGCGAAGAAAAGGAAAAAGATAAGAAAAAAAATATACATATAGAAAACAAATGTGTAGAAAAATTGGATACACAATTATTAGAGGTGTTTTCGCCTTGAATGGGCGACTGGATATTGGTAAGCAATTATGCTAATACCTTGCTTAAAATGGCTGCCTAAACTCCATATTGATATAATAAATAGCTAACAACAAAATGAAACAAGATTCGAAGTCCGAAATGCGAATTCCGAAATACCAAAACTAAAATCGGTTTGAAAACCAACTGTTCACTAGGTTGAAAATGTTTAACATTAATCTTGACTGATAAATTAAAAAAGAATTAATTAAAATCAACAAACACTTGTCGTCTCACATCTCTGCCGCGTTGTGATTCTTGCTGACATTCATTTTATTTTAATTTTTTAATCACTTTGACAGTTGTTGTTGTTTTTTTTTAACTTGAAATTGTTTAAGAATTTTTTTTATTTTAAGTTTATTTTTTGCACACGAACGTGGGTGGCTCTATGCGGGCCGGGTGTGTAATTGTGGGAGATTTTGGGGCATAGAGCACGTAAACATAACAGCCGCCCATACGAATAATAATAATAAATAATATTCAAAATTTAAAGCCAACAACTCAAATTGAAACCGAGTCGGAGACTTTGTCACCAACACCCTAAAGTCACGCCCCGTAAAAAACACTTCAATTTACGATTATTTCTCTTTATTTTGAACCTTTTTTTTCGTCTCAGTTGAAATCATTGGCCATTATAATTCAGTGGAGTTATTTGTCGCTCTTTATCACTAAGGGCCCTGACGCGCCTTTTCAAAAATACAAATATAAAATAAAATTGAAAGAATTATTACCACAGATTAGTCATATTCAAGTACAACATCTGTGCTGAGCAGAATAATTCGAGTTAATTATAAAAGAAGAATACTCGTATTCAGCAGAAAGTTACCTTTAGTTACTATCGTACGATCTTACCTAGTAATCGTACTCGTGTACGTACCTATACCCTAGAGATATATATATGTATAGAATACGAACACCACCCATTGGAATTGTGACTCGGCTTACAGCAAATTTGTGGCATTTGCGAGTGACAGACAAATGTTTAATTTCTTAAAAAATTGTGCTGTTTATACCAATTAAAAATAATCAGAAATGGGTATCATAACTTGGTGATTATGTATGTAGAAAAATATAAAATATTTCTCTTTATAAATTAATTGTTGTTTTTTGTCATTATTAACAAATGAGTCGATTTAACCTTGTCCGTTGATCTCCCACCCAAGGTCTCTAAAGATGGTATGTAGCTCCAGAACCCGTTTAATTTTATTTTGCCTTTCTTTGTAATTATTTACATCTATTATTTCTAAATACAAAGCTTATAGTTTTTATTTATTTATATTATTATACTTTTTATTCCATAAGAATCAATAATAAACTTAGAAAATATCTAAATATCATTTTCCATAGTACGAAACAAGAAAAACAGCACTGTCGCCATCTAGCGTTCATTGCTTGCAATCTGTTAATTTTTCCGCATTGATGATGTTCAGTCTCAAAGCTTCTCACAGGGTATCACGCAGTCGAGCACTTTCAATTTCAGCGCTTTTACTTGTTCCCCATTATTTTTTGTTGATGTCAACGAACGCTAAAATTTTTTCATGATATTTATTTAAAGTAGACAAAATAAATAACGAGAAAGACAAAATAAAAAATTGGCAACAACAACAAAATGGGCTAAGAAACATGCGCAAAGCGTCGTCGTACGACAGAAATAAATACATTTTATAAATATTCAAATTCTTCACAAAGTACGAAAATCATTGTTGAAATACAAATTGAATGGGGCAAGACTTTTCATACAATAAATAAAAAAGAAAATATGTAAAAATAATATAAATGTGCTCGTACTTACAGCAACTAGCGCCACATAAAAAATGACAGAATTTATTTTTAAAAGGAATTAGGAACCAAACGAAAAAAACAAATGCAAAAAGCTAGAAAAATAAAACACAAAAAATTGCCGCTATTTTTCATGTGCGCTTAAGTGTGCTCTTATAATGTCGAGTCGAGTCTGTTGTGGGCGAGTTTTTAGAGGGATCCACAATAAGGGCAGGGCATTCAATTGACTCCGCTGGGAACTGGGCGTGTCTGGTCCAGTTTCTGGGTGTCGTGCCCAATGTCATTCCGTAGGGGTTAAACACATGGCCATAAAGAGTCTTATCAATACTCGGACTCGTACCCGTACTCGGAACGGCGAACTTATAATATTGAACATGTGTTCTGACAGCCGCATTGACTTCCTAATACGCAGCCAACATTATTTATGAATTCCATTTACATGTGAGTACACCCAACTAATATGAATATGAATACGAATACTCGAGAACATGTAAGACTTCGTGTTGTTTTTCCAAATTACACTTAAGTGTAGATAGATACATGCTTACATTGTCCTCGTTTCTCTATGCCTAGAAAAATACGTACAGTACGTTATGTAATTATTTAGACAAAAAATGCACATTTATTTGTTAATAAGAGTTAAACTGACGGAATGTAAGAGGTTTAATATAACTTGTTAAATAAAAATAACTAATTTAATATTTATTCCAAAACATAACTCATATTTTGTGATATAGACAAAAATAATTCTAAATAAAACCAAAAAGTACTATTATTTATAATAATATTTTAAGTAAAAACTAGTCTATGGCTTAAACAAAAATCGATCTTAAACCAATACTTTAATATTTAAAAAAAATTGGAATTCAATCAATTCTTTATTTTATTATCAAGGTTAATTTTGTTTATAAAATTTTAAAATACATGTTTATCCTGTATACTTTTTCAAAAAATAGTTTAAAGTTCCATTTTCCTGTTTATCCAGATTAGTCCGATAAACGTATCCTAACTGAATGTATCTCTAAAAAAATGAAAAATATATATATTTTTCTCCCAATAAAATATGTATATTTCAACTTTTGTCAAAACAATTACTCTACATACTGTGCATACATAGGTGTCGAGGTACTACAGGTCGTAACGCTGATAAAATGTAAATGGATATTGTTGAGTGATTAATGGGTTTCCGTTTTGTTTACACAGGCTAAAATGTCACGTTCCGAAAACCAGACAAATTGATCTAATCACGCCTTCCGTGGGATTCCGAAAACTGAGCTATCCGCAACTCTCAGACAACTTCAAAAATCACCCAAGTAAGACATTAAAAATGTGCTGGATTTGCATTTCATAAATGCAGCTGCAACTTTAACAAGATCTGAGATCTGAATCTGAGTTTCATTCATGCCACGATATCAAATGTTGTTTTATGGACAAGTATATAATAAACATGTCAATATTTTATTAATTTACAAACATAATTATCTGGTTGTAAACAATATTGTTATTAACATTTAACTCATGAATCACCTGATTCCGTAAATTTTTTAGCTGCAAATATGTATGTAGTAGAATAAATCTTAGCATCGTATAAAATAAATAACGATTGAGATAAAGATAAGACTGATAAAGATCTTAACGGAAGCACATGTCAGAAATGGCGCAACTCTTATCGGTCACTTATGTATGATGTCAAGATATGATATGTATATGAGACAACACACATAAGCATTTACGTACTACATACTATATATGATGTATTCAGTTACGTTATGACGTTAACTAATAAAAGTGAGTGTTAATGTGTAAACAAATAGTTGATTCATGCTTTTATCTTGTTTACCTTTTTAAGCCTAAATTTTAAAATGTTAACCATTCTGCTTTAACATATATCTTAAATTGATTAAATTTATACTACTTTTTAGGGGATTCCTATCAATCCCTGTCAATTTATATATGATTGCTTAAATCTAACTACTTTCCTCTGCCGACTTGCAATTGTCTTTGATTTTGTTTTTTAAATTCCCTTTTTTTTATTTTTTAACTTGTTGCTATTGTTGTTGTTGTTGTTGGCTGACTGTCTGTCTGCTCAGTGAAGCGTGTGTATTTAAATGCGGTGGTCGACGACGCTTTCTTTGTATTTCTTTGGGCTTTAGTTAACAAAAAAGTGAATACAAAAAAAAAGCAAAATCAAAATAGAAATAAAAACAAAAAAGACAAAATTGAAACAAAAAAAAAAAAGAAAACGACAAATCAAATGAAATTATAAAAGAAATGAAAGAACTCGACAAATTCGATGCGAATCAAAGCAATAAATTAAGTTGCGTTTTTTTTTTGGTCTACGCAAGCCGATTTCGATTAAATAAATAAATGAAACGACGTGAAACAAAAGACAATCGATCGGCTATTAAAGAGAGGTGAAGAGAGGAAAAGAGAAGAGACCCAAACTGAAAACCCAAAACCCAAAATCACGCCATGAAATATGAAACGAAGGGCTGGCAAATCTTCAGTGAAGTCCGAGAAGTTCTTTGAGCTACAACTTGCATTATTTATATATTTGTAGTATTTACCTGTTTCTCCACCAGCGGCTGTGTATAGATAAATTCCTTTTTGGGTGAGTAGAGTTCCGGCGGCGTTCCTTTGTACGAATAGCGCAGGACATTGTCGTCGAGGGCGGCAAATGTATCTGTATCTGTATCTGTCTGCTCCTCCTTCTCCTTCCTCTCCCTCTGCATCTCCTCATAAGGTATTCCATGACGGAGCAGTCGAAGATCCTCAGCGGGTGGCGTTGATCCTGTCTCCGTTCCTGGCGACGCATTAGACATTGCGGTCTAACAATTTACTTGGCAACGTTTGAAGTACAACAACAATTCAGCTGTGTGTATCTATGTATCTATGTGTGTGCGTTTGTATCTATTATGTTGATTTTGCGGGCTTGTTTTTTTTTTTTTTGTTAATTGAAATGCGGCACCGCACCACACGCACACCACACACACACCGCACACACACACCAACACCACCGAAGCACAACGCACGCGCTCAGGCATCCGCGGTTGAGACTGTGAGCATCATTGTATCTTCTATCTTGGGTAGGACTAAATTGGAACTCTACATAAAATAAAACGATTAAAGAAGTTAGCAACTAACTAGCCAAGTAACAACAAAGATAAAAACGAACTGATACGGATGCTGCTATCATATGTATCTGCGTAAGATCAGGTAAATACACACAAGTACATGTACAGTTAGTAACGTATTTATTTTGACCAAAAAAAAATATTATTTATTTTTTAAACTCATTTTTTGTATTAAAACTTATTCTAAAAATCATTTGTTAAAGTTTTATTTTTTTTTATATAATTTGTTAAATCAATTACTTGACTAACTGTATGTTTATACTAAGTTAAGCTTGTCATATAAAAGTGTTCACTGAAACATCAGAATCGCATGCTATATTCACACGATTTGCACATAGATACTACAGACAGTAGATACATAAGTATCTCGACTTGTGTATTTATGTACTATTTATGCTGCATATTCAACTTAATATTTTATCAACTTTAGCATATTTTTGGCAATTTTTTTTTCTTTCTTTCGCTTTTAATTTTTGTATTTTTGTACTTTTTTGCCTTTTTTAACTTGTTGATTAACAACAGCGACATTTAACGAAGGTTGCCGCCAACCAAGTCAAAGTTGAGAGCAAGCACGAGATACACACAGCTATATACGCATGCGCAGACATAAATACATATATTTATATATATATATATATATATATATTAAATTCTTAACCAGGCTTAAAGGCATTATTACCGTTATTAACTGTCACGTCGCGTTGCCAAACATTTTGAAAAAATTGAAAATTTTCGAAATTTGTAATTGATATCGAAAACGAATTTAGAAATTTTAAATTTCGCGTGGAATCTGAATAAAAAATGTAACTCTCGAATTTTGTCAGTTCGCCAAATCGCTGCGCGCGCAAAATAATAAAATCAAATCGAATAAAAACGACGAAAAGACGAATGCTTAAGAAAACAAAATGTTCGGTTTCGCGCGCGTTTTCGTTGCGATCGGTCGAGTTATCTCTTCAGACTGTTTTATATGCTTCTGCTTCTGAGTTGGGCTACGCTAACAACTGCCGCCTGTTTGAATATGTTATACAAACACACACACACACACACATATATATATACATAACTAAACCATATATAAACCACACACACACACACATACATATGCATTGCCTTCAAACACTTGCGATCGGCTTTAGATTTTTAGTTTGTTACCAGACGCCGTGGAGTATGGTTTCTAATGCTACAAGACTGCATCCTGTCTCTATGTTATATCCGGCCTGACTTCCCAGCGGAGGATACAACACTAACTCTTGCCGGCCCGAAGCACTCAGCACTATCGAAAACGTGTCAAGCGATCTTATACAGAAAGAGAGAGAGAGAGAGAGAGAGCTACACGTATACACACCTATATATACACACCTATACATATATACGACGAGCGACGCGACTCGCTGAGAAAAGCTTAAAAAGAGCGCAAGCTTCGAAAAAGACTCTCTTAAAACCCACTCGCAGCTTCGGCTTAAAGAGCACCAGTAAAATTTAAAAACAATGCGAATACAACGCTATTTTCAGTGCTAAACTCAAGAATACCCTAACAAACAATTTGCACCTATTAAGCAATGGCTTCAAATTTTAAAAGAAAGCTTACTGAATATCTTTAAAAAATAAATTAAAAAAAAAAAACTTTCATTTGCAAATTATATAAATCGAGTGGAAAAAATTGTGTTTAATTTGTATTTAAAAAATATTTTCTAATTATTATATTGCATATATATGAAAAAAACTCAAATTTTACAAAGATTACGATTCCATATTAATATACAGCCGGTTTTTCAATGATTTAACTTTAATGTTTATTAATTAATCGTAGTACTTTGTAACTACAAAATTTAGTTTTATGTAGGCCAAAATTTAAGGCTATAACACAAAACAGTTTTAAATAAGTTTTAATAATTAAGAAATTACATTTCAAATCAACTATTTATTTTTGCCTGTGAGACTCACAGACCTACATTACTTACATTACTTTCATAGTTTGTCAATTAATCCATCAGGACGTAACATAAATTTTCACTAAGTTGAAATGCCCTATTTTTATCAAATTTTAATGGGCTCAGCGCAAAAAAAAAACAACTAAATAAACACACACGCCCGCATCGTCTCTTTTTCTAGCTTTGATAATTCTGATTAAATTAAAATTTTTATTTTGTTTTATTAGGAACCGCAACTGTTATAGTTTGTTTTCAATAAAAAAATTGTATGTTATAAATATTATACAATTTGTTTATTTTTCTGAAAAAATGATAAGATTTATTTAAAGTTCAAATAAAATATTTACACTTTAATTACAATTAATTGTAAAAAACTAACTTTGTATTCAAAGTTCAACCATCATTGTAGTCTCCGATATCTCTATTACTTTTGTATGCCACTTAACGACTGTAACTGCAATTTGTTGGGGTTTCTCCGAGGGCTGCCTTACGTGAATGGCGCCAAGATAATAACGGATGATAACAAGATCAGCAGAAGTTCAAGACCGCAAAATGATATGCCTGATACAAAAATGTTTGATGCAATCTTGATGGCTGTTAAGTGTTTAAAGATATTACAATTTAATAAATATACCATTCTCGGAAACACAGGTGAGAATGACTGACTTGTCAACACCCTATACACATACGTGCCCTTCCATTTATTATTAAATTATATTTACCCAGTTTAAACTTATAAACTATAGTACTTAATATTTCAGAGAAAAACGTTTATCTTCTTTAATTTGATAATATAACATCTTTTTATGTAAAAGTGATCAACCTATACACTTAAGAAAAAAGTTATAGTAATATAAATGATCTTTTCAAAGTTATTAAATATACTTCTGAGAAAAATTAAGTAAATTTTGCCAATCTGTAGATCTTTAATTTATTGGTCTATTTAAAGACCTTGAAGAATAATTGGAAAATGTTAATTAATGATTCAGTTAGCTTCACTATGAGTTCTATAAGTTCAGCTCCAGTCTGACGACATCAATGTTCGAATATAGCATTAAGTTTCATTAGTTATTGAGAAGTGCTCTCCATATATAGTATGTATAGAACCAAGTATATATTGTATTCTATGGCGAATTACCATATGTAGCAATTGACCTTTTTGCATATAAAAAAATTTTTTTAATCAAACGCAACAACAACACAAGAATTAATCAATTAAAAAAGACAAACGAGGCGCACATTAAAATATAGTTGAAAATTAAAAATCCATTTCGCAAACACTGTTTGTTGTTTGTTGTGCAGCACTGGCAATGCCACTTAGAGCGGTAATAATAATGCTAAAAATTTGGCAAAGCTCTAAATGATAATGAATAACAGAACAGACGAATAGAAAAGATCAGAGATCAGAGCAAAGCTGCGATCTAAATACTAAATACGTGCAACAAGGCGTTGCATGATGGTTCTGCAACGTGCAACACATGTTGTGTAATTAACAACATTCGGGAAAATGAAAATGCAATTTAAACAAGCAACATTAAACAGCAGCCGACCAACAAGTCTTACAAAAATGCCAACAGTTTTTTCTATCACTACACCGAAGACCGAAATACACTTAGAAATTTCAGATTAAATCATAATAAAAATTTCTGGAAAGCAAAGAAATTATGTTTATTAAATTAGCATATAAAAATATTATTATAAGACACTTGACTAGTTTTGATTAGTAACTTAAAGTGGGTCATGAAATCCAAATACCCTTTAATAGAACTTAAACATGGGCAACTTCAAGGGGCAGGACGTAAAGGCAATGATCAAACGCACTTGAGACATGGCATACAGTTGAAAATCTATAGACGGAAACAACTGATGCTGAGGCTAAGCATTTCAACCGCAGCGAACCACCCAACCACAATCTACAAACCACAATCTACAATCCACAATCTAATATCCGCTGGGCAATTCGATCATCTTAATAATTAACGCATTTAGATCATTTAGACTCGACGCAGCACGCGCAGCTATAAACTATGAATGTAAACTTCTATTTCTATAAAGTATAGTTTCAGCTTTAGACCCTGTAAAATAAAAAAAATTAAAAAGAGTTTTGTCGGAAAAAAACTTCGAAATTTATGCTTTCATTTATTTATTAATGGTAAGTATAATACAAAAATAAAAAATTTTAATGCTACACTAATAAAAAAAAAGTATTCTAAAATCAAGACTTTGTTCTTAAACTAAGAAGTCTAAAAAACGTGTCGAGAACATAAAACTCTTAAGGGTAGAAAACGCATCTTGTATCATACCTAATATCAAATGAGAATACTTTGAAAAGAACATTTCAAATGAGGCCAAGTTTTTATTTTAATGATAAATTTTTCTAAAATGTAAATCAACAAATAAAATAAAAAAGGGAAATAATACTACAATTTGATTTTTACCGAAGTTTCACAGGGTCTCTTACAGTCGTGTACACTGTACTGTACTTTGCTACCAGTTTGTTTAGCATTAGTTGCCAAAATAGATTCAAAATCCATGATGTTGCCACACAGCGATCGCATCGATCCATTGCGGATGTGGCAGGTTCGAGTATCTTGCAGATGCAATCTCTTGGCCAACGATGTTCGCAAAGTTCCAATAGATATGTACATAAGATGTGTACGGATATTTACGATCATCTGTATATTGTATCTGTATCTGTATCTGTATCTGTGTTTATATAAATATACATCTAGAAGATGCCTGTCAGACAGTGCGTCTGTTCATCTGTCTGTGCGTCCAACACGCGCTGAACTCTTAGTCATTTTTTTGGGATGTGCCCATGTGAGTGTGTATCTGTGTGTGTGTGTACAAGTTGTGCGTGCTTTGCTATGTTTATGTCTCTTTTTACTTTTTGTTGCCAACACGCTTGATTAATAAATATTGATCCTGATTGAATGATGGAAAGCTTACGAAAACTTAAATGCCATACACTCATACCGATACTCATTATTATTGTAGTATTCACAGATAGTTAAAGAGAGTTCAGGTTTTTTATTTTTCTTTTATTTCGCAAGTTCGCCTGACAGCTGCTCAATCAAATCAAATCAAGTCAAATCAAATATTTGGGCTATCTAAACACAAAACCTTTTTGACATTCACCCCCGGCATTCACCATTCGGCATGTGATGGGATCGGATCTGTGCATCTGTGATGTCTAAATTTTCGAAAAAAAAGATTCGCAAAAAAACTAAAATAAAGAAAGAGAAAAAATCAAAGTCAATTACGTGCGCTGTCAATCAATGGCAGGAATCGAAATCGAATATCGAGATGAAGATCCGAATCGGTTCAAGAAGAAAGAAGAAAGAAGACATGCGTAAGAGCAATTTTAGTGCGCAAGTTGCGTGGCCAAAATGACGAGTGCCGAGTATCTCAAAGATACATTTCGCTTAAGTGTATGGCATACATCATCCATTCAACTACACAACTACATACATACGTACATTAATTCTTCCCAGATGGCGTCGTCGATGTCGATGTCGATGCTGCCCATTGTGCGTTGACCCTGAGACAAAAACGCCCACGCAATGCGCAAATATAAACTAATGTATATATAAATATCCATTCAATATATCGTACATATATAGTATGTCTTTCCATTCAGAGAGATGGCACAGGGAGAAAGTGTGTTGGCTATGCAAATTATGAGAACAATATGGCAAATACTTCAATAGAATCTCCTGGGAGTCGTTTACCTATCATCTAATGAGAATTCATTGATGAGCACATTATGATCATAAAGTACTTCAGTCTTATAAGTATACATTGGGGAGTTAATTATAATCATAACCCATCTATCTTTCAATTCTTTTCAGTTACATTTTAAAATTTTCTGTTTTGAATGTATAATTTTCTACAATTCAATTTAATTAATAATCCAAGAAATGATTCTCTTATTCTTCGTCAGTTTCAGTATATAAATTATAAAATAACAGTGGTAAGATATTAAAAACCCATCTTTAAAGCAGACATTGAAAATTGTATCCCCCATTTCATCCTAAATCTGTTTCACTTTTTTATAATTAAAATTAGCATTCTATTTAACCTATTGAAATTGTTAATCTAAAATATTAATTTCAAATTTTGTCTTTAAATCTTAATAATTTTATTTGTCGACTGCTGTTATGTGCCGTTAAATAAATAAAAAAGAACTCATAGATGAGTAGATTATGAACGTATTTAGGGTCAAAAAAACCCGAATTAAGATGAATAAAAAATTATATTATACAATAGATTGAAATATCTACATTTTGTTCAACTGTTTCCTGGAGAGCCCCAAGGTTGTTAACGCTTTTGAACTATGCGATGAATGATGCCGAATAAGAAATAGAAACCATTCAGATCCAAAAATATAAAAAAATATGCTGCGGTCAAGCACTGAGCACTGGGAATAAAGTCAGGCCACAATTATGCTCTCAACTTTCAGAAATGCAGCTCCTACCTTCTAAAAGAGCATAAAATTCTTCAATTGAAACATTGTTTTTTTATTCAATGAATCGCGAATGAGACATGCATATAATATGCAATGTCTAAACTCAATATGAGAAGCCCTCATGAAGGCATGGGGAGGGAGCTTTAAAAAAATATGTTGTCTGTATATATTTCTCATTAATTCGTTGGTTCATTGATTCCGAAAACGAAATTGAATGCACTCATAAAAATTATGGAGTTGCATAAATACCAGGGCGTATTAGAAACGGCAACAGCAACAGACGAGCAGCCCAATATGCATATATGTACATACATAATTACATGCTTCAAAATATGTATATAGTCCCATTTATTTTTATACATGTATAGACGTCTATATAGACGTTGATTCCACGCTGCGTCAGCAGCACGAGCTCCAACAGCAAAGAAACTCTCCAATTGCACAGTGGGGCTTAGAATTTGGTTAAAATAGCTTCAAAATCAACAAAGCTTTTCAAATCAAGAAATTTCCTGAAGTATGAATTTTAATTACGACTTTCACCCTCTTCTAGTTCGAATTTTACAAAATGCCGCCCTATTTGCACGATAAGTAAGTTTCAGCTGTGTTGTGTAAAAATTTCAGCCTTCTAGGTCTTACAGCTTGGGCTGCATACAGGTCGATCAGTCAGTCAGTCAGGACAGACAGCTCCATGTATAATTGACTAAAAAGGTTTTATTTTTCGGAGGTTTTGAAAGTTTCTTTTGATGATTAGGGTCAAAATTTATAATTTTTGTTTGATAGATCAGAGAAATCGCCCACTGTGCATCGGGTGGCCAAGAAAAACTAATGTGAGCCGCTTATGTCTGGTGTTCTATGGCTTATTGCTTATGGCTTTTGCATTTTGGCTTATTGCCTAAGCCTAAGCTCTTGTTTATGGTATGGAAAATGGGCTTATGTATTTTTAGAATTGCACATGATACTCGATTAATTGGAGATGCTGTCAATTGCAACACAACGCTCACCACTTGCCACTTGCCACTTGGCTGTGGCATCAATTGATCCTCGCCGGCGATAGTCACAGCTGTTGCCAACATTTTGCAGCTGCCAAGACAAGTCGAATACTTGAATTCCGTCTGAAAGAGAGAGAAACAGACAGACAGACAGACAGATAGGCAGACAGGTCGAGCTGAGTTTACACCTTCAGTTGCCTTGACCTATTGACATTACACATTTGAGGCGCATTTTAATTACGCGTTGAGCTCTTCGTGAGTTTCTTGCATAAGTCCAGGAATGGATTAATGGCTAGGAAGGCGGGTAAGGGGCATGGGAAGTGGCAATTGTCAGCTAGCCGGTTGTAAGGGGCGGAATTTCTAGTTACGGTAGCGCCAACAAATTGTCATAATGATTTATAAACATGCAAAACAAGTCGAACTAGCTGTAATACAATTGCTAGACTTTAAAATACTCAGTAGAATATTGAACTACAAAAATAAAAAACAATTATTTTAATATTTAAATTTAACAAAACAATTTTATTTTACTAAAACTTTATATAATGATTAGGTTAAGTTAAAACAATTTTGTTAATTAGCCTTTGTGTATAATTACATTAAGTTATATGTAATCTACATGCTTATAGCGCTGTGAAATAAATAAAAAAAAAAAAGATAAAAAAAAATGTTACTCATCTTTATCAGGCTGTTAAACTTTTTACAACTATAATTTACAGATTAAAGTTATTATGTAATTGTGAGCTGCAATTTTTTTTAATCTCACGAGAAGTAATCCTTTCTTTATTTCATAACTTTAATACAGGGTATAATTATATTTTTAGAGTCCAAGAGCTACAGCGTTATTCACAATATAGAAACTCACTATTGCTACCACTTTATAACAACCACAATTGACCTTTTGTCACTTGAGAACAATAGCGTCGCCTAGATACTCAGTCCCTATCCCAATCCCCCCCACCCTTTCTCGATCCGAGGCACAGTCACAGTCCCCAGACAGACGAAATTAATTATAGTCTTGTAAATTGTCTTGAACAAAATTATTAATTGATCGCAGATAAACGTTATGTGGCAAAATACAAGAACAACAACAATGTTGTAATTTCTGAAAGAATTAAATGACATTTACAAGACTCTTAAAACTGGCGCCACTCGGAATGCTAAAAGTCACGTTGACTGCCATCTGAATTAAAAGTTAATTTCAATATTTGAATGGAAACTACAATATGCCAGTTGTATCTAAAAGCAGTATCGCATACATCATTATGAATTAAGTAAAGATTTGCTACATGTTAATAAGACAACACTATCTAATTACCTACTAGAAGCCGATGAAAGTATGCAATAAATTATCTTATTAACACTATCTAAAAATTAAAGTATGAAATTAAGACGTTTAATCACAGTTTACCCTTTAACTGTTGAAGTTTTTTTTAACTTGCAGAAATTTTGAATAACTAGAGAGTTTTATTTCCGATTTCCAAAATTTTTGAAGTTTTTCTATGTTTATACTTAAAAAATGTAATTTATTCAAAGCGAAACTGTTGCATATTTATAGGCTTTGTAATTAAAATGCTTATTCTTAAGCCAATTTTTTTAAGGACTTAGATAATTGACTCCATTGTATTTAATCGTAAAAGTTGATCTAAAATTGAAATATTCTTTCATATTTCATCATAAATTCATTCTGCATTCCAATTAAATGAAATTCGTAAAAAAAAATTTGACCATTAACTGGCCTCTAAAATGATTCTGCATTTAAATTTTGATGATCTAGAAATTTTGATGTATTTTCGATTATAAGCCATTTATCATTCAATTTTCCTTACCAACCCCTTGACATATTTTCGAAAACTTTGATCTCTCATAACTTCGCCAAAACTTAACCGATTTTCAATCAGAATGTCGTTTTAATCATTATTTGGCCCCTAAATTGATTCTGCATTTAAATTTTGATGATCTAGAAATTTTGATATATTTTCGATTATAAGCCATCTATCATTCAATTTTCCATACCAACCCCTTGACACTTTTTCGAAAACTTTGATCTCTCATAACTATGCCAAAACTTAACCGATTTTCAATCAGAATGTCGTTTTAATCATTATTTGGCCCCTAAATTGATTCTGCATTTAAATTTTGATGATCTAAAAATGTTGATATATTTTCGATTATAAGCCATCTATCATTCAATTTTCCATACCAACCCCTTGACATTTTTTCGAAAACTTTGATCTCTCATAAATTCGCCAAAACTTAACCGATTTTCAATCGGAATGTCATTTTATTCATTGTTTGGTCCCTAAATTGATTCTGCATTTAAATTTTGATGATCTAGAAATTTTGATATATTTTCGATTATAAGCCATCTATCATTCAATTTTCCATACCAACCCCTTGACACTTTTTCGAAAACTTTGATCTCTCATAACTTTGCCAAAACTTAACCGATTTTCAATCAGAATGTCGTTTTAATCATTATTTGGCCCCTAAATTGATTCTGCATTTAAATTTTGATGATCTAGAACTTTTGATATATTTTCGATTATAAGCCATCTATCATTCAATTTTCCATACCAACCCCTTGACATTTTTTCGAAAACTTTGATCTCTCATAAATTCGCCAAAACTTAACCGATTTTCAATCGGAATGTCATTTTATTCATTGTTTGGCCCCTAAATTGATTCTGCATTTAAATTTTGATGATCTAGAAATTTTGATATATTTTCGATTATAAGCCATCTATCATTTTATTTTCCATACCAACCCCTTGACATTTTTTCGAAAACTTTGATCTCTAATAACTTCGCCAAAACTTAACCGATTTTCAATCAAAATGTTATTTTAATCATTATTTGGCCTCTAAATTGATTCTGCATTTAAATTTTATTATTTTTATTATTTTTTTCGAATAAGTCATGTATTACAAGATATAAAATACGTTCTAATTGTTTGACTTGAGTGAGTGTTGCACACCGTGTTAAGTAATTATGAGTTTTGCAACACTGCTCATTGACAATTGACAGTTGTTGTGCCGGTTGAGGAATCAAGCTGTTAAAAAAACGAAAACCAGTTGGAACTGAACGCACCCTCAGAGCAGTTGTTGGCCATGGACGAAAGCGAGGAAACGTGTTACCCTGGCAACGACAGCCAAAGCAAAGACTCGAGCAAACAAAGGCATAGAAAATCCAAGAAGTCCTCTGGCGTCGGGGAACAGGATGAGATGCAAGATGCTCCAAGCACTGCCAGCTATTTTAGCCTTTGCATCACGGGACAAATTGTATCGGCCACATTTCCACTTGGCCCTGACAAGGAGTTTATATTCTGTCGCTACGAGCTGATTGCTGGCCCGGATTGGCAGCTGGCTTCTGGGCCCCAGCACGGACTGACACAGATGTCGACCAACAAGAGTGGACACTTCAATGACAAGATTGTCTTCAACATGCCCATCGAGGTTACCTACAAAAGCACGAGTCCTTTCGGCTGTAAGTTCGTTAAATCACTTTGTATCCATCGCTTATTGAATTCCTTTTGCAGGGCCACAAATCTTGATCAGTGTCTTTGGGCAGAGCGGAGCCAGGGACGAATCCTTGCTGGGATATGCCCATGTCCATCTGCCGGTCTTTGGCAGTCGTCCACAGGATGAAAAGACATCCAGCTTAAATAAAGTGCCCATTCTGACGCCCAGGTGCCAAAATATGCTAGGTGACGTGACCAGTTGGTTGCTGCGTCGCCAGCCAGAGCTCAAGGACCCCAAAGTCCTCTTAGACAATCTGCAGAGCAAGGGTAAGTTAACTGATTTGCTATAAAAAAAATTGTCATACGTTAATAAAATCTTAAAACAAATTTTAAAAAATCTAAACACATAATTAGATAATTTTTTATAAAGTAATACAAATAAAACACCCAAAATCAGGCATAGCATCATTAGGAAAATTAAATAAGAAACTAAGAATTTGGAATTAAAAAAATGTAGAAAAATTTAAAATCAAAAATAAGCTAAATAACTTCTAATAAGGTAATACAAATTATGAAACCAAAATTGGGAATAAAGTAATTAGAAAGTTAAATTAAGGAAAACAAGTTGTTATTTTATTTAACTTTATTGTAACTTATTTATGAAATTAAAACTATTTTACTCAAAATCGATCATATTCAAAAAAAAAGGCTAAGTCAATTAAATTCGAAAAAAAAATAATATAAAATATCTATTTTTATGTGTTTCTGTACTAGAAAGTCTACTAAAAAGCAACCAGGACAGAAACACATTATTATTTTTATGTTTATTGAATAAATTGATATTCTTACCTGTTTCTTATATTAAAATTCCTAAAATTTCTAATTTCCTTCAGGTCTCTCCATGGAATCCTATGGCACGTTAGAGCTGCAGCTACACACGATAATGAGAGGAGCACATAAACTGGGCTATAATTGGCATAACTGAATACTTTTAACGGAGATCTGTGAATAAAACGTGAAAATGGAAAAGAAATGAAGCAAGCAAGCGTTTTTCCTAATCTAATTGGTCAGTGGGTGGTTTGTACAGTTTGTAGAGGGGAGTCAGGTGATTGCCTCAAACTTGACCATGACCACAAGTGACTGCTTTTCTACACGCGAATGACGCTTACACTAATCCGACGCAGCAATTGGGAAACAAATTTGAAATCCAGCTATTTTGGATTGGCCAAGTGCGTTCTAATTGGATTAGGGGGCAATTAGTCTAAGACGCTCTGAACACAAGTGTTTCCTCAGGTAGCTCACATATAAAGGCAGTCCAATTGAACGACCCAAGACATTCGCGTCCAGTCCGGCGCCAAAGATTCAATTGCTATGGACAGCAAATTGTTGTGAATCGGAGTTGAGTGGAGTTTCGATATTTTGAAAGCAGTTTAAGTTCTAGTAAAGTTCGGAAACTCAGTCAACTGTTGGAGTAAACCACAGTTGGAGCCATGATCAGTCTAAATCATCCAACATACGCCTTTCTGCGGGATGGGCGCAATCTTAGCCTGGCGGAGAGCGTTCCCCAGGAGATCATGCACATGGTGGATCCCTACTGGTATCAATGGCCACCCTTGGAACCCATGTGGTTTGGCATTATCGGATTCGTCATCGCCGTTTTGGGGTAATATTTTAAAGTGATTAATACTAACAATAACTCTGTTATTATTATTATTTATTTAAACTTTTTTTCAGAAAACGTAATCATTATAAGTTTTATTTTAACAAATTATATAATATTGATTACTTGATGATTTTTAAAAGTTTTCATTATTGATGATGATTTTTTTAAAGGAATTTTATAATTTTATAAATATTAAATTACCGTAAATTGCAATTAATTTTTATTTTGATTAGAAAAAAATAAATAAAAATCATGAGAAAATCAAAATAATCATTTTTTTTCATAAAAACCAATAGTTTGAAACTATCGCAAACATGTAATGATTTCATAAAAATATAATTATGTTTTTTTTTTCTTTTATTTTTCTTCCTTGTCGAAGATTTTTTAATTAAAAATATGGAATATAACCATTATTTGCAATCTCTGTTTTATTTTTTAACAATTTTATTAACTTGAAAAACGTTTTAAAAATTAAATCATTTGCATCCCAAATAAAATCGTTTTTATTATATATTCAAATAAATTTATTTAAAATATTTGAATATTCCTTTCAGAATGATGTCGCTGTCGGGTAATTTCATTGTGATGTATGTGTTTACTTCATCAAAAGGATTGCGAACACCGTCCAACATGTTTGTGGTCAACTTGGCCTTCTCCGACTTTATGATGATGTTCACCATGTTTCCACCCGTTGTCCTAAATGGATTCTACGGCACCTGGATCATGGGTCCTTTCCTGTGCGAGCTTTATGGCCTGTTTGGTTCGCTGTTTGGCTGTGTGTCCATCTGGTCCATGACACTGATTGCCTATGATCGCTATTGTGTCATTGTCAAGGGCATGGCCCGAAAGCCTCTAACGGCCACGTCAGCTGCAGTTCGTCTGCTCATTGTGTGGTTAATCTGTGGCACTTGGGCTTTGTTGCCAATGTTTGGCTGGAATCGTTATGTTCCCGAGGGCAACATGACGGCTTGTGGCACGGATTACTTTGCCAAGGATTGGTGGAATCGCTCCTACATCATTGTCTACTCACTCTGGGTCTATCTCACGCCCTTACTGACCATCATCTTCTCCTATTATCACATTCTCAAGGTAAGCAATAGGTTATTTCAATTTGAATGGGAAGAGTCCTTTGATTAATGCCAATCCTCAGGCTGTAACTGCCCACGAGAAGGCCATGCGAGAGCAGGCCAAGAAGATGAATGTCACCTCTCTGCGCAACACGGAGGCAGAGAAGAGCAAGGCCATTGAAATCAAGTTGGCCAAGGTTGCATTGACCACAATCTCATTGTGGTTCTTCGCTTGGACTCCCTATACAATCATCAACTATGCGGGCATCTTTGAGTCAATGCATCTATCACCTCTTTCAACAATTTGTGGCTCGGTTTTCGCCAAAGCAAACGCTGTTTGCAACCCAATTGTTTATGGCCTAAGGTGAGTTTAACTTGACCATGAGGAGGAAATCGAGACCTTTTCTAGACATAGAAAAAAAATGGACATGAGTGTTTATATTTTTTCCCATTTCGTGGTTTCATTAAATTTGGTTCTACTTTTTTGTCATTGTTTTTGGAATACCTAAAAAAAAGATTTTAAAATCACGCCTTTATATATTTCCTTTAATTTCCTTGCCAGCCATCCCAAATACAAACAGGTGCTGAGGGAGAAGATGCCCTGCCTGGCCTGTGGCAAGGATGAGTTTGCCTCAGATTCCAGGACTCAAGCCACCGCTGAGATTAGCGAATCTCAGGCCTAGAAAATTTAAAAATAAATATATAAATATAAAAACGACGACTGCAGCAGACGATGATGTGGATAAAGAACCCGATGACTTGTGATTAATGGGCACAGGAACTGAAAGCTTTACAGGATTCTAAACTATACTACGAGTAATTAAATTTATTTTGCATACAAACACAAAACTTCAAAAAAAAGATAGCATATTAAAATGTAAAAAAAAAAATCTAAAGTGAAAATAAAAAGAAAAATTAAAGTGCAATTGATATAAAATCAAAATTCAGTTGTTTCTTTTTCAAGTCTCAAATAAGAGATGATTGTATCAGCTGCTTTATAAAGCACATTGCCCCAAAGAGATTTACGCCTTTTATTAAAAAATTAACATTTCAAACAGTCGCAGAGGTCGAGGTCATTTTCATTATCATGTGAATAGTTCGATCGAGGGAATGAGGAGTTAAGGAAGATATTAGCCATAGTACGTGTTTAGATCCAGGTCAATAAGAGTGCCATTGTTTCGACGTTCCCGTAGTTCTTGCGTGTAGAGTGCATGTCCTTGCAGCAGGATAAAGTCTATGAGTCGCTTATTTGAACTCTGACGCAGTGCATCAGGATCGTTCCGTTTGCGTAGATAGTTAAAGCAGCAGGTTCTGTCAAAAAGAAAATAAAAATAAATATTAAAAAAATGTAGATTAAATTTAGAGTCTAGACATATTGATGTATTCAAATATTTCTTAGGTGCTTTAAATATATAATAATAATACTACTATTCATATGGCAGTCTGCTTCCTGACACTTACCGGAAGTGTTTGGTTCCACAGGCGCTGGCACACTCCTTACCACAGGAGTCGCATGGTATGGCATTGGAGCAGGCAAACCACATGAGGCATATGCCTGGCAAGAAGCAACATTAACATACTTAATAATTTACTTATGAATATAGAAAAACATAAAAAAATAAATAAATAATAGAAAACAATAATAAACATTTTTAAATTGAAAAATTGTTTTAAAAAATAATATAAAATCTCAACAAAATTAAATCGGTTAACTTAAATTAAACATGAAGCTAACCAGAAAAATAAATAGAAATAATTCCTAATATTCTTAAGAGATCTGACTATACTTACATAATAAGATAATCTGACTATGCATTTTGCCGAAATCGTGGAAGTCTTGGAGAGGAAATGTCTTTCAACAGCTTGTGATACGCATAGGAAGTGCTGTGATAAGCTGACTCGACTGATACAACAACTGAAAGAACAGTGCTAACAGTGTATCTGCTTTTATACATGTCCAAGATAGCAAAAGACACACACACATATATACACACACCTACATGGTAGTAAAATTCAAAGTGACCAGTGAAGCATGTTGCAGACCAAGTACTAAAGAGATTTATCCAAGTATGGATATATGGACATGCAACGCATAATAAATTATCCTTACGCACACAGTCAAACGTACAATTGCAACTTGCGCAACAAGTTTGTGTAGCATACTTTTTGAGGCTGCTGTGTAAGTGTGTGTGTGTTGTAGGTTAACCGCAATCAAAACTGTTTGTAACAGGTTATAAAAGTTTAAACTGGACATGACACGCATGTGAATGACATTAAAAATGTAAGAGTTATTCAGCTGAATAAATTAAGCTATTATTAGAATACATTTGCATTTATAGCATTCATGTTAAAAAAAAGTTGAAACCAAAAAATGCTTAGCTTTAAATTTTCTTTTGCCGTTTATTTACGATATACGATATATCGTAATGTGCCTACGATAGAACTTCGACAGCTTTAACAGGGTGGCAGCGCCGCAACACAGCGCAACAGCTGAGCGCACACAATCGATAAACGATAACAAGGTGCCAGCGCCGTCAGTCAAACGCAACAGCTGAGTGAGCACAAAAACAGCTGTTTGAATAACGCAGCCAAATTTAAGCAGGTGAAAATTGTAATATTTTGTGAGATAAATTAAAGAATAAATGAATATGTGGGAACCGCCACGACTGAGTGCATCACTACGTGCCAAAACAGAACTCGAATCAACGCCACAACGCTCCAATGGACTGGGAAATGGACGCTTTCCAACTACAGCGTCCACGACGACAATTTGCTCTGAGTAAGTCACCTGTAATTAACACTACTGATGAAATTCCACTTATCTGTATGTGTGTGTGTGTTTGCTTATTGCTAGGAAAAGCGAACAGACCATAGGAAAACTCCTCGCACAATTGCCAGTAGAAAAGCAGCCGACAATAAAAGTACAACTGCAAAAGCTGCGCAATCTTGTCCAGGAATGTATGGGATACGAGGAGCAGCCACAGGTGGTGGAACATGCCGCACTCTATCTGTTCTGGCTGCTGCTGGAGCAACGCGTGCTGCTGGTGGCCACCACTAATCGATTGCATGCCATGTTTGGTCAGACATTTGATAGGAAGAGTAAACAGATACACAGCACAATCCTGGCCATAGCTGATGCACTGGATGAGCATGAGCTGCAAACCTTGAAGCGCTGGATGCAGTCACAGAGAAAGAGCTACGAACGTCCACTATGGGGTGAACATATCCATATAAATGTCACTCCCGCTGAATGGCAGGATGTGAGTTTGCTCACAAATCTTTCTCCAGATGCCTTGCTCAAAAATCGCACTGTTAACAAGTTTAGCATGAAACTCAAGTCCAATGGGGCGTCCATGCTGCCCACTGTACCGAGCACAGACGGCTACAAGCTCAGCTCGGAGCTGGAATCGCTGCTGACTATATCACAACAACTGGAAGATGAGCAGCTACTAAGTCGAGTGGGTGAAATACTTGCCTCCAAGCGGAGCAGCGAGGATCTGCAGAATGAGCTGATGGAGTTGCTGGGCTTTGAGCACTTTGAGCTGGTGATGCAGCTACTCCAAGAGCGCATGAAGATCGCCCAGCAGCTGGAACAGTTTGCGACGAGAACGCGTCGTGTCAAGCAGGTGAAACAGAAGCGAGAACAGGGAAATATCGGGACAGAGAAGCGTCCAACTGTGGCTACCGCTGTGGTGGTGCAATCCGAGCAGGAGAAGCAACTGGGCAAACTGCAGCGACGCGAAGAGAAGAAGCTACAACGCATCCTGCGCAGCATCAAGGACAATGAGGAGCAAGAAGAGGAGGCGGGTGGAGCAATTGCCATATCCGCACAGCAGCTGCGCATGCAACATCAACGCAAGCTACTGGAGGCGGCACAACGGGAACCGCTGCTGCTGACAACCAAGGCGGAAAAGGCCGAACACTCCACGCACACGTACACGGCTCCCATACGTTATCCCTATGTCTTTGACAGCCAGCAGGAGGCCAAGCAGCATGCGGGCTTCATTGGCGGCAGTCGGATAACATTGCCAGAGAATGCACAACGCATCGACGGCAAACAGTGGGAGGAAGTCAAGATTCCAGCGAGTGAACCGCCACCTTTGACCGTGGGCAATCATAGGATTAAGATCAGCGAACTGGATGACATTGGACAGATGGCATTTGCCAACTGCAAGGAGTTGAATCGCATACAATCCGTCGTCTATCCTGTGGCCTATCACAGCAATGAGAACATGCTGGTCTGTGCGCCAACTGGAGCGGGAAAGACCAATGTGGCCATGTTAAGCATCGTTCACACAATACGCTGTCATCTGGAGCAGGGCGTCATCAATCGGGATCAATTCAAGATCGTCTACATTGCACCCATGAAAGCCCTCGCCTCGGAAATGGTCGAGAACTTCTCCAAGCGCCTGAAATCGCTGCAGATTCTGGTGCGGGAATTGACAGGGGACATGCAGCTGACCAAGGCGGAGATGTCAGCCACACAGATACTGGTGACCACTCCAGAGAAGTGGGATGTAGTTACCAGAAAGGGTAAACCAATTAATCTATTAATTCCATTTAATATATTATAATTTATTACTAATAACAAATTGTCTTTATTCCAGGCAGCGGAGATGTGGCTCTAATCAGTCTCGTGAAGCTGCTCATCATTGACGAAGTGCATCTGCTGCACGGAGAACGTGGTCCGGTTGTGGAGGCACTGGTGGCACGCACTCTGCGTCTGGTGGAGTCCTCACAGTCCATGATACGCATTGTGGGATTGTCGGCAACGCTGCCCAATTACATTGACGTGGCGCACTTTCTGCGTGTGAATCCCATGAAGGGTCTGTTCTACTTCGACTCGCGCTTCCGACCCGTTCCCTTAGACACCAACTTCATTGGCATTAAGTCGGTGAAGCCGCTGCAGCAGATTGCCGACATGGATCAGTGCTGTTACCAGAAATGCCTAGAGATGGTTCAACAGGGTCATCAGGTGATGGTCTTTGTCCATGCCCGCAATGCCACCGTGAGGACAGCGAATGTGCTCCGTGAGTTGGCGCAACAGAACAACACAAGTGCAGCATTTCTTCCGGCGGATAACAATGCCCATGGTCTGGCCTGTCGCTCAATACAGAAGAGCAGGAACAAGCAGCTGGTGGAGCTGTTCTCCTGCGGATTGGCAATGCATCATGCGGGCATGTTGCGTGCCGATCGTCAGATGGTCGAGAAGTACTTTGTGGAGGGTCACATCACAGTCCTCGTTTGCACGGCAACCCTGGCCTGGGGCGTCAATTTGCCTGCTCACGCGGTTATCATCCGTGGCACGGATATCTATGATGCCAAGCATGGCAGCTTTGTGGATCTGGGCATCCTGGATGTCCTGCAGATCTTTGGACGCGCCGGACGTCCTCAGTTCGATAAGAGCGGCGTGGGCACCATCATCACCAGCTACGACAAGCTCAATCATTATCTCTCCCTGCTCACCAATCAGTTCCCCATCGAATCCAACTTTGTGCAGTGTCTGGCGGATAATCTGAACGCTGAAATTGGACTGGGCACTATTTGCAATGTGGAGGAGGCCATCGAGTGGCTCAGCTACACGTGAGTACAGTATAAATCAGAGACTGGTTCAATTATCTACTTTTTTAATGAATTCGTCATTTCATTAGCATTTTGATGAAAATCTTTTTTGAGTCCCTTCACATTGTTGTATGAACTTTAACTGATTTCTCTTTTAGTTATCTCTTTGTCCGCATGCGAATCAATCCCCATGTCTATGGCATTGAGTACGCGGAGCTGCAGAAGGATCCCACCTTGGAGGCACGTCGTCGACAGCTCATCATGTCCGCATCGATGAGTTTGGACAAGGCCAAGATGATGCGGTTCAATCAGCGCACAATGGACATGAACATCACTGACTTGGGACGCACTGCATCACATTTCTACATCAAATACGACACTGTGGAAACCTTTAACGAACTAATGAAGCCTTTCATGAACGAATCCGAGTTGCTGGCCATGATGTCACAGGCTCAGGAATTCCAGCAGCTCAAAGTGCGGGATGACGAGATGGAGGAACTGGACGAACTGCGGGAATATTACTGCAAACTCAAGGCATTTGGAGGCAGCGAGAATGTCTGCGGCAAGGTAAGAAATATTACAAGGTGTTAACTTTATTATTTAAATTTGGGAATTGATTTCATCGATTTAATTAATTGATAAAAACAAATTTTCACTAAGTAAAACAAAGTTTCTTGTCTTTAATCGTTAACAAATATGTTTAGCTAGTTTAATAAAATACTAAATTATAATTTCTCAATATCTTAGCTCATTATTTTTAATTTTATAAATCTTTAGATCCCACTTTAAATGCTCTTTCTCTGTATTTTTCCAGGTGAACATATTAATTCAGACATACCTGTCCAATGGCTATGTAAAGTCCTTCTCCTTGACCTCGGACATGTCGTACATTACCCAAAACATTGGCCGGATTGCACGAGCTCTGTTCTCCATTGTGCTGAGACAGAACAATGCCATCCTGACCGGAAGGATGCTGCAGCTGTGCAAGATGTTCGAGCGGAGGCAGTGGGATTACGACAGTCATCTGCGACAGTTTCCGGCGATTAATGCGGAGACGATTGACAAGCTAGAGCGACGTGGACTGAGCATCTATCGGTTAAGGGATATGGAACAGCGGGAGCTGAAGGAATGGCTGAGGAGTGATCGTTATGCAGAGTTGGTGATACGTTCCGCTCAAGAGTTGCCTTTGTTGGAGGTGGAGGCGAGTCTACAGCCGATAACGAGAACTGTTCTACGGATCACTGTAAACATTTATACGGACTTCACATGGAATGATCGTGTGCACGGCAAGACAAGTCAACATTTCTGGCTGTGGATTGAGGATCCCGAGTCCAACTACATTTACCACTCGGAGCTGTTCCAAGTCAATCGCAAGAGTGTGTTTAGCGGACAATCCCAGCAGCTGGTGATGACCATACCACTGAAGGAGCCACTGCCTCCACAGTATTACATTCGCGTGACCAGCGACACTTGGCTGGGCAGCACCACATGTGTTCCATTGTCATTCCAGCATCTCGTGCTGCCGGAACATCATCCACCACTGACGGAGTTGCTGCCACTGCGTCCACTGCCCGTGAGCAGCTTGCAGAACGATCTCTACGAGTCGCTCTACAAGTTCTCACACTTTAATCCCATCCAAACGCAGATCTTCCACTGTCTCTATCACACGGACAACAATGTGCTCCTGGGTGCGCCCACAGGAAGTGGCAAGACAATTGTCGCGGAGATTGCCATATTTCGTGCTATCAATCTGAATCCCAAGTGCAAAGTGGTTTATATTGCTCCACTCAAGGCGCTAGTCAAGGAACGCATCTCGGATTGGCAGCAGCGCTTTGAGAGATCCTCCCTGGGACTCAAAGTGGTGGAGTTAACTGGTGATGTCACTCCAGATATACAAGCTATACGTGAATCCCAATTGATTGTCACGACGCCGGAGAAATGGGACGGCATCAGTCGCTCCTGGCAGACGCGGGAGTATGTGCAGCATGTTTCACTCATTGTCATCGATGAGATTCATCTGCTGGGCGAGGATCGTGGTCCTGTCATTGAGGTTATTGTCTCGCGAACTAATTTTATCAGCTCCCACACGGGCAGATCCATACGTATTGTGGGCTTGTCCACGGCTCTGGCCAATGCACAGGATTTGGCCAACTGGCTGGGCATTCAGCGCATGGGATTGTACAATTTCAAGCCCTCGGTGCGTCCGGTGCCGCTGCAGGTGCACATCAATGGCTTCCCGGGCAAACACTACTGTCCCCGCATGGCCACAATGAATCGTCCCACTTTCCAGGCCATCAGAACCTATTCTCCCTGTGAACCCACCATTGTGTTTGTCTCCTCCAGGCGACAGACGCGTCTCACCGCCTTGGATCTGATCACCTTTGTGGCGGGCGATGAGAATCCCAAGCAGTTCCTCCACATTGCCGAGCAGGAAATGGAACTCATACTGCAGAATATACGTGATCAGAATCTAAAGTTCTGTCTGGCATTTGGCATTGGATTGCATCATGCCGGCTTGCAGGAGCCGGATCGCAAGTGTGTCGAGGAGCTGTTCCTCAATCGGAAGATTCAGGTACTAGTGGCCACAGCGACGCTGGCCTGGGGCGTCAATCTGCCTGCCCATCTGGTGGTCATCAAGGGCACCGAGTACTTTGACGGCAAGGTGAAGAAATACGTGGACATGCCCATTACGGATGTGCTCCAGATGATGGGCCGAGCGGGTAGACCACAATTTGACAACGAGGGCGTCGCTGTCGTCCTGGTCCATGATGAGAAGAAGAACTTTTACAAGAAGTTCCTCTACGATCCGTTCCCCGTGGAGTCGAGTCTCCTGGGTGTGCTGCCGGAGCACATCAATGCGGAGATTGTGGCGGGCACAGTGCAGACGAAGCAAGCTGCCCTGGATTACCTCACCTGGACGTACTTCTTCCGTCGTCTGTTGCGTAATCCATCCTACTATCAGCTGGAGGGCGTGGAGCCGGAGAATGTGAATGCCTTCATGTCCAGCCTGGTGGGGAAGGTTGTTTATGAGTTAACGGGAGCTGCCTGCGTTGTGGAACGTGATGGTTATCTAGTGCCTACATTCCTAGGCAGGATTAGCTCCTACTACTATCTGTCCTATCGCACAATGAAGCATTTCCTGGAAGATCTACAGCCAGGCATGGATACCAAGCTGGTTCTGCTCGCCATCTGCGATTCCTACGAGTTTGATCAGCAACCTGTGCGTCACAACGAGGATAAACACAACGAGGAGCTGGCGGAGATCTGTCGCTTCAGGCCACTCTCAGCCAGCTGGGATTCGCCCTACACCAAGACATTCCTGCTGCTCCAGGCACACTTCTCCCGTCTGGCACTGCCCAACTCGGATTATCTGACGGACACAAAGTCGGCACTGGACAATGCAACACGTGTGATGCAGGCCATGGTGGATTACACGGCGGAGCGAGGTTGGCTATCCACCAGTCTGGTGGTGCAGCAGCTGATGCAGTGCGTCATCCAGGCACGCTGGTTCGATGCATGCGAATTTCTCACACTGCCCGGAGTGGATGAGAGCAACGTTGATGTCTTCCTAAACATACCACATGACAATCATGATTATTTGACACTGCCGGTCCTGAAGGAGCTGTGTAGAAAGGACTATGAGCTGCTGGCTGCTCCACTGCGAGATGCCTTCGAGGAGCACGAGATCGAGCAGATTTATAGGGTAAGTAGACAGAAAATTCACCATAATTTCTTTATCTTATCAATCTTTTTCTGCAGGTTATTCAAGATTTGCCCGAGATTGCATTGCAAATATCCGTGGAGGGACGCTATCTAGAGGAGGAATATGCCAAGCGACCACTGTCTATTGTGGATGGTACCATCGTGTGGACTCCATTGCATGCCAACGAGGAGTATGTGCTGTGTGTGGATCTGCAGCGTCTCAATGTTGCCGGACAACGTCGAGGTGCTGGACAAAACAATGCCATTCACTGTCCCAAGTATCCCAAGCCGAAGAACGAGGCTTGGTTCTTGACTCTCGGCTCACAGTCCAACGACGAACTGTTGGCCATGAAGCGTCTGAGCTTGCGAGGAACCCGTTCCTCCAATCGCATATCATTTCAAGCGACGCCTCGTCGTGGGCGCTTGCAGCTCACCCTGTATTTAATGTCCGACTGTCTGATCGGCTTTGATCAGCAGTACGATCTGCACTTTGAGATTATCGATGCTAAGACATAAAAAAAATATGACCTAAATACAATAATTAATAGTTGCACAACATTTCATTCTTCAAACTGGAGGCTTAATTAGTACAATAATTATTATAATAATAATAGTAGTCTAACTGAAGTTGCTTGTGATTACCAGTCTAACATTTTTATATATTGCAATCTGCGATCTTGAACTTGCAGAGACAGCTATTATGTTAAGTATCCATGTTGTAATTATGCCCATTAAAGCCAACCACTGAAATCTTTTTACCACAACTATTAATATTTTTATCTATCAATATTTGGACCTACCACAAACTAAAGTAGAGGACGTGGAATTGTTTTACGTGTATTTATAGACATTTAGTGATAAGAGTATGACTTTAGACTCTGTAGCTAAATATGACAGAGGGCCTACTAGGTGTGTCAACAGAAAAATGGGTGTCTAAAAATTTTGGAGAAGGCTCCATTCGGTGGTCTAAAATTTAATTTATTATGTTCAAAATGTTTTCAAATATTCTTAAATTTAGTAATCTTATAAAATACAAATACTATACAGACACTTTTTAAAATTATGACTTCAGATAATGATTTTATTATAATTTTTTATTATTTTACGGAGCTGTTCTAAAAATTTAATCAGGATCGGCTAATGAACATTAACTTCAAGAAACTATTTAACAAAGCACAGAACTGAAGAATGAAAAAGAAATAAATGAAGTAACAATTATTAATTAATTAATTAACATTAAATTTTTTTTTAAATAAGAAAACTAGGCGATCTAACAAAGTATTTCTAAGAATTTTTGAATATAGACTGATTTGAATTATTAACAAGAACTCACTTTAATTAGTGTACAGAGTCTGTGTTAGTTGTGTTCGTTCGACTGTCCTAACAGTTTGATTAATGTTCAGATTAAATTAGATTAGATTGAAACCTGCCTACTTTTCGTACTTTGCTTACACTCTTTGTGCCATGAAAGAGCAAGTGCAAATTATGAAATTCGAGTGATACGAGGGAGACTCTATATATAGGGGGCTGTCATTAAGTCGAAGGCAGTCAGACGAGTTTTACACTTGATCGCGTCAAAATGTTTTCTATACTTGTGTTGGGACTCTCGCTGTTGGCGTTGGTTTGGTATTATCTCAAACACTATTACTCATACTGGGAGCGAATTGGTTTTCCGTATGATAAGAGTGCTGGTATTCCATTTGGATGTCTGGGCAGTGTTTGGAGAATGGAGAAGGCCATGGGCATGGCCGTCTACGATGTCTACTTGAGGAGCAAGGAGCGCTTTCTGGGCACATATCTGCTCTTCCGTCCGGCTGTCTTGATACGCGATGCCGAATTGGCACGACGAGTTTTGGCCCAGGATTTCGCCAGTTTTCACGATCGCGGAGTCTATGTGGATGAGGAGAAGCATCCGTTGTCGGCCAATCTCTTTTCGCTGCCCGGCCAGAGTTGGCGTTCCATGAGACAAAAGCTATCGCCGTGCTTCACTTCCGGCAAACTGAGGGGCATGTACAGCACCTCGGAGGACATTGGCAATAAAATGGTGGGACATCTGCACAAGGAGCTGCCGGAGCAGGGAGTCAAGGAAGTGGATCTCAAAGCTGTTTTGAGCACCTATGCCATCGATATAATTGCTTCCACTATTTTCGGACTCGATATCAACAGTTACGAGCAGCCAGAAAATAAATTCAAGAAGATGGTCTCATTAGTTCGCAATAGAACTCGCTTTAATGCACTTTTAGGCATGATGATATTCCTGGTTCCCTCGTAAGTAAACTTTTCTGGGAGACGGTGTTTTATTATTCAAATTAATTTATCGTAATTTGGCTTATTAGTATATTTATTAAAATTCATCCTTTTCAATTAATTAGCATCTATTTTATGTATTTTGTATTACACCTGTTACTGCTCCCAGTGTTACAAAGAAATGAAGAAACGTTGCTCAATATAATAAAAAAAAGATTATTCAGGTGTGTTCCACAAATACAAAACATTACATTTTTGGAACACCTTTATAATTTATTTTATTAATTAATTTCAAATACAATATTTATTCAAATTATTTTATTTATGTATTGATTTAATATTTCTCCCAGTGTGAGCAGCTTCTGTAACAAATTTTTGTGAAATGCAAGTTCGTTCCTAAAAGTTTAATTAAAATTATTTATTTTATATTTTTGGTTTACTTATTATTATTTAATTGATATAATCAGTGGTGTTTTAGAAATATAAACCAACCAAAAATGTATGGGTTTCTGATAGGTTTTCGGTTGAATAGTATTTCTGGAACACCCCTGACTTGCATACTTATTTGCATGTATTTTTATACATTTTTTTTTCTCACAGTGTGCCAAAATTGTTCTTCCGATTTGGCTTACAGAATCCAGTCGGATTGGCCATGTTGGCCATTGTCAAGGAGACCATCGAGCATAGGGAGAAACACGGAATTGTACGCAAGGACATGCTGCAGTTGCTTATGCAACTGAGGAACACTGGCAGTATCGATGAGGACGACACGAAGATCTGGAGTATGAAGACCTCAGCCGACGGTAGGAACCTTGAATTTCAGTTTTTGTTATCATAATCCCATAAAAATAATTTTGTAAACCTTTCAGGACGCTTAGAGAGCATTTCTATGGAGACCATTACCGCCCAGGCTTTCATCTTTTATATTGCCGGACAAGAGACTACGGGATCAACGGCTGCATTCACAATTTATGAGCTTGCCCAGCATCCGGAGCATCTGAAGCGACTGCAGGACGAGGTGGATGAGACACTAAAGCAACACAATGGAGAAATAACTTACGATGTGCTCAACAAGATGGAATTCCTTGAATTGTGCATGCAGGAAACACTGCGCAAATATCCTGGACTGCCAATGCTAAATCGAGAGTGTACACAGGACTTTACTATACCCGACTCCGACCATGTGATTAAGAAAGGCACTCCAGTGGTGATATCCCTATATGGCATACACCGTGATCCCGAGTACTTCCCTGATCCCGACAAATACGATCCCAATCGATTTGCCGAGGAGACAAAGAACTACGATCCCATTGCCTACATGCCTTTTGGTGAGGGTCCCAGGATTTGTATTGCCCAGCGCATGGGTCGCATCAACTCCAAACTGGCCATAGTCAAGATACTCCAGAACTTCAATATCGAAGTGATGGGCAAACAGGAGCCACAATATGAAGCGGACGGAATTGCTCTGCAGCCCAAGGATGGAGTCAAGGTGCGTCTGTCCAAGAGGATTCCCAAATTTTAATACAAAAGTGTTAAAATAATGAAATCTGCAAAAATAATTGGTGCATAAAATTCAATCAAATAAAATCAATTGACTGAATGCAAATTTAACAGCGAAAATTGTGAAATTAATACAAATTTATAAAAAAAAAATATAAAATCAATGAAAATTTAATATTCAAAAAATTTTTATAAGACAAAATCCTTTTAACGCAATTAAAAATGCCGAAATTACAAAACTGTTGTGTTAAAAATTGTATTAGCTAAAATTGATGAAAATTTACCAAAAAATGTGAAATCAATGAAAATTGACTATGGCTGAAAACTAGATTAGATAAGATATACATTAAGCCTCGAAACACAAATACTTTGGTTCTAGTCAAAAAATTTGCTTGTTTGTGATGATTATGAATATGAATGTGCATATGTATGAATAAATTAAACACTTTTTATTAAATGCCTGAGATTGTTGCACTTGTATTATCTCTGAATTAAGTCAGTATTTATATATAGTAGATTTTATAGATTAATAGACTGTAGAATAAAGTTACATATTTACAGTAACTGATGCATAGACTTGTTATCATAATCCCTAATTTAATTCTGCATCAAAATTAAAAAAATAAATTTTTTTTGATGACTGTTCATTTTACCACATTGTCGATCATTGTCCATTATCCTCTTGACCCTTTTTCAGAAACTTCAAACTGGCATAACTTTGCCAAGTCTCAGCCGATTTCCTCTCGAAAGGTCAGTTTTATCATTATTTTTCATCTTTTTTATTTTTGCATCAAATTTAAAAAAATATTTTTTTTCCAACAATCTCCAGTTTTTTCATACTGTTGATCACTGTCTATTATGCCCGTACTATCCCTTTGACACTTTTCAGAAACTTTAAACTGGCATAACTTTGTTAAAACTGTACCGATTTCATCGCCGAAAATCAGTTTTATCATTATTTGTCCTCTATTTTAATTCTGCATCAAAATTAAAACTTTCAGTTTTTTCTACAATGTCAATTTTTTCTTTGACACCAACCACTGAAATCTTTTTACCAAAATTTATCAATATTTTTATCTATAAATTTTTGGACCTACCACAAACTAAAGTAGGGGACGTGGAATTGTTTTACGTGTATTTATAGAAATTTAGAGATAAGAGTATGACTTTAGACCCTGTAGCTAAATATGTCAGAGGAGAAGGCTCCATTCGGTGGGACCAATTTTTTGATTATATTCAAAGTGTTTTCTATTTTCAGTAAATTTTTTAATCTCATACAATTCTTAATATATCAAATACAATCTCTTTTAAAAATGATAGCTTCAGATAATGATTTTATCATACAAAATTTCGTCAGGATCGGCTAATGAATTCTAAATTCAAAAAACAATTTCCGATAACACAGAACTGAAAAATTAAAAAGAAATTATTGAAGTTACAATCGCATAATTAAGATTTTTTAATTGTTTATATAGGACTAAAATAATTTATTTTTAAAATAAGACACAAATAAGCAATCTAGTAAGATATTTCTAATATCTTTTTGGTCTTCGATTTAGAGAGAACAAGAATTTTTTTTGATCATTGTTCAGGGTCTGTGCTAGTTGTGCTTGCTCACTGTCCTAACAGTTTGATTAATGTATAGATTAAATTAGATTAGATTGAAACCTGCCTACTTTTTGTACAATTCAGACAACCTTTGCTTACACTCTTCGTGCCATGAAAGAGCAAGTGTAAACTATGAAATACGAATGATATGAGGGAGACTCTATAAAGGGGACTGTCATTGAGTCGAAGGCAGTCAGACGAGTTTTACACTTGATCGCGTCAAAATGTTTTCTATACTTGTGTTGGGACTCTCGCTGTTGGCGTTGGTTTGGTATTATCTCAAACACCATTACTCATACTGGGAGCGAATTGGTTTTCCGTATGATAAGAGTGCTGGTATTCCATTTGGATGTCTGGGCAGTGTTTGGAGAATGGAGAAGGCCATGGGCATGGCCGTCTACGATGTCTACTTGAGGAGCAAGGAGCGTTTTCTGGGCACATATCTGCTCTTCCGTCCGGCTGTCTTAATACGCGATGCCGAATTGGCACGACGAGTTTTGGCCCAGGATTTCGCCAGTTTTCACGATCGCGGAGTCTATGTGGATGAGGAGAAGCATCCGTTGTCGGCCAATCTCTTTTCGCTGCCCGGCCAGAGTTGGCGTTCCATGAGACAAAAGCTATCGCCGTGCTTCACTTCCGGCAAACTGAGGGGCATGTACAGCACCTCGGAGGACATTGGCAATAAAATGGTGGGACATCTGCACAAGGAGCTGCCGGAGCAGGGAGTCAAGGAAGTTGATCTTAAGGCTGTGTTGGGCACCTATGCCATCGATATAATTGCTTCCACCATTTTCGGACTTGATATCAACAGCTACGAGCAGCCGGAAAATAAATTCAAAAAGATGGTCACATTACTTCGCAAAAATAACCGCTTATTTGCGCTTATCGGCATGATGATATTCCTGGTTCCTGCGTAAGTAAACTTATCTGAGCATCGGATATTGTTTATTTTGTATTACATTATTTATATCTGCCAAGCTTTTCCTCTAAGAAACGCAGACTTGATCGTCGAAAAGAATGTTTTTAGTTATTTTGTTTATATTAATTTTTATACCGCAGATTCGTTTTATGTTATACATTTTCTTATTAATATTTATTTGGCAAATATTTTTTTAAATTTATTCGCATATATTTTTTTTTCTTACAGTGTGCCAAAATTGTTATTTCGACTCGGCTTACAAGATCCAGTCGGATTGGCCATGTTGGCCATTGTCAAGGAGACTATCGAGCATAGGGAGAAACATGGAATTGTACGCAAGGACATGATGCAGTTGCTCATGCAACTGAGGAACACTGGCAGTATCGATGAGGACGACACAAAGATCTGGAGTATGAAGACCTCAGCCAACGGTAGGAACCTTGTTGAAATGAAATATAAATCTTACCATAACTTAATCCTTAACATTCAAAGAGTAATTATTTCCATAATCCCATTAAACAATTTTTAATCCTTTCAGGACGCTTAGAGAGCATTTCTATTGAGACCATTACCGCCCAGGCTTTCATCTTTTATATTGCCGGACAAGAGACTACGGGATCAACGGCTGCATTCACAATTTATGAGCTTGCCCAGCATCCGGAGCATCTAAAGCGACTGCAGGACGAGGTGGATCAGACACTAAAGCAAAACAATGAAGAAATAACTTACGATGTGCTCAACAAAATGGAATTCCTTGAATTGTGCATGCAGGAAACACTGCGCAAATATCCTGGACTGCCAATGCTAAATCGAGAGTGTACACAGGACTTTACTATACCCGACTCCGACCATGTGATTAAGAAAGGCACTCCAGTGGTGATATCCCTATATGGCATACACCGTGATCCCGAGTACTTCCCCGATCCCGACAAATACGATCCCAATCGATTTGCCGAGGAGACAAAGAACTACGATCCCATTGCCTACATGCCTTTTGGTGAGGGTCCCAGGATTTGTATTGCCCAGCGCATGGGTCGCATCAACTCCAAACTGGCCATAGTCAAGATACTCCAGAACTTCAATATCGAAGTGATGGGCAAACAGGAGCCACAATATGAAGCGGACGGAATTGCTCTGCAGCCCAAGGATGGAGTCAAGGTGCGTCTGTCCAAGAGGATTCCCAAATTTTAATACAAAAGTTTTAAATCAATGAAATCAGTGAAAATTTACGATGCTGAATATATTGTTAGATAAATTACCAGCCAAAATTGTGAAATTAATAGAAAATTTACCAACAAAAAAAAAAGAAAATTGAAAAGACAATTTATAAGACAAAATCCTTTTAAATTAATTAAAATTTACCGAAATTATAAAATCGACTCAATCAAAGTTTACCAAACTTAGAGATTCGATTAGTATGGAAAAATTTGAAAAAATTTAAAAAATATTGAAAATTGTTGTGTTAAAAATTGGATTAGTTTAAATTACCTTGACTCGATGAAAGTTTACCAAAAAAATGTGAAATCAATGAAAATTGACTATGGCTGACAATTAGATTAGATAAGATAAACATTAATAAGTGACTAGTAGATAACTAACAGTAGTAAGGCCTTCTTATCAACGAAACACAAATAGTTTGGTTCTAGTCAAAACATTTGCTTGTTTATGATGGTTATGAATATGAATGTGAATATGTATGGATAGAATAAACACTTTTTATTAAATGCTTGAGATTGTTGCTCTTGTATTATCTCTGAATTAAGTCAGTATTTATATATAGTAGTAGATTATAGATTAACAGACTGTAGAATAAAGTTACATATTTACAGGAACTGATGCATAGACTTATTTAATGGCGACTCGTTTCATCGGGGAGATGTTTGGGGGCTATCGTATAATGCCGGATTAATTATTCTCACGCTGTTCCAGTTGCTGTTGCTGTTGTTGTTGTTGCAGTTGCAGTTGTTGTTGCTCATTCTCATACATTTTCTGTTTGTTTTTTTGCCTAAAGATCTCCTTGCTGGCCTCCTTGATGGCCTCAAAGATCTTCGCCTGCGACATTATTTGCTTTTGCACATTCTCAACAGCGGGCTCTGCATTGATGTCAATTAGATCGCTTAATCCTTCATTCAAGTACTCATTATTATACGGCTTCTCATCAATGTCGTTGCGCTTAATGAGTGAATAGGGCGGATAAGACGGATACGAGGTACGCTTCCGACCGCAGCCTTAAAATAATAATATAATTATTAAATTTCAACTAATTTAGAAAATAATTTTTATAATTTTTACAATAATAACTACATCATTAAATCTAGAAAATTTAAGCTCAACGTTTTTTTTAATATTGCAACAAAAAATTCCAAAATTACCTGTAAATGCATTGCAGAAAGGACGTTTCTCGTATTTCCATTGAATAACGCCGCTCAGCTTGTGCTGTTGAATAAAGGGATGTTAAATATAATTTTTTAGTAACTAAAATTACGCATAACTTGGTCATATCCTTGCTCAATTTTCTAGGACCTGGTTTGTTTGGTTCGTATAAGCGACTTGATTAAATTATTAAAAAATATAAAATATTGCACACTTTTGTGCTGCAGCACAAAGTAACTATTAAGTTTTGTTTTGCATTCTATTGGGCATAGAAATAAAAGTGCCTGTCTTCAATTTGTACAATAGATGGCCTTTTGCATACTTTTCTGCTGATAGACAAAATCAACGCTTAATGTTTTTACACTAGATGGCGCCACTTTCAGGTTTAGGTTAAACGAAACTATGAATAATCCTTTAACAGAAATCCGATTTCTACTATTAATATTTTGCCTTCATTTGAAATAAATAATATTATCACTAGTTTTTTAATTGCACATTTACTCACATTCACTTCATTGTTTTCGGTCTCTAATGATGCATGGGTAAGAAATACACATATGAAAAACGCAGCCAGGCATAGAGAAATTTCCAGAGTGGTTTTCATTTTGAACAATATTGTTGATTCGGTTCGATTTAACTGAAACTGGAACTGAGATTAGCCGCTTGATGCCTGCACCGTTTAACGCTTCAGTGGCAATTGAAAGAAAATCGCAATCGCGGTCCTTGGTCAACAAGTCGGCTACGCAATGTGAGACTTGTTCCTTTCAGGATATGACAGGACAGCCCGCTGTGCAGCGAATGTATTTTGGTTACCACTTAATAGCCTTTTGTGTTTTTCCCGACCTTACTCATACCCCGTCCTAGTCCGTGAAGCCTTCACTTCATTTTCGCATTGACATTTAACATTTGGCCTTTGCTTTTGCCAACTGTTTAATAATTTAATATTAAAGAAGATTAAGATTATGCAATAAGTTCTAGTCTAATAAAGTAACTCTTTGTTTTTATTTGGTAAGAATAAAAAAGAGTATGAAAACAAGGGGCATTACTCATATATTTTTTAAAGTTCTGAAAGAAAAAATAATTTTTTCAATAACATTTTTTTAATGACTTTTTTAATGACTTTTTTGGTATTCTTAATGTGGGTGGTGGTTAGAAAATCATTATGTCTACGAACTTCTGTCTAACCTATGAGATACTACGAAATTTACTTTGATCTGCCAGGTATTAGCTTGTAGAGGAACAAAACTAATTTGAACAGTGTAAATGCAACACCGACACATTCTCGTGAGAGCAGCGAGAAGTCCATCTATTTATAAAGAACCGACACGAAAAGTAACTCGCAGACATGTATATACTATATACGTTTATATACGAGTCCGAGAACGATATAATCAGCGGTTCTTGTTCCTAAGTGTGCATTTTCCGAAAATTTTCTTCACGATTCCACAGGAATTTTCGGCCAAAACAACGGGCCATTTCGAAACGATTCTCAGTGGAAACGGAACACGGTCGTCTCTGGGTCGGAATTTAATAAAAAATAATTACAACAGACATCAGTTAGACGAACAATAAATAAACAATTACTGCAATTTGTATAAACAAAATACACAAAACGAAATTTGAAATAAAGGCCAAAATAACAGAAATATTTGTGGCACGCTTGATATTGGATTTTATTATCGTTGTATTGTTTGTGAATCGAAACGGTATCGGAATTTCTATCTCATTTCTACTTGTACTAAAATAGCATGTGAGTAATAAAGAATTCTATAACTTATACAATTTAATTGATGAACAACAAACCGGAAAGAGTTGGGCACCTTTTAGATACATTTGTATCTAGCATATATCTAGCAGATACAAATGTATCTGTACCTGTCTGCGACTTTCTATAAGTATCACACATTGCACATTTTACTTTTTTTTTGTTGTTTGCTGGTAAAGTAAAACACTAAAAATATCTCAGCTATTTTCAGTTGTCGTCAGTTTTTACTTTTGTCTCACTTTCGTGTTTGACAAGTTTCCAGTCCTGTTTCGGCTTTTCCTTTCACTTGTCGCCCACTCGGTTTGTCCGAATTCCCGACACTTTGTTTATAAATAATTAAAACGAAAATTGCGAACATATAAACATTTCAACACGAGTGTCTGCTAATTACAACGAATACTCGTAAAGTCCAAAAGGTGATCGTAAAAAATAATTTCTCATGAGCAGGAAAATTGTCTGCATTTTCAGAAACGAACACGGAAAAAAAACATGTCGCTGCATTTGTGCTTTGTTATGGCGTCGTCTTTTTATTTATAAATATGATAATTTATTTTATTTTATTTTATTTTATCTGATTCGATTCTCTCACGCTCCTATTTTTAGACCAAAGATGTCAGAGCCCACGGCCCAACAACAGCAACAGCAGCCACAGAATGGCAAGGAGCGTTCCAAGTCAACTGAGGAGAAAGAAATTCCCCGCGAACCGGCGTTGGTTTGCAAAGACATCAATGTAAGAATCCTCCTCCCACTCTTTTTTTACCGGCAATATACAGATACTACAATATGACAGGGTAGATTTTTTGAAGCATTGTCTAAATAATAAACAGTCATGAAATCGTTTTGATAAATTGAATTATTCACAAAATTAATTTTGGGAAATTCAGGTGTGCTCTACAAATCTCTAATCAATTGTTTGGGTTCCTGAAAACAAAAAACCCTTGCTTTCAAATGTCTAAAAAAAATTTGAGAGATTTGACAAAATTCAATATTTATCAAATTGAATTAAAGTATTTTTAAATTGAATAAAAAATTGAATTAAAATCTTTTCAGATTTCTGGAACACACCTGTATAAGAATTTGTACTTAATTTAATTCATTTTGAGATAACACATAGTTTACTATTTAAAATTTTTTTTTTATATTTTCAAATAAAGTACCGGGTATCATTTGGTCGGACATTTAACTTAACGCGTCCAAAATGTATTTCTCTATATTTTTCGCCATTTATTAAACCTTTCCTTGATACTCTCTGTACAGATTAAGACTGAATTGGAGTGCCTGGTAAAGCTGCTCGATGGCAAGATCTACAAAGAAGAGGAAGTGGCCATGGAGGAGCTGCATCAGTATTTGATCGAGGACGATGGCTCCTGGGCGCTGGGTGACAATTTTCTAGTGTTTGTGCAGCGTGTACTTCGCGATTCTCAGGCTTTTTCGCCGGACACACGGATACACATGATTCGCACGTTGGCTTATGCCGCATTGAAGGATGATGTGATCATAATACTGCATCAGGATCGCAGGGATCACACCTTGATGAACTTTGCCCAGGACATTGATAAGCACACACCCGAGGAGCAACAGGCTTGGGCCATGTTTGTGAGTACACTAAATTAATTTATTACTAGAGATCGCAACATAACTGATCTCAATTCCCGACAGACTTGCAATCTCTTTGAGAATGTGGGACCCTCGGAGTGGCTGCTGTACATTTCGGAGTGGGAATACAATGGTCAGACCATCTCAAACATAAGAGTAACCACCAAGGTGGCGGTACACTGCATCCTCTCCAATTGTCCGCAGTTGAAGAACATTGGCTCCATGATCCTCTACAATATTGCGATCAAGGAAGTCAAGACGGTGGTAAGAATAGCATTATTCTCTTTACACTTCTCTTAGTAAACAGATTTACTTCTCAGGTATTTGATGACGTTGCTGTGGAGCTGGCCATGGCCATATTGCAATTCTTCCAGAGCAGCCCCAATGAAGATCAGATCTTCCGCACGTTAAAGGCGCTGGCGCGTTTCCTCGAGGTATTGACCCATATTCTGTGACCCATTTCTCCCATTGACAGCTGTCAACTGATGTCACTTTTATTTGTTTTTGCTTAGGTATCGCCCGATGTTCAGATGATTATTCAAATGATTGGACCGCATCCAAAACAATTCGCTGGCAAAAGCGAACGTGTTGACGAGCTGATAAAAATTATTTCTCGCAAAGTGCCCGCCTAAGAGAAAGACAGAGATGGCGAGTGCGTGGTGGGAAAAAGAGAAATTATCATAATTTAAGAGTATAATCAATCATAGGCATACACAATGTAGATCTTTCATTTTTGTAAAGCATTTTCGCGACACAATAAACATTTCTATTCTTTATTTTGATTTCTCTTTTCAATATTCTCTTTCAGCAAACAAAATGATAGCGAGATTTATTGTAATAATTTCAATAATTATAATCCACGAAACCATATATATATTTAAAATATATACAATATTAATCATTTTCAAATTTGTTTTAAAAATTATCCATTTTACAAATACAAATACAAATTCAATACTTTTTTTTTTTAATTAAAAAAAGGTTTTTTAAGCGTGAATTATATAAAAGTGACCATTTAAAATCTTTTGAAGCTTTTATTTTAAAACTAAACAAATATAGCTTATATCAAAAATTTGTTCAAATTTTTTAAAAAGATACATATTTAAATCTATATAACATAATTTTTTTTTAATTTTTTTATTAAAATCGGAAATAATTTTTTTCTTTTATAATAAAATAAAAATAATTTTGATTTGCTGTATTTTTTCAATTGAAGTTAAATAATTGGATTAAATTAAAAATTTTTTTATAAAAATATCTATTATTTCTCAAAAAATATAATAATAAAATAAAAAAAATACCAATTTAAATTTTAAAACTTATTAGAGTTACATATCCAGTTTTCTCTTCACACCATGTTATCCCCACAGCAGAGTTTGAGGAGTGGAAATCCATTTCCACCGTTGGCTCTTAGTTGGAGCCAATGCTTCTGATTGGAGACGAACATTTCGGATGGCAGCTGAGTGTCCTGAGCACTCGCATCCTCTGTGGATTTAAGAGAAAGCGGTGAGAGTAAGGCTAAATCTTTGCCAAGAAAATTACTTACGCGACTTTTTGTCGAATTTGGGGGAATGTGTGATGGAAATGATGTCTTCCGGCTTGCGAAGTAGAATCTTGCCGACGCCTTTGCACATGCGGAGCACCTCATGGTTGCTCAGCTTGTCCAGCTGCTGTTCATCCAGCAGAGTACAGCTCAGAATCCATTCGCGGACATCATCAAAATCATTTAGCAGACGCAGTGCTCCATTGACACTGAAGCGAATGCGTTTCTGGTAGATAAAGTCCAGCCACGCCTCACAAATGAGCTTCAGTATGAGCTTGAGTATGACAATGTCCTTGGTGGCCCGTATGCTGGGCAGGAAGATCTCGTCCAGCACATAGCCCACATACAGGCTCTTCTCCTCGTCGTTGTAGACACTCCTCTGCCAATGGCTGGCGGCGGGAAAGCAAAGTGTAAAGTTGGCCAAGCTCTGGACGCGGCAGACCGCTGACAATATCTGAACACATTCATCGGTAGTTTTCTGAAAGGGAACTCAATATTAATTTTTTAATAAATAATTTAATAATATATTTATAAATTAAATTTTATTTTATTAGATTTAATTAAACCGCGAGTATTTGAAGGCCATAACTGATCTGTTTGTCATTGAAATGAGAGAATAGTTTGGCAACTGTGCGTATGCGTAATACACATTGTGTAATCTAAGCGCAAATTAACTTTGAAACACTCTTTCACACTTTTAATATTTAATATTTATTACACTTCCAGTTCTTAATTTCATTTGATGAAATGCATAATTTACTTTTATTTATTAATAAATTTATTTATATAAGTTTATTTATTTATTTGAAAATAAATTTATTATTTATGAAAAATGTATTTCTATTTATTTTCTATTCGATTCACTGAAAGTGATCTCACCTTGAGCAGATCAATGTTGTTGGTGGATTCGGTGATCAACTTGGTGCGTAATGCGACACACACCAACATCAGAATATCACTCAAATCGGCAGTGAGTTTGGGCAGTTTAAAAGTGGTAAAGACACTCAGACAGAGCTTCACATCGTGTTCCAGTATTTGAAAGAAACGATCCATTTTCCATTCGCAACACAGCAACTTCGCCTGCTCGGTGACCCAAAGACGCATCGAGTGCACGGAATGATCTAAAATATTAAAGTGAGAAAGCCTCAGTTTGGAAATATAAAATAAAATAAAATGCATGTTGAGTTAAATAAATTAGCTACTAGAAAAGTGGGGAAAACACGACAAAGTTATAAAACACTTCTACCCTGTGAAACTAGTATTACTTACCCATCCTATGGAGTATGGGAATCTGCTCGGCAACCGGCAACAGGCTGGAATTGTTGTGCACATCCGTGTTGGAGAAGTACTGATTACTCAGGCTGACCAGGTTGGAGAAGACACTGATCCACACCGTTCCCGTAGGAGTACCATTTTCCTAATAATAAATATTTAAATAGAATTAACTTTCTCACTTGAAATACAGTCTTACATTCTTGGGAGCATCGCGATATTGCTCGACGACCTGTTGAACAAGACGCTTGGGATTATTCGATGATATGAGGGTCAAGCGAAAGAATTGATCCCAAATATTGTTGCACATGAATCCAGTAAGAATTTCGCCAATGCCACGCAATGTGGAATAGACAGGTTCGGGAATATCTGAAGAATAGAGAAAGCTGTCAGTTAATGTAAAATATCATATCATATGCTTGTAAGTTTACCATTAACATTCTGATGATACAGCCAACAGCGTATGGAATCGATGTGGGTGAGATTGTAACAGGACATGGGAGTATCTATCCACCAAAGCAGTATGTGATCCAGAATAATGCCCACATAGGACCAGAGTAACCGCAATCCCCGCACAATATAGATATTCATATCGATCTCAGCTGCCTTGCGATTGTCTTCAATATAAATCATTTTTAATATTTATTAAAAAATTTAAAAAAAATTAATTGAAAATTTTTTTTTTATTATTTTCCAGAAAATATGAAAAATTCAAGTAATTTCCTAGTTTCATCATAAAATTTTTATAATAAAAATACATTACAAAGTCATGAATATTGGTCGAAAATTTTTGATAATTTGATTTTAATTGAAAAATTATGAATACTTGATAAAATATAAATTTTAAATAAAACTTTTAGTTGAATTATTATTATGTAAATTTAAAATAAATATAAATAAACTTGTTTTTCCAATAAATTTGACTTTTAGTAAAGATTTTTACAATTTAAAAACATACAACAGTTTCGTACAGTACTTACCAAATATTGTTGGACATATTTCCGTGGCCTTCGCTATGAGTTGGGCTATAAAAATGCGTTCCTTTTGCAGAAAACTTTCGGTGTGTTTGCAGCGCAGACTCTGATGATCTTGGCCCTCAACTGTTGGCTCCGCTCCAACATCGCCCAATGCATTGTAATCCTGGGCGGAATCACAATACGGCTGATAATCGCCGGCTGCAAAGGAGATGTTGAGAGTGCGCAATATCTCCAGGCTGGAGGATGTGGACTCATCGTTATGCTGCTGCTGATGCTCTCGCCAGGCATCCTGCTCCCCCATGTTGAACAGTCCAAAAACCAAATCCAAAGCATTCTGTTCCACCCTCGTTTGAGCCACAGACTACAAATTCACAAAAAGAGCAAGATGACAAAACGAAAAACAAATTAAAATTAAAGGCGAGATAAAAATGCGAGCTAACCTGAAGCACAAATCCAAAGTCAATGTTCTTCAGGGACATCAACAGAGCTGGATACATGTTGCTGCAGACATTGGCGTGCATCTCCTCCTTGCACTTGCCACTCAACTTTGGCTCCATCTCTAATTCCGTCTGTGCATCCTGCTCTGTCGGCAGCTCTGATTGCTCCTGCTTTATCCTCTGATCCTGAGTAGCATTCACATTGCGGCAACGATTGTAGAGTTGCGTTATATGAAGCGCCCAGTTGAGCCACATCTCGGACTGCATCGACTTGCGCAGCAGCAGACTCAGCTGCAGAAGGGAAGTCAGTAAAATAAATCAAAGTCAATAAATTATATTGAGAAAGAAAAAAGTATTTTTCACATATTCTAATAATATTGGCTTAAAAAAATAAAAAATAATCATAAAATAATATGAAATCAATTGAGAAATCAATTCAGAAATCAAACGCTTTTTTAATCAAATTAAACTAAAATTTTTAAATTTTAAAAAAAGTTTCAATATATAATTACAAAAATATTAATAAGTTTAGGATTTTTAAAAAATTTACAAATATTTTTAATCCACAATTTAATTGGGTTACAAAATATAAAAAAAAAATCCAAACAAAGAAATACAAAAAAACAAGCACTGTAAAGATAATTTTGGTTTATTATTGGACGTTATTCAAATTTTTAAAATTCTTTGAAAGAGCCGGAATAAAAAAATATACAAAAATATATTAAACAAAAAATAAAATAATATAGGCTTGAATAAATTTAACAAAGGCTCCAAGCTATACCTTTAAAAAACTGACTGTAGTCATAACTACTGGTAGTCATAATTACTGTACTCACTGTACGCTTGAGCACAAAAGTCAATTGACAGAAGCGTCGATCGTTGAGTTCCATGATCAGATTAAACTTGCGCATGAGGAGCGCATTGTAGGGACTCCGTTTGATCTTCTTGGAGAGGGACTGAAAGTCGGCATTCTTGGTCTCGTCCTTGAGGCTCCAATAGAGCTCCACCACATGCTCACATTCCTCCAAAATGGTATCCTTAGAAGCGGTGACTATAGAATACACTAGACTATAGAATCACCAAAAATAAAACTTACATGTTCACTGAAAATTGCCGAGTTGACATCGATCACAATTCGCTTTGTGATGCGTCGCAGCTCCAGACCAAGATTACCAATTTCCGCGAACGTGTGCATTGGCTGCGATTTGTTCCGGCAGTACCATTTTGGTGTCGTGCTCATTTTCGGAATAGCCCTTTCTCTCACTCTCTCCCTCACTCACTCACCTACTTTCTCTTTCTCTCTCTCTCTCTCTCTCTCGCTAACTGCAACCCGGAACCAATCACCTGCCCCTCAGTAAATCGCTTTTTAATTATTTTGTGTCTTCCTGGCACGCATTCGCCTCACGTCCTTTTTCCTTATTTCCTGTGTCTTGTCTGTGTTATCAAATGCAAATTTCGCCAGCTGTTTAATCGATGCCAGGACGCAACCCCACATCGCCTAGCAACGCACGCATGTTGCCACATGTGGCAGCCTTTGGCAAAGGCCTCCCAAAAACTGTGCCACCTTCAAGCCAAAACAGTGTCTAGTCATTAAAGCAACATTGACAGACAATCATCAGTGTACCCTACATGCCGCAGGCTGAGTCCATTAGTTCATCATTTAAATTTCGGAATCGAATACCATAACTACATATTCACTTAACATATATATAGTTAAGTCAAGGTATGGAAAAAGTGATCGATAAAAATGGACAGTGATCGAAAACTATGAAATTTTTTAACTAAGTAAAATTTAAATAAATTTAATAAAATTAAAATAATTTTGACAATCCGCAAGGAAATCGGTTGTGTTTTGACAAAGTTATGGGATGTGGAAGTTTTTGAAAAAATGACAAAGGTAAGGTATGACAAAGTATGATAAAAATGGACAGTGATCGAAAAATATGAAATTTTTTTACTAAGTAAAATTTTGATGCAGAATCAAAATAGAGGCCAAATAATGAATAAATTGACAATCCGCAAGGAAATCGGTTGAGTTTTGACAAAGTTATGGGATTTGAAAGTTTTTGAAATGACAAGAGATGAGTCTGCATTCAAATTCTAACAATGAAAAGTAAGTCGGTTAAGTTTTGTCAAAGTTATCAGATAAGTTAAAAAACAATACCATTTATTTTTGTACGAAATGTGTACATATTTCAGATGGTAGGCTAATTTTTTGGAGTAAACTGAGTAGTAATAACAATAACAATGTTATGCAAAGCAACAAAGTCTTAAAGATTGTTAGAACGAGTGTAGCGCATTTTCGTCTAATTTTAACACATCTTATTTTCGGAGTAATTTCCCCATTATAAATGAATAGTTGCAAAAGAGAGTTCAACAAAGAAATACAATAATCACGGCAAGTTTATTGATATATGTATGTGTGGCTATAGATAAGTTTGATTTGATTTTATATATATGTATAATATATTTTGTGTAGTTTTTTTTTGTTTCTTGAATAAACGAGCTGTAAATATTCAACACATTCTTCTCACGCTTGTTTTGTTTGTTTGTTTGTGTTATATCATTATCAACTATGCTTATTTCTCTCATTATCATAATCATCATCGTCTTCATCTATACACATCAACATCATCTGGTTTTGTTTTGCTATCACATTGAATTGTTACATTTATAGTAGTAGTTGCTCTTGCTGCATTGTTGCCTGCTTAAAATCTTTAAAACATTATTTAAATTTCATCTGAAACATATAGGTATACAACTGTATCTTTATCTTTATCTGTATCTGTGTCTGTGTATCTGTGGGTTATTCTTGTGTTCTCTTGTGTTGTGTGGTGTACAAAACTAAATGTTAAACATTTGCTGAACATTAAACGAACTGATCCGTCATATAATAATAATAAAAATTATTGCGCCATTTCGTTTATACAAATTACATTTAAAATTGCTTGCGCTTTTTTTTTTGTAACTACACACTAAAGTTTAGTGGCTGTTGCTTAGTTCCTTATTCTCTCTCTGTCACTTTCTCTCTATCGCTCTTTATTCTTTATCTTTTTTGATTTTTTGATTTTTTTTCTTTTTGATACTGTTTAAAATATAGAAATAATATGTGTATACATATAGGTATAATATATATGCTTCATCTGTTTCACGTAGTGTAAAATATATGTATAACGTATTTGTATATATATAGATTGATTTATATATATATATATCTGTATATCTGTATAGAGATTTTCTATGTCTATGCTTAGGCCTATCCACGCTTCGTTATGCTTCGCTTAACCCTCTGTAGTAGTTGTTGTTGTAGTAGTACTATTAGTATTAGTAGTAGTAGTAGTATCCTGCAGCTCTTCAAGAGTTGGAATATCGTCTTGTAGTTTCAGCACTTGCAACCTTGGGTTATAGTGCCCGGCTAAATAATATGTATCATTGTTATCGTATATGGTTTGATATTGCTTCGAGTCAGCTCCAAACTTGTCAACGTAGCTAACAAACTGCAGCACCTCGCAACGATGTGAAATTGTCTGCACATCGTTCTCATCCTCATGTGGCGATTCAAATAAAGCACCCTGTAAACAGATGGTTTAATTAGTATTAGAGTTATTAAAAAGTTTAACAAAGTGATTTGATTTACCGGATATTTGAGGTTTGGACAGCCCGTGGTCTCCTCTGGATGATAGAACCACGCCACACGCACCACTCTATTGCCCGCGGTAGTCTCCCACATGGACTCGATGCGTCCAATGTAGGGACGATCCGGTCTACCCGTTGATAGAAATACTGCACAGTCCCCGACCTGTAATATTAGGTATATATATATTTTATTGAAATTTATATTAGAAATGCTGTTGAATTTGTGGTATGTTTACTTACCGTTATAGTCTCCTTGCCCCTTTTGATTGTTTTGTAGAATTGCTTTCTGGCACGCCCCTTAACGCCTGCCTTGCGGTAGGCGGTTCCAAACCAACCCCACAGCTGCCGTTCCGGCAGAAAGGCTGCAATCTTGCTGCTGCCCTTGGAGTTGTTGTGCTCGACCAGATCGTCGCCCTTGACCTAAAAAAATGAGACACATAATTGTAGATTAAAAATGGTTTTTAACATTTCAAAAAAAATCTGTCCATTTTTTGTATTCCAATCAAAATTAAGATTTTAAATTGATTCAATAATAACAATTGCAATGTAGGAATATTGGAATTTTCTTATACATCTAGTTAAACTTGTAGCTCTTGTAGACCTTACCTCATCGGATACCTCGGACATAAGGTTTGACGTGGTCTCCTCCTCCATATCCAGTTGCTCCGACTTCACCTTAACTTCGACCTTGACGCGTTGCGTTGCCGGCGCCGCAGTTGCAAGTTCCTCTGCTGCTGCTGCTGCTGTCGCTGCCGGCAACTGTGGCTGCTCTGCATCCTGCGTTGTTGTCAAATATTCCTGAGCCGACGGTTCAGCCTCTTCGCTGGCATTCTTTCGATGATGCTTCTTATGCTTCTTGCGCTTCTTATGCTTGTGATGCTTTCGATTGCCATCGTCCAGACAGTTGCCATCTCCAGTTGCTGCCATCTCTTCGCCGTTCTCGTTCTGAAAGCCATTCGACTCTGCGGTTTGGCCAATGCCATTCTGTGCCTTGGACAGCTTCTTTAGGCTCTTCTTAAGTCGCTTCTTCTCGCTGCGCTGCGTAAACAGTTCCATGGTAGCGGCCAATGAGGTTGTGTTATCGCTGCTCATGCTGAATCCATGATGACTGTGAGACGTCGTCTCATCACCAGCCTGGGATGTGGTTGTCTGCTCCGGTGCACTGCCTGCTCCACTGTCACCACTTCGCATCGCGCCACGCTTCTGTTTGCCTACAGAGTAAAGGGGATTATCGTTGTACTCTGTAACGTGGTCGTGGACGGAAGTGGAACGGGAACAGAAACGGGAATCAGGGATAAAACGAAAAACAAACAACAACAGAGATAAATAAAAAAATCTCACACAGAAAACATAGAAAAACATAGTCGCAATTTGGGAAAATGAGTAGGTTATGAAACCACAACTTGTTTCAGCTTATAAAAAGAGGCAAACAAATGTTGATTTCATTTTCCAAATAAATGCAAAGATATATAAAAATTATTTTAATGCATTTGTCACTTCATTGGCAATTAATATAACAAACATTTTTGGTTTGCCATTAAATTATGATAATAATAACTTAATTTTATCTAGCATTGATATTTAAATATTTGAAATTTCACAATACAAAATGATGAGTTGTAATTTAATACCAACACTGTTAATGCCAAGTTTTTATTACAAATATGCATTGAAAGTCATGAAATTATTATTTGTAATGTAACGTAAATAATATGTTTCTGTCGCACCTGCAATGGGATAATGGCTGAGGAGCAGGCGTATGTTTTTCAAGCGGATCCTGCCGCTGTCGCCGTCATCAAACTCCACGCTAACAAAGTCCTGTGGCGAAGTTGTCACCGCTGACGTGGCTGGTGGATTTGCATCCTCCGTTGCCTCCGACTCGATGGCACGACCTGGATAGAGGCATCTGTATTGTTGACTCCAATAAGCGCATAAACGCGTGCCCACAGGTACACAATCCACACTCTTTGGCTTCACCTCGAGTATCTGTAGGAGAGGACAACGTTAGAATATCTTTATAAAATTAACTTAACTTACAAATATTAGAAAGCAAATCAATCAAAATTCAATGAATTAATAAAAATATTGCTCATTAATATACGAAAAAAGTATTATTGTTTTTTCTATTTCTTAGCTAAATAAATACTTTTACATTTCCACCACATATTCAAATCCTTTTAAAATTTCATAACTATGTTTTACAAAAAATACAATAAATTTCAAATGTTTCTAAATAATGGTTACAATAAAATGCTAAAATGCTATTATTGAAATAAAATCGTTTTTTTACTCAATAATTTCCACATTTTAGTTTTTAAACTTTGGATTCCTGATTGTTATGACCTGATAACAAGAGTCCTAGTATAGTGTTCGTAGTATAATGTCTCATAAGAGTAAGTTATATAAATAGGTATAGAGTGGAAGATCTGTGAAACCCACCGTATCCTTGAGTATATCCTCGCGTGACATCACATGCGATTTGTTGCCCCGCTCGCCGTCCAGCGTGATGGCATAAACATCTGGTGGACGCAGTGGTTTCATCACTCCAGCATAGAAGAGTCCTCCCATATCGGTGAGGACACGTGTCTCGTCCCGATACAGATGATCGCTGGTCAACTGCAGCTCCGCATCCGCGGCGCTGAGTCGTCGCTTGGCTTCGGTGGCCATTTGAGCATCTGCCGCATTTGCTTTCAGCTTGCGCTCCTTGCGAGCCGCGGACTTTGTGCTGCCTGAGTGTGAGTGTGAGTGCTTGTGCGAGGAGCTGGAAGAACTGGAGGAGGTAATTGGTGCAGCAGCGACGGCGACGGCGGCATCCAGAGCACTCGGCTCCAGACGCACAAACGACGACGATGTGCTCGGCGAGCTGTTGCTCGGCAAGGTACTGAGCTCCTGTGCCTGTGCACTGGGCGGTGGCGGTGGAAACGAGTGCGTCTTCTCCGGGAAACGCAAAAAACTCGACGCCTGCAGATTTCCACTCGAGAATTTGGGGAATTTATAATCCCGCAGAGGTGAAGCGGTCCTGGGGAGTAAAAAAGAAATGATGGTGAGTTAAAATTTATAATATTTGATAATCCTTAAAAAGTTGCATAATCTATCAAATTGATTGAGATATCTCCATATACACAATTTATACAAATTATAATCTACTCACCCCAGTACACTGGACAACGTGGAGCTGAGCGTCAACTGCGGCTGATGGATGGGCGTCGACGTCGACGTCGATGTCTGTTGCATTGGCAGCGTCTGCTGCAACTGTTGGAGCTGTTGCAATTGCTGCAACTGTTGAAGCTGCTTGGAGCACTTCTTCTTCTTCTTGTGCTTGGAAATCTCGTCGAGCTTTCGCTTCTTCTTGCGATACTGTCGTGTTATGTCCGCCAAACGCATCCGCATGCTGTTGTCCATGATGCTAAACACCTCCTGTCCAAATCTCTGGGCATAACTGGGATCCATGGTGTGCAGGGCGCTTCTTAGCTCCGACTGCAGTTCCTCATCCTGCAGCTCTGGCTCCTCCGACTGCTGCTGTTGTTGTTGCTGTTGTTGTCGACTTGTGCTGTGGCGTCGCTTCTTCTTGCTCTTCTTGCTGCAACGCGAGGACTTGCGACTGTCGCCGCCAACCGAATTGGACTTGGAATGTTTGTGCTTCTTGCGCTTCACGGGCGTCAATTCGACCGGAGTGCCAGCGGCGGATGCAGCTGCACTGGATGTTGTGGGCAACTCAATGCCCTGCATGGATGGAAATGTGGGTGAACTTCGATCTGTCGCTGTCGCTGGCGGCGTGGGCGTGCGTGAGGTGGGCGTGGCAAACATACTACTACCCTGCACCTCCTCCTCCTCCTGGATGCGCTGCTCGGCCAAAGCACAGAGCAACTTTAAACCGCCCAGCGGCTCCGATTGCGTACGCTCCACATCCAGCAGCGACGTGGACTCCAGCTGAGTCATCTGAGCGGGCTCCGACATGGACATAGTCATGGACATGGAGTGGGGCATGGGCAATGGCTGTGGCGGCACCAATGCCTCACAGTGCTCCATGGGCTCCTGTTTGACCCGCAACAAGGGTGTGCTATTAGTGCTGATGTTGGAGAGCAGCACCAGACCCGTCAGATCCTCAGGCGTGGTTTGTTGTTGTTGAGTGGGCAGCTGCTCCAGCTGTGCTCCGACTCCTGTTCCCAGGGCTGCTGTTCCTGCTCCTATTCCAGTTCCTATTCCTACTCCTACTCCTGATCCCACTCCTATTCCCGCTCCGGCTGCTGCTGCACTGGCACTATATAAGTCACTGGGACTCGTTTGGGTATGGCACTCATTCGGTTGATTGGCGTTTGCTTCACTCGGGTTCGCTGGCTTCGTCAGCTCCAGCGGCAACTGGGATTCCTGCACTTCCTGCGTCGTCTGCGCTTTAAGCGGACACGAAGAGTTCTCATCCTCGCTGCAAACGGGCGTATCCGTTTGTATAGTCACATCCTGCATTTGGGGCAACAACAACGAGTTGCCGCCTGCCAATCTCGGCGGCGTCTGCGGCGTCAACGGTGCATGCAACTTATAGTTAAGCGCCGTCTCATCGCAGTGGGTTATGGGTTCAGTTGTTCCCGTTCCCGTCCCTGCTGCTGCTGCTGATGCTGCACTGCCTCCATGCATGGACAGATTGAGCAGTGTGGGCGTGGGCGTTGTAGGCGCCGTCTGGAAGAGTATTTGATGTGGCGTCATCTGGGATGCATTCGGTTCCATTGTAGCCGATGTGGGCGGCGTGGGCAGACGCATCAGATTCAGCGCCTGTTGCTCTGACTCCCGCGACGACGCCTCCGGCAGCGGCAGTGGCAACGGCAGCGGCAGCGGCAAAGGTTGCGTCACCGCATAATCCTCCAGCTTCAGCGCCGTCGGCGGCAGCAGCAAGGAGTTCATGGGCAACGCCGGCTTCGGCGTCTGCGTCGCATGCGTCGGCAAGCTGAGGAATCGCGAGGAGCTGGAGGAACTGAGACTGCTCAGACTACTCAGACTGCTGCTGGTGCTGCTGGTGACACCGGCTCCCCCCAGCCCGGATGCAGCCAGGCTCAGATTGATGCTGGAATTCGTGGTTGTTGTGCTGCTCGTCTGCTGATTGCTGTGCTGGCACAGCGTTGAGCTTCCTCCCGTCGCCGTTGCCGTCGCCGCCGCTGCCAGATACAGCTGCAAGGTGGAGGCATATGAGGGCGTGGCGCCCAACGTGTTGTGGGCGCCCAACGTGGAGTGTGCTCCCATCGAGGGGAAGATAAAATTGGACGACGCTGGCGCCGAAGTTGCACCCGCTGCCGTTGCCTGTGGAATATAAGCCGAGGGCCAAACAAACGCCGCTGCCGCCGCCGCCTGCTGGAACGGATCTGTGGGCGTTAAGAGGGGAAAATTTGATATGCCTGTCGAGTTCGAGTTTCGAGTTCGATTTCGAGTTTCGGTTTGCAATTCAGAATATTTGTTTGGTTTTTTGGAATGGATTTCGAGTGGGGAAGGAAAGAAAAGCGGAGTTATAAAAGCATGAATTAGTTTTGTTTCCAAATCAAGTTAACTTACGAATAATACAAAGATAATGAGAGATAAGCATTAGTTATGATCAGAGAACCGTAAAATAAATATTTACATGTTTTCAATATTTTGTAATTATTATTATTATGCTTAGTAATGTCGCCTAATAATAATGAAACTTCTATATTTATCACATTTCATTTTCCCTATTTTATATTTAACTAAGTGATATTCTTGAATATTAAATTACTTGTCAACTTTAATCGAAAAACTTAAATAACTTTGTTTCTTGTTAAGTTAATGTTAAAAAGTCGGTCTTATATTTTTTCTTTACTAAAAGCGATTATAAAACAAGTAAGCGGTTACAGTCGAGCACGCTCGACAGTAGGATACCCTGAGCCCAGGTACTCTTCAATAAAAGTTTATTTTCGACCAATTGTTCCTATGGCAGCTATATGATATATAAAGCCGATTTGAACCAAATCTAGTCAGAATGTACAAAACTAACATTAATGCATATTCTATCAGTTTGGTTAAGATATCTCAAAAAACAAAAAACTTTTTCATACTAAAACTTCATTTTCGATGCATCGTTCCTATGGCAGCTATGTGATATAGTTATCCGATTTCAACCAAATTTGGTCAGGATGTATAATACCAGCTCCGATACATAATTTATTAGTTTGGTTCTGATATCTCAACAAACACAAAACTTTTTCATACTAAAACTTCATTTTCGATGTATCGTTCCTATGGCAGCTATATGATATAGTGGTCCGATTTCAACCAAATTTGGTCAGGATGTATAATACCAGCTCCGATACATAATCTATTAGTTTGGTTCTGATATCTCAACAAACACAAAACTTTTTCATACTAAAACTTCATTTTCGATGTATCGTTCCTATGGCAGCTATATGATATAGTGGTCCGATTTCAACCAAATTTGGTCAGGATGTATAATACCAGCTCCGATACATAATCTATTAGTTTGGTTCTGATATCTCAACAAACACAAAACTTTTTCATACTAAAACTTCATTTTCGATGTATCGTTCCTATGGCAGCTATATGATATAGTGGTCCGATTTCAACCAAATTTGGTCAGGATGTATAATACCAGCTCCGATACATAATCTATTAGTTTGGTTCTGATATCTCAACAAACACAAAACTTTTTCATACTAAAACTTCATTTGCGATGTATCGTTCCTATGGCAGCTATATGATATAGTGGTCCGATTTCAACCAAATTTGGTCAGGATGTATAATACCAGCTCCGATACATAATCTATTAGTTTGGTTCTGATATCTCAACAAACACAAAACTTTTTCATACTAAAACTTCATTTTCGATGTATCGTTCCTATGGCAGCTATATGATATAGTGGTCCGATCCAAAAATAAAAACAAACTTGATCTGCGTATGGTATCCAGGAACCTACATACCAAGTTTGAAGTCTCTAGCTTTTATAGTTTCTGAGATCGACGCGTTCAAACAGACGGACAGACGGACAGACAGACGGACATGGCTCAATCGACTCGGCTGTTGATCCTGATCAAGAATATATATACTTTGTGGGGTCTGCCACGCCTCCTTCTGCCTGTTACATACATCCTGCCAAACGCATTATACCCTTTTTTGCCCATTTTTAATGGGCTCAGGGTATAAATATTCGGACAATATTGCAAGTTTTATGAATTCATTTTCGAAATCGGATTTGGATCAGGTAAAAGTTATTGTGACTTGAATTAATATTTTTGTAATACACTACATGTTACAGTTTAACTATAATTTCTTATTTTGATATTTATTTACTTATAATTAATAAAAAAAAATTATTATTTGGCGAGTTTTTATTTAATTTAAAAATGATTTAGCACATTAAATATATTTTCATGTTTTGTTCAAAATGTTATGTAACAACAGATATTTATTTTCGGTTCCTGAATATGATAGATGATTTATGAGTGTAATTGCGCGTACTTAGATGATAAAGAGACAAACACAAAGAGAGAAAGATAGAAAGAGAGAGAGAGAGAGAGAGAGAGAGACAGAAAGAGAGTTAGAAGAGAAGTGAGACTTACCGAGCGCTGCTGGAGTCGCCGGGAGCAGCACCACCTGACCTCGACTGGCCTCGCGAGAGTATTGCAAGCCCACCGTAGCGGGCGACATAGAAATCACTGATTCAATGGGCAATGCATCTACAAAACAAAAGCCAAACAAAATCAACATAAATAAATAAATGCAAATCGGATTTGGAAGAAAAGGGAGAAAACAAGGGGACCAAGTAGAAGGAAGTAAATGAATAAGAAGCACATGCAGACTGCAATCAAACTGCAATGAAACTCACTTGGATATTGCCAAAAAGTCGACGGTGCTCGATTAATGCCCGCCGCACTCAAAGCTAATTCCTCGGCGGTTGCCGTTCCCGTTGTCATCAGATCCCCGTTGCCCGTGAAATACAGATTACCGCAACTGGTGGCACCTACAATAATGATACAGTTAATACACAACATTAGTCATAAGTATAGTCAGCAGTCGTCAGTCTATAACGAATAGACTAGAATAGACGAATAGAATAGTGATACGAATTTTCAACAAAGGGAATCAAATACATGAATAAAATCTAGGCAACTCGTAGTTAGCTGATAAAAATAAAGAAGAAAACAAATTAATTATTTTAAATAATTTAATCGGGGAAGGAAAAAAATACATACTTTCTCCCTATTTTAGATTTCCTATAATTAACAAATGTCTCTATTGTATTGTATTGTATGTATTCTAAACATATTTCTTATTGAAATATTTTGTTTTGTTTCCCTGCTTTTATTATTTTTTTACTTCTACATACTTACTTTACATACTTCGAATTTACAAATGGGTTTAATCTGAATATATGTCTTATTTAAAGATACTCATTTTTTGTTCAATTAATTTATTATAATATTTTTTAATGGTTAGTATAACTATAATACTGGGATTTTTAGTCTTCGTTGTTGTAATTCTTACAAAGAAATTCGGATTTCCATAAGTTGCTTAGTTGTTACTAAATATATACATATATTGTAATTTATATTTAATATACTAGTTTAACTAAAACTGCAGCAACTGGTGGCACCTGTGATAATACTACAAGTTTCACACAATATCACTAGTATATTAATAAAGTATACTTTTTTAATTGGTATACATTGCAGGCACAAAGTTTGCAACTTTTCGACTCGAAGTTCAATTATTTAATAAACTTTTTGTTTTGCACCGCAGCTATACATGAAAACTACCTATGTGTTGGTGTATGTGTGTAAGTGAGAGAGATAGAAAAAGAGAGAGAGAGCTGTGTGTGTGTATACGTAAAATATTGCAATGTCCTTGAACTATGCATTTGGCTACTCCGAACCCGACCCCGACTCCGACGCCCTGTTGACTTGCCTCTGCCATAATTCAAGCGACCCACCGACCTATCAACCCCACTGACCCACAGTGGGTAAAAAACCTAAATTTAGATACAGTAACTAAAATTTGTAAAGCTACACAAATTGTTTACTTTACACTATATTCAATTAACAGTACTTTCAGCACTTTTTCGGTAATTTAACACATGTTTTGTGTTCACTTTTAATTTCATTTAAAAAATAAATTTAAAACAAGTATTCTATGATTTAATTTTAAATTAAAATTTTTTTTTATGTAAGAATAAAATAAAAAAATGTTTCAAAGTCTTTACTAATTTTGATGATATTTTTTAATGTAAGCTAATTTAGGCTATTGTCCCACTGTGCAACCGATCCGCAAGGAACTACCCTTAGTCAGTGGCTGAATAATTTTACAGAAATTCGATTAAAGCGTACACAACACACTAATTGCATTACATTATGGGACTATTAAGGACCTCAGATTGATGTTCTCTCAACAGCGAATGCAATTAGCGTTAAAGTTATATTTTTTGGAACCAAGATGTACTATATGGTATATATTTACTACTGCATCCAGTTGGTATATAAAAATAGAATCCGCACAGACGTTGGGGGGCGACTTTACCATATGGTCGCATACCCAAACCACTTACGCGTGTCATATTGCTTTGGCAATCGTCCTGTTTTCCGCCTCGACTCAACTCGACTTGACTAGGACTCAGGACTCAGCATGAGCATCCCTTGCCAACAAGTTACCCTCAACCACAGCATCTGGTTCAGCCTCAGGCTGTAACTCTGTGCTCCCCTCATCCACAACCTTTGGCACTTCCTGCAACGCCTACACACCACCTTCAACTTGTACCTTGTACAAGGACAACTCGACACGCACCCACGTCCAGCAAAAAAAAATATATAATAAAGCAATCTACCTATGAGTAATCCATCTTTAGATCTACGCCACTTTGTATACCCTGTACTTTAAAAATACAAAAAGGTATATAAAGATTGTGGAAATTGAAATAAAAATATATTTTTAATCAACATTGAAATGTTCCCCTGTCCATCTGTATTAAAACCTAGATCTTGTAGATTTTAAGAGCTAGATACAACAGAATTGCTATTTCGACTGATAAAATCAACTGGTTTCTAAAATGAAGAATATTTTGTATATCATATATTATATTTTTTAAATAAGACAACAATAATTAGTCTTACAACAGAGACGATTTCTATATTTTTCTAGATTTATTTAATTTCTAGCTCATTTATAGACAAAAAATCAATATTTTTACGCAAATATCTTCAATTTTAAAAATGTATCTTAATATTTGTTAATCTGCATTTGTAGATTTCTGCAGTTAAGATTTGCTCCTAAAAATGTTATTTTATTTCCTTTAATTTTTACAGCATAAGTACTAGGTCTCCCACAGTCTAGCTCTCTCGACATTACCATTTCCCGCCAGTTAAATACGACGCAAAAAAATACCCTAGTTAGTCTATCATAGAAGTAGTTTCAATGAGTTTTTCCCCGCCCTGTGTTTCACGTTTCAATCTGCGGGCACAAGTCAGGGATGTCACAACATCAACAAGAAGAAGAGAGACCGAAGAATCCCCATCCTCGTCATACGTTTTTGTCCTGTCAATTCTTGAAGGGGGTGTGTTTATGTCGAAGCCCTTCTACATGGACAACTTGTAAAAGTAAAAGACACCCCTAACTCACTGGTGGAATTCTTTTAATATTTGCCGAAATCCTATTAGTGCCATAACCGGCATCGAGTCACAATTATGAGGATAACAATGCCTCGGGGGATCAGACGAGGCACGACGTTGTCCAAGCCAAACAAACAATCACTGGAAAGCACAAAATCTCCGCTCTCAAATTCAATTAGTTGCTAGAATTGGAGACAACCGACCTTACATACACCCTCTCTTCAAATACTTTGAAACACTTCTAGGCCATGTACAAAGATATGAGATCTGTTCAAGTGTGAAGTCTTAAAAGGGGATGCTTTACAGCACCGAAATAGATCCAATCAATGTACATACACTGGTCACACGACAAATTGAACGTCTATAAATTTATCTTATATAAATAAAATTATATAAATACAGAAATTTAATTTATTTTGTATAAACGTTTTGTTTTATATGAATATATTACAATCCATTTCTTCATTACTAATAACATTACTGATTTTCCCTGAATTTAATTAAAATATTCGCATTACAATGAATACCAAATAAGTTCAGAAAGATAATCGAAATCTGAGATAACATTAAATAAGCAAAGTTGTTGTTAGCGAGTGACCACTGTATCTGTGATGAGTCACGTTTCGTCCAGGTTATGAATAAACCACAGACGAAAAAAGCAAAACCACGACAAAAAAGTAGATATGTTATGTTCATTACACTTATTAAAGAAGCATCAGCCAAGAGTGACACTTGACTGACAACGATGATGATAAAACCGAGGATGATGATGATGATTATAGTTATAGTGCTTACCCAGATCAGCGACGCGTATGCCAAAGCAGTTCATGTCCTTGTTGAGTGGCTGCTGCAATGGAAGAGTTGATCCACTGCTGAGCGTCACATTATTGGATGCCTCCTGTGGACGTTTCCTGGCGACCGCAATACCAATGGGCACCGAGTTATCTGTAGGAATAACATGGGAAATTTAATTTACATATTATAGGTACTACAAAAGATAGAAAACTTACTTGTGCTGCAGCTGGACTTCTCCAGATCGGTTACCTTTGGTGAGGAGGCTTCAATTTTGACCAGGGTGGTTAAAGTGGATGCAGACATGGTTTTGGATGTGGCGGAGGAGGAGGCAGTAACCGATGAGGAGGTGACACTGCCCAGACCAAGGGAGGTGGAAGCAGTTTGCAGGTGATGATGATGTTGTTGCTGTTGGTGTTGTTGTTGATGATGGTGTTGTTGTTGGTGTTGCTGCTGTTGTTGTTGATGGCAATTGTTGGAACTAATCTCAGACACCTGACATGGCTCCCTTTTGATTTGGACAAATGTATACGAGGAGTTTGTCTGCTGATGATGATGCTGATGTTGTTGTTGCTGCTGTTGCAAGTTGGGCAAAGGTAGCGGCATATAATGCGGCAGCGAGGCGCCACCAAACTGTTCCAAATGCAGCGCATGTCCAGCTGTTCCTCCAGCTCCTCCACCTGCTGCTAAGCCTAATCCTAATCCTGTTGCTGCTGTTGTTGTTGCTGTTGTGGCGGGCATTAGAAATGTGGCAGCTGCAACATCCGCGCTGCTGTTGTTTGCCACATTTGTTGCATTAAATGTGGCCATTTGTTGTTGTTGTTATCGTTGTTGTTGTTTTTGTTGGGTATATAGTCTCTATATGGACTCTAGTCTATAGCTGGCAACATGGGGCATCTTTATAGCCCCCACCATATGATTCACATACAAGTATATATATATCTATATCTATATACTTTATATCTGCTACTAAACGTCCATTATCATCATCAACACACACACGCACACACAGACACACACACGCACACACAGTCTACATTTTTACGTGTGTGTTTATTTTGTTGCCACAAATTTTCTTTTGGTTGCAACATTTAGCGCGCATTTGTTTGCATATTGTCAACTTTGATGCTTTTTATTATAAATAAATGACATAATCCACGCGCGACGTACGTATGCAACTTGCAATATCTATATACATATATATAAATATATATATGTACAAACTGGACCCGTGCTAGCTTCACTGCGGCGACAGCGGAGGTGTGAAGAAGAGGAAGACGAAGCAGCAGAAGCAGAAGAAGAAGGTGGAGGCGAACGATCCCCACTAAAAAACGCAAGCGTCGTCGTCGTTGCACGGCGTGTTTAAGAATTTCGCACACACACACACATAGCACACAGAGTTCCACCTACAAAATGGCACGCACTTATACGCGCTTTTTTTTTGTTTTTGCGAATTGGTAATCCCTGGAAAAAAGTCCACGGGAGACAACAAAAAAGAAGCAACTTCAAGTTTTCACTGTTTGGCAAGTGACAATCGTTCCGATAGACGATTGTTCAATCGAGTATTTCTTTCGATACATTGCAATTACTCGATACTTTGACTACTGTCAAAAGTATGTTCATCGATAGCATGGCATAAGAATCGATAAGATATCGTTTACAATCAGCGCGGCATATTTAAATGAATATGGTAAATAAATAATAATTATAAATATTCATTTATTTCAATGCCCTTTATTATACCAGCAAACTATATAAACGTCGTGTTGGCTTTCAACTTTTTATTTTAAGTGTTATTTACGAATTGTTTCAATTATATAAGAATAGGTATGAAGTAAATTACATATAATATGGCTTGACAATTAATAAATGAAGAATTCGCAGTGTATTGGCAATTGACAATCGATACCCGATATGTAATCTTTCATACAATTCAATAATACAACTGCAATCGCAACTAGTGGCGCTCATGTATATTAATCGATGCCATTGCACAAGTATCGTTAAGGTACTGTCATTTTGAAAACATTTAAATTGTAAATAAATAAATGTTTGAAAAGCAATTTATTCAAGATTATTGCTGTAATTGTTTATTGTAAGTTACATTATGCTTATTGTTATGTCACGTATGATAATCATAGCTGCATTCTTTGTAATTAACTGTATAAATATGGGGATTTGTCAACTTAAAAAACTACAAAAAGGGGGAAAAACATTTCGACAAGAAATGCAATAATAATGTAATAAGCTACATTTGCAACATTTTAACAAGTTACAGTATTTTTGTGTTGGATTTTAACTTAATCTAGAGGTAAATGCGTCGCAAATCCTTTGGCGTGGTTATCGAATTGCACTGTGGGCACAATTTGCGTGCTCCGAGAGTCTGGAGCCAGCACTGCTCGCAGTGGACATGCCAGCAGGATACGGAAATGGCGGGATTCTTGTAATCATCGATGCAGATCAAACATTTCAATTTACTCTGCGCTTGCTTCTCATAGAGACGCAGTCGCGCTTTTAAGGATTCAATGATTTGTTGCTGATTATTATTAGTGCTCCTGGATGCTTGAGATGTGGATGGTTCCAGACTGGTTGGGTCATCCATCGGTTCAGTCGTTGCGGCGCTGGAATGATGATTTTTCTGATGAGCTGTCTCATTGGCGGAGATCAGTCGCCGCACATACATGGTGACATCCGCCGAGGCAACTCCGTCAGCTCCTCCTCCCCCCTCCTCGTTGTTATCCTCGCTGGCAAGTGGTATGACATCCGCTTCACCATATTGCGTCGGTCCATAGATGTGAGTATCATCCTCATCCACATTCACATCATCCTCATCCTCATTGCTCTGCTGTCCATTATGATATTTAATGGTCTGTCCCAGATTGAGAGCACTGTAACCGCCTTGCACCAAGCTGGAGACACGTATGCGCTTCTGTCCCGCCCACTCGTATTCCTCGTACTCCTCGCTGTCATCCTCATCCTCGCTGGACGGACGCTGCTCGCCATTGTGTCCATTCTGACGCAGACACTCATTGGCATGCTCATGGATCTGAGATTGGGGGAAATTGACATTACAAACGGGACAAGTGCGGCTTAGTTCAGCAGGAGTCGAAGTGGGAGCTGGAGTGGGAACAGCAGCGGGAACAGGAGCGGATGTGGAGGCAGGCAGAGCTGGCGGAGGAGGAGGCGTGGCACGTTTGCGTGTGCGTTGACGCTGTCGTGACTGTCGATTGCGTTGTACACGCTGGAACACACTCCAAGGCTTTCTCTGACCAGTTTCCCCGCCAGACTGAGATTGTAATTCAGTTGTTGTTGTTGTAGTCACTGTTGTTGTTGTTGTTGCTGTTGCTGTTGCTGTTCCTTCTGTTGTCGATCTCAATTGCATGCTGTGCAAACGCTCCACTTCCACCTGACAGTGATCGGCCACCTGACTCCGCTTAATTGTCGCCTCGCAGCTGGGACAAATCACATCAACATCAACATCCTCGTCACTTTTATTATTTGTTGCCAGCGTAAAGTTCTCCGAGTTGCCAACTGTCTCGGTTGCCATTTTGTGCTGCTAATTTATTGTTAGCAACCTTGCGATTGCAACTGCGCGCCACTTTTCTTTCTTTAATTTGTATTTTTCGCTTGGATCTCGTTTATAATTGCAGATTTAAAGTTTAGTTTTTTTCCCCTGAGCGTATAAAATAAAAAACAACAAACGCGACGCCGATCTAGTGATGTAACTTCAGTTGCCAAACAATCGTCAGCTTATAATGTCGAAATATCATTGATATATCGATAGATACTATTTTCTGGTGATAGTATCGATATAATTATGCGATATTTTATTGTGCAAAATTTAAAATGCAAAAAACTCAATAAAAAATTAATAAATATGATGAAAATTAAAATTTAAAAATTAGACAAAATTAACAATCGAACTGAAGCCTCTTCATCTTCTAAGTAAGAAGTTCTCTTCTCAGTAAAACCAATGATTCATCTAGAGAGAGAGAGAGAGAGAGATAAAGAGAGAGAACAATCGACAACAATCAATGCGTTACAATCAAATATCAGTTCATAAAGCAGACAAATCGGTGCAAGACCTTGCTTAAGGCATTTTTTATTTATTTAAATTTTTTATTTTTGAATGTACGTAATTGCATTCTCTTTGTAAATAATTAATTTGTATTAAATCAAATTTCTAGTAGGTGATCATAACAATTGAATAATCCCATATTTATCTACTATTGCGAAAAAGAATTTCACAATGATTGCGAACAAAGAAAACGAGTCCACTGACAAGAAAGTAATTCAAAATGCAGACGATTCAACTGATGCCGGCTTGGAGGGTCCGGAATCCTCAAATTCCTCGACTTCCAACATAAGAGGAGCAATTCCTAAGCAAGCTTTTAGGAACTACAACTCTCCAGTTCCGGGTCGAAATGCTGCCGAGTACAACATGAACCACAAGAATCGCGGCATGGCGATTATCTTCAATCATAAGTCTTTCGATGCAAGAATGAAAAAGGATCCCCGTTCTGGTACCGACGTGGACAGTGCGAATTTGAACAGAGTGCTAAAGAAGCTGCACTTTGATGTTATCCAACATGATGACTTCTGCTACAATCAGATTGTGAACGTAATTGAGAGAGCTGCATCGGAAAATCACGATAACAACGATTGCATTTTAGTTGTCATACTGTCCCATGGAAATATGGGCTATATTTGTGCCCAGGACGTACAGTATAAGCTAGCGGATATCTGTAACCTCCTGGTTGCTCCTGGTTCATTCAGAGTCTGTGCCTGGAGCTAGAAACCAATGGAAAACGCTTGGATTTGATGACTCTGATGACATTCGTCTGCCGGCGTGTTGCTGTCGATTTTGAATCCCATACAAAAAAACCAAAAAAGGATCATAAGAAGCAGATTCCTTGCATTACCACAATGCTTACGCGTATCGTATTATTCAATGATAAACAAAAAACAAATTCCAAGCTTTTTTAAATTTTACAGCTGACTTTGTTTACTTTTGTACATTAACCAACACTTTTGTTAATAAAATGAATTCACGTTTCACAATACTGTTGATAATATTTTTAAAAATATTTTAGTAAGTGCTACAAATATTAATCAACTGTTACAATGTCATACCAAGGAACTCCAAGCTCAATTATTTTGTTAAATATAATAACCCAATCAATTGACCAACACAACTTTTGTTGTTTTATTTCTTTTTAGATGTCTGTTTTGACTGAGTTGGCAGGACCACGACAGAAAAGTGTTACCCATAATAAAAACAGCTGTTCTTTGTTTATTTTTGTTGCTTGATTCCGATTCGCGTCGTGCTTCATTTAATCAAAAATGTCCGTTGCACCTCCCCCTCCACCGTTGCCAGTAAAAACAATTGCCGAAAAGAATAAAAACATAGCTGGAATTCAACTGCCAAACGAATTGAGTGAATGCAAGTGGGCAGCTGGTTATCCGGAGCTGCGAAAGGGCTGCTTTCTCAGTCGCGTGTGCCAATATGCTCAGCCCAAGCAGTGTCAATATTATGATATTCCCAGCTTACTACAAGTAATTGTGATTTATTATATGTGTGTTTTGAATTAATTTGTTTTATAATTGTGCAGGTTGGTCCCACCTGTGGATTAACAGCTCTGAGCATGCTGCTCAATGGAAAACCAACTGCAGCTGAATTGCTGGCATCCGCCATTGAGCTAAAATATACCATAAATGGAGAAATGTTCAGTGCACAATATTTATGTGAGTTGACGCAAAAGCATTTTAAAAGCATATTTTACAAAGGCATTTTAAATTGTGCGTATATCAAGGAGCAGTTAACCACGAATGGTTGTATATTGGTGCCGTATCCTTTTTATTCGAACAAAAATTTACAATATTAAAAATAGTTGAATTTTCTTGATTGGTTGCAACTGTTTTTACAATTTGATTAAAATGGTACATATTACCAGATTGAAAAATTGTGCGGAGTGGCAACCTTCAAACCGGGTGGCAGCCTCGACGTACGGCAGCTGTTGCATTTATTTTTTCCTCTAAAAAGTTGGCAACAGTGTGGCAAACAACATTAAAGTTAAGTGCTGCTTATATTTTTGTTGATTTTTACGAGCTAAAAGGTTTTTGAGTGTTTATCAAATGGCAACTGAAGAGGAACAGGTACGATTACTAAATATGTTAACAAGGAATTGCGCTAACTTATGTACTTGCAGCTTAGCCAGGTGATATTGCCGGTAAAGGAGCCGCTGGATCTAATACGTCTTAGTCTGGATGAGAAGGTGTATGTAAAGATGCGAAATGAGCGGGAACTGAGGGGCAGATTGCATGCATTCGATCAGCACTTGAATATGGTGCTGGGCGATGCCGAGGAGACTGTCACCACTGTGGAGATCGACGAGGAGACGTACGAGGAGGTGTACAAGACAACGAAACGCACAATTCCCATGCTGTTTGTTCGAGGAGACGGCGTCATTTTAGTCTCTCCGCCCATGCGAGTGGGGTAGGGGGGAGCTAACCTTGACCACAGTTAATTTTAATTCGCCGCATTTATACAACTTGTATTAAGATTGGATTTTAATAAAATGCCTAAGAAATGTAGCTGTCAGTCGCCAGTGTTGCCCAAAATTTTAGCGATAAAATAGCTAAGTTGCGCCAACAAAAACCAATGACTTAAATTTAAACTCTGTTCTATCAACAAATTTATTTTTTATTTGACATTTAATTACTTTTAGACTTATATTTTTTATTTGACCGCGTTTTTATATTTGTCGGCTATAATTAAGCATTGGCAAATATTTCATTCTGTTTACTAAATCATGGAAAATAACTGCTCAACATTTTTGATCATGTAGCAGAACTGCAAAGTAAAGAAAATGCCAGAAATCATACCAGGCAAACAGAATCACAAAACAAAGCAGCACATCTCGATGTCCACAAGATGGCCACATGATCAGGAGAGCAGCTGTGGATGCTAAGTGCAGCACATCACGATATCCACAAGATGGCCACATGATCAGGAGAGCAGCTGTGGGTGCTAAGCTCTGTGGAATGTAAGCTCAGTCGCGAGTGTGATGTGTGTGGTTGAGTGTGTGCTTTGACGCTTGCTTCAACGTTCTCTTGCTGCCGGTTCTGTTTGCCTGGTATTGTCCTTGACAGAATGAATCAAATTTGGAATTTCTCGAGTTGTCTCGACTCTACAATACCAACAAAAACGTAATATTTCTTGCATTAAAATAACAACACTGATCAGTTTTAAAGCTCATGAAACATTTGATATTCCTTAACTTAAATTTTTGACGCCAGCTATGATGCAGATGCCAATCATGCGCCTTGCCAGAAGTCTGGCCATAAAGCACACTGGGCGCTAATTGTGGGTTACCTAATTGATGACCAAGATGAGGTGAGTATTTAAAATTAAATTTATTTTCTTCAATTTTTTTAAAAACTTAATATGCTGAATAGGCTTGCAACTTTTTTGAATGAAGTTACTTTATTTGGTGATCCCTTAACTTATTTAGGCTCTCCAATTGATAAAATTGATCCAAGTAAATTTTATTATACATAAATTTCATGAAAGTGGTTTAATTATTTTATTTTTAGTTTCATGTGCTGGCACGTCATGGTAAAACGCGCAACTTGGCTGTGTGGACACTATCAAGTCTAAGTCAAAGTAATGCCAATCTCTTGGAGTTTGCCCAGCCCAAGGGTTATCCAGATTGCACCTTTCTATTGCCACCTGGTGGCCTGGATGGTCCGCTTGGCCTTAAGGAGCAGGCTATCTTAGTTAAAGGACTTACACAAGCAGTTGTGAAAATTGTCTGACCAGTACAATAATAAAAAGAGATTTCAAATATTCATGTCTTTAAATGTAATATATTTAATAATACAATTATAAATTACACACCTTACAATATTTCATCTCATTTCGTTACATTTCTGCACACATTTTTGACTTTTCGACTCTGCATATTGCTTGAAACTGATGTATACTCTATACATGAACATATATGTATGCTATATATATATATATGTATATATCCTTTGCTTAGACAACTTTTTGCATTGGCTGCTCATACTATGAATTTTCAAAAATCACAACAATTAGAGTAGTATATATATATTTATAAATATGTGTGTATATTGGATAGGTATATAAACAGTTATACACCTATCTAATATCTACATATTGTTTTATGAGTATGTATAATATTGTATACATATACATATATATTTAGTTACACATCCAGATAATTTGTCTGATTTAAGGTAGTATATAGACGACGGGTTTGGTTAATTATTCGCATTCGCAATTGCATTTGCTAAATAGTTGTAGTTATAACAGTTACATACATAGATACGATCGATAGTTAATTTTCGATTAGTATGGATAATGCCAATTGAGATCAAGGATATTACCCTGATATTTGCATGAAATTCAAATTGAAAACGGCTAACAACTCGGCTAACAGGCAAAGTTAAGTTGTAAACTGCTACTACTATGGATAGTATTTTTAATTTGCATTTTTTTAAAAGGATATTTGATATACGCGTCAATTGCTAACAAGTGTTGAACGCTTTATAATTTCAATACGCATACATATATTAACTATATAATTACTTGATATTTCTATTTTTGTGTGTGTGTGTGTTTGTGTGTGTGTGATGCATGTGGCTCGAAAATCTTTTGATAAATTCACAATTCTCGACTTAAAACCAAAATTACAAGCTAAATGTTTTTTTCCTTCTGTTTTTTTTTTTGTTTGTTATTAACTAAAAATTTACAAATATTAATTATAAAATAAATTATCATTCTTCTTAGTTAATAATATTTATTGCCGTGCCGTGCATGTGTCTGGCTCCCTTGCTCTCTCTCTCTCTCTCTCTCTGTGTGTGTGTGTGTCTGTGTGTGTGCCAGAATGCTTATAGGGTATTATGATGACTAGGTTAATTCAGCACAGGACATGGGCGTGCATCCAATTAGAGCAATGGGAAAATTCTTGACATGCGTTTGCCATTGCGACGACAGCTGGAAGAACTTGACGCCAGTCCACTCAGTACCATCGATATACACTGCAAAAAAAAACCGTATGAGAATTAGAACAAAATTATTGTATTTTAAGGGAAGAGTTTTACTCACCACGCAACGGAACTGGATGCGATTGCTTTGGTGAGCAAATGAGGCGTGCCACGCCCTCCACACACTGCTCCTTCTCGAGATCACGCTCCTTATCCTTCTTCTTACCCAAGCGCATAACTGCCGGAATTAAGAGATATTAGTTACAACTTGTGAGAATTGCTAATAATTTTTGCAAGAATTACAGAAATAAATTGAGAATAACATGAGAATAAAATTTAGGGTAACCAAATCACCATCAAAATCGAGTCTTGGTCGAAAATAATTAAATTTTCTAAATGAATTAAATTTGAATGCAGGATGAATTTAGAGGCCAAACCATGACTAAAATGGCCTTTTGATTGAAAATCGGTTTATTTTTGACGAAGTTATGAGAGATCAAAGTTATTGAAAAAATGTCAAGGGGTAAGTATGGAAAATTGAATGATAAATGGCTTAGTATCGAAAAATTATCAAATTTTCTAGATGATAAAAATTTAAATGCAGAATCAATTTGGGGGCCAAATCATGATCAAAATGATTTTCCGCTTGAAAATCGGTTAAAATTTGATGAAGTTATGTGAGATCAAAATTTATGAAAAAATGTCAAGGGGTAAATATGGAAAATTGGACGATAGATGGCTTAGAATCGAAAAAATATCTAATTTTCTAAATGATTGGTTTTTATTTCAATTTGTTTGCACGCAATTTTGTAATTCTTGATACATTTTTGTTTTTTAATTCGTATGGTTAAATCTTATGCTAAATGATGCACTTACTCTGCTTCTGTTTCTTCTCCTTGGTAGCAAAGCTGACAGTCAGTCCATTGGACATATCACCCAGTTGCTGTGCATGCTGTGGCAGACGCCACACCTGCAGATTCCTAAACGTACTCTTAATGCTATTCTTGCCACCGCCCGAGTCGCCACCACGGGACATGGCCCCCTTTGATTCCTTGAGATGCGTTTCACCGGGTCGCACCAGTGGCCAGTAATCCACCTGCAGTTCCACAGCCTCGGCAGCAGCGGCCAATGATCCGCTGAATGTCTGCACCGATTGTAGCGATGAGGGCGTATTTTGTGTATCACTGGAGCCCCGATCCCGCTCCCGATCGCGATGGGAGGAGGCCGATGACGGCGGTGTCTGCAGCGGTGGTGATATGCGTCCCATATTCTGGCCCTGATTTGGGCCAACTTGTTGCAACTGCTGCTGTTGCTGTGGCGGAGATCCCGAAATACCGCCATGCATATTGGCCGTATTCTGATTGCCAATTGCAATTGGCAAGCTGGAAGTGTTCACTGATCCTCCTCCTGCTCCTCCACCTCCTCCTGCCCCACCTCCAGCTCCTTCTCGGCCAGCAGCCGCATTGGCGGCAGCATTCTCCTCAAGATCCAGCGAGGCCTGTGCACCATCCAGATAACCAATGCGTACATCCTAAAATTAATATAAATTTTATTTTCCACAATTTAATTATTTAATTGTATGTATCGGTATGTTTCGGTACTGATCCGAATCCGAAAGAAATAACATGAAATATATCCTTTTACCGAAATAGTTGTTTCAGGACGTACCGGGGAACCGAAACTGATATTTGTTTCGGCTTGACTCCCTGTGTACAATTTTTTTCTCAAATCATTTTTCCGAATAATTTTTAAAATTTCAAATATTTTCTCATTGGTATCAATAATTTTATGTTTTTTTTTTGAGTTTTAAATTCATAGATTCCGGTTTTTTTTCTGAGTGTTCCAGAGTTTTTAACTATTTGATTCTTTCAATTTTATATTTAAAACTAGGATGTCTCAACTACGTTGTGTAAAAATTACAGCTTTCTAGCTATGACAATTATATTTAAAAAATTATTGATTTATGTAATTTGTTTTATTGTTGATGTTGATAATTCTTTTAGTTGAAGCTAAATAAATATGCAAAGAACTGGATGTTGAACTTACGCTGACAAAGGGCACAAAGATCTGGCACGAGTCCTCGTCCTTGTAGTTGACCATGGCCTCGGCAATGGGAATTTGGGTGCACGGACCCGCCGCATGCAGATACCGCTGGATGCGCTGCACCAGCTCGGCAATGTCCGACTTGGATACGGCCGCCGCATCCGCCAGGTTGGCGGTTAGTGCGGTGGCATTCACAGTGGTCACAGCACTCACTGCCGCTGCCGTTGCCGCCGCCCGTTCACAGAGCTGGCACCAATTGTCGGAGCCAAACATGGCGGCATAGGCCTGATCCATTTGGCTTAAATGACGCGCCACGCTGCCGTTGCTGCTACCACCGCCAATGGGCACCAGGTAGAAGCGCAGGTGATGCAGCCAGTCGGGCGGACGCACGCCCAGCAGCTCCACATAGTGACGCAATGTGGCACCCTGTAACCAGTCGCCTCCAATCAGCAGCACCTTTACCGTGTGCGGCGGCTTGGCATTCGAGTTGCAACTGCAAATGAAACGAGTACAACAATTAGTAATGGGACAAAACTATTGCTACATCTATAAATCGATAATTGTAACGAAAATGATTTCGGCTAAAGTTTGACAAAGTTATGACATTTCGAAGTTTTTGAAAATGTGTCAAGGGAAGAGTATGGAAAAATTGGACAGTAAATGAAGAAAAATTTAGTTTTCCAATTTTAATGCAGAATGAAAATAGAGGCTAAATAATGATAAAATTAATAATCCGGAAGGAAATCGGCTCAAATTTGAAAAAGTTATGACATTTATATCGTGTTAACTCGCACATAGTGTTTTCTGCTAAATATTCAAAGGTACCATATCGATACCCACCCTATTGCAGGTTACAAATCTCTGTGTATACTTACTACTTTTGAATTTTAGCCATGAGCGCCTGCAGCACTGCCTTGACCTCGGCCGTGTTCTGTGGCACAAAGGCTGGCTTAAACGAGTTGGCAAACAGTGTAACCAGCTTGGCCAGCAGTGTGCTGCCGCCCAACGCCTCCGGAGGACTGATGATGGTCAGCACCTCGGGTATGACATTATCGTCGCCGGCAAAGACGCGACTCAGCTGATCGAGGAGCATCTTTCGCGGCTCCACATTGGTGGGCGACAGACAAGTCTCCAATGCGGATCTCGGTTCTGAGCTCAAGCTCAAAGTGTGCTTCCTCTTGCCGACGGCGCTGCTGCTGTTGCTCACATTGATGCCACCACCTCCTCCTCCTCCAGTGGCACCGATGATGGGCGTATTGCTAGAGGTGCGAAAGAGACGGGAACGCTTCTCGGTTTGTGCGTGTGGGGGAGTGACATTGGTGCCTCCTCCTCCACCTCCTGCTCCTCCTCCTGCCATGTTGCCGGTCACAGAGCTCACTGGAGTCAATTGCTGATGATGTTGACGCAGATAGTCCTTGTCCCTGGGCGGACTGTTCTGTGTATCCGAGTTCTGGCCATCCTCATTCCCGGAACTCTCATTGCCGCGATCTGTGAACAACAGATGGATTCATCAGTGAATTCATGAGTGAATTCATGGCACTAAATTCCAAACAAATAGTGACAAGAGCGGGATATAAAACTAATTTGGTTTGAGGGGTGCAGGATACCACATATTCCACATACAGTTAGTCTAGAAAGTATTTTGAGCCAATAAAAATAAATTATATTTCTTGATTTTAACTTTTTTTAAGAACTATAGACCAAATTAAATAAAAGATTTTTTTTAAATATATATTTTTTTGCATAAAAAATTTTTGATTTTGTCAAAACACTTTTTGACTAACTGTTAGTATCTATGTTGTACATATAAAATGGACTTAAATTTAAATGACATGCAGGTTATGGTCCTGACTTCACATCCAACACTCCACACTCTAGCCCCATCCACTGTCCCTTTGCAACACTGACCAATAGTATTATTAAAGGTCCAAGGCGGTTAAGTGCGTATGTGAATAAATAATAAATACATGTGTACCTGTGGTAAATATAAATAAAAGTTCCGACCACCCGAATATGAAATGCGGGAACTACGCACATAATGAAAGTACACACACCTAAATGTAAATACACAGTCATGAACAAAAGTATTGGGAATTTGAGGATCTCTCTATTAATTACAGACTAATAAATAATTTTATTGATATTATTACGGATCGAATTTGATTTTTTGATTTGATTTTGAAATTAGCAAATAAATTTTAAAGCAGAAATTTAAAAGTACTTTAATATTTTTCTTAACTCTTTTTAAAGACTTCTAATAAATATGCACCATAAAATAACTTAACATTTTCAAAAATAATGAAAATCACTCAATAAATAATGTAGACAAGTAATGAAGAAATATATAATTAGATATTGATCGTTTTTAGTCTGTTACCTACGACAACAGCAACAAGTGCCAATACTTTTCCTCATGACTATATGTTGAATGCAATGTCGTCAAACACCTTTGAGCTTAAGATTTATTTTCATTTATGTGGCGTGTTCCGCTTGAGTTTTCTTGGCAATGCCACAATAAATCAAATCCAAAAAAAAGGGGGACACAACATGCAAGCAATTAGGTTAAGGTGGGAGAAATGGACGTTGTGATTAAGGCTAATTTTAAGGGTCTTTTCCCCTCTTTTATTGAAATGAAAAAAATAGCCTCGAAATGCGTATTTATATATGTTTTTCCGGTTGAGAGTTGCAGGGAAGTGTATTTGACATGCTATATGGTATATGTAACTTTATTTTCGACCAATGTATAAATGGATTGTGCTATTTTTAGCGTAAACCAAAATAAAGTCAAACAAATGGTCACTCAAATATTAATTTATGACGTCACAAAAATGAACGTTTCCTCTTTTTTTTTGTGTATGTCTTATGTGTATATTTTATGTGTGTGTGTGTTTAAGGGACATGCTTCATTAAAATAAAGAGAAAAGCAAAAATCATTTAATACAGTGCACACATGATATGATAAATACATTTTATAAATAGTGCAAGTTTAATAAGCTAACTATTATAATTTTATACGGTGACAAAAATTTATTTATAGTCCGCGGTTTCACTGTTCATATAAATATTGATATGTACATAATTTTTTTTATATGTTTTATTTAAAATCATTTTAACATTAAATAAATAAATAATTTTTTAAATTTTTTTTCAATCGAATTTTCTTAAAATCTTTGTTGCTAATAATTTTTATTAATTTGATAATTTAGAAAAAAATGTATGCAATAACATAATTATTTTATTTAATTATTATTTTCAAATTTTTTATTAACTATTTTGTAATATTAATAAAATAAAAACATGATTTCTTTGGCTTTAACGAGGCGAATGGAACCATTTAAAAATAAGGCTTTTTTTAATTTGACATTCTGCAAAATTATGTACATACACATGTTATCAGTGAAATTGGGTTATTAGACAGACTGTTGCGTCATATCAAGTGTGCACTGTATGTGAATAATAGAACTAAAGTGTGTAAATCAAGTCTTGGTGTTTGGATTGGAATTTAAGGATTTTTTGTTTGGTGTACTAATTATATCAATTGAGTGTTTTATTGTATTTTTGTTTTGTTTCTTTTTGCTGTAATTTACACAGACCTGGTGTTGTAGCCGAATTGTTATTGTTTGTTAAATGAATGCATTTTTGGTTTTTGTTATTTTCAATATTGTAAGATGAATTGGTCAATTGGTCGCTCTTATCCGATGATCGGCGCTCAGAGTTTCCTGCAAAAGAAATGTTGTTCAAGCCATGCAAAATGTTTGTATGTTTTTCTTTGTTGTTTTTCATATTTTTTTTTTTTTTTTTTTGTATGTGTGTTTTTTATACATAATTATATATATGTTATGTACATATATGTATAAATAAAATATAATTTTATAATATAGTATATAAACTGAGCACTTTTCATTGAAAACAAAACTAATTGTAATCGTAAATTGCATAATAATTGTTGCCAGCATGTGCACTGCATTTACAGTATGTCCAGTAACTGTTTTGACAACGACAACAATATCAAAAAAAAAAATAATACAAGCTAACATATTTTTCATTTATTTTTTAAAAATAATTTTTATCAATAAGAGTTCAAATAAATATTCATAAAAATATATATATGTTTTAAGAGAAAATGTGTAAATTTTTTATTTTGTCTTTAAACTTAATTGTATGAGAGTTTTGTTTCCTTATTATCAAAACAATTACTTGATATACTGTATGCTGTATATATTGTAGTGTGAAGGTATTTTTGTCGCACAAGTGGACAAATTGGTCAACTGGAATTTATTGCAAGTGTTTTCTGCACTCTAGCTATCTCCCTCCCGCTGCAGTGAATATGTCCTTGCGACTGACACGTGTGTGTGTGTGTGTATGTTTATTTATGTGTGTGCTGTGTGTGTGTGTAGAGAATTTGCGACATTCTTTTTTCGCATGAAATGTAACGAAACGAGCCAACAACAACAACAACAGCCTTGACCGAAAGCTGTAAAAATAAAACCAGACAGACAGACATACAGAAGGGGAAAGAGAGAGCGAGAGAATGAGATAGAAGCAGGAGAAAAGTATAGCCTGCTTTTTAGGGCCGTTCAAAAGGAAACGGAGATGGCGACGGAAACGAGCGTCATTTTTTTGCCGGCAGTGTATTTAATGGTATGCAATAATTCAACAACGAATGTTATCAATGAATTTTCAAATGAAAATTAATTGATTTAATTAGGAATTTTGAAATCAAGTCTCTTCTTTTTTATAAGAAAAATTTGTTTATTATATGAAATCATATAAAAAGTAATTTTTTTATTATTAAATCATATTAAAACTTTTTTGTAAATTAGTTTTTTGAGTTCCAAATTTAATTAAAATTTAACCTATATTCTATATATTTTTTTTTAGATGTAAATTTATTAAAAAAGGGATTCCAGAAACTAAATAGGATTTGATTTCGACATCGCGTTCCGCTGTTTTCTAATTTGAAAAAAAAAATTATCATTGTTACGGTCGCTAATAAAAAATGATACTTTCCCATACAAAATGATGTATGTGGAATTTTATTAATTATGCAGATAGTTTTGAAAACTCTTATTTGTGATGCCTGATTAAATGCAATGAAAGTACATGAGAAATTCCCCTATTAGTATTGCAACAACAGTAACTGTAACAGCAACAATAACAATAATAACAACAACAACTTTAACTGTAACTATAACAAGAACAACAATTGCAACAATTTGAACTCACCTGTTGCACCTGTTGTAAGGACGCCTCCCCCGTTGCCCGTTAGATTCTCGTGAAGCATTATCCGCGAGTTGGTGAAGAAGGGACGCAGTGATGGCTTTGGGGTTGAACCAATCGATATGCTATCCATATCCGGTCCAGAATCATCGCCCTCGCAACAGGAGAGCGACTCCAGCTCCTGGAAGAGTGCATCCAAATCCCGTTCACCCCTCAACGCCGCCGTCCCACTGTGCGTCTCATCCTCCAGCTCCTCGCTGGCCTTGAAACGCTTCAGCAGCGCAACAATTTTCTGCTTAAAGTTGCGTTGTTGCAGTGAAATTGTCTGTGAACATCGAATAAAAATAATGCAAATTTTTACGTTTATTACAGCTGAAATTAATGAACTGGAAACATATTGAAAGCTATCATCTATAGATATTGTACTTGGTATAATTTAAATATTTACTTTTCAATTACAGGCATTAATATTATTAATATAAGTATTGCAGAAATTCAAATATAATCATATTCAAAAAGTCCATATACATATATCAAAGCCCTTTCATATTTCTCTGCTCACAAAACTCTACTTAAATAATTTAAAAGCATTTAAGAGCTGCTTTTAGAATCGACCTTAAGTACTAGAACTTAATGACAAGCTCATATAATTTGAATGAACAGGCTGACTAGTTTTTACAGTCACAATAAATACCCCTTAATGCTAATGATTACCCATTAAGAGCTATAGGTCGTTGAATAAATCTCAAGGAAGTCGACTGAAAAATTTTAATGCATCAGTGAAGCTAAATAAAAAGGAAAGAAGGAGAAGAGAAATCTGACAGTCAAACTGTCGTTTTGACTGTCATTAACCGATTTTTTATCTACGGCAGACATTTAAATGATCCTGGCAATAAAAAGCAGGCACATTAATAAACAACAGCAACAAAAACAATCATAATGCTGACAGAAATATAAACAAAAGCTCGAGGCTTAAATTACACCTGTGCTTGAATAGGAGAATGGGGGGAAAAATGGAAGGGGAGAGCAGAGAGGAAGTAGAGGAACATACATACACACGTTCAACTCCCTCCATTTGTTGGAAAATTGTTCGCTTTGTTCGGCTACGACTTGTAATTGGCCTGGTTCTTAGTTCTTGTTGTTTAAATATTTATAAAAACGCTTAAGGGGGTTTTCTTTCTCTGTCTCCTCCCCCCCCCCCCTCCCTTCCTTCCCCACTCGGCATATGCAAACTTTTTGTCGCTTCCTTTGACGCATCAAAATTTAAAATTGATTTTCTAATTATAAATCGTAAAAGGAAATATTTTAACAAAGTACACGAGTCTCTGACATGCTTCCCACAATTATTCTAATTGACATGTTTGGAAAATGATTAATAACAATTCAAGGAAATTGAAAAGGTTAACTCTTCCTTACATCTATTTTTAAGTTCTTAGAATATTTCTGAAAAGGAAATAAATAAATATAACATGCCACTTAATATTTGTTTTCATTTTAGGGTTATTAGACCTATAGTGGGCAATACTTTAAATACCGGTTTTCATGCTAAGGGTCCCCCTTAGCCAAAGAAAGTCTTTCAAACAGATATAAATAGAACTTTTCTTAGAATTATAGTAACTTTGTGGATAAGAGTGCTTTTTTTACAATGAAAGTTAGTCAAGTTACCCATTTTATACTCACTGACATTTGAGCAAATGCAATTTCTTTTCAAGTCAGTTGGAAAGTCAGTCAATCAGTCATTCAGTCAAAAGTAATACATTCAGTTGTGTGTGCAAATTGCATTGCATACATCAAGGCGTTCGCACCTGCAATTTCCACAATTTCCATTTTTTGCGTTGGAGGAAACGAATTTAATGTCTTTCTTGATAAATATTGAACATTCAAAGGGCTGGTAACAACAATAAAAGTCTTTCAATATCGTTACTCTATCAACAGTTTGATAGAACTTGCACTAATGTTATTTCTTTTTATATATATTTTTTGATTGCTTGGCATCGTTTTGGCCCAAATGCTCTCAAGGCCAAGACACAACAATTGTCAACAAATTCAACAGCAAATTCTTATACGTTGTGTGTGTGCGTGTGTGTGTGTATCTATCTAGATATCTAGGTATGTAGATATCAATATACTATGTATATATCGGTCATAGTATTATGCTATTTAAGCTATTTCTTCAGATTGTGCAAGTGAATACCCGAAATGTTTCAATTTTGCTTTGAGGAAATAATTGCAGGCAAAGTGCCTGTATTATTGCGTCATCGACAACGACAAATTTTGTAAAAACAAGCGACAACAATAGCCAAAAACAAATAAATAAGTATATTTATATAAATATATATATTTTCAGTCGTTGTGGTTTGTATCTATGTATCTAATGTAGAGCATTGTCACACGCCACAGACTTTGATAATTGCAGCCATGCGAAAACGATCATAACAAAAATCGTTTTCACCCAAGAGTTTTTAGGGTATACGTAGGGAATAAAATAGTAATGCCGATTTTGTTGAAAAGTGTAAATTTTATTTAATTTGATTAAAAGAGAAAAAAGGTTTTAGTAACTTTAAAATAAACAATTTTTAAAAATATTTTAACAAATTCAAATATCAATCTTTGAAGAATTAATAAATAATTTTTCTTTCCTGTGAAAAATTAATTTTTTTTAATTAAAAGTCTTACATTTAATATTAAAAACAATAATAATAAATTGTTAACAAGTTAACATATCAATTCTAAGATTTATAAGCCGAAAATAAATAATATCACTATCAACTGAAGAATGAATTTGATTTTATTAAATTATTTCCCATGCGGGATTGAGGAAAAGAAGCGAAATAAAAAGACACAAAAAAAGTTAAGTACTTTCGCCATAAGTAATTCTTTTTAAAAACTAGAATTTAATAATTTCGTTGTCAAGTGTGAAAAGTATGTTCTTTAAGCCTGCAAGGTGTAAAATCTACTAATATTTACGTTTATATACGTATACTTATTTGTATTTGTGTTTAGATAGCTGACAACAACATGTGTAAACTTTGCCTAATCAGGAAAACAAAAAAAAATTAAGTGAAAATTGAAAGCTAGTATTACTTGACTTGGACATAATAAAACGCCCTTGACTGTGGCCAGGTTGAAAACATGACAAACAATTATTTAAAATTAGTAGGAGGTGAAATTAGGGCACACCTTCTGTGGCTTACACAATGCAAAGACATAACTTGAAGAATGTAATGACTAATTGAGGAATTGAGGGACTTAATTGAGTGGTATTTGGTATTGACTCACCCTACTAAACTTGGCACGGGATGAGCTCTTGTCCTTCATCTCGAATTCGCTGTCACTATCGACGGGATGCGGATGATGTCCAACTATTGCGATATCCTCAATGCCTGATCTTTGCAATTTATTACGATATTTGCGCATATCATGCTTGGTCGGGTTATAATCACGCTTCTGATCGTAGCCAGTTATGGCTAAATCATTTGATTCGTCGTTAAATTCACCCGAACTAAATTCAGCTTCCTCGTCCTCGTCGGAGTATTCAGTAATGCGATCTGAAATTGCAAAAGGAAAAATTCAATATCAAATAATAGTTCAGACTTTTGAGCTTTAGTTCATCAACTTTTGTTTAAATAAGTTGTGCTTCACTTTCATTTCCACATTTAGTACCTTCACTTTAATTTTCTAAGCTTTAGCTAACTTAAAATCTAATTTTGGTATTTAATTATTTCTATATGTTTAAAAATTTTAAATTGAAAATCTTACTTGTTTTATATTAATTTTAATCTTTCATAAATTTTTTATTCCTAAAGTATTTTATTGTATTTGACAGCAATGTTGATACTTCTGTAGTTTCTTGTCGATTTGACAAACTTCTTGAATGACTTTTCCTGTTCTTAACCGTTTTTCTAGAGACGTGACCGAATTGCCGGCAGCTTCTTTTTGCGTTGTTGTTTAACAGTTTTTCAAGTTTGTTTTTTAATTTCGTACTGCGTACTCAAAATTTAATCACAAGAAAATATAATAAAAAAAAGCACGCGCGAGATTTGTTTTCTTTTTGTGGCTGTTGTTGTTGTATTTAAATACGTAAGTAAATTAATCACAAGATATCAGCGACGATTTGAGTTATCGGCTCATCTCTTTCACCTGCTTCTTCTTTGCACCTCGTTGCCGTTTCGATTTCGTCGTGCGCTTCGTTGCACGCTCGCGAGTTAAATGAATGCGCTGTGCCGACGCTTCACACGTTTTGTATTTTGTATTGGACGCCGACCACAACAGAGGACGTTGACAGCGACGCCGACAGCGACTGAGGCAGCAAAAGTCAATTGCGACTGAGAGCTTCACTTTCTCACCTAAGCACAGTGTTGCTAAAGAGCGGACAACGGACAATGAGCGATGGACATTGGGGGAAATTGTATAAATCATAGCAAGAAATGGTCGAGCATTGCCGGGTAATTACATAGCCACAAGCGAGGGTCATTCAACAAGTTGCTGGTAAATCTTTGAAATATGTTAATTTTACATACATTAACATAACGATTGCACCGTTGAATAAATTCACTTTAACTATTTAATTTTATATAAAAGTATGTTTTACAAAACAAATCAAAGTGCAAAGAAAACACTTCAATTATGATGTCTAGGAAGAAAGAAAGAATAATAAAATTTTGTTTTTTTTTACGCATTATATTTGATGTACATAGTTTATTTACATTTTAACAAGATTTTTGGAGTATTTATCACGTAGGCGTTTCATATTATTAACAATGAAGTCAGTAATACTCGTTGTCATAGTCAAAGTCTATGTCTGAGACCAGGTACACCTGTACACAAGAATATTCAAGCATTTCACAAGTGAATGACCTTGCATCCCGTTTATTTCTAAACGGAAGATACAATTTACGACAACGACCATTGATTTTGGTACACGAGGCTCCCCAAACTTGACGTTTATTTCTATAATGTGGGGCATAATCGTAATGCACAGAAGTATTACAAATCCGGCCCAACATAAATAATATTATTAATAGTCCAACAGCGGTACGACCCTTCATTTCGATTACAATATAACGACTGGAGCAATTTTACTCGCTCCTCGTTAAAATGCGTGTATTAAATTATATATTATAAAGAATACAGATCTATTGATAATGCCTATAGTTATTGAAAGTCTTATCTCTCGACATTACATAAATGCTATAGATTTAAACAAAACCAGTTCAATCCAGAATGTTATTTTTTTGTTGTTAATTGCGTATTTATAATTGTAATGGATTTAAAAAAAATTTAGAGGCTCGCAATAATTTAAGACAAGTTACGACAGGTTTTTTGAATTTGTATTTCATTTTCGACAGGTTTTACAGGCCAAGGGAAGAGTATGGAAAAAATGGACAGTAAAGGGAGAAAAATTTAGTTTTCCAATTTTAATGTAGAATGAAAATAGATGCCAAATAATGATAAAATTGACAATCAGAAAGGAAATCAGCTAAAATTTTACAAAATTATGAGATTTTGAAGTTTATTAAGAATTAATTATTAGGAATTATAATACTCTTATTTGTAATTCCTACATATATGTTAAAAAAAAAAATTACAAATATATTTTATTTTACGAAAATTCAAAAAACTTTCAAGATCTTTGGCGTATTTCTTAACGAACACCCCTCGTATATGGGTGTGTAACATACACATAAATACATACATATGTACACACATAAATATTAACCGTACTCAATGTTCGATATTTCTAAACAAGTGTTGAGCGTAAGAAAAATGCCGCTTATTAAAGTTATTTTTACGCATCGATTCAGTCAATTGACGACCGAGTCATCGATATACATACAAACAGACACACATACAAACATAAATATGTACAAATGCATGCACAGAAAAAAAACTATGGGATATAATCAATTCAGTGCGGTGTCAGAAATACGGTCATACTGAATTTTCATTAACCCAGTAAAACGTTGTTTTTTTTTTCAATATTTAGATTTTTCGGGTACCACAAAATTGTTTAAGTTAAATCAAGTATTTAAGATTTTTATACCCGATCTCGATTATACCCCTTCCCACTTGTTTTTTTCAGTGTATATACATTTACACATTTTTATAAAGCTGCTAAGACAAACATAAAAGCACTTGCTCGAGCATTGCACTCTCTTTTAGGCGCGCTCTCTCTTTGTCTCTCTTGCATGCTCTCTCCCACGCTCTCACTCACTCACTCTCTCTCTCTCTCTCTCTCTCTCTCTCTCTCTCTCTGTGGGTATGCACGACTTAAAGCTTCAGCTGATTGGAGTGCGGCTAGCAGAAGAAGAAGCAAAAGTCTGATTAGATTTGGTGTCGTCGCTTTGTATTATTTATTGTCTACAAGTAATTCGTTGATCTGTGTCTTTCTCAATCTGTCTGTCAGTCTGCCTGTCTCTCCCTCTCTTTCTCTCTCCGTCTCTCTGTCTCTTTCGTTCACTCTCACCCTGTTTATTTGTTGATTTGTTTTTGTGTTGATTCGCTTGCATGTTTTGCTGTCGTTATCATTTACACACAATTCCCATTCAACCATTTACCGGCCGGCAACTAATAGAAACTTTTTATTTTTTTTGGGTGCCAATTCGTGTGGGTATCATTTAGATATATATATAAATATATGTGTGTGTGTGTGAGCTTGGATAAGTGTTACTTTTGACGGCATTAAACAAACAGTTAACTGATTAGAAAACGCAGGTGATTAGAAAACAAGACAGAGCAAAGTTAAAGCAGAATATATTTTTTTATACTCTGTAAGTTCTAATATAGAGGTAAAGATTTTATATACCCTGTAAACTGTAATTTAAAATTTTTTTAAAAATATATCATCAATGTAAGCAACTCTTGCATATAGAGTATTTGTCAGTCGAGTATATACTACTTGTAGTAGACTGCACTTATATTGTCGTATTGTAATCTTTAACAATTGTCATGTCAACGAAGACTTCCATTTGAAGTAGAGCAACAGCTGTAGACTGGGAATGAAGAAAGGAGAATGAAGAATGGGATTACAACTGGGCATCTGTAATTGCACTACAATTATCTGTCTTTATCTTCATAGCAATTGCAAGTAATGACAATATAATGCGTCTTCACATTTTCCAGTCTATCTCGCCGTTTTCTCATCTTTTTCTCTCTCTTTCTTCACTTGTTCTTATACATTTTATAATTGTTGAACCTTTTGGTTGAATGATTTATTTGATATTTGATTATATTAATAAAAAAAATGCTGAAGATAAAAATTATAAGTAGTTAAATAAATAAAAACATATTTTTTTTTATTAATTATTATATAATAAGTTCATGATAGATTTTACAAAGTAATTTTTTTTCCTTTGGTAGTACTTTACTTTACTTTTTATATTTTTATTGTATACAATTCCCAGTTGCAGTTGCTCGTCTCGTGTGTTGTTTATTAATGAAATTTCCACGAAAGCGAGATAATTTCCTAGCTGCATAAAAGGTGTGCGATTTCCGCGGAAAATTGCGCTTAATATGAGTGCAAAGTAAATTTATATACAAAACGAATGAAATGGCAGACAAAGTGTTGCCACTGACAGTCATTAGCTGGCTAAAAGAAAGGGGAACGTGTCATGAGCAAAACCCCCCAAGAAAATATACACCCTATCACCCACACACTCTTCCACCTCCCTTCTCAACCCCCACGCACACGCACAGATCATCACAGTGAGAAAAATACGCCCACGCTTCGTTTCACGCGGCGTATGAGTAATGAAAAACGTTGAAAATGTATTGAAAAGCGGCAAGCGACATTGATTTAATGTTTATATAAACAAGAAGAAAGTAAGACTATCTTCAGCAAACCGAAGATTTAATACCCTGCATTGGAAAAATATAATTAAATTAGATAAATATTTTAAAAATTAAAAAATATTATAAAAATAATATCTAAAAATTAAATTTTCGACCCATCGTTTCTAAGACAACTATATGATATAGAAGTCAAATTTTAATCACATTTGATTAAAAATACATTTTAGTAATTTTTCATATATAATATTTATTTTCAATATTTACAATAAAATTACAAAAATAGAATATCGTAAACATTGCCAATCATCTGAAGAAGAAAATAATAATTTATTATTATTATATATGCTTTTCTTAAGCCTTGACAAAACTATAATACCTTCTGTAAGGGTATTAAAAGTTGTTTTTATTGTGGCTGCTGGATTGGTCCATGGTTTGTGGCTCGTGGCTTGTGGCTGCCAACAAAAAGATAAACAACACCTCACAAAAAAGTAGCACACACAAAAAAGTACTACATATAATATTGCTTTGACCTTGAAAGTGGCACACAAATCGGACGATGTCGTTAGAGGACAGCAGAGGAAGGGGGAGGAGAATGTAGAAGAGGGGGGCAGTCATTGAAAGTGAACAATAATAATAAACCCGCTCGACATAATTTACGCATTTTGCCATCAAACACTCAAAAGAGAATGAGAATGAGCAAAAGATACAGCATCATTTTTCAGCTCAAAAGGAAATGCATTCTTCCTCTTCTACCTTCGTTTCCTTTCCCTTTATCTATATAGAAGAATTATTATACACTTATCTCTGTTGTACAAGGACAAATGATTTAATTCCTGTCGTTTTCAGCAGCAAAACGCAGAAGAAGAAGCTAAACTACAAATTACAATGATGGCACTCAGTGCGTATGAGTAATATGAATACTCGTACCCAAGGATTCATTTAAACGTTGTGCTCTTGACAATTGACAAGTTGACAATGATTACACCTGCACAGAAGTACTCTCACTATGCTTAGATCCAAGAAATACAACCAACTAAATAACCTAATCCTACTCTACAAGCCTATTGAAAATTTTTCCTGTGGTTTTTTTTTATTATTATTTATAAAAACACGGAAAAAATATATAAGCTCTGTTGTGGAAATAGATATTTATGTAGATAAAATTCTTTGACCCTTATTTATAAATTTTTTGTATTCGTAGCTTTATTTTCGCTGAAAGAGCGAAAAAATACATTTTAGATAGCAGTTAATTCATTTTTATTATGTTTTTGCGGGAAAATTAAATCAATAAACATTTTCCCGTTTTTACAACTTTTAAATGGAATTGCAATTTAGAATATGTTGAGCCAACACAACTACAAAACCAAATCGTTAATTTATTATGATATTCCTTTGATCTCAATCGAATGATTGAGCTAATTAAGTTTGTTATAAACTTTTTATCAGCTGGAAAATAATTTCAAAATTGATATACAAATGAACATACATTTATCTTAAGAATATTTATATTCAAGTTAAGCGAAAAATGCTTGAATTCTGAGAAATTAAATGTGCGACTAAGCGAATACTTGTTGTATAAAATTACATAAATTCTAAAACTTTAAATGCTTAAAACAATTTTCAACTGTGACTATAATTTTAACCATAAATGGAATTTAAAAAGTGGAAGCTCAGTTATAGTTATAAATTTAAATTTTTAATTAAACAACGATAGTGAAATTTGTTTTTAAAAAATCTGTTTATACAAGTTTTCCTAAATTGCTTAAAAAACAAGTAGGCGGTTACAGTCGAGCACGCTCGACAGTAGGATACCCTGAACCCAGGTACTCTGTACTGAGAGTTGACTTTCGATAGATTGTTCCTATGGCAGCTATATGATATTTTAGACCGATTCTAACCAAATTTGTTCAGGATGTATAATACCAGCCCATATGCATATTCCATCAGATTGGTTTTGATATCTCAACAAATAAAAAACTTTTCCATACTAAAACTTCATTTTAGGTGTACCGTTCCTATGGCAGCTATATGATATAGTTATCCGATTTTAACCAAATTTGGTCAAGATGTATACTACCAGCCTAGATGCATATTCTATCAGTTTGGGTTTGATATCTCAACAAACACAAAACTTTTCCATACTAAAACTTCATTTTCGATGTACCGTTCCTATGGCAGCTATATGATATAGTGGACCGATCCAAAAATAAAAACAAACTTGATCTGCCTATGGTATTCAGGAACCTACATACCAAATTTGATGTCTCTAGCTCTTATGGTTTCTGAGATCGACGCGTTCAAACATCCGGACGGACGGACGGACGGACAGACGGACATGGCTCAATCGACTCGGCTGTTGATCCTGATCAAGAATATATATACTTTTGGGGGTCGGCCACGCCCCCTTCTGCCTGTTACATACATCCTGCCAAACACATTATACCCTTTTTTGCCCATTTTTAATGGGCTCAGGGTATAAAAATACTTTTATTAAAAAGACAACAATTTGATGAATTCTCCTTTCAAATTTAATAAACGTATCTCCATATTCCAATAAGACAGACGCTGATTAGCCCTAATTCGCTTAAGCTTAATGGATTATTTGGGTATTGTTGGAGATTGGATCTATGCCCCACTTAAGGGTATAGCGAAGGCAAATGTAAAGCAGACATCGAGCTTAAAAAACGACATACACAGGAGTGGCTAACAAATGACACTGGGCATTTGTTCTCTAGGGATTTCTCTCTCTCTCTCTCTCTCTCTCTCCCTCTCTCTCTTTGCCCCGCTCTTTCCTAATCTATTGCTCAAGGCTAGAGGGTCGGACTCTCAAATCTGGGCGTGGTTGGCAGCATTCAACAAGCTACATTCGTTGCCCTTTGCCTGTTTCAAAGTTAAGGTAGAAAAATCAATACCCCAAAATATGTTGAGTGGAAGAAAAAAAAGGATTTTCCACCCATTCTTAATCGTCTCGAAACTTAAATTAATTTTGCTAATTAGAAAGCGAGCATAACGAAAGTAATTCTGTTTGCGGCAAATGGAAAAGTTACTCTTGGGAAAACTATTTCCAAAAACAAGTAAGAAACTTCTAGTCGAATAAACACGACTATGAAATATCCTGCATTCATTCCTTTAGCTTCTATAACACGTATTTGCATCCATACTCATACAAAAGAATACTTTGTCAGTTTGTCAAAACCCAAAGCTACAACACTTAATTTGCTCTAATTACTTGTTTGTAATGAAGAAAATTCATCTTATTTAAATTGGTAATATTTAAAAAAAAAAGAAAATAATTTTATTACTTTTTATTTTCCTCTAACAGTAGTCTTATAATTAAAATAAATAATATTTAAAACATATATTTTTGATTTTAAATTCTGCATTTTATTAAACTTAAATTTGTTAATTGACCCTTTCTACATTTTAATTACAGGGTATCACTAGTTGTCCTGGTCTGCAAATGTTGGCCCTGAGCTGAATACAGTTTTTGGGCTTAGTGCCAAGTGGGGAAAATGCGGAAAATATTGACCCTCACCCGGCGAACACTTTCCACAAATTGCAATTTACAAGGACGCTGCAACATGTCCCCAAATTGTGAGTCAACAGAGAGAGAGAGAGAGAAAGAAATAGAGAGAGCGAATGAGAGAGAAAGTATTGACCTTTACCTTGCCATCCCATTTGTATTTGCATTACTTGACATTGGACAAGTTTACATAGCAGCTCAACAGTTTGACACCTTGAACAGTTGTGTGAAAAACAAGTTGCCACATGCCACAGAAAATAACTTGCCACAACTGCCGCATGCCTAATGAATTTCCTACTTTGCTATTTTCATAATTGAATTTTCTCACAATTCTTTAGCTGATGTTTCGTTGATTCGGTGGTTGAGTGGTTTGCCAATGGGATTCTCTTGTGGTTTGAGCACAAAAATAGCATAGAGTATTTCTGAATTCAAAATTCTCAAACACATTTCTGCTGCTGTTGCCATCTGGCAGCTGCCACAAATGAAAACCCCACCAATTTCTTATTACATGTTGCAAGTAGGACAAAAAAAAAATATATATATATGTATATATATATTCACTTGTTTATGTTGGAGCAGTTGGGAATTATTTCACAAGTAATTATCATAAACATAAAGTTCAATTGGTAAGATCTTTTGGGCATGAAATGAATTGATTAACAACAACATCAACGTCATCATGGCCTGGATAAGATCATCTGCTGCTTCTCTTTCTCTCTCACACCCTCTCTCTCTCTCCATTTCTCTGTCTTAATTCTCTTGGTCATGCCTGTTTTATGGTATTGCCTATAACTTGCGAACTACTTGGGGTAAAGTTAAGCTGAGAATATGTATGTCTGTAAAAATAAAGGGTGTTTTTTTCAAGAGGTTTAATTTTTAAAAGTTTCACAAATCTAACAACAAATTATGCAATTTTATCACGCAAATCAAGCATTATTGCAGAGATCAATTAAAATACATTTGGCAAATTAAATATTTCGAAATTAAAGCAGTGATCATAGGAAATCGTAGGATATAATGTCTTAGTATTATTTACATTTGTAAATCTAAATATTGCACAAATAAATTTAAAAATTATAAATAAATTGGAAAATTAAATTTTTCCTTCCATCACTGTAAATTTGGAATTAGAACTCACCTGCCAGCAGGACGCTGTTGTTGTTCTTATTGTCATGATCAACTGGAATAGAGGAGACACGCTCGGCGCGCAGACAGGCAACGACAGTTCCAGGTCTTCCGTTCTTACCAGATGCAGTTAGCTCAATAATCATGTCCATCGATTTCTGAAGAACCGCATCCATGCGAATGATGCCCTCGGCAAGCGTCTTGTAGCCCAAAATGGTGCGCGATTTATATTTCTTGCGGCGTTGCAACAAAATCACCAGTCTAAAGAGAAAATGTAGTTTAATTAGAAAAAAATATTAAAAAATTTAATGAAAGAGGGGATAATTGTGTGTTTCAAAGGATTGACTCGCCTATTGCCATCTCTCTTGATAAAGTGCGGATATTGCAGGCTAAAGTGCAAGTCGAGTTCCGTCTCCGTCAATGGCATCATGTTGTTGGTGCCAATTCCCGCATTTCCGACATTTCCCGGGGTGCCAATCAATCCGGAACCACCAATTACATTGGCCAGCGGCGAGTTGCCCTGCATGGAGTTCTCTCGACTGGAGGCCATCGAGGTCAATGCACTGCCGTTAATGGGTATCTCATGGCTGCGCAACGTTCGCTTCGAACTTTGCATTTTCACCGCCAGTGACAATGAAGTTGTGTCTCCGGGCAACGGTGTCAATATGGAAAGACGCGTTATTGTCAATGAGCATAATCTGCAAATGGTAGAAAATAAAATACAAATTAATTATAATTAAAAGCTAACATTTGTATATATCGGTCAAGGCTCTCCGCCTTATCAAAACTCTGTAGAATTGCCAAAAAAAAATTGAACTAAAAATTTAATACAACTTTCAAGCTAAAATAAATTGACTGGTCTATATATTATTTATAGTATTTATCGCAATATAAGCAAAACAATAAATACATCATAAAATTCATAGAATAAACGCTGTATTTTCATTATTTTGGTTTTTATCAACCTTAGACACTTTATTTGATTTATTTCCGTTGATAACACTTAAAAGTCAAATTAAGTGACAAATCACATCAAATGATAAATTTATAATGATTTGAAAGCAAAATGAAAAAGAATTGTATATATACATACATTATCACACAAAGTTGTTTTGGTTCAGATTACACATTTTTATAGGCGAAATCTTTTCGGAAATCACAAAGCATTTACTGCAAGAGATTATAAAAAATATGGCTAAAGGAAATTGAATTTTGGATTGACCAGAAAACAAAGCGTGAAATCAACTCAAAATCTTGACAAATTTGCACGGTAAATGAAGGAAGATGATGATAATTTGATGATGATGATGGTCAGCACTTTGTTGAAGAGATTGTGCAACATATGATATATGAACGTATAAAAACAAATTATTTCCTGATTAATTATGACTCGTAATGCGGTACAAAGAAATGAAGAAAGAAAAATGTATAAAAATAAAAAGTGATATATAGCAAGAGCTAAAAGATTACGCACTTTATAATAAGCTTTTGTACTTTTTTCTTCTTTTTTTATATTGTTGTTTTCCTGCTTGAAGCGAGAGTTCATCTGGGTCAACCCCGTTATTTTAGAGACATACTCGTAATACTCATATCCGGAATGGGGTAAATGCAAATGGACAGTAAACAGATAAAATATAAATTCATGGCGACAATTGAAACTGACCGCTTACTAATTAAATTCCTTTTCTTATAAATGAAATATCTTTGGGATCCAAGTTCGGAATAGCCAGAGAATTTAATTATTTAATTAATAATTCAAGCGGTCACCTCTGTTCTTAGTTCTATGCAAATATCATGGCGTGTCTTGTCTTGTCTAGACGCTTTAAAAGTCGAACAATTTACATAGTTATGTACAAATATAAATATGCAAAGTCGGTCTGATTTCTTTGTATGGTATTCATTTCAAGGCTGGTATGCTGCTTGCAAATATTTGCATTATGTTCCATTTAAGGAATCACGCGTTCGTTCATGAATAGAAAAACAAATTATTTATTGATTTATTGTATTAGCACTAAAAAAATTTATTTTTCTTTTAACTTATAACATTATTTACAGTTTAAGAAATCGAAAAAAAAAATAGAAAAAAACATAAATAATATTAAAAAAATTAAATTATTAAATCAGCATAAGTAAAAATTCTTTAGATAATGTTTTATAAGTTAATGGAATTTATCAAACTGTTTTTATTCTTTGCATATTTTTATGCAAAAAAAGTTGCAGAAATAAGTGGGAAACTTTTCAAATCGATTATTGTTTGCAATACTTCTTTAAAAATGAACTGAAATTCTATAAAATGATTATCAAAATGATTCAAGATTTTTTGATGCTCAGTAAATAACTTCCACGCTTAAGTTAAGATATTTTAATTAATGTTGATTTAGTTTAACAAACTTGCATAGTTTACACTTTAAACTATCTAATAATATCTTATTCAAACGATATTTGTACTCGTGATCATTCAATTATTCGTCGACACATCTATTTGAAAATGTCAGAGACCTAAAAAGAGTCTATTTTGTTTGCACTTGATAGTAAATTTGGTTGCATGTTGACTCGCAAAAGCGGCAAAAAAAAATATATATACAAGTGTCATTGGTTATTTGTGTTTTCTGTTGATTTATTTTTACTTTTTCTCTTTGCGTCTTATTTTTGGATTTTTTTGTGCAAAACGCACGCAAACACGCCCCCTTTTTTTGTTATGTGTATTTCGTTGCTTTTGTTGTGGCCATGTGAATGACTTGGTCAATAAGAAGTGTCCTTGTTGTTGTCATTGTTATTGTATGTAGTTTTTGTATATATTGATTGATTGACTGTCGTTTTCTTTCTTTCCGTTATTTCTGAGCATTATAAAAAGGAATTTAGTCAATTTTTATGAATGAGACACGTCAAAAAATATAACAAAAAAACCCAACCGAAAGAAAAACGATTTTCCTTGTGCTTTCATTTCATATTCAGATTTCGCAACTTTTCGCAGTGAAAAGGTTCATTGTACCCACGATAAGAAAGTGACTGTGATAAAGTCAAGTCTACAATTTCCATATACAATTTATTGCTTGTTATTTGTTATTGTAAAACGATGATTGACTCATCGTTTGACGGGTCAGACATTAATCTTTAAGTCTAAATTAAAACTCAACGTGTGATAATTAAAGCTATTAGCAATTGTTTTTTAATTACTCAGACTTGTAAACTGTTCAACACTCGATAATGTCTTAATCTGCAAGAAATTAGCTATTAACGTAAACAGGTTTCATTATCAGCTTGTTGTAGTATATCTGATATGCCTCGAGGAGGGCAAAAGGCCACAAATTTAAACTGATTAGTGCCAGTTTTTTTACAGCAAAAATAAATAAAAATAAAAATGCTGCGCATAAATAAATTGAAACTGCGAGTGCGTCAATCAAACCCAGACAGTCTCTCTCTCTCTCTTTCTATCTTCTACTCTCTCCCTTTCTCTCTCTCTATCTGTCTCTTCTCTCACTGCACTGAAACTGTGTCACTGGCACTCATATTTGAAATCGTACTCAGTCCCGGACGCGACCCATCATCATGATAAGCATCCATTAAACAAATGGAGAACGCTTTCAGACTCTTTCTAGCTAGGGTATCACAGACAATATCACTTTTGTTGAACCATACCAAATAGTAGAATAAGTATGAGTATTTTTAAACACTGTTATAACTTGTTATACTACTGACCGCTACAGCATGTCAATGTGGAAAAGTTTCAAATGTTAAGTATGAAATAAGAAGATAATTAAACGATGAATTGTGATTCAAAATTTAGAAATTTTGAAAAAAAAAACAAGTGCGAACCCTTTGCATAAAGATAATGAGTTGATTAAAAGGAAAAACTTGAGATTTAACATTTTCTTCGCATTGAAATCGGAGCCGGGATCTAGAATAACAATTTTTTTTAATAAAATTATAAAAATTTGAATCAAAAATGAATTTCAGAGACAAAACCATAATCAAAATGACATTTTTTTGGAAAATCGGTTCAATTCTGACAAAGTGAAGACAGTTTGAAGTTGGTCAGACCTAGGATCTAGCAACTTACAAGTCAAAATTTTTATAAAATTTATGACATAAGAAGTTGGTTAAAATTTGAGTTTTAAAATTAATACCAGATCCAGTTGACATTTATCAGTGTATTTATTGCTTCGGTCTTTACAGATAGATACTACAACCCCCCACTTTGTAGCAATCATTTTATCAGCACCTTTTGACACAATTATAACAATAAAAAAAAGAAACGTGATATTAAAAAAAAATGTGTTATGTGAGATTATGGCTCAAACTTGTAAATACTTTGAGTATACTAACTACATTCGTGTCCATACATATGTATGTATTTCGACTTGTTTAATAATGGACCACAATTATTGTAGTTGCTGCTGCTGTTAACAGGGCTAACAGACAGACGGACAGACGGACAAACAGATAACTAGCAATTTTGTTAACATGTTAATTTGCAGTTTGTTGTCGCTCACTTGGCAAATATTCTCTTGGCAGTTAACGTTTTGTTTGCGTGCAATGTGAAATTGTTTATATTACTTTTCTGGGAGGGGAAGATCATGAGTCACGAATTCAACAATGACTGACAAAGACGAAAGACGGAAGACTGGAGACTCAGACCGGAGACCTGAGACAAAAGACAGCGACTGGGGGCTTTACTTAAATAGCATTTTGCATTTCCTGCAACGACAACAAGTGTCAAGCCGATCCAACAACAAGTCGCTGTCTTTGCTAACTAAACGAGGGTCAATTAAACAGTATTTCAAAAAAAAAATACTTTTAATTCACTATCAATAAACTAATCAAGATCATATTTAACTGGAAAATGGTGACCATGAAACTTCATTATTTAGCCTATGATACCAAATAAAATGTTCACATAAGAAAAACTTATTTCTTCCAAAACTTGGAAATTATATGGATATCAACACCATGAATAATTTTCTATTTATAAAAATTTTAAATGTGCATTAATATGCATTAATATAAATTGCATTAATATAAATTACATTAATATAAAATTAGTTTCTAAAAAATATAATTTTTTCAAAAATATGGAACAAAATTTGTACAACTGAGAATAGCTAATATATTTTCTGACAGTAAAAAGTGACATTTACTAATTACACAAAAAATACACTTTTTTAACCTATCTGTAAAACCATTTTAGACTTTTTAAAATTACTTTGTAAGTAAAAAGTAATTTTATTAGACAGGTTAGCAATAAAGAGTATGAGAAAAATTATTTTAAAAATTATGAAATGTTGAAATTGCTGTTCTTCGATAGATTGAAAATATAGACACAGTCAGCCTATTTTTGTTCACTAAGTTTACACACAACTCACGTTTATGCAGATATACTTGCGGATAATGTGACAAAGAGCTGCTCAAGTCCGCGACCTCAAGGACAACAAGGATAAGAAGGATAAGAACAACGGGTTTTATGGCTTACAAACAGACATCAAGTGTCATTGTACAGTAAATCGTCGCATTACTGGAACCGTAACAACAAGAATTACAACAACAGAGGTTGAACCTACTCCCCTTGACATATGTGAAGCTCATTATCCCAAAAACCCTTAACCCCTATCACATATCCCCTCTCCTATAGTCGTAAGAACAACACTAATCTACCCCAAATAACTCGTAGTTTATGGCATGTCGCGACTTATGGGCTACTTTTAGGGTTTCATTTAACTACAGTCTACCATTTAAGTTTAAGTTGTTAGTTGAGTGTAAACGACTAGGGAATACTCTTACAAAAAAAAATTTTTTTAACTTGCCAAACTTGACCGAAAAGCAGTACAGAACTTTACGACCCTCACTTGGGTAGAGTAGAGGAAAGTATGATCAACTACCGAATACTCTACAGAGCGTTTTTATTGCCTAATCTTTTCTATTGTCTGTTCTAATACATCCACAAATGGGATTTTCTTGGGTTTATGTTTAATTTAAAATGATGTATACGAGTATGCTTGACTAATACATACCCTCCAAACATATTTATTTATATATTAATGTCTAGTAACTCTACTCTACCTAGTTACGATTCTTGTAATACAATAAAGTCGTGAATGTATTCAACTACCCTACAGTAAAATTTGCAATATATAATTAAAATATTTTGAGTTTCGTTGAATGATCTGTGTAGTATGAGATAATTCGGAGAGTTCTTAACTAGGAAATACCCTACAAACAACCTTTTCTGCATAACAGTGGCCAGCAGTTCTTTCGAGTTTAACGACCCTCGCAATTTACCTGCAAAAATCAGGGATTTTCTTAGGTTTGAGAATGACTCATGAATTTATAAACTGCCTGAAATTGACTACAGTGCTGCCTAGCAATAAACGGACGGACGGACCGACGGTCCGACTCGGTCATGCCTTAAATGCTTAATGAATCGACGGCACGAAACGAGTTTGCAGCAACCTGCAGGTGTGGGGGCGTATAATTAGGTGGCACTGTTGAGCCACCAACTACAACTTTTCCGCCTAATCATAACTTTGACGGCGGCGCCAGTCTGTCAGTCAGTTCGCTCCGCCCTTCTGTCTAGTTTTTCTTCCTCCAGTGCTGCCAATTAAGCTATTTAATAGCTTGTTCTGGCTTTTTTTTTTTAAGTTCGACTGCTAGAAAAATCTAAAAATTGTCATTATTCGACAATTCAAAAAATATACTAAGCAGTGATTATCTTTTTTTTCTAAAACTGTGTCCAAAACTACTTAAATTCACGGACATTTTATAAATAAATATACAGTGTGTTATTAAAAATAAGTTAGCTATTTTTTCCTGTACGCTTTCCTACCAGAAACTGCTACATTTTCATCTAAAATGTTGACAGCCCTAGGGAAAGAAACTTTGTTCTCCATTCTTCGACTGGGTCATTGCATTATTGATTCAACTGCATTTCAAATGCATTACGAGTTTGTATGCATCAAGTCGTCATTCAAGAATTACGCATGCCTCGACAAATTCAGAACACGCCCGGAAATGGCAATCGTTTAACAATGGGGGAGAAATTGTGAAATAAAAATTGTATATCAAATGTAAGAGGGAAAGGGAACGAAGAGATTGACGAGCATTGAGAGGGGAACGTTCAATTCACAAGGCTTGGGCTTAAATATTTAAATATTCTAAATAACTATCATTACGCTCAATAATAACGAAAGCAACAATTGAGCACAGCACATAAAACAATAAACGAGACTGGAAAATACCCCGCATTGAATAAAAAACTGTAACATCATTTTTATTTTAAGAATATGTAACTTTTTCTGCCTTTAAATGCTTTTTTTTTGCAGTCTCAAATCATTTAAAAAAAGATTTAAGCACAGTAAATATTAATTTCTTAAAATGTCAAATTATAGGTTAAAAGTTGAGTAAATTTAATCGTTCGATGGTAAAAAAAAGTAATCGATTTAAAGTAGTAGAAAAGCGCTTCACCGAATAATTTAATATTGACTTTTTGAAGTAAACAGTGTATGAACAAATCGAATATGCTCATTTTACAGAGTATTTCGATTAAACACTTGGTAGGTTTCCCCACGAGGGGAATGAATAAACCGACTAATACTAATCGCTAATTACTGAATATGTTGAAAGTGTAATTCAACTTTAAAATACACTTCTCTTTTCAATCTTACAGGGTGTAGAAAATCGATTTGATTGCCACTTACCGCTGCAATTTGCAACAATTAGCAACCGAATTGCAACTGAAGTTGCCAGCAATAACAAAAACAACAACAAGTAGTATATGTAATTGACCAAAAAGGGTGGTAAAGTGGGCGTGGTCAGTATGACGTGTTGTCGTAGGTTACTACGGTTCATTCACATGCCGTGTAACAAGTATACGCCCGATTGACCCCACAACAACTGCATTTATTATCAATAATTGAGAAATGCGAATTGAAAATGCTGCATTTCTCAACAGGTAACGATGCCGCACGACCGTCTATAAATTAATGAATACAAAGTTATAAATATTCGACAAGACCAATTAAAAATTGTTTGTTAATTGCCGTTGCGAAATAAATGCAACAAATGCGCTTAAATTGCTGTGTAATTTCAGTCTCAATATTTATTAGAATTTATTCAAAATTTGAAATAAAAGCTTGCTACGTCAATTTCATGGTTCTGAAATGAACAGAATAGAGATGAAGAATAAATTGCGGCATTTCACACATTTTGAAGAAAAACATTAAATGAAATTCCTTAACAATATAGCAGACAATTAAAATGATATACAGTTACGAATTATTTATTTATTCTTAATGCAAATTATAATGGAAATACCATCAAAGTACAGTTTAAGTAATAATATTTGAATTAAATGTTTTTCATCCTTATTTCTATATTTATTTATTTAACTACAACTTAAAACAGTCGACAAAAAATCATTGAACATTAAGACAAATTTAATGAATTAGATTTTACTTTAATAAAAGTAGACAAACGGAATTTTAGATAATATACAAATTTTAAGGGAATAAGTCTTTGAGTTGCAGTCAATTTCAATGAATTTAATTATTATTTCTTTGTCAAACATAATCCTGACAAAAACTCATTCAACTAATTTAAGTTTGTATTTTCGAAAAGTTCTTGCCTAAGTCTGGTTTGGATATTAAATTAAATTAAGTTTGGGTATTAAAATAATGAAATAAGCCAAGAAAGCGGATTAAGCAAAGACTTTCTCTCTCTTTTATAATTTTTTTAATCGTATAATCCCTTTTAAAATTCATTAAACTTTAAAGTTTTGAGTCCATACTAATCCCTCAACTTGACTGAGTTTCAATAACTTTTGACGGATTATGCAAAGTTTTTTGTTTTTGGGCAATGTTGACAGCTTGTTTAACGAGTGCTCGAACAAATGAATGAGTGAATGAATCAATGTTAAAATGGAATCAATAAAATGACATTGGCAAATTGGTATTGCCAGACAAATGCAAAAATATTAAGCAAAGAAACAACGCATAAAATGACAGAAGCCGCAACAATGCTTAATAAAGAGTGAAGTGAAGCAGAGGGATATTAAAGAGGGGGTCGGCAGACGGTGCAGAGGGTTGGGTCATTTGATATATGGGTCATTAACAAATTGTTCAACGGCTTGGATATTAAATACATATATTGGCATATGTGTTTTAAATACATAAATACATACATGTACATATATAAGCAATAACTAATAACGAGTGTCTCATGAATCTGTCAACCGATTACTCATACGCCCCGTCTGACGAGGGCGGTTCAACACAAAGAGAACAAGTAAGAGAAAGAGAAAAAGTGTGACTAACGATGAGGGGGCGGGTAACAATATGTGGGGGTCACTCACTTGAAACAAACGACCAACACAGATGACTGACTCCGAAAAAAAAAGGTTTTTTTTTTTAACAAATTTGCTAACAATGCAGTTGCTAAGAAAAAAGCCGATTTTAGCCGATTTCCTTCCAGATTGTCAATTTTATCATTATTTAGTCTCTATTTTCATTCTGCATTAAAATTGGAAAACTAAATTTTTATTCCTTTACTGTCCATTTTTTTCTATACTCTTCCCTTGACACATTTAAAAAACTTCGAAATGTCATAACTTTGTCAAATTTTAGACGATTTCCTTCCGGATTGTCAATTTTTTCATTGTTTAGCCTCTATTTTCATTCTGCATTAAAATTGGATAAAATATTATTCTAAGAAAAATCTTTCCCATTTTGTTTTTAAAAAAAAGTAAATGATACAGCCAACATTATAAAGTGGCTGCTAAAGATATAATATAAAAGGAAATAAATGATGAAATCAATAAAAACTTATTAATAGGAAATGGCAAATGGTAAAAAAAAATATTTTTAAAAGATATTCACATATTTTGGCTAATTAGCCCATAAAAGTTTACATAATCCTTATGAACGAGCACATATTATATTTCAAGCGTAAACACACCTCGTCAAATTAAGTAAATAACAAGAGAAAGATTACACAAAAATTACACAAAATTATGAAATATTTACGGAAATTAAAGAACGCTCTGACTATGAAAAGCTATTAGAATTTTTGTTTATACATTGGACAAATTGTGACGCAAATCTGTCGGAATTGGTTGATTCTTTTTAAGCTATATAATATACACATACATAAATTTGCAAGTGGGTCAAAAGCAAAGAGGATTACATTCAATTTGAGAAGACAAGCTGACAGAAATGTATTAAAAAATAAAATAAAAAACAACATAAGTTTCAAAAAAATCCCTCAACGAGGTTTCGCACAGTGGACAAAATTTATACAATGGTAATACAAAAAAAAAACAAATGTTATTTTAAAATTAAAACTATGGTTTTTTTTATAATAATTAATTCTTTTTTCTTACTTAAGTTATTAATTAGTCCGTCTCAGATTGTGCATTTGATCCACTGTGCGTGGAAAACACAATTTTCCCAATAAAAGCAACGACGACACCACGTTGAGTTAATGGAAAAGCTCCGCCCTTAAATGAAAAAACTTGAAGACTTTTTGCACTGCTGGAGAGTGTAAAGCAATCCCATAAAATTAACTAGCGACTGACACTTTGCTTTTCAAGTGTTTTGGGCAATGAAGCACAGTGAAGACCCCCTATGGTGAACCTGGCTCAGCAGGTTGGCAATTTTAAAAGGAGTGCCAGTTTTAATTTTAATTAAAATTGTTTGACCACTTAAAGAACTTATTTTAAAGAATTCCTCAACTATTACACACAATAACTAGTTTTGGAAATAATGGAAATCTTTGAATAATTATTTATATAATACAACTTATCAGTCTTTGAGATTATTTCAATTTTAAAATAGCTGCAACAATATGAATGCTTTGCTTTTGTTTACAATATGGCAGCATGTTTTGTGGTATGCCACACATAAACAATAAACGACTTTTGTTTACAACTTGGGCATTGGAAATATTTTTATAGATTCTTTTTTTAACGCAAGTATGCAAAATTAGAAATACTTTTGTATACATACATGCGTGGTAGAATTGATATCGATTCGAGAATTTCTCAACTTATCGTAAGAATGAATAAATAGTGTCGAGTATTATTCATCCACTTTACATAATATTAAGTACTCGTATCTATGAATAAAATTTATAAAAGTAAAAAAAATTGGACAGTGATAAAAAAAAATTGAACTTTCCAATTTTAATGCAGAATTAAATAAGAGGACAAAAATTATAAAAAAAAAAAATAAATTACATTTCACGACTATTTAAAGTTTTGAAAAAGGTTTTAAAATTTTGATTTGTCTCAAAAATTGGAATCTTCCTTTAAGAAGTGCGTCAAAAACCGCTTTTTGTTTTTATCAGTTAATACCAAATTCAGGTATTCATGGACTTGGACTTAAATCCACTCTGCCTTTAATGTATGTATATACTCCATGGGATCTATACTGTTATACTTCAGAAGGAAAGCAATACACCATTGTACTCTACAATTAATGGGTATAAAAGAAACAAATAGTCTACCTCTTTCTCTTAATCTCTTGCAATCCCTGTCTCTCTCTATCTCTAACTGTTTAGACTTAAAACCGGATCGACAATACTAGTAGTTGCACAACTCCTACGCTAAGAGTCGACCATTTACCCTTGGAGAGTGTGTCAGCCCCATGTCTTTCTGTCCCTTGTCTTCACTTCTCCCAAGCGGCTTTTTGAAGCGCAGAAAAAAACTATGCCAAGTGGCAAAGGCAAAGTTGAAACCACTTTTTGACTTATGCACTCAATATGCAAAAAAAAAAAGAAAGAAAAAAATGTTTAACTATTATTAATAAATAAAAATGTATGCATGTGTTTATAATGGGAGTATTATCTAAACAGAAACGCGAATTGATGTCAAGTGTCGTCTTTCACTTTGGCAAAAAGAAAAAGAAAAAAAAACACGAAAAAAAAGCTCCGTTTTCTGGGACAAACAGCATTTCATAATTGAGCCCAATAACAATAACAGTGACTGAAAATCATTAACATTTTTTGTGGCCTCGTTGACTTGATGTTCTCGCTTTTGTCTATCCATTTTAATCCAAAAGATTTTGGTTTTTTTTTTCTTTTAAGATAGGAAACAGCAAAAAACTTTGCCACATTTTGTGGCACATGCGAAAAGTTGTTCGATTCGCAACGCCTTTCACTTTCTATTTACAATTTGAACACACATATGCCGAAAACAGCTTCAATTCAACTTTTGCCAACGAGAGTTTCAAAGTTGTTTCTTTTTATGTCTTTTCTCTCTCTATATTTCTCTCTTTATGCTTGTTTTTATTTGTTTACCAATTGACAAGGAAAAACACGTGCCAAATGAATACGTCTCACATTCATTGAGTACATATACATATTTTATTTCAACTCTGATTCAACAATGATTCATCATAAGATGAGACAACGTATTTGTTGTACACTAGAAAATAAAATGCATTAATCATTTGTATTTGTGTCATGTGCGAAATTTAATTGAAATTTCGTTGAACTTTAATTGATGATGATGATGATAAAGCGATATTAACAGATTGTCGATAGATCTTGGGTATTTTATTTAATTCTTAATGGGTATTAAATAAAACTTCGCCCACTTTGAAATTTTCGAAGATTGTACTTCTTTCACTATTACTACTTATTTTTGTATTCGTTACTTTTCTATAAATATAACTTGGCCCTTTTCAACTGTTTTGAGCTTTAATAATTTTCTTTCTATCACTTCTGTATTTTTGACTTTTCTTTTCCATATTAAAATGCTTAAACATTAACTTTCCGACTTTTCTTTCCACTTTAAAATACTTAAGCATTAACTTTTCTAGCTTGAACTTTACTCTAAATATTTTCTGTTCTTTATTTTTATAGTTTTCTATATAGATCTTTTGTGTCAACAACTTCTCTATTTATCTTTTCTATATCTTTCAATTTTAGAATAACTGCTGCAGTATCTCCAAAGTTAAACTTATCTATTTCTAATCGTCGTTTTATCCATTATCACATTTATCTATTTGTTTATTATTTATGCCAATTCAACGCACTCTTAAAATTTTACCAATTAAAATGCAAATTCAGCAATTATTCGCTACACAAATCGATAACAAATAAATGTCGGAATGTTGTCGGTGGAAAACATGCATTTCATTTGATGCCAAGTGGAAACAGGGCAAAGTAAACAGCCAAATTCAATGCACATGAGAAATGCATCCCAATTTGATTGCGTTTTTATGGCCATGCATCCCCAAGTAAATATATGTATGTATATAGATGTATGCAGAAGTATGTATATGTATAAATATGACTGCATGTTTGTCATGTAGGGGGACTACTGAACAACCCACTGGAAAAACAAACAATCAACTTCTGAGATACTATATATTGAGTTTTAGTGTTTGTATTTCATTTCTTTGTTTAAATACCCTGTAATAGAATTTGTAAACAATTGAAGTTATTGTATTAACTTTTTAAATTTCTATTTTTATTTAATTTTTGTGATCATTGTGAGGTCCAAGCCGTAAAAACTAGAAAAATGAAATTTTCCCACAACGTAGCTGAGACGATTAAAAATTTAATTTACTTTAAATCATTATTTAAAATTACATTTTCTAGTTTAATTTAAATTTAAGCTTTAGTGTGCTGCTCTGAGTTGATGTTATGTAAATAAATAAGCCTGTGCATAATTGACAATAAAACAAACACTAAATACATAACAGGGTATCTTTCCAGCGACCAGTCTCTTGTTTGCCATCAACTTTATTTTCTATTTTCTTTTCTTGGCCAAAAGTAAACCTGCACACTGCACATTCAGCCTTTTTCAGGCTGTTTTAGCCTGGCTAAAGTCCCAGAGCGCACTTTATATGCTAATAAATTGCAGTTTTATGGTCTGTATGGGAGTGTGTGTGTGTGTGTTTGCGTGTGTGTGTATGTGTGTGTGTGTGTGTGTGTATGCAGATGTGAGCGACTGACAGGCAACGACGATTTATGCAGCTGACATCCGTTGTTCATTGTGTTTGGTTCGTCGTAGCGGAAGTTTCCTGCGACTAGACTTAGTCTCATTCCACATTCGTGTTGTTGGCATTGTTGTCTTCCTTGTTGTTGTTGACAGTTTGGCAGCTTGAGCTGCAGTTAAAGCACAGGTTGGCGGACAAGTCAACAAACTTAACGTTGATGTTGACGTTGCACTTGCAGTTGGCCAATGGCTATTGACCATGGCACAGTGGTTCAATATAAAGCAAATTTAAAATATTTATACTCAACAAGATTAAATAAATATAGGCAGTAAGAGTATTAGAAAAAAATAAAATAACTTAAGATATTGTCAGAACTATTTGAAAAAAGTCAAAAATACCGGGCACTTCCAACAAATAATTTTTATAAATATTTAAATTTCTCTGCATTAATGACGCTAGTTAATCCTTAATATAAACATGATTTTTCAACAACGTTTTACTGAAATTGTGACACTGTGCATTGGCTATTGGCCAGCTCCTTTGTCCAAGAGCTCAGTAAACAACAAAGGCTCCTCTTTTGGCTGAATCACAAGTTTTGTGGCAACTCCTGTTGCTGCCACAGTCGCAACAATGTATACAGAAGTTGTTAAATTTACTATCTCTCTATCTCTCTTTTTCTCCTTTTCTCTCTCTATCTATCTTCCTCTATCTTTCGCTTTGTAAACATTTTCCAGCTGTCGTGCATTTGATTTTAATTGACGCTTTTGCCCCTTTTTCTTTTCCGACTTGGCCCTAATGACCACAGAGATTTTCCAGCTGGCCAGTGAAAATGCATTAACCGTCAGAGAATGCGACTAATGCGCTTAGCAAAAGGTCTTGCTCCAGCTAACAATACCCCTCTGCCTCTCTCTTCCCTCTCCCTCTCCCCATTTTTTTCTCTCTGGATCCCGAGTCTTAAAAGTGAGTCAAGCTGGGCTCAAGTTGATGTGGAATTTAGGTCAACAAAAGCATTGAAAAATCGATTGGAGGTTTTGTCAAATAATAAATTAGAATTTTTGCAGTTTTCAAGTAAGTTTTATTATGAATATCCCAATTTAAAATATAAAAAAATTTTCATTTTTTTTTTTTCTAAAAATTCAAAACAAATTTTAAGAATTACCTATTTTTTTGTATGCAATTGACGCATTACATTTGTTAGGAATTATTCCATTTTATTTTGTTATTTTTTCTACATATTCATTTGAAGCTTTCTTTGAACATTTTCAATTTGGTAAAAGGGCGAATAAACCCTCAAATAAATTGAAACATCAGCAGGTAAATTCCATTATAGATATAGAATTAAATCAATATCAAATACATTTTCAATAGCTGGCATTAAACTGCAATGCGGTGGCAAACAGACAAATTGAAAGCAGCTCGAAAATAACAAATTGCGACAGTCCAACTAGCGAATATTGCTTTTGAAATACCCTACAATCGACTGAATCAGCTGTAATTTTTACTTCATTTTTTCCATTTATAGTTAAAAAAAAATACTGAATAAATTAAAATTATTTGACTTATTTACTATCAAACTGATCATTGCTATTTCAACATAAAGAATAGGGTATACAAATGCAATAGACACAACGTTGTGACGCTGCAACACAAAACTTTCTATTCAATTCAATTTGTCAAACTGCAGATACGTGCTCACATACATATGCATACATATATACAGACATATTCATATATGTATGTGAATGCTCTTGTTGTTGTTATTCTTTTCTTTATTATTGTTTTTGTCGCTGTTACGCCAGGCACAAACAAAAAGTTCAAGGCTACAATTTGGTGGGCAACAAAAAGTTGTATAAAATGATTGAATTGAATGCATGCTGACAATGCAATACCCTGTGAAAAGTCTTAGCACAGCATATAAGACAAAACTTGAAGCTATATTTATATGCCCAAATTATTAATTTAATTGAAGAAGAAGTCAATTAAAGTTAGGTTTTTAGCTGCTAAGTTCAATAAATAGTTTCTGCAACTACAAGATACTTTTGAAATTAATATGAGTAGCTTTGGTCAATTTATTTTTAATACATTACATTAATCTATTAATTAAATAAAAAACAAGATTAATCAGTTCTAAAGTTCAATAAACATCTTCAAGATACATTTTGTGCTAAAATCTGTTGCCAATTTGATGGCATAGTGAATTTATCTCAATTTAAAAACAGCTACAACTTGTAGATACATTTCAGACACGTGGTTATCTATGCAGCTGCCAAACAGCTGTCGCGAACCGTCGCTATAGATACAAGATACAAAATGTATCTGTAAGTATGTCACTGCTAATTCTGTTGGCTTACAATTAATGTCTAGTAAAAACATTGCCCCTGTTTACAAATTATCATTTGGCCGCGCATAAGATGTTTTTCCCACAGAAAAAGAGCAAGAAAAAGAAAGAGATAGATATATAGTTCATCATAAAATTTTGTCGCCAAGGGGTTTATTTATAAACACTTTTCTCAGCCAGCAAATAAAAAAACGGACGCTAAATTTGCTAAATTACAACTACAGATACAAAGATACATTTATATCTACAGATTAATGTTTATTGTGGACATAGCTTATGCTCACAAAATTGTAAATTTATATTGCGCATAAATATTTGTCAGCTGATAAGGAATCGAATCCCAACAAGAGGCCTTATAATGTTATTTGTACTTGCTATTCTAGCAAACAAATAGAGTTGGATTAAGTATCCGAGTTGCTGATAAGCTGCAACAACTGACAACTGTGCAAACAGTTAAGAAAGGTGAAGGTAATTCTCATTAAAGATATTTGAAACTATTTAAGAGCATTAACTTCATATAAGCAGCTTGTCATCAAACAATTTACAACATTTAATGGCAATTTATGACGTTTAAAAATTCTGTATCCGAATTAATTCCAACTCAACTGATACTTTTTTCGGGTTTGATTTTTTCATAAATTTCATAACTCTTATTTGCAATTTTGAATTTAAAGTAAAAAGAAAATGAACTGCCCTTAAAATTGCCATTTAAATTTTTGGTTTCAGTGCTAATTAAAATCACGCTTTCAGTTTTATCAAGTGCTCATTTTAAAATTAAACCAGCTTTCAGTTAGTCATATTCAGATTGCCTAAACCTGATTTGATTCACGGGAAAAGCATTTCACTCTCGATATATTATTGGCAATCAGTTACAGTGGGAGAAACACACTTGATTTGAATTTGATTGCATTAATGGGTTAAACGGGTTTCTCGACCGGACACGTATCTTTTTTGGTCAATCAAAGCAAAAACCGTTTGTTGCCCAAATACGTGTACGTGCCGCATTCATGTGAATGCAGAAGATACAATTCAATACACATAAAAATACAATTTGCGTATTGCCCAAGAAGCAAAAAAAAAAGGTTGGTTAACTTTTATAAAGAGAGGGTGTGGGGAGGGAGATTAGATGTCACTTGTTTAAGGCGTTAACACTGATATTGATATTTATATTGTTTAAATTGCTTCAATTTCTAATTATAGAAGGAGCGCATAAGCAAGCGCATAATTATAAGCAAACATATCCCAAAGATACAAACAAACTTCACTTCTCATCTCTCTCTCACTCCCTATCTATATATATATATGTAAATATATATATATATATCTCTTTTGTCAACGGTGCATGACCTTTTTCGGTTGAGACAAAAACAAACACACAAAAAAAAGGAAAAGGTTACAACCAAATAATATTGCAGATACTCGCAACTTTTTACGAGCTGTTGAGCTGTTAAGAATTGCGAGGGAAATATGCAGTACCCTAATAAAAGATACTTGTATATTCAGATATATAATACACTCAAATTTTGTTGGACTTTTTTCAAGTTCATTTTTATTTATAATGGAAAAAAATTCCTAATATTATTTTATTAAAAATTTCAAATTACTTTTGATGCTCTCAATAATATAAATTAATTTAAAAAAAAACATTAAATTTACAATTCTCAATCGGTTTTAAAATAGTTTATTATTTAACTCACTTTTCTCAGGGTGTATACTCGTATAACTCGTATCTAGTAGATACTATCTATACCTATTTATAGTTCTAAATTGCCTTATCATATTTGTCGAATCTCGAGTGTTGCCTGCTTAATTGCTTATTGATATTTTAATGGTCGGGTAGGAGGTTTAACTGGCTTATCTGTGTATCTTGCAGATTGTAGATTGTGGATTGTATCTTGTACTTGCAGGTGACTCACGGCCAACATTTTGGGGGTTTCTATCATAGTTTACAACACACTAACAACAAAAGTTTTTATCAAAAAGGGGAAAAAATCAAAACAAACAAACACGAATGTCAAGTGCAAAGGGGGAATGGGGGAACTAACAAAAGTAACAATAATATAAGCAACAACAAAAGCCAAACCAAAACAATGCAATTGTGTTGTGTATTTTATTGTTGTTGCTAAAAATAGAAAACAAAACACAGCAATATCGAACGGAAACGAAGTCAACGTCAAATTTTGCAAATAAAATCCAATAACAATAACAAAAATAACGGTACTTAAAAGCCGCACGTTCCACACGTTACCCTCCCTATCACTCACTCCCTCTCTCTCTCTCACACTCTTCATCTCTGCTGCTGTCAATTGGATATTATGTAAAAGCTGTCTGCTCTGACACTCACCTTGGTATGCAATTGGGCGGCGTTCGATCAACTTCCCAGGCGGCAAATAGTTTCATAGGCACCGGCTTTTGTCCATTACTAGTTGTCATATTGCTGCCGCTGCCGCCGCCAGCTGTGCCCGCTGTCGTCGCAGACGCAGCGCCGCCAGCTGCTGCATTGGCTGCTGCCGCCGACGCTGAGCCGCTGCCGCTGCCGCCACCGCTGCTGTTGCTGGCGACAAATTTATCCATCAATTTGGCTGATTTGTCAACCATCTTCATGTTGAATTTGTTGTTGTGGTTTGATGTTGTTGTTGTTGTTAATATTGTTTGTTTTGTTTTGTTTATTTGCTGTTAATTTCTGTTGCACATTGTGAATCTAGCAAAAGTTGTGTTCAATTATTAGACTTAATATATTTTGTATTATTTAAACTTGTCAAACTTTTGCTTCTTATTTTTATTTAAGTATTTTTCTCAGTTGCAGAGATTGAGCTGCTCTGCTGCCTGCAGGCTGCGCTGCTCGCAAAAAATGTTGTTCGTATTTTATGTACAAAAATCACGACGCACCCAAAAAACCGAACAGCTTTGGTGTGGAGTGGGGGGTAAAGGAAACGAGACGAGACGAGGGGCAGCGACGTTTGCTGCGCTGCAACTGCAAAACTTACACATACAATTACACTGACACACACAGGCACACTGAATCAATAACACAACCGTTGTTATTTTTGTTTGTTTTTGTTTTATGTTTATGCAAGCCTCCAATTTGAATTTGTTATAGAAACTCAAAAGTTCTACTCTTGTTTTTTGTTGTAGTTGTAACGAGAGTTGGGAAGCTGCAAGCTGCATGCGATTATCCTCTATTCGTATCCGTAACCGTATCCGTAACGACCGTCATGCTCCAAAGTAGACGTGCAAATGTCGCGTTATAAATTTCTCACTGTTTAGTTTGCATGCCAAAAACACTGAAAGCAACTGAGAGTTAAATTGAGAGAGAAAATCTGTTGTTGTCGTTGCTGGGGCGCGTCAAGAGCGCAAAACGGCAACAATAACAATGTGTGGACGCTATGTGCGCACTCCCCACTCACACATACACTCATACAAGACTCACATACACTCACCCAGCGACGGCGCTTTTGCAAATTTTGTGCATGTGTTTGTGTGTTTATTCGCGCATTTTATGCTCTCTCTCTCCTACGCGCGCATAAACAAAAAAAATAACAAAAAAGAAACAAAAGGCCCACAATGTGTATGTATGTATGCAAGACAGTTGTATGTGTGTACATACGCACAAACATGTATGTAAAAGAGAGCGCACCTACAGCAGCACAATAACAGCATTTACAATTATAATTTACATCTAATTCACATTTCATCGAACACACACTGCATAATGTTGGTACCGAGCAATTTACCATCTATTATTTAATAGTTTTAGCACGTTTTGTTGAGCAAAAATGAACAGAATCAACATCGACGCACAGCTTCCGCCAACGACGTGCCGCGGTAGACTGCAGACCACTGCTGCCAATTTGGCAACACTGGTGTGGAAGGCTGCCACCCAGTCAAAAGGCTGCCACCCAGCTAAATTTTCCGATCCGGCAACTTGATTAGAAACTGCTTATCGATATATCCCTAAATTAATTAGCACTATCGATAGTCGATATAAGCCAGGGACGCAGTAAATCATGAATTGCGCCAACACACGTAATTTTAAAAATAAATCAAAAGAAAATAAATAAAAATTTAAGCAATTCTAGCTTAAAAGTTAAGAAAAATTCCAACTTAGGTGAATTTTCTTGGGTGCATATTTTATTTTTGATTAAAACAGAACAAGTTGCCAGATCGGAAAATTTTGCAGGGTGGCAGTATTTGGTGTTTTAATGTAAACAATACGGCATTTATCTAGTTATTATTTACAAGCAACGCATAAAAATATTTAATTTATAAATAATGGCTGATGCGTGGGACATCAAATCGCTCAAAACAAAGCGCAATACACTGCGCGAAAAGCTAGAAAAGCGTAAGAAGGAACGTTTCGAAATACTTTCCGACAAACAGGAGGATCAAACGAATCCCAAAAAGGAGCTTGGTATGGATGAAAAACAAACAAAATCAACAATTTAATAAATAAATAGCACATAAATAATATGAATCTGTTGCAGTTGAGGCTGATGTGGAGGTGCAGAAGGCAGTGTTGCAATCTCTAAGTGCCAGCACTTTGGTATTGCCCATTGTGTCCACACAAATTGTGGACAAAGTTGGCGGCACCATGGAAATGATCAATTTTATACTTGGCAAGCTGGCAAATCAAGGTGCAATTGGCATAAGGAACGTCACGATTGGCACTGAAGCTGGCTATGAGGTCATCTCGGTGCAGACCAAGGAACTACTCGAAATCTACGACGATGTCAACGACAGTTGCCAGCAAAAGGAGGACGCGGATGTCAAGCGGAAGTGTGAGTTTCTCAAAGATACTTTTTTCTAGAAATTTGTATCTTCTGTGAATACCTTGTACCGTAACCGAATGAAAATTCTCTGTCAAGAACCGAATACCGAAACGTTTGTATAGGTACGGTTGTGGTAAAGTTGCTAGATCAAAGAGTTGTCCAATTTCCAACTGTCATAACTTGATCAAAACTCAACCGATTTTCAAGCGAAATGTCATTTTGATCATGATTTGGCCCCCAAATTGATTCTGCATTTAAATTTTTATCATCTGAAAAATTTGAAAATTTTTCGATACTAAGCCATTTATCATCCAATTTTCCATACATACCCCTTGACATTTTTTCAATAACTTTGATCTCTCATAACTTCGTCAAAAATAAACCAATTTTCAAGCGGAATGTCATTTTGATCTTGATTTGTCCTCTCAATAAATTCTGAACGTAAACCGTAACCTATTTTTTTCGGTTTGATTCCCTGATTAATAGTATATTTTGTTTTTTAAATCATTGAGAATAATGATTAATAAATAAAACTGTCTCATTCGTAGTGGACGATGGCCAGGAGGTGGAGGATGTGCAGAGGAAACAGTTGAAAGTCGATGCGAATTCGGCTCGCAAGGAATCGACAAGTCTAGACGCCTCCGATGACATTATGATGCTCCTTTCCCTTCCCTCCACGCGTGAAAAGCAAAGCAAACAGGTGGGCGAGGAGATCCTGGAGTTGCTGACCAAACCCACCGCCAAGGAGCGTTCCGTTGCGGAGAAATTCAAATCTCATGGCGGTGCACAAGTGATGGAATTCTGTTCCCATGGCACCAAGGTGGAATGCCTCAAGGCGCAACAGGTGGCCAATGAGATGGCGGCCAAAAAGAAGCTGGAGCGGCGCGAGGAGAAGGAACTGCGAAGTGCGAACACAACAACAGCAGCTGACACTAACAATAGCAGCAAAAAGCTGGTCAAGATTGGCTCTGAGGATGCCGAAGATGGTGAAATTATAGCGGAAGCACTAAACAATTGTGAGGGTGAATCTCAGGAATCAACGGATGACAGCGAATCCTCTGGTGATTCGGATAAATGCACCAAGTTGCATTTTAAAAAGATTATACAATCGCATACGGATGAATCCCTGGGCGATTGCAGTTTCCTCAACACCTGCTTTCACATGGCCACCTGCAAGTATGTGCACTATGAAGTGGACACCTTGCCCCACATCAACACCAACAAACCGACGGATGTCAAGACCAAATTGAGTCTGAAACGCAGCATCGACTCCAGTTGCACCTTGTATCCGCCTCAGTGGATTCAATGTGATTTGCGGTTTCTGGACATGACGGTGCTGGGGAAATTTGCTGTTGTCATGGCCGATCCACCATGGGATATACACATGGAGCTGCCATATGGCACCATGTCGGATGATGAGATGCGTGCCTTGGGCATTCCGGCGCTGCAGGAGGAGGGTCTCATTTTTCTTTGGGTCACAGGACGTGCCATGGAATTGGGCAGGGATTGTCTGAAACTCTGGGGCTACGAGCGTGTGGATGAATTAATTTGGGTCAAGACGAATCAATTGCAACGCATTATACGCACTGGACGCACGGGACACTGGTTGAATCACGGCAAGGAGCATTGTTTGGTCGGCATGAAGGGGAATCCCACAAATTTAAATCGCGGCCTCGACTGCGATGTCATTGTCGCGGAGGTGAGAGCGACCAGTCATAAACCCGATGAAATCTACGGCATCATTGAGCGTCTCAGTCCGGGCACCAGGAAAATAGAACTCTTTGGTCGTCCACATAATATCCAACCCAATTGGATAACGTTGGGCAATCAACTCGATGGCATTCGTCTCGTTGATCCCGAGCTAATCACACAGTTCCAGAAACGTTATCCCGATGGAAATTGCATGTCGCCAACGGCAGCGGCTTCCAATGCCATCAAAAACTGACATACGGAGCAAGTAGCTCCAATTTATGACAATTTACACGATTAATCTTAAGTTCAACAAACTGCTAAACTTAAGACTAAAGCGAGCAACTTGTAAATGCTATAAGTTTTTTAATTAAAATTGACATGTAATTAATATTATACAACTTTTCTTATATATGCTAAAAATATAATAGGTATGTTTAAAAAAAAATTGCAAAATAATGTTTAAAGAGTAATGAGTTCACAAAATATTATAGCGCAATAAGGAATTTTCTATAAATGAAAAAATTTCAGATAAAATATTAAAATATATTGTAATAATAATCGATTTTCCAAGTTTTGCTAAGAATCGTGCCGTTGTCAAAAACGGTTAGTATATTCTGCGATAGTGATGGTCGTTGGAAGCATTCTGATCCCAAATCGCCTAAACTTAAATGTGAGATTGATTGTGGCAAAACTTTTGGAAAAGTAAAAGAAGATCCTTGGTTGGTCAGCATATATCATAACACTTCAAATAGTAGTTTTAGTTTCAGTTGCCTGGGTGCAATTGTCGATGCTTTTGAAGTCCTAACTACTGCAAATTGTTTTCCCTCAAATTCCATATCCCATAAGTTTCTTGTTGTCTTAGGCAACAATAAAATTGGCTTTAATTTGGAGGAGGAACACGGATTTGATATAAGTTATATTGACAGCATCCACAATTTGTAAGTTGACAAGCTTTGCTAAACTTAAATAAACCTAAAATATTAACTATATTAATAATAATGATTGTGTACTTACAGTGGGTCACTTTCCATGATAACGCCGGTTAATCCCTTGGTACTCTCAGCCAAAGTGCACCCAATTTGCCAACGAAATTTCCCAGATGACATTTCTAACAATGAGGATCCGGTGGAATCTTGGAGAGCACTTGGAGAACCTTTGGTGTATTTTGATCCCGAGCTACATAAATACTTTCTCACCCATATTGTGGTAAACCATAAGAGGATGGGTTACTATTATGAAAGTTATGAGTTGAGTTGAATGATTGCTAACTTTTAATTTTTTTCTATATTTGTGTAATAAAAGATTCAAAAATAAGCAACTTTTTTTCAATTTGAAATGTCCCAATATACAGGGATGTCACGGAAAACAAAACCACCCGAAAATTTTCTCAAATCTCCATACATTTGTGAGATTTTCGATTGGTTTTGATTTCTGTGGCACCCCTGATAGATATTCCTTTTTTTATTGTTTTATTAAATGTTACCTAATAAAGCAAAAAAAAAAAAAAGCGGCTCGTAACAAAAATGTTATTTTATTTACTTTTTAGCTTATAAAAATCAAGCAAACCCTCTAACCTTAAATTAAAAATCAAAATTAAGAGTAACTTATAATCTTTAACTGTAAATTTATTAGTTTTAGTTTTTTGAATTAAGGCTAACCAAAAATATTTATTTACAAAATTCTAAAAGTTTTCCCATAAAAATCTTAGATACGTGTTGTTTTGATATTTATTATAAAAGTTACAAATAATAACTTTTCCGTAACTTTTACTTAAAAAATTCAATAACATTAAATAATTGATCAATATTTAATTAAAGTATAAACTAAATGTATATTTAAATAGATTTATTGCTCAGTTTTGGGATTTGCGCGTATTTACAAGATTCGGACGCCAAAAACGATAATATATACCACAAAATATATAAATAAATATATGTATGTGTATGTACATCCAATACAAGTACGTGTATGTAATACATAAGACTATATAGAGTACTCGCTAATCACAACAAATTGATTGCGTGATCGGCCATAAATATGATGTATTTAATTGTTAACGTAAACTAATAAGACTTATCAGAGTATACAGCGTTAAGTATATAGTTTATAATTATATATATATCGATATATATATATATATGTTTGCACTATATTTGTAGAAATGCAACGTATTTTTGAAGTGTGCTTGACTAACAATAATGTTATTAATATTTTCCTGTTACTGCCTTTGTTTTTTTAGCTTTTGCTTTTGCTCTGCCAATGCTAATAAAGTTTGAATTAATTAATTATTTATGTACATGGTAAAACTCTACAATCCATGGAGTCGTTTTTTTTTCTTTTTAACAATAAATTTAGATTTGCAATTATTATGAAGCAAACGAAACGAAACAAGAATTTCTATTTCTAGTTTTCTTTTTTTTTTTTGGTTTTTTTTTGGTTACTCTTATAGTGGATGTTGTATTGTGGATTGTGGATGGTATTTGGGGAGCTTCAGTTGCGCGTCTGCCTTGGCAGTTGTGTCGTTCAGTTATTTCTAGATTTTCGACAGAGTCCTCAACGTAAATGCGTTCCACTTATGGCCTTCAATACAATAAAGCCCAAAACTGTGGCCGCTGCAACGCCCAGGCCCGCCTTTATCCATACTTTCGGATCCTCCGTCATCAGTCCAAATTGCCGTAAATATCTGAGAGACATAAATAAATACTAGTTTCAGTTTTAAGCAAAAGTAAAAAGTTATTAGGTTAAGAATTAAAATCTGTCCATAACCATATTAATTAAGCAAGATGTTAATATTTATGTATAATGAGAACAGAACTTGTGGAGCATGTGTTAAAGACATAGACAACATTTTATTATTAAATTCAAGTTGTAAAATTGTTAACTTACGCCGATTCCCACAGCTGTACCAACCTGTGCTTGTAGAACAATATCCAGGCGGCTTGAAAACGCCTACGATCCGTTTAAATCCAGTAGCAATCCGTGCAGATACATCCAATAAAAAATAAAGGGTATTCACAACAACATCAACAATACAAACAGGCACCAACAACAACAGGGGGAGTGGAAAAAGTATTGTGAAATAAAAGAAAATAAGTACAAGATAGTAAGATTATCTTCGGCATGCCGAATGCTTAATACTCTTGCAGAGAAGTAGAGATTCTTTCAAAAAACATTATTAAACAGTACAAAAAATAAATCAAATTTGTGTAACTCCTTTATCTTGAGAAACAGAAAAGATATTCATAAAAAAGACAATTTTTAATTTATTATTATGATTATATTAAGTATTTTTAATAATATGTCTTGCCAATGTTAGCAATAAGATACAGTAGTCCAATGTTAGATAGTTTTATATAGTAGTCGGATTTTAAATACAAAAACTAGACTATTTAAGCTATAATATTTCTGAATCCGATATCTTATCAGAATCTGTAGGACCATATTTAAAACAAATTATAGCTTGCAAATAAATTATTATATGATTGCGTGATCTTCCTTTACTGTCCATTTTTTCCATACTCTTCCCTTGACACATTTCCAAAAACTTCGAAATGTCATAACTTTGTTTCTGTTCGCATATTTACTGACTGTAGCAAGTTTTATTAAGATACCCCTAAAACTGGAAGACTAGAATCAGACAGATATGGCTATAATACCACAGTTTGTCATCCTGATCAGAATATATGTATATATTTTATGGATTCTGTCATGCCACCTTTATTATAATATTCTCTGCAAGGATTATATTCGGAAAAAGCCTTTGAGCCATGATGTAGATGAAGGATGTAGTGAAACACTCCCAGACACATGAATTCAAAAGCCAATCTCAAGATCTACCATGAATTCATGACCCACCGCCATGCTCACAGATGAATTCACGGATCAAAGCCTTTTCACCCATGAATTCATGACAAACTAATGAATTCATGACTCAAAGTTAAGTTAAGCGATGAATTCATGACCCACAGCCATTTTCACCCATGAATTCATGACCCACAGCTATTTTCATCCATGAATTCATGACCCACAACCATTTTCACCGATGAATTCATGACCCACACCTAATTTTACCCATGAATTCATATTTTAAGCCCATGTTCTGATGAATTAATGACCCACACCCAAGTTCACCGATTAATTCATGACCGAATGAAGGAAAAGCATGTGGAATACTCACGGAAATGCTGCCATTGTGGCCAGCTTTGTGTACAGTTCCTTCTTGTTGCTCTTGAGGCTAAAAAGATGCGGCGGTAAAAGTTTATACTTTTCACAGAACTCATTTGGTTGCATAAGATAATCCTGACGCCGCTCGTCCAGATCACACTTGGTGCCCACAATCATTACTGGGATTTTGCTCTCCGCATAGTATTTAATGTAGATGCGAGCGATGTACTCAAAGGAACGCGGGTTGGAGGCATCATACACCAGGCAGGCGACATCGCAGTTGACCTCCTGCGGCTGAAGAGGATCGAGGGCATGTCGCACATCAATGTCACGCAATATCAAATGCTTCTCCTGGCCGTAGACCTGCACCGAATTGATGCAGTGCACCACATTGGTTTTAAACTCCTTACCCAACAGTTTAGACATATCCTCGATAAGGAAACCACGACATAAACCGGTTTTACCCGATCCCTTGGGTCCAATCACATGACACTTGTAGACGGAGCGACTCGACTGACGCTTGGCGAGATCAATGCGTCGCTCCCGTGTCACATGTATCGCCACCAATTGACTGTCATTCTCATGGACATTGAAACCGAGATAGGCCAAATACTCCAGTGTCTTGACCACATCCACCAGCGTCATCAGCGTCCAGCGACACAGCCAGCCATGTAGAGTAACCCAACCCGCCTCATTGGTGGGACACGACTTGCGTATATCCGTGGAATAGGACCACGGAGCCGCCGGACAAGTGCTAAACAGCATTTTATGCTCCTCCGGACAGAGTGCACCATCTCCATCCCGATCGTAGCGCTCAAAGACCGCAATCAGAAACTGTTGGCCACGATGCGAAAGTTCTGTACTGCTTCCAGGTGGTATCTTCAAGGGCGGACGCAAATACTCCTGGCACATATCCAGCTGATCGTTGTAGCCAAAGCGACGCAGTACCGCCCAAGTGGTCTCATTGCGTCCCCGCTGTATAAACAGGCAGTGCAGAAAGAGGAATCCCTTGAGAGTCACTGCATCATTGTAGATGCCATCGGGCACATTCTTCTGTATCACACTCTTCACCTCATCCAATATCTGCGGCTGCAGCGGCGTATTAAAGCAGCGTCTTTGGAACAAGTTCAGTTCGTAATCATTCAGCAGATTGTCGCTATCAATGTCGCAGATCTTGAAGATGCGCACCAGCGATTTCTTGCAGGCGGGTGTCAACTAAAAAGAAATCTCATTTAATTAATATTTCAACTTTAAACAATATTTCAAAGGGAGGATCCCTTGGCATTGAAATGGGAATCGATATCCAAAGGGAAAATATTTTTTTTTATGCAGAAAAAATTTGGGGGTCAAATCATGATCAAATTGACATTCCGCTTGAAAATCCGTTAAGTTTCAGCAAAGTTATGAGAGATCAAAGTTTTCAAAAAAATGCCAAGGGGTAGGTATGGAAAATTGGATGATAGATAATAAAGTTGGATTTAGGAACTTTTCTAGTGTTGCAAGCATGATGAAATTCAAACATTAATTATTTTATTTCATTAATGTTATAATTGCATCATGGTTGCAAGTTGGTTAGAAATAGTATAGTCATGTGATACAGAAGTCCGATCGAAATATATATTGCCTGCAGCTTAAAGATGAACTGCAGGTTTTTCTATCAAGGTGGTTAAAAAAACTCTATATAAACCAATTGGTCATGCTGATTAGGTATATGTATCTTTAGAGACTGTGACACACTTGTAGACAATATCATAGTACCCACTGCAAGAGCATTAACTTTGGGTGCAACTCACATCTTGGTCTTCCATGATGTACAGTGGGGAGGTGGGATGCAGCACGGCCTTTTGTGCATAGTAAAACATTTCGGAAATATTGTGCAGCGTCTTGGCCGAGCACTCAACACAGCTCTCGATCTCTGGATAATCCTCCATTATGGCCAGAACACTGTCAATGGTGGAATACTCAATCAAATCGATTTTATTGCCAACAAGAACAATTGGTTTTCTTGACAATTCAGAATCGCCGCTTGTGTTGTTGCTGTTGTTGCTGGTGTTGTTGGTGTTGCATGTGGCGCGCACGAGGGGCAACCAATGAGATGTGATGCGATCGAGCGAGTCATCATCATCCACGGCGTAAACAATGCACACAACATGCGCTTTGTTTATCTCCACGGCCAATGCGTCATCCGATTGTTCGACACTCGAGAAATCGACTATATTTGTGGGCACCTGTTCGGGCGTCACATTTGCCGGTATTGTGATCTCCTCGGCACGTGGCGGCACTTCCTCCGGATATTCCTCGCTCACCAGCGACAAAATTAACGATGTTTTCCCAACTCCAGCATCGCCGACTAGCAAAATTCTCACATTTTTACGCTGCGACGCCGTGTACTGACCCATTTTATTGTTGCTGTTGTTGTTGTGTATTTTCAACTAAGCCTCTACGTTTTTTTTTTCGATTTCAACAACAATTTTGACTAAGTATTCTTTGGTCTTTAATTAATTTTTTGTGTTAGTTATTTTTGTTATGCAAAAACCGCAGTTGTAGCCAAGACCGAGACGGCAGCTGATTTAACACACACAGACGCACACACACAAATATAATAACAGTGCTGCCAACTTGTTGTAATAGTCAAGTCGCAACCAGGAACGGGTTACCAGAAAAAGAGCTACCAAGTCTTATATCAATTTTATTAAAACCGAAAATAACTGATAATGTGTAACAAACAAATAGTAGTATTCTAATTATACTATTCTGCAAGTAAACTATTAATAAATGCAAGTTTACTATTTGAAATCATATTTAATTAATATAAATTCACGGACAGAACAGTAAAGATGAGTAAAATTAATTACTCTATTTAGATTATATTGAAAAATAAACTAATTTTTTAAAACTTAATTTTTGAATTATATTACGCGCCAAGAGACCAATTTTAGGTCCAATTTTAATCGATATCCGATCACAGAAATTTTCGTAAGTGCAACAGCCCTAGAGCAAGTCAAATGGTGCTGACGGACCTAGTATAATTCTAAATATCTAAATTAATTTGCCTTTGTTATTTATTTGCTAGCCTCAAATTTAAACTGTATAAATTGTATACTTGTCTTAAAATTCAAAATCATTTAAATCATTTTAAAGTTTGTTGTTGGCAAACGAAACGCATAACAGTCTGGCAACTACGTCAGCGGAGACAGAATAAAATTGTTTTGTGAGTTGAAACGGCACAAAAAACGGCGCTCAATATAGAACAAAAAAAATGAGCAAACAAACAATTAACAAATAGCGCGCGTCGTGTGTTTAATTTCTGTTTATTTGTTATTATTTTGTAATAAATTCGCTTACGCGTTTTAAACTAGTGTCTTTTGTGTCTGAGCTTTTTGCATTGGGAACGGAAAACTTCGCTTCGTGAGTTTTGGTGGGGGTGGTTGGTGGGAGGGTGTTGTGAAAAGTTCGCATAGTGGATATAAGTGAGTGTCAGTGAGTGTGCTCCGGGAATCAATATCCGATGGTACGCACCAAAAACCAATCGTCCTCGTCCAGCGCCAGCAGCAGCACCAAATCGCCGGTCAAGATCAGTGGAAGTGGTGGCGGGGGCGGAGGTGTTGGTGGTGGTGGCAATCGTAGTCGCAGCTGTAGTGAAGCCTTAATCGACGACGGCAAATCCCCAACGAAATTGTCGTCAAAGCGTACAACGATAACAACAACTACAACACCTGGCAGCTCACCGGACGACGATACCACCGATGATGCGGATTTGACACCAACGAGTGGCAACGCCCCGTTGCGTAGCGGTGGCAACTCAGTCCATAAGCAAAATCTTTACGTCGTTTCATTTCCAATTATCTTTCTGTTCAACGTATTGCGTTCGCTGATCTATCAGCTGTTTTGCATTTTTCGTTATTTATACGGTGCCAGCACAAAGGTGATCTATCGCAGTCCACATCGACGCGACTGCAACATTGAGATTGTTGTACAGAATTCCAAGGAACAACAACAACAAGCCATCAGCTGTCGTCCATTGGAACATCGCTCTGAGGCAGAGCAGGCGACACATACACATACACTGCCGCAGCGACAGCGCGCTCTCCAACCGCTAGAGATGGCAGCCAATCGAGCTAGTGGTGGTGGCTATTCACCAGGACCAGGTGATCCATTGTTGGCCAAGCAGAAGCATCATCATCGTCGCGCCTTCGAGTACATCTCAAAGGCACTCAAAATTGATGAGGAGAACGAAGGTAAATGTCCGTTTCATGGGGTTGCTTTGTTTACAAGTTGAGTTCGGTTCACATTTTTATTGTATTGCGTCGGTGGCTGCTGGAGTGTAGTGCTTTATGAGTCATCGCTTTGTTATCGTATCGCTGTGAGAATCGATAGCTTCACACGCACACACACACACAAATAGACTTGCACACTGCAAGCTTTGTTATTGTCACTTGATTTTCCATTCTCCTTTTTGCTTTGCGTTTTTTTTTTTTTTTTTTTTTTTTTTTTTTGTATACCCTTGCAGAGGGCAACTTGATTTAGTCGACCTAATTTTCCAACTTTCAACTGCCATAACTTGATCAAAACTGAACCGATTTTCAAGCGGAATGTAATTTTGATCATTATTTGGCCTCTAAAATGATTCTGCATTTAAATTTTGGTGATCTAGAATTTTGGTTTTTTTTTGGTTATAAGCCATCTATTATCCAATTTTCCATACCTTGACATTTTTTCGAAACTTTGATCTCTCTTACCGTTGTCAAAACTGAACCGATTTTCAAGCAAAATGTAATTTTTAACATGTATTGGTCACTTAATTCATTCTGCGTTCAAATTTTGTTAATTTAGAAAATTTAATTTTTTTCGACCAAGATTCGATTTTGATGGTAGGGTCCCTCCTTTCAAATTTTGAAAATTCAAAAGAAAAAACTTAAATAGAACCTTTTACCGAAATAGCTATTTCAGGACGTATTAGAACCGAAACCGTAACCTATATTTGTTTCAGTTGGATTCCCTGTTTATAATACTTTAAGTAAATTAAATACTACGTACTCCTCAAGGGTATCCAATCTTCGACTTTACGAATAAAACAGTTAGGCTAGCAAACCGAAACCGTTATAGGTTTTTTGTATCTTACGGGCTTGAAATGTCAGTAATGATTTCGTTAAAAAAAAAAAAAAATTAGTTGTTAAAATGTTTAAAAAAACCTTTAAAAAAATATTAAGTTTGAAAAATAATGATAACACACTAACAACATAAATGAATTTAATGCATGATTAAATGTCATACTAGGTCACAAAGAGCTGGCCATTGAGCTGTACCGCAAGGGGATCAAGGAGCTGGAGGATGGCATTGCCGTTGACTGCTGGAGCGGACGCGGAGACGTCTGGGATCGTGCTCAGCGACTGCACGACAAAATGCAAACGAATCTCTCCATGGCACGAGATCGTCTCCACTTTCTAGGTGAGTGTAGAAAGAGACGGAGCATGAAGTGTAGAGTTGCATTCTAGTGATGTAAAACAATTCGATATATCGTTATAACGACTTTTGTAGAATCTTTATATATAAAACTTTTTGTCCTGACTGACTGACTGATTTGAAATTTGATTTCATTGATTTTGAAATCGATTTTTTTACATCACTAGCTCGTCCTTAACCGTAGTGTAGTTTTTTTTTTTAATTTTTATTTAATATTTTCCTTTATATTTTTTGCACATTTGTTTTTGTTACATTTGTTTACACGTTTTTATCGGTTTTGTTTTTTCATTCGCAAACATTTTGTCCTTACCCTAATAAAAAAAACAAACCAACAAAAACAAAACTCAGCATTGCGTGAGGAAGATTTGCAACTGCAGCGTTTAACGCTGAGAGAGCAGCAACTGAAGCAACAAAAGGAGCAGCAAAAGGTGCAACAACAACAGAAATTGCCTATGCTAATTGCAGGCAGTGGCAACGGCATTTCCAACCGAATCAGCTCGGAGAATTCCAAATTAAAGCTCCGCAGCAGCGGCTATGGACCTAAAACTACAACCAGCAGCTCCATTTCCACCTCCACTTCCAGTGCAGTCACATCCAGAGTTGCATCAGCGGGTAAGTGCAACATACGCTAATGCCACAGCCAGTGTTGCCAACTCTTCAGGACATAAACATGCTACCTTTATCAACATTTAAAAAAAAAGCTTGAAAAAGCTGGGAAAATTCAAGAATACTTTTATAGCTCAGAGGTTGATTTTAAATGTTTTATAATTTTCTTAATTTAAAAATTAATAGCAGTACAACTATCAGATTACATTTAAAACTATGATAAATGGATTACACATATTTTCATTAGCTTTTAGAAAATGTAAAGCATTTTAATATCGGTAATGATGACAAAAAAACAGGTAAAAACAAAAAACAAACTAACTTAAAAAATTAAAATAAAAATACCTTCGAAAATTTTTTAAAGTGTTTCCTGTAGTTTTTCAATTTTAAGATTAGTTAGAATTCTCGACTTAGGATCTGGCGAAAAATAGGCGAGTTGGCAACACAGGTCACAGCCTGCACAACTTTACCGCTTTCTGTACACTGTACAGAATGGAACTGCAACAAAATACAAACAACGACAAATAAAAATCAACGATTTTCCTCACATTTTCACGCTCGCTCTGATTCTTAAACTCTCTCACTCTCTCTCTCGCAACTGCATGAATTTTTTTATCATTTTCATTTGTAACTTGTAATTTTGAACTTAATTTACATTTTTATTTCCACAAAATTGTAGCTTATAAGCAACAGCAACTGAAATATCACCTTACTAACTCACACACTTTTTCATGTACAGCCTCGGGACGCAAGTTAACCATTGGCAATAAGCGTCCTGGTAATTTGGCCGTGGTCAATAAATCTCAAACGTTACCACGTAATCTTGGCTCGAAGACAACCTCAACAACTGTGGGCGCCGCATTGCAACGTCAGCCCGGAAAAACAGCTGCCACGCCCCCCGCAGTGCGTCGACAATTTGTAAGTGATACAACTACAAAATTAAGCCTCTTTATAGCCGTTAATCAGAGATTTCACTGACTCTTCTCTGTATCCTTCGCAAATCTCTATGTTAGTTTTTAATATTTATTATGATTTCCATACTCTGTCATACTGTCTATTTTTTCAATACTCTTCATTTGACACATTTAATATATATGCATGTTTTAAATTAGTTACTTTCTTGCTGCTATTTCTCTAATGTAATATTTCATATTTCTAGTCCTCCGGCCGTAATACTCCGCCGCAGCGTTCCCGTACGCCGATAAACAACAATGCAAGCAGCGGCAGCGGCGCCAGCACACCTTTGGTGACCGTTAAGGGCGTGGAACAGAAGCTGGTGCAGCTCATCATGGACGAGATTGTCGAAGGTGGCGCCAAGGTGGAATGGACAGACATTGCCGGACAGGAAGTGGCCAAACAAGCGCTACAGGAGATGGTCATACTGCCCTCCGTGCGTCCCGAACTATTTACGGGTGAGTTTCAATGATCACAAATTAATAAAATTGAAATACAGAATGAATTAATAGGCCAATTCATGAACAAAATGACATTTCTCTCAATTTGAAGTTGATCAGACTTTGGCTTAATTTTTTCCAGCAATGTGAAAGGTCTTATAATACTTTAAAGATTTAAAATCTTAAAACTTAAAAGAGGGAATTTGACTATCAAAATTTATTAAATTTGATTGCAGAATGATTTTATATTTTTGACCAAACCGTCAGAGCTAGTTCAATAAAGTGGCTATTTGAAAAATTCCACTTGAAATTCGGTCAATATTATATACAACTGAAACTCCCGAATATAGAAATAAATGAAAAAATGAAAGTTACTAAAAAAAGCTTTGTATATTTGAAGGTCTACGTGCACCTGCCAAGGGATTGCTGTTGTTTGGCCCACCTGGCAATGGAAAGACGTTGTTGGCCCGTGCAGTGGCCACCGAGTGCAGTGCCACGTTCCTGAACATCTCGGCTGCCTCGTTGACGAGCAAATACGTCGGAGATGGCGAGAAATTGGTGCGTGCTCTGTTTGCCGTCGCTCGTCACCTGCAGCCATCGATAATTTTTATTGATGAGGTGGATTCGCTGCTCTCGGAACGCAGCAGCAGTGAGCACGAGGCATCGCGTCGTTTGAAAACGGAATTCCTAGTGGAATTCGATGGTTTACCGGGCAATCCCGATGGCGATCGTATTGTGGTGCTGGCAGCTACCAATCGGCCACAGGAGCTAGACGAGGCTGCACTGCGTCGCTTTACTAAGCGCGTCTATGTCACTCTGCCGGACGTGCAGACACGTGAACTGCTGCTAAATCGTCTGCTGCAAAAGCAGGGCAGTCCGCTGGATACGGAAGCCCTGCAACGTTTAGCCAAAATCACTGATGGTTATTCCGGCTCGGATCTGACAGCGCTGGCCAAGGATGCCGCCTTGGAGCCCATACGTGAGCTGAATGTGGAGCAGGTCAAGTGTCTGGATATTAGCGCCATGCGTCCCATTACCGAAAAGGATTTTCACAATTCCCTAAAGCGAATCCGGCGATCGGTGGCGCCACAAAGTCTCAATTCGTATGAGAAATGGTCACAGGATTATGGAGATATTACCATTTAGATCTTTTTTTCTTTCTTACGGCTAACAATCTTGTTCAACATTATGTGATGTGAGTCTAAAGGAATTTTCTACGTTATTTTCCACTAGTTTTTCATCATTGACTCGTAATTTTTAATGTTTCAAGTAATTAGCTTTTTACTTAATAATTGTTCACACACAAATTTTGTTAATTTATATTAATTATGTGAATATGGAATTGAAATTCATTTGTTTAATGTTTTAGAAACTACATATATGTTTAAGCAGATTTTCATTCTCTTTTACAAATGCTATATGTTCAAAAGATGTTCAGACATACATTAACCATAAGCCACAATGTCTAAAATATATATTACAATTAACTTTAGATTATACTCATTTATATCTTTAAAATCATCCAATGTTTTCAATCTATTCGCTAATTTTTTAAGTCAAATATTGGTTGAATGTATTTCACAATTCATTAAAAATTCTTACCTCTTCTTTGTACCTATAACTATTTCTATACTATATATAAAAACATTCCATGTAGTTGTAATATTAGTTTACTGTTTAAAAGCTTAGTTTAATTGTAAAGTGCAGTTCATTTGGCATTTTAAATACTTTTGTTGTACAGTTTACATGCCATATACACACTACACTATATAATCGTAATATCTATATTGTTTTAGTGTACACCAATCCTTCCCAAAATTAAAACTACAATTACACGTAATCGTAGACCTAAGCGTAGTTCTAAGCCAAAACGCGCATCACAAAAATAAACACGATTACAGTTTTCAACTTTAAAAATTTAAGTTTTAGCAAATAGCAAAAACATTTAACTAGTTATTAGTTCCTCAAATACTGTACAATAGAGCTACCGTTGCTGTTTATCTTAAAAAAAAAACCATTAATACGGCTATCATTTATAAAACTGTTACCAAAATATTGTACCTAGAAATACACCACACACACACACACATTGCTTACGACGCTAATTAACAGCAAAAAATTAAAAAAAAAAAAAAAAAACAAACTATAGTTTTAAACCTGGTTAAAAGCAACCCAGTAAATACATAAGCTAAAGCGCTAAATAAAAAGGATTTCAACTGATACAAATTAATGCGAGTTTACATTATTTAATTAATTTTTGACAGAATATAATTTAGAAAATAAATAAAATCTGATATAGTTGTATGATATCATCTTCAGTTCTGAAATAGGTTTACTGCTGATTTTGCGAAATCTTACTAACTGGAAGAAACAATTCTCTCTAGAACATTAAGAGAACTTCAAAATTTATTTGGATCTTGAAAAATAAACTTAATTAAAAATGTTCTTCTAAAAATTTTTGATAGAAAAAAAATCAGCCAGATTTAAAAAAAAAATTTAACAAACTGAGAGATGAATTCAGAGATATAGAAAAACTCGGTTAAAAGTCCCTTTAGTAAGAATACAAGTATTGAAATGATGAGATAAGACCTGTTAGAATCCTAACAATGTGAAGATATTTAAAAAAAATTTTGCGATTCGAATAAGCCTCAAAATTTTAGGGTTACTTAAAAAAAATGTTTAACCATTAAAAAAGATAGCGTAAATTGATATTTTTTGTTGTTAATCTTTGGCAGTTAAAACGTATCCACTAAATTTGTGAAATACACTTAAAAAATAGTATTTAGTTAAATTTTTAAATATAGTTTTTGTACTCGTCAATCAACTGAATGATTGATTAAAACTTTTCCCGTTGGCAATAAAAAATATATTGTTGATTTTGTCCGTTGTTTTTTATATTTTTTTGTTTCTTTATTTTACATTTTACATACATAATTCACACATCGCAAATATGAATATACATATGTTCGCATTTACAATCGCTTACTAACTAAATTTGTTTATGCTTTTGTTTTTTTTTTTCTCGGCCTGTTGTTGTTGCTGCTGCTGTTGTTGTTTTTCTGCGTTTCTTTTCTGTTGACATACGTAACGCGAAATTAGCAAAATTTACAACATTTTAATTTTGCTTTGTCACGATTTCGATTGTTTTTGTTTGTTGTTTTTGCTGTTCTCAATTGTTGTTGATGTTGTTGCTGCATTTTGTTTTATCTTTATCTTTACTTATTTTGTTTTTGTTTGTTTTGTTTTGTTTCTGTTTCCGTTTCGTGTATACGCCTATATCTGCCTTAAATTACAAATCATTAAATTATTTTAACATGTACTTAGATTGGATTAGATTGTTACAGCTACCCGCCCGTCGCCCGCTGTCGCCTATCATCGCCCCAGAGCTTTCAGAGCGCGTTTGCCGCTTTTCTCTCTCTTTCTTCCTCTTACTAAACTTTTAGTTCAACGCTTTGCTTCGATGATCAACTAACGTTACATTTACGCACACACACACACACACACATACAAATGCACGTAAGCAAAAGCGCACACAACAGTATATCAACGCAGGGTTGCCACTTTGCTAAAAACGTGTAACGTAACGTAACACAAGTCAAACAAAACGTTATAAGGGATTTTTACCAGATTTCTTCTTTTTCGAGTGTCGTGGAGTCTAATGTTACCAGATCTTTTAGTTGTTGCCAACTAACGTAATATCTGTTATGCTACTGTTATTGTTATTGCTGCTGTTGTTGTTGCTGTCAATTGTAAGGAGCACAGATCCTGGCACGATTTTATGTGGATAATGATATTGCAAGAGTGCTGTTGTTGTTCTTGTTGCTGCTGCTGTTGTTGTTGTATGCGGACGTTGATGCGGATGTGGTCGTTGATAGCAGCGGCTGCCTCCTAGATGCAGATGTGGATGCGGATGTTGCAGACGGCGTCGAAGCAGGCGTCACGTCTCCGCTCATTGGGTTTGATATTGTGGCATCGCAGCGCTGTACATCATCTGTGGGGCAAGCGAACCGTTAGCGGCAGCTGCCGCACTCGCAGCAGCAGAGACGCCCGGCACCACAGTGGTCCCTGGCACGCCCCATGCCACATTTGGTGGCATCACACGGTACCCGGCAGCTGTAATCAAATCAGACAAATCGATAAGTCAACAATTTGGTTATCGATATAACAAACAACAGCGATATCGCATGCGAATGATAAACTGGTAGATAAAGATTACAGTCGAACGAGCCAGACTATTTTTTTGGATGATAGATAGCTTAGTATCGAAAAAATATCAAATTTTCTAGATGATAAAAATTTAAATGCAGAATCAATTTGGGGGCCAAACTATGATCAAAATGACATTCCGTTTGAAAATCGGTAAAGTTTTGCCAAAGTTATGACAGCTTGAATATAGTCAGACTTTGTAAAGTAATCATAGGTAAAATAATAAAACTTAATAGAGCCTTTCAACTATTTGGGTACAGGGGGGTCTAAGTATGTTAATTGATTTGTTTAAAGGTGGGGAATTGATTGATACGTACGCACGCCTCCGGCCTGTTGAGCACTGGTGGTGTAGTAAGGATAATAACCCTGTTGCATGTACTGCGTTTGCATCTGGGCGGGATAGCTCTGCTGCATGATGGATAGAATATTAATTAAAAATGGAAATATAGATAGAGGACAATCACTTACAGCTGGGGGATACCAATAGCCCATTTGTTGATAAGCTGCCGCATAGGGATATTGCGCCTGCGCCGCTGCCGCGGCAGCTGCGATCTGTTGGGGCGTCATCATTTGGCCGGGTAACGCGGTGCCCGTGGCAGCGGCCAGTTGCTGCTGTGTCATCATCTGTCCCTGCATCCCGGCAGCACCTGCAGCGGCGGCAGCGGCCGCATTGGCTGCTGCCACAGCGGCAACATTGGCAGAGGCCGCTGCGGCAGCGGCGGCATTTAAATTGTTTGCGGAATTATCGCCGCCATTCTCTTTGCCCCAGAAGCATTTGACATGGTTGCCATGGACCTCGCTGTTGTGCGTGTGTTCGATGGCACGGGCGGCTGCCTCCTTGGTCACAAACTTGATGAACGCGAATCCCTTGTCCTTGAACACCCGCACATCCTGGATGGGACCGAACTGCATGAAATGCTTGTGCATCAGCTCATCACTGATGACATTGGGCGGAAAGCCGCCACAATAAACGGTGGTATTTGTCGGACTCGATTGATTGTACACCTCCTCAAAGGTGTGTCGTTGTTGGCTCTTGATGCCATTGCCAGCACCCAATCCACCGCCTCCTCCAGCACCGCCTCCCATGCCACCACCGCCCATGCCGCCACCTTGGCCACCAGACTTGGATGATTCCCGCGGTGGCGGCAGCTTCCGTGTGGACCAATTCGTGCGTATCGAACGCGATCCAATCCATTGGCCATTCATCGCCTGTATGGCATTCTCCGCCTCTGCCTTCTTTACAAACGACACAAAGGCATAACCCTTGGACTTCATGGTCTGCGGATCGCGGACAATGCGACAATTTGATATCTCGCCAAACGGTGCAAACGCCTCACGCAGCGTCTCCGTCTCAATCTCCGGACTGAGATCGCCCACGAATATGTGATGGTGCGAACTGATGTCTGTCTTGGGCGTATTACCCGGACTAGTGGCCCAATTGACCTAGACAAAGAACAAGAACACAGAATAAACCATCAGTAATAAGTTATCAACAGTTATCAAGAGATCAAGTTATTCTTTTGACAACAATCATCATCGATTTTTATGGTCTTAAAAAATAGTTTAAAACAAGTGGGAAAGACTATAGTCGAGATTCCCACCATAGGATACCCGTTGCTTACAAATTTTTTGAACGAATTTAAAATTATTTAAATGCAGAATGAGTTAAGAGGCCAAATAATGATCAAAATGACATTCCGCTTAAAAATTGGTTCAGTTTTCATCAAGTTATGACAGGATTTGAATTTTTTACAACATATCAAGAATATATATATTTTTTAAATGGATAATAGATCTTAAATATTTTGATTAACTTGTTCTTTTCATAAATTAAAAACAAATCATTAAATTTTAAAAAGATATTTTCTTGTAATTTGGCCAAACAAAATATATGAATTTTTTAATCTTTGCCAAGGCAATGAAAAATAAATAATAAAAGTAATCGTAACAGAGTAATTACCTTGATCTCTTTGTCGAGAAAGACACGTTTGTTCATGGCCGTGAGGGCGGTGCTAGCTGCCTGATAATTGGAATATTCGATGAAGGCGTAGGGATCATTGCCGGGCTCTCTGATGATTTTACAGCTTTTGACTGGACCCATTTTACCAAATAAAGCAACCAATAGATCCTCCGATACGGAACCATCCAGGTTTCCAACGTACAACGTTTTTGGCTGTGACTCGTCCATGTTTTAATTCACTTTTTTCTCTCGTCTCGTCTTTTGATGTGACTATTGCTTTTGTTTATTGATCCTGATCCTGCTGATTCTGATCCTACTTATGCTGTCCTGGCAATTGTTTTAACTATTCTACAACTACGCTGCACATCAATTTCAAATTCAATTTTTGCGAATTTCTAACTATTTGATTTTGCTTTTTCTTTCTTTTTTTTTGTTATAAAAAATGCTCACAATCATATACAAAATATATATATCTATATAGTGATATATATATATATTGTTTTTTTTTTTTTAGTACAACTAAAACATCAAAGAAAACAAATTTTGAATACTTTTGAATGTCGACTATACAACTACTCTATATGCTTAATATATGTATATATATCAGTGTATACAGATCTAGATATATATACGCATATATATTTGATAAATCAGTAAATCTTTTTGCTTAACGCTGAGGTTCGTCGTTTATTGCTTTCGCTTTCGCTGTTGTTGTTTTTTGTTTGTTGTTGTTCTTCTTCTTCGTGTTGTTGTTGTGGCTTCGATAAATTTGATTAACATATATCCTAACTAATCGCTAATGGAGTGTTTTGGAATATATCGATATCGAATGAGTTGCTATCGACTCCAGCTGTTGTTGTTGTCTCTTTTTGCACATACTCTACAGCAGAGTTCAATTGTGTAGAATCGAGCTCTAATTATGTTATGTTATAATTCTTTGTATATCAATAGTTATATTTTAATCCATACAAAAATTGTTGTAGTTTTTTTCAGTGCTGCATTTATAAATTATTTCAACTGGATTCCTGCTCATTTCTGGTACAAAAATTTGTTGAATATATTTATATATAACTATTGTTGTTGTATATAAACGTTTGTAGTTTAAGTGAAAGTTCGCAAGTTAATTATTGGTTGGATTCGAAGTTTAAGATTGGAATCACTGCAAAAAGAATGGGGAGATAATGAGAGATAGGTGAAGAATTTTCATTAGTTATGCGTCAAATAAAAAGTGCGATTGCTGTTGTTGAAATATTTAATTAGTTTTCAAAAGTAAAAACTTCATATAATTAGTGCGCCATCGAAAACTAACAGCACATGATCGAATTATTACTATGGGGAATTAAGCGAGTAAATGATATGCATAATGTTGTACGAGTATGAGAGAGCAAAAGTATGAAACAAAGGCAGCGGGTAACGCTAAAGCAGTGCCGACACACACACACACGCACGCACGCAGAGACACACACACACACAAGCATGCAACCGCTCTCTTTTTGCTCTCTCTCTCCTTTTCTGGGTAAAACATGAGTGTGAGGCGAGGGCCGCGGCAGTCTCGATTATCCGCATTTATATATGACAAAACGTTTTGCATATTATATGCAGCCAACAATTTATACGTATTACAACTATTTCATAATTATTTAATTTGTTCACCATTTAATTTTTTCTTTGGCATAGTTATTACTGAGTATTAACAAAACTCACATTACACACACACACACTCACGCGCGCGCATAGAAAACGAGGGGAGAAAGAATGAACGAAAATCAACTAGGAGATGAATGACCGTCGATAACAAAATACACAATGGCAGAGAATTGGAGAAAGAGGAAAATTTGCAAAAACCGAAAACCGGCCAACAAAAAAAATAGAAACGCGCACGGTTGCATTAGTTAATCGCACAATTAATCGATGTCATGATATTTTAGCAATTATTTAATGTTTAATTTTATAGTTGCAGTAAACCTGATTTCCTCAACGCACGAAGGACGCAGCGAGATGTAAATGTCAGTCAAAGTCAGAGTCAAAATAAAAGGAGCGGCGTCGATACGAAACGGGTGGGAAAAAGGGAAGAAGGCAGAAGGCGTCGCGTTTTTCTTTTTTTTTGTCTTTTTGTTGCGATTTTCGGTTGCTCTGCTCTCAACTCTGCTCACACATGAGTTGCCACTTATTTTGGTTTTGGTTGAATTGAATGTTCAAACCAATACCAATGCAAACTAAACTGCGAATTTTACATTTCTTTTTAATTTGCTATTTTTTTTTTCTTTTTAGACTTTTTTTTACTATGCACGTATGTATGTACAATGTACATACGCATGTATGTACATATGTATATGATGTATGTATGTATGTATCTTGTTCACTTTTCTGCTGCCATCTTTTATGTTAAGCGCTGTTCGATTTGCTGTTTTTACCCCTCCCTCTTCCCAATCACAACGAAACCGATGCAGAATGTTAGAATTATCATTAACACTAACACCACTGTACAGTGTACACTGTCCATTGTTCGTTTGCTTTCAGCTTAGAATTTTAGATTTCGTCGTTTGCTTCCCAAAAATTCACATATTTTATTGAGCTCTGTGACGTGGCTGCGGCTGTAAATTTAACGCATTCTATTTCACCATCGTTGTTTTAGCACATATCAATCGGCGCCAAATAGCTTACGCTACCGGTTTTTGTTTAATTCTATTAACTTTCTTTATGTTATGTTGCTTAAATTGTTCGATAAACGCGTCGCCAAATTTTTACCTTTCGTCGTCTAAAATGCGAACTAATTAAATGAGCACTTTGTGTGCGAGAGCGAGTGCTGCCAACTCGTCGCAATTGCATTGTCGCAATGGCGGCAAATTAACGAGTTACTTAAAAACCATGTTAGAATTCTTATTTTTGGTATTGACATTTTTTTAATAACTATTTGTAGCAAACACAAATGTTTTTCCTGTAAAATCAAACAAGATTTAAGAAATTAAATGCCATTTTAATAAACTCTTAATAAGGTGGCAACTCTATATTGGCTGATATACGCTTGCATTAGCGCTTGCTCTTTCTAACGCACACAAAAAGGGCTGATGAAGCAGCACAAAAAGAAATTGCCGAGAAGTACAACAGAAGAAAAAGAACAAACTGAAATGGTGATTAATATTTTTATAAACAATAAACGCTTAATTACTGTCAATACTAATGGCATTAAATATGACAACATTTGCGACTGTATCGAAGAGGCAACAGTAAGTAATTACAAATGGATGTTGTTAAACAACAATAATAATTAACGGCATTTCTTACAGCATTTACAACCCGAAGATTACTACCTCATAAGCAATGGCAAACGTTTAAATGAGAATGATAACAATGATTATAATGAGACTGCAAGTGTGCACTGCATATTGCGCCAGGTGGGCGGTAAGGGCGGATTCGGGTCCATGCTGCGAGCGATTGGCGCCCAAATCGAGAAGACCACAAATAGAGAAGCATGTCGCGATTTGAGCGGACGCCGCCTACGAGATATCAATGAAGAGAAGCGCGTCAAAGCATGGCTGGAGAAGCAAGGAGAACGCGAACGTGAGGCAGAGGAGCGCAAGAAACGCAAAATTGAGAAGCTTCTGGCGGTGCCCAAACACGAGTTCAAGGACGAAGAGTACGAGAAAGCAAGGGCTAAATTAACAGATAAGGTGAGCGATGCCCTCGAGGTGGGTATGAAACAGACAGTGGACGATGGGGATAAACCCTCCACTAGTGTAACTACCACGACTGCTGTCAAACGAAAACTCACCACCAACGACAAGACAAAGGACAATAACAAAAAGAAAAGGACCGCGCTATGGATTGATGACGATCTGTCTGGCAGCGATTTGGATTCTGATGACAGCGAGGTGGAAACTGACAAGAAAGCGGCAATTAAATGTTAAAAGATTTATTTTTAATTAAGCACTAATCAATATACATAAATAAAATGATGACAATTAATCGACAGTCGACAACTTCATTGCGTCACAAACTGGGATGAGACCCAGGCGAGTCCCCATTTCAGATTCGTTAGCATGAACTTTAAAGCTTTCGTCCACTGTTCCTCTGAATTGAATTGGATTCTAGAAAAATAGAGAAGTTCATTAAAAATAGTGAAAATAAAGTAAACGAAGAGAGAAAGAGAGCGGCTGTGGTGAATATGTACGTCACCTTGTTAGTAAATTCACCACACCTGTGCATACTCACTTAATGGAATAGGAATTGCCAGTGGAAGGATCAATGATTTTGCCCTTTTCCATTTTGTAGGGCAACAGGAAGTCGGTGTCACGCTTTTCCACCTCCTGCTGGAACTGCGTCAAGCAGTCGAGAAATGCCACCATTGCCGCATCGAATTTGGTGTCCCAAAAGAACTTGAATCCACCACTGCCATAAAGTGGCAACTCTCGATTGTCACCCAGCACCTCGACATAGGAATGATTACCGAATGGCACCACACGATAACGCTCAAAGGTGAGTCCGATTTTACGTGCCAGCGCCGAGAGCAACAGAACCGTTTGTCCCCACGCGGCATTTATCTCCGACCAGTCGACGGAGACGGACGGAAGGCGTCCCAGGCGAAAGTTGTTGATGGTGCCAAAGTGGCCGGCATGCCAGATATGAAATGTTATATTAAATATGTTGGTATCACGCAGCTTGTCCAGCTGCTGCTTCGAGTAGGCGATCTGGCATTCCAGACTCCGTTTGTCGTCCTCTGTCAGCATCAGCTCGCGTCGATGTTTCGTATATTCCCGCCAGTAGCTTTCCTCCTGCTCGTGCAGCTTTTCCTTTTCCAGTTCCTCCTGCTCGATGGCATCATTCAAGACTTTCTCCTCCGCCTTCAAGTGATAAACATATAAATATATCGTTAAATAATTTTTTTTTATGTATGTTAATGATATTGCCAACATTTGGATGGAACACGCCTACCTTCAGGGTTGCCAGTTCGGCAAGTAATTGCTGTTCGCTTTGCTTTAGTTCCTCCAGCTCCCTGTCCAGGGCATCCACATTGGGACCTTCCTGTTGCTGTTCCAGCTCGTTGAGATACTTCTTATAGACATGCCACTCATCCTCCGCAATCTGCAGCTCGCTGTCCATGATTTCCAGCATGGAATCGGCGCACTCTTCGCACAACGGATGATCAATCTCCGAATTGGAGGACAAGCAATCAAAGAGCTCTGCTTTCAGTTTAAAGGCAGCACTCAATTTTTTATTATCCCGTCCATCGGACACGAGCATAAAGCCAGTGCCATTAATGGAGTCAGTCAGCCTAAAAGGCGGCACAAAGTGGTCAAAACTGTTGGCATCCTGTGGATCAATCGTGTTCACATTACCCCCATAGATGGGCACTGCAAAGAGTGAAAGTATTGAATCATACTTTGTTTATATTTTTATCTGTATATAGATTTGTCATACATTTCAGTTCAGCCATGGCATGCACACTAATCTTCTCCAGCTGCTCGTCCAGCAGTATTGGTTGCAGGCATCGCTGGCAGGCGAAAGAGGCCGGCTGTTTCTCTGACTCAGTCATGATTTCTAATTATTTTTCGTCACTGCATTAAATATAATTTTTGCATGAAAAAAAGTCAACACACAAAAATAATCAATCAGCTGTTTGTTTTGCAGATTTACAGAGTTGCCACACAGCTGCTGCGAGCGTAACAGTGCTGCCAGATCAGTTATTAAGTCGCTAGATTTTACAATTTTGTAATTGCAAAACACTGAAATACTAATTTTTTCTTTCTGTTTTACTTGTTTTTTTGAGTACAAAAAATCGAACCAGATCGGAAACTTTTACCGAATGGGCAACCCTCGGTTTTAGGCCAAAACAAAAGCTTGAAAAGTCGTAAAAAAAACCAGTTTGATAGAAAACACAGATTGTGGTCCACTAAAGAGATTTAGGCACGCGCCTCGGCAACCTTGAGCAACTGAACGACTTGTTGTTGATGCTACAAATAATAATCAGAAGCACAAAGTAAAAAACAAAAAGAAAAGGAGAGAGTCAATTGATAAGCAAACAGACTGCGGACTGCGGGAGAGCGTTTGTTGCTTTTGTTTTGGTGAGCAAAATCACATGCGACGTAGTCATAATGGCGCCTACATACTCAACCAACACAATCTCAATCTCATTTTCGTTCTTTTCAACGCACTTTGCGTTCATTTCAGATTTTTAGTCGTCGCCCGGCAGTGCTACATAACGGAAGTGTCGTTTTTCTCACTCCCACTCAAACGCAACCATTCGCATTGGAACTTCAGCAAAAGACAAGGAAAAAAACAACTACATTTTCTGACTGAAACTCAACTTGCTAAGGTCTATATGCGCATGTTTCTAGCTCCATAGCATAATCTACAGCTACGCATCGCGCCACCTTTTAGTTTTATCTTATTGTTTTTATAAAAGATCAACCGCACGCATTAAGCATTAATACGTAATCGGTCAACGGTGGCGCTGCGTGCAGTAATAAGCAGAACCAAGGGAGCAGCAAGAAGGAGAGGGGAAGCAGAAAGGACGTGAACAGTCATAACAAGCAACAACAGGTGGCGCTGCGCACAAAAAGCAGAAAGGACTATTACGCTGATCAACAGCTGGCGCAGCGTGCGGTAAAGTAGCAGAAACGACGTGAACGTTCAACACACGCAACCACAGGTGGCGCTGCTACAGAAAGGCGCAAGGACTATTACGCTACACAATAACAGCTGGCGCTGCGTGCGTCAAGGAAGCGATAAAGAGAGAACGATCTAGCTACGCTACAAAAGGCGGCGCTGCGCACAGAAACAACGAGAAGCAGTGAAGAGCGATAATTCCAGACAATAACAACAACAACAACAATTATTATGGTCTCGTATTTTGTTCCGCGCGGTCGTTTTTTGTTAAAAGCTGGCAATGTGCGCAAGGCAATGCAAGAGCAGCAACAGCAGCTGCAACTACAAAAACAACACACGCCACAAAATGGCAATTGGTCAATGCTGCGACACTTTCGACAAATGCCAACAAATGCGTCGTCCAATGAAACGTCAGCGCTGTCCAAGTCGAAAACGAATTCAAATTCGAGCTCGAATTCGAAGTCGAATGTACAACAACAGAGTCAGCGTCAGTTAACAGTGCGTCGCAATGTGCTCGCACGCTGGACGGGATTCCTGTTGCGCTGGGCGCCCATGGGATTGTGTGTGTTTGGCGCCATCGAATGGCAGCTGCATAAGCTGCGCTGCTCTCGCAAGGGAGCTCCCAGTACCGCCTCCGAGTTCCAGTCCATGGTGTACTGCTCACTCCCCTTGAGGATCATGAGTCGCTGCTGGGGTTGGTTGGCATCCTGCTATATGCCCAACATGATGCGTCCTTATGTCTATGGCTGGTATGCGAACATGTTTAATGTGAATGTACAGGAGGCACTGCATCCGGATTATCAGCACTACAACAGCATGTCCGAGTTCTTTACGCGTCCTTTGAGGGAAGGAGCACGAGTCATCGATGCCAAGGCTCCATTGGTATCACCTGCCGATGGCAAAGTGCTGCATTTTGGCAGCGCCTCCGATTCGCTGATTGAACAGGTCAAGGGCGTCAACTATAGCATTGAGGATTTCCTGGGACCCATTGAGAGATCGGGTTATGAGAGTTATGCCAAGGCGTTGAAACAGCAACGAGATGATTCCACCGAGCTCTATCAATGTGTCATCTATTTGGCACCGGGAGATTATCATCGGTTTCATTCACCCGCCGCATGGCAGCCGACGGTGCGTCGTCATTTCACCGGTGAACTGTTATCGGTTAATCCCAGTGTGGCCAGCTGGTTGCCCAATCTCTTCTGCCTGAATGAGCGTGTGCTCTATATGGGCAACTGGCAGCATGGTTTCTTCAGTTATACAGCGGTGGGTGCCACCAATGTCGGCTCTGTGGAGATCTATATGGATGCACAGTTGAAAACCAATCGCTGGACCGGCTTCAATGTTGGCGCTCATCCACCCAGCACCTATGAATATGATGAACTCCAGCTGACAGCAGCAGCTGACAAAGATAAGAAATCAACCACTCCACCACCAAACTTCAATAAAGGCGATCTCATTGGACAGTTCAATATGGGCAGCACCATTGTGTTGCTCTTTGAGGCGCCAAAGAATTTCAAATTCGATATTGAGGCAGGTCAAAAGATAAGCGTCGGTCAATCGATTGGTCACATTGAAGAGCGCAAATGAGTTATCGATTACAGCGATCGGTCTATCGACACAACAACAATAATTTGTGATGAGCGCTGCTGTTTTACCAACTTCGTTTTGTATCCTATATATTAGATATTTGTATTAAGTTGCCATTAATTCAGTTGTATTTTGCAATTTCAATATTAGTTTTATACGTGTTAATTGATAATTAATAAATAAATATAATTTGCATATAAACGATGACTTCATCTTAATTTCCAGCTTGTTTACTACAATTTACTCACATACAATTTTAATATTGTAAACTAATTAGTAGACACAACTTGTTTACTAGTGATTAAATTGTAGTATTCTGATTCTGATTCTGATTAATCCCATCTTGTCCGATTTGCTCCCAAGTAAACTCTTATGGCACGCGCCGCTTTATGACGTCGATGACCCAAGATTAACGGAATTAACACACATAAATATAATATAAAATACATATGTATTTACAATGGTACACACATACATATTAAAATAAAGTATGACTTGTTATCAGTCAGTGTTGCCAGAGTTTCAAGGGCTATAAAGGCCAATTTGAATATAAATAAAGGCTAAAAACTTTTTGCAATTATATATATATACAGTATATTATGAATTCGAAAATTATGCGTTTTAAATTATAAGTTTTAAGTCCATACCATGACGCCACATTTGGTACATCTGTACCAAAATTGTGTTGGTACATTTCGTACATGTTTTTTAGTTGGTACATCTTTTGTATACAACAACTGTGATATTATAATAATCACAAACATATCCATAATGTTATATAAATTTTAAGCTATTCAAATGCACTCTGATCATTAAATTATTGCTAACAAGCTGCACTTGACTTAATAGTATTTAGTAAATACTATTGTATTCTGCTAATTAACAAAACGGAATTTTCCCATGAAATTTCTTTATTAAAATATTCCACTACTGCGCTTATACTATTTTTGTTGTCCCCTTATATAGTCTTACAATGAATATATTGATTTTTTGAAATATATTTAAGTTATCTTGTAATCTGAAAAAGTAGTAAGCTCATTTTTAATAAAAGTAAAGCTTTTGTAATTATGAAAACTGCTAAATTTAGCTATAATCTAGCTATAATTGCATCACTGTTATCAGTTAAGCTTTATGGTCGATTGTGTTAACGGTCAGTTCATGGGAAAAAAACAATCACAATTCACATTAACGCCTTCAACATTGTGATTGTAAACGCAATATGGTATGGAGGATACAATGAAACATTAATGAAACATCCCTAGTTATATCTATATATATATATATATAGATATATATATATATATATATATATATATATATATATATATATATATATAGTTGTTGTCATAAAACTGCCTATTTTTGAAAAGCGAAAATTGTAACCGATATAACCTCAACCACTATTTCAAAATGGTACAAGAGTGGGTACATTTTAAATGCAAATGGCTACATCTAATACGGCAGCCTTAAATTAAACACAAATTAATATTATTATACTTGTTTATTCGCATATGCATAAAAACCCCATTTTGATTTAATCAAATTATTGCGGGAAGAAAAGGAAAACAACTTTTTTTGTTCTCTTATCAGTGTGAAAACACATTCAAATACGTAAGCGAAGGAATGCCTTTGTATGTATGTGTGTAATTGAATCCGGGATCGCTATTCTATATAACGATTAATTGAATTAATCAAGCGACGACAGCAACTACCAAGAAGGCGGCTTGAGTATATAAAACTTATCATCATGTGATGCGAACTTGATTGAGCCTTTGCCTTGACACACACACTTCACGCTGTTGTTAAGTGATAATGTCAAGCACTTGGTAACAATCATATATACATGCATATGCACATTCATCTACGTCAGAACTAATAGTTTTCACTATACCCCATAATCTGTTCAAAAAGAGATTATGTGTCGCGCGCCATTTCACTTATAAATCATTGATCAATCTGGCAGCACTGTCAAGCAAAGTTGTTTTGTAGTGATGTAAAAATATATCAAGAAATACATCGATTTTTACGCAAGCGATTTTTATAAACATGAAAATTATTGGTCCCTATTTTCATTCTGCATCAAAAGTAGAAAATTCAATTAATCTTCCTTCACTGTCTATTTCTCCCATAATTACGATCACTGTCCATCTCTCCATACTCTTTTTTTTCACCAACTTCAAGCCTTCATAACTTTGTTAAATCTCAACCGATGTCCTTGTGGATTATAAATTTTTTCATTATTTGGATCCTATTTTCATTCTGCATCAAAATTGGAAAATTCTATTTTTCTTCCTTCACTGTCTATTTTTCCCATAATTACGATCACTGCCCATCTCTCTATACTCTTCCCTTGACACTTTTTCACCAACTTCAAACTTTCATAACTTTGTCAAATCTCAACCGATTTCCTAGCGGTTTATCAATTTTATCATTATTTTGATTCGGCATGAAAATTGGAAAACTCTAATTTTTTCACCGCTGTAAATTTTTTTACTACTTTTTACTTTTTTAGAACTTTAGGTCGACATAACATTGTCAAAACTAAATTTATTTTCTTGCGGAATATTAATTTTTTTTTTATTTTAAACTCGACTTACAGTTGAGATTTGCAAAAATAAATATACAATAAAAATAATAATACAATAAAATTTCTACTGCTAAAATAATTTTAATAAGCAGTGTACATATCGATACGTGAACGATAGGCGAAAGGATACAATATCGATACAACGATAACTTTTGTAGTCTGGCAACACTGTCAAACAGCTGATAGCCGGCAACGCAAGTGCAGCGATTTTACATAACGTTTTTTTTTTTTATAATAATTGCAAAAAATAAACAACAAATGCTGCTCAATTACTGTAAAATTGCGCTGAGAGCAGCTGCTCGAAATCTCCAAACACAACCAAAGGCTGTAAATCAACTCTCACAACTCTCTCTCGTCACTCAGCGCTTCTACAGCAACAATAACAACAACAACAATCCAATTGAAATTGTGGATTATGCGACGGTTAAGAAATTGGCAAATGAGCCACAAAAACTGCTTATTGATGTACGTGAACCTGATGAACTGAAGGAAACTGGCCAAATCCCCTCAAGCATTAACATTCCTTTGGGCATCGTTAGTCAAGAATTGGGTATAAGCGATCAGCTCTTTAAATCCAAATATGGACGGAATAAACCCAAATCCGATACGGAAATTATATTCCATTGCAAGATTGGCAGAAGGAGTTTAACGGCCGCAGAAGCTGCCAATAAATTGGGCTTTAAAAACGTTAAAAACTACGAGGGATCCTGGCTCGATTGGGCCAAAAACGAAGGATTGCCCAAATAGACAAGTTTTACTAAATCTACTTCAATTTAAAAAAAAAACATTAGTTTATGTTTAAATAAAGGGTACTCAATTTTAACTGAATTTAAATGAGCATATTTTTAATAATAGCAAACAATGAATTTTAATCTTGACACAACATAGCTGAGACTAAGTATAATTATAACTATTAATCAATTATTTAATTATGATTATGTATAATTAAGTAATTATACATATATATATAAATCAACCATGTTTTGATGTTCAAAGCCAATAAGGATTTTAATCTAGCTGGTTAGTAAATTAATGGATCCAACAGTTTTGTTTAAGCATAACATTCAATTGTGCATGTTTATTAAATACTTTCATTTCGAATATTAGTAACAGTTAATATAAATATGTTTAACAATTTGTCTAGTTGTGAGATCTAAGTAATATAATTGAATAATACTTTTATGATTATAATTTAATCTTTGGTTATTTGAGTTTAATCCACCTCCTCGACAGTGGGTCCTCCACTGTGACCACCAAAGCCTCCCGCCTGCTGACCACAATACGCCCCCTGAGCTCCTGCTCCTGCGCCAGCTCCAGCTGTTGCTCCAGGTCCCCTCTGATGCATCCTTGTCATGATGGGCAAACAGAAGGTGGTGAGCTCCTGCAGCTTGTACTCGAACTCATCCTTGTCGGCTGTGGTGTTGGCATCCAGCCACTGGATGGTCTCGCTGCACTTCGCCAGGACACTGCTCTTGTCCGCCTGCGAGATCCGCTCCCCGCCGTGCTCGGCTGCCTCCTTCACCCCGAAGGCATAGCTCTCCAGCTGGTTGCGAGCCGCGATCCTCTTGCGATGCTTCTCGTCGTCCTCGGCATACATCTCGGCCTCGTTGAGCATGCGGTCGATGTCGGATTGGGAGAGGCGTCCCTTGTCGTTCTTGATGGTGATGTTCTTGGCATTGCCAGTGCCCATCTCCCGGGCGGAGACATTCAAGATGCCATTGGCATCCAGGTCGAAGGTCACCTCCACCTTGGGCACACCCCGAGGAGCGGGCGGAATCCCGGTCAGATTGAAGGTGCCCAGCACATTGTTGTCCTTGGTCATCGCTCGTTCTCCCTCGAAAACCTGGACAGTCACCGCCGGCTGGTTGTCCGCGTACGTGGAGAACTGATTGGACAGCTTGCAGGGAATCGTGGTGTTCCTCTCGATCAACTTGGTCATCACTCCGCCAGCTGTCTCTATGCCCAGCGACAGAGGAGTGACATCCACCAGGAGCACGTCCTTAATCTGGCTGCTCTGGTCCCCAGATAGAATGGCAGCCTGGATGGCGGCTCCATAGGCCACTGCCTCGTCGGGATTGATGGACAGGTTGAGGCTCTTTCCGCTGAAGAAGTTCTGCAGCAGATTCTGCACCTTGGGAATTCGAGTGGAGCCACCAACCAGGACAATGTCTTGAATCTGCTGCTTGTCCATCTTGGCATCATTGAGAGCCTTCTCCACGGGCTGCAGCGTGTTCCTGAACAGATCCCCGCACAGCTCCTCGAATCTTGCCCGACTGATCCTCGTGTAGAAGTCGTGGCCATCGAACAGCGCGTCAATCTCAATGCAAGCCTCCGTGCTCGAGGACAGACTCCGCTTTGCCCGCTCCGCGGATGTCCTCAGGCGACGCAGTGCTCGGGGATTGGAGCGGAGATCCTTCTTGTACTTGCGGAGGAACTCCTCGGCCAGGTGGTTGACCAGTCTGTTGTCAAAGTCCTCGCCTCCCAAATGCGTGTCTCCAGCCGTCGACCTCACCTCGAACATGGAGCCCTCGTCAATGGTCAGCACGGAGACATCGAAGGTGCCGCCTCCCAGATCGAAGATCAGCACATTGCGCTCTCCCTGCAGATGCTTGTCCATCCCATAGGCCAGGGCTGCAGCCGTCGGCTCGTTGATGATGCGGAGCACGTTGAGTCCGGCAATGGCACCCGCATCCTTGGTCGCCTGACGCTGCGAGTCATTGAAGTAGGCCGGCACTGTGATGACGGCATCTCTGATGGCCACGCCCAGATACGCCTCGGCGGTCTCCTTCATCTTGGCGAGCACCATGGAGCTGATCTCCTCGGGGGAGAAGCGCTTCTCCTCCCCCTTGAACTGCACACTGATCTTCGGCTTGCCACAGTCGTCGACCACCTGGAATGGCCAGTTTTTCATGTCGTCCTGGATCTTCTCATCGTCAAACTTGCGTCCAATCAATCGCTTCGCATCGAACACACTGTTCCTCGGATTCATGGCCACCTGGTTCTTGGCCGCGTCTCCCACCAATCTCTCCGCATCCGTGAATGCCACGTAACTCGGAGTCGTCCTGTTCCCCTGGTCATTCGCTATGATGTCCACCTTGCCATGCTGGAATACTCCGACACACGAGTACGTTGTACCCAAATCAATGCCAATTGCCGGCATTTTAAATATATTTAATGGATTTATTCTTCTCTTTCCTTCGCAATTTGTTCTTGTAGAAACTCCACTTGATTTTGGTATTTCACTTCTATCACTTTATTTTAATAATATATATTTTATTCTTAGTTAGCTTATTTTTATTCTCGGCTGTTGTTTCCACTTTGATTGCTTGTTTTGAACTGAGACGTGCTTGCAATTTGCACCGCTATTTATACTCGCATGCATTTGCCGCTACATTTCCCCTCTCCCTCTCAGTGGATTCTTCGAGAGCATACTCACATACACTGTGGTGAAAGGAGAGAGGGTTCCTTCCGAAACTTAAGAATGTTCCATATACGGGAGGTGTGAGTGAGAGGGAGCGAGATGTATTATGCAAGCAGGCAATAATAATTATTATCGACTGTTTTCTCTTTAGTGTTGTCCAGCTTTTGTTAATATCAATAATTTGACTCAGTATTTTCGCCAAAGTACTCGTATTTATAACCAGTACTAACCTATGCCAATCTGGGCAATTGGCAATAATTATTTCTCAATTACGCAAATACTTATTTTAAGATCATTATTAGCTTTTTTCATTAAAAAATTACCTTATTTGGAAGCGACAAAATATCAAAATTTTGATAATGATAATAGTTTTGTTATTTGTAAATAATATTTATATTATTTATTTAAATTGTTATTTGTATGTACAAATTATTGGCATAAAAAGTATTTTAATGCACTCAATTTCCTTTTTAACCTTAATATACCTTAATTTACATATACTCGAACTTATTTGGCAATGTGAAAAAGTCAATCAAAGTTTTAATAGCCAGATGTTAAGCTTAAATTGCTCCGTTTTGCAATTACGCAATAGTTTGTTTTAGTTATAAAATTGCTAGTGTGTCAGCACTGCCTTGCATTGCAAATGGGAGGAGAGCAGACAGACTGCATTGTGGTGACTTTCCCAATGCAGTGTGGTGTGTGCAAGGTCAAGGTCAAATTCACCATGCATGGTGAAATACAATTGGTATTAAGGGGAAACTGTCGCAACTGCCGGGAGGTTGAGGCAGGTTAGTTTTGTTTATTCTTTACTGAATTGCTGATTCAAGATATTGATAATATTAACAGCTGAACAACACTAAAGAAAGAAACAATTTTTAATAATTACCTGCATCTCGCTCCCTCACTCCTATACGTATTTGGAACATTCTAAAGTTTCCGAAGGAACCCTCTCTCCTTTCACCACAGTGTATGTGAGTATGCTCTCGAAGAATCCACTGAGAGGGAGAGGGGAAATGTAGCGGCAAATGACTCCGAGTATAAATAGCGGTGCAAATTGCAGCCACGACTCAGTTCAAAACAAGCAATCAAAGTGGAAACAACAACCGAGAGTAGAAGGAGAGGCTAACTAACAATATAATATATATTATCAAAATAAAGTGAAATACCAAAATCAAGTGGAGTTTCTACAAGAACAAATTGCGAAGGAAAGAGAAGAATAAATCCATTAAATATATTTAAAATGCCGGCAATTGGCATTGATTTGGGTACAACGTACTCGTGTGTCGGAGTATTCCAGCATGGCAAGGTGGACATCATAGCGAATGACCAGGGGAACAGGACGACTCCGAGTTACGTGGCATTCACGGATGCGGAGAGATTGGTGGGAGACGCGGCCAAGAACCAGGTGGCCATGAATCCGAGGAACAGTGTGTTCGATGCGAAGCGATTGATTGGACGCAAGTTTGACGATGAGAAGATCCAGGACGACATGAAAAACTGGCCATTCCAGGTGGTCGACGACTGTGGCAAGCCGAAGATCAGTGTGCAGTTCAAGGGGGAGGAGAAGCGCTTCTCCCCCGAGGAGATCAGCTCCATGGTGCTCGCCAAGATGAAGGAGACCGCCGAGGCGTATCTGGGCGTGGCCATCAGAGATGCCGTCATCACAGTGCCGGCCTACTTCAATGACTCGCAGCGTCAGGCGACCAAGGATGCGGGTGCCATTGCCGGACTCAACGTGCTCCGCATCATCAACGAGCCGACGGCTGCAGCCCTGGCCTATGGGATGGACAAGCATCTGCAGGGAGAGCGCAATGTGCTGATCTTCGATCTGGGAGGCGGCACCTTCGATGTCTCCGTGCTGACCATTGACGAGGGCTCCATGTTCGAGGTGAGGTCGACGGCTGGAGACACGCATTTGGGAGGCGAGGACTTTGACAACAGACTGGTCAACCACCTGGCCGAGGAGTTCCTCCGCAAGTACAAGAAGGATCTCCGCTCCAATCCCCGAGCACTGCGTCGCCTGAGGACATCCGCGGAGCGGGCAAAGCGGAGTCTGTCCTCGAGCACGGAGGCTTGCATTGAGATTGACGCGCTGTTCGATGGCCACGACTTCTACACGAGGATCAGTCGGGCAAGATTCGAGGAGCTGTGCGGGGATCTGTTCAGGAACACGCTGCAGCCCGTGGAGAAGGCTCTCAATGATGCCAAGATGGACAAGCAGCAGATTCAAGACATTGTCCTGGTTGGTGGCTCCACTCGAATTCCCAAGGTGCAGAATCTGCTGCAGAACTTCTTCAGCGGAAAGAGCCTCAACCTGTCCATCAATCCCGACGAGGCAGTGGCCTATGGAGCCGCCATCCAGGCTGCCATTCTATCTGGGGACCAGAGCAGCCAGATTAAGGACGTGCTCCTGGTGGATGTCACTCCTCTGTCGCTGGGCATAGAGACAGCTGGCGGAGTGATGACCAAGTTGATCGAGAGGAACACCACGATTCCCTGCAAGCTGTCCAATCAGTTCTCCACGTACGCGGACAACCAGCCGGCGGTGACTGTCCAGGTTTTCGAGGGAGAACGAGCGATGACCAAGGACAACAATGTGCTAGGCACCTTCAACCTGACCGGCATTCCGCCCGCTCCTCGGGGTGTGCCCAAGGTGGAGGTGACCTTCGACCTGGATGCCAATGGCATCTTGAATGTCTCCGCTCGGGAGATGGGCACCGGCAATGCCAAGAACATCACCATCAAGAACGACAAGGGACGCCTCTCCCAATCCGACATCGACCGCATGCTCAGCGAGGCCGAGATGTATGCCGAGGACGACGAGAAGCATCGCAAGAGAATCGCGGCTCGCAACCAGCTGGAGAGCTATGCCTTCGGGGTAAAGGAGGCAGCCGAGCACGGCGGGGAGCGGATCTCGCAGGCGGACAAGAGCAGTGTCCTGGCCAAGTGTAGCGAGACCATCCAGTGGCTGGATGCCAACACCACGGCCGACAAGGATGAGTTCGAGTACAAGCTGCAGGAGCTCACCACCTTCTGTCTGCCCATCATGACCAGAATGCATCAGAGGGGACCAGGAGCAGCAGCAGCAGCTGGAGCAGGAGCAGGAGGAGCTCAGGGACAAGCTCAGGGGGCGTATTGTGGTCAGCAGGCGGGGGGCTTTGGTAGTCACAGTGGAGGACCCACTGTCGAGGAGGTGGATTAAACTCAAATAACCAAAGATTAAATAATAATCATAAAAGTATTATTCAATTATATTAATCAGATCTCAATTACAATATATTGTTACTAATATTCCAAATAAAAGTATTAAATGTTGTTATTCTCTATCAAAACTTTCTGTTCCTTTCATTCGCCTTTGCCAATCGTTCCAGGATCCTTTATATACCCAGACATTGCTATATCCAAGTTCAACTGCTTTTTCCGCTGATTTCTCAGCTCTTTTTCCTGAGCGACAGGTGAATATTAATTGTGTGGCTGTTGACGGTTTCTTTCGACCAAATTGGGAACAGAACTCATTGCTGCTAGTTGCTGAGCCCAGTTTATTGTGTAAATTGTCTAAGGGAATGTTAATGCTGCCGGGAATTTGTCCAGTTTCCTCAATTTCCAACTCGCTTCTCACATCGATGAGCAACTTGTCCGTTTCTTTTACAATTTTTTTAACAAAACTAAAGTCGACTTGACCAATTTTGGTTATATTTGTGGCGTTGGCTTTACATGACCAATTTTTATAGTTTGCATTAAAAATATTGCGATTTAAGCTGCAGCCAATTGATTTTAACATGTTTGCCAATAAATTAATTTTAAAACTTGAACGTTGGCACAGCTGATTTCTAAGAGCTGCCAACTTGTTATAATTGTCATGTTGCAACACAAAACGGGCTGGCAGGCTGGGTCTCAGATTCAAGCTAATTTTCATATTGTGATCATTTTGAATTATGAAAATTCGTATACTTTAAAGCTAGAAAGAGCTGAAAGTTTGCAAATTCATGCATCGTTTTTATAAGAATTTTGACAAATTTTTGTATTAACAAAATTAAACTTAATTATACAAGTTCCCCCCCTGAAGCACAACGAACTCATAATGAATGAATAAGTGCGGCTTTATTTATCGAGTTTCAAATTAAAAACTTGGTTTAAATAGTTTAATTTTTGCCAAATTATTAACAATTAAACAAAAATTAAAATGCGCGCCGTTTCCGACTGTGATCAAAATTGATTGAGACGTCTATCGATTATTTCGTTAGCTAGTGGTGGCAGGTCGATAATTTTTTGCGAAGACGCTGTGAATGGCAATCGGAAAACGAAGCTTCTTCACGCAAAACATTTGGATAAATTTGCAAGAGTTTTGTTGTTTTGCTTGTCGCATTTGAAAGTAAACAAAACATACAAGATGGCTGAAGACGACGAGGAAATAACACACAACAGAACGCAGGCACCCACTAGGCGCAAGCCAGAGGAGGACACGGCGTTTCTGCAGTTCATCGAGATGGAAAACTTCAAGTCCTATCGCGGACACATTGTTGTTGGTCCCCTCAAGCAATTTAATGCGGTTATTGGACCCAATGGCTCGGGCAAGTCCAATTTCATGGACGCCATCAGTTTTGTGATGGGTGAAAAGACGTCCAGTCTGCGTGTGAAGCGTTTGAATGATTTAATACACGGCTCGTCCATTGGGAAGCCCGTGGCGCGCAGTTGCTATGTGACCGCCAAATTTGTGGTGAACGGTGAGAAGAATATGGATTTCCAGCGTGCTGTCATCAGCGGCTCCTCCGAATATCGCATAAACGGCGAGGTATGTTGTCAATTTATATATATATATATATATTGTATATAAACCAACCTATGTCCTACAGAGCGTCTCGAGCAACACATATCTGAATAAGCTGGAAAAACTGGGCATCAATGTGAAGGCAAAGAATTTTCTCGTTTTCCAAGGTGCTGTGGAAAACATTGCCATGAAGACGCCTAAAGAAAGAACTGCGCTCTTTGAAGAGATAAGCACGTAAGTGCCACAAACCAGAATTAAAATGTTTTGTAAGTTTTATAATTTGATCTAAAATACATATTTGTATTCCAGTTCGGGTTTGTTAAAGGATGACTACAATCGTCTCAAGCAGGAGATGATTGTTGCCGAGGAGGAGACGCAGTTCACGTACCAGAAGAAAAAAGGAATTGCCGCCGAACGCAAGGAGGCGAAACACGAGAAAATGGAAGCCGAACGCTACACAAGATTGCAGGATGAATATGTAAGGGCCGGGAACACTTATAGGATCCTCCAGTTGAAAATTACAATATGACTGTCAAGTCTTTCAATAGGAAAATGCTCGTAACAAGCAGAAGAAGCCGTCGCTGACCTCATAATGTTTATATATTCATGTTATATATATTATGTTATATAATCTTGTCCGTTTGTCTGATTATTCGCCTATAGAAACAACTAGCTCCCAGGGACTATAAAGAACCATAAGTTACCAGGCAGTTACAGACTGACATGGCTCAATCGACTCAATCCTGATCAAGAATATATATACTTTATGTGTATCTTATAGTCGGGTGATTGACTAAACCGATCATACTTTTGAAATTATGTAATTGTCAACAATTTCTTGACTTTAATTGCAGAACGAGAAACAAGTAGAGTATCAATTGTTTCGTCTATTTCACGTTGAGAAGGACATACAGAAGTACAATGCGGACCTGGAGGTGAAGCAACAGGAGTTGAAGGCTGTCGAGCAGCGCAAAGAGGCAGCCGACGAGATACTGCGGGAAAAGAAGAAGGATGCAGGGAAAATAACACGAGATTTGGCTAAAATCGATCAGGAGATACGTGAATTTGAGACGCAATTGAACAAGCGTCGCCCACTGTACATCAAGGCCAAGGAGAAGGTGGCACATTGCAAAAAGAAGCTGGTGTCCTTGCAGAAGACGCTGGAAACCGCACGAGAGGCGGACAATGCCCATCAGCAGGACATACAGAAGCTGGAGAAGCAACTAAGCGATGTGGAAGTGCTGAAGAAACGTTTCGAGGATGAAATTGAGAACGAATCGCAGCGACGTGGTAAAAGTGTCAACATGGAGGAGGGACTCGTCCAGGAATATGATCGTTTAAAGCAGGAGGCCGAAGCAACCGCCACACAATATCGCTCCGAGTTGGACTCGGTGAATCGCGAGCAAAAGTCCGAGCAGGATATGCTCGATGGAGAGACAAATCGGATGGCATCTGTCGAGGAATCCTACAAGAAGTTGTCACTGCAACGCGAGGAGGCTGTTAAGCGGCGGGACAAGCTAATGGATCACATTAAATCCTCGCAGGCTGCGCTCGAGGAACAGAATCGCATCAAGGACGAGCTGCGACGTGATGTGGGCAGCTCCAAGGAGAAGATTGCCGAGAAGCAACGTGAGCTGGAGAATGTACGCGATCAATTGGGCGATGCCAAGAGCGACAAGCACGAGGATGCCCGACGCAAAAAGAAACAGGAGGTTGTTGAGTTGTTCAAGAAACAGGTGCCGGGTGTCTACGACCGCATGATCAACATGTGCCAGCCCACCCACAAGCGGTACAACGTGGCCGTCACCAAGGTCCTGGGCAAGTTCATGGAGGCCATCATTGTGGACACCGAGAAAACAGCTAGACACTGCATTCAGGTAGGCTATTATACCTAAAGATTTATTTATGAATTTTCAAATCCAAGATTTAGAGGTAAACATTTTTTTTTAACAAAACTAAAACAAAGTTATGACAGTTTGAAATATGTCAAGCCTTTGACCTAGCAGCTTTACAAGTCCAATTTTTTGTACAATTTGCCATGATTTTTTACAGAAAAATTAAACGTCTCAGAATCAATTTTAAAGTGTTGTTTTATGCTAATTAACATAATATAGAAAAATGAAAGGTGTGCGAATCAAACAATTGTTATTTCGTTGATTTATTTGGTTAATATTTGGTTATTTGCAGATCTTGAAGGAACAAATGTTGGAGGTGGAGACGTTTCTGCCGCTGGACTACTTGCAGGTGAAGCCGTTGAAGGAAAGATTGCGAAACATTAGCGAACCGCGTAATGTGAGATTGGTATTTGATGTGCTCAAATTTGAGCCGCAGGAGATCGAACGTGCTGTACTCTTTGCCACCGGCAACGCCCTGGTCTGCGAGACTCCAGAGGATGCCATGAAGGTAGCCTACGAAATTGATAGATCCCGCTTTGATGCCCTTGCGCTGGATGGGACATTCTATCAGAAGTCTGGTCTCATCTCTGGTGGCAGTCACGATCTGGCACGCAAGGCCAAACGATGGGACGAAAAGCACATGGCTCAGCTCAAGATGCAAAAGGAACGACTTAACGAGGAGCTCAAGGAGCTGGTCAAGAAGTCACGCAAACAGAGCGAACTGGCCACGGTTGAGTCTCAGATAAAGGGCCTGGAGAATCGGCTTAAGTACAGCATGGTGGATTTGGAATCATCGAAGAAGTCCATTGGCCAATACGATAATCAGTTGAAGCAAGTGCAAACACAACTGGATGATTTCGGGGTGAGTTATTACACTTTATTTAAAATGAAAAACAAACTCAGATTCCCTATAAACATTTTTACTAACAAATATATAAAAAATATTAAATGAAAAAACTAGATTACCTGTATCTAAAAAGTAAATATTTGAATAAGGAAATACATAATTTAACTTGGAAAAAACGATTTTCGACACATTTCCAAAAACTTTGAAATGTCATAACTTTGTCAAATTTGAGCCGATTTCCTTCCGGATTATTAATTCAATTATATTTGGAATTTACATGAGATGCCGATTGTAATTAATGTTGATGTTCTGCATTTTCAGCCCAAGATCAGCGAGATTGAGCGTCGCATGCAGGATCGCGAGGAGCACATACAGGAGATCAAGGAGAACATGAACAATGTGGAGGACAAAGTGTTTGCCGCCTTCTGTCATCGCCTGGGCGTGAAGAACATTCGACAGTACGAGGAGCGGGAGCTCGTCATGCAACAGGAGCGGGCACGAAAACGAGCTGAATTTGAGCAGCAAATCGATGGGATCAACACCCAGCTGGACTTTGAGAAACAAAAGGATACGCGAAGTGAGTTGAGCATCCAATATAAACAGTGAATAATTCGAATTTATAGTAAAATCTTATTTGTATCAGAACTATAATATAATATTCTTGATTTATAATATTTCTAGAGAACGTTGGTCGCTGGGAGCGCAGCGTGCAGGATGAGGAAGATGCCTTGGAGGGTCTAAAGACAGCGGAGGCGCGTTATTTGAAGGAAATGGATGAGGAGAAGGAGAAAATGGAAAAGTTCAAGCAGGAAAAGCAGGCCAAGAAGCAGGCAGTCGATGACATGGAAGAAGACATTTCCAAGGCTCGTCGCGACGTTGCCAACTTGGCCAAGGAAATACACAATGTGGGCAGCCAAATGTCATCGTCCGAATCCAAAATCGAGGCCAAGAAAAACGAGCGACAAAACATTTTGCTGCAGGCCAAGGTATGAGTATATATAATTAATTTTAAATATATTTTAATTTGTTTATTGTTTGATCACAAAGACGGACTGCATTGTGGTTCCCTTGCTGCGCGGCTCGTTAGATGATGCAGTGCGTCAAAGTGATGTGGACAGTGTGGAGCCATCGACATCAATGATGAACGATAATCTGTGAGTAACAATTGCCAAATTTGTATTGCAATTAAGTATTGCAAATAAGACTTTAAAATCAAATCAAAATTATCTAAATAGTAAAGTAAATTAATCTTCACAAACCTGATCCATTGCAGCATCGAGGTGGACTATCGATCGTTGCCTCGGGAGCTGTGCAAGCTGAAAGATGATTCGGCCTTCAAGAAGACCAACGAGCAGCTGTTGAAGGATCTGCAGAGTAAACTGGATGTTTTGGAGCGCATTCAGACGCCGAATATGAAAGCCATGCAGAAACTGGATGCGGTTACGGAGAAAGTGCAGTCCACAAACGAAGAATTTGAGAATGCTCGTAAAAAGGCTAAAAAAGCGAAAGCGGCATTCGAAAAAGTGAAGAACGAACGTTCGTCACGCTTCGTGCAGTGTTGTCAACACATTTCGGATGCCATCGATGGCATCTACAAGAAGCTGGCACGCAATGAGGCTGCCCAGGCATACATTGGACCCGATAATCCCGAGGAGCCCTATTTGGATGGCATCAATTACAATTGTGTGGCGCCTGGCAAACGTTTCCAGCCCATGAGCAATTTGAGTGGCGGTGAGAAAACAATTGCAGCTCTCGCTTTGCTCTTCTCCACACACAGGTGAACTAAGGATGCTTAATATATTTATATTTATTTAATTTATAACTATCAATTTACATCATGTAGCTATCATCCTGCTCCCTTCTTTGTGCTTGACGAAATCGATGCCGCTTTGGATAACACAAACATTGGCAAAGTCGCCTCCTATATTAGAGATCACACGACCAATTTGCAGACCATTGTCATATCCCTGAAGGAGGAGTTCTATGGCCATGCTGATGCCCTGGTTGGCATTACACCGGCGGTAAGCTGTAAATATCTACTAAATTTTTCTACGAGGTGTTCAAGTTGTTTCTTTGTTTTACAGGAAGGCGATTGTCTCATTTCTAATGTCTATATAATTGATTTGACCTGCTACGAGGATAAATAATGAGTTGACCTTCATCGGAATTTAGCATAAGATTTTATTTATAATGTGCAGCAAGGAGCTTCAATTTCCATATAATAAAACATTATTTTGATTTTCATCCGTAAATCTCCATTTAAATGTATATACTCTGTGCGGATATATTAAGTTTATCTGTCTGTGATCGAAAGGATCTCGGGAGTAGGAGTAAGGAAACCAATTTTGGAATTTAGACAGCGTAAATGTGCAGTCAGACAAGGAATATAACAGCAAACACAGTTGAGTGCTATAAACAAATTGGCCAGCGACTGAATAACGCAGCAAAATACCAGCTACACTAACAGAAATACCAGGCGAGCAGAATAATCAGCAAGTCAAACAAAATAAATATCTCTGCACTCATTAGTTCTATGTCAGTAAGAAAGCTGCTGTAAAAGCTCTGATCCGCTCAGAGAGCGCAGAGCTTTAATTGCAAAGAGCTCGCAGGTATGCGTGCTCGCGAGTTTGAGCGCATGTGGATCTTGTGGAAGCTAAGCTGCAAGTGTGTATGTAGATGGGTGCACTTGAGTTTCTTTATTGCTACCTACTCTAAATTTCTGTTCGCCTTGTAGATATCGCCGTATTGTCGACTTTGCAGCCACAGCTCGCCGCCTTAGCCATAAAAAACTTAGTTTGACCGTAAAATACCTATCAAAATATCAGCTGCACTAACAGAAATACCAGGTGAACAGAATCAACAAAGAAATATTGCTACACTTGATCATTACGCGTGTGTGTATGTAAGCAGAGAGAACTAAGCACAGGAGAGCAGCTAGAGCGCCTGTGGATCGTGTGGAAGCTAAGCTGCTTTCATTGTTCTTCCACTTATTTTCCTTTTCATACAATTGAGTGGAAAGAAATTCACGAGGATTCGATTTCGTCGCACTAACAACATTGTCCCCTTTTGCAATTATTAAGAACAATAATTTTATTTAAAATATTATCTGCAACTTTAATAGTTTTCCTTTTGTTTTGTTTTTACTATCATTTGGTTGTACTGTACTGGAAGTTCATTTTGTTGTGTGGGTAATGCATCTGTATGTGTGTATGTGGGCTGTATGTCCTATATAAGTACATACAGTAAGTATATATATGTAAAACAACTGGGTTTTTTTTTGTTTCAATATTTTGTTTTTTTTTTTTTTCGTTTTTTCTTCTTTTCTTCATGTAAAAAACTTGTATTTCTTGATGAACAAAAACAAACAATTTGATTATTCAGTTTCATGTTTTATCATAATTTTAAAATAATCATCATATCAAACAGATAAATATAGATAACCACCAGCTGATGGTTTTTTCGAATAACTATGGAGTTGTTGAGTGAGTTTATTTAATGTACATATGCTGATTAATATTAGATTTAAAAAGGCTGCTAATGGTATTGTATATTGATCGATGTGAGGATAGAGTATTAGAGGGTGGGATTGGGAGTTTGTAGAGGTTGTAAGAGAGTCCAAAAATAATAACATTACATAGTATAATGGCCAATAGGATATTATAGTCAGCTCAATGTTGGATTAATTCGCTTATAAACATTTTAATTGGGAATGGCTAATGTAAACTTTATACATACAAACTAAAATATTTATGGCGTTTCATATATACAACTCACTTTGTAAAATGCTCATTGTTTTTTGTTTTTTTTTTTGTGTGTTCTGATAATACAAAGATTTGTCTTATTAGCGCTTAAATATATTTAACTGTTTTGTCTTGCTTAAAGGGGATTGGGGGAGAAGAATTTTGGGGTTGGGTGGGGGGAAGTCTTCAAGTTAGTTGATCCTCATCCTCAGCATCATTATCATTATAATAATTATTATCATTAGTTGATGTCCGTGTGTTGTTTGTGCTTGCTGTTATTGTTGTTGTTGATGTTGCTGCTATTGTTGTTGTTGTTGTTGCTCCTTTGGCTAGTGTCTAACTCATCTGTTTGTTGATTAATTATTGTTTTTGCTGCTGTTGTTTTGTGTTTGTAGTTATTCACTGAATTTCAGCTTTTCAACGCGCCTTTATTACTGCAAAAAATAATAAAAAATTGAATTTATTTTATATTTAATAAATTTGTTTCAACAATTTTATACATATTAAAAGTTTTCAACTAATTGTTAGATTTGATATCCTTTCAAATATGCTTATTTTGAAATTGTTTGCTCTTTTTTAGAATACGATATTGTCTGTGGGGTCTATAGGCAGTCAGCACTGTACTTATTGTCACACAGCGTTGCATCATATCAGTTACTCAATTTGATTAAAGGACTCAGTAAATTAAACGAAGAACCAATTATTTTACTGTATACAGAGATCGCAAATAATACTAAAGCTAAGAATAAAATTAGGTTAAGGGATTTTATTCGCTTGAGAAAAAACACAAAAGAATAAATATATGCAGTTAGGAGAGATAAAAGTTTTAGAAAAAATGTCAAGGCGAAAGTATGGAAAATTAGATGATAGATGGCTTAGAATCGAAAAAACATCAAAATTCTAGATGATTAAAATTTTAATGCAGAATCATTTTAGAGGCTAAATCAAGATCAAAATTACATTCCGTTTGAAAATCGGTTAATTTTTGATAAAGTTATGAGAGATCAAAGCTTTTGAAAAAATGTCAAGGGGTAAATATGGAAAATTGAATGATAAATGGCTTAGAATTGAAAAATAATCAAATTTTCAAAATGATAAAAATTTAAATGCAGATTCAATTTAGAGGCCAAATCATGAAGAAATTGACATTCCGTTTGAAAATCGGTTAATTTTTGATGAAGTTATGAGAGATCAAAGTTCTTGAAAAAATGTCAAGGGGTAAGTATGAAAAATTGAATGATAGATGGCTTAGAATCGAAAAATGATCAAATTTTCAAAATGATAAAAATTTAAATGCAGAATCAATTTAGAGACCAAATCATGAACAAAATGACATTCCGCTTGAAAATCGGTTAAGTTTTGATGAAGTTATGAGAGATCAAAGTTTTTGAAAAAATGTCAAGGGGTAGGGGTATAGAGTGCGAAGAATACTTACATTGAAACGTATTTAAGGCTATCACAGTGTATCTTATACTCCATTGCCGTTGTCGAAGGTATATTTAATATCCTGCGTAACGTATCACGGATACGTGTTGTACTGGTCATATCAGTGGCAGTTCTGTTCCATACTGATAAGCTATCCTCCTGCATCAAAATAAAACATGATTTATTAACAAATTATTAATATAGTAAAGGGCTAAATCTTAAATTCCTTTGGAGAGCACCTGAAAGCCATTTGCACCGTAAAATATTATTAAAAATACCTTTTTATGTTTAATAATTTTTATTTCTTCAATCAATTTAAGTAAATCATTTTCATGACGTCTGACCAATTGAAAATGTAATTAAAAAATCAGGAAAACTAAACAACACAACTAAGGCGAAAAACAATTTCGTTACATCTTAAGTATAAATGTTCGTTTTTTTTAAATGGATTTATCGGTATCGGGTCTATCGGTTATCGCACTTGAAATTTGTTGACTCGTTTTCGTTTCCGTTTATTTAAATATTTATATATTTGTTTGTTTGTTTTTTTTATTTTTCACTTTTTATATAATTATAATTATAATTATGCATGTATATAAGACTAACACTTAATTGTAATGTATATTTTCGTTTTTTTCTCTTGTTTTTGCTTCTTTTCATTTACTTTCTCAATAATTAACTAAATTTTCTAAAGAGGGGAAAAATATATGTAGATGCAAGTATGCTTTTTTTTTAATATAAACTTTTACACGGCTCGTTTTTGACTTTTTTTTAAATATATATGTATATATTTTTTTTATTTATTTTGTGTATTTTAGCATTTAAACATGTTTATTTTTTTGGTTTTTTAATTTTAACAATTATGAGTATTTGCTCAAAAACTTGACTTGAACCGTTTAATTTATGTTTTCTTGCTTTTGTTTATAATATAATAATAATTTATAATAAATACAGTTTTAAGTTTCTTTTTAAGTTTTGATTTTTTTTTGTTGTGTTTTAGGAGTGTGTGTGTGTGTGTGTGCACGCAAACTAAATGATTTTCTTTCGCTTTTCTTTATATATTTTTGTTATTGATTTATATGTATAATAATTGTTTGTATACTTTATACTTTTATTAATGTATGTGTGTTTATGCATGTTTTAAACGCTTTTCAATTGCACATTGATTATTTAATATTTTGTAAATATTAAACATTTTTCACTCCCAGCGAGAGCTGCAATTTTGCGCATTTAATTGGACTAATTAAATGTATATATATACATATATATATTAGTATGTATGTGTATGTAACTTTAATTAAAATATATATAAATATTCATGTTTATTTTAATATATTTTTTATTTTCATTTTTACTGTGTTCCATTTGTTAAACATGTTTTCAGTATTATTGCTTTATTGAATATACATAAATATGCGTATGATTCCTACTTCTTTTCCTTCGTTTATTTATTTATTTATTGTGTGTGCGTGTGTGTGTGTTGTGTGTTTTTTTATTGCCGTCGTTTTTTTATTATAATATTTTACTTGTTGCCTTTTTTTGTTGATTGCTGTCTGAGTGTTTCAAATGCTTCGATATGCCTGAAATTATTGTTGGAGTAACTGTCCCCAAATGCACTCGCATTACATTGGGCGAACACATTATTTTTATCATCATCATTATCATTATCATTATCATTGCATGCGTGCGCCGCAAAAGCTGGTTGCAAGCTGAGAATTGAATTCAACTTGAAATCATCTCGACATGTAAGCAGTTTTTATAGAATTTGTTCAATTAATTCATTGATTTATTCATGGTTAGTTTAATTGTGGCATATTTTTTGTTGAATTTTATTCAATTTTTTTTAAGTACACAATTTTTAACGAGTCTGAAACAAATAATAGGATTTTCTGAAACTCGCATTTTTATGCATAAGAATATAATTGTATTTTTTCTCATTTATTTTCTTTTGTTTCAATTTATTTTTCAATATTTATATGCATATATTTAGATATATATTTAGATATATATTTATATATATATATATTTAAATTATGTAACTATATTAAAATACTAACTTTTATTAATTGAACTTCTGCGCTTAAATTGTTGTTGTTGTTTTTCCTTTTTTTTTTTTGTTTATTTCTTGTGTCTGTGTGAAAAGTTCTATATTTATTCAATAATATTATTATTAATATAATTTTGTAATTTGTACAATTTGTTTAGTTATGATGATGAAAATAAAAACAACATAGAGAAATTATTGTACCAAAAATATATTATGCTTATATTTGAAGTTTGTTTTGTTTATTGCGAATTGAAACTTATGCTAAATAACTATGATAACATTATCGATTATAATATATATAAATAACAAAAACTAATAGAAACTAATAATAATTATTAGGCGCGCCAAAATCTTTTGAGCGTGGCAGAATAAATAAAAAATACAAATTAAAAGTTGTTAACAAATCATTTTCGTTCTTTCTTCGTCTAGTTACTTGATTTTCCTTTTGTTTTTCTTTTGTTTATATTTTTGTGAAAGTGGAAGAAATGCGATTTAAGTAGAAATCTAAAAAATTAAAATTATTTGTATATTATATATAAAATTATATGTATAGTATAAGCCGTTAACATTATACATAATAAATATATTTTTTGTTATTTGCATTGATTTTTTTTTTTTAGGTTTTTAATAGTTTTCGGTCAAGAAGAAATCGTCGTGTCGTGCATAAAGAAGAAGAATAATTCTTATAAACGACACTGAATCGTATATGCTTCAGATGAGAGCACAATTCATATAGAGTATACAATTAAATACACACACATAATTAATTAACTAAATTCAAAAACATTGCAAATTTATCAATCATTAATTATCAATTTCAATTCATGTCGTCGCTAATTGTTGTTTTTCTTGTTGTTGTTGTTGTTACTACACATATTTCATATATATTTATTTTTTTTCATTTAATTTCAGTTTATCTAATAGATTATATTTCGCACAACATTTACATTTTGTAATAGCAAGCTAAATTTTGAAAAAATTTACAATTCTAGTTTCGGATTCGACAATATCTGTTTAAGTAGAAAAACGCATTTCAAAGATTTTCTTTCGTTTATTTTGTTTATATTGTATTATATTTTTTATATGTATATGTACGTAATATTAAATTTTAATTCAAAAATCTACTTAATAAAATTTGTTTTCATCATTTGTTTGCTGGTTAACATTTTGTTTGAAGTTGTTGTTTTTTGTTTTTTTTTACGCTATTTTGTTTTTTCTTTTATAATATATATTATATGTATAACATCACATTATAATAATTACTAATTAATAGTTGTTATCAATTTTTTGTTATGCATTATTTTTATGCTCAATTATAAATTTAGTTAATGCACAAATACTAAATGTCGTAATAAATATTCTATATATTTTCTTTTTTTTTGTTTTTCTTGTTTATTTAGGTTTAGAAAAAAACGTAGAATTTTGTTACTAAGAGTTTTTGTTTTTGCTGTTTGTTGTTGTTGATTTACAAGAGTTTTATAATAATTATAATGACTATTTATATGTAGAATTTTTAACAAAAACACAAGAGTTTAATATAAATAATACAATTCATAGCTCATAAATTTGTGGGAAAATGTGAAAATGCAAAACACGTGACTACAACAACAATAGAGTTGTAAAATTAAATTATTTTCGGCCACTGTTTATTATATTTTAGACATTTTGGCCATGGCCAAGACGCTCTCTGTCTGACTTTTGCCAACATTTCGTGTTCATTTGCAGCAAAATAAACTTGACTCAATTTAATTTAGTCAGTGGGCGTGGTGCGTGGTGGGTGGGTGTGGCACTATTAATTTATCCTCGAGCAACGCGTTAATTAGTCCTGTTCCTGCTTCAATTTCTGCTCCAGTTGCTGCTTCTTCTTTTGCCACCTGAACGTGACTTTCTCTTCAATTTCTATTCCCGCCTCTTCTCTGCATTTTCCTTTGCTGTTGTTGCTTTGGCCTTTTCCTTTTCTTGGTTGGTTATCATCTGCAAGCGAGAGATATGAATAAAATAAATGAATTTATTTGTTTTGTAATTTTTTGTTCTCGTTACTAATAAGAATTCTATTTTTTTAATTAATTAATTTATATTATTAGTTTTATTTTGTTCATTTATTATTTTTATATTTTTAATAATAATATTAATTTTATAAATAAATTTATATTTTTTATTTATTTTACTTTTTTTAATTATTTAATATTTATATAATTTTGGTTTGGTTATTTTTATTTATTTTTTTTCTTTATTTTATTTCATTGCTTCTTTTATATGTTTTTATTGTTGGCTGCACTTTCTTGCACGTTTTCTCCAAATCGCATAGTTGGCCAACAAAAAACTAACTGCAGGCCATAAAATGTACGTGGTGAGTAGATTTTCAAAGGCGGGATGCAGTGGCTTAAAGGGGGCGTGTCTAAAAGGCAATGCAACAAACGAGCAAAGGAAACGGAAACGGAATTATCAATGTGGCCAAGAGTGTGACACAGTGTGTGTGTGTGTGTGTATGTGTGTGTGTGAGTGTATTTAAATGGGTCAAGCAACAGGATATCACACTCATGTTCATTCCCTCAATTTACACTGCTTTCCCTGCTTTCTTCTGTCTCTCTAGCTCCCTCTCTTTTCTTTTTCTTAAATGTGTGCATGCGTGTGTGTGTGTGTGTAACTGTGTGTGCGTGTGTGTGACGGCAGCCGTGGCATTGTCATATGCCGAAGGCCAGCAAGTGTCGTTCTTAATAGCCATAGAGGTCGCATACCCTACATCATGCACTTCAAAGGGCATATTAGTTTAAGTATTTTTTGTTTTACTCAAAAAAATTCTTAAAGATTTTTTCAAGAGTTAATTTCAAGAGACTAAATATAACGAAATTATATAATAGTTAATAAATCAAACAAAAGTACTTAAATCATATAAATTTTATTGTTGAATCTGTTCATTAGTTTATTAGACTTTACAACAGTTAATCAATATTTCAGTACATAAGTCAAGAGAGAGAAAATTATATAGTTAATAGCTATTATTGTCCTTATCAAGACTGCGATTCTTTATGTTTTTTATGAAAATGGAGTGGTACTTTATAATCTTTAGTTTTCTATCATTAGTTAAACAGACAAACGTTAAAATACATTTTTTTTAATAAAAATAGAAATGTATTCTTGCAAATATTTAAATGTACTTTATTCAAAATTAAGATGTTTCGATTTTCGCATGAAACGTTGAAAAATTAACTTTTTTTAATGTTTTTTTGTTTATAGGGTATGCTAAAGTCGACTAAGCCTTTCCATTCGTTACTTGCAGTGTTTCTGTGCGTTTCTCAAGTGATTCTTGTGGCGCACACACACATACTCCCACACGCGTGTTAGAATTTTCATCAATGGCTTTAGCGAATTTTCCCATTTATTTAATTTGTTTTTTTTTTTTTTGCCATTGGCCACAAGGCCACAAGTTGCAAATACAACTGTGATAAGATGACATCAGCTGTTGCTATGCGCCGCATTTTGCGTCATCAGACGTTAATAACAATTTGGCATTTAGCAGGAATTTCAAGTTTAAGCCAGAAGCCCACGCACAGCCATAAGAAAAACCCACGCGACTGACAACATCAAGAGGGCCAAAAGTGGGCGGAGGAGGAGGAGGTGGGAGTGGCAGCAACTGCATTCCAATGCATCCTCCGCACTACATCACAAATTATAATTATAGACTGTTTAGATATGTTTAAATATGTATGCGGATTTGAATAAGCGTAGGAGAAACTGCACATTATGATGTCATGTTAATTTCTCCCTTTTTATTATCACTTGTTCTAAGAACCATAAGCAACTAAAGTAAATAAATAAACCCGGTACTGTAATCAATTGAAGTTCTATTGTAAAACTCAAGAAATATTTATTATTCTATGAGTATACTCAAGAAATAATTAATTTTCTATGAGTTTTTTATTTTACTTATCATTACTTTTACACAAAAAATTAAGCTCTGGAATAATCATTATTTTTAAACAAAATAAAAAAAACTAATAGAATAATGATTACTTCTTGAGTTTTACTTTTTTGAATAAAAAAATAATGATTATTTTATGAGAAACATAAAAAAATCATAAATCTTAATATCATGGTAAAATTGCATAGATTACCCTTAAAGAAATATTTTGGTATATTGCAGGTTTTTTTACACTTCCTAGAAGTGAATGCTTTATTTCAATTGAAAAAAAAAAACAAAACAATTATTATTTACTGTACCAGATTTCAATTGAAATTTCTAATTTTATTTTCAATTAGAAAGTTTATTGAAGCCAAGAATGCATAATTAATAGTTGCGATAACAAATGCAAGCAATTAAAAAATCGATTTACATTCTCTTTTGTTTTCTCTCTCTTTATCATCTAATTTAAGAGTTAATTGAAATAGTCATAAATTAGGCAAATTGGTAGTGTTATTAATATGTAAAATGTCCAAAAAGTATGCTATGTTTATTGTGTGAAAATTGCTGCTACAATACAAAAACTAGTGAATGAATTTCTATTTTCAATTGTCCATTTTCTCCAGCTTCAATTTAAAATGTTATCAGAACGCGTTGGTTGATAAGAAGAAGTCCTTGAAAATACCCCGCCCACAATCAATTGTAAATGTCGAAAGGCAAGTTGAGTTCGCCATTATTTACGTCTAGCTGACAAATTGACTTTGCTTATAAAAATAGCAAAGCAACCGCAAATTGAATTAAGCTAATGCAAAATTAACCCATGAGCGCACTGCGGGACACAAAAGAAATAGGCGCGATTATGCAAATATATTTGGAAAATCATATGCAACGAAATCAAGAAATATTTTAAGAGAAACGTTTTATATACAAACATGTCTTTTATACAAATTAAGAAGTTTTAGCCAATACTTAATATTATATATCATAAGATATTGTATAAATACTGGACACTCTGATTTAAAAATGTGTAACAAAATTGCTAGAATTTTATTGACCTTATGATTAAAGTTGAGAGCTTAAGCCGTTTGTTTATTTTATTTTGTATTGAAGTGGTATTTTTAGGAGCCCTGCAGATTTTCCAAGAATTCTTAAACATGAGAGAGAGAGTCCTTTGAATTATGCATTCCAGCCCTGCGGCCGTTTATTCGAAAACTGAAAACTTTTACTAACGAAGATGGACTCAAAGTGACGCTGCGTTCTCGCCCACTCTCTTTTCCCTTTAATAACTCTGCTCTCTCTCTCTCTCTCTCTCTCTCTCTCTCTCTGACAGTTTGGTACATGGTTGTCAGAACAGCTTTTTTCCCGAAAAATCTGCGTTTTAGTAAGTAAGTAATTGAAAACAGCATTCAGCGGAAATTCTGATTTTGTTTTAAAAAAAATAGATTTTTTTAAAGTCTTTGTTGACAAATTTGTTTGTTATGATATAACGCATTTTAGTTGAAAATAACAAACAAACATATTACATACATACATTTTTTTTCCAATTATTTCCTAGAAAATTTAGCTTTATAAATTCTAAAAAATTCCCAACTCTGGTTTGAGATGCCATCAATGAACGCATTGACGGACGCTGACTTTGACATGACAGTTTAATTGAAGGGAATGTCGGGGGGGAAAAGGAAGGGGGAGAGGGAAGTTTTTCTCGCTCGTTCCGCCTTTAAATCAAAGAGGGAAATTCGCGCAGAATATGCAAATTAGTTAGCAAAGCCTGGTAGCGACAGACGAGATGGAGGGATAGATAGGGAGTGAGCGAAAGAGAGAGGGATAGGAAGAGAGAGAGAAATAGAGAGAGTGAGAGAGAGGGGAAAAGGACGAGGGAAGGATTTCTCTTGAGTGCGCTGTTGACTAAATTTAAAATTTATGACTTTGGTTTGAGACTGGTCAAAAGGCTGTTGGCCACTTGTGACTAGGCTTAGAGCAGCTCGATTTGCTTTAATGGTTTAATTTGCTGTGTGACTCCGTTGTCTGCAAACAACACTGAGTGCCAACTGTATACAGACACAGCACAAAAAGGATACACATACACACATTAAAACACACAATCAAAAGGTCGAAAACAAAAGCCTTGGCTTTCTAATTGGCCACGCTAGCAGGTGCGACAGAGAGAGAGAGAAAGAAACTCTGTTTCTCTATTCCCATTCTCTAACTCCCTTATCAGTCATCTCTTTTGGCTCGTGCTGGGGATTTGCGGTTCAATTCGTCCGGAACTCGGACTATGCTTTTGATCCTTTGTCTTCCGTTGCTGTTACTACGTTTATACGACACTACATTCATGAATTATTGAAATTCTTTATACGACATAGAACGAATTCACGAAATTATCAAAGCATTGTTGTCAATTAGTATAGAAATCTTTTGTCTCTAAGAAAACTTTGTGAAACTAAACAAAAGAATTGAAAAAAAATATAATATATATATATATATAATTATATAAAAGTACTATGAAGAAAAACTACCCTATAAAAACTACTGCATACTTTTAGGTGATTGTATTGAAATAATAACTTTGTTAATAACTTTGGTTAGCTATTACTCCCGCTCTACTTTTTCGATCTTGCTGCGCTTAAATGATATTATAGATGATATTAAAAGATAACTTTGATTACCATTAAAACTGTATTATCTTAAAAACTGTGGGTGTAGTGGTTCTTCGAACATATTTGGCAGGTTTTCGTAATATATTTTTTACAAAACGAACTTCGTGTGAATATAAAAGGTACACGTGTGTGTGAGAGGGTTGTGTGTTTACATGTGTGTGTGTGTGTTTATATGTGTGTGTCTGCTTTGCATCTCAATTTATGCACTCAAAAGCTGCATTCGACAGTGGACAATGGTCCAAATGCATTGAGCAATGCAGCTTGTAACTCAATTAGAGTGTGTGGTCTGCAATGACAAGGCACACACATACCAATACACAAGCACCCACACACACACTCATAGACACATACAACAATATTAACTGGACAGAGATAAGTGGCACGTATGTCAATCAAGGACATTTGCTGGTCGATTGCAAATTCCGTACGTCAGGCAACAAAGGCAGCTCACATCTATATACATACACACCTACGCACACCTGTACACTCTTTGGTGGTGTTAGCATATGCAAATGAACAGCAGCTGCAAATCAGACATGCAATTTTGAATATTTGTCGATATTGCAACACCCAATGTCATCCGCAACATCATGAACAAACAAACAATTGTTGTTTTATGCTAAATAGAGGCTAAATAATGATAAAAATGACAATCCGGTAGGAAATCGGCTAAAATTTGACAAAGTTATGAGATTTCGAAGTTTTTGGAAATGTGTCAAGGGAAGAGTATGAAAAAAATGGAAATAAATGTTTTAGCATTGGAATAAAAATCAAGATCAAGAGTGAAATTTACGCTTGAAAATTAGTTCAGTTTTCACAGAGTTATGTCAGTTTAAAATTGTGTTATGACAGCTTTTTTTTTGCCAATTTTAGTAAGATTGTTTTAATCCTTAAATATTAAGTAGAAAAAAAGCTTTGTATTATATCGAATTGATATAGTGCAAAAGTTGATTCTAAAACTGTTACCAAACTAAATTAAATTCTGTTTGCTGATTAAGCAGACAAAAAACTTAGTTTGAGCACAATCAGAGCGAGTTTCAGTTTTCAATTTGAAGTTGAAATTTAGTTTTTTGTATGTAGCTAACGAAGTGAAACTCACGTTGGAGTTGAGCAGTCGAAAAAGGCAGCAGGAAAAAGGGAGGAGATGCTAATCCTGGATAGTGGATGTGGAAACTAGCAAAGTGACAGCGTAACTAAATAGCAACTGAGCAGATAAGACAACATCTACAACAACAACAAAAACAACAAACAGCAATACTAAGCACTATCATGACAACAATAGTTGTTGTCAGACACAAACTCATCCTACAGTCGCGCATTCCCACTCTAAGGGGAGCAGAGAGAGAGAGAGAGAAAGAGAAAGAGAAAGAGAAAGAGAAAGAGAAAGAGAAAGAGAAAGAGAAAGAGAAAGAGAAAGAGAAAGGAAGAAAAAGGAAAACTGTCCTTCTGCGCTCCCGGCAATTTCAGTTTCCACAGTGTGCACGTAAACCAATTTTAACGGTTTAACTTTTAGCTTGGGCTTTCATTCAGCTTCCCTCTCTTTCATCTTCCATCTTCTATCTCTTTCAACGCAATGGCACGCCCCGTTACGCCCCTTTATGCTTGCGTGTATTAAGCAGTGCCATGTTTGTTTACAATGTTTTTATGTTTGCACAAATGACGTCCGCTCCTCGGACCATGTGCTGATTTCTCCCCTTACCACCTACTTCCTTTTCCCCTTCTCCCTAGTGGCACATACGCACCCACGCACACACACACACTCACACACACATGTGCGTACCCACAAACACCCAACAACAAACATAATACAACGTAATGTTGCGCATTGAAGCAATTTTCTAGTCTATGTTTAGAATACCCTGTGAACCAAATGTAGGATAGTGAAGTAATATATCCTGTAGGGTAGTTTCATTCATTACTTAATAATACTTAAATAATTATACACAGCTTGAAAAAATATGCTTGCTAACCTAAAATCACATTGTCACATTCAAAAAAATTTATCTACAAGAAATGTTTTCCTATCAACTAGGTTCGTTGTCATTGGCATTATCATTTGCATAATGTTTATCAGTATAATTATGCTCAGAAATTTCCTATTTATTATTTATATCATAAATAATGTATTACGCAATCTTTCTGTATTACATTAGAACTATCATTAACAATTTAATTTTCATTATTATTATTAACAGCATTAGCTTTATCGAAATTATTAATTTCATTAGCATCATATTTGTCGTCATTATAATTTTCATATCTATGACGTAACTTTTAATAATTTTTCATTATTATAATCATTATTATTACCATTATCATTACTTTTTCTGTTACTTTAATTTATGTTACTATATAACTCGAAACGCGTATTTAAATGATTAATATTAGAGACGTCTGAAATTTTATATTCATTATTCATTAGCATTTTCATTACACATATTTTTTTTGTCTGTAATGCTGATTACTGAGTATTTTATAATTTTAACATTTCAACACACAGCTTAATATGATGAGCGTATATGCTGACAAGGGAGAAAGCAAAGACAAGGAGAGTTGTGTTGTTATCTTGTTGTTGTTGTATGTGTAAGTGTGTGTGTGTGTGTGTGAGTTATTGTTATGATGCCACAGTGCGCAATTTATGACTCGAGGTCGAGGCAATGGTTACCAGCCCAAAACAGACTCCCAACTCGCAGTTGGCCCTTAAAAATAGACAAACACTCAAGTGGCTAGATCTGAGTAAAAACGAATTCAAGAATGAGAGAGAGAGAGAGGGACAGAGAGAGAGAGAGAGAGAAAGAGAGAGAGAGAGAGGGACAGAGAGAGAGAGCGAAATAAAAGTTACAGGTCGTTGTCTAAAACCTACGACTGCCATAAATACATTGGGTCTTAGTCTCTGGAGCACTCTTCTACGCTATGGGATTAAACTGGCAGCATCTCAACTTGGCTCTATTTAAGGATTTTGCATGCTTGAAGAGGGGCCAAAGAGGGAAGGGGAAAGTGAGAAGGGAAAGGCGTGAGAGTGTGCTTCCCACTTGCTGAATGCTTTCATTAAAAAGTTACCAACTTAAGCGATTTTCTTTAAGCTGCTGTCGCTTTTGCTTCTCTCCTCTCTCTTATGCCACACTCTATTTTTAATATTAAATCAATTTCTAAAGAATTAAATTGGCTTTCAAATTTTGTGCTGTGACAAAAACCAAGTAGGGTGGGGGGGGGCCTTGTTTATGCAAAAATGTTGCATAAATTTCCACAAATATGCCTTGTCCCCAAAAAGTATGCAGCACTTAATTTGAATTGCCAGCGTGTGTGCGTAACGGTTGGGCGAATGTCTGTGTGTGTGTGTCTATAGTCAAGTGCTTTTTAGCGGGTGACAAAATACAAATACAAAAAGTACGCCAAAGTAGGGGTGCTCAACTGTTAGATGCCCAGCAAATGTACGATTCTATCATACCTTGCGAATCAATATATAATTCTCTTTGTCCTCATTCATTGAGCATTGTACAGGCCAAACGGCTTAAGCTACAAGTTCGAAATTTTAACACAGATATGACAAATTCATCGGCGTTTAAGACGGTGTTTTAGAAAATTCGACCTGCAAGTGCGTTAAAATCGGAGCCAAAGTTTGCATTAGTTTTCAATTTAATTTCTTTTTATTAAAAATTTTTAAATTTTACGATATTTTCACAGCGAACGGCATTGACTTATAAGTCTTTATATACTACGATTACTGGGCTAACAACGTTGTTAATTTATTGGCAACTGCTGTTGTTGTCATTGTTGCTGACGTCACCTGCTGACTGCTTTATTTTATTTTTTCAACCTTGTCTTCAGGCTCCATTTTCTTAAATTTCATTTTCAAATTTAGCACGTCTTCACATTAACTCAGTCAAGTTGTGTTCCCCCGTGTTCCATTCCCTCTTTTCTGCCACGAGCGGCCAATTTGGTTGTAAAAAAAAAATAAAAGAAGAAAAGCTTACAACGTGTTTCATTTGGCGCCGAGTTGTTGTCATGTGCGTGTTAAATGCAAGTTTCCGATAAAACGAATAAAACCAAAAGAAACAAAATGTAATGTCTGTCTTCTCCTCTATCTTTTACCCTCCCCTAATGTTGCCCGGAAGTCGTCTTGAACTACAAGCCAAAGAAATCTTTAGCCTAATAAACCAACAACGAAGCCCATATTAAGCCTTGGTTTTGCTCAAATATGATATAGATATAACACTCACTATATATAAAGCTACATAAATAATGCCAAAACTGTAATGCCTGTGAAAATGTTACTTTAATTTGTTTTCATTAAAAGTTAATCGGCAAGTTGAAAGATGTTTTTTTTATCAAATTTTAAAGCTGGTTTCAATTCAGTATTATCGATAAATATTTAGTAAAAACTTTATTTATATTTCTATTATAGTTTACTAGGGGGCTTAAATTAAATTGTCTTAGCTATGTTGTGCCCAAATTTCATCCTCCTCGGCCTTACCGTTTCGGCTCTCCGAATATCAGTCCGTCAGTCAGTCAGAACAAACAGTTTTATATATATAAGATAAGCTTAACTTTTGCTGCCAATTTTTCTCATCCATCCAATATATGTTGAAGTATGTTCCTATAAGGAGAATATTATCGCCACAGGCGGCAAAGTTTTTGTTTTCGGTAATGATTTTGTTTTTGGCCAAGTCAAGTTCACATAACGATAAGTAGATATTCTTCTTCTATTTTTTTTTTTTGCATCTTACGGTTTAATGGCCAAGGCAAATGGCAAAAGCAAAAGACAAAGAATCGGAAACGTGACGCCATCTGCAGCATTGGAATAATTTGGATCGTAAATCAAAAAAATTCAATGGGAAAACCAAAAGAGAGTGGGAAGAGTGTAAAAGATGCCTACTTAAGTATACATTAAGTATACGCAGTGTGTAACAGTCGCGCTATTCACTGACAATTGCCAATTTAAACATACATATATATATTTTTGATGAAGAAAGCACAGGTGAAAAATAAACGACGACAACGCGGATAAAGTTTAATTAATTATGCAAAGGAAAATAACGTATATATCCATGTCTCTTTTCCATGTCAACAAAAGTTGATTCTCTGTATATAGCACATTGAAAACAGATTTAATCTTCTTTGGGTATTTTGCATACTGTCAAAGTTGAAAGCATTTGCAGCAGATTGATGTGAAATTTAGTTAACCCAAGCAAACAATTTCAGTTGAATGATGTTGCATATCTAAACAGTTTGTGGATTAGATTGCAAAATCATATTAATTGCTTTTAGTGTATGCCACAATTGCATAGGGAATTAAGCATACGCACTCTGACTCTATTCAAGGCTCTAAATTATTTGTGTTCAGCGTTTGAACTCGAAGCAGCGCATTTGCTTTATTTTTTTATTTAATAAATATTATATAATAAATAAGAATAAGAATTGCATTTCCTTGAAAAAGCTATATAAATAAAAAGCCAGCAAAAACTTTGAAAAACCCAAATTACTTGCAGCATTTTCTATACATTTTTCAGCATGTCAGAAAAACTATTTAGTTCTTAAACATTCATTTCATGTAGACTTTTTCAGATGTTTTCTTTTTTTTTTGAGAATTTAAAATCACTTTATTTAGCAAAAATCCACTAGGAAAATTCATTCATTAAGCATAACACGAACTTTGGCCCAGTTTTTAATCCCTCACTGACATGTTTCACTACACATACATATTCATACACACAATATGTGTGTGTGTGTGCAAGTATATGTACACATACTTGGCTAAAACTTTTTGTTGGCACTGTTGCTGCTGCTGCTGCTGTTGCTTCCGATTCCGTTGCCTCTTGGCCAAGCTGTTGCTATTTTGTCATGCAAACGTCGTCACGTAATGTTAACAACACTTATACAAACATAAATCTACATACAGACTCTCTCTTATACAAATATACACGTATTATGTATACGCACAGTGTGCAGTAGTGTAAAGTTTCCTGCTTTAAGTTGCATGAATATCAAAAACCCATTATGCCACGTTATAATTGCACAAACATGTTCATATAGATATTTATAATCGGCTTAAAGCTATTTAATGACTATAATTATGTTTTAAGCGAAATTATTTTACACGATTTACAATTTGTTGTATGGAACTCGTTTTTCATAGGTTGCAAATTTGTTTGCAATTTCTTAAAAGTACTTGTTTTTAAATCAATTTGTAGCATGTAGATTTATAACCAAGAAGTTTAAGCAAATTTTCCACTTATGGAAGTCAAAATCTTTTACATTTCCGAAAGATTTACTAAAATTTATTTGGCAGACAATTTTCTATGTGTTGCAGGCAACTAATGTGTACAATAAATCTGAACAACAAACTTTACTCAGTTCATCTATCTAGTTAAAGTCAACTGACGTCTGGTCGATCATTTCATTCAATCAAATGGGCGTGTTCAGCACAAAAAACGTGTACGGAAAAACAAATGGTGAAGGCAGAGAAAAAAATACACAAAATTGGAAGCTGGGCAAAACAAAAAAAAAAAATAGAAAATTGTTTGCCGTTTACAGCAAATTGAAATGCAACGAGAAAGCGAGAAAAACCACCAGGAGGGCAGCTTGGAAAACCATATACACAGGTTTTCAGGTGGAAAATGTGCGAAAATTGTGCATTGCAATTGGGCATTTATAAGCCAAATATGTGGAAAAACAATGCACGAAACACGTGTTAAATCAATAGAGTTTTGTGTGCAATTTTATTGAAAACGTTACGTATACGACATGTGCAACAATCAAAAATAGTCGCTATGATGGCGACACATTAAATTACACACTATACATGACACATTGACACACACACACGCACAGCTGTTGTGTGTGTGCGTTTCATTAGCAATTTTCAAGCTCTGGTCAGCGTCATTCAACTTGAGAGTAATCACAATAACAAGGTCGCAATCATCATCATTAGCATCGCATCATCAACATTATTGGAGGGCAGTACGTCACTTATCACAACATGACACATGACATGACGCCTCCCTGCTCTCAAATCCATACACTAATAGAAAAAAACGAATCTAAAATCAAGATTTTGGTTTCAAAACTATGAATTTTAGTTAAAGAAATGCTTCAAGAACGTAAAATTTCCAAATTTAGAATACACATCTTTTTAGCCCAAGTTATAAATAAGATCAACAATTTTTACTATATTAGGTGTACATTTTTCATATAGTCGTATATTAAGAAATGCTATTTTAAAGATAAGCATTCGTAGCATTAGAAATTTCGTCATATCTTAACAACCAAATATGTTGAAGGAATTTTGGATTTTAGAAATTGGTATTTTTTCTCAGTGTATTCACTTAACAGACTTTACTCACGGCGTTTGCTAAATAGTTCATGAGTGACTATATTTGGACAAGGAATTGCGCATAGTTGACACTTGAGCTTAATATAACGACGGAAATGTTATAAATATTTGACAATGAAGTCATCTTTGTCAAGCTTTATTTTAAGAAACTATATTTTTAAATTTGAAATCCATTTTAAGTCTCTACTTCTATCAAATGGAATCTAATGTAGAAATTTAAAACAATTGAAATAATTTAACTTTTGATCTTATAAGCAAAGATAAATAAAGTCAAGTATTAACATGCGATGCTTACACAAATTTATTTTATTCTAAGCTCAGCTATAAAAACATATACACAATATATAGTATACAACATTTACGTACAAATAATATAAATACTATTATTTGTATTTATTCCTAGACATGAGATACTGATTTGTTATTGTAATTTAATTTAATCAAATTATCTAGAATTGTCGACACATCGCATGCTGAGAAATTTGTCGACCACAAACAATGAGAAAATCGCATAAAGTTTAAAAAAATTGCCCCAGTCAATTGGCGATGTGAGTAATTCACAACAACGGAAGGCGGCAATTAAAATTTCACAGGCGTGAATAATAAAAACTCAATACACATGCTATAAATATATTGAAAATGTTTAACTAGAATGACTCGACAAGTTGCATTTTTATTTTAATGAACTGCATGAGAAATGGTGAGAGAATATGAACCAAACAAATCACAGAGTGACGTCAAGTGAATGCATAATTAAAAATGGGGCAGTCGGCACAACAAATTTCACATCCAAACAAACAAATTCCACCCACAGCAGATGCAACTGCACATACGAGTGGTAATCGATAAAGTTTAGCACACAGCTTAACAAATTTTTCTGGTTTTAATTTGGAAAACTTTTCAAATTACAATTTTCAGAGATAGTTATATTAATTAAATGGATTTTTTGATTGGCATAGGATGATTACCTAATGGAAATACCGTCTACATCATTTAAATATAGGTTAAAATTAGTAATTTTATTTTATTTATACTTATTATATTTAAAAAAATGTGTGTAGAGCCATATTCAAGTATTCTCTCTCATAAAATATCTTTAGTTTTTTTTTGTTTTTTAAATTTTTACGAGCTCTGCAAATAAACGTTTGTTAATATAATCCAAAATTGGCGCCCAACGTGTGTTAAATGATGCAGAAAAGCGCTGATAAATAGCATAAATGGATATATTTCCTTTTTTTCCTTCTTAGTAGCCTTAACAGCTGATTCAAAGTCCTATTAGGAAAATAATAAAATTAAATGTAATTTTCGAAATTTCTCAAATTTCCCACAGCAACATTAACTTAAATATCAAGCATTTAATTGCTAAAAGCAAGATAAACAGTATCAATATACGATTATTGTGCAGCGAAATCAAATAATTAACAATTGGCGCCCAACGTGTGTAAATTGCTATAACCCCAAAAACGCTTAAACGATAATTAATGGATCAATTTGTACAACAGTGTAAACGGATACACACATGCATGTATATGTGTGTGTATATAAAGTCATATACAATATACATATATATGTATAGCAATGCACTGTGTTTCAAATATAGATGATAATAATGACGATGGCAGAGATGGAATGAGAGAGAAGAGGAAGAAGAAGCCCTGCAACATTTATAAGGTCACGTATATGAAAGTTACGCACGTTCTGTTTGTTGTGTGTGTTAGTGTGTGTGTGTGTATCAGAATGTGAAAATGTACATGTGTTTTGCATAAGTAAATCAGCTGTCGCTGTTGCAGCTGCTGCTGCTGTTTTTTTTTTGTTTTTTTATTATTGATTAAATCAAATGCTTAAGGAATTTTTTTAGATTTTATCAAGTGTGAAAGCTAAAGTTTACTTTATAATGCCATAATTTAAATCACTTGCAGCTGTCGTCTTGACAAAATGCAGTCAAATTGTATCCAAAGTCCTTGAATCCAACAAAAAAAAAAAGAAAAATGATTTGCAATTTCCTGCGCTGTTCTTGCATGTAAAAGTGACACATATTGCAGTCATGTTTCAGACATTGATGGATACGACACAATTTAGAAATACACATATCTAAATATATAGTTGATATTGGTATTTAATGGATAGAACTGTGATCCCAATTTCTCATTACTTTCATTGAAATTGTAGCATTCTGGACTAAGAGACAATAAGCTATTAGGGCTACAGTGAAGCTTATCACATAAGCTGCACTGACTTTGGGGCGAAACGCATTACTGTAGCTTCCAAGTTCTTAGAACGAAAGCTCAGTACAATGCCAATCGATTGTGTCTACACACAAATTGGCCAGATCCTGGAAATGAGTTGAAATTTTCCAAGCAGTAAATTGCCATTTGCGTGAGTCGCATATAAGTAACACACACACACTCTGAGAGTAAGAGAGAAAACAAGAGAGAGTGCGAGTGAGAAAGATAGACAAACACTTGTAGTAAAGGCAAAAATCAACAATATAAATGACATAAAAATCGCATTAACCCATATTTGCACTAGGCACGAAAGCAAATCAAATTACATGGGACCCCGGGTCTCTTAACTGTAACTGCCTCGGCACAGTGGGGAAAAAAGCTAGTTAAGCTTATACTTATTCTGATTTTATAATAAATAATATGGTATTTTTTTTCTCCTTTATCATTATTTTTTATATAAATTGGTTATCTTCAACAATGTGATTGTATGTTAAAGCATTTATTCCTTAACTTCTTCAGGTATATTTTTATGTCATTAAATAAGTTTTCTAGCTTTAATAATTGTTACAATCTGTGAATTTTATGCCATATTTTAGCCTATTTGCCCCACTATGCAGCACCTAGAGTTTGCTACATCTCTCCATATCAGAGGCTGGCATCTTATCGGCAACAAAAGTCGTGAGCTGAATGTGACGGAAACGGCAGCCATTTTGAGACTAGCAACACAAAATAAAAGGAAGATACCGAGAGAAAAGTAAAAGACGCCAAATTCAAAACTGTCACATACATTGAAAATTATGATGTTCTTGTTGTAAACGATGTTGTGTACACGATAATGATGGTATATAGCATATATATATATTGATCACGGCAATGTGTTGCCATTTTGTTGCCTACTTATGAGCGTCAGCTGCTGCGTCTCAAAGGTTAATTTGCAGCCCAGACAGGATGTGCCTACAGCTACAAAAATGTGAGGCCTATGCAAGACTTCAAGTTACCCTCTTATATGAAAAGATGAAATTTATTAAAGGCAGCAGTTTGAATAAATAAATGCTTTGTCCTGTATGCAGTCCAAACCGTATATGGTACAACGTTTAAATTTTGACACAACTTAGCTAAGACAAATTCATTATGAGATAAGACGACACTTTGCAAAATTTGACGTCATGAAAAATAAAATCAATTATAGAATAGTTGGAGGCATAATTTTGATAAGCAAAAGTAAATGTAGTTTTCATACAACCTTTCATTTTATTTTTTCAGCATACATTTTGCTCATTTATACCCTTCTTAAAGTGCTGTTTATAGGGTATAACGCGTAGAGGATGTGTTGCTCGACATTTTCGGCGGAAATTTGCAACTGCTCATAAATACTTGGTAAATAATTACGCAAATTAGCGTCGCAATTTATTAAATGAATTTATATATAATTTAAGGCGACAACGAAGACGACGACGATGACAATGTCTTGGCCTTGTTATTGGACTGGGCTAAGAGAGCTTGGATCTAATGAAGCCACTTGATGCTGTCTAAAAATAATTATGAAGCATCATAATGCAAGCGATGTCCTCGGAGGGATGCACAAATTGAATGATAATAACTATATATGCGAATGTCAAGAAGCTGCAGCGTTGACAGCTTGCAACTTGTGGCAAGGACAAGGACAAGGACGTGGCAACACTGCACTGCGGTGCGAATTTGGCAGGAAACAGGAAGAATACAAAAAAAGCAACACAACAGCAGAAGAAAAAAAGTAGAGCAAATGAAATTGTAGACAACAAATGAAAATGCAGCTATTGATTTTGAGTGGGTGTATCCATGTTTTCCCTCTCTCTCACTCACTCTTATATTTTATCTCTCTTTTTTGGACTGTATCGAAATGTATTAAGCTTCCATTACATTTTGGCAGCTGAATCTGCTTTTATGGACATTGAACAAGTCGATTTCAAACAGGACGAAGCATAAAAACAATATAAAATGTCAGAGATAAACATGTTCTCATTTGCTTCTTCTTCTTTTTCCTTGCCACTGCTTAAATTGTTGAGCCAGATTGTGTCTGACTGCATTTAATTAATCGCATCTTGCTCAATTGAATCATTTGTTCTTTTTTTCTTTCTTCTCGAGAATCTTTTGAAATTTCAATAGTCAGAGCACAACAATGCGTATGCGTAATATTTGCAAAGCAAAATTTTTCTATGGGTATCTCCAAAAAAATTTAACGTACAAATGAAGTGATACCCGTTACTGATTGATTTTTATGAATTTTTTTTGGAATGTGCATTTAATTTTTTTTATTTAAAAAATAACAATTAGAGTAATTTTAGCCTTTTGAAAAATAAGATTCCATTTAAAAATTAAAATTTAATAAAAGCTTGATCATTTTTATATGTAATAAATGCTAATTTATTATTAATCTCATCTTACCCTTCTAATTTTCTAATGCATCCCTGTTTTTCTACATTTTCCCTTATTTTAATTACTTATGCTGCTATTAAATAATTAATTTAGCCATTAACTGATTTTACACTGACTACGAGTTTATTATTTTTAGACTTTATTTTAAGCATTCCATTTTAAAAGGCCTTCAGCATCAATCAATAATTTTGTGCTCATTTTAACACAGCATAAAAATTTGTCATTATTTGTATAAAACCTTTTTAATAAATATTTATATATAAATTGTCATTTATAATTTGAGCTTGTTAAAGGTCTTCCCGCTTTCCTCCTTTCCCAGCTAAAACTAGGCCACAATTTACACTGAAATTTGAGCAGGCGACTTAACACTTGAAGCGTGCGAAAAAGGAAACGAGTAGAAAAAGAAAGGAAGAGGGGTTGGGGAACGGACTTCACTCTGTTGACGTAACAGGATGCCAGGATATGCTCTGAATCGCAACATTTTTGTCACATGTTGCATGTAATCCATAAAAAAGCAACGGATTATTAATTGATTTTGAGCGCAGCTTTTACACACTTGCTTTTGCTGATAATTAATGAAGTATATATCATTCTTTATGCTTTTTGGCCCAGTATTCAAAGCGTACAAAAGCTTATTGATTTGTGACAACGCCTGTTTGCTTATAATACCTAGATCTCAAAGGGCTGTTCAAATTCCATCATTCTTGCGATAAATTTTACTCAGCTATGTTGTGTAAAAATTTCAGCCTTCTCGTTCTTACCGTTTTGACAGCGCAATGATCAGTGTGTCAGTCAGGTCAAAGAGTTTTATGTATTTCTTGAGTTTATGATATTTTATTTTTTGAAAATTAATTAGTGGTAAATGGACACACAACTCTCCGTTGAATTGTTATCAATTGCTGGTAAATCGCGTGAAGAAAATCCATTTTTTGGACTTCATCTGCAAGTTTTGCAACAATTTCAGCTGCGAGCGATTTTTTAATGCCCACCAAAACCGCAATGCCAACTGTTTGGAATTCGTTTCTCAGTTTTACAGTTGAAAAACTGTTTCGTTATACCCTATAGTTTAATAGAAGCAAGGGGATGTCAAACTATATCAAGTTTTGCATAGCTTCTGTTGAAATTTGAGCATCAACGAAAATGGTAAGCCGTATTATTCTCTGGTCAGCTGAAAATAACATTTTTGGGTTTTAGACTAGGCCAATAAGCATAAGGGCTTTTAGCTAACTGTTTCTGTTTTTGGATTTTGTGGTTTGCCTGCCTTGTCTGCCACTGAAATATTTATGCATTGCACTCTATTTTGTGGTGGAAATGCCTCAAACATTGCCCCCCTGACAAACAACCCCTCCTATCGGGCAAAAAGTTGGCTGAATAGATAAATGCCCTGTAGGCAGATGATGCATAACGCAAATCAGACTTTGGGGCAAGTAAATGATTATGACTACAGTGGGACACGGGGAACAAAAATGGAATTGAAATAAAGCACAAATGACTTGTAGAAAATCATACTTCCCTGTGGTAATCAGCTCACAATTTGCCAGATGAAAGATTACAAGATTAAAAATATTTTTTTTTCTTATATTTAAGATGATACTTTTTGTTTAAGAAATCATTTTTTTTTTTCGTATAATAAAAAGGCGACAAGTCAGGCATAAATCAAAGTTGGCTTAAAGCAAAAGGGCCAACTGCTGATATGACAAATTTGTAATGCTACAAAAAAAAAAAAAAAATGAACAGAAAAACGGAAAAGAAAGCGGAAAGATAGAACACAAAGTTTTCTGCAAGTTCAATGGAAAATATGCAGGCAAATGACTTGAAGGCGGAGGCGGTGGGCGTGGCCAAAGTACACACATACACACAATGATGATGATAAAACATATCTTTTGGATGACGCAGAGAAATTGCCAATAAATTGGCCCCACATTAAGCGAATGCGAGAAGTTTAACAAAGTGAACCCCATAAAACTGGGAACAACGTTTCACAAATTTATGTCTATACATTAAGCAATTATGTTGCTCAGAATGTGTGTGCAACAAAGAAAAGAAAGCAAAGGAGGTTGGAAAGTGAGCAAAGCAAGTGTGCAAATTATGGAGTGTCAAAAAAAAAAAGAAAAAAAATTGCAAACATTTTTCATAAAAGAACCCCCAAACATAGTTGGGCTGTAATTGCTCGTTATTGCTCATTAGCTAACTATTTCAATAAGTGACTATATATAGGCGTAATAATTAGAATTCTCGAAAAGAAACTGGGAGAGAAGACTAAAGAAAAAGAGAAACAGCTTGGTTTTTTTATTTACTTAAGAGTCAACTGTAAGTTTTTAATTTGTTAACCTTAATAAATAATTTCTTTATTTGCGGTTTTGGTGGCACAATGATCAGTGTGTCAGCCAGGACAAAGAGTTTTATATATTTTTTGAGTTCAAATACTTGTATGCTCTTTTTTTCTTTTGACAAAGTGAAAATTAATTAATGAATTATGTATTAATAAGTAAAAACAACTACAAAAACAAGTGATACACCTCAAATTCTAAAAAAATGAACACAAATTACGTATACGAATACGAGTTTATAAATCGCACAAGGACTTGAAGTCCATGTGATGTAAGGAGCCTGTTATGTGGGTCAAGGGGGCCTCCACAATGTCTGGTTGGAGTCACCTTTTACTATCCAGCGCATCATTTGCATAAATGTATATATGTATATATGACAGACATACGTATTCGCATGATATCATTATTTTTCCGCCTGTCAGCTCTCCTTTGGCATTTTATGAATTTATGCGTGGCTTTTGTAATTGTTTTTGCATAAGTATGTATGTTTGTAAAAAAAAATGAGTGTAAAAATGAATGAACCTTAATAAAAATTTTTTGAGCTGGGCAGCGTTTATAATGCTGTCTGCATTTAATTCCGACAACTCGCTAAATGAAATATAAAAAATGCGTCCGCTCAAATCCCAAGAGAAAAATGAAAAATTCTGAACTGGATTATGTATGTTAAGTTGATTCTCGTTGATCCCTTATGGCGAAATACAAACTGTTGTTATATATTCTCATGTTATGAAATGTCGATCAATACGTTTCGATTTGCAGTCACTTCAGTTAATCCAATCAGCAATCAAATTTAAGCTCCAATAACGCATGGAAAATATTAATAAAAAAAAGAGAAAGAGAAAAATGTAAGGCGAATCATTTAATAAATAAAATAAAGCCCAAGCTGATTTGACCTGTTGTTTGTATGCCACTCAAATATTTATCAAATGCAAATGCATGCAAATGCGCGTCGTATACGTAATGTGAAAATATTGCGAAATCATAAAAAATTGTAGTAAAAATATATTGAGTTTTAGTTTTTCTTTATACATATGCAAAATTCAGTATAATTTTTTCATATTGTTATTTAATTTTTTTATTTCTATATTATAGACATATTTATATGACTCGTGTATTATTCTACATAAAAAACCATGTTGTATTTTAACAATAATGGTAATAAAATAATCTTCAACTGCTGAAAAAACAATCTGCAGAATGTAATTAATTTTCAACTAGTCAAATTTTATTTTTCTTCCATGTTTTTTTTTTTGTTTTTGTTTTTTTGTAACATTTTGTCAACGCTGTTGCAGAAAAGTATTTGTAAGTTCGAAAAACAAAAATGTGCTGATTAATTGCGTTTGTGTAATTAAAGCAAGGACAAAAACAACGATAATGAGAACAACGGTGCGTTTTGTAATTACAAGATAAGTTCACAAGGAAATTCCTGGCTGCCACTGAGAGGAAGTTGAAGTTGAAACTGAATCTGAAGCTGAAATTGAAGCTGTCCTTTTGCCAGTTAATTTATGTGCAAAGTTACAAGTGCCTCGAGTCTACAACAAGGCAACCTCGGTAACGAGCTCCTTTTACACACACAGCTACATACATACACGCATGTATATATGTAAACGAAAATAGCCAAGTTAAAGGTCAGGCAGCCGTTTTTAATAGACGCCCGCTCGCAACCCGAAAATAAAAACCTTGCTAACATTTTTGTCTGCCCCTTTTGTGCCCTTCATTCCGTTGTGCGTCGAAGCGCAAACAGAACGAAGGCAGATGATAAAGAGAGAGAGAGAGAAAATAAAAAGCAAAATAATATAACGTATACGCCACGTGGATCACACGCTGTGAGATTTACGATGGGTCAATCAGCCATGGCGCATTCCGTGTTATTGTTTTTATTCCTTTTTGCAAGTTCAGCAAAACAAAACAAAACAACAACAGGACGAAAGAGGGTGAAAAGTGGGAGGAGGGGTTACAGATTGACAGCATATTGAGAAATGACAGCAGCTAATCAAAAGTATGCTCCTTGATTGTGACCATTAAATGCTATCACAATTCATAATTAAGTTGTTATTCCAATGGCAGCTATATGATATATGGAATCGATCTGAACCAAATTTGGTCAGAATGTATAATACCAGCCCAGATGCATATTCTATTAGTTTGGTTAAGATATCTCCATGAACCAAGAAGTTTTTCATTCAAAAACTTAATTTTCGACCTATAGCAGCTATATGAATAGACGTCCGATCTAAAAATAAAAACAAACTTAATCTGCCTAGGTATCCAGGAGCCTGCATACCAAGTTTAAAGTCTCTAGCTTTTATGGTCTCTGAGATCGAGGCGTTTGATTAAAGAACAAATTAAGTTCAATTAATTTCTAATATAATATTAACAAGAATTTTTATTTTACATTTTTATATATTATCTCAACTCTTCAAAGGAGCTAGAAACCCTTTATATATGGTACAAATAAGTATGCAATATCTTTAGATACAGTCCCCCTATACTCTTTCTCCATTAAATTTCTTGCCTTTCCATAAATGTAATATCTATTTGTTTACATAAAATATTATGGCAAGAGAGCGTAGCAAATGTAATGCAAATTGAGTTTCCCTCCTTGAAGGCCAATACAATCTACATAAGTGTAAGTATAGCAGAGTCACAAGTCTCCTAAACGGCATCGCGCAATTTCATTTTGACTTGCTGTTTCTGTTGTTATTGTTGTTGTTGTTATCGTCAGGGTCTCTCAAGGTCGTCGTCTATGGGGCGACAGGTTTTATGACACGCACACGTTACGACCAGCGAAAACAGCAAACAAAGACAACAACAAAAAATGGAGTTGAGTTGAGTTCTTGTGTCATCCTTTAAGAGGAAGAAGGCAAGTGTCCCCCAAACAGCAAAAGAGTTCTCGATTATTTATGTATTTATGGTATTATAGATGAAGATGTGCTTCTTGTTTTCTGTTGTTAAAATTTGACACATGAAATTAGCTAAAAGGGTTTCTTATAGCGAACATTATTCATGGAGGATCTATATTAATATTACATTTCATAGCATGTGATAAGGAAATAATGGTAAATTTACGGAAAATATAGAACATTTATAAAATTATACGGAATCCCGATCATAGGATACCCGTTACTTAATTCAATATATATAAAAGTACTTTAAAAAAATGACTACATAATAAAAACTACAGCATACTATTAGGCGCTTGTATTGAAATAATAACTTCCTTAAAAACTTTGGTTAGCTATTACTCCCATTTTACTTGTCCGATCTTGCTGCTGTTAAGTGATATTATAGATAGTATTAATAGATAACGTTATTTACCATAAAACCTACATTTATTATATTAAGTAGAATATTAGCAATGCATTGGAATCACTATTTATTAGGTACAAGTTTCTAGTTTCAGCAGAGCATCTAATATAAATAAACTTTAACTGAACTTTTGGTAGTAATTCATGATTAATTTTCCAAAGAAATTTAAGGATTTACACAGAAATTGAACACAGATCTGTATAATTTATATGGCTTTTGTTATAGTTTAGAACACCTTAACTTTTCAAACAACGCGTGGAAAGATAAAAAAAATAAAATATATAGTTACTTTTAACGAGTATGCACTTCAGTTAGATGGATGGTATATATACCAATGTGATAATTGTTAAGCTGTTGGTGACTGTTGTGGTGTTTTCGCTGGTGATTTCACTGCTGGTGTAGGTGAAGTGTGTGGTGCGTGTGTTTGCCATAACATAAAATGCCTTTGGGTCGACAGCAGCTGAGCAAAAAAAAAAAAAAAAAAAAAAAATAACAAACCACTTTTATAGTCCACCTTCCCAATACAGCATACAGAAAGTGGCGTTGTCAGCAGCAGAAAAAGCTGCAGAATGCGGGTGCGCTCAGCTCAGGGGCGCAGTAAACCAACGTTAGAACGAGGACGAGGACGAGGACCAGAAAACGACAAATGGCCAAAAAGCAAATTACAAACGCCACGTACTTGAGTCTTGTCAGATTGTCGAGAAGAAGAAGAAAGCACCCCAAAGCAAACAAGCCTGATAAGAAGGGAAGGTAAAAGAGCGGTAAGAAAACCGCAGTTTTCCCGAATTCCGAATTCAGTTGCTTTGATTAGCCCCTTTGGCATGGCAAAGGTTTCCAAAACGTGTTTCATATATTTTCGCTGCTTTTTTATTATTCCCTCTTATTATTATTATTTTTTTCTCAGGCCTAAATGAAAACAAATTGCCTTAAAGCGTCGGTCAAACTCACTGCGAAATGCTGATAATCATCATAATAATGATGATGATTGACGGCTTTTGGGTAGAAGTGAGATTGTTGCTGGGATAGAGGGAATACGACTTATAACGAATGCAAATGCAATAAAAACGAATCTCGAGAACTCGCAATTTGTTTGCACTTCAATTTAATTTAATTTATCAAAATCTAAAAAAAAAGGAAAACAAGACTAAAAATAAACAATAAATTATGCGACTCACAATTTGTTGCAAAATTAATTGGATTTACACTGTTTTCAGCAGTTGCTTGAACACTTAATGCGTTTATCTCACAAAAACCCGACAGCGATAAACTACAAAAGGACATCAAGATATCATAAAAACCCTTCAGACTGTTAAAAACACAGAAACACCATTAATAAAGTCAAGCATGCCTGCTGAGCTACAGTGAAGGCTGCCTAGTACTGAACAGATGCAAAAATAAATAGGCGAAATAAAAGAAAAAAATAATTGAAAAAGGGTGAAAAAATTAGGTTATGAAAATGCTTTGGTCACCAGAGTGTGTCTTTTGTCACTAGCAACTGCAGAAAAATCCGAAAAACGTTAAAGAGTTTTTTTTAGGAAATTATACTTATACTTATCTTAGTGATTACCAAAGTATTTGGTTTGCTATAAACTTAAGAGTATCAACTACGAATTATATTTTGTTAAGTTGATAATAACGAGATGATTTGTGTATATATTGGGCATATTCAATTGCAATCTTTACTGTGGTCTGACTGTCTGACTTTGTTGTACCATTAAGTGCCAACAACACACAAAGTCAGAGCCACAGAATGTGCTTTTAATGATGACGGCACGTGGAAACAGGACAGAGGAGATGGCAGGAGGAATGAGAAGGAAGGACACTACCGCAATATGAGGCGATTATTGTAAATGATGCACAAATGCGGCTTTAAGTAGCCATCATCATCCAGCATTATAGTATTCATTCCATGGCCTGGATAACTCGAGGTTGTTGATAGTAGCTTAATTTGCTGCACTTTTATTGTGGCGTAAATTTAATTTGAAATGATTTTGTGCAAAGTAAAAGGGAAATTGTTAAATGAAATAACAAATAAATTGATTCTGCAATCTAAATTTTAATCATCATTGAAAAAAAACATGCTAAGGTCCAAAATCTCAAACTTAAATTGTAGAATTACTTTTTTCTGAGTGTATATCCTATATGTAAGTAAGGAGTGTAATATTATGACATTAACAATTTCATTATGTTGACACACAAAAAAAAATAAAAATACGCTTGGGGGGCGTTGACAAAGCGTGCAGTAATCTGGTTACTATCCCCAGTTGGTCTGGCTAAATCTCTCTTGACAGTCGAAAAATAAACTTGACACCGAAAACAGAAAGAAAAAAATTATAAATGTATAAAAGAAAGGAAAAACTCATTAGACGACAGTTAGCGAGATGTGAATTGAGATTGAATACATGTAAATAAACTGTATGATGCGTCATATACGATGATTATACATATATGAAGAAATGCTTGGAAATTGTAAATTTTGTGACTGATGAAAGTCAGAGTCTACAGCTGTCACAGCAGCAAACAAAAACAATCTGCAAGGTGACAAGCAGTTGAGAACCAGAAAACAAAAGCTAAATGCTAAAAACAAAAAAAAAACAAGACAACAACAAACAAAAAGTCGTTAAACAATTTGATACGAGTTGCCCTTGATATAAACGAGGAGAAAACAAAAACTAGACAAATGCGACTGCTGAATACGCTTTTTAACAATGCTCAAATAAATTGCATAAATAAATGATGAAAATGTTAAAATACAAATCATTGTAAGATAATTATCAATAAAATAATAAAAGAAATTGTCAAATTTCATGTCTTTATTTTAAAAATAAGAGTTTCTTAATTATTGTTTAAAATCAAAAAATGATCAATAAATTGACTTTGAATATAAAGCATTAAAAATCTAAAATAATGGTAGAAAATTTTAAATTTGTTGTTGAGCGTTGCCAAACTGTTTGATTTAATCAATATACCCTCTCTAAAAGGTATTAAACGTGCAATGAACTTGGGTTTTGTGAAGCGCAAACCGGGTCTAAAGATATGACGTGAGTTTTAAGTTAAGAACTTGAGCTAAAATGCAAATTGTCAGCAACAGCAGATAACAGATAGCCACGTTGTTACCGGTAGCTACAGTAAGCACTGCCTATAATAAACGCCCTGGTGTCATTTACAGTCTGTTATGCAATCTTTTGTACATAATATTAGCCATCGATCAATCAATCAATCAATCAAGCGACCCAACCTTTTTCGGCTATTACAAGTTGCTCAAATTGCCATATATATTTGAGTGGGCTCATTTTCACCTGGGCGTGGCTGGAATCATCCAGTCTCAGTGTTGGCCCAGTTAGTAAACACAGGCGGTACAGTGAGTAATTGTTGTAATATGTTTCATTTTATTTTGCGTGTGCCAACCACCATGGCGTATGATTAATTTCAGTTTTTCCAAGCACATGAAATGTAATTTAGTGTCAAACTTAATTGCACCCCAAAGGACAACAACAACAATATACGGAACAACAACAACTAGTCAAGTCATCTGCACAGATAGCAAAAAAGAAAACCAAATAATAATAATGAAACGACACAAAAATATGTTGGCAAATTTTCTATGCACAGTGGAACAAACACCGTTGGAAAAAAAAAGCTGATGCCGTCTTAATGTAAAAACATTTTTTAATTTATTTTTATTAAAAATCAGCATTCTCCTAAAATTTAAAAAAAAAGCAAATCACTTAATCAAAAAAAAAAAATAATAATAAAACTCTTCTACGCTTTTTAACACACAAAGATACTAACTATCGGTTTTTTCCACGGTGCAACTGTGTTTCTCTCTATCTTTCTCAATGTTCCTCTCCCTGTCTCTTTCTTTCATGTAAAGACAAAGTTTTGTGCGCTTTTGTTGGTTTTACGGCCTTTTGGGCAGTAGCATCGGAAAAACTAATTAATAGCACATTTTATGTTTGCCCAGCGGCCAGATTAGTCCACCTCTACCCTTCCCACTCCTTTTAGCACTCACTGTGTGACAAATAATGTGGAAATTAAATGATAAGAGACTGTTTCTCTTATTGTTGTTGTCGTTGTTGGAGCAAAGCTGAAACCGCAATAATGCAGCTAACGGCAAAATAAGAATAAGAAGAGGCTGAGTAAATTGTGACTATAGCCACGCCTTCAAAATGCCCTACTATCATTGGGAGCGATAGATAATGCGAATGTTGCCACAAGTGCACAACGAATTTGGCTAAAATCTTTACCAATTGTTGGCCACGTTGAAACTCATTTGACATACATAAACAAAAGGGAAGAGGGATTGGGAATCGAGGGGAGTACAATTCTGAAATGTGAGAGATTTTATTTTTCGAAATTAATTTTTAAAGCTACATAAATCGGTTGCAATATATTTATTTAAAATATTCACAAAGTTATCAATTACTGGTAGATTGTAATAAAATTAGTTTTTTTAAAACGCATTATTTGCGAACTTATTTTATTTAAAAATGAATTTCATTCAATTCTGTTGATAAGTCATAAATATATTTTAATTTTGGTACATTTAGGTCTACTTTATCCAGAAAACAAATTATTTTATCTTATTTTATGCATTTTTAAGCAATTTCATACTGACTTTAATCAAATTAAATAAATTTTAATTTTATAAATTTCTTATTAAATTTTTTTGAAATATTCCAGGAAAAGCTCTTAAGGATTATAAATAGCTTTTAGGGGTATTATTAAGGCCGTTGAAATTGCTGCTGAAAATTTGTAGCCTACTTTTTTGAGCACAGCAATTAAACTCACACATACAAACATACTTGTGCACATGCACACGAAAAGAACAGCTAAAGCAGTAAAAATGGCTAAACAAAAGCATATGAACCGCATATTTGTAAGTGTGTGAATACACACACACACACATGTATGTATTGAGTGGAAAAAAACAAAAACTGTAACCAAAATACAAACACACACACAGGCAAAAACTCGCACGCGACATGACAGGAAGTCAGCGGCAAAAGAAGAAAACACCGAGAAGGGGAAGAAAGAGGAGCAAGCAAATAACTTGCAAGGGGGGCGGGGGAGGACCTTTGAGAACGTCGCTGACGACAGAAGTTGTTTTTCTGCGGTGTATGTCGTTTTTTTTCCTCTATGGTTGCTTGTCTCCATTTCATGTATGTGTGTATGTTGTGTGTGAAAATTAACACAGTGGCACAAAAAAATATATGTACATGCAAACACACAATACACTTGAAAACAACCACAGGCACAAAAACGTAAAACAGTTACAACAATGGCGCACAGTGGTTACAATTTGCAAGCATACTAATCAGCAATGAAATTGCTCTTCATATTTATAGCACTTTTAAGTTAAAAGTTTTTACAACGCTTGCGAAACAAAAAAATATGCTATATTTGTTGTACTATAAAAAAAGCTGCATTCAAATTAGTTTTAATTTTGGTATATTAACAATATTCCTAGAAGTACCAAATCGAGTCAAGCTTGGCGAGAAAAAAGCTGCTTTGGCAACACTGATATTTAGAAATTATACACATTTATATTAATGACAAGTGTTGACAGCTAACAAATTAAATTGATATGCATAGGGATTTCCAAAATAATGTTTTATCGCAGTTGTAAATTGCATGAATCACGGTGCGCAGCAATGACAATTCAAAAACACACAGCCAAAAGAGCTTAGCAATTGAGTGAGAGAGCGAGAGCGAGAGCGAGCGTTGGAGAGCGCAACGTGTCAGAGAGCCGAAAAGCTTATACAATAAATGGGACGCCATGCGCTCAGTGCGTTGAGTACCAAAAATTGTAGCCCAAAGCCAAAAGAGAGGCCTATGCGTGTGTGCGTGTGTTCAGCTTTTGATTTGCTCTTGTTGTTGTTGTTGCTGCGCATGTTAAAAATAGCAAGCGAAATGGATTAGTTGCTTGTGTGCGAAGAGGGGGGAAAGAGGGAAGAGCTGAGTAGGCGCATGTCGACTCCATTTTGCTGCTATGTGTGCGTGTGTGTTTGTGTGTATGTTTAAATGTGGCTTGGTGTGCGTGTTGTGCGAATTCAACCATCCTTTTATTGTGCTACTCTGTGTACACTGTACAGTGCCTATGTTTGACATTGTGACCGAGACGTCAGCGTCAACGTCAACGTCGACGCAGGCCCGCCCGCAATTGTTGTCAGCTCCCTGCAGTAAGATTGATCAGAGAAAAATCTAGGGAATTGCCTAGGGAATTGTTGATGAATTGCAACACCAGTATGTCAATATCCCAGTGAATTTTTACACTACACGTACGTCGGCACTGTATTACCATTAGCTACCGATTTGCCTGACACCAAGGGGTTAAAAATCGATTGTTAGAACGAGGTAGAGGGCTTTTGGGAAATAAAATAATTTCGATAATTGTACTTGTATAGAAACCGCAAGCTTTTCATCAAACTAACAACTTAACTATCTATCAAATACAATTTTTTTTTTCAAATCTACCAATTGGTTCAAAAGATTTAGCCAATATACTTTGATGAAAGTCATGAACTTATTCAGTTGAACGGCAGTGTATATTCCCAGTACTTCCGAAGGGATTAAATTGAGTTCGGAAATTTAAGTTCAATAGGCCTGAAATATATACTTCCCTTCTTATTTTTATAATTATTCTTTATTATAATTATTCCCTTTTGTTTGGATCACCTTACACAGCTCCTGCCCTTAAGTGCCTAGTGACTAACGATTTAGCTAACTACTAGTGATAAATTCGTACTGCAGGGTTATATTTCACTAACACACACCACACTTGCAGCCCTTTTTGCTGTTATCTTGTGAATGAATTTTACAACAAAACTTTTATGTTCGCCCATTGATTTGGCGAGTTGTAAGTGTGGAACAACAATAAAATAAAATAAATATGATGTCAGCCACAGTGACGTTTCCTTCAATCAGCGACAGTTGGCGGTCCTTCACACAGACACACACACATACACACTTACATATCTATATAAAAATGTATATATATATGTAATAAAAATATTTTATAGTCGTTGCTGTTTAAGTTTTATTTACTGCATAAAGATGGCAGCCAGAAACCGGAACAAAAAAAAGGAAGGAAGTCGGCAGTCAAGCTGGCATTTACCACGCCCATCAACGCCCTCAGGAAACGCACTGGACAAATTGGGACCCAACTGCGAAAAGACAACAGGCAACCAACAACAAAAATAACAAAATACAATTTTACAAAAATAAAATGAAACTTTTGCATAAAAGCAGAATTATGAGTTTGTTGTAAATAAATTGCTGCTGGGGTTTTTTATATTCTTCTTCTGCTTTTTCTTCTTATTGACGTGTTGTCAATTTAGCTATTTAATAGCTTTTTTGCAATGGCTAGAAATCTGACTGCTTAAAATATCTATTATACCATTCTTCATTTTCAAAATTGACGAAATAATGGCAATTTTATAAATAATTTTAAGTTCTCAAGTTGAATGCAGCTATTTTTTAATGTTTTTCCACCAGAAACAACTATATTATCCTCTAAAAAGTAGGCAACACTATCTTATTGTCTGCTTTTAGTATTGTTGTTAAATTAATGAGGCCTTTTGTGGAAAAATGTAATATCAGATTATCGGATAAAATAAATATATACAATAGTTTATAAGGAAGGGTGAAAGAAAATTGAATACCTTAATAGTTTTGGTTATGCCTACGTTATTAAATGCAACAGACCAAGGATTTCTTAATTAATCTCAGCGTTGCAGTTTCAAGATAACGACGTTGTTCAACACGGGTGTTAAATGAATTAAAGCGAAATGTCATCCGGCGAGGTGCACAAAAGCACAAAAGGGAAGTGCGATAAAAACTGTTGAATTATTATTATATTATGCAATGCCAGAGAAATGACTGCAGAGTGCAAATGAAGTGTGCTTAATTCGGTAGTACTCTGTAGTATATAAAATCGATATATCTATTGTAAAAGCCACCACACCCACACTTTTTAAGATAATACAGTTTTTATAGTAAATAACGTTATCTATTAATATTATCTATAATCTCAATTAACCGCAGCAAGATCGGACAAGTAGAACGGGAGTAATAGCTAATCAAAGTAATTGAAAGGTTATTATTTCAATACAACCACCTAAAAGTATGCAGTAGTTTTTATTATGTAGTCATTTCTTTATCGTACTTTTATATATATTGAAATAAGTAACGGGTATCCTATGGTCGGGATCTTGACTATAGCCTTTCCCACTTGTTTTATTTTTGGATCATATATCTGATAAAAATATTTCTGAAGGAAAACAAGAATATTTTAAACTAGATACAAAAATAATAGTTAAAATATCCATATTTTCAAAGATATAAACACCTCTAATATATTCGAGGGATACTTTCACAGTCAGTATTCAACATTTTATTTACATACACATACAACACTAAAAACCACACTCCTTTTTGCCCTTTTTCAGTTGCACTTACATTTTAATAACATTTCTAAAAAATAAAAATAAAATAAAACGAAGAGCTACATTTTTGGCAATTTCATTTCGCTTTGAGTGAAAAAAGTGCAACTGTCTGACAAAACAATAAAAGCTAAAGCTACAACAACTACAAAATCTAGAAGAAGAAAAAGCAAGCAAACTAACAGTATTTCCATGGCAACCGCAGCATTGCAAACTGACGAGTTACAGAGTGAAAGAAGCAGAAACAGAAAAAATGGAGAAAGAAGATGAAAATAAAAACTGCTCAGAATGCATCACAGACACTGAACATCCAATTTACATGTAAGGAGATGGTTGGAAAGAACGAAGAGAGTCAAATCCAAATCAGAAATGCTCTTATCTTATTCCGATTTATCTATTGAATTTCGCTATGTATTTAAATGACGAATAACGGTTAAGCCATATACATATACATATATAGATTTTAGACTATGCACACAAACAGAGCGTTTAGTGAAAGTAATTCAAAAAAAATTAATATGATCATATCGATATTTGAAGATAATCTTTGATTTTAATATTAATATTAAAGTATCTGACAACTCTGCTTTCTTTTATTTTGTGAAAAGTGTGCAATTTCTCGCTTTAAAAAGCATCGTATAAACATGGCAAATATCATAATCATTTTATTCCTTTTTTCTTAAGCCAATGAGAAATGCTAGACTTGTATATATATATTTACATATTTCTATTTACATATGGTAAATGTGATTTATGCCCTTGTTTGCCTGTTGCCTGTCAGCAGTGTTGCAAGTTCAGCTATTTTAGAGCGAGTTTTGGCATTTTAAAAGTTCAATTGCTAGAATAGCTTTGGTTGAATATCTGACTGTTTAAATTATATATTTAGTTATATTGCTATTCATTTTGTTTCAAACTACACAAAAATATCAATTTATATAAAAGTGGTTGCAAAAATTGTATTTTTATTTTGTAATATTTTAATTTCTATATTTTTAGTTACTTTGCCATCTTAAACAGCGAAATTTTCTTCTAAAAAGCTGGCAACACTGTTAAACAAAAGACTGTTGCTTTGGTCCAGTCGCTAAGGATTTCTCTTTAGTACTTCACCTTCATCAAAAACAGTTTGCCTCAATGTTTGGGTTAGGTCTTTTAGATATTCTGGGCCACAGCTGCTGTTGCTTTGTCTTTTCCCTATCCTTCGCTCTTCCTCTTCTTTTCTGCCCACATCAAGTGTAATTAGTCAGCGCTTTTCGTTGATTGCGCTGTTACTGCTGTAACTGTGAGCCAAGTTTACACAACGCCAACTGCCAACTGCCAACTGTGAACTGCGAGAAATGCAAATGAGCTTGCAATTTGTGCAACCTTTGGGAAGTTTTGTTCCGTTAATTATGGCCTCAAATTAAGGTTGTGACAACCACACAAACCTCCAAATATCTACTAATCGAATCTTAAATATATTTATTTTAAGAACACTTGTCAAAGTTGTCAGTCACATTAGTCATACCTTTGGTCATAGATTAAAAAAGAAAGCACTTAAAAACTGTTTATATAGCTCCTTTATTTAAATTTTTTAAAATCATCATCTATTTAATAGTTATTTTTGATTAATTCTTAAGACTTTTTTGAAACCTTATAAGTAAATATATGCGAAACTTTAAATTAATATCATTTATTTTAGAACAATATAATTTTTTTAATATAAAACGTGGTTTTTTATTTAGTATTTGCTTACGAAAGTCAAATTCTTTATTAAGAAAATTGCAAGCGTCATTTAAGATATTACGATATAATTTTATAAATATAACGTATATTTGCGACCTCCATATGAATATAAATATGAATACGATTTCGACTGACTAAAACCCAATAAAAGCCTCTCTAGATTCTTAAAATCGTACACGGTATGAACTTTGACTTTATTTTTGATTCGCTTTACCTTTTCCAAATCTGACCCAAGCAGTAAAGCAAGCAAATTGACTTTTGTACATATGTTGGGAAAGCGCATGGAATTTAAATGTGAAAAATGTCGACTAAAAAAACGGTAGATAATTTTCTTTACTCGCCTCGCTGCGCCTCAACGAAATCAGTACTATAAAACAACAACAAAAATCTCTACCCAACAAAAATACGGAATTTAAAAAGAAAAAACCACTGAAACTTTGGCCCAAACTTTAAAGCGATCCGTTGAAACTGCCTTTCTGGGTCTCGTTGCTATTTCAAATGGGCTGCTCGTTAACAGTTCAGTTACGGTTTATATTATTATTATTTGTTGTAGTTGTTTTTGTTGTTTCAACAACATTAAATACACATACACAGGTGGGAGGTCCTCTCAAGGTTTTCTTTTTGGCCCCCAAGTCGGGCGAATGAACTGAGTGGACGACCAACCAAAAACGAACCTACGAAATAAAATATAAAAAAGGGTCAAGACATGCTGGTTGTGTGTGTGTAAGCCATGTTATAAAGTTGTGTAAAAATGAGGCCCTTTTTCGCTTCTACAGTTTGAAAACGATACTATCTTGAGTGTAGGAATTGTATTCATTTAAATAAAAAGGTCACAGGTTCTTCTACTTTCAATAAAAGTTAATTATATCTATAGTATGTAGTTTTGTCAATTCATAGAAATTTCTTGTAATTAAATAAATTAAATCTATACATAAATATCTCTTATAACATTTAATACTAAGATTCTAATGTAATAATGTAATCAATATTGATGTTTTACTGTCGTATTTTTTTCCTATTTTGCAATTCTGTTTTTTTAATAAAATTACCGACATGTTGTTAATAATATGTGATATATTGTTATCGACATAATTTAAAAATAAATAAACGAAATTAAATCTGGTTATTAACCACAAAAGTGTTTCATCAGCAACAAGATTAACAATTTGTAGCTCAACCACAATTGCAATTCATTTATTTCAATTTTAATTTTGTACATATTTAATGGAACATATATAGCATACAATGCCACATAAATACTTCAGCAACAGCATAAAACAATATTAATTTCAGTTTTATAAGCCAGGGTATTCAGAAAAGGTCGGCTTAAATAAAGCCTTGTTATTCCTTACACATAGGCAATTAAAGAGTTTTGCAAACTTTGCCTTTTTTCTTTACGTATATATATTTGCACATATGTACAATGTTTGGTCACATCGATTGGACCCCTGGGTCGTATACATTTCTCGACGTCCTCGAGCTCTCAAAATTTGTTTTCAATTAACAAAAATGTTTACTCGTAGGAACAACCAAAAAAAAAATCGATATACATGTGTAGAACAAGAAGAGGAGTCAGTTGGCTTAAATTGAGTTTCGACCTGGCCAAAAATAAATATATACAGGAAATCTACAGAAATTGATTAATGTTTCAGTTATGCCAAAAAAAAAAAAAGAAAAAACCAAAAAAAAAAGAAATGAATAAAGAAAACATTTGCAATTCAAGCTGTAACTTTTGTCGGATTCTTTTGATATTCATATTATGAAAACAGAACAAAAAAACAAGCGACTAAGAATAACTAAAATATTCAATTCAAAGACGAAGCATGCAACATTCTTTTAGCTTGGTCAAGCGGCAAGAAAAACTTTGCCAACAAGTTGTAAGTTGACAGTTGAATGGGCTCCTCTATATACCCGATAAAAAAAAAAAAAATTAAAAAAAAAATAGAATTTTAAGTGAGTTAGTGATGCAAACGAAAACTACCCAAAAAAACCCAGTTGCCGATGAATCGGTTAATAATCCATTTAGTTACAAATATTGAGATTTTCCGAATCTCTTCTTGCAAAAGTGTCAAGGGAAAAATATTGACAAAGATGGAAAAAAAAATTAAATATTGACGCAGAATCAAAAGAGTGGCCAAATAATGATAAATTGACAATCCGCAAGGAAATCGGCTTAAATTTGACAAAGTTATGAGAGATTGAAGTTTTGGAAAAAGTGTCAAGGGAAAGGTATGGAAGAGTAATAAAAAAAAATGGACAGTGATCGAAAAATATAAATTTTTTAACAAAGAACAATTTTACTGCAGAATCAAAATAGGGGTCAAATAATGAAAAAAATTACATTCCACAAGGAAATCGGTTGAGATTTGACAAAGTATGGAAAAAATGAATTTTCCAGATTTTATGCAAAATCAAATTAGAGTTAAGTTGTGGATTTCTTACGAAAATCTATTAAAAATAAGTTCGATTGATGATCAAATAAAATTATGGAGTTTAATTTTAAAATCGCTTTGCCGAAAATCAAGTACTCGATTTTATTATGTATTTTTACATCACTTAAAAATAGTGTGTGAGTTATTTAAGCAACAAAAATTGAATCAATTGAATGCATTCAATTACAGAAAAAATAAAATGTCAAGCTAAATAGCCAAACAGCACTTCAAGTTAACAGAGTTCATGACTCATCAGTCAAGAGAGAAACAAAAACAAATAAAGAGAGAATAAAACGTACAAATAGAAATGTCCAGACAGACAGAGAAATGGAAGGGTTAGAGAGGGAGAAGGAGAGAGAGGGAGGGAACACGCCTAGTGAAATGGCAAAAAAAAAAAGCGTTGGTCTTGGTCTTGGCCAACAACAAGCAGAGGGCAATGTAATAGAAAAATGTGTAAACATACAACACAAAAGCTAAATACATACATAAATTGATTTCATGACGACTTGCCACAAATAGGGGCAGATGGAGGGGGCAAGTGAGGGGACAGGTGAGCGGGACAGACAAACTGTGTGTGCGACCTGTGAATGTTCTGCACCGCAGCAGTCATCAAACTCAAGAGTGCTGGCAAAAAACAACAAATATAAGTAGATAAGAATGCCGCAATAAGATATACCCTGTAAACAGCTAGACAAGTAGAAGCTCAATTTAATTATCGTACAAAAATAATTTCTTTGTACTAATCAAAATATATAAATTTTAATAACATAAAATAAAACGCTTTGTCCTGACTGACTGAGCATTGTAGAGGCCAAACCGTTAGACGTGCGACCTTGAAGTTTTGACACAACATAGCTAAGATATTCGATCTATATTTATTTATTGCTTAAGCTAGATATGGACATAAGATAAAAGCTGTGCGCTAAATGTCAAATCCATATAAAAAAAACAGTTGCTAAATTAGCTACATAAAAATTTATATAAATTTGACATTTAGCGCACAGCTTTTATCTTATGTCCATACGCAGTTTTAAGCTTTAATTTATTAATTAAAGAATGCACCATTACTAAAACTTAATTTTTGTTAGAATGTAGGGTATACAAAAACAAGTGTTGCAATAAAAGCAACAAAGCAAAACATAAAAAAGATATATGAGCGAGCACATTGATAGATAGCAAAATTGAGAGCCAGGGAGAAAGAGAGACCAAAGATAGGTGCAAAAATAAAAACTTTAACAATTAATTGTTGTACCTAAACTTGAAATAGAAGAAGAAGAGAATACACTAATCTCTATTGACACACGCTCTTTTTTTCTCTCTCCTCTCTCTGTTGCTTGATAATAAATAAAAGTATTTCAGAATGCAAAGTCGCACTTCAAGTACTCTCTATTAGCGGGTAAATGCTAAAAATCTTATCAGCATTTTGTGGCTGTTCATTTATCACATGATTCATGCAGCGAACACACCAAATTTATTCCAACAATAAGCTTTTAATAACTAATTAACAAAGAATGTAAATAGTTTACTATCCATTTAACGCTCAGTTCTATTTATTTATTTTATTTTATTTGTTTTTTTTTTTTTTTTTTGATGGGCAGTTTTCACTGCGAATTGATGACTCAACGTTGGATATATTCGTGTTGTATATAGGGAAAAGAATGGGGGCGGTGCATGTTTAACTGACATTAGGGTCAGTTTATTTAGCTTGCGTTAACAGGAAGTTGAAACCAAATGATACATGAAATAGTATACCTTATAAAGGAAACGATACTTGGATTAATTATATCTATTTGATTAGACTAAAGAAAAAACACAATATTATTTACTCTGTGTATTTCTAAAGATGATGACTTCAACGAAAATGTTGAAAGATCCATAAATAACTAATGAACGTCAGCTGTTACTCAAACTCCAAAGATCCAAAGAGCAATGAGTCGATAAAATGAGATCATACTTCCCTTAAGATAAATGAAATGGAAATGGATAACAAAGTGTACAAGTTGTTGAAAGTGTGGGATGAATGAACAACTTTAATACATGAGAAATTGTATATGAGAACAGCTGAAGTGTACTCGACTATGACATACTCAATATTTTTTAATAAAATTAATTAAATTTGAATACAGTTCTGACCATTATGTCCATTTAAAGTTGGTCTGTTTTGTGAATTAGTAATTTTACCTATTAAAATCTTACAATATAGCTCAGTAAAAGAACCAAGTAAACTATATAAATGTCAATGAATACATTAAATTAATGAATATATTATTATAAATCTATCATTTTCTACTTAATGACATTATTAATTCAGCGATTTCTCCCATTAAAACTATTTAGTACAATTCCAACTAACTTTCAAATTAATCACCAGCTCAATTAACTCATTCAATCTTATTTATAATACAATTGAGTTACAGTTTCAGAGAACTCAAATGAATCTGTTATTGATAATTCTGAAATGCGCATTAGACGACAAATTTCTGAGCTATGCCCGGAAACAAAGGGAGAGCATTCATAAAAAGTCGAGATTTCTCGACTGGGTACTAAAAATGTACAGCCAACAAGAAATACAGTGTGAATAATGGGAATAATTTAAAGAAATAATAATAACAAAAATTACTCACCTTGTATATGGAAATGACGTTTTGGCAGCTGCATCTGAAGAGGCGAAATTTTGGGAGATTTTGTAAACTAGAATTGCGCGTTTTAAAGTTAACTTTTGCATGTTTATCACGTTTTTGAAGAGCGTTTCTCTTGTTGTTGCTGCTAACGTTGTTGTTGCTGCCGTTGTTGTTGTTGTTGTTGTGGACAATGGGCAGTGACTCAAAGCACATTGAATTGTGGTCAAAAAATGTTGACAAATTGCAGTTTGATTGACTGCCATAATACGAAGTTTTGCTTACACAACAATGTTGTTGTTGTTGTCACTGTTGTTGTGTTTTGTGCAAAATTCAAATATGCATGCCATTTGTTGCATGTTAGAGTAGTGCAGCAAATATGTTGCAAGCTTGCAGTGAACTAGAAATTATTTAAAATTTCTTTCGCGTTGTTGTTGTTTAAGTTATTGTTGTTCTAGTTGTTGTTGTTGCTGTTGTTTCTGTTGTGCTTACAGGTGCAATTCCTACTTAAGCGAAAGCAATTTCTCGACAAACAAATTTGATATTTATTTATTTAGTTAGCTTAGGTTATTGTGTGCTATTTGTTATTATTGTTAGTTATGCATTGCACTTTGGTTATAATTATGATTTATGTATAGTTTAAGTACGCATGCTACTTTCTGGCTAAGTCACTATCAAAAGCAATTGAAAAATGTCATGTTTTGTTATTGTTTTTGGACATGCGTTTGAAAATAAAATTAATCCAATTTTGTAATTTTGAATGGTGGTTTGTTGTTGTTGGTGTTGGTGTTGGCGTTGTTAGCGTTGTTAGTCAGTGAGGGATTTGAAATTGAAAGCGAGAAAAAAGAAGATATTAAATAGGTAAGTAGGTTAATATAAGAGCTGTGTGAAAATTTTCGAGTGTGCGTGGGTGTGTGTGTGAGTGTGTGTGTATGAGGTAACTATTTTTGCAAAAAAAAAAAAAAAAAAATACAAAAACTAAACAAACTTTTGTTCAAAAACCAATACAGAAAATGTGAAATAAAAAAAGCAAAACTGGTTTCTCGCTCGGAAATAAATGTTGAACAAACTGAATAAACAACTTTAAATTTGCACTATACCAATTAATTTGAGAATCGTTTATTAATCATAATAGATCTTTTTTTCTTTGCAAGTATTTCATTAAAGTATGTTTGTAATGTGCATTCAATATTTTACGAACACGATTCGGGTAATTGTCTATAGTAAATAGTCACTATAATTATTATTTTATAAGTTATATATATCATATCATATTATTTAATAATTATGCATATAAATGTGTATATATTCAAGAAGTTAACTAGACTTTTTAAACATTAGTATTTTTGCTCAGAGATTTTGTTTTGCTGTGAGATTTTTGTGTTTTAATTTGTGTGAAGACTAATTAATTATAAAAATTGTATAATATGTATTAGGCATTGAGATTTAATTCAAAAACCAAATTTTAAATGCACAAACAAATTGGTAAGAAAGAAAGTGGCAAAAGAAGAATATAGAAGAATATATAGATAGTAGAGCAAAGCAAATCTACAAATTAACAAATTTTTTGTGTATTTCTGTTGTTTTCTCATTTTCTCCATTTTTTTTCAAGTTTTTGCTTCGCATTATAACAATAATCAATAAAGTTTTGCAATTACTTTTTGCAATTACTTTGTTTTTGTTCAATTTTAGTATTTATTATACTACTATATAACTAGCAATTTTGTTTTGATCATATTATATAGAAGACGATATAATTGCTTTACTTTCTGTTCTATTACTTTGTATGTTATTTGTGGCTGTTGGCTAATTTAAACAATTTTCAAAATGTCATTAAAGCCTTGTAATTGTAATTGGCTGTCTGTGTGTGTGTGTTTGTTTGTTGAGCCTTAGGATAAGCATATCCTGCTCAGGATAATAATAACAACAAATATGCGCACTTTTTGCCGCTAGACTCTCAAGGTATTCTAAACTAATCTCATACAAATTAGCTATATAATGTGTCTATACAGCTGGTTAAGTAATTATTTTGACAAAGCACAAGCATTTACATATTTCTTTTGCTTATTTTTTAATGTTTTGGAGCCCAATAGAACTATAATTATTTTTTTTTAAACTGGTAAAGCAAGTAAAGTCTAAAAAAAGAACAATTACTTCGGTAATTATGTAGATATATAGGTTTAAGTAATTGTTTTAAGAATTTTACATGTTTCTTTGATTATTTTTTTTAAATCTATAAAACCCAATGAAACTTATTATTTTCACGAAAATAGTAAAAAACTAAAAAAATCGATGTATTGTTTTGGCAAAACAATTACTTGATCAACTGTACATATTTGTTTATATATTACTATATGTTATATATATATTCTTGTTAATAATAGAGCCTATATTATCAAGTGTGTGTGTGTGTTTGAGTGTGTGTATAAGTGTAGTTCACTGGCAAGGGGCCTCGTTTTCTAGGGTATTACATATGACTTTATCGAAATATTTTTCTGGGTGGGTTGCGCAACATCCTAAACAGACATCGAGTGTGTGTGTGTGTGTATGAGTGTTGTGGGTGTGTGTTTATGAGAGTTGTGTGTATGTAGTGTAGTTTAAGTAATTGCAAATCAAATTACATCACAAAACTGCTTAAATATGCAGCTGCTATGATACCGAGTACAGTTAAGCAGATCAGTATCATGATCTTCTTTCGTCGCGCTTTACTTTGGTATTTGAGCGCCTTTTTGGTATCCTGAGTTGCTGTCTGCACATAATCCATAGCATGCTCCACATGATACTCAATGCGATCGATCATTTCACCCTGCGATTCCACCAACATGGCCATATCCATAAACATATCGTGTAGTTCCTTGATCGACGTCTCCAATTTCATAATATCCGCATGTCGTGCCTCGATATCGGCCAATGTTTGTTTCGCCTGTTGCGTTTCCATAATGATGCCCTGGGTGAAGACAGCGGGATTTCCCTGCTCCAACATATCTTCCAATTCTTCGCTTGTGGTCGCACGTCCCGTTATCTCCAGTTGTCGCTGTATTCTTCCCTTGCAACGCTCTCGATAATCGGTTTGAGTTCGATTGTACTCGGTCATCACCTCGACAAATTTACGGGATAATGTTGAATGTTGCGTTTTACGTATACGCAAATCGGCCGATGATTTATTTTGTTGCTCCTCCTGTTCGATATTTTGTTCGATACCCTTAAGTTTGCCACGCACACGATTCGCATTCTTCTTGATATCGGCCATCAAATCTTCCAGCTCCTGTTTGGTCTTCTCATCGGATTGTGGTGCCGATAATATGGCCGAATGTTTCTTTTTCACTTCCTCCACATTATCCTGCACCTTATCGATCATGCCACGGATTTCCTCCACCTGGGCAAAGAAATCATCCATATAGGAATCATGCCCGTCCACATTGACGGCCACATCCTCCGACTCCTCATCGTCCGACTGCGCGGCATGCAATGCGGCTAATCTGTCTTTCGTCATCCTTTTATACTTTTATTTACCACTCAATGCTAAGCAGGAGATTTAAGAGAGCGACGCTCTATTTGAGCGATCCTTTTTGAGCTCAAGTTAAAGTTGCGTTAAGGAGCGCACTTGCTGTTGCTTGCTCCTTTAGCTCCTTCTTTCGGTGATGCTTGAGTTACTTTTTTTCTACTCAATGCAGAGCAGTTTCTTATTTATGAGCGATCCCTTTGTTTTTCTCTTTTGAGTTAAAGTTCAAGTTGAGTTGCTTATTCGTTGATTTTTGAGTTGCAATTGCAATTTACAGTTGCCGTTTAACGCGAGCTTTTTTTACGTAAGCTTTTTGTTGTGGCGGTTTTAAGTTGTTGTTGTTGTTATTTTAGCAGTTAGTTGTTAACTGTCAACTTTTGTTGCTCAACTTGTTTGCACTGTTTTTTTGTTGTTTTTCTTTGTTTTTATCTTTTTTCTTTTTGACTGCTGCTTGCCTTACAAAGTGACTATTGATTTTTCCGCTAAATGATTTTTCGCATGGCCTAAATAAATACGTATCGCTCTTTTGTTGATGTTGTTAATTTGTTTGTTGCAATTCTCTATGCTCAGTTACTTTTGTTGTTATGTTTTCTGCACGCACCTCACTTTATTTTACTTAATACATATACACGTGAATATATTTATATATATGTATATTTCTTTGGCAGTCGGTATTTTTTTTTTTTTACGGCCGCGCGTGTTTTGCGCTCAAGAGAGCCGCTAAAAGAGGGAGAGCACCAAAGTGACAGCAACACGAAGACAAGACACTAATACACTCACAGTCGCACTCAATGCCAATGTGTGAGAGAGAGCAGCAACAACTTTATTTAATAAATATTTATATATAGATGACTCACGGCAACAGCTAAATCTTTGGTTTATATATTTTAGTTGCTGTTTATTTTTTTTGTATTTGCGTGGGTTGCTCTTTTATTTTAGCACTTTATTTTATCTTCTTGTTGTATTGAGTGTTTTTGTTTGTTGTAATGCACTTGCCGATCTTTGCACACGCACGCACGTTCATATACACACAGACACTCACTGCGACGCACGAGGAGTGTGTTGGTGGGCGGGGCAGCAGAGGATGTTGTTGATCTCTTTTTTCTCTTTTTTTTGATTTTGCACTTTTTGTTGCTTTTCACACGAATTAGCAGGTGCAAGTGCAATGCGATTGGATTACGGTTTCGTTTTCGATTTGGTTATTGGTTTACGTTTTGCATCTGCTTTACTTCTTGCTCTCATTTAACACACACGAATTTCGGGGGGCAAGGGAGGCAATAACAAAAAATCGATTTCTGCGCAGGGCTCCAAACGGCGGCTCTCTTCTTCTTCTTTATCTGCTGCTGTTGCTGCTTCTTCTTCTTCAACTACTACTGTGACGTGATGGTTGCTTGTGGCAACAGTAAAACACGCGCGAGAGTGACAAAGAGGGGGAGACAGAGACGGTGGGCGTTTTTCTCTTTGCGTTCCGTTTCGTTACGTTGCGTTGCGTTACGTTTTGTTGTTGTTTTTTTTTTTTTTGTTATTTTGCGTTTACTGTCTGCTTGTGTGCGTGTGTGACACTTCACACACATTCACTTTGTGGGTGGCAAATAATCATTCACTCACTCACTCTTGCGCTCACACACTCACTCTATTTCTTTCTTTCTTTCGCTCTGCTGACGTTTTGATTATTTTTGTTGTTGTATTTGTCGCCTATTGTTTTTTACGCGCACGTCGCTAAAAAGCACACTCGACGCGTTGCTGGCTCTCGTCAATCTGAAACACGCTTCGCCTTCCGGCGCAGACCAGACCGAAAATATATCTCTATTGTTTTGTATTGTGGATTGTGGCATTTGTTAGTGAGTGCGTTTGCGCGTTCTCTCTCTCTCTTTCTCTCGCAATTCACAACTGCGTTTGCTTGTAGTATTTTTGCGTTTGTTGTTAGTTTTGCTCTCTCTGTCTCTCTCTCTCGATGAAACTCTCTCACACACATGCGACACAGCGACGCATATGCGGCAGTTTTGTTATTGCCATAATTTTCTGCTTTTGCAGTGTTTAGTTTTCTTTTGAGCGTTCACTTTTTTATGGTTATTGCACAATTACAAGATAATAGTTTCGAGTGTTTTTTTAGCGTTTGCTTTTGTGACTTATTTCTTGTTTTCACTTTTCGTGCGACACGACGCCTCGACAACAAAAAAAATACTAGTGACTGCAAAAATGTATTAAATAATACCATATAGCGTTTTGCGTTACGTCAGCGTCCACATGCCGCTACACAATACTACAACAACAACAAGAACGGGCACGGGAACAGGAACAACAACAATTAACAGCAGCATTCGGTTTGTTTGTGGAACCTAATTTCAGCACGACGCGTCTCTCACGCTCATTCGTAAATTGAACGGCGTGCGCAGTTTTTATGAATGGAATTTACCGGCACTTGCAATTAATGCGACTAATAATAATAATCATAATATGCAGCTGTAAAAAATATAAATTTAACATGTGCAAAATTCACCAAATGGCGAATAAATTCTAAATAAAAATTTGGTATATATTTATATAAAAGGGCAATAAGTTTGTCTATCGATAATATATCGAAATGCTGCAGTTGAAGGCGTTTTGCAACACTGCAAAAGGGCGCGCTTTTTGAATTGTGATGGCTTTCAGGGTAAAAATTGCTCCAAGGAAAGGGAATTATGTGGAAATTTGCTGAACTTACCGGATACTTTGTTTGCAGCACAATGCCGCAGATTTCATCGCCAACCAAAAATTGCTCACCCAACATGGCCATACAAACGTTCTCCCAGGCGCGCTCAATTTTATTCTTACGCAAACGTATTAACCACTGTCCGCCTTTACTGTTGGCCGGATCCTCCCACATTGGCTTAATGCCCTGTTTAAAGAGACTCAACTCCCGATACGGCTTTAAAGACGTTGGCCTGATGAGATGCGAGTACAGTGACCACCATTGTTGCACACTGGCACAACGGCCGACAACATGCAACGATTTACTATAATCGGTGGCAGCTCGTTGCGTCCCCTTCCGGGAGAACCACAGGCAATATGTGTGCTGCAGGCGATTCTCATTGGGACCCACCTCCAGAGGTGGCAGTTTGTCCACATCTATTTCGTTCTCCACTTCGCTGTCATCGCTGTCGACAATGTCTGGCCAGATTTTCCTGCAATGCAAACGAAAAATATCATTATCATATTAAATACCGAAACTAATCTTTTCATTTTTGCTGTCGGAACCAAAACCATTACCGAAATAAAATCTCTGCCAAGAACCGAATACCGAAAGTTTCTAGGTCAAAGAGTTGGCCAACTTCCAATAGTCATTACTTGATCAAAACTGAACCGATTTTCAAGTGGAATGTGATATTGCTCATGATTTGGTCTCTAAAATAATTCTGCATTTAAATTTTTATCATCTAAAAAATTTGATATTTTTTCGATACTATGCTATCTATCATTCAATTTTCTATACACGCCCCTTGACAATTTTCGAAAACTTTGATCTCTCATAACTTTATCAAAACTTAGTCGATTTTCAAGCGGAATATCATTTTGATCATGATTTGGCCCCCAAATTGATTCTCCATTATAATTTTTATCATCTAGAAAATTTTATATTTTTTCGATACCAAGCTATCTATCATCCAATTTTCCATACATCGGTTTGATAAACTTTTTTTTTTGATTTTTCCGTCAAATGCTCATATGCTTAGTATTACTTGTCAAAATTCCTTGAGGGCAATATTTTGTAACATTTTCTACAACTAGACAGAGAATTTTAATTTTCTGTGAAAATCAGTGCGAAAAATGAAGCTATCAATACGCACGCTGGATCAGAAGACGATAAGTCTGGAGTGGGAGGATGAGACCCAAAATGTGTTGCAATTGAAGCAGAGATTGGTGCAATTACCGGAGATTTCACAGATGGAGGTGGAGAGTGTGCAATTGATTTATGCCGGACGCATAATGCAGGATGATCAGATGCTGAGCAATTACAATATAATGGAGAATAAGTTTATAGTGCTCATGAGCAAGCGGAATCAAGGGGAGAGCAAGGTGGAGGAGGCGAATGAGGAACAGGAGCAGAAGGAGCAAAAGAAACAGGAGCAACAGGAGTCAAACTCCGTGGAACCATTAGCTCCTTCGATTGCTCCACATGAACAGCGTGTGCATGCTCTTGTCCAGATGGGCTATGAGGAGCAGGATGTGCGTGCCGCATTACGGGCCAGCTTTAATCATCCGGAGCGTGCCATAGAGTATTTAATCACGGGTATTCCCCAGGCAGCCACACCCGTGGAAATTGCCTCGGAAATTGGAACTCCGGCCGCAGCATCCACGGTTACCGAAACTGCCGGAAGACTACAATATTTGGCCACAGTTCCCAGATTTGCCCATGTACGTGATATGATCAGACAGAATCCGGAACTACTCGAATTGGTGCTGCAGCAACTCAGTGAATCGGATCCGGAAACTTTTGAGGCCATACGCAGCCATCAGGAGGAGTTCATCAACATGTTGAATGTGCCACTTGCACCGGAAGCAACTGAACAATTGAGTCCGGAGGATGAGGCAGCTGTGGAGCGTCTGATGGCACTTGGATTCGAACGCGATTTCGTTGTCCAAGTGTATTTGATATGCGAAAAGGACGAGGAATTCGCTGCTCAAATGCTCTTCGATCAGACCGACGATGAGGATGAATCTACAGCTCAAGATCAAGATCAAGATCAACCTGAAGCTGAATAATGCAATTTAATTATTGTCCGATTTCGGTAAATGTTGAATAAACAAGTGTAGACGGCAATTTGAGAATTCTAACTATTTTTTAACCCAAATATACAGTACAAACTAAAAGTATATATACGCAAAAATCAAGTTGCAATACAAAATGTAAAATAAAAGAAAAAAATTTTAAGAGCCCAAAACAAGTATTCGAAAGGGATGCATAAAATGGAAATTTAATTTAAGGAAAAACAATGTGTTACAAAAAATTAGGAAATTCAAACCAAACTCAAATCAGAAAAATTTTAGACTAAAAATAGCACGATTTTAAAAATATTAGTTTTATAACATTTAAACAAATCAAAATGTGGTTAAAAACAAGGAAACATATATTAGACAATTCATTTAGGAAAAGGAATTAGTTTTTACAAAATTTTGAAATTTAAATAAAAAAAAAAAAACATTTAGTCTACCAAAAAAGTTTAAAAAATACGTTTTATAAATATTAGAAATTAATGATTGCTAATGATATAATATTATTAGATTTCCTAGTTCACTTTTCAAGAATATTTCTTAAATTCGACCAAAATATTAAACATTAAGAATAATATTTAAAATTTTGGTTGTTTAATTTTTTTTCATTGTGCAGTTTTTTGCTTTCAACTTTCGATATTCTGACAGAAACTCTTGTATGGAATCTGAATCTGGCTGGAGTCTAACCGATATAGAAGTATAATAATAAAGTTGACAATACTTTTGTGCTTGACTGTAGGCGGCGAATTGGAGACAGAGAGAGAGAGAGAGATTGTGAAGTTCTATAATTTTTGGAACTTTTTGTTGAACAACATAACCTAACAAACGTTATTGAAGCGATGTTGCCCCAATTTTCGAAATTATTTTTTGTGGTGTTTTTCTTGTTTTTTTTTTGTCACTTACGATTCAAATTGTTTGCTTGCTACTTTTTCCATGCTCATACTGCAACCTGCCACCGTTTGCTGCACAATTGTTATTGTTATTATTAAATATGTTGTTGTTGTTGTTGTTGTTATTGTTGTTGTAGCGGCCCTTGTTGTTGGTGTTGCCGCTGTTGCTGCTTTTGGCCTTTTAACTTAGTTTGTGTTGTTGTTGCTGCTGCTCTGTTGTTGTTGTTGTTGGCGTGCACGTTGCACACTTTTTTCTGCTGCTGTTGCCAAATTGTATTTTTTATTTATTGTTGTTGTTGTAGTACTTTTTGAATTGAGCTCCTTGCGTGGTCGTTGTGTTTATTTGTGGGTGTGCGTGTATGTGTGTCGCTCACTGTTTATAGATGTGTGTGTGTTTGTTGGTGTGTGTGTGCTTTCCACACCACGATATTTGCCGCGTTTGGGCTTAATTGGCCGCCGTTTTGAGCGTCTGGATCGCGTTCTCAGTCGCGTGGCGTTTATTGTAATTGATGGCGTCCAGTTGGTAAACAGTGCGTAAAGATGTTTGGCTCTTTTTGATTTTAATGGTTTTTATCGGCGTGCTACGTAAATAATTGAGTGCTGTAAAATGTGTCGTAAATATTAACGTTTTACAACACTTTTTATTCGTTGTGAATGGCATTCACTGCTGTTAACAAGCACTGTTGTCAACTTAGCTGTTTTATAGCTAGCTCCGGCACAGTCTGGCACGCAAAACAATGTCATCACTGACAAAAAATGCAAATTTTTTAATGCCAAAAAAAAACTCAATAAAAAATTTATTTATTTGATGAAAATTAAAATTTAGAAATTTGACAAAATTAAGCTTAACATTTTAATAAAGGTTTGAAGTTCGTCAGCCCTCGGGAAAAGAAGTTAGAAAATTTAATTCTAAAAAAAAAAAAATTATATCGAAAAATCAAGAAAATTCTAAAAAAATTATGCAAAAATTAAAAAAATTCTAAAAAATAAAAAATCCGAATTTAAGTACAAAAACTAGAAACTCCCAAAATTGGGAAATGTACTTGTTTTTTTTTGAGTACAAAAAATCGAACCAGATCGGAAAATTTTACCGGATGGGCAACCCTCGGTTTTAGGACTCTAATTTCTTGCAATTTCCAATCAATAACAAAACATTTTAGCTAAGCACAAAAATGGGTAAAAGCGAAAAGAAAGCGAAGAAAAAGCACAAGAGCAAGCGCAAGGAGCACAAAGAGAAGCACAGGAAATCAAAGAAACATAGCAAAAACAAGCTGTCCAAAGAGGAGACGACGCCAAAGATTGAGACGCCAAATGGACGAGGAGCAGAATGTGAGGAAGGAGGAAGAGGAGCTGCTCACGTGGACACTGGCAGCGAGGAGGATTTTGCCATACCAATAGGTCGGTAAGAATCAGTGTTGCCACAACAGCCATCAAATTAGAAAAATAATGTTATTCGGAATTCGGAAGACAAAAATTAGGAATAGCGTTAGCAGGAAAAACAAAAAAAATAATGAAGACTCAAAATAAGGAATAATGTTATTAGATCTTACATCGCTACTCAAATCAACGGTCAAACATAAAAATTTTAATTTGTATTAAATTTGTACATAACGTTGACACTTTTAATTGCGAAATTAGGATAAAAGTTTAAGGACTAACTCAAAAATATTTGATTGAAAATCACGGAACTTTCTTTTGTTTTCTGAAATGTTGGCAGCACTGATCAAATAAATATTCTGTCAATCAGCAAGCACAATTACATATATTTTCTATATATATATATTATTTAAGCGTTGATGAACAGCAAATCGCACGCTCCAGAAACGCCGGAGGAATATCAGCGTCGTCAGAGCCAAATACGCCGTGAAGTAGATCCCGTCACTGGACGCACACGTCTCATCAAGGGAGACAGCGAGATTCTGGAGGAGATTGTGAGCAAGGATCGACATCGCAGCATCAACAAGGCGGCAACGAGTGGAGATGGGGATTATTATGAATCCCAGTCCCAAAACTTGGCCAAGCGTCAGAAGCCAAATTAAAGACTTGACTTGTTCACAAAATTTAAAATAATAATAACATTACAATTACAATAATAATAATAATAATAGGTATAATTAATAACTGTTACATCTAAATAAACAAATTGTTGTTTAGCATTTCTTTGGAAATGTTATGCCAAAAACTTAAGCTATTTACACATAGTATGAATATGGATACAAAACTTGCAAGAGATACAAAGATACAAAGATAGTTTCTGATAGAGAAATAGAAGTATAGATGTAAAGAAGGACGCTCTAATAGAGCTGATGGAAATATGTTGTGGTGCCATCCTGCCAGGCAGGATCATCGCTGACCTTGGCACGGCACATGGGACACGTTTGCTCCCGCTTGAACCACGTCTGGACGCACTCATCACAGAATATATGCCCACATTCCAGTATAATCGGCGAACAGTACGCATCATGGCAAATGGGACAGACGGAACCGGCTGCCTCCAGTTCCTCCTTTGTAGGCGGACGCTCCGAGTCCTATAAATATTTATAAAATTAATATCAACATTTTATATCATCAAGTTAAATATTCCGATTCTTACAATATTGCGTCGAAATGTGGTTATAGCTTTCTTTAAAGATTTGCCACGTTCCAGCAGCTCAAAGATCTTGGCCCCAATGTAGAATGAGGAGAGCAATCCACCAGAGATGACTTCCAGTCCCGAATAGGACTCAAAGAGAAAGAGAAACCACTGCGTGATGGGAGCTAGAGCGCGATAGAACTGGGAGATGTATTCCACCAGAACATAAAGACGTGCCTGAAAAAATATATCACAAATTAAAGTAAAATCGGTTTATTTTTTATGAAGTTTTGAGAAATCAAAATTTTCGAAAAAATGTCAAGGGGTAGGGAAAATTGGATAATAAATGGCTTAGTATCGAAAAATTATCAAATTTTCCAGATGATAAAAATTTAAATGCAGAATCAATTTGGGGGCCAAATCATGATCAAAATGACATTCCGTTTGAAAATCGGTTAACTTTTGACAAAGTTATGATAGTTTGAAATTGATCAGACTTTGGATCTAGCAACTTTACAAGTCAAAATTTTTGTCCAATTTTCCATGATTTTTTACAGAAATTTGAAACGTCTCAGAATCAAATTTAAAGTGTTGTTTTATACTTATTTTGATATAAGGAGTTGATTAAAAGTGAAAACAAGAGATTGAAAATTTTCAATTTTCCAAATATCAAAGGGGGGACCCTTAGCATTCAAATTAGAAAAATGTGGGAAATGTGGGACTTACTCGAACTTTCAGTCGTATCACATGCATGGGCAGCATTGTAATCCCGATCTTGATGAGGATCGTGAGTAGTTTTAACAGGAGATCGCTGACTGCAATATAGTAGAGCATCAATCCCAGTGGAATGACCTTGGGCTCGATGAGAGCGGCTTCCCTTAAGGCCTCCACAGCACTGGGGTTCAAAGTGGAGGGCACGACAATCTCCTGCATTCCGACATGACCGACAGCGTCCGTCATTCTGCTGAATTTCGGAGGTGGCACCAACAAACCCCATGGATCTGGCGATGTCTCAGCCAGAAAGAGACGCAGAGTGACCACAATCACCACCAGGCAGGCATCTCTCAATAATATGGCATAGTTCTTCTGGGCCACGTGGGCGACCTGGAAGCGCAGCGAGCGATTCAAATTGTACATAATGGTCTGGAGCAGCAGCAGATCGAGTATGCCCAGCCAATGATCATGGACGAACTTGATCAGCAGTATGCAAATGATGGGCAAGTAGCGCACAAAGTGACTCAGAATCTGAACAACCATGTCGGTGATGATATGATCATCATCGGCATTATTTTGTTGCTCAGCGAGATCAGCACCAGCACCAGCTCCAGTTTCCGCTGCAGTTGCTCCCGCTGCTGGTGAAGTGGGAGAAGTGGGTGAGGATGAGGGAGTTGCATCTGGATTGTCAGCTGGGGGATTTGTGGAGAGGCCAAGCACACTGGCTGTATGCCTAGCATTAAGGCCTTGTCTGGCTGGCTGCAGTTCATCCTCCCGCAAGGAGATGCTTCTGCCCATTGTGATGCTGGAGGAGGAGGAGACACTTGGGCTGGCTTCTGCAGCATTTAAATCAATTGCAGTTGCTGCTGTTCCTGCTCCTGCTCCTCCTACCGCTACTGCTGCTGCTGCTGCTGTTCCCACTCCTGCTCCTCCTCCCGCTGCTGCTGCTCCTCCCGCTCCACCCGATCCTGCTCCCTGATAGCGAAAATTGGAATGTGTTATAAAGGAACGCAGCGCTTCTGTCGATGGCGCCGTTGATAGCGTAAACATTTCATTCAGATTCACACGCCAAAAGCCCAGTTGACGCACTGCAGCGGGCACAGTTCCTCCTCCTCCTGCTGTTCCCACTGTTGGCTGCTCCTGCTGCTCCCCTCCGCCCACACTCCTGGACTGCTGCAGTCGTCGATTCATGAGCACCGGTGTACTCCTCACCGGTGTGCTGCTCACCGGCGTAAAGGATCGCTGCCTGGCCAGAAAGTTGGCCAACAGTCTATTGCCAGCTGTAGCTGGACGTGATGACGACGATCCCGATAGCGATGTCGATGTCGCCGCTGGCAGGTGTTCCATGTTAATGCTGGTGCTGCCCACGTTGTTGTCGCCGCCGCCATTTGAACCGCTTATCATCTGTTGATATAGCGCGTGTTGTTGTGGTTGTACCGAGGTCAGTGGTGAGAAGGGCAGCGCAGGCAGCGACGCCTGCGCCGACGTCACCGTCGTCGTCGGCAGCGACGCTGGCGTCGGAGCTGGCAGCAACAAATCGTGCTCAGCCGTCGTTGACTCATTGTCGTCGTTGTCGCTCTCAATGCTTATGGCGGTTGTGCCTGATTGACTAATCGACTGCTTAACACGTTGCGATGGTACTGCAGCATCATTTTGCCAGTTTTTCATGCTTTGCCTTTAACTTTATCACTCTTATCAATCTTCTTATCAATCTTAAACAAAAACTTACTTGCTAACTAAATTCGTGTTTTCGTTTTTTGTGCGTAAAATGTTCTGACCAGTGTTGCCTACCTGTTAGTGATAAATAGCTATAGCGGCCGAAAAATAGCTAAAATTGTGCTGCAAAAGAGCTAAAATACTAGCCAACTTTTTTAGCAGACCGCACAGCTGATTTACAAATATGCCAGCCTTTAGCGTGAAAATAGCTATTTCTGGCCGGAAAGCAGCTAAACTTAGTTTTAATAAAATAATTAATGGCAAAACATAGTTGATTATATTTTTTTATTAGTTAATAGCAATTTCGGAACTTTTTCAAGTAAGCACACTTTGTAAAAAGCCAGAGCTAGCTATAAAAGACACAATACATTCACATGTTAACGTCTTCAAGACCCGCTCGCTTGCACAAATATAACCGTTACCGTCAACGATAGCCGTTGTGTAAAACAAAGCGACGTTAAATTCAAATTAGACAAAATAATTATTCAAAAACTTAATGAGAGTTGTTTTGAATTAACGATTCATAAATAAATCTAAATCTTTCACTTTTATGTAGTTAAGTATGTGCTGTAACACATCTGACTACAGTATGTCAAGTTATTGTTTTGATGAAACAATATACATATTCTTGCTTTATCGTTGTTTATTGTATTTAGAAAAAAAAAACTAAAAATAAAAAATATGTAATGATGAGGATGAGTGCGTTCAACTGTAGTTTTAAGTATAAAAATATGAGAAAGTTTTTATTTGTCATACATTTAATTGTGCAATACTTCAATAGGATTTCTTTGTTTTTTATTAAAGTAAATATAATACATATTTTTATCTCATTTTATTGCAAGCTCAAAATATAAAAAAATATAGGTATATAATATGTGTGTGGGAAACGTATTCTTCGTTAAAGTATGTGAGTGAGGAACAGTAAGACAAGAAAGTTTTTGGACAAAATAAAAAAAATTACACATTTTACTTGTTTATATTTATTTTAATGCTTGTTTTTTTTTATTTAATTTCAAATGAATTCTATTCAAACTTTAAGCTATGTTTCTTAAAACAATTTAAAATAAATAAGAATAATTTTCATGGAATTAGAGTATTTTTAAAAATAAAAAAAAACAAATATGTGAATGTTTGAATTGGTTAAAAGACTATTCAGACTCACTTTATATGCGAGGGTTAGTCTGATAAGGATAATGCAAATGACTCAGTTACCGCTACCGGTTGACGCCTGCACAAACCGCAATTAAACTGACCTAAAGCCGTTTCCGTTACCTTAGTAACCAGGCCATAAACGGAAACGAAAACGAAACTGAAATGTGGCCAAAAACAACCACCAACCAGAAAAGGACACAAAGATGGTCAATTTAGTGTGTTTTCGTTTTCCAATTGAACAAAATGTGCAATAAACTTTAAATAGTGCAGTGAATTAAAACTAGAAAAAAATAAAGTGCAATTGTAACTTAAACTAAAATGGGTAATTTCAAATTGCACTTGCAACGCAATAAATTAATATAATGTATATGTATAAGCTTTATTATGCAAAGTCAATAAACTGACGTATGTAAGATCAATGTTTACAGTATATATGCATGTAGTACAGTATAGTATATATATATATATATTTATAAATTATGTGTTTTATGCGTAGTCTAATCTTATTAAATAGATGTTGAACCCCATTTGATGAGTGTGTGTGTGTGTGCGATCTTTAAGTAAATAAAATATAAAGTAATGCACAAGTGTGTACATATGTATGTATGCATGTACGAGTGTGTACATACATCTTCTATTCGTGATCAAGGTGTATTTATAAAGGTGCAATTGGAATCAATATCATAAAGCAATGTCAGATATTCCATTGTAAGACAGTTACTTGAATATAGTTCACAACTTCATAGTCTGAAAAATTAAGTTTTGAAAAATTCATTCAAAGACGTTATTACTTTGTTGATATTAGATTGTAGTTAACTCGAGATAACTAAAATAATGTTTCAAAAATAAAAATGTTTGATTTTAATGTTATTCTTTATTTTAAGAAACTTTCAAAACCCCTTAAGAATTGCTAAAAATAGCTTAATAGACAAGAGTGCCTATTGACACAGAGTTTATGATTGCACCTTAATTAATTACGCCATGTGTGCTACGATTGTGTACACTTTTGATGTGTGTGTACCGAGTGTGCACATCTTAACTGTGGTACGGAGTGCGTGCATCTGTTTTATGCCAATGCCATGTACCGAGTGTGTACATCTTGTATATAAAAGGATCTTGGGTACATTTTGTGTAAGTGTACCGAGTTGCTACATCAGCTGTGTGTGGTACATCTAGGAGTGTGTACAACTTGTATGATCATATGTACGAATGTACCAATTAGGTACGTGTGAGTGTGCATGTACCCAGCGTACACATATTATAATTGCTCAGTCTGTTTAATCTCTCTCGCTCTCTCTCTCTCTCGCTTTGTCCCGCTTGTCGCTTGTCCCCAAGTGTGCGTGCGGTACCGTCGGTACAATTGCCGTACAGTGCGTTCAATGAACCGACGCCGTGATGCGCATTGCCGATAAACTTTTGGTCTCACTGCGATGCGGATTTGTATTTGGATGTGGATTCTGATTGCGTCGCTGCAAAAACAGTTTGACGGACGCCAATGGCAACTGAAAGTGATAGTAGGCGCAATAGGGCAACGGATCCCAATATGCGAATAGCGCCTCACGTTTATCCAGTGCCGCCGTCGAGCTGTTCCGCTCCAGCGTTGACCAGCTCCAGCTCCAAGTGGACTCCTCCTCCTGTTCCGCCGGATTCGGTTTGCGATGTATGCACATGCATTTGATGGCACGGCACAAAAGCTGAGCATGCGAACGGTTGTGGCAGATGTAGGGCAGTGCCACGCCCAGTCTAACGCCCAGGGGAATAAATTGTCCCGCATGGGCGGGTGACTTGACCAGGCGGAAACTGATGTGCCCGTTGATGGCACGCTGGAAACGCACCTTGGCAAAGAATGTCCGCAGCCAGAGTTCAATTTGTGCCTCGTCATCCCGACGACTTAGTGGAATGAGATTCTTGGTATGATGCTCCACACGACAGCTGACATTGGCCACCACGCGTGAATCCTTGACTGTGGTACAGGTGACATAGTGATGGTAACCCGGCTGATCACGTACCACCAGCCAGGGTTGTCGCTCGCTAATCTCATGCTGCTGGAACTTGGGCAACTCCACCCGTCGATTGGGTAGTATATACTTATGCCGCTCCATGACACCTTGCATGCCACCGGCCATAAAGATGTGCCGATAGCCACCGGCGAATCCTTGGTCATAGAGTTGCTGCAGTTGCTCCTGTGCCGTAATCATGGTATGCGGTGGCAGCGTGATCCCTTGTGCCTCACAGCGCTGGAACAGCTGCAGACAGTCGTCCAGCTGTTGGGTCTCCTGCACGCCGGGCACAAAGCTCGCACAGCCCAGCAGCTCCAGATGCGGCTTGGCCAGCGAATCATAGTACGCCGGAGATGTGGCGCACACGGGCACATAGACAGTGGGACGCTCCTTGCGCACAATGTGACACAGGGCGGCAATATATTGATCCGCATTGGAGCTGCTCGGCTTGGGCACCACATAGAACTTGTCCACGCTCGTGGAGAATCTCGCCAGGCCGAAGAGACCCTCGAATTCGAAGACCACAACACGTGCGCCGCTTCCATAAAAGTTACGTGCCATGTGCAATGTTTGTATGGTGCTCCCGCCACTGAGCAGTACAGTGCGCTGTCGCTGTGATGCACCCACACCCAGTTGCTCCTCCTCCTTGGCTCCTCCTCCGCCGCTGAGCAGCCACTTGACCAAAGCAATTGGTATTCTCAGCAGCTTCCAAAAAATCCACAACAAAGCGGATAGCCAGAAACTGGGCGCTGCTATCGACAGCGGTATATAGAGTATATAGCGTATAAGAGTGAGAAGTAGACGCATCAAAAGTTGCGGTCCAAAGAGCAGCAAATTTGTGCTCCTTGAGGATTGCTGCTGTGCCGGAACGGAATGGGAACGCAATAAGCTGCCGTCTGCAGTGCGTTGTCTTCTCAATTTGATAAAATGTTTATGTGGTGTCTTATCGTCTGTCTCCGATTCATCCTGGCTGGGATGTTCCGGTATGCGATCCAGTGAATTGATCCGTCGGATCAATTTGGGCCGTGTTGCCAGACGCAACTGACGGGCTTGCTCCTGCCGCTGCAGGAGATCATCCAGAGTCTGCGACATTTTCAACACTCGACAATTCGCGTCTATTTTTTATTCACGATTTCGATTTCGGTTTCGACGTTATCTTTAATCGTTCTGGCTCGGGCGAAATTCAAAATCTGACTAAAGCGACATTTAGTCAGAAGTTCTACTTAAAGCCTATATTAAAAATTGAATGCAATCATCACATCACATCACAGACATACATAGTATTAAGTAAATACAGATACGAGCTGTACCTATGAATACTATGAATTACTCTCAGACTGTCAGATTTTGCAATATACGAGCAGTTACACTGAAAGAAATAGTATAATAGTATAATAGTATAATAGTATAATAGTATAATAGTATAATAGTTTAATAGTATAATAGTATAATAGCATAATAGCATAATAGTATAATAGTATAATAGTATAATAGTATAATAATATAATAGCATAATAGTATAATAGCATAATAGTATAATAGTATAATAGCATAATAGTATAATAGTATAATAGTATAATAGTATAATAGTATAATAGTATAATAGTATAATAGTATAATAGTATAATAGTATAATAATATAATAGTATAATAGTATAATAGTATAATAGTATAATAGTATAATAGTATAATAGTATAATAGTATAATAGTATAAGTATAAGTATAAGTATAAGTATAAGTATAAGTATAAGTATAAGTATAAGTATAAGTATAAGTATAAGTATAAGTATAAGTATAAGTATAAGTATAAGTATAAGTATAAGTATAAGTATAAGTATAAGTATAAGTATAAGTATAAGTATAAGTATAAGTATAAGTATAAGTATAAGTATAAGTATAAGTATAAGTATAAGTATAAGTATAAGTATAAGTATAAGTATAAGTATAAGTATAAGTATAAGTATAAGTATAATCTAACAGTTATGTCTGATTTCTCTCAGTGTGACTCTCTTCCCAAGGTTTGCCTCTGTTGCCAGCGACACTTTCTCCACCTCTTACCATTTTGAGAGACGCTTGACAACCGAAATTAAGACCAAATCTAAACAATTGGTCTAAAGGTGTTAGTTGTTATTGATAGATGGTGTTAAGTCCGGTTAATAATATTATTACATTGCTTGGATTAATCTGCAGTCATGCAGTCTGTGTGTGTACTTTGACCCTGTCGTTTAAAAAATGAAATGAATATTGAAATAGGGATTCAATCCATTTGCGGCTTTACAAATGTTTCCGACACTGTTACTCTGGCTGGAACTGATAAGAAACTGACTCTGTACCCAACACTCATTAAGCAAGTCACAGCAGCAACAACAACAACCACAATAACAACAACAACAACAACAACCACAACAATAATAATAACTTATGCTACACAGCAACAAAATAATCACACACCTACACATAGTATACAGTTCTATACATATGCTTTTTATATAGGAAAAAGTTATACTAGATGAAAAACGGAAAGTGAAAAAAAAACATACCTTAACCTTGCAAATGATTGGACTTTAAACTTTAAACTACAAAATACCCATTAATGTCATAATTGTTGGATTGCTTTAAGTTCTACAAGTACTATTTAATATTCTGTTTTATAACAGTCTATTCGGAATATTTGCACCTTGATATCGGGGCAAGGATCCCATAGGTTAAATTCAGTCAATTATTTCTAAATGAAAATAAAAATACCATCGCTTGTTGATAAGAAAATGTTTAAATACTCGAATTATTCGCGAAAAATTTGTCTCTATAAATATTTTTATATTAATTGTATTTTGAATATAAAATTTATTGTGTTTGTTGTTTTTGGTTGTTGGGCAGAATACACCGCACCCACCTTTAAGCGTGTTGTGTAACTGTTGTTTGCATGTGTATGCAATTCTGATAGAGCAGGAAGGAGCATCACCTATGAGTCGTGATAACCTTCCCAGCTTGGGACTGACCTGCGATGAGCGCTGCCATTGCAAAATTTACTTAGTCGCAAAATCATTTTCAACTTGTGTTGGAAATCATTTTGACATTTTTTCATATGCCATTAACAATTTTTTTATGATAATTAATACACATATTGCACATTTTTTTCATATCTTTTAAATACCTAACTATTGTAAAAGATGGGATTTGGGAAATTTCTATACTAATTTCTGATGCAATATTGTGAGATTTTGCGTTTAATTGCCAGATTTAAGATTTCTATTAATTTCTCAAAAATGTATCACATTTTCAAGCGATGCGTCTTTTAAATTGATTATGTCTATAAAATTGTTTGATAAATTGTACAAATAATATTTTTTTAACATAAGAACTAGACTCAAGTTCTTATATTATTTTAATTGCTATAATAAGATATTTTCAAAAATTTTCGAAAATATAACTTACTTTTCCATTTGCAGTTTATACCTTTATGGCTACAGTTACCTAAGTAGGAATAAGGTCATTTTTTTAATAGTATATGTTATGTTAATGATATCAAACTACTGTTTATCGCTTATCTAGTCGACCCTTGACTGATTAGCATAAAGAGCTGCGGTGGTTAAATTGTGTGCATAGTAAAGAATCGCCAAAAAAAAAGGAAATAAATAAATAGAAAAGGGGTAAACCTTATTGACGGAGCTCAACAATTTATTGCCGGGCTGTTGTTTCTGCCTGTGACTTCTTAAACGCAGTTAGGCATGAATACTTGCATTTGAGACCACGAAAAAATTGTAAGATGCTCCAGTACACACACACACACACACTCACACACACACACACACAGGGGCAGTAAGGGGTAATTTTCGAAGGTGACTACACAAAAAATAATACTATCGTCATTTTAGAAATTTGTCTTTGTTTTAAAATTAGTATGATAGAAAAATGTCTATTTATAGGAAATATCTATTTTAATATTTTAAAAAATTACCTTTAAAGTTGTCTTAAAGAAAAAATCGCTTCTTAAATAATATAAAAAGTTTGTACTCATTATTAGATACAAACTTAATAAAAAAAAAATATTTTATTTTATTTTTTAAAAATAATAGATTCTTGATTTTAAAAATGTTTTCCTATTTTCAGTAATTATTTTTTTAGTAAAACTTATAGAAGTAATGAAATTTCTTAGAAATAAAGATAATTAAATTTATAATTCAGAAAAGAAAACCAAATATAGTATTCAAGAAGTGTACTTTCTATTATGAATCAAGCTAAAGTTTGATATTTTTTTTTTTTAACGGATCGTTTTTTCCGAGTGTAGAATAGACCGGGTTGCAATTTGCATTTGTTGCTCGCTGGCACGCCAAACATAATTGTGAGTTAGTTTTGTTTTCATTTATTTTTTTTCTTGGGTCTTTTCCTGGGGAACAGGTACGCCTTTCGATGAGTCGAGTCGCAATTGCAATCAATTGCGGTTGTTAGGGGCAACGTGGAATTTGTTAATTCAATGTTTATTTTACCCTAACCCCAAGGAATCAAAGCGCCACAATTCGTTGCAGTTGGTTGGATCGGGTTGAATCGGGTTCCTCAGACTTCCTTAATTTCTATGTTAATTCAGTTTTGGGGCTCAGTCGTTGCTGTTCCATAGACACCGTCAGTTGAAAACGCAGCTTCGTTTTATTTGCATTTAATTGTGTTTAAATAAGTTTCCTTAAGTTTCGTCCTCGATGTAAGGAGCATTCGTTGCGTATTTCCGCATTCTTGCAAATTTGTGTCAATTGCCGACTCTTGAAGTGGAAGTGGGCGTAGAACTCCAACAAAACGGGCGTGGTTGTGTTACCTTTTACCCCGTTAACGGTTAAACGTTACCGGTTACCGCCCCACCTTGGAATCACAGTGGTGTCTTCAAAGCTAACCACACGATAGCTTCATGAGTATTCAATTGAAGCTCAATCAGTTAACAACATTCCCAGTTTTGTGTTCACCCTTAAAACGCATTTAGAGTGATCTTACAGCTCAGTGCTTTCCATTAGTGGATTTTATCCAGAGAAGTAAGTGATAAAACTATGCAATATAATTTTTTTTTAATTTTTTTTTTTTGTAATAATACAAATATCTAAAATGAGCATTTTTAAATGCAAAATCGAAGCATAAAATCCTCTTAATTGTAGAGAAACGCCCATCGAATTTAAAGATTTTAATAAAATTTAAAATTATTATAATTGAAAAGATATTTTTAAGTTTACAGATTTTTCTGCTTTTTTTCTTTTTGATTATATGTACAGTGATAACAGAGGTTTGAGCTCTGACGTATTTTGGAAACGAAAATAAAATTTTTTCTCTAAACTCAGAATGTTCGTTTAATTAATAAAGAAAAGAATTTAATTGCAAGCCCCCTTATCTTAGTTTTATTTTCTTTTTCTGTAATGGTTGTTTTATAAATGATATATATTTAAGACAAATAATGTTTTATTTTGAAACCTTTTTTGATTTTATCTTAAAAGTAAAACGGATTTGTGACATTGATTCCAATGAAATTTTTAAGAACTTTTATATGGATGAAATTTGTGAATTTGTAGATGTTTAAGTTACCATGCAGAAATTAGCAGACAATTTACTGCTATTTAAGTTCTAGCTAATCAATTATGATAAATATTTTGTACAATATTTTATGTATGGCCATTAAGTTTTCCAATCAGAGAGATCTGAAATTAATATTCTAATAAGGTTACTTTAAAAAATAACTTCTAAAAATAGAATTAGTTGCAAATACTTATCACATTTTTTTAATATAGTTGGCACGGCTTTTGAAATAGTAATGTTTATTAATAACTCGCAACTTTTATAGTAAAATTGATAACCGTAATCAATTACCCATGTTATTCTACTATTTTTTAAATATTTCTTCACTCATTTATCCTGAATATCAACCTTATTTCACCATGGATTTCTCTCAGCTGTTTTGGGTTTTGAGCGTTCTAGCCCTTACGGTTTGTGCTCTACAAAGTTTGGTCAGTCAGTCAATTAGGACAAAGATTTTTATATATTTATATAGATTGGATGTAATAGCTGTACTAGCTACCAATACAAAACTATCAAAGTCAGAATTTTAGCTTTCTGTTAACTTCGAACCGTTTTATGATTATGTCTTCGATTCCAATCGGACCATAAGAAAGAGACAGTTATAGCTGTAAAATGAGGTGTAATAAAATAGAAAGTAGAGTCGTATGGGAACAAGGAAACAACTAAGCAGACTGAAGACACTGAGATTGCATGCTTAAGGATATTCGAGATTCAAGTTATTATTCATCCGTCATGGAAAACTAATAATTTTGTTGTTGTTGTTGTCTCTATATAAGTTGACAAAATTAGAACAAGACAAGAACATTCGTGTCGAAAGAAGTTTCAACAACAACAACAACAACAAAAATAATAAGAAGAAAAGGAATAAGTCGAATTTTTTTTGTTTATTAATATAAATAGGAAACGACAAGGAAATTATTATGCATGTTGTTGCTGTGACAAAACTGAAGGCTGGGAAATGGGAGGGGGAGTTACAATACGCTGTCCTGGTGACAAACGGTGTCAGCCCAAAAAAAGAAAAAAAAACAAAAAACAATACCCAACATGATTTTGTATCGTCAAGTGGAGCAATGTTTTCCGCATGGGAAAAATATCATTTTGAGTAGATGATAAACTGAAAGGGGAGTCTTGTTTATTTATGAGGGCTTAGCATAGAAATATAAATACAACATTTCGCCCGTTATAGCTGTCATGGCAATTGTTGACTTCCCCTTCCCCTTCCCATCTATCCTTTCCTTTCTTTCCTATAATTGCCTCTTCTTCCCGTCGCCCATCAAGTTGGAGTTAATAAATCAATTTGGTAAAAGTTATCGAGCATTTTAGGCGTAGGCGGCAAAGTTTTGCAAAAGTTTTTCTTACACGCAAACCGCAATTTTACGAACATCCCTCGCTTTCTGCCAGTGTTCACAACCTTTGAGAAGCATAAAGACTATTTCAGTGAAAAACAGGGCAAAAAAAAAACTAAAGGTTCTCATACAAAAATCTCTATTGTAAGATTTTTCACGTTTATTGATATGGCTTTTATAAATATTCAATGTAAACTATAATCTTGATATATTAAACTTAATTGTAAAAATAAATTTATTTTGAACCTGTTGTTAGGGTATAAAAAGCGAAAAATAAGCAAAAATTTTGAATACCACCAATATTCCCATTGATCAATTTTTAGGTTTCTGAATAATCATAGTTATTATTAGTATTAAGTGAACAAACTTATATATAATCTTAAAATGTAAAAATAATTTTGTTAGGATAAAAAAGCACTTAAAAAAAATATTTTCAAAAAAAGTCAGTATTTCTTTCGATGTTTTAGATTTTTTATCCTTTTTTTAAGTAATCATGATCATTAAGATTTATTTTTATGACGTGAACATATATTTTTGTTGAAAAAGAAAACGTTAAAAAAATAATATATTTTTTCAAGCCAGATTTGACGGAGAAAAAGCTAATTTGCCAGCACTGTTTACTACACGTTTCTCTCTCTCTCTCTCTCTCTCTCTCTCTCTTTCACTCTCTCTCTCTCTCTCTCTCTCTCTGCCGTCTCCTTCTTTAGATGCAAGCGTATCGCGATAACTTCAAGCAGACGCCTTGCCCATCGGCCGTCGACCTTCCTGGTCCGCCAACAGGAGGAGGAGGAGGTGGAAGGGGAGGAGGAGGAGAAGGAAGCACAACTTCCCAGCGTCTGCCCTTCTCCCGCAATCGCGGTGGGCGTGGCGAGTCGTGCAACAACGCCCACAACGGCTCTGGAGGTGCCATCACGCCCCGCATGATGAGTCCCGCCCCGATTCCGACTCCGGCTCCGGCACCGCCAATCGGTGATTGCTCCGCGAATGCGCTGCTGCGTCAGAATCAGGAGTTGCGTCAGCGTCTGGCCGATGAATCCCATAGCTATCGACGACGTCTCGATACCTACAAGCAGGCTCAACACAATCAGGCCAATCTCGTCAGTCGTCTGCAGTCCAAGATCCAGCAGTACCGACAACGTTGCAGTGATCTCGAGGATCGCATGCATGACACCATCAAACCAACAACAACAACGACAACAACATCGACATCGGTGCCATGTGCACCCAAGTTGACAACGGGACCAACAGCTAGCCAAGTGCTGGTGAGTATATACCCAAAGTTCTTTGAAGCTTTATCTTGTTCACTGATCTATAGTTTGTACTAAAGCACCTCTGATCTCAGAGACTATAAGAGCTATATAGACTTCAAACTTTGAAATCCAAATTATATTTTTATAGTCTCTACTTTTATAAGTGCCAAATTCCAATAAGTTTGAGAAAACAATCTAAGTAAAAATTAAGATTTAGTATAAACAACTTTCATACTTTTTGAGATACAGAGATAGTTTTTATCAATTGTTTTGCAACACTATTAAGTACAGTTTCGTTGATTTTTAGTAGAAATTAACAGTTGTTGATCGATAATATCGATAGTTTTCATCAATTGTTTTGCAACACTATTAAGTACAGTCTCGTACCTTGCAGTGCTCCACCTCATTGACCTTGGGCCAGAGCAGTTTGCCGTGCAGTTCGTCGCTGGATTCGCCACCGCCGAGTTGCAGTCGGGATTATCTGCTGGACGATGGCGGCAACGAGCTGTGCCGCAAGCTGGAGGAGGAGCGCAATCGTTGCGAGCAGATTGTGGCCCAGAACAATGCGTTGCGTCAGCAGCTGGAGGAATCGAATCGAACTAACGAGGCGTTGACCAATGACTTGCAGAAGTTGACCAACGATTGGGCGGGCATGCGAGATGAGCTGCTGATCAAGGAGGATGAGTTCAAGGAGGAGGAGCAGGCATTCAAGGATTACTACAACAGCGAGCACAATCGTCTGCTGAAGATGTGGCGTGAGGTCGTCGCTGTCAAACGTGCCTTCAAGGATATGCAGAGTGCCATGAAATCGGAGGTGGCCAAAATGGGACAGGAAATCAATGGCGTCAGCAAGGACATCAATTGTTCCAACTCCTCGGTGGCATACACACTCCAACAGGCCAAAAGAGCTGCCGACGAAGAATTGAAGCAAACGCGACGCATCAATGATGAACTCCAATCCCAATTGGCCACATTGAAGGTACAGTAAAAATATTTTAAAAAAAGACAAGTCGGAAAAGCTATAGTAGAGATTCCGTCTATAGAATACCCGTCATTTATTTCAACATATATAAAAGTACTTTGTAGAAATTACTATCTAAGAAAACTACTTGCCATGTTATGTCGTCGAAAACAGTTTTTTTTTTGGTTTTTATAAATCATTAACAATAAGAATATTTAAAGTTTAATAGAAAAAGTATTGCTACTGTCTTAGCTATTTTCTTTGAAATTAAAGATATTTTTATATATTTTTTATAGATATTATAGATATAGATATTGGTATTGCTCACTTTGTAAGCTATTTTTTGTTGAAAACTCAACAATTCTTGAATTATTTTCCGCAACTCGCTTGACTAATTTATAAACATTATCAAATATTTTAATATATTTAAGAAAGAATTTTTAAATCATAAACTAAATAACTACACTTAATAAAAACGCCTGTGAATTATGAAGAAAACTAAATAATTTGTATTCTTCATTCATTTATTTTAATATATTTAAAAAACTGATTTGTAATCATAAACTGAAAAACCACACGCCTGTGAATTTGCAAAGAAAACGAAAATAATTGATATTCTTTGTAATCTGACTCATTTAAGGTGCAATATGAGAGTGCACGGCACGAGATCATGGAGCGTGATCAGCGGCTGTTGGAGCTGATGAATCAATTGAAAAAGCTGGAGGATCGTTGCGCTCAAGCGGAATCGCAGGCGGCATTAGCGAATCGTTATAATGATGAAATCGAGAGACTTAACAATTCCATGCGAGAGATTGCCCAGGCGGTTGTACAAGATGCCGAGATCGCTGATCGTGAGGCAGACGCCGAGGTCAATCCGGCCATGCAGCACATGCATCTATCACGTGACGGAGCCGGAGCTGGAGCCGGAGGGGCAGGGGGAGGGGGAGCAAGTACGGGTGGAAAATCACCGCGACGCAATTCGACACGCGCCTCGCAAGCCTTTGCCGAGGGCACCATTTCCGCCGTACAGGCAGCACTACACAAATATCAATTAGCCCTACATGACATGCAGGTCAAGTTCCAGCACAGTAGTGAATCCTTACGCAACACTCGCACCCAACTGGACACCAGTGAGGGCACCAAACAGCTTCTAACCAATAAAATGCAACAGCTGACGGAGAAACTTGATGCCAGCAATTCCAAATTATCCGAATTGCTGCAGGAGCGAGAGAGTCTACAGAAGACCCTCGACGAGGTTCGGGTACAAAAACAACAGTCGGAAATGGGGCGTGCCGATCTCAACAATGCGGTGAGTGTGGGCGTCTCAACACACAGACACACAGCTGATAAGAAGTCTGATAATGTGTCGGCAAAAAATAAAACAATCAATCTTCGGCTAGACGGTCGGTAATAACCGTAATATATGGTTTCTATAGATTTCTCTACAGATTACTAATGGCATCTTTTGACCTGTACGCGTATAGTTAATATAATCCATTTATAATTGAACTATAGACTATTCCCTGCCTAAAAACTTAGAAACTGCTTATTTTTCAAAAAGAATTTGGAATTGTGCGTAATAATTGCTAAGTTAAAGAATTTTAAAACCTTAATTAGATTGACTGTCCTTAAATAGTGACTTATAGTCTTTCATATTATCTGAAGCCCTTAACTTATCTTATTTATATTTGAAAAACAATTTCAAATTAATTTACAGTTGAATTTTTGTCAAATTTAGAGTCAATATATTTTTCTTTTATATTGATATTGCAAAAGTGATCCAATATAACCCTATATATGGAGCAATGATGGTCAGGCGTTTGCCTAAGTTCAATTTATACTACGACTTTAATTAAATATAAAGTAGCCATACACTTATAATATTTCAAAATATGAAACATTGTTGGATGCGATTACAAAAACTGAGCTGAATTAAATACGCAAAAAATCTGGAAAATGGCTATTACCTAAAGATTTTTTGTTCTTTGTTTTTTTAAGTATTAAAAAAAATTCCTGATGAAAATTCACATATGTATATTTCAGTTTGAAAATCTAAGCGGCGACTTTGAGAAGCTGCAATTAAACTATGGAAAATTGCAAAAACGCATCGATTCCATGGAGGAGGATAAGAAGGCCGTGAAATTGGAGATACAACGCATACTCAAGGACAAGAACATAACCGAGCTGAATCTTAGGTGGGTACAACTACAGTAAGGCCTCCATTGAGTGAGCTGCTAAAAAAATTTATGTTTTCCGTAAAATACATTTTTTTTTTAATAATATTTATATATTTAGTCTCAACTAATAACAGTTGACATAAGTTAAATCTAAATTATGAGAATATCATTAAAATTAATATTAATATTGAAATAATAAAAAATAAAAAATATTGTTCTTGATTTTGTAAAAAGTATTTTTGTGATTATTCGTTTACTGTAAATTTATTTTTGCAAATTCTTTACAGATCGGAAGAAGATCGGAGCAGTCGGTTGAGGGAGGAGACGATATCGCTGAGAGAAGAATTAAATCGTGTGAGTCTCAGCCGAGATCTTTTGGAGCAACAACGCATTGAATCCGATAATTTGATTGGTTTGCTGGAGAAACAAAAATCAGATCTGGAATACGATCTTGATAAGATACTGCTGGAGAAGTGTGATTTGCAGGAGAAGCACGAGAAGCTATCAAATAACAATTGTTCCACCAGTGATGAGCTGAAATCGGTGCAGAATTGTCTGCAGGATGTGCAGGAGGAGCGAAAGAAACTGCGATTGCAATCCACAGATCAGGTCAATGAAATTGGAGAACTGAAGAAGGAGCTGGCCATGTTGGATAAAGCACGTCTCGAACTGGAGACGGACAATCTCTCTTACAGCGAGAAGCTCAAGTGTCTGCAGCTGGAGAAGGAAAAGATTCTACAGGATTTGGCATGCATGACGCGGGAGAAATGCGATATACACAATCAATTGACCGCCACCTGTCGTAAAAAGGAGGCAATTAATGAGGAATTAATGCGCACTCGACAGAGATTGGAACAGACGACGGAGACAAACAGTCGGCTCAATAGAAACATTGAGGATATGGTCAAGGATGTGGAGGAGAAACAGGTGGTCATTGATCTGCATGAGAAGGATACACATCGTTTAAATGAGCTGCTCGCTGCACTGCGCTCCGAAAAGGAATCCCTGGAGACGGTGCTCTTTGATACCAACACCACGCTGGAGACGGTCGAGGAGAAACGCAGCCAGCTGGAGCGTGATCTGCAGGAGGCGCTGGTGCGCGAGGAATCCCTAAAGAATCATGTGTCACGACTGCAAAAGGATCTGGAGATTTGTCAACGCAAGGCGCAGGAAACCAAGACGCAGTTGCTCAATGCCGCTCGTGCTGCCGAGAGTGAGTTCAATCAGCGGATTGCCAGTCTACAAGCAGCTGCCGAAGATGCCTCCAAGCGACATGGCGACGAGGTGCTCCAACTGCGCACGGCACTGGAGAAACGCATGCAACAGGCTCTGCAGGCACTCCAGACCGCCAAGGATGATGAGATTGAGAAGTTGCAGGAGCGTCTGGCCGCTCTACAGGCACACATTGAGAGTCTGGTGCAGCAGCATGAGGAGACGCTCATCCGGGCCGAGAACGAGAAGCAACAGGCTCTGCTGATGGCCCATCGGGATAAGCAGGCGGTTGCCGAGCGTCTGGAGGCCGTGTCCAGGGATCTTAAGACCGAACAGGAGTCCCTGGATCGCAGCAAGCGGGAGGCCAATGCCAGGGATGAGAAACAACGCTCGGCAATTGCTCAGCTCAAGGATGAGATTGTCCTTATGCGCACCAAGGAGGAGGAGCACAAGTGAGTCGCAGAAATTAAAGGGAAAGTGGCTATATAAATATAGATATATATAGGTGTTATATATATAGATATATATAGGTGTTAGAATCAGATATAAATTGTTGTTTAATAGTATAAGAAGTTGATTAAAAGGTAAAACTTGGGATATTTCAAATTTTTAAACTTTAAAGGTGGGACCCTTACCATCAAACCATTGCTATGATCAAAAAATATAAAATTTTGTAAATTACAAAAATTTAATTGCAGAATGAGTTTAGAAGTCAAATCATGTTCAAAATGACATTTCGCTTTAAAATCGGTTAAGTTTTGCCAAAGTTATGACAGTTAAAAAATTAGTTTTTTCAAACAAAAGTCGATTTTTTTTCTAATATTTTTTGTGTGCTTGTCATTGATAGGATAAAACTGGAGGAGTGCATCCGAAAGCAGGAGCTGCAGCTGAACAGCATGCGGGAGGAGCGGGACACACTCTGTCGACTGAGCGAAGAGTTCAAGATGGAAATCCGCCTTAAGGAGGATAAAATGGAGGGCACCAATAATGAGCTGCAGGATGCGCTGCGCAAGACCAAAGAAGGTGAGTTAGACTATGAAAAGATTACTCCTACAACAACAAAAATAATGATTTTAAATTGAGTTATATTAACACTGAAAAAAATATTTTCAAAAATATATGATGATCCCTGTATGATCCTTGCTTACAACTTACTAATGATCTCTCTCTTCCAGGTGAGGGCTACATCGAGAGTCTGCGCAAGGAGCTGACGGACAGTCGACGTCAGCTGGCGGACAGCAACATTGAGCGGGACAAGTATTCGAGCAGCAACAAGGAGCTGCGGGATCATGTGAAGCGCGTGGAGAGCGCCAAACGGGAGCAGGCGAGAGCCATTGAGGAGGCGCTACAGAAGATTAGCAATCTGGAGGAGACCAGGAATACGCTGGAGAATGAACGCACGCGTCTCAGCACCATACTAAAGGAGACGGAGAATAACTTTACCAAGACAACGCAGGTAGGGATCTTGAGTAAATATTCATATATCAGTATATCGATAGTTCTGGGATTACTATAAATTCAATGACACTACATCTAATAGATATTAATGTTATCGATATTAACGATATATTTAAAAAAAAATACGTCTTCATATCGAAAACTATCGATAAAATATCGATATTGATATATTTGGTAGACACTTTAAATATGGAAATAAACGATTTTTTTTTGAATATCATGTACAAATTATATTTTTATTGATATATAATCGATATTTTAAAAATTTTAAAACGCAGGAACTGAACTCGACCAAGTCCACGCTGCACAAAACCCAAATGGAGTTCGCCCAGAAGGACGAGGGCGGAAAGGAGCTGCAGAGCAAGCTGTCGGCGGAAATGGAGCTGAAGGAGCGGGCCCAACAGGAGCTCTGTCAGATCAAGAAGCAGCTGTCGGATCTGGAGGCGAATCTGTGCGCGACACGTCAGGAACTGGGCAGAGCCAGGTGTCACAACAACCAGGAGGAGCATCGCTTCCATGCGCGGGAACAGGAGCTGGCCACACGCATGGAGGAGGCACGGGGACGTGAGAAGCGACTGGAGGACCAGAAGCATAATCTGGAAGTGTGTCTGGCGGATGCCACACAGCAGATCCAGGAGCTGAAGGCGCGTCTGGGCGGCGCGGAGGGACGCATCCGGGCGCTGGACGAGCAACTGGCCTGTCTGGAGCTGCACAAGCGGGATGTGGAGCACAAGCTGAGCTCCGTGGTGCACACCTTGAGGAGAATCGCTGGCATCCAGGTGGATGGCAGTGTTAATCTCTCGCATCGTCTGTTGTCGCCCTCTAGAAGATTCAGTCCCTCACGCAGTGTGGGAGATTACGATACCAGAAGCACATCCCAATGCCCAGATGCAGTCATCGATGTGGATCCCGATCTGATAAGAAAGGGCGTGCGCAATCTGATGCATCAGGTGGCCCACTTGGAACGCGAAAAGGATGACTACAAATCCCAATTGGCTGCCAATAAGAAACAGCTCCAGGATGCCGCCGAGCAGCAATTGAGATGTGACGCCAAGCTGGGCAAACTCCAAGCCATGCTGCGTAATCTGCAGGAGGAGAAGAGCAATCTGGAAACGGAGCGCAAGATGAAAATCAGCGCCTTAAATGCGCTGGAGGAGAAGCTCAAGCAGCGATCGGATGAATGTCAAATGTTGCGGGAACGTTTGGCCCAAACCGAGATGCAATTGGCCGCCACCTCGGAGGAGAATGGCCAGAATGAGGAGCGCTTGGAGAAGTGCCGTCAGCAGTGCGGCAAACTGGAGCAGGAGAAGCGTCTGCTGCAGGAGGAACTGGCCAAAGTGGAGGGCAGAGCCAGCAAACTGGATCTACAACGTGTGGCACTGGAAGGGGACTTAACCCGCCTCCAAATGGCGCTCCAGGAGAAGGACTGCAACAATCGGCAGCTGTCGGAGCGTCTGGAGAATCAGAATCGCGCGCTGACCCAACTGGAAGATCGCTGCACCTCACTGAAGTCCACGGTGGATCAGCTCAAGGAGCGTCTGCAAAAGTCGGCGCTGAATGAAACCCAATTGCGTGGCGACATCAAGACACTGCAAAAGGAGCTCTCGGAGCAGGGACACTGCTACCAGGCCAACGAGGACAAGCTAAAGCTGCTCCAGAAGACACTGCAAACCACGGAGAATGAGAAACGTATCCTGAACGAACGTCTGGACAGCGCCCAGACGAATCTCAATGAGCTGCGACGCAGTCAGCAGGCTCAACTCGATGGCAATCAGCGGCTGCAGGAGCAGGTCACCGATCTGGAGGTGCAGCGTTCGGCACTCGAGTCCCAGTTGCGTATACTCAAGTGGAATCAGGAGAATGGCGACAAGGGAGGATTGAGCAATGGCAATGGCAGTGCTCCCAGGGAGGAGGAGGAGCTCAGTCGTCAGTTGAAATCCTCGCAGCGTGAGAAATCTGAACTTAGGAGCAAACTGCAGACCCTGCAGGACAAGGTGAAGCAGCTGGAGTGCGACCGCAAGAGCAAATTCGCTGGTGGCAGTGCCTTTGATCGTGCCGAGAAAGCTAGCTCCTACTATAATGGAAGTGGAGGAGGAGCAGGAGGAGGAGGAGGAACCGCTGGCGATGCTGGAGAATATGACTCAAATCGCTATGACATGGGTGGCAATGGCGGCTCCTACAGCTGTGGTCTGGATCACAGCACCATTGAGCAGGAGACTCGTGATCTACGCTTGAAGGTGGGCACTGTTATCGATATGTTATCGACACAGGAAAATCATTTAAAAAAAAAAAGGAGTTTCATATGATTTGATTTTGATTGTGAACTGTTTTTATTAACACCAAAATTGGTATGTCGATTCCTCTATATTGCAGGCAGGTCAAGCATGATTCTTTCTTTAATAGGACCACTATATCACATAGCGCCCATAGGAACAATCGGTCAAAAATCTAGTCTTAGTATGAAAAACTTTTTTGTTTTATAAGATATCATAACCAAACTTATAGAATATGCATTTAGGTTAGTCTTATACATCCTAACCGAAGTTTGTTTTAATCGAACCACAATATCATACAGCTTTCATAGGACCGATCGGACGAAAATCAAGTCTTAGTTTGAAAAACTTTTTTGTTTTATGAGATATTTCAGCCATATTGATACAAAATGTATATAAGTCAGTTTTAAATATCCTGTCCAAAATTGGTTCAAATCGGACTCCTATATCATATAGCTGTCATAGGACCGATCGGACGAAAATCAAGTCTTAGTATGAAAAACTTTTTTGTTTTATGAGATATCGCAACCAAACTCATAGAATATGCATTTAACTTAATTGTATATATCCTGTCCAAAATTGGTTTATATCAGACCATTATATCATATAGCTGTCATAGGACCGATTGGGCGAAAATCAAGTCTTAGTATGAAAAACTTTTATGTTTGATGAGATATCGTAAACAAACTGTAAATTCTACAACGATATGATATGAAATTTAATAAATAAATTTCTCTGATGTTTATATCGATGCTTTTTTAAAGGTGCGTCGCCTGGAAACGCTGCTGGCGGAGAAGGAGTCGGAGCTGGCTCGGTGTAAGGCACGGATGCATGACTCCTCCAAGTGCAACGATGGCCTGGATGCCGATCGATATCGCAGTGCCCAGATGCATGCCGAGAAACTGCTCGATGCCCGTGAGCAATCCCACAAGCAGCAGGTCTTGAGACTGGAGAATCAGGTGGGTTTTTATATACCAATATTCAATACGGGAACTAATCAACTATTTTATTATTATATTTTATCTGCTTTTAAAATATGTGGTTCTGTTTTGGCCAATAAATAATTCTATTGAAACTTTATTTATTAAGAAAAGACAATTTAATTAAAAATAATTATTTTCTTACCTGTTATGCAACTGGCTCAACTCTTAACTGACTTGCCTATCTTTTTAGATTTCCATGCTGAGGGAACAACTTGCCCAGGAGGCTAAAAGACGTCAGCAATATGTGTTGCGCAGTTCCAAAGCGAACCGAGAGATGCAACATTTGCGCAGCACATTGGGGGATTCCCTAAGGAATGTCTCCCAGCATCCAGTGGATGCACATTTGCTGGAAAGCGAAAGCAGACGGTGAGTAATTATTAAAACATATTTACGTTTAAATATTATAATAAAAATTCAATGTGAACACAGACAAATAATAGATACCAAATATATTTAAAAAACATTTAAAAAAAAATTGTTTTTTTAGAATTGTTTTGTATGTCAAATTTTTTTACTGCTTATATTTAAAATAAAAATTATATTCGCCACTTTCACTGTATTTTTATAGACTAACCTAATTTAATTTCTATATTTCAGTTTGGACTCCGCGGTATCCATGAGTCTGCCACCATCAACGTGTCGGGATTATGATCGTGATTAGAGAGAGAGAGAGAGAGAGAGAGAGCAATCACGTTGTCATCTGGTAACTTGATCCCGCCAAGACGTTAACATTAACTGCCAGCGTAGTTACAAAAACCAAGTGCATTTATTTTGAGGCAAAACGCTTTAGGTCCATTACAATATTATTAACTAAATATAATATAATCTCAGCTGTTCATTGTCTGCCTGATTAGACAATTGAATATAGTGCGTTCCCCATGATCTCGCATATCTATTAGTTATACCCAATTGGACATCTTCATTCTTCACAACACACAAAAAGTCAACTATAAAACAAGCCTGCAATTCTTAAACAAAGTAAATACTTTAGTTCTCTCTAAAGTCAAGTAAGAAGTATAAAATTAAATTAATAGCATTTGCAGCCTTGTTAAGTTTACATTAAAGGGTCACAAGTTCCGCTTCTCCTTGAGAATCAGGAGAGCACAGAACTATATACTTAAAAATATCATATATATATATGAATTATATAAAACATTTATCACATGATTTAAATTGCACACACTCACATAGAAGGCACCACAACACATTGAACAACATAAATACATCAACAATTTGTGTTCATTTATAAACAATATACAAGAAGAAAATAAAAACACAACTAATAACACTTGAAAACCGGCATTTTTCATTTATTTCTTAAGCAGCTTTTCCAGACAATCAACGACTATTTTCATATTGGCCTTTTGAGCCGACAACTTGGCCACCTCACCGACAATGGCAAAAAGCGCCTTGGACTTTCCTTTCTGGTATTGCTGAACAGCTTTGGTTTGATTGGCAATCGCCTGCTGGCAATAGGCCTCAATCACAGCCAAATCACAGATCTGCTGCAAATTGTGCAGCTCCACAAGCTGAAAAATATAAACAAAGTGTTTAGTTTTATTCCAGGATCTTACAACTTTTAAGTTAGAAAATATAATTTGCAATGCTGTAACTATATACCAGATTTAAACATACTGCTTGGATAATAAATCCTACTTTTAATATTTACTTATTGTTCTATTTAATTTTTTAAACAATTTATTATAATAATTTTTATTTAGTTATTGTTATTAACGATCTTATTCTTTGATAAATATGGTGATGTACTCACCTGATCCACATCTTGAGTGGGATTATTGTGTAAAAGTTGTATAAGTTGACGTGCCGCCTGCAAGTTGATTTGCTCCGCATGCAGAGACTGTAAAACTTCCTTTAAGGCATTGGCGCTTATAGCACTAGAATTATAACAAATAATTATAGTTAACTTTAACTTGTATAACTTGGTTGAAACTACCAATCTTCGACATCCAAGTTAAGCTTATTACAGTAAGTCAGCAAGTCGTTGATTAAAAAGTTGGTTATCACTTTGGTTGGCACACCAGCTAGTATCTTGGTAATATTCACAAAATGCTCCAACAGCACAGGTTCATTCTTGAAATTAAAAAAATACAATTAATAGCATAAATAATCTAGCTGTTTAAATAGCTAAATTACCACTAAAATAATAGCTGTGTCGGCATTTAATTTGTAATGTTCCATAAGACGTTGACGCGTATGCTCGGGCAGCTCGGGAATTTCCTCGCTTAATGCAGCTACCGATATCAAATCTTTGGTGGAACGGGAGCCTGGTTTCAGATTTAAATGTAGCGGCGGCAAATTGGGCTCTGGCATAAAGCGATAATCTTGAAGTACTTCCTTGTCTCGCAATGCCACAGTGCGTCTATTTTCCGCATCCCAATTGCGTGTCTCATTTGTAACCACACCGCCATCGGCCACGAGTTCCAGCTGACGATTGATCTCATATGTGATAGCCTGGGAGATGCTGCGCACGGAACCAATGTTCTTAACTTCGGTGCGCACCCCTAAAGGATCGCCTTCCTGGTGTATGGATATATTGGCATCCACTCGGAGTGCGCCCTCTGCAAAATAAAGGTACAAATTTAAATTTTAAGCAAAAATATTTCTAAGCATACAAAAGTAGGGTAACAAAAATAAGGAGCACAAAACTAGGTAACCATAATAAAAAAAAAAATAAGCTAGACCTAGAGGTCCAAAAAATTTAAAATTTTCTAGATGATAAAAATATAAATGCAGACTTAATTTGGGGGCCAAATCATGATCAAAATGTCATTCCGCTTGAAAATCGGTTTATTTTTGACGAAGTTATGAGAGATCAAAATTATTGAAAAAATGTTAAGGGGTAAGTATGGAAAATTGGATGATAAATGGCTTAGTATCGAAAAATTATCAAATTTTTCAGATGATAAAAATTTAAATGCAGAATCAATTTGGGGGCCAAATCATGATCAAAATGACATCCCGCTTGAAAATCGGTTTATTTTTGACGAAATTATGAGAGATCAAAGTTATTGAAAAAATGTCAAGGGGTAAGTATGGAAAATTGGATGATAGATGGCTTAGTATCGAAATTTGGAAGATCTTCATTTTTTAACATAATAACCTTCCATTTTACAGCTGCAGGTTTGTAATCTTCTTAGTATAAGCATCAGTTCCTTAACTAATGAGGCAGCCTCTTCGCCGGTTTCCAAATCTGGCGCAAAGACCAATTCCATCAAAGGTAATCCCGCTCGATTAAGATCAACTAAACTTCTTTTTAGATGCTCGTCATGCAACGATTTTCCACTGTCCTGCTCTAACTGCAATTGCAGTAGATTAACCGATTTGTAATAGACCTTTTTGCCTGGTGTTATGACTGGAAATGTCATTAACCCATTGTTGGCCAAGGCAGCGCGTTGTTGTGTAATCTGGTAACCGTTCTACAAGCATGGGGAGACTTAAGATTTTATAATGCAATTTCAACTGATATACTGACTCACTGGTAAATCAGCATAGAAGTAATGCTTGCGATCGAACATGGACACCTCGTTCACCCGGCAACCAAGCGCCAAGGCAGTTTTGATGCCGGATTCCACGCATTTCCGATTGAGAACCTGTCATGAAACACATTTCTTTTAAGATTTGCAGTCTTTCTGTTAGTTAACAAGCACTCACCGGCAGTGTGCCGGGTATAGAGGCATCAAAGTAGGCCACTCCCGTATTCAGTGGAGCTCCAAAGGCTGTGCCGCTGCCAGAAAACAATTTGGAGGCACTTGCAATTTGTGCATGCACCTCTAAGCCAACCACACTTTTCCATTTCCTGCAAAAATACACACAAATAAACAGACAGTATTTAACACAACATACACTTCCGTACCGCTTGGGTGCATTGGCCAACTTGGGCTGTGTTGCCAGTCGACGCACTATCAAATAATTTCGCATTTCAAGTCAATTCTTTGCCGGCTGCGATTTGATAACATCAACAGCTGTGAGTGCACAATTTGAGCAAAGGCTATCGATAACATAACGAAGCAAAAAGTGCAAGCAGTGCTGCCAGAAATTCAGAACAAAAATAATTAATTTGTTTTCAAATGAAATGATGTAAGAAAGTTAAATTTAATTAAATCCAAAAATATTACAAAATTCTAATAAAAACTTAAAAAATTTTAGCTGCAAAATTAAGAATAGTTCGAACAAAAATTTGATTTTTAATATTCTACTATTTTTGGAAATTCAACTAAAATGGTACGAACTGCCAGATCGTACTGGAACCAACTTTTTGGGCCGGGTGGCAGCCCTGAGTTATATTGAGTGCTTAAACTGAAACAACAACAACTACATGCAGAGCACGGATGGATTAAATTAAAATCTGCAAAACTAATGTAGAAAAAAACGCGAAATAACCTTTTAAGAAAACATGTGAAAAAGATGAAACTAGCAGAGGTAAGTACAACAAAAGCATTGCACAACAATTTGCCGCAAGACAAACAACAGAAAACAGAAAATGTGATGCAAATTTTGTTGCTACAAAAATCAGTTGACAACAGCGACGACAGCGAGAACGACGAAGCAGAGAGCAAAAAGAAGCAAAGCAAACACAAGAAAAAAAAGCACAAGAGGAGACCACGACAACTTTGGACGACAAAACTACTTGGAGTGGCGGCGGCAGGAGTGTGTGAAAAGGAGAGGAGAGGATTGGAGTCAGCAGCGGAGGAGCATAAAAGTCCAGGGCTGCAAAAATCAAACGATACAAAAACAAAAACAACAACAAAACACAAACCACATGCTGTCCTCCAATTAAAATTAAAAAATAAAACATAATATGGACATTGATAAGATCTTTAATGATTTGGAATCAAATCAGACGCAGGAGAACGAGGAGGCAAAAAAGAAACTTGTTGAGCTTTTTACACAGAGTAAGTGGGATGAGTAGAAGTATAAGTGTATATCCTGTAATTGCTTGTTATGGATTGTTTGCAGCTAAGGAACAATGGCCCGTGCGCTATATGCTGGATTATTATCTAAAAACCGGCTCGTTGAGGATTATGGAGGTGCTGGTCAAGGCTCAAGCTCCACACGATGGTTACATCTTTGATCGCTTGGATGATTGGCTGAAACAGCAACAATATCGTGTCCAGGCATTGAATGTCTTTTGTTTCATAGTGCGACGTCACCCCACCTGGTTGCACAAAATCGAGAAACATCGGCTGATTAAGAACGTCTTTAAGCTGCTAACGGTGACTTGATCCTGGCCAGAAATTTGCAATAAAATGTTACTTATATTCCTTTATATTCTTTCCAGCATGAAAAGGACATTGTGCCGTTGATGTGTGCGCTGTTGTGCATCATTACCTTGCTGCCCATTATACCCAACTCGGTGCCGAACTTTTTGCATGATCTCTTCGAGGTCTTTGGACATTTGGCCTCCTGGAAGCTGCAGAATCCACGACTGCCCGATGAGAAACTTGTGCATCTGCAGTTGGGCTTGCAAATGCTCTTTCATCGCCTGTATGGCATGTATCCATGCAATTTCCTAGGGTATCTGTCGGATTTCATCAAGAAGGACAAGGGAGGCGGTGGCATCTTTCAGCATACGATAAAACCCTTGTTGGACACGGTGCGTGTGCATCCTATGCTACTGACCGCGACCATGGAAACGGAGGTGAGCAATGCACGCTGGAAGGAAATGGAACCACATGATGTGGTCATGGAGTGTGCACATCTCTCACTGCCCGTCCTCCATCCGGATGCGAGCAATGAGGACATTAGCTCCACTTATCCGGGGGGAACTCCCAATTACAGTCGCATGACGTCGACCACATCCGATTATAATAATGGTAGCTCCATGGTGGCATTGATGTCGAGCCAACGACAAACGCGTCACTTTGAGTCGAGCAGCAACACGCCCATCTGGAGTCCACACAATGAGATCACCACGACGAGCAGCAGTTCGGCTATACCTTTAACTCCCACTGCTCCATTTATATTGCCATCCTCGAGCAATTCCCAGCTGTTGGGTGTTACAGGCTCATCACCGCCAGAGGCTGCCGTGGAGGCGACACCAGAGACAACGCCATTAAAGGATCTGCGTGACTTTAAGCAGCATCAGCAGCAACAACAACAGCAACCCAATTCACATGCGGTGCGCGCAATCTTTGGCAGCAGTCAACCATCGTCACCCATGCGCAAGGAGCAGCAGAGTCAATTCCATTTCCCCGACATGGAGGAGCAACAACGCTTCCCACAACAGCTCAGCAACTATGAGCGGCGAATGCAGCAAATGTTGCAGGATCGCAAGCAGGCAGAGGAGCTGCCGGAACTGCAGCCGGAGGCGTTGCTCACGGCCACGCTCAGCACGACGGGCACAACGCTGCTGACGCTGGCAGAGACGACGACAACGCCCAAGGAGCCGCTGAGGAATGCGGTGGTCTGCGGCGAATGCAATGAAACGGAGCGTAGTCTGTGCAGCGGGGGTGGATTGCATATGCCCACCAGTCGTTCCATGCAGCAGCTGGCCAAGGGAGTCAAGCGACGCAATCGCATGGCCAGCTATTGTTGCAACGAGACGGGAAGTGGCAGTGGCAACGGGAATGGCAATGGCTCTGGCAGTGGCAGCAGCTCCTCCAGCTCGGCAGCCAAGAAACTACTGTCGCTGCAAAGGCATCAACAAATGCGACGCACCAAATCCTGTTCAGCTTTAACAGCCGTGGGTGTGGACACGGAAGAGGATGATGAAACCGATTGTCCCAGTCTATCCCAAGAGAATGGCAATGGCAATGGCAACGGTTTTACTCAAACCCCAACCCAACAAAAGACTGTGCTAACGGCTGGACGTGGCTTGCAGCGTAGTGGACGCGTGCTGACCATGGTGACAGCCAAAGCCGCTGAATCCTCCTCCTCTTCAGCCTCAGCCTCCTCCTCGGTTGCCAATGCGGGCACACAGACGCTGCAGGTGCTGCCACCGCACTATGAGGATTCGCTATTTGAGCTGCTGTTTGAGTGCAAGGAGCAGCGCAATAAATATGAACGTAGTCAATTGTATCCACAGGATATACTCGATCAATACATAATGCGTTCCATACACGCCAAGGATTCAATTGATCTCCCTGCAACTGCAACCGCAGAGCAGTGTCAACTCATGTGCCTGCAGCTGCAATATGAAAGCTATCGTCGTGGCATCCACGCCGAACGTAATCGTCGCCTCATGGGACGCAGTCGGGATAAGCGGAGTCTGGAAATGGAACGCGATCGTTTGCGGGAACAGCTCAAGAACTTTGATGCCAAGAATCGGGATCTGGCACAGCGCATGGACACCGCCATACGGCTGTCCAATGAGCGTCAGCATGGCTACAACGAGGAGCTATCCGATCTGAGAGCCAAATATCAACACGAACTGGAGCAGAACAAGTGTCTGCGGCAGGCAAACGATGATCTCCAGACCAGGCTCAATGCGGAACTCCTGCAACGCAAGGAATCCCACTATGAGCGTGAATCCCTTAGGGGTCAACTCTTCACCATGTCCACCGAATTGATGCGTTGCCAACAGGAGGCGGAACTGGGACTGCAATGCAAACAGGAGCTGGCGCGCCTCGAAGCCGACTTCATTATCATGGGCGAAGTGCAGGTGCGTTGTCGGGATCGTCTCGCCGAGATCGACAATTATCGGGCACGCGACGAGGAGCTACAGATGCTCCAAGACAGCTACAATGTCGAGCTTAAAGGTGAGCTACCTTGATTATTATCAATTCCACAATTACAAAAAAAAAAAAAATTTATAATAGAACTTTTTCTATTTTCAAAAATACTTGGTTGTTTCTTGACAAATCTCAACCAATCTTACAAGTTGTGTAGCTAGTATTATTTTCTATGTAATTGCAAAATTTTTCTAGATTTTTCAGATTTAGTATGAAAAACTTGATTGTTTCTTGTGATACGATATATAATAATATATAAAATTCTTTGTCCTGTACTCTCAGAAACTCAATCATAATAAATATATTATTAATCCCAATGTCATCAATATTGATCTGCAGAGCTAAAGCACAGTCTGGATGAGAAGATTTCGCTGCTGGAGAGCACCAGGCATAAGATTAGTGAGCAGCAGGCTCAATTGGTCAACAGCGAGAAGGTCATTGCAAAACAGAAGAGTCTCCTGCGCACCGTCAAAGATGAATATGAGGAAAGGTTCAAGGTAAGCTAAACACATCTGTCTTATAATTTCCTCTATAAGATATTTAAAATTTAAAATTGGAAATATAAAATATATTTCAATATATTACAGTCTAAAGACCTTTAAGTTTGGAATAATTTCTAAGCTATTTTTATATATAAGTTATTAAATGATCATATCAATTTTTGTGTACTTGTAGTCGGTTAACAAGAAGTACGACACTCAGAAGAAGATCTTTCTGCAAATGGAGGAGAAGCTGATGATGTCGTTGCAGCAGCCACAGAGCGCCATGGGGCAAACCACCTGTTCGCCGGACACGGATCGTACAGGTGAGTGGGAGGACCTGGGAGCGGGGCCTGGGAGAGGGACTGAGAGAGGGACTGGGAGAGAGACTGGGAGCGGGGCCTGGGAGAGGGACTGAAGAGGGACTGGGAGAGAGACTGGGAGCGGGGCCTGGGAGAGGCACTGGGAGCGGGGCCTGGGAGAGGGACTGTGAGCGGGGCCTGGGAGAGGGACTGGGAGCGGGGCCTGGGAGAGGGACTGAGAGCGGGGCCTGGAAGCGGGGCCTGGGAGCGGGGCCTGGGAGAGGGACTGGGAGCGGGGCCTGGGAGAGGGACTGGGAGCGGGGTCTGGGAGAGGGACTGAGAGAGGGACTGGGAGAGGCACTGGAAGCGGGACTGGGAGCGGGGCCTGGGAGAGGGACTGGGAGCGGGGCCTGGGAGAGGGACTGGGAGCGGGGTCTGGGAGAGGGACTGAGAGAGGGACTGGGAGAGGGACTGGGAGCGGGACTGGGAGCGGGGCCTGGGAGCGGGACTGGGAGCGGGGCCTGGGAGAGGGACTGTGAGCGGGGCCTGGGAGAGGGACTGGGAGCGGGGCCTGGGAGAGGGACTGAGAGAGGGACTGGGAGAGGCACTGGGAGCGGGACTGGGAGCGGGGCCTGGGAGAGGGACTGGGAGCGGGGCCTGTGAGCGGGGCCTGGGAGAGGGACTGGGAGCGGGGCCTGGGAGCGGGGCCTGGGAGAGGGACTGTGAGCGGGGCCTGGGAGAGGACCTGGGATTACCCAATTTGAAAAAGATGCCAATAATTAATTATGATTTTCTTTTTGACAGACATTGCCTCATCGATGGAACGCAACTCTCCGCTCTCCACATCGTTGGCATCAAGTGAAAGTTTGTCGGCTAGTCTGCGTTCTACGGAGCTGAAGAATCTACAGCAGCTGCTGGAGACGCCGCCAATGCCGGAGGTGACGAGCAGAGATGGAGGAGCTGGCAATTTGCCGGCTATTGATTTGGCCACATCGGCTGGAGGCACTGCAAGCGCCATAAATATAATGCAGACAGATGAATTGGATATGCCTACAACATCTAATCATACACACTCACATACACATACACACACCCACCCACATTTACATTTACAACAACAACAGCAGGAGCAGCAACAACAACAACAACCAGAACAGCCGCAAAATTTGCGTTTGTAATTGAAAAATGAGCAGAAAACTACAAAAGAGGGCTGTCAATTATATAGCAGGAAGGGCAGATAATAATTATCGACAGAAACTAAAACAGCTGATTAAAAATTGCATCATAAATTAGCTGCAAATATTTCTCTTCTTTCATTTTCAATCTTTAATTTTTTATTTTTTCGTTTTTGTCTCCACAACCAAATAAAATAATTAATGTCGATTTTTGAAACAAATTGTTCAGGGTTTACGCATTCAGTTGAAAACTGTAACTAAAGTAAAGTTTAATTATTATAATAATAACAACAACAAAAAACGCAGACTCCACGCAATAATTATACATTATAATGATTATAAACGTTTGAAATTTTAACTTGTTGGCACATTGCAATGTGTTTTTGTCGTATAAAAATGTACAAAAAAAAAATATAAAACAAAAAGAAAAGAATAAAGCGAACATAGGTTTTGATATGATAAAACATGTTAATGATTTTGTATTAAACAATTGATCAATTAAATATAATTTGCTGCTCTTAGTTTAAATAATGTTTCGCAACAGCTAAAGTTTAAAGTGCGCGCCAATTCGAAAAGCAGCGCAACAGATGCGCAACACTGCCAACCAAAACCAAACACTTGTTTTCTGCAGCTGAGCACTGTTTGTATAGATGGCGCCACTTTGCAGCTCTAAAGAGAGTTGGCAGCGCTGTTAAACAGCTGATTGATCCACCGAGTAAGAAGAAGAGAAAGTAGTAGAAAACGCCTATAAAATAAAAAATAAATAAATCAAAATGATGTCCCAATACATGGAGGAGTTTGAACAGGTAGGAATATAATTAACATTAAATTAGTTGAAACTTGTAATAAATGACAACATTTAGGAGCCCTTCGAAGTGGGTGAATTCATAGAACGCCTCACCTGGCGCACAAATAATGAGCTGCAGAATAGCGAAGATTTCAATCCTGTCGCATTGCACGACACCTTCATTCAGACGATCAAGGATCTCAAAATATTGCAGGAGAAGCAACAAAGCAAGTGCGAGCGCCTCGAGGAATCGCTGCGTCAGGAGCAGGACTCGCATGCCAAGAAAATCACCAAATTACAGGAACGTCATCAAACTGCCATCGATTGGTTTGGCCAGTTGGACGAGAAGATCAATTCGGTGGCTGGGAAAATAATGCATCTGGGCGAGCAGCTGGAGAATGTGAATACGCCACGTAGTCGCTCCGTGGAGGCGCAGAAGTTACTCAGCTATATGGCGGAATTTTTAATGGCCGGTCCGGTTATAGTCAATGATATATTCAGCGATCCAGATAGACTAAATGAAGCAGCCGATGTTATACAAAAATTGTATGCCATTTCACAGGATCTGCCGCCGGGTAAATTTGCCGAATCCAAGCGCAAGATCGAAAAGAAATATGATGAAGTCGAGCGTCGTCTGATTGAGGAATTTGCCACCGCCCAAAAGAGCGAGGATATTGAGCGGATGAAGGCTTTGGCCCAGATCCTATCCCAATTTAAAGGATACACTCAGTGTGTGGATGCGTACATCGAGCAGAGCCAAATGCAGCCGTACAGCGGCAAGGACATCTTTATTGGGATTGTGCCCATGTGCAAGCATCACTACGAGATTATCAAGAAGGTGTTCGCCAATCCCCAACAGGTCATGTCCAAGTTCATACTGAACATCTATCAGCTGAAGCTGCATCAGTATGCCATGACCAAGCTGGACGACAAGCGGGATGAGGAGAAGTACCTTCGCACCCTGTATGAACTATATTCACGGTGAGAAACAAGTCATAATTTAAATCAGAAAATCAAACCGTTATCGAAACCGTTTCCTTTAACCGGTATTAACCCATTAAATTTGATAACCCTAACTATACCGATGGGTCTAAAATAAACTTTTAATATGAAAAATATTTTTGTTTTTTGAGATCTGTTAGAATATGTTTTTAAGTTGATTTTGTACATTCTGACCAAATTTGGTTTAATTCGGTTCCATATATCATATAGTAACAATCGCTCGAAAATCCACTTTCAGTACAGAGTACCTGGGCACAGGGTAACCTACTGTCGAATATGCTCGACTGTAACCGCCCACTTGTTTATCACAGAAATTTTTAAAATTTTACCCCCAATTATAAGTATACAGTTAATATAAATCTACTTGCAGCACCTTGAAGTTGTCCAGCGATCTCCAGGTCTATATGTCCACCATCGATGATGATTTGCTGCAGAAGCTAACGCAGCAGATTTTCATGAAGAACCTGGCCGGTTATGCTGAGATTGAGATGAGATGCCTCACAGCCAAGTGCTCGTCGGAGCTGGAGAAGTTTTATGCCAGCAAGAAGCATCAAAAGACGCAAACCACTAAAGGATTTCGACGCAACATGGAGGTGTTGATTGCCACAAGGGCGAACATTAATATAGCAGCCATCGAGGATTATGGCGGGGAGACATTTCTCTCCGAGGAACTCGCCATCAATATGCTGCAGGAGGCAAAGGCGTGTCTCAAGCGTTGCAGACTCCTCTCGAGTGAGACGGAATTACCTGGGAATGCGATCAAGTTGAATGATATCTTGTTGCGCTTTCTAATGCATGAGCATGTGGATTATGCCTTGGAGCTGGGACTGCAGGCAGTGCCATTGGCAGAAGGCAAAGTATTTCCACAATTGTATTTCTTTGATGTGGTGCAAAAGACAAATATCATTGTGCATCTGCTGGACAAGTTGTGCAACACGTCGGTCATACCCTGTGTGAGCAACACTGCCAAATACTCGGACTATGTGTTCAAGAAGCGCATATTGATGGAACAAATCGAAACGAAGCTGGATCAGGGTCTGGATCGTTCAATTGGCGCTGTCATTAGCTGGGTTAAGGTCTATCTGCAGTACGAGCAGAAAAAGACCGACTACAAACCTGAAACTGATGTGGATACCATTTCCTCAGCTGTAAGTTGTTCATTATCTATATAGAAATCATAAAAAGGAATTAGTCAAAAAAAAAAAAAAAAACCACAACATTTTGTCGTCTTTAAGAATTGAGTAAATTATTTAAGCTTTATTCTTAGCTTAAATTTTATTTTTGTAATTCTTGCAAGAATATTTGAAATTTTTTTCTTTCAATTTATCATATATTATTATTTAATATGCTGATTTTATTTTAATATTGCAGGCCTGTCTTCAAGTGGTACAGAATCTACAGCCGGTTATTGTGCAGATAAAGAAATGCGTTGATGGCGAAAATCTGCAAAATGTATTGACAGAATTTGGAACACGACTCCATCGTATTATCTACGATCATTTGCAGACGATGCAATTTAATACAGCCGGCGCCATGTGTGCGATTTGTGATGTGAACGAGTATCGGAAGTGTATCAGGGAATTGGAGAGTCCATTGGTGACTCAGCTCTTTGATATACTCCATGCACTGTGCAATTTATTGCTGGTGAAGCCACAAAATCTTCAAGAGGTCTGCACGGGGGATACTCTGGTAAGTTTTATCTAACACATTATATTCTTTATATTTTAATTCGTTTAACATTTAAAATTTTTATTTAGAATTATCTGGATAAGTCGGTTGTGCGTCAATTTATACAACTACGCACCGATTTTCGCATCATCAAACCAACTATCTGAAGGGGATCATCGAATAGAAGTAAAGAACTATTACCAGGAATTCTGAGTCACATTCCCATTCAATCCAATTTAATGTGCGCTGTACTAATTTATACTATAACATATATTGATAATTATTATTTCGTGTTTGAACTTTCAATTAAACTCAAGTGCTTTAGGGTTTCTATTTTTTATCTACACTCAAGACATCATTCTAATTATTTATAGCTATCTTCTATTGGTATTATCAGTTGACTTCGCATTGGTCGATTTGTTTGTACTCCAATCAGTTTTGGGCTCCTGGCAATAAATCAAAGTTTATTGCTTAAGTGTACACAAATTATTATTATTGGTATTTTTATACCATACATTGTCGTTTGGCAATTGGTTTTGTGTTAGCCGCAATATCAGTCAATTGGCAGCCGTGGAACCAAACGTTACGCTCACAATTCGCATTATCGTTGTGTTTTGGCTTTTGTTATTGTTATTTTTTAATACCCCGTCCCGAAAATTGTGTATTTCGATATTCTAATCGTTTAATCAACAAATTGATTGAGCCATGCGCGGCTATTTTGTTTACTACCTGAAAATACTTTGGGCCAGTTCTTTAATTGCCCTATTGACCGCAAGCGCCACCAAATTCAGTCGGGAGGATGCTTATAAGAAGCTATTATCGTTGCGTTCTCTTCCCTTCGAGGATTGCGGTGAGTACGTAGTTTCATCTTATCTCTATTCAAGTATTTCGGAGTTTTCAAAATTTAGCAAATGAATTTGATTATCAATTCGAGTAACATTAGAAAATTAACTTTTTGTCTATCATAATAAATTTTTGACACTTTTTTTAAAACTTTAAACTGTCATAACTTTGTGAAAACTTAACTGATTTGTTGTCGGAATGTAAATTTTTTCATAATTTGCCTTTTATTTTGATTCTGCATCAAAATCTTAGTCACTTAAAAAATTTCATATTCTTCGATCACTATTAGAAAGTTCAAATTTTTCCTATTTCTGTCCATCTTTTTCATACTTACTAAACTAATTTATTTGTAAAGCCCCTAAAACGTATAGAATACACCTAAATTTATAAGTCCCTTATGAGGAGCTTAAATAAATCATATTGAATAATACATTCAGTTTTTAAAAATTCGTCATTATACCAATTTTATAATAATTGTCTATTATATAAATAAAATATTTACGCTTTTATTTGATGGGTTTCCTTTGTATATTAATATATATATTCTCAATATATGATCTATAATATTGTGTGTTACTAATTGTTCAACCTCTAAATTAAATGCTACTTGTGGATTACTAAAAATCAATATCATGAATCTCTAATATGGTAAAAAACGATGACATTAATCAGTGTCAAAATTTGTATTGAGAAAGTCAACGGATTCATAGCTCAAATATTACAATAAAACGGGTTTTTCTTGGTTGATAATAATTAAATGCATACTAAATCAATCAATTTGGCATGCTTGAACTAACTTTAATACTTATAGCCATATCAGTTGCGCTAAATGACGGTATTATTATTATTTTCAACTTTTTGTTATATTGTTAATGATGATGACATTTATGATTAAATAAAATTAAATATATATATTTGTACATTCACGTATATATATATATGTATATTTATAATTTCGATTTATTATTGAAAAGTCACCTGGTTGATTTTTATTTTACGTCTTAGTTGGTATTATATTAGATATTAGAGCTCGAATATGGGGAATTAATATATATGAATAAAGGAAATTATGTGATTTTGAGGATATTTTAAAGGTGACACATGATCAAAAGCACTAGTTGAGTTCATGTGGGCTGATATAAATGGGTGCTTATCAAAAGTATATAGAAGTATTAAGACCCATTTTCGAAAATGTAATACCTTAAATAAGGTACTTTTAGTTTAAAATAAAATATCAAATTTAAAAAAAAACATTAGATCATTATTGACTTATAACTACAAAAAAAAAAAAGAAAAACACCTAAGCAATGATCCTGTACAATTTTGTTTTGGAATATTGTCCTAATATGATATTGATCAAATCCTCATAATTTTTTTTAATAATTTGGTATTGATTCCAAAAACGTACGTTGGACAAAGGCTTATTAAACTCAAGTGTTTTCAAGATTTTTACTTTTTTTTCTCCCATATAATATAACATTAACATATACAAAATGGCGTCTTTTAGAGTGGATCCCTATTTATTTGCCCTTAAATTTCGTGTGTGGCCAATGAAGCGTATAATATGCACAAAATGCACGTACGAAATTTGTAAACAACTTGAAATATTTACCAGAATCGCAATTAATACAATTATACCTATAAATAAATATAGATATGGACATGCATTAATTATTAGGCATGCATTTCTTTATAAGTATGTTTAATCTAAAGTGCTTTAGTTAATTTCTTGTGTCTTTTATTTATTTTTTGGTTTCTTTGCAGGTTCCGAGTATAGAGTGAATTACCTGAACATCGACAGCTGTTCGAAGGTTCCCTGTCCCATGGCCCGCGATTCGATTGTTAAGGTTACGGTGCTCTTCGATGATAACGGTAAATACATATTTATATAAATATAACTGATAACAAAGCGTTCCGTTCCATGCATTCAAATTCTTTTGCTAAAGTCTCAGACATATATATATATATTTTGTAGTACTCGGAAACAGAAATATCACGACGATAGGGCGAAAAATTCGTGTGTTTAGAGAAGGGGGAAGTAGTACTTAAAAGCGGATAGGGAAGCTTGGGGGGGGGGGGAAAAGGGGGAAACCCCTGCGATAATTTCTTGTTGTTGTACAATGTGTCATAAATATAAATTAATTGTTAAAAGAGGCGTGTAAATCAAATTAATACCAGCATTATCAAATTATACGTCTTCATTTATGACACATCTACTATATAGGACTGGGAAAATATACGTATTTTGTTATCTCTATATGTATTCAAATGTAGACTACTAACTGCAATTATCTGGATTATAGGGTAGTTAGGGCTATCGTTGATAATGTGGATTTGTTGCCTATAATTAGACCAATTTACGCTTAACTCTGTTTTGATTATGCAGCAAATTATTTGTGTGCCAATTCTGCACTCTTCGGACCCCAGGGAAATCGGGGAATAGAACTGAAGTTCAAACTGATAAACACGGTGGAAATTATTGAATACTATGTATTGTATTGCGATCAATGATTTCAAATCATAAGCACCAATTAATCAAATTTCAATTGAAATTAGCGTTAGTAACGATCAGTACAGTGGACACTGTTTAAATTGAAAGATTGTATAATATCTAATTTAATAAAAGTTGGTGCTTTGAATATTTAAAGTGTTGTTATATACTTGTTATGACATAAGGAGTTGGTTAAAAGTGAAAACTTCAGTTTTAAATTTTTCAATTTTCAGAATTCCAAAGGAGGGACCCTTATCCTAAAAGTCGAAATTCAGATCCAATGGGAAAATTTTTTTAAACTAAATTAATTAAATTTAAATGCAGAAAGAATAAGGCAGTCACTCCCTAATCAAAATGATAATCAGTTTGAAAATCGGTTTAGTTTTGACAAAGTTATGGAAGTTTGAAGTTGGTCTAACCTTTAACCTAGCTACTTTACAAGTTTAATTTTATGTCTGAAATATTCTTTAAACGAAATTCAAGAAAACTTTTATATTAATTTTATTAAGTTAATTTCATTTCCTTTATATTTCTTAAACTCAGGCAGTGGAGTTTCGTTTTTAAAACATTATGTTCGTTGGCTCTTAGCCTTCACGAAAAAAGATGCGGCTATTACTCCCGATCCCTGTGATGGCGATCATCACTGCATAATGAATGTGAATGATGGCAAAAGCTACTTTGCCTTTATCTATGTGAATGATACATTGCCTGTGGTAAGTACGATTAATCCATAATTAATCAGAAATCAAAGATATACTTAATATGAGATTTTTCTTAATCGTAGATGAGTGGCAAAATGCACTGGGAGGCATGGGATGAGCAAAAACAGAAGATACTCATTTGCTTTGATGTGCCCATAAAAATCACAACTTAAATACACAGATATCCATATATTTATATATATGTAGGTGTACAAATTTGTAGTCTACGATCAATACTAAGACGATTTCACAAAGAAGCCATAGTTTTGAAAACCAATTATTTCAAAAACTAAACCATTTTCAACTTAAAAAGCGGGGACCAGGAATTGATCTTGGAATTGGCCGTAGATTTTTAAATTTGGCTTACCTTTTTTCAATTTTTTGGGGTCCATACAAATCGATGCACCCTAGTGTACACATATAATACACTCACAAAACACACATATGCATATTTATGTTACTTTTGTAAAAATATATTAATTGGTGCATGCAAAAACAATAACAAGTGTTCTCACTACACAAACACACTTATATTTAATCCATGTGTCTGTGTGTGTGTGCGTCCTTAAATGAAACACTGAATGAATGGCAAGACAGGGACGGCACGACAAAGCAGTGCAGCATTACATACTCACTAAATGCATGCATAAATAATGTGATCTTTTGTTTTTTGTGCCACATGCGACACAATTGGAGCACAAGCTTTTGTGAGCGCCAAGAGAGAGAGAGAGACAAAACCGAAAATGAACCGAACACGAAGCCGAAGCGAACTCTGCGCTCGTTTGCTGTTCGGCTGTGCGTGAGCGAACGTTTGCTCGTGTTCGGCTCTTCAGCATCCCAGCATGCAATGCAATTGGCTGCCCGGTTCAGTTCAGTGTGTCAGTCAGTCTTTGTGGGTGCAACGGGACGGTCGTACGGTCTGACGGTCGGTCGTTCGGTTCTGTCAACAGATTTTTTACGCGCAGTTCACACGCAAATCTCCAAACAAATAAAATAATAAATCACGATCAACGATCGATTTCAGAGTCAAGGGCCGTTTTTCGGGTGGTACCTCTAGGGTGGTACCTCTAGTGTTGGTGGCATTCCCGATCTTTGTGCAGCAAGTGTAAGTAAAAAATAAGAAAACAAAAAAAAAAATAAATAAAAGTTTTGCTCGGTTCGTTTGCTTGCCATTTGCGCAATTTGGTCGGCGTAAAATGAGATTGCCTTCGTGCTAATTGCGGTCATTGGTGGGGGTAAGTATGCTGGGGGTGGGGTGCAGGGTCTGAGGATGGGGATGCGAATGGTGACATGCAACGCCGCATTGCCCATACCACAAGCATACACTCAGAAAAAAAAAAACAATTTTGGTACTTAAACAGGAGATGCTCGTATTCAATTACAAACGTTCTCAAAAGCTGACTGCAACTCATTTTTGATTATCTTTTCGATATTCCAGAAGTCTTAACATAAAAATTTGGCATATTTTAAGTATGTTTAGGGATTTATTCAATTTTGTTTACGATTAAAACATGCTAGTTTAAGTACACAAACGTCTTGAACTAATCCTAAAATGTTGTTTTCGAGTGCAAAACATTTTCCATTTCAATCTTGGAACAAATTATTTTCAGTACATCAAAATATTATTATAAAGTTGTCATAGGAATGAAATATTTAACTAAAATTCGTATTATACTTAATAAAGTTTTAATACTCAGCAATCTTAAAATTGTAAGAACAAATTCGAATAAATTCAAGTACAGACTTAGCTAATTTTAGAATCAAATATTTTTTCAGAGTGTACACTTATTTGCCCTGTCAAAGCCGTCATTGTCATACTCTTTTCACTGCATCGGAAGTAACGTGGCACCCAATATTCATGCCCTGAACCTGAACCTTGAGAGACTCTTCAAATTTAAGACTAGAATTTGAAACCATTTCGAGTCATTTCCTTGTTCAGTTGAGCTTTTGTATTCCATAAATGGGCTAATGTATTAGCTTTCAGTAGGTTTTCAATAGCAATATGTGGAGGGTTTATTTTTATTATTATGAGAAAAAAAATAGAGGTGTTAATATGGAAATTAAATTACAACTTTTTTAATTGGTGAAAAAAAGATTTATAATACTCAAATTTAAGAAATAAGTTAAAGTAAATTTGTTGTTTCAGTTACCACAAGTTATTCCTTACAAAACTTAGGAAAATTTGTAGAATTGTATTGCAAAGAATTTAAATGACATGATGTCTATATAAATTATCCAAGTTTTATAATTTTAGGAAACAATTAGTGTAAATATTTGTATAATTTTTGCATTAGTTTTATAAAGAATTTAAATTCCTGCAACGCTTAATTAAAATATGCAAATTTGCAGAGCATTTGCTATTCGTATAAGCTGGAGTGTTGAGTGCCCCCGCCTCCCCCTTTGGGTAGTTTACTTTGCTCTTCTTTGGGGTTTACTTAAACGTAAACACTTTTTTATGTGCGACTCTGCCACTGCACTTGAGGAGCAGCAGCAGCAGCAGCAACAATGCGACGAGGATGACGCTGACTCTGACGTTGTTGCTGTTGTTGTTGTAGTAGCTACTCTGCATCGTTGTTGTTGTTGGTCAAAGTGTTAAACGATTTGCATCATATTACACACTGTTGTTGATGCTTCGCTGCGTTGGCCATTGTCGCCCAGTGCCAGTGTCGCAGTCGACGTCGCTGTTGCTAACTGAGCCTGCGGCTATTGTGTTAAGTCAAAGAAACAGAACGGGAGAGAGAGAGAGAAAGAGAAAGACAAAAGCTACCACCAACGATTTATCATAGCAGCAGCGACGAAATCGATCCGGATCTGTTAGTAACAGACTGTTAACTCCCTTCACTCTTCCCAACGCCAACGCTGCTGCTCTCTTACGAGAGCGCGCGTTTTTGCACTCTCCTTGTCACACGTGTGCATGTGTGAGTATGTGTGTGTGCAACATAAAAAGTAATTTTGAATTTTTGAATCGTTAAAAGCAATTAATTGCTACTACGCAGCGACTGCGGCAGCGGCATCGAAGCAGTCAGACAGCGAGACGACAAGCAAAGCAGACCGCAAGAGAGACGGCAAAAGAGAGAGACTGTCCTGGCTGCTGCGCTGCTAACTGCGCTGCCTGCGCCGCTGCCTCGCCTCATTCCATTTGATTGCATCGCTGTGACAGCGCTGCTTTTGACAGGCTTTACTGCCCAATTTTGTTGCAAATTTTTGCTTTTCGCGGAACTTGCTGCATTTCATCTTGTTGTCATCGGCAGCAGCAGTCGGGTTCTTTTTCTTCTTGTTGTTGTTGTTGTAGTTGTTGTCGCACATTCATTTGTCGCTTAATGTCCCTCAGTTGGAACTCAGCCTCTCCTCCTCCTCCTCCTGCATCTCTCTGTCTCTGTCGCAGCAAAGCGATCGCACTATGGAACATTTAGTAAAAGTACTTGGCAAAAACCGTTTGACATTTATTGTGATGTGATTAGATCCAAAATTGGTTTGAGTAATTTTTGGAGATGATTTTATATTTTTAGTATCATCTCTTCTAAGTTAAGATATTCAATGAACAAATCACCTTATAAGGTCAAATTTGAGTCAGCAAATCTTTTAATCGATCTAAGATCTGGTATTAAATCTACTTATTTATGTTAATTGATCTATATTTCAAATTTTTTCTATAAATAATAGTCCGGTAAACTTTAAGTAATAGCCTATGCGTATTACCAAATTATTTAATATTAAAAATTTTTTTGAAACTGTTTGTTTAAAGTGTGTTCAATATATTTTCTATATTTCAGATCGATCTCTTAACTAGTTCAAATACTATAGATTTTAGCTACTTACTATTCTGAAATGTACCATTGTGAATCGTCTGTCTGCCTGTCTCTGTCAGTTTTTCCGTCTGTCTGTTTGTCTGTCTCTTCTCACAAAGTGTCTGTATCTGTATCTGTATCGTCTTGTGGCATGTGCGGCATCTGCTGCCTGGGCTTCTGTGATGAGATCGCTGCCTGTGAATCTGAATCTGGTGACATCCACTTGCATGCGCACATTCATCCTCATCATCGTCATTCTCATCCTCATCATCCTCATCGTCATCGTCATCGTTGTTGCAGTTTTCTTTTTGCTGCGCATTCACACGCAACAACAACAACAACAACAACACACACACACTTGCTCACGCATCGAGCTAACCATAAAACATTAGTTTCCCATTTGCGTGCTAAATACCCTATAAATGGATCGCATAAGCTGCATGCCAATTACAATAAAAGGTTTGTCTCTGGAATGCGGTTAAGGCCACAGTCAAGTGCAGATCTTCTACATCGGGAATTCAACTGCATTCCCAGCTTATAGCTATCAGTACAATTATTGATTTATTTAGTGATAAATTTAATTTAAGGAGAGATTTAATGGGATCTTAATGGGAGATACTTAAGACCTTAGCTTAGCTAATTAAGAATGCTTAAAAGGCAACTTAGAATTAGATGTAAACATGAAGAACATACATTTTATAGGAACATGAAGGACACACACTTAGAGGAAAATAATTTTTTTTACAAAATTAATTATATTTGAATGCAGAAAGAACTTAGAGGAAAAATCATGATCAAAATGACATTCTGTATAAAAATCGGTTGAGTTTTGTCAAATTTATGTCAATATGAAGCTGGTCAGACTGTGGACTTAGCAACTTTACAATTCCATATTTTTGTTCGATTTTCCATGATTTTTTACAGAAAAATTATAGGTTTCAGAATCAAGTTTAAATTGTTGTTTTATACTAATTACGATATAAGGAGTTGATTAAAAGTGAAAACTTGAAACCCTTAGCATCGAACCGAAGATTTAGGAGAATACAATTTTTTTTATAAATTTAATTAAATTTGAATGCAAAATGAATTAAGATACCAAATCATAATCAAAAAGACATACCGATTGAAAGTGGGTTTAGTGTTGAAAAAAGTTATGACAGTTTGAAGTTGGTCATATTTCGGATCTAGCAAATTCACATGTCAAATGTTGGTCCAATTTGACATGAGTGTGTAGGGTAACATTGAGATTATCATTTCGAGGATAGTGTCAATGGTTTCGCAGTTGGTCTATGTGTCCATTGGCTCGTCTGTCCATTTGTCCGTCTGGCGGTTGCGTTCATGGCACGCACCGTGATGCGCGCTTTGAAGTCCTGTCAAGCACTTGAGATACATTTATGTATTTTTGCATTTTCATTGCTTGCACTAGAGAATGAGAAGCAGCAGGAGAGAAAAGAGGAGGAGTAGGGGCACAAAATGCAAAGAATGATTAGTTAGTTGGTCAGGCAGAGAGGCAGAAAGACAGACAGAAATGGAATGGAATAAACCGGTTAGAGCGATCGGTCGATCCTTCAGCATAATCAACATACATGCTGTTAATTATGAATGCACGGGGAATGTGATGAGCAAAAGAGACAGAGGGAGTGGCTGGGAGATGAGAGGGAGAAAAAGAGATGATCATCAAACATTATTGCAGATTGCAGATCAAGAGATCGACCCACCTGAAAGATCGAGAGGTAACAACTAGGGACTCAAAATAACAAATATTAAAACTTATTATTGATTAAATACATGAATTTTTAAGAAAAAATGTATAACAAATAGTTTCAAAGTTCCTTACAACTTATTGTAAGTCGCTCTATGGAGAAGAGTCAATAAATAAATGCAACGTATTTAAAAAAGGATCATACAATTTCTATTAAAAAATTCTCAAAATATAACTAAGTGGTATATTAACTAAATTTATTAAAAATACCCCTGATTAGTTCAATTTTTACTTAAGAGATCAAACAATTTCTATCAAAAATTCTCAAAATACAACCAAGTGGTATGTATACTTAATTTGTAATAAAAAATAAATACTCATGATCAATTCAATTTTTCTTTAACGGATCATACAATTTTTATTAAAAATTATTCAAAATAACTGACATTTCTTATTTTAAAAAATTTGTTTTTAATCTTTCGACAGCTAGGAACCCTGGTAACAAAATGCTGATCATGCTGGCGCTGGCCCTGCTCTCCACGCATGTCTCCATGATGGAGACTCTCTCGATGCACCGCGACAGCACGGACATCAAGGACAAGATCATTGAGTTGCAGTGCCTGGCACGCTGTGAGAATAGCACTCAATCGCAGCGTTGTCTCGATCACTGCAAATTGGAATTGTTGCGTGCTCCAAGAGCTGGGAGTTGTCCCAGCAGCATGCTCCTCGCCAGACAGGCCCGTCTGTCGTGTCTGGATAATTGTGGCCATGATCATGACTGCATTGAGGTGCACAAATGTTGTGCCTCCACTTGTGGTCCCATCTGTGTGGAGGCTCTGGGTCTTCGCAATGCCACACAGTTGCCGCCCATACCGCAGATCTTGCGTTATAAACTGCCACGCAGTCACAAAGTGGAGCTGACCATCAAGTCATCCCTATTGCCATACTATTTCCATGTCGAGGTGCGTTCCCACATCGGACGTCTCTTTGCGACACGAAAACTGGGCGCCTGGCAGTCGCAGCAGGTCGAGAAGATACTGGAAACCACAGACGGACACAGCAAATTGTAGGTACTCTAATCTCGGCACAGGAAATCGGTTGAGAATTGACAAAGTTATGAAAGTTTGAAGTTGGTAAAAAAGTGACGAGGGAAGAGTATGGAGAGATGGGCAGTGATCGAACTATAGGAAAATTGGACAGTGAAGGAAGAAAAATTGCATTCTCTAATTTTGATGTAGAATGAAAATAGGGACCAAATAATGATAAAATTGATAATCCTCAAGGAAATCGGTTGAGATTTGACAAAGTTATGAAAGTTTGAAGTTGGTGAAAAAGTGTCGAGGGAAGAGTGTAGAGAGATGGGCAGTGATCGAACTATAGAGAAAATGGACAGTGAAGGAAGAAAAATTGAATTTTCTAAGTTTGATGCAGAATGAAAATAGGGACCAAATAATGATAAAATTGATAATCCTCAAGAAAATCGGTTAAGATTTGACAAAGTTATGAAAGTTTGAAGTTGGTGAAAAAGTGTCAAGGGAAGAGTATAGAGAGATGGGCAGTGATCGAACTATAGGAAAATTGGACAGTGAAGGAAGAAAAATTGCATTCTCTAATTTTGATGTAGAATGAAAATAGGGACCAAATAATGATAAAATTGATAATCCTCAAGGAAATCGGTTGAGATTTGACAAAGTTATGAAAGTTTGAAGTTGGTGAAAAAGTGTCGAGGGAAGAGTATGGAGAGATGGGCAGTGATCGCAACTATAGACAAAATGGACAGTGAAGGAAGAAAATTGAATTTTCTAATTTTAATGCAGAATGAAAATAGAGACCAAAAAATGATAAAATTGATAATCCTCAAGGAAATTGGTTGAGATTTGACAAAGTTATGAAAGTTTGAAGTTGGTGAAAAAGTGTCAAGGGAAGAGTATAGAGAGATGGGCAGTGATCGAACTATAGGAAAAATAGACAGTGAAGGAAGAAAAATTGCATTCTCTAATTTTGATGTAGAATGAAAATAGGGACCAAATAATGATAAAATTGATAATCCTCAAGGAAATCGGTTGAGATTTGACAAAGTTATGAAAGTTTGTAGTTGGTGAAAAAGTGTCGAGGGAAGAGTATAGAGAGATGGGCAGTGATCGAACTATAGAGAAAATGGACAGTGAAGGAAGAAAAATTGAATTTTCTAATTTTGATGCAGAATGAAAATAGGGGCCAAATAATGATAAAATTGATAATCCTCAAGGAAATCGGTTGAGATTTGACAAAGTTATGAAAGTTTGAAGTTGGTAAAAATGGGTCAAGGGAAGAGTATAGAAAAATGGCAGTGATCGAACTATAGAAAAAATTGGACATCTCTGTTCTCTATTTACAGCATGGATATCTTCTTTAACATACGTCCAGGTCGTTGGTACCAGGTGAGAGTGGCAGCTGTCAATGCCTATGGATTCCGTGGTTACTCGCAACCATCGCATGCCTTCACCTTGGCCAGCAGTAAGTCCACCTCAAGCTTCACTTAACCCCTTTCAAATTCTACAACTTTACAGATCCGAAGCCACCCAAGGCCCCCAATGATTTGAAGATCATTTCCAAGCAATATGATGGAAGGCATTATATGAGTGTCAACCTCATTTGGTGTCCATCCAAGTCGAATCTTCCAGTGGAAAAATATAAGATCATCTGGTCGCTCTACGTGAGCAGTGATGGAGGATCTCTCATAAAGCACGAGGCCTACGTCAAGGATGTAAGTCTTGTTGATCTTGAACTGATATATTATTAAGTATATACACTTGGTCAAGTAAATATGACGAAAAAAGAAAATTCATATATGTTTTAATACCCTTTGACCATTTCGAATATCAGTCGATCTAATTGTTTTTTTTTTTTTTTTTTTTAAATAACATAAATTTTGTTTCTGTCAAGGCACTTTCTCAACTTACAGTTTATGCAAAGATCTACGACACTTAATTAAATTAACTTTGATTTTTCGAATTTTTTCTTATAGACGCATCAATTTGAGATCGAGAAACTGAAGCCCAACTCCTCGTACTACATCCAAGTGCAGGCCATGTCCATCAGCGGCTCGAGACGTTTAAAGTCGGACAAGAAGTCGTTGCTGTATAATACAACTCTCCAGGCACCCGTGGATCCATTCGGAGCTTTGGATTGCAGCACACACAACGGCATCCGACATAGAAATCATCATGGTCTCTCGGAGATTAGTTCCACGCCAACGATACTGAGTACAACGTCCGCTGCGGAGTTGAATAGTGCGTCGTATGAAGTACGTTTCCGGTTGAACCGGAAATTTGGCATGATTGTGCAGATTTTGGGATTTCAGCCACACAAGGAGAAGTGAGTAAATGTTTCCCTTCCCCTTCCCATTTACACATGTTATTCATGTCATTGCGATTGTTGTTTACAAAACAATATTTGTTGCCAATTTCATTTGAACAGAGTCTACGAATTGTGCCCCCAAGAAACGAATTGCGAACAACGCGAGTTCAGCGCAATTCGCGTCAAAGTAAGTACAATAATAAATCTCAAGTTCATGCCACGAGTTTGTTTCATGCCACCCGTGAATTCATTAGGCAAATCATCGGTGTCGATTTTCAATTGCATTTCAATTTCAATTTAAATTTGTAGTTTATTGTTTGACACGTGAAACACGTTTTAAGGCTGGCGCCACGTACAATTGGTCAATTGTCATGTGCCAATGACGTGAGAGAGATTTAATTTTATAAAAGGAATAAATCATGTAAGAGTGTAGGGTCATTTTCATTATTTCATAAACTTGAGTAAGAGTAATAGGAGCATTTATAGAGCGAAATAGCCCACGTAAGATTAACTATTGTATTTGAGTAGGAATTTAAGATCTAGGAAATTTTTAGAACTAAGCCCCAAGTACTTGAAGAGCTTAAAAAAAAATCGAAAGATTAACCCATCTGTAGTAAGAGTTACTTAATATGGTAATTTCTTCACTTTTTCTACATAACAGAAAGATTCGCTGGAGTTTAGCAAATTGAAGTATAATACAACTTACGTGCTGAAAGCATTACGTCCAAATCCCAATCCCAATTCCGTATTGGATGACAACCGGAACGCGTTCATATTCACAACGCCCAAGTGTGACAATTTTCGAAAGCGTTTTCCCAAAATGCAAATCAGATGCAGCGATTAATTCTAGTCGATGATCATGATAATGAAGATGATAATAATAATGATGATGATGGTGGTATTTGTATGCCTTATAGACCATTGAGATTACACTAGCTTGTAAATAATTGTATCTATTGACTTAACTTTTTTTACTTATTGTTAAATTTAAGATACGAGTAACAATAACAATAAAATGTTTCGCAAGGAACTTTATTTATTTGAAAAGATCCTTAAACTCTTGTAAGTCCTTTTGTTGCTGTGTCATTTGTTGTGAGCTCGGTTTGCCCAATAATTGACAGGTTTTCAGATCAATACCCAGCTCTATGAGTGCTCCAATTAGTTTTGTGGTATATAATAGAGGTCCGCCCACCAGATGTAGGAAATCATAATGTTTCTCACGTCTGGAGCTAAAGAGAATACGCTTGGAGACAAAGTTGCCATAGTTGCTGATCCTTCCAACTGTAATATAGTTTTTTAAGGATGGCGCATAAACCTCCAGGCTGGCACGCAGTGTTTCCGCAGGAGTCAAACTATCCGCCGGAGCGTAAGTCACACGGAAAGGCACATCCAATGCCTTGTAGAAATCTATGGCCAAATTGAGCAGCTGTTCCATTTGTTCTTCGGCTTCTGCAGCTTTCAAAGTGGCCACAAAACTCTGCACGGCATTTGTTTGGGTAGCCGTATAAAGACTAGGTGTGGCTGCAAAGAGTTTTCCCTCCTCGCGGTTATAGCTGCGTCCACAGGAGACATATTTCAGGGGAAGCACCGATGGATAAACACAGAGTTTCGTCATGGCACCCAGAAAACTCTCAAAAGCACCGCCGCCCGTTAAATAAGCCACATTTAATTTATTTTGCAAATGCTCCTCTTTAACGAGATGATAATGCGCCAGAGGCGTGGCATTCGCCTCCAGTAGCACACAACGCACAAAGTCCGGATTGGAGGTGGGAATAAAATCCCCCTTGGAAATCAAATAATTTGTTAATGCCTGCATGGCATTTATATCGAAATGTGCTGCCTGCTCCAACAGATAGTAACGATTGTTGTCTATAAAATGCAGCAGTTCCGTGTGCTCCAGGTGACAAGTGTTTGGTCTGTTCTTTGCAGGCACTCCATGGCGATAGATGAGTTTCAGCTGATCCTTGGGCGGACACTGCGAGTGCAAACGATTGGGCAGCTGCAGGAAGTCATGTATGAAATCATCCTCAATGGGATACAATTGTTGCTTAAGTGCTTTGACCTCATTGCGCAACGCTTTGCCACGCTCCCGTAAAGTCTTCAGTTGCTCCTCTTCCTTGCCTTCCTTTATTCCCGATTTCAGTTGTTTTGATATTAAATCACGCTCCTCATCCAGCCGCTGCAATTGCTTATGATGTGTCTGATATTTGTGGTACTTCTGGAGCACAGTTTCCAGTTTAATGTCCAGACCACGACTGGCGATGCTCTTCTCCAAAGCTGCACGATCTCCAAATGTGCCGGCAAAGTCCAAATAAGGCTGCAGCGTTACATAGTTCTCCTTGGCCTTATCGCCGGTTATATAAAGTGCGGATATGTGTCGTTTATTGGTAAAACAACTTTGTGCTAAACGACGTAAGCTTAACATGGCTCAATTTTTGAATAACAAAAGTTAAATTTATATTTCAATCAGCTGTTTTTCTCTTTAATAGAGATGAGCACAATCAGCTGTTCTCTGTTAGCGATGAGTGCGCTGCTCAGCTCTGTTAGCTAGCATACCAGTGACATATCAGAATGTTAACTTGGCAGACATATGTTATCAAGCTTAACATGACAATAACATAATGTTACTAGCAGTCATTTAACACTGCTCTAAAACCACTGTTGCAAACTTGGCAATCTATACCTGGGCTTAACAGTTGCAATAACATTAATGTTAATAGCAGTCAATTGCTGTTAAAACTGTTATTATTTAAAAAATACACTGTAAAACGAATTACACCAGATATGTAATAAAATATACTATAAAAATTAAGATACACTGCTGTTTGTTAATTTAAAAAAATCTAATTTAATAAACAATGATCAAACAAGAACAATATATGTACATTTAAAACATAACACAAAAATATGAAAAGACTATCTGGTAATTTTTTGAACAAATTCATTTGTTGTTTTTGAAAAACGTTTTGTGGCTAATACTTGGCAGTCATAAATGTGTTTTTCAGCTATCACTTGATGCCTTGAAGTACTTCGGTAAAAGACGGAGGTGGCTTAAAGTTAATAACTTCCTTATAGACGAGCTCCTTCCATTTTTCCACAGAGATATTCATATCCTCAAAGCTTTGATCATAATGCGGCGATATACGTTCATCGCTTGGATCGGCGTATTTCTGCAGATAGGGATGAGCAAGTGCCTGCTCGGCCGTAATACGTTTGTCCGCATCCAACTCCAGCATTTTCTCTAAAAGATCAACGGCCAGAGGATTGGCATTCTTAAATATCTCATTAAAGTTTGTACGTTTCATCGGTGGCAGGGATTGTATATAATTGCGTGCATTTTCCGAAGATATTTTCTTCATAAAATCATCGGGCGGTGTGCCGAGCATTTCCATAATCAGATTCAGCTGATGAATGTGATCCGTTCCGGGAAAGAGTGTACGCCGTGTTATCAGCTCGGCCATAATACAACCCACCGACCAAATATCGACAGTCTGACTATAATGCATCCAGTTGAGCATGATTTCGGGAGCGCGATACCATCTGGTGGCCACATAACCCGTCATCTCATTCTCCGTCGGTCGCGCCAAACCGAAATCCAAAATACGCAACTCACAATCCTCATTTACGGCAATATTGGATGGCTTCAAGTCCCGATGTATGATCCCGGCACTATGTATATATTTCAGACCTCGCAGTATTTGATAAACCAAGAATTGTACATGATCATCCGAAAGATTTTGCATTTTTATAATATTGTTGAGATCCGCATCCATAAGATGCGTCACCAGATAGACATGCTGAAAATCTTCCAGTGTAGACTGCGGTGAATGTGGATGAAAAATGTCCAGCAATCCAATAACATTCTCATGATCCATATGCTTTAACAGCATTAGTTCCCGATAGGTTCGCTTCGCATGCACCGTCGATTGAAAGGGACGGGAGAGTTTCTTAATCGCCACATGCATGTTGCTCCCTCGCACTGTTGCCTTACACACCTGTCCGTAGGCACCCGATCCCACCACCTGCAGATGCTGGTACATTTCCGGGACTTCCCATTCCGTACGATTAATATCCAATTTGTAAAACTTTTGCATGTTTAGCTGCCAACTGTAGATACTTGATTTTTAAGCACGCAATACGAAACCAAAAATAACTGATTACGTTTATCTTGATCGGGTTTCCTGTCAGCACTATCAAACAGAGTATTAATACTTCTTTCTTATGGGCGGTATACAATCTACAGACCTTACTCACGCTTGTGCTTGTGTGCGTGTGTGTGTTGTGTGATCACTCTTAACACTGTTAATAACTGATCCTTAAGAATTGTTCTCAGATAATCAAAGGCTTCTGCTGGTCTGCATTTCCTTATTTATGTTATTTTAATTTTATAAAATTTAACAAAAATTCAGCTTATTATTGTTATAAGCAGCGACCAGTTAATGCGTCATGGCTGGCTGCTTAATAAAAACAAAAAAAAAACACGATAATTAACATAATATTAAAATGTTATTAACAGCGAACACTTATCTTAAGGCAGTGTTACCAAAGCAGCGTTTTTACGCCAACTCAAGCTTTTTTAAACTATTATTTTATAATAAATAGTATGATAAATATTTGCTAGGCAGTATTTTGTTTGCAATTTGGCTAATAAGGCACATATTTTAATTTGAATGCAGTTCACTAATTAAAAAACAGTGTAAATAATAACAGAACCAATTGAGTAAAACAGAGCAATTTTGAGCAGTATTCATAATAACGGACACTGTCAGATCATTGTTGTTATTAATTTCTTATTGTAACTTTTTAATTTTAATAGCGATATCATAAATCACTATTTAAAACGTCAGTAAAGTTATATGATAGGACACGGAAATAGATAAAGTTGAATTTACCTCACAATTTATCTTTTGCTGATAAGCAACTATAAATGAATTCAATTAAGAATATATCGATAATTGAATTCGATTAAATAGGGCTGGCGACTCAAATTCAATCAGCTGTTAACAGGGTAAACATGATTAACATGTTACAATAGTCAGCGCTCTCGCTCTCAATTACAATATTTGCAAAGTAGGATGGTCCATAGTGCATGTACATATATGTATGCTTAACTACTTTTAAACATTCAATCAGCGTATAGTTACCTAAAGCGCCTGCGCGATGTACACTAAGCTTATCTCATTAATCTAATCGTGCCATATTTATATTGAAACTCTGGATCCGCGTACGCTGTGCGGTCTAAAACAGTTGGTCGTCGAAGCCGCAAACAAACGGGAGTGTGTCCAATTCTCTCTCTCTCTCTTCATTCGCCTGCAGTTGTAACCTATAAAATTACGTCGAGTAAGTACGATAAAATAAAGTTTTAGTAGTTGCAATTAAAGATATGTATATACTTTACAATTGTGATGATACTAAGACATCAGAGAGATGTCCTCCAAAATTATCATAGACAAACCTGCCTGACCTTTGGAACGGCCCTCAAATCTAAAATATGCATACTTACTTATATTATATGGTAGATAGCAGTTTCTAAATCGATTGACTTAAACCACACACAGAGAGAGTATCTCAATCTCAGTGCTCGATAAGATAACTCGCCAAGGCGGTTCAAAGGGTATTCCACAAAATCAATATATACAGTTGGTCAAATACATTTCTTGACAAAATCCACATTTTAATATATTTTTTGGTTTGCAAAACTTTAGCTGCCTTCACTAATTTACTATAGTCGATCTTGGTTTGTAATGCACGTGAAAAAATAAATTATGTGTTACATTGAATTTACGGAATTTTTAAAAAGAAAAATGTGGAATTTTTTTTTTTATCAAAAACAAATCATGATGTCATGATGATGCTAATAAAAAAAAACAAATAATAATGCTGAGATACATTGAACTGAAACTTAAAAAATAAAATCGAAAAAGAAATATGTAGTATATATGGTAAAAGTAATTAATTGCTTTCTATATATAAGTAGAAATCACCCTGTAACCTGGCATTTCTCACTTGTACTTGCAGCTCATCATGACTTCTCAGTTGTTGCCCGGTAATATTGTTTTTGGAGGCCCCATTCCCAGTCAGGTGGCACAAAACTATCGCTCCCTGGGACAGTATGTGTTGGATCAATACAAGAGCTTTGGTGACCAGACGGTGATGATTGATGCGGTATCTGGCACCGAATATAGTGCAAAGTTCATGTATGATTCGATTGTGAGATTGGCACAAATCCTCCAGAAGCTTGGTGTCAAGAACAACGATGTCGTTGGACTGTCCAGTGAGAATAGCGTTGGATTTGCCATTGCCATGTTTGCGGGCTTTGCAGTGGGTGCCACTGTGGCGCCCTTGAATGTCACGTATTCGGATCGTGAGGTGGATCATGCCATAAACTTGTCGAAACCAAAGGTTATATTCGCCTCAAAGATAACCGTGGATCGTGTTGCTAAGGTGGCCAAGAGCAATAAGTTTGTCAAGGCCATCATTGCACTCAGCGGCACCTCGACCAATCATCCTAATGTGCATTCCTTCTCGGATCTTATGAACAATGACAAGTTCAAGACGAGTCCCGATTTCACAACGCCCAAGGCCAACAAAACTGAGGATGTGGCATTGATTGTCTGCTCCTCAGGCACTACGGGACTGCCCAAAGGTGTCCAGCTGACCCAGTTCAATCTCCTGGCCACCCTCGATTCCCAAATGTAAGTTAAAACCAATTAGAAAATGAAGATTAGGAAACGGTTTTTAGTCACTTACTTGACTTATATTTCTTTCCTAAAAACAGGCAACCTACCATGATCCCTCTCAATGAGATAACCCTGCTGACAGTCATTCCATGGTTCCATGCCTTTGGTTGCCTAACGCTCATCACAACGGCGACAATGGGAACACGTCTGGTCTACTTGCCCAAATTTGAGGAGAATCTCTTCCTCTCCGCCATTGAGGTAATTACATATTAATTATTATGAAACGATCATTTAACATAAATCAAATGAATTGTAGAAATACCGTGTGATGATGGCATTCATGGTGCCACCATTGATGGTTTTCCTGGCCAAGCATCCCATTGTGGACAAGTATGATCTGTCCTCGTTGATGGTCCTGCTGTGCGGTGCTGCGCCGCTTAGTCGTGAAACTGAGGATCAGATTAAGGAGCGCATTGGTGTGCCCTTCATCCGTCAAGGATATGGATTGAGCGAGTCCACGTTGAGTGTGCTGGTGCAGAACGATGATTTCTGCAAGCCTGGCAGCGTTGGCGTCCTCAAGGTCGGCATCTATGCCAAGGTTATTGATCCCGATACGGGCAAACTCTTGGGTGCCAATGAACGTGGTGAACTCTGCTTCAAAGGCGATGGCATCATGAAGGGCTACATTGGCGATACAAAGTCCACACAGACGGCGATTAAGGATGGCTGGCTGCACACCGGGGACATTGGCTATTATGATGATGAATTCGAATTCTTTATTGTGGATCGCATTAAGGAGCTGATCAAATACAAGGGCTTCCAGGTGCCACCAGCTGAAATCGAAGCATTGCTGTTGACGAACGATAAGATTAAAGATGCTGCCGTCATTGGCAAACCCGACGAAGAGGCTGGTGAACTGCCCATGGCATTTGTGGTCAAGCAGGCAAATGTCCAACTTACCGAGGATGATGTCATACAATTTGTGCAAGACCGTGCTTCTCCAGCCAAACGGATTCGTGGTGGTGTCATCTTTATCGATGAGATTCCCAAAAACCCCAGTGGCAAAATACTGCGACGTGTTCTACGCGACATGTTGAAGAAGCCAAAGTCCAAGTTGTAAACTATTTAAGCGTAGCAAATCATTTGTTGTACAAATTTCATATAAATTTTCCATTACGCTTTATTATTATTACTAAAAACTATGGTTTTGTTTTTTCAATGTGTTTTATAAACTACCAACTGGTTGGATTGTGTTTAAACTTTAAATATATAGATTTATACTTGTCTTGTATTTGGCTTTTTAAAATCTAAAATAAAAACTATTTCCATAGATAGTCACATACATAATATGTATTAAATATATATTCTATATATATTTGAAATGAGACACGTTTAGTTACATTTGTTGTTTATGTCTGAACTAACAATAACATGTTACATATATAAACAACTACATACTGCATTTGTATACGTAATTGTATCTGTCAAGAACGATCAACAAACATTCTCCATATATATCTTTCTTTTGTAATTGTTCTCATATTGTTTTCGTTTCACTTTTCGCTATATATGTATATATATTTCTTGTATGTTTTTGTTATGCATGTATATATATAGATATATTTTTGAAATATTTAACTACATTGTTCTGGCTTTGTAAATAGTTGCTTAATTAACATTTTTTTTGGGAAAAAGTTTCACACTATATTGTATTCTCTCTCTCACGGGATATTGTTGATGTTTTCTTTTCATTTGTTCTCTAGCATTAGTTCACTAATTATTGTGTATGAAACCTTAAATTTAAGAGAAATGCTTTGGTTTCTTCTATTAACGGAAATTATCATCGTAAGTAAATCGTTTTTTTTGTTTTCTTGCATTTGTGTAAAATGTCTAACGTAGTTGTTTGGTTTGTTTTTGTTTTAATTTTATTTTGTTGTTTGTTTGCAATGCTAATCGACTTTTGGTGCTTTACTTAAAACTAAACCTAGTGTCGACAAATTAGTTAAATAAATTCAGTTGTTCATTTCGTTTCATTAGTTATTTTTACTTAATTTAATTACATTATAACATTACATATATTTAATGTGAAAGAAATGTTTGCAGTTTTTCATAAAAGTATGTTTCTTTTTGGCACAATTTTGACAACAAATTTTCTAAGACTGATTGTCAGTTGTGAGCAAATCAATTAAAGTTTTTTCTCTGTATTTGAATATGGCTAAAATCGTTTTTTGGTCGCGTCGACCAAGTCAAAGAGACCTTAAAAAAAAAAGAAACACAGTGCATACAGTAAACAATAAATTTAATTTTAAAATGTTGAGTTTGCTTCTTTTAGCTGGACCCTGATGCTGATCCTGTTCGTGATCCTAAATCATGACATTGATCGATGATCATACAATAATCTCCATGCGATTTGCCTTGCGCGTGACCTTTGGCGGCCCTTGTGCCAAATCCGACATGCCGCCGTATTTAAATGAGAAGATGACCGTCTGTTGTCCAAAGTTCGCCTCGAATCTACAAAGCAAAACATTAAATTATTATATAAATTAATTATACTATTAATGAATTTGTTGATTTACTAAACATAAAAATGTTTGACAAATATAATAATATAATGAATTGCAAGAAAGTCTAATTCGTGGTCGGTGCTCACACATTGATAAAAAAGCTTAGTATGAGAAATCTCAAAGTTTTGCTGTCAAATCTAGGCTTTTTTTCCGCAAAAGCTTGACTTCTTCCGCCAATATCTGACTTTACTTATCGTCAAATCTGGCAATTTACCCGCCAAATAAAGGGTTTTTTCCGCCAAATCTGGCGATTTTTACAAAGCCCAATTGCAGGGACACATTTGTATCTTATTTTGAGCTATTTTTTTTTTTACAATTACTCACTCTGTGCTTATGTGTATTTCTGGCGGTTTTCCTGTGGCATTTTGAATGACCAGAAACATTTTAGTGACAATCTCAATGACATGCCCCGTTTGGAATACAAAATCGCCCTTTTTGCGACCAAATTCCGACTGCAATTAGTCAGAAGATTTATTATATTTTTATTTTGATACATTTATTTAAACACTTACCGCCTTGACGTGAAAGACGGCAATGTCATCTAGGTAAGGGCTCAGAGACATGCGATAAATCTCCGAGGCAGGCACTCGATACTTGATTTGCAGCGTCCGCTGATCCAACAGAAGCAACGACGATGTGGACAACACCAACAAAATAGGCACAAACTGTGGATATATCAATGAATAAATGTTTAGAGTAAGATATAGAATATCCTACCTTCCCACTGGAGCGTGCTATCTTGTTAATTATATCCGCAAAAACTACATATTGATCATTGGTCTCTGCACAAATCTTTTTCCACTGCTGATTGTGTCGTAATCTCACATAGTCGCCCACAAAAGGATGTGCCACGCTGCAAAAAGAATAAACAATTAATAAAGCGCTCCGTTATTAAATAATAAAATTTTTTTATCTAATTAAAATTATCAAATATTAATTACATTTAAATTTTTATTTATTTATCTGCAATTTTTATAGTTAAAAAATTTAGTAAAAGCTTTCATCCACTGCTCCATACAAACCCCTTAACATTTTTTCAAAAACTTTGATATCTCATAACTTTGTCAAAACACAACCGATTTTCAAGCGGAAAGTCATTTTGATCATGATTTGGCCTCTAAAATGATTCTGCATTTAAATTTTTATCATCTAGAAATTTTGATAGTTTTTCGACTCTAAGCCATCTATCATCCAATTTTCCATACCAAACCCTTAACATTTTTTCAAAAACTTTGATATCTCATAACTTTGTCAAAACACATCCGATTTTCAAGCGGAAAGTCATTTTGATCATGATTTGGCCTCTAAAATGATTCTGCATTTAAATTTTTATCATCTTAAAAATTTGATAATTTTTCGAGTCTAAGCCATCTATCATCCAATTTTCCATACCAAACCCTTAACATTTTTCAAAAACTTTGATATCTTATAACTTTGTCAAAACTCAACCGATTTTCAAGCGGAATGGCATTTTATTCATGATTTGGCCTCAAAATTGATTCTAATTTCGTTATTAAAATATAATAAATATTGTATTAATTATATTTTAGGATTATTACTGTAAGTTAATATCTTGAATTGTTACCTGCGCGCATAGGAAGCCTTGCGATCCTTGAATATAATGCTGGCAGTCACCTTTTCTCTCATGCGATTGCGTGCCGTCTGATCGAAGGAATTGCGATATATATAGCACTTCCAGCGATGATATATGGCGCGTAGGAGACGCGATGCATCTTGCAGAAAATTCGGTGCCGCTGGCCACTCGGAGGAGAGGGGACTCAACGTATTTGGCGGCAGACGCAATGGAATTGTGAGCAAATATTGTCGTATCTTCCACTGATGATAATATCTGGCAATCACATCGACGGCCCACTTGACTTGTCGCTTGTATTTTAGTGTACGATATTCCTCACGAGCCTGAGAATAAGGATAATTTAATTGGAACGAGTATTTGTGAGATATTGGGATTACAGGGTATTGAAACACTTATTTCGACTATGTATATAAGTTATAGTTTAAAAAAGAAATTAGTGTTTATTATTCAAAGTGAGAAGAGATTTTTTTTAATTTTTTTATTTAAATATTAGTTCTTAGTAAAATTTTAAATGCATTTATTTATTACACAAATTAATGATAAACTTTTATTTTTAAGATGAAAATACAAATTGAATATAAAAGTTGTATTTATCGTATCGAAAATAAAGTTACAATAAATATGAAAGTATGTAAATTATTGTAACACTTGAATTGAATTTAATTTTAACAAGTATTTAAATTTTAAAATAACTATAATTTTTTTAATTAAACGATGTATAAGATTTCAAAATATAATTTTTAATTCATTTGATTTTCATATGCTTTATTTGAATATAGAAATTATTTATTTAAGGTTAACTTAAAAGAAGTCGACAAACATATTAAATAAAATTGAAAATATGATTTTAAATGAAAAAAAAGACGTTGACAAAAAAGTGTAAAACTAATTAAGGATAGGAATAAAGGACATGCAATGCTTACAACACGATATAAACTCCACAAGTGCCTACGGCCCGTGAAGGGAATGCCAAAGCGGCACTCCTAGATGATGCAAAACAGGTTAAACAGAATAAATAGTTTAAAGAGGCATGCAAGTGATGTGGTGGATTACTTACACGCCACGTACGCCACGCACTCGAGATGACCATTTGGCTGTGACGCATGCGTCGATAGCGTTTCCTCGCATGATACATGCGGAACATCTTCTGGATGAGCACGGCCAGCTCGGAGATGCGTAGACGGCGAAACTGTTCCAGCTCATAAACAGTGCGCGGACTGCGCACGAACACATTTTTGGTGCCCAGTGTAAATTCGGCCGAGGGCAGCGGCAGATTGCGTATGATTAAAGCAATGCCCTCCACTTGACTGCCGCCATGGAAATGCGGCCAGGTGAGACTATTGAGCAGCTTGTAGCGATGAAAGAACTTGGAGTGCGGCAAATGGTAACAGTGTCCAGTACGGCAGAGATGCACCAGCGGCATCAGTGACATATAACGCACCTGATGCTGCACCAGCGCCATGTCAAACTGATGCGACTGCTTGCACTCATTGGGCTTAATGCAGAACACATAATGGGCACGACGATGCTTCACAATTGCCAGCAATGTTTGCAGCTGCGTTCGTATATTCGAGCTGAGTGTTGTCGGCTTTTTGCTCGCCTGTCTGCGGGGATTCCCCTCTGGGAAAAGACTCTGCACCAGCGACAGTTTGCTCTGATAAAATCCTGTGCTTATATACTTGGGCAACATGTCCGAATTCTTCTCCAGAAAGCGATGTATCGAGTAATTCACAACATTGGCAAAGTGACGTATTCTGTGAATTCATAAATTATTAGTTAATTAAGAAATATTTGTGAAAATATCATTTGAACTCACTGAAAGCACATGGAATTGCTGCCGCTGGTCATGAAATTGGGATGACCCGCACAACACTGTTGGACACGCAGCAGAAGCGCCTCATTGCTGCTCAGATGGGGCTCATTGATCAGACTCAAGATGCCATAGCTGGGCTTATCAATCAGCTCGCAAATGGACTCGTTATCAAAGTAATCAATGCGCGACCATTCCAAACCTTCCCGCAAATACAGCTCTTGCTCCGCACGCAAAACGTTAAAAACAAAGTTCTGCAAGAAAATAAAATATTAGTAAAAAAGTCTACATTTCTCTTTCAAGACGCTTTGTCATAGTTTAGTACAGGGTCTAAACAATGTTGACTGTGCTGAAACACACCTGATGCGTTTTCTCGGCGCTGTAATTGATGGCAAACTGTTCAAATGAATTATGATCGAGCACCTCAAAGCCATAAAAGTCGAGCAAGGCAAGATTCTTTTCACGCTGCGTTGATTTGAGTGTCTCATTGATCTTGTTGACCAGCCAGGTGAATAGACGACTGTACAGTGTACGGCAGAGTGTGTTCCGATAGCTGGCCGCCTGTCTGGCATCCATTTCACAGCCCACATCCTCCTGTGTGCTGCTCGTGCTGTTCGCTCTCGTCAGGCAATTGATTAAAATTTGAGCTTCCAAATTGAGCAGCTGTGCCGTCTCCTGCACCTCTGTAAATGACAATCGGAAAATGATTATTAGAAATTTTTAAAAGAAATTATGTGCTTATACTCACCATAAACATTGGAGATCTGACAGCCTTCGGTGCCATCAATATTCGTTACGGGCACAAAAATAAAGTTTCCCAGCTTCAATACTACGGCAATAACACGAAAAATTGAGTTGATCTCATCACAGCTCAGACCGAGCACATCCAAAGAGCGCTAAAATTAGTATCATTAATTATTTATAGTATTAAAATAAATATTAATGTATTATATTATTTTTAATATTTAAAAAAAATATCAACCTGTTAAAGTATTTATTAAAAGAAGCAAAAAGTTATCTGAAACAATTTAAATACAATTTTTTTATTTCTTAATAATATTTTTATATTTAAATAATATAATTTTGTAGTAACTCTTTACTATTTTTTATTACCTTTGTGTAATGAAAATTGGTACGATCCTCTTCCATGGCAGTTGTATTACGAAGCAGTTCATACTTTTCCACATTGCGAAATAGTTTCAATGATTCTTCAAGAGAATAAAGGAATAATTAGGACACGGCAGGAATATATTTATCTTTTGGAAACTCACTTAATAGCTGCAGATCCGCGCCCAACAGCAGCTGATAAAATATGTGAAAATTGCGCTCTCCAATCACGGTATCCGTAATGCGAGTCTGTGAATAATAAATTGAATAATAATTTTAATAAAGTCATTTAATAATAGTTAAAATGTCGCAATAAATCAAACCTTTTCCAGCATATCTTAGGATTGTGCGACAGACATGGAAACAACATTTATTTATTATTCATTAATATTATGGTATAAATAGGATTAAGTTATCTTTAAAGTGTGTTTTACAAAAACTGTAAAGTAAAAATAGTCGGCTGATTTATATAAAAAATAATAATTAAATTTTATTTTTTAAATATAACTCATATTTTTGATTAAGCAATATATTTAAAATATATAAATAATCCATTTATCAGGTGTGTTTCAGAAATGTAAATGAACCCAAAACCAAACAAAATCTTATGGAATTTTTGGTGAGTTTTCGGTTGCTTTATAGTTCTGGAACACCGCTGTATATAAAATTCTTTGTTCTGACCTAATGACTGAGCATTGTACAGCCCAAGCCATAAGAACTAGGAGGCTGAAATTTTCACACAACATAGCTGAGACAATAATATTTTAAATATGCAAAAGTTAATTAAATTGAAAATTAGTAAATTTGGAAAAAAATAAAGTAGGTTTTTTTTTTAGAATACAATATATTTATTTATTTCTATAATATATTTATAAAGTTACTTACAGTGGGTTATGTGTACGCCCATGGGATCGCCTTTGAAGTCAATTTCAATATCAAAGAGTTTGCCCTGATACAAAAAGTATGAAATATTAGCAAGAAATTTGAATAGTTGAAAATAATCTAATAAGCATCTTTACATATCTGCTGGAGTTGTTGTTCTTCAAGGTGCAGGCATTGCCCATGGCCTCGAGGAAGACATCCGCGCAGGTGACGCATTCCCTTAAACGTTGACTGGGCGACTTGTGGCGTCGATGCAGCGATGAGCTGGCTGAAGGCGTTGGAGAAATGGAACTGCTGCCAAGAATTTTGCTCAACTTGTGTGCATCATAGAGCGAGATGCGTTGCGTCGATCCCATGGAGATTGCTTGTTGTCGCTCCGGTTGACTTTCCGTTGAGTGTTGTCTCGCCAGATTGGAGCAACTGCCGCGCTGCAGTTGCAATTGGGATTGGGATTGGGCAGTGGCAGCAGCGGAGGAGGATGACAGATGGAGGCGATTGTTGCTGCCGCGTAGCATTTGCAATGCGGCATCGCGTTCCTCCTTCTCCAAGCTCTGGGCGCGTGTGCATTTGCTGTGTCCACACTGACGGCAACCAGCAACGTGCAAATGCTTCGATGTCAACCTGGAGACGTTGGCAGTGCAGCTGTTTACTTGTGTCTGTTGATGCTTAAAGCAGGATTTCGTTGGATGCAAATGACCAGGCATCGGCATCGGTGTAGGCGTCAGCATGGGCGTGGCAGTTGTTGTTGCTGTTGATTCCAACAGTGTGCTTATATTTTCGGTGCTTTTGTGATGCGAGAAATCAAAGTCGACATATTTTTCACGCTGATTGCGTCGCGCCTGTCGCTCAATGCTCTCCGTGTGCGATCGGGAACGCTGCGTGGATGCTGGAGAAGCAACAGGACCAGGACACGGACCTGGACCCGGACCCGGTGAAGGCGACTGGCGACGTGAATTCATTGCATTGTTCTTGCAAATAATGAAATTGGCATTGCCAGAGCAGCTACTTGTTGATCTTGGATGAGCTGGCAATAGAATGCCACTGGCTGAACTGCTCGAGGATTGCTTACGCAACGCATTCGCCTGGGATTTGTCCTGGATGTGTGTTAGGAAATTGACAATCATTTTGAAGGTCTCCGTTTTGCCAGCGCCACCTTCGCCCGTGAGCAGCACACACTGATCCTCGCTCTGATCCTTGAGCGACTGATAAGCCAGATTTGTAAGTCCATAGCTGATGAGTATAAAAAACAGATGAATACATTAATTGTTAGTCAGGGCAGGAAGGTAGCATCACTTACATGTGTGGTGGCAGCTGAAAGATGCCTTTATTGCCATAGTCGCGTATAATTTCCAACGAATGCTCCGATATGTGATGATATGGATTCAAAGCCACAACTGAAGTGCCAATATAGGTCTGAAATCGTATGAAATATAAAGATTTATCAGCTTCTTTAATGGACTCATATTTAATGTACAGTTGATCAAGTAATTCTTTTGACAAACTACTCAACTTTAATAATTCATTAGTATTAGTTCAAATTAATTAATTGATAAATAATATATAATAATTTAAAATTTCAAAATAAAAAATTTTATTTGATATAATTTGTTAATTTCGTCAAAACATTTAATTGACTGACTGTAATTGCGAATGTTTGTTTTTGTGACTTGTCAAAAGAATTACTAGACTGACTGTTGGACTTACATATATATGATCGCGTTTGTAACGCTGATGTATGTTGTTTATGAAACTATCCTCGGAGAGGTTTTCCAACAGCACCGAGTCCCAGGTGCCAATCTCCTGTTCCATTTTTCCAACAGCAACCACAACAATAACAAAGACAACGACAGCAACAACAACGGCAACGGCAACAGCAACAACCACAAATGCAAATGTCAAGCATAAACATTTGAATTTATCAACTGTAACTGTAACTGCAATGACACAAAAAACGTACACACACAAATAGAAACATACTTAATGCACAATTGGCACAATTGCATAATTTATCATTCAGCCTCAAATCCGTGTTTTGATTTTCTGATTGAATTATTGATTTTAATTTTCTCTCTTTTCTGTCTTCATTTCCTCAACAGCAACAGTTTGGTTTTGATAGCCCTACACGTTTTAACTTGATTTCTTCATTGCATTTATTCTTCCATGTTCATCACATAATTGTTTATAATTTCGCTTTGTTTATTTATCATTTTAAAATAACTTTGTTTACCTTTTCAGACAATATTTGGGCATTTTGTAGAGAAATGCGAAGCACTACGGGCAGTGCTGCCAGCCTTTTAGTGGTTGGTTTCACCAAAAAGTTTCCGATCTGGCAAGTCGTACAATTTTAGTTAAATGGCAAAAAATAGAAGAATTTCTAAGAACAACCCTTTTTTTAAGTTTGCTTAATATCGGCCGACCGCCACAATATGTCATTAACGTACTAAGCAGATCCTTTTTAGGCTAATAGAATTTTTTAAATAAATCGACTTGTTTTACTTTAACTTCCATTCGTTTTCAATATGACTTTAATTCGACTCCAACGATAAAGTGGACATTTCAATAAAGAACATTTTCAATATTAATTAATTTAATGGTGTCCCTGCTTCTCAGCCTCGATCTGCTCCTTGGACTTGTAGCCAACCTGTTCCTCGGGAGTGTGGGGCCAGAAAGTGGGCCTGTTGATGGGATCCAAAGCCGCGTCTGGGAATGCATCACGATAATCCTCCATGGTCATTTGCTCATATGGCAGCAATGATTTCAAATGTCCAATTTCCCTCTCGTAATTCTTAATGCGCTCCTCCGATGCCTTCTTGTATGAGGAAATGTCGCTCTTGGACTGCTCAATTTCAGTGTCCACCTGAGACGAGAAGTTATCCTTGGGATAGGGCACCGACAGGGCGTCGTATTGCTTCTGGAAGCTATCGACCAGTCCGGCAACGGGCACAAAGTTTTTATAGTGAGCCCAGTTAATCTTTGGTGGATTCTCTGGATTGGCCATCACGGCGCGCACATAAATGTCCGCCTTGGTCTTGAAGGCGCCAAAGCTGCTCTTCTGATTGGCGGGCACACGCTCGGCCAGAGCGGCCCAGTTAATTGAAGACTGCGCGATGCGTTTGGCGGCCATTATACTAAAACACAACAACATACAGCAATTAGAGAAATCATTCATTTAAATTTCATTCGCGCGCCTAAAAATATCCCTTTCTAAGAAAGTCCTTTTTCTTCGAAGCAAACCTGCCAGCCCGTTTTTTGGTGCGACATGCTATTCGGACAAGTTGGTAGCACAATTTCTCAATAAACGTGAAAAAGAGGACAGATTTTACGAATGAATATTGAATTATTGCTGGTTATTAAATTTCATTCGTTCTGTATCAGTTTCAAATGTTCAATTCGAGCATTACTTAATTCTATTCACTTTTTGCTACTTTTATGCACATTGAAAATTCTTTGACCTGCCAATAATTATGTAATTGTTGCCGCAACAAAAAAACGCACTGCAAAACTTATGCTTCAACTAAATAAATTTGACAAGCTAACGACATTGCTGTTGCGCGCTTGTATTTGCTCAAAATATCTTGTAATTTTAGGCTTGATTTTTATAGATTTTTATAATTTATTATTACATACGTTTTTCACACGACTTACTTGAACAATGTATATCAGCGTTGCCAACTTTTTAGATACTGACAGCGCTGCCAACTTTTAGTGGAAAATATAGCTAAATGGCAACAATAGTTATCGAATTGGGTATACATCCTATCGAATACTTCTAGTCGATACGGGTTCGGTATTGTGGCATACGGTCACACTATCAGCACATATGTGTATTTGTTTTTAATTCGCTGTAGAAAATATATAAATTTAGCAATTTTGAGGAATTCTTGAATTAAAATGCTTAAAGTGATACCTTTCGGACTGCAACAGGTGCGCGCCCTTTCGTCAGCAACAGCATCCGTGACGCGTTTGCATCGATCTGTGTATTGCCGCAATTATCCAACTGTAGTTGTTCATCCAGATGGATCCACAACTACGATTCGGTATCATGAACCTCGTAAAATAATCAAGGTAATTATATAAGATAAATATTCTTTAATAATTAATTGAGTTGCATTTTTCATTTAGCTGCCACTGGATTTGAGCACATTGTCCGATGTGGAACGCAAGGCGCGTTTGGAAGCTAGAAAGCCGCGCAAGAAGGTCAAGATTATGGAGGAAGTGGAGGATAACTTTAATGCCAAGAAGTACATGAAGTACATTAAGAAAAAATAGATAGTCATTTGTTATTTATAATAAATAAAAACATTGTACATTTGTTATATAAGTCTGGCAGCACTATGCGATTGGCTTGCGTATTCATTCAATAATTCCCGATAAAAATATTAGAATATCTATCGATAGATATTACGATATATTTTTGGGTGATATTTTTTCTGACGATAGTTTAATATCGATATAAGTGGTACATGCTGCCAGATCGAAAAATGCAGCAGGGTGGCAGCCTTTGGACAGGGTGGCAACCTTAGGGCCAAAACAGTGGCAAAGTGACAGAAACGATTCTGTCTTCGTTAGCTTCGCGTCGTGATTATTTTGCAAACGGTTTTACGCGAGTGCAAACATAAATATAGCAAGTGCTCGTAAACTGCAAATTAGACTTTATCCTTAAATAAAGCAAAGTTGCAATAATTGCCGGTGCATTAACTAAAGCAGAGTTGTTCGAAGTACGAAGGAAAAAGGCCACAATCAAATTTTGAATGGGCAGCGTCTAATAAAATGCATATACATACATACGTGTGTATGTGTGTGCGTGTGATTGTATACAGCATGCAGTAAACAAGACAGCAGCATAATAATAAATAATACATAGTGAAATTTTGCTTCCAAATAAAATTGTTGTCTTTTTGGACAAAATTAATGACGCGTTGAGTTTGTGTTTCAAATAATACTATTGCAGTAGACAAAAAAAAAACGCATACTTACAGTGCGCACTTATTGGATTAATACAACAACTACAACAATTGGTAAATAATGTTTTCTTTTACATTGCCAATAAGAAACGGTCAAATTGTAAATTTAGTTCACGACGCTTTCTTAATTTTCTTTTAATGAGATTTCTGCTGTACAACAATATCATACGTATATATATGTATATGTATCTATGCCTGCGCTTTGCTATGTTCGTGTAGGCGTGTGCATGCCGTTGTCTGTGTGTGTGTCTGTGTGCATGTTTCGTTCTCTTTTCTGCTGCATTTTCGTCGGAACTGTCGCCCCTGCCATAGATGGTGACCTTTGTCTGGTAGTAGCAGAGGGAGAGGCAGTGCAGAAAACATCAATTATAATATTATTTTGTGAAACAAAATATGTGCTGAAATAGACACAATTTATGCTATAACATAAATACATTTCCAAATCCATGCCTATATAACATTCATATATAAAGTCTGCTCGGCTTCTCTGTAACGACGCGCCTCTCTATGTGTGCGTGTGTGTGTGCTTGGAGTCAGTGTTGTCAACTCTGCAGTGTCTATAAAAGCTATATCAGCAAATAAAAATAGCTAGAAAAATCGAGAAGGTCTGCAAGAAAGTTTAGGTTTATTTAATACTCTGCTAACATCAAAAAAATAAAAGAGGAAAATCCGAAACTATAAAGCATATATATTCTAGATCAGTATTTAAAATCGACTCAATTTAGTCCTTTCTGACTGTCAATCTGTTTGAAATATATCAGTATAATTTTATACCTGATTTTATAATTTTAATAAGTGGTTTTTTTCAATTAGAATAACTTTTTAAATCATAAAAAAGCTAGATTAACAACAGTGTTTGGCAATCAAAAAACTCTAGATGTGGCGGTAAAATAGCTAAGCTGGCAGCACTGCTTGGAATGCTGTTTAATACGCGCGCCGACATACACACACACATGCAAACATACATGTGCATGTAAATATTTTTGTAAGCAGCGGAAATGTAAAAATAACACAAACACATTTGCAACACATCACAGACTAAAAAATAAAAAAGATGATGATGAAGAAGCTCATACGTTTTTCCAATTCCAATTCCATCAGTTTATCTTCCCTCTCTGTTGTTGGGAGAGTGAATGGAAAGCCACTTTTCAACGGAAAAGCGGAAAATGCAAATGCTGCGACAGATGTTTCGCTTCTTCTTGTTTGTTATGTTTCTAAAATGTGAATGCATGAATCCATGAATCCATTCATATTCATTCAGACAACTTATTTACCACCAAATTGAGTGAATGGTTTAGCTGCTGCTTATTGGATATGCTGCTGGTGGTGGATTGTGGACTGTATTTTGGGCATTGTAACATGCAGCAAGTGGATGCCAAGTGCATTTTGTGGTGTTTAGGGAATTTTGTAAACAGTACGGCCCTATTATTTTCTTCTTTTTCCTTTCATGTCTTTACTTTTATTATTTTTATTTTGCGATAGCTTAAAAAACGGCAACAACAACACGAAGCGCCAAATGCGCCATTTGTTTCCGTTTTGCACCTTTTTTTGCTTTGGCGCTTTGGCAGATGCACTTGTGTATGTATGTATGAATGTGTGAGTGTGTGTGTGAGTGTCTGTGTTTGTATGTGTGTACTATGCGCTATCGTTTGTTGTCTTCTTTTTCTTTATCTTCGTTCTTTGCTTTTTCTAGTTTAGTTTCTCGCCAATTTCTTATGTTACTTGCACTTGAAGTCGAAAATAAAACAATTTCTTTTTTGTATTTTGTTTTTCATTTTTCTTTTCTGTTTTGTCTTTTATTATTTAAAGTTAATTTTGCTTTGCTTTTTGGGGCGACGTTTCATTGTGAACAAGCCCCCATAATTCTCACTCTTTTACACTCTCCCTCTTCGCTCTTTCGCTTCCTCTCTTTTCTTTCCCGCTCGCACTTGATGTTTGTTCACGTGACTTAGTTTAAAGTTTGCAGTTACTAGAAAGTGAATACTTGTCAATATTCCAATTAGAATTTAGACAAATGTATGTATCTATGTGTGTGTTCGTGATGTAAACAATAGTTTTTGTTGTGAATTAATATTTTCTACGACAGCTTAAAAATATGCATATTATCATTGTATTTATTATCTAGATCAGGCTCATTTTGACTATGTTTTGCCCTAGGGATAGTCGACCCTTAAATACCCTAGCCGAATCATTAGTTGTTCCAATATAAACTTTTTATTAAAATGATTTTAGTAAATAGAAAGCGGCGTTAAATACAGCAAATATATGACGATGTTTTAATCATTAGAAATGTAGAAATTGTCTGTTATAATATTTAAAATAAAAAAATAAATGTGAAATTTTAGAATTATATACATTTTAAATGAATAAATATCAATTAAATTTACTGACAGTTTAATTTTTATGCTTTATTTATCTTTTTGTGAAGAATCGCAGACTCTATATTTATATATCTTTACGGGGTCAATTCTCTCCCATTTCAAGTGACCAAATTTTAATAACTTAGACAAAGGGCACTAAAAAATAACCATGAAAGAAAATGAGTCGAAAAACTTCATCAACATAACTTTTGAAATTGACTTGAGAGCAACTTTCTCTAGACAATATTCTGTTTAGATCTTCAAGTTATAAACTGTACGATAATTTTGAACAAAAAATCTCGATGAAATTTTGCTTTGAAATTAGAATTAACTGTCGTTAAAGAAAATGACCCTAAAACGTTTCTATATTTGGCCAATTTATTATGTGTATATGCATTGCTTGGTGTCATGAACTAAATAAGTTGGTAATTTACAGTCTGGCGACTTTATCTCACTGTGTGAGTGAATGTATCTTTCTCTGTGTTTCTGCGTGTGTGTGTGTGCATATCTTAAAGATACTTTACGGCGACGACGCATTAGAATTGATGAAGCGCGACGGCGACAACATCTATTTCATTTCATGTATCTCATCTGTGTTTCCATTGTGTATCTTGTTCCATTTGTTTATGGTTTTTTTCTGATAATTTTGCTCTTGATAAGATTGATTTGCTGTTTGCTTAAAAGAATGTTTGCTATAATATATTTTCTTTTTAATAAAAATTGTTTTATTTTTCTTGGTTTCGCTTTAACAAAATATCATTTTAATATTTTATTATTTATTTCAGTTTCTTGCTGAGAAATTTAGGAATTATTAATATCTTATATAGATCTTCTTGTAAATATAGAATTCAGAAAATATTTGAAATGCTTCTGGCGAATACCTTAATCAAAGCGGTTTAAGCTGTGAAATGATAAGTATGATGGCCTGATTAAAAATTCTCATTCGCGAGAAGAGACAACATTTACATTTCTAGCATTGTTTATGTTTGTGTCGAACACCAGGGGAGAAGAAAGAGGGAGAGGTGGGAGAGGGGGAATAGGGGCAGACAGGTGAAGAGTTGCTGCTCAGGTGTGTTTAACATAGTTTGTCATGGAGCCTAATGAAGTGTAGCAGGTTTCAGGTTAACTCTTGTTACTTTTGAAGTTGCTTATGTTATAGTTGTTGTTGTCGTCTTGTCAATTGGCGGCGTCAGTTACTCGCCGCAATTGACCCTAATTAGGGGCTGCTGTTTTTTTTTTTTTTTTTTTTTTGCTTGTAACGTTTTGTTGTATTTTAAAGAAATCTTAAGACGGTTGAGCAAAAAAGAAAAATGTGCTTAGTAATTGAAGTAAGCAAGTTTTTTTTGGGGGGGATTTCAAATATAAACATTATTACTATGCAATGTTTATTTCATGCTCAAATTAAACAAAGCATATCAAAAAAATAATATTGTCTATTTATTATGCTCAATAGTATTTCAACATTTTTTGTAACACAAATAAGAGTTTAAGACTTACTATTTTGGGATAGAGTATCCAGAAAGGGAGGATTTAAGTTTATTATAATAATAAAAGCAATATCAAAAAATTTAAATTTTCAAACATTTCAAAATTTTTTTATTTTGTTTTTTGTTTTGTTTTATGATGTTAATGAAATTTATCTTTATTGTTATTTAAAGATTTTATTAATACATATAATAAGTTATTTTTAATTGATGAAATATATTTGACAAATAATAATCGTTACGGACTCTAGTTTATGATACTTGATTTTTGGGCACCTGTTTTATTTGGTGGTTCTGGCCAATTTCATAGATTTGCTGAGCTATTTTTTTGTGCTATTATCTTATCATGTCCCTGATAACAAGGTGCAAAATCAAATTGCCAACACGTTGTTGTTGTTTTTTTTTTGATTAGAACACACAAAAAAAATAGAAGGCAAGAAAAATAGAAAATAATTTGTTATGTCATCGTTTATCAGCTCTCAGCTGCACGGCTTTTTGGGCTCGAGGACTGTGTTCGCCAATCGTAAACAACATTTTTTCTTTTTTTTTCGTACTTGAGCGGAATTTAATTGTAAGTTGTTGTTTCCATAAGTACACAAAAGTAGTGTAATCACAATGTACAGTGTACACAGTTCAACTCTAGCAATTGGTCTTATCTGAATATTTAGATTTCAAGGTGTGTGGTACCATTTTTATTGCCCTCAAAAGCAAATGAAGGTTGTTATCAAAAAAAATAACTTTGATAAAATTCACGCTAGTGACGAAACAAGTGCAACAAATTAAAGAAAAAGTTGTGCAGGTGACTATATTAAAGTTTTTAAATATAGATTGTTGCAAAGTTATTAAAATATATATGTTATATCCGTTAACATGACAACAGTGAGTGAGAGAGAAAATCAAATTGGAAACTTTAGATACTGGAATTATCTTCTTGTTTAAGTTAATCATTTCTACTTTATTGATACGCTGAATTTAAGCTGGATCTCCCAAATTTCAAATTGCCATAACTTTATCAAATCTTAACCGATTCCATGCGGAATATCAATTTTTTCATTATTGTCACTATCTCCCAAATTTCAAATTGCCATAACTTTATCAAATCTTAACCGATTCCATGCGGAATATCAATTTTTTCATTATTTGACAACTGACGTATAGTTTATTTGTCTAAACATTTCCTTGTCACACTATTTTATATATTTTACTAATGTTAAACAAAAATAAATACGTTTTTTAATTAAGTTTTTCGCTTTCTTCCACAGACTTCCAATTCAACGGCGCTTCCTCCCACAAATCTTCCTTCTATTGTGCCAAATTAAAGTGCTAATGACGTCGCAGTTACTGGAGTTTTTGCTTCAACTGAAAATTGTATGATTAACAATAGTTGATATATTTTCGAAACTTGTCAATTTAGTTAATGTGTTTTTTTTGTGTTACGACGTGCCTGCAACAAAAACAAAAAAAGAAGTTATAAATATTAAAATTTGATTGGGCAACGTTTAAAGGTATTTTCCCTGTTTGTCTTCGTGTTAATGTTTGTGTATCGTTCCCGTTTCCATTCCCGTTTCGACCCTCGGTCAATGTGATTAGTATAAACGGAGGCGAAGGCCTACTTTCTGAATCGAAATTATTTCCACACGCAACTACAAATCCAAATACCAACTACAACATACGACGTAGCTGATAACCATGAGTCTAAACCAACATAGTGGACCTGGTCCGCCAGAGAGTATACTGACAATCCCAAAATCGTGCGATCAAGTTGATTCGGGGCCATTCTTTTGGCAGGAGATGAGCACATCCGGCATGTGCAGCTCTATTTACTCCCCCTCCCCCGCCTCATACCGCGCACCCTCTAACGGATTGCCCAAAATGGGCAATGGTGGTGATGGTGATGGTCCTACAACGGAGGACAACCTTCAAATTAATGGCAATGGAATTGGAATTACTCCACCTCCAGTTACTCGCACCATATCGTCGGATCGTCTCGTCACCGGTTCCTCCTGTCTCGCTTTGCGCACCGCCGTCTCTGCATTATATCCTGTGGATGACTTTGTCAAGGAGAAAATCGGTTCTGGCTTCTTTTCCGAGGTTTACAGGGTGAGTGTACTTTCTTAATTGAATAGAAAACTTTCAAGACATGAAAATGTATAATCATTTTATGAGATGTGCAGTCAAATTCTGCAATTTTTGTAATTTTAATTGTTCATAAAACCATTATAATTTATTTATGTTCAGTGTTTTGACTCGAAACTGCGCATTTGCTGTGAAACTTTTATTTTTTTGGAGTTGTTTCCATTGGAGTAAATATTATTATCCAAATTACTACCACGACTTTTACTACCATGCTTTTGTTTGTTTTTCCTTGATGATGAAGAAGGTGACTTTGTTCAACTTAAATAAAAATTAGAAAACTTTCCATACTTTTCAAGTCTACATTTGAAAAAGATAGTGTGTAATTTAAAGTAGCAGCTTAAGGCTTTAATGCAGTCTTTTTACACGTAAAGTATATATATTAAACACTCGACTTGGTTAGTCTACTTATTAAACTTTGAAGTGTCAATTTTCACTTGAGTAATCGAGTTTTTTCATAGATAAGAATAAGGTGTAAAATTTATTTAACAATTACTTATTTAAATAATTTGTTTTAAAAACTTTCCTTTAAATATCATTAAAATACCATTTAATAAAGGAGTTTTTGTTCTATTATTTTGATTTTAAATTTAAAAAAAAATGCTTTTAAACCAAAAAAAATTTCAAATTAATAACTTAAAATTATATTAAAAAATTTATTATTATTACTTATTATTTAGAATATTATTTAGAATATTATTGAAATTCACTGTAGTAAAAATTATAAGAATCACTTTACTGAGCATTATTTGCTATAGGAAATGCGATTAGATTGCACAAACTTGCAGAATGTGAGTGTCACGAGACTGATAAATATCAATGAAACCTATTCGATTGACCACGAGTGTTTTCGATGCCATATCTCAATTGAGAGTTGCCTCCTTTCTATCTAAATATACATACATAAGTACATATGTATGCTATAAAGTTGACGTTCATCGTGACATTGTAGTTCAATGAAATCGCAGTTATTGGTAATAACCTTCGCAACGCTTTGCCTATAATAACTTTCTCGGTTAACATATTTCAAAGAAAATTTTTCGGTTATGTATTTGAAACTTTCATTTTCTTTTTTTTTCGTATCTTTTATATTTTTTTTTAGTTAGCTGATATTTATTTATATTTTTTTCTTTGTGTTTTACGAGCATTTGTAGTTAAATTTGTAACTATTTTCATTTGCTTTCTCATGCATGTGTAACAATAATAGAAATTGTTGCACAAACTTATAGTAAATCTGTGTATTTTGTTGAATGAAAGTCCGATATAAGGGTTCAGGGTATTATGCACTTTATTTAATTGTTGTTTATTGGTGAAAATTATTAAGTTGTAATTATAACTTATGTACTTTCTATTGGCGTGAATTGCGTGCGAATTTTTGCAAGAGTATCTTGAAGATAAACGCGGTGAACGATCGAATGAATCTCACAGATACGCTTGCCTCTGTTTTTTTTTTATTAGTTTTGTTTTCTTGCGTTTTTTTTTTCTTTTGCGTGTGAAGTGCGTTCATTTGTCCGTTATTCCGTTTGTTTCGTTTACATTTCCGCATTGCAATGTTGGATTGGGGCAATTAATGTGTTGATGCCACGCGTACGAGTACGAGTACTTCCCCTATTATTTGTTGCAGTGTAAATGCCGTTAACAGAACGTGCATCATTCCAAGTTGAAGCTAATTGAATGGTCATCAATTTGATATCTATATCAATTCAATAATCTTCCATTGAATGCAACAAAAGTTAATTCAAATTGATAAAAGCCCATAAATTTGAATTGAATTATTTTGAGGGTGAGCTCTATTATCATATCAATAATTAACTTATATACATATATACACTGAATAGAGTGCTCTCTTAAACCAAGAATATTCCTTTTAAGTATACACAAATAAAACACAAAAAATTTAATTTATTTAAAAAAAAAATGAAATAAACTAACATTACATTGCACGATAAGCTTGTCACAGCTATGTTGTGTGAAAATTTCAGCCTCCTAGGTCTAATGGTTAAGGTTGGGCAATGATCAGTCAGTAAGCCAGGACAAAGAGTGATATAAATATAGATTATAAAATATTTATTAAATATATAAAACTAATGAAATTCCATTTTTTTGGTGTATCAGTGTATTGAAGATTCTGAATGGATATCTCTCGACGTTTTGCTTTTCTTTTTCATTTCGTTGGGCGCCGCGATCACGTGAAATTGATTGCGATAATAAGTATACACCCAGTTGCATTCTTAGTTTATGAGGCACAACTGGAAATCTTGAGTGGGCAGCGATAACTTATGGCTTGTGTTAGCTAACTTTTGCCTATTTCAATTTGAGAACTGTAATAGCCTATACGTTTATTAAAGAGCAAACTTCTAATTTTCTCACTGTTATAAATTAAATAATTAAAATGCCTACTCTAAATGAAATTAATTAATTAAAAACAATTTTAATCACTTTAAACTAAATACAAAAATTGAAAGGAAAAATACATCTACATAATCAAAAATGAAAATAACAATAACTTGGTTTACTATTGGCGAAAATTCAAAAATACATATACAAACAAAATAACCAATTACAATAACAAAAGCTTAATCGTTGAATGGGAAACGCAAAACCGAAAGTCTTTAGGAACTTATATAATATCTCGCTGTCGAGACATTTCATTCAAACATTTACCGTAATCATTTGGTATGCCATATAGCGTTTATACCTTCCTATAGTGTAAACCGCAGATAGTATTGTGTATTTATTTTGTATTTATCACTGTTGAAGTTCACCTACAAAATTTGCCAAAGACTTTTGTCAACAAATCGTTGTAATTTATTTTTAGCTACGGTTATTTAATGTTATATTATTTATACATTTATTAATAAATTTGAGCTAGTTATAACAGTAATCTGTCACAGTTGACAGTCTGTTAAGTGGGAAATTTTGAATTGGATTCAATAGTTCGAAATATAAAATCTATATATATAAAGTTGTTTTATTGTTGTTTATTTAAATTGTTTTATTGTTTTATTAAATTTCATCACTAACTAAATGTTATTATTATTTATTTAACATAACAGAATCAAAAGTGATCGTTTTCTAAAGGCGACACAAGAATCTGTTGATGCTGTCAAAACAGCGACCATTCTCGAATTTGATGCTCATTTAAATATGTGTGTAGATATTTGCTATATATATAGTGCATATATATCATATATATACGACATTTATAAATTCGCTGTTGCAGTTGAGTGACAACAGATGGCGTTGCAAGCGTCAACGGCGCCAATCAACAAGTCAAAATGCGAATAGAATGCATCTTTTTTCCCACTTCTTCTCTCTCTGATAAGCCAAAGATGTATGACCAACATGATGCGTCGACTGGTTGCACATGCAGCTGGCAGTTGGGGCATATGGTATGTGGCTTGAGGCATGTGGCATGAGGCAGGCAGCCTCCGCTGGAGCAACATGCAATTACGTGTGCAACAAGCGTGGAGACATATTTTCAGATTCATTCACCTCTTCATCCGAGTGGTTTAACATTCACACCAATTTACCATTGAATTGGCCAAAGTACAACCATAACAACAACAAGAACAGCAACAAGAACAACAACAAGAACAACAACAAGAACAAGAACAACAACAAACTTGGCCCTTCACAACATCTATTGCGTTCTTTGGGTCTTATACCAAACATTCACGAAACCTAACGCTTTGTCATTTGTTAAGCTGTCTTTATATGCAGTTAGGCAGCACCACACACTGCACAACACACTGCATAACACACCGCACAACACACCGCTTCACACACACACACCTACTTTTCGTATGTGTAGCCCAGTATCCAAAGGGTATAAAGACATTGTATGTATGACTTCAAACTTGGTATGTAGGTTCCTGGATACCATAGGCAGATCAAGTTTGATTTTTTTTTTGGATCGGACCACTATATCATATAGCTGCCATAGGAACGATTCATCGAAAATGAAGTTTTTAGTATAAAAAAGTTTTTTTTTGTTGAGATATCAGAACTTAATTAATAGAATATACATCAGGGCTGGTATTATACATCCTGCCCAAATTTGGTTTAATTCGGTTCCAGATATCATTTAGCTGCCATAGAACGATCGTTTTATATTTTACACTTTGTATTTGTTTTACAAAATTAAATTTATATTTAATTATTTATTATTTATTTAATTTTTTTGTAATACTTGTACTGGGCATCTGAGAGGCGAGCTTCTGGACTGTAGTGCTCTTGCTAGTTGCTTGTTTATAGCTATTTCTGTCCACCAAGCGCCCCCACGTCGCATGCCACAAAACCACGCCCGCTCGTTCTGCCCACAAATTTGTACGATTTGTGACACTGTGTATTCAGTGTTTGAGTGTTGAGTGTGTGCCAAATATTTAACGCTTTGAGTATGATTCAAAAATTTAATTATTATATATGTGACACACACATATATACATGTTTTTGAGTATGTGGTAATAAATAAGTATACATGAGTAATAAATTGATTTAAGCCAAAGAGGGGTTCCCTTGTGTCAAAAGAAAATAAATAATAAAATAATTAATTGTATCTCTAAAGTAGCCTAGTTTGTCAAGCGAATTTAATAATCTATATAATACAAGAATTTATTTTATTGGGAATTATGTAATTTTGTTGGAATTATGAATTTCGTTCATAAAATGATTCCGTTACGTGATTTTTGCATGTCATGGTCACACTTGTAATCTGAACAGCTTAGTCACATTTAATTTGATCTCATTTTGTGCACGTAGAATGGTCACACTTAATAGTGTTACCACAGCTTAGTGTGGTCACATACTATATTTTATAAATAACTTGAAAATTCATTGATGAATTGCTTACCTATTTTTTACTACTCTTATTAAGCCACTGTATGTATAAGAAAATATATAAATACACTTAAACATATATGTGAAATGTTTGTGGTCTGCATCCGTCGTTGCCAAACCATTTAACCCATCCCCTTCCTCTGCCGCTACGCCTATTGTTTAAAAAAAAAAAAAAATTTTTTCAAAATCATTTTTGGCGTCTTTTGCTATTTTTCATCATTTTACGCTGCTTTGCACCGCCTTAATTTGTATACACCTCGTTTGTTAGCGGCTATATAAGAAATTTCCTATTTTGCAAGACTTTTCAACATGATTCACGTCATGTCGGTCGGTTTGGTTTGGTCTTTATTTGTAGTTATTCTAAGCATTTCCTCTACTCTTTATATAGTACAAAAAAAGTATTTTCTGCCTTTGAATATTTTTGTTATAGTTGGCCAGCCCGCAAATATTCGATATTTACCACCCGCATGGGAGATGCCAAAATTGCCTTGTAATCTATACAAAGAATGGATTTTATGTACAATTTTAAATAATATTTCTTTATTACAAATACTTTTTATGTTCAAAGTTTAATTACGAACACTCAAAAAATGGTGAAGTTTTAAGAGAACAAAAATTGTCTTGTAACCTATAAGTATTATGTAATTATGTGCATTTAAAAATAATATTTCTTAAAGTTTCATAATAAATGCTTAATAAATACCGAATTTATTAAAAAATCAAAGAAACTCGATTAAACTGATTATTCATTAAATTTAAAGCCTGGACAGTAGATCTGGGAAGTGTATATTCTCTATTTATATGGTTGAACAATGGAATTTATATATGTTCTTTGTATAGTACGTAATTACAATTGTCGGAGATCGTAATATTATGAGAATGTTGTTGATGTTGACTCATCATCAAAGTCTATAATGGAATATAATGGGAATCAGCAGGGAGCTCGATTAAATATTCACTATTCTCTTGATTCACAAACACTTGGATGTTGACTAATGTCATCATCATAACGCACAGTGGGTCAAGGTCATAAGCAGGCACATACAGTCGAGCGGAACTATAAAAAAAATCTTTATAATAAAAGCAAATAAAAGCAGACTCTTTTTCAATAATTTGTAATAAATTCACTGCTGAGTTGCTTATAGCGTAGTAACACTGTAGTTGTATTTATGCGGAAATCCATCACTGACATTATATACAATGAATGAACAATGCATTAAGGATAAAGAACATTTATTTATGTCATCACAGAACGGTTCACAAAGACTTATCCCCCAATTATGTTATTATAGGCGTCATTATTGTTGGAACCCTGGGATGTGTTATTGACCCCTAAAACGACGATCGTATGTTCTGTTTATATTTTAATGCTGGTCTTAAATGTAATATATATAGAAATATATATTCGCAATCGATAGATGAGACGGGCATTATTAATCTACAAATATTTTTGATTTGAGGTTATGACAGACATAAAACTGAAGACAGATAAGATTTATCGGCAATTGAATTGGGCATAAAAGAGAGCGGAAATTGTAGCGCAAGAAATGTCGTTCGCATTTCGACTCGATGATAAACAATGGCAAGTTGTGAACTCGATGTGTTCTCTTTTTTTTTCCTTCCATTATTTTCATGTTTCTTCATTCGAGAGCTGACAGAATGGTGTTTTTTAAATGAGTTTTTGTGGAGATTTGCTGGCGAAATGGGATCGACACAAAAAACAGGCAGGAGACAAACGGCTTACAATATACTACACTGCACTACTTTGGAGGTCTACTTTGTATTTAAGCAAAAGCCAAACAAGTAAGAATGCTACAGTCGAGGTGCTCGACTTGTCGATGCCCAGTAACTGTATATTTGCAGGCGTTAAAAATATAAATATAAATATTGAATGAAAAAATCAAATATAGAACAAAAAGTTACAACAAAATGACACTTTTTCCAAAACTTCAATCTCTCATAACTTTGTCAAATCTTAACCGATTTTCTGTATTTGTCAATTTTATCAGTATTTGGCCTCTTATTTGATGCTGCATCAAAATTTTACTTGGTTAAAAAATTTCATATTTTTCGATCACTGTCCATTTTTCTATTATTTTTCCATACTGTCCCCTTGACACTATTTCCAAAACTTCAATCTCTCATAACTTGGTCAAATCTTAACCGATTTTCTTGCGGATTGTCAATTTTATCATTATTTGGCCACTAATTTGATGCTGCATCAAAATTTTACTTGGTTAAAAAATTTCATATTTTTCGATCACTGTCCATTTTTCTATTATTTTTCCAAATTTGATTCTGCATCAAAATTGGAATTGGAATAAATACAACAATACGAAAACAATACTCATAGAGTGAGACACAAAATCACTGCGGACGTCAGTTCGCGCTAGTGACGAAAGCAGCATTGTATTATCGCGCATAGTTTAATAAAATTACACAGAAAATTATTCAGCCGAGTATATGAGTATATGAATATGTATTATGAATAACACCCGACAAAGTGTAATAGAAACCCTACGATCTCCAAAATATACTCAAACTATTTCAATATAGGTCGTCATAGAATTGTTCATACAAAATGTTGGGGCATGAAATGCTTTCGATACCAGACTTTTACCTCTTAAAAGTCAAAAAAATATATATAAATAAAAACTAGGCATTACAGCTATTCCAAGTTGGACTGGGAAAGGTGGCTACGGGTTAAGCATAACAGGTTGCTTTGCGACTACAATTTTGGCCAAGTCGTTTCGACCAGACGACAAATTTCCAGTTGGTTTTCGGTGAAAAGTGTACCAATTGTTTCGGCTAGACATGAAATTTATCATATTAAACTGCATAGCTAACAATAAGTGTAAGAATCTAAATTTAGCAGCTTTATTAACAATTTCATTTAACTGCCTCTATTTTTTTTTGTTGTGACCGCAAATTTGGCTAAGCAATTTGTGCTGATAGCTTATCTTGATTTTTGCGGCATTTTTTTTTTTTTTTGTATATATCTTTTATGGTTGTGTTTGTTTGTTGGGTATCTGAAATTGAACAATAAAAAAACATTATGTGTTACTACACATGGCATATTAATGCAGAGGGTATCAAGCGGGTATATATGTGCACTATTGTCTCCTGACTTTTGTGACAGTGGGAAGTGAAATGTTTGTGGGAAATTTTAGGATGACTGTTTTTAATTAAATATGAAAATGTATTTGAAATATTTTTATACATGTGATTCGAAAATTAAAACAACAACAGCAGAAAAGAAAACAAACGCAATTAATGCACACTTTCCATTTCAACTGAACACGCGACAAGTTGTAGGTGTTGGGAGGGGTTATAAGAGGGGGAAGAGGTTGTGTTGTGGGTGCGTGAAGTGTACGGATAATATATTGCCCGTCGGGTTTACGAACTACAATAAAAACAATAAACAACAATGAAGGCAACAGCAACTTGAACAGTTTTCAAGTGGAAACATAATTTTTCTCACATTTGAAGTAGATGAAATGGAGTTAGCTGAAGCGCGGCTTAAGTTGGCAGTTGGCGTGCCTTTTTGGCCATGGCCAATGCTTTAATTGTTCAGCCAACTGTGCCGATCTTTAAAGAGGGCCTTAAAAAAAATACAGCAATTATTTACGTGCATTTTGCTGTTGTTGTTTTTTAACAGCATTTCACTTTTCTACTTTGTTTGAAGCGCTGCAAATATTTTGTATATACTTTGGGACTCTTTTCTTCTCACTTATTGTTTATCTATCTCACTTATTTATTGTTCATCTTCTTTGTTTTATTTTAAAGCGGTATTTATTAATTGCTTAAGTTCATTGCCGCTAACAAAACATACGTATCTATTTCAGCCTCTCTGTATCTCTGCCTATCTTTATGTATCTCTTTAATAAATAATTTTCTAAAGTTTGTTTTTCTCTTATCTTATTATCTGCCGCATTTATCTTGCTTGATTACAATTCCACAAAAATTCTTGTGACGTGAATGTAACAGTTGATTGATGAACTTAAACTTCAAAGTTTCAACCAGTTCAACTGGTTTTTTACCCCACTAACTAATTAGATTCAATTAAACAACACGCAAAGCGCCAAGTTGGTCCATTAAAAGTAGTCAACAGTCAACTGTTGACACATCTGAGAGTACTTTGCAATAAAGAATTTCTCCATTTATACGTTATTATTCTCTAGTCGAAACTGTTTAACTTAACGATACCTTATAGTTATTAAATTTCCTTCTCACAATGTCACTCAGCTTTGAATAAAAATATATTTATATAAAAAAAAAATATACAAAAACATAATATACATAAAAATATTTTTATAAATTAATTTTATTTCTAAGATTTTTAAAATTTTTATACAATTCTTAGAGTCAAATTCTGTGTGTTTGGCAGCAATTGCAAGGTTGTCATTGAATTAGCAGATAGCAGAAAAAGTTCATCGATTATATTGAACAGTTGTTTCCCTTTTTATTACGTACTGAGTATGTGGGTGTGTCAGCTAAACAATCGATTTTCACTTCAAATTGTTTGAACAAATTTAAAAAATTGAAGATAAATTCGTAAAGCAATTGCACAATTAATTAAATTGATGAAAAAATGAACATGTGTTAATACTTTGCGCACTTTTTTAATCATTGTTTACAGCAGAGAATATATATTTAAACAAAACTTATCTGACAAAGTGACTAATTGCAAGGAGCCCAGTACACTTACTTCAAGTACAATAATGATACTCGAAAGTTGAAGTTTTGGGGTCTAACCCTTGACGTTGAACTTGACCGTCAATTTGGCAGCACGGGGTTAATGGCAATCTCATGTTTTCGGACTTATATAATCAGTATGCTGCGAGTGATAACATCTAAAGAAGTCACGATTGTCATAAAAAGGAAATGTTTGTCACACCTTTTAAGAGCTTAATGAATTCGTCATGATTTTGGTAACATGTCTGTTTCCGGTCAGAGTTTTAGACTCAAGTAAAACTACACTGAAAAAAACAGAAGCACTTCTAAAATCAAGATCACTCATCCTTGATATATATTTCTTTTCATAAAACCTAATTACTAATATTAATATTATTTATGTTATGTTCAATATGATTAATCTAACACCCCGCAGTTCTTAATAAAAAAAAGTTTCATATGAAATCAATAGTTCAGTTAGAAAACACGCGGGTTTGAGAAAAAATATATTAAATCAAAATTTATAAAAACAATAACATTCTAAAATCAAATGCTTATATCATTATAAAATAAAACAAAAATATTATAAATTAAATAAAATGTTTAATATTTAAATACTGTTTTATTTTTTGATTGTTTGTTGTTTTGAGTATATAAGAAATATTGATGTGTTTTCTAGCTTTAGGAATATACAACCTTTTTTATCCGTGTACTTAAAATTATTCCATAAGCGGGTTTACAAAGGAATTAAGCAGGGTATTAAGATTTTGTGTAGATACCTTGTAATGTGCTCACAACGACAACAATTAAAGTTTAATTGCAGCAACACTTCTCAGCGCGTGATTGTGACGGGTGTGTTTGCCTCTAGAATCTCATTAAATTTCACAATATTGAGTGTGTGCATGAGAGTTATTTGAATGAGTATGAGTGTGTGGTAACGTTTAAGGTTGGACGATGAATCCATTTAAATTGCATTACTCATTCAATGCACGTTGTTTCATTCTTAATGGTATTTGGGCGCCTATAATGTTGTCTCTATGTCAGTGATTTCTTAAAATAATAATAAATTGATTTTATCTCTCAATCGAACAATGTAATTATTAAGATTTATTTACTGTACTATTTTTAATATGTATTCCAGTTTGGTGTTATCTATTTCTTTTTTGTTTTGTTTATTGCAAGTCACATGTTGAAATGTCATACGACGACATTCGATTTTCAGTCTGAATATCCAATTAGCGAATCAAACGAGGAATTCAGTTTTTGTTGTTATTTAGCACACATCGAGCTGTCTTCGGTTCTCTTTTTTCTGTTTTTCCGTTCTCTGTTTTGAGCGCACTTACGTAAAGACTGGCAAAATCTAATTGATTTTTGCGGCGTCATACGACGTTACCTATTTAATAGAAAGAAAGAAAAGTAAAGTGAAAGAAATTAAATGTGGAACACACATACGGGGTATTAAATTGTGTATACCGTTCTTACTACATTGTTGACTTGTAGCAATTCCGTTTCTTTAAAATGTGCTTGTAATGGGTAATTCACTAGTAGAACAATTTTGGTTAGAAATATGTAGTATTAAGCAATATTTTCTGTTGTTAAATGCAGGGAATCAAGTCTAAATAACTATCGGTTGCAGTTTCGGTTCCGGTACGTCTAGAAACAACTATTTCGGTGAGGTATCATTCAAGACATTCCGCTTGGAAATTTGCCTCCAGTTTTTACAAAAAAATTCTTAACAGGAAAATGAAAACATTTCGGTATTCGGTTCTTTAGAATGAATTTATTTCGGTTACGGGTCCGGTTCCGGTTATAAAAATCAAAGGGTTAGTAATTGTAATTTCTTAGTGGGGTATCTATTAGTTGAGCATTCTTCTGTTACATAAAAAATATTAAATGTGCTACGTTTTCTATGCTAACTATGATGCATTTGTGCAACAGCAACAAACATAAATACTGACACACGTTGGGCGCCAAATTGTTGTTGAATAACATGTTTCTTGTTAAATAAATGATTTGCCTAACTCGAAATAACAAATTTGTTAAACATTTGCAGAAATGAAAGGTAAAGGCAACACAAAAACAAAACAAACGAAACGAAGCAAAACATTTGCATAACTGCAGACTTTCCGTTAACAATTAAAAGCACATAAAATGCATTGGGCCGTTGAAATGAAATTGTTGTTGATGTTGTTGTTAACAACAATCGGTCAGTAGACTGTCGACGTAACGGGATCAATCAAATGTTGTGTAAAGTCTTGCTTAATAATGCCTATGAAATTAACACCAAGCTTAATGGATTATTGATATATGATGCCAAAACGAATAATACTCGTAATAATCATTAATTATAACTAGCTACAATATGTTTAAAAAATCTATGAATCGATTTTCACGGATGCAATTTTTGACTAATTTTAAACTATTATTTCTTTTTACGACTTACATTAATCGATTTCCATGAGAAATCTAAAAAACAAATTACAAATTAAACGCGAGGTAAAAGTCTATTAACGAAAGCATTTCTATGACCCAAAAATTCAGATGGTAAATTTTTTGACAAATAATTATTAATATTTTTTTAAGTGATTTTTAATAACTAACAACAAATTATATATGTAAAGTAACCTAAGAATTAATAACCGCTTTCTACTTTTTTAAATTTTTGAAACATTTTATTGAAAAGTTTGGTTTACTTCAAATAATATTTGTGGATTATTGCTAAATGATTCCAAAAACTAATAACACTTAATTATAGTATAAAATTATATTGTTGGCTCGTGTAGATGGGTGGTCTTCAGATAAGATTGGATTCGCACTTGACCATTTCAAATCTTTTAGCTAATAAGTAGTTGCGTGTAGAAATGTAAACGTTGTCGTCTTCAAGTTTACAACTGATTATAGGAATGAAGGCCACTTAGTGTTGGCATTTGACGTTGAAGAGTTGCACAACGGAGAAGAAGCATGTCCAAAAACCAACGGAAAGCAAGTTAAGAGACGACACAACACGAGACGAGACGAGACTCTAGGCAGGCGTGAAAGAAAGCAAACTAGGTCAGATTCCATTCAAGCCGGTCGACTAACTGGCTAACAGTTTGTTTTGCTAATGGCAACGACCTCAATTCAAGAACTCCACAACTTCAACGGCAAAAACGACACCTTTAAACTAAAATTGGTCTTATTACAGAAATATATATATTTATAATAGAGTTATGGAGGGTATTTAAAGAAGGCGATTTTAATAGGGGATCATGGGCTTAAAAATACTAAAAAAAATTTTAAAAACCCATTTTTTTTTTTTTTTTTTTTTTTCATAAAACTATAAGCATATCTTTAGTTTTTTAAGCCCGATCCTGGCAAGATTGGCATCAAAACTTTTGGACCAGGACTTTCAAAATTTCATAGAATCAAAAATCTTAGAATTGGCCGTAAACTTTAAAGTTGAATGACTATTCAAAAAAAATAAATAAATAAATAAATCGAATCACCCTAATGCTTACACTCAATTTAGTAAACGATCGTTTTTAGAAAAATATGTTTGATTGTTGGCAACTTGAAAAAATCCACTAAAAATTCAAAAATATGAATTTTAGCTGTATTATAACAGGGTATTTATGCTTAGTTGAGTTATTTCTCTGGGGAAGAACACGTTTCATTTTCTCTCTCTGTCTCTTTCTGTGACATTGTACCGCTAAGAGTTGTTGATGTTGTTGTTGCTGTGGTTGCAACAAGTTGAAGTTGTTGAAAGATGATTGAAAAAGTTGATCTCTTTGGGCATTTCGAACTCGTTCGCGGCTCTTGATAAATGGGAAAAATTGAAATGCAACCTTTAAGTCGTCTTAAATATTTGTTAACCTGCGTGTGAGGAAATAGTTGAAATAATTGCAATGCAATAATAATAATAATGAAAATAATCGATGTCACACGTGGTCAATGCCGTTTCAGCAAACGTGTTTCGTCTCCCTCTGGAAATATCCCCCTAAAAAAAAAGAGTTAAACCGGCAGCTGAAATGACCATGTAACAAACTCCATACAGGCGGGTTTTTGGTTTTTTTTTCCGCCTCTTTCTTTAATTTTTTTTTCGTGTTATTCGCTGTCAACTTTGCTTCAAACGGACGTTCGACTGGTTTTCTGAAGATACAGCTCCATCTGGTTGCAGTTTTTGGTGGAAAAAGGATGTTTTTTTATTTTAATTTTTTTTTTGGTTGGCGTTTGTCGCTTTCGTTGTTGTTTTATTTCCGCAATGGCCATTATATTTTGCTGCCTGGTTGAAAGTGAAAATACCACAAACGAAATGTTGACATAACAAAAAAACGTTGCGACTTTTGGCAGATGCATAAAATGAGTAAATTATGATCATGCAGCTTAAAACATGTGATTAAAACAAGTTGCGGGAGTGTTTAGCTAAGCTGTAATTATTATATTTGTTTAGTATTGTTTTTTAGTAATTATATTTATGATATTTATATCTATTTTTACTTAGCATTTGTTTCCCATGTTTTTACAAACTTGTTGAGAAATTACTTGCTTTACTTTGTGTTATTATTTAACAAGTATTTTCTAAAGTGTTTCTACATCACCTCGAATTTGCCATTTAAAGTTGCTTAACAGGTTTAATTCTATGCACTTTTTTTAGCGAACAGCTCTATATAAAAATATTAAATTAATATAATAAATGTTTTCTCTTTTTTTTCTAGGTCACACATCGTACAACGGGAAAGGTAATGGTTCTGAAAATGAATCAACTGCGCGCCAATCGACCCAATATGCTGCGGGAAGTTCAGTTGCTTAATAAATTTTCTCATCCCAATATATTGAGGTGAGTTTTATAAATGTTGCCAGTATTTTTCTAAGAAATAATTAATAAAATATAACGTATGGATAAAAATGGACAGTGATGGAAGAAAAATTCAATTTTCCAATTTTGATGCAGAATAAAAACAATAAAAATTAATTTGTTTTTTACTATAGAAAATATCAAGACTCCTCTATTCGTTACACAGCTTGTGATAAGTTAGTTCTACCCTATGTGAGAGTATAAATAAAGACAATCTCTCACTCGTGTGTGCTGGCATTGTGCGAGGCTGTGCTAAGTTCAAGTTCAGATAAAGTAGTTAGTCATTTGAACTCGGCAGTTGAAGTGTTTTACTCACTTTTCTTATTATTATTTATTTATTTTTTTTGTCGCACGCCAATTATTTTCAGGCCCTGCAACTTGACATTTCCATTTGCAACGCGATTGGCACGAGTTTTCAGATTCCGTATAGCTATAAGTCTGTCTGTCTCCTCTGTTCATAAACTGAGTCATTCAGGCATTAAGAAAACTATAGCTAATCATAAAATCAAAAGAGCGTAACAGGCAATAAATATTTAAATACAAGCTGAACTTGACTTTGATATATAATCGTGAGTTGTATACAAAATATGAATACTTCCTGATATTTAATTAAAATTTGCCGAGTTTCGTTTAATTAAGATCAAATTTTAGCTGTCCAATCTTAAGTAATATCGATTCATTTATAACAATAATAATAATCGAATAGAGTTGCATTTTACACATTCACTTTCATTGAATTGCTGATGTTTTCTGGTGACAAAAATGATGCCGTAAACTTTCAATCAATTTCAATATACTTCAATCAACTTTTGCACAACAAATGCACCATTAACTATTCAAATTTATGCAATAACTTGGGTTACTCCATGCAGCAGCTTTCTTTTTAAGTCGTATTCATTGTTCACTCACAGCTTTTGTTTTGGGCAACTATAACTGTAGAAGCAGAGAGGCAAAAATGTGTTTAATTAATATTTTCAATTATTGTTTTTATTCACTAATACTTTGACTTAATTTTCAAGTTGAAATAGGTATGGCTTAATTAAAGGTCTTTAATTTAAAAGTAAAAAAAAATAATCCTTAAATATATGAGTTAATAGCGAATTAAGTTTTAACTTGAAACTTTTTTTCAAAGATCTTTTCATAATTTTATGGATACGTGTCTTGGCAATTTCGGATGGAAAATTTAAATTAAAGTTCAATTACACTTATTTCTTTTGTAGTCTGGACACTTTTATCTTTATTATTTAGATTTAATGATTAGATTATTAAGGGTATAATATCCGATATGTGCCAGCATGACCTAAAGTACCCTATAAAGCTTATCTAAACACTGAGCAATAAAAGCTTCTCAAATACAATTTAAATGCACAATAATAAGAGCCTTATGACTGATTGGAGAGCAAACACGAGAAAAAGTTGACAGCAAATCATAAATTGTTAACAAAAGAAACAAAAATTAACTCAACACCTTCAAAGTGCATTGCTTATTAAATTAGTTAGGAAACAAAGAATTGAGTAGCGTTTTTATTGGAACAAACAATTATATAGGATCATTATATAGAGAAATAATTTGAAATTTTTGACATACAAAATAAGAATCAAAATGATGATCAAATTTAAATATTTGTATTATTACTTTTATTTTAAAAGTTGTTAACGTAACAGTTCTGAATTTTGATTTATATTATTTAAATTTTTTGATAAAAATTAGCAAATATTCGAAATATTTTTTTTTAGTGTTCGTTTCTGAATTTCAATGATTAATATTTTATTTTTCTCTGTAAACTTGCAGTTTTATGGGAGTCTGCGTGCACGAAGGCCAGCTGCATGCACTGACCGAGTATATTAACGGTGGCTCCCTGGAGCAGCTGTTGGCCAACAAAGAGGTGGTGCTCTGTGCTGCCCAGAAAATAAGACTGGCGCTGGATATTGCGCGTGGAATGACATATGTTCACGAGCGGGGAATATTTCATAGGGATTTGACAAGCAAGGTGAGTTCATATACATTAAAAACCGATTAATGTTCAAAAGATTACAAATTGTTGTTATCCCTTTAAAACAGAATGTACTCATTCGTCAACTCGCAAATGATCAATATGAAGCGGTCGTTGGGGACTTTGGATTGGCTGCTAAAATACCAGAGAAAACGTAAGTTTAAAAAATATATAATTATTGACTTTTTTTTGCGAAATGCTCTTAAGGAAATTTTTTGAATAAAATGACTTTTTAAGGGTATTCAGCTGTCGAGTGCCCTCAACTTTTACTCTTGTTAAACTATAATTTAATTGAATTTTTTTTGCTTTTCAGTGGCAGATCACGATTGGAGACTGTTGGCTCGCCCTATTGGGTTAGCCCGGAGTGTCTGAAGGGTCAATGGTACGATCAGACGAGTGATGTTTTCTCCTTTGGCATTATACAGTGTGAGATTATAGCAAGAATTGAGGCAGATCCCGATTTGATGCCAAGAACATCCTCCTTTGGTTTGGATTACTTGGCGTTTGTTGAACTCTGTCCCATGGATACGCCACCAGTGTTTCTACGACTGGCCTTTTACTGTTGTCTGGTAAGTAAAAAGAAACGTGAAAAGAAATAGGGAGAGATTAATGAAGAATACTTTTATTTACAGTACGATCCGAAGAGTCGACCAACATTTGCGGATGCCGTTAAAAAGTTGACGCTACTGTTGGAGAAATACAAGGAGGAGTCATCATCGACAGTGGCGTCCAGTCCATTGAGTTCATTGGAATTGATTAATTGCTCGCCCATTGGCAGCGACACGGATACAACAGTGGCGGCCATAAGTGCAGAGACGACACCACGACAACACAATTATCATCATCATCATCATCGTCGGGATGTGGATGAGGATGGTTTTCGTTTTCCCAGCACTGGCAAAGTCAGCTGCAAATCCGCATCGGCTGCGCTGCCCTGTACACCCAACTGGAGTGATTATGATGAGCTGCATGTGTTCAAGTCACGTGTGCGTCGAGTTACTCAGAAATTGGAGGCAGAGATTCTCCTGCATCGTCGTTCGTTAAGTGAGAATATCATACACTTTCCCCTGCACACTTCGCCCAGTGACAAGGCGCGCTGTCATCAAATGCAACGTCAAAGATCCTCCACACATTCACCCACACCGCCCAGGCAACTAAATGGTGGCTCCCAGACCGCTGTGGTGCTGCTGCCCATTGTCAGTGTGGTGCCAGAGCCACCACCGTTGCCACCACCCATGTCAGCGGTGCTAACACTACGCAAAGTGGGTGAAACCATGTGCTTAAAGGATCCACAATATAAACCGTCGTCCACAAAGGATCCGAATCCATTTACGGCCCTGGCGCAGCTACGTGGTGTGAAAAAAATACTGGGTGCCAATCCCAAAACCTATGCCGCCGGTGTTGGAGATTTGTTTAGCTCGTGCTTTGAAATGTCGGCGCCGTTTTTCAGCGAGCTGGTCAAGTCCTTGGCAACGGATGTGCAGGATGAACCCAAAAGTTTGCCCGTCTCACCGCAGCTGACACGAAAATACAGCGCCATTGAATTGAAATTGCCACAGAGATCGACAACAGTTGCCACAGGAACAGCGGAATTGGATGATTGCGATGAGTCGGAGGGCGAGGATTTGGATGGCGGGGGGAATTGTGCGGATGCGGAGTCCAGTAGCGATGACAGCGCCGTGAGACCTGCAACAATGCCCACAGCACGCAAATATCGCGCCAATTCTCTCTACACACATCCTTTATTTCGTGGCAGCAGTGGGAGTATTTTAAAGTACAGCAACAGTGACTTGGAACTCAAAGGATGCAGCTCGACAAGCACTTTAACAGCTGCTCCAGCTTCAGGCACAGTTGAGGAAAAGTCGAAGGAATTGCTGAAAAATGAACCGGACTGCCTTGCAAGCACAGCAGCAACATGCACAACAACAGCAGCAGCAGCAATCACAACAGCAACATCCACAGCCACAACAACCTGTACCACTTTACCGTCTAAAGAGGATTCCCCTTTATCCACATCCTTTGCGGATTTGGCATTGAATTATAATGAACTGAAGAATTCCTGTGAATTGTTGCCACTCAAAAGAAATGTCACACGTCGCGATTCCATCGAAAGCGGCTTCTATTCCTGCTTCAATGAGGAATCGGATGCGGCCATCACAAACACCAGCTACAATCGGCAGCTGTGCGGCATCGGCAACCTCGTCGTTGGTGGCAGCAACAGCAGCTGCTGCTACGAGCAGCTCAAGTCCCAACTGTTGCTCGACACGGCAACAGCGGCGGCAGCAGCGAGTAATAAAATCAAGTAAGAGCAACCAGGATCATTGATTTAACATAACATTTTAATACCCTACGCCCATTTAAAATTTTGCAGTGATAAACTGGCGAGTTTGTGTCGTTGTTGTTACTATGCAACTCCTTCATCTACGGCTGCAATTGTTGCTGCAGCTGCAGCGACACAGCAGCAACATCAGCAGCAGCAGCAGCAACAACAACAAGTTAATGATTCCCCTTCTACCTCGTCGTCTGTTTTGCTTATGGACAACGATGCTGCTGCCGTTGCGGGAGGTGTTAACGGCAATACATCATCCTCGACAGCATTGGACTCGATGGATGAACTGGATGCGGAGATTATTGCACCGCGACAACATCAACGTCGCTATACGTGTCATCATGCGTTTGTTAGTGGCAATGTGAGTGACACACATGGCATCATTAATCGCTTGGCTTTGGACTCGGAAATCCATTCACTGCTGCAGCGCAGTCCGTTTGCCACAAATCAATTGCTGTATTGCAAGAATCGCACTTCATCTATTTACACGGACAGTTCGGATGACATTAGTTCGGATTCGCTGCTTTGGGATGATCGCTCCTTCACAGCACTGCCCAGCACACGATCCGCACAGATAGCCAAGATTGTTGAGTACTTTGAGCGAAAGCGACAGGATTTATCACCGCCATCGGTGCATCATCGGAGTGGCAATGGAAGTGTGGCCGCTGCAGTAGCTGCCTCGGCATTGGGCTCCAATTATCTATCCTACGATTCGCATCGTTATTCCGACTTTAAGCGGCACTTGAATACGGATTCCCTGTGCTTCGATCTGGACAAGAAGCCGGCACAGCAACGTATGATGGTCTGTGAAGGAGCTGTGAAGTCCAAATTGTCCATATTCGACAAAAAGAAGCAACAACAACAGCAACAACAGCAGCAACAACAACATCAATTGGGGGGTTAATTTTAAGTTGATAATTTATTCATCTTGTTTTTTTTCCATTTCCATTTCAATGCGAACATTTTAGTTTCCTCTGAATGCCAACTGAATCCTTAAGTTTCAAACCGATTTATGAAAACGGTTAATTTTCTCAATAATTGAAAGTGTAAAAGTAATATTACAAAACCGAGAAATTGCAGTTCAAATTATATATTGAAATCGATATGTTTTTAGTAAGCATAGAAACTACAAACAAAAATTAAGTGTGTGAAATTCGGAACATCTTTTCTAAATATTTTATACTGGTTCCTAGTCCTTTTTATATTTATAAAGAATAAACATTATGTAAAGCAAAAAAAAAAAAACTAGTAAATGTTATAAATGTAATCAAGCAAAGTATTTATTATATCATTATCATTTAGTTCTTATTATAATTGCTAGATTTAAGCAAATGAAAACGGCATAGCTGTAATAATTATACGGTATATCAACATATTTATGTATACATGTATTTTCTTAGATACCCTGGATCTATTCATATGGTTAAAGAGGATATATATATATATATATATATATATATATAAACGCATATATATTTCGAATGATCAGCCCAGTTGGTTTAGACGAGTCCGTCTGTTTTATATGCGTAATGATTGATATCAGATTAATTGATTGATGCATGGAAATATATATATTTGTATGTACTAACATCATGTTGTTCTAGTTACAGGGTACCGGCGAGTCGAGCACTCTCGATTCGATAATTCTTACATGTCTGTTTCCAAATAAGTACGAAACATTGAGTTTAAACAAATATATACATATATAAATAATAAGAAACTATGACGGCAGATTGCAATAAATAAAAAATAATTACATATTAACTAAAAATAACTGTAATTTTTTAGTATAAGCTACAAGTTAATAATAAACACAAAAATATTAATCGTAGACATTTTCAACACGAACTTGTAAGACATCAAAATACCATTATACGATTTATTTTTTGAAAGAAAAAAATACAACAAAAAAATATAATAGATTTATTAAATTAAAATGTGGAAATTGCATTTTTAGTATATTATTTTAAATGGCTTTTTATTTAATTATTTATGTCAATTTGACTGCAATTGGTCTAGAATTTAGCAAATTGAAAAGCATGGCAAAGACTGAGTCTAAATTTGTGGATTGGTTGTAGTTATCCCTATAACAAATAATTGACAAACCATTGAAGAATTAATTAATTGATCATTTATAGTTAGTACAAGTCGATACGAGGGCTTCTACTTACTCTAAGAGTGAACATGTAACATGCAATCTATCTATCATACAAAATATACACACACGTATAAATATATATAGTCTAAGCCGCTGACATATAAGTTGTATATATGTAAAATGAATTTACTAAAACATTACAATTCAAAAATCGTCCAAGTGAACATTGAAAGCACGTCAACCTCCATTGCACATTGTTAAATTTATTCAATTCAATTTATTTGTGTCAATCGAACGACCTGTACACTGTGCACAGGGCTAACACTCAAGTATTATATTACAATTGTTTTTAAAATTAAACTAAAAACTCATTAACATTCGGGCGCATCGCTGAATTACAAGCAAAAAAAAAAAACCAATACATATGGAACATTTCAATGTCAACTGGTATGTTCCGAAAATATTTGTGTATTATAAAAAAAAACTTAACACGACATCGATTATCGAGTTTTATAATAAAAATATGTCTTTTTACACAACAATTTTGCAAACTAATTGGGAGAGAAGAATTCAACTTGGTACAGTTCTGTTATTTCAATTATATAACTATTATTTTAAATTCAAACATAATCATACAAATCATATAACACATTTCAAATTTAACGTTCGTTTAATCATTTCAAAAGTGTCTCTGTGGATACCAACTCTCTCGCAGTCATTTAGCAGACAGCATCCACTAAGCCCACATTCATAGACGCCACTGTGGACTCTAACTGTAGTGGGCTCTCGTGCTCTCTCTTACTTTTAGAACTGACGCTCGCTCAAATATCGTTTGTTTGCTGTCGATTCTGTTCGCCTGGTATCAATTGACAGCTGTCTAAGCAGATTGAATCGAATTCGTACAAACTGGCGTCAAAGCAATAAAACGGAAATTAACAGTGTGCTGTTATGTAATTCAACAGCCTGCTCAAAGTAACAGAAGTACAGCTGTGGGCTTCGCTTGCTTCGATTCTGTTAGCCTGGTGGAAGCAGTTGTAAGAAGGCAAAGAAAACAGCTGGCGAATCACAAACAAACAAATCGAACATTAACAGCATGCTGTAATGTAGTTACCATCATGCAGAAATTGGCAGAAACTTAGAGCAAATGAGAGTTGATACTGTAACAGTGACTTTCATTGGAAATGTTAATCAAAGCAGAGCTGTAATATAGTTTAACATCACGCTGAAATTAACAGAGGCTCAGAGCGAGCGAGCATGCGCTGGTGCGCTGGTAACAGTGGCCTCCAATAAAAATGTGTATGTTGAACAGAAGAGAAAATGTGTAGACACTGTTTAAAATTATCTGAAATTTATAATATATAAAAAATAATAGATAAAGACTTTATTTTTATTTTATATACTTTTACCAGTTAAATGGTTACGTTTATTTAATTATTTGTCTATTGTAAGTATTTGTATCATAAATAAATAAATAAATAAATATTAATGTTAAATGTGGTCATGCATATTACATAAATATTTAAGAGGTTTGTACGTAGATTCTGAATACAGTCGACGATTCGGGAGTCCAATAAGAAATCGATTTATAAGGTATGTATGTATTTCAAATTGGACTCGCAAAAGTCGTTATACATTGTTATGTATGTGTGTGTTTGTTGTTAAAGTCCATTGTTGAGCTTACGACTTAATTTGAGCTGCCAAAGCTCATTGAAAAGCTCTGCAAAATTAGCAAATATTATAAATACAACAATTAAGTACAAACTAAAATTCAACTAAGCATTATACATTTAGTTTAGAAAGTGTTTTGACACAATAGCAGTTTACATTTGATTTGAAGCTCTTTTAAAATAAGAATTAAAAGAAATATGTATTTATGTAGAAAATTAAGAAAAAATGTGTGAATTTTTTTGCATTTTGTCGAAACTCTTGCTTTACTAATTGTAGGCGTTTTTAGCCCAGTTAAGAGTGCTTAGCTACGTAGACTACGTGGTCCCATTCTGGCCACATTTCTTGGCCCAGACGGTGCGGCGGTTTTAACGGATTCGGTTTGGGATTGGGATTTAGATTCGGATTTGGTTTGGGATTCGGATTTGCGTGCTTCATTTTCAAATTCATCATCTTCGCCAAAAAGTAAGGCGGCCAGACTTGTTTCAAAGCTGGATTTCTTGGTAGGATTGCTGTTTGGAATCTGAGGAGCTTTCGTTGTGGTTGTTGTGGAGCTTGTTGTTGCTGCAGTTGTTGTTGTTGTCGAGACAATTGTTTGTTGGCTTAATGTGGAGCTGGAGCTGGAGCTGGAGGAGCTTATAACTCCTGTGCTTAAAATCTGAGCGCCTGTTAAAGCCAAGGCAACAGGTTTCTTTGCTGCCTGTAGACTCTCTTCTCGCTGTTCTTTCTCTTTCTCCTCCTCCCCCACTTGCCTATAGTTTGGTGGATAAATTGGCTTAAAGCCGCCTTGCAACTCCGGCTGAAAGCTGTCCAATTCCGCAGACTTTTCGGTAGTTAAATCCGTGGAATTATTGATCTGCAATTGCGAAGTTTTATCTTCCGCAGATGTCGTCACATCCGCACGATTAATGCTGTTCTTCTCGTAAAGCGTTGCAGCTGGAACCGGAACCGGAACTGGAACTGAATCGGAGACAATCTTCCAGTTGGTGGGTGTGGCAGCAGCGCCCAAACTAGCGCTGGGATAAAACGGAGCCATGAAATTCTTCTCATAGTTGTGACCGCGCAAATCGAAATCATTATTTAAAATTTCCTCCGTTTGGGACTCGCCATGGAGCTGGGAATGAGAACTGGATTGCTGGCGTAGATTGGGCTCCGTGGGACTATAGGCAATGGCAATGGGAGATTCGGTGCCGCTGCTAAAGGCGCTATTAATGATCCTTGGAGCAATGAGGACTCCAGGCACAGTCCCTGGCTGTCCCTGATGCAGTTCCGTATAGGATGGATCTGGTTTCTCTATGGCATATGGAAACTTGAGCTGTTGTTGTCCTTTGTGCTGTTGTTGTTGCTGCAAGGATTGTGGTTTCTTGTTCTTGAGAATCGGTTCCTGCGGCTGATCGCGTATTACCGAAAATGGTGTATTCTGATATTCGGTATTCTCGCTGGGATTGGGATTGGACTCTTCTTTGGGGTAACCAGTGTATATGTCACTTTGGGCATCATTATCCGCAGTCACCTGTATTTCACCAGCTCCCGTATCTTCTGAATTACTGCTCGGTTTCTTCTGGGATTGCAGCATTTGCAGTGTGACGACAGCTTCCAGTTTGGATTCACTTGCTGTCTGACGTTCCTTATTTGGAGCCTGTGGTGGATCACTGATGACCAGATCCTCCTCCTCCAGATCATCCAGATCACCGGGATTTAGCTTATATGCCTCGGCAATGGGAGCATGACGCTCCGCTGGATAACCATCAACAGCTCGAGCTGGAGGCAGATTGGGAAGATTCGGAGAATTGGAAAGACTGGGCAGATTGGGTAGATTGGGTCGACGGGCATAGAGACGATCCCGCATTTGTGGCACCATGCGTTGCACGCCACCTGGCGGCGGCAGTCGATAGATGCGTCTATTTACATCCAGGGCGCCATTTGTTGGACCATATTCCGAGATTCGATTCATGGGATAACGCTGCTGGATCTGCTGCTGACGATGTGCAAATTGTGGCGCACCCGCAGGATTATAGTTCATCTTGACTCCATTTTGTGGATGTTGTTGCAGTCGAATATTTCCCGGCTCCTGCTTCACATGCGGATTGTGGCCATTGGAGATCTTGGCATTGGGACGAAACTGTGGCAAAATATTCGGCAGATTGAGATTGGGATTGGGACGTGGAACACCCTGTGACTTGCGATCGAATTCCTTGTAGAATTGTGGACGCTTGCCGGGAGCAGATTGTGGTTGCGATTGTTGTTGGGATTGTTGTTGGGATTGCGGTGTATAGCGTGGTGGCGGTGGTTGCATCTCCTGTGAGGGTCCTGCTGGCTCTTGGTTACTTTGAGTTTGTGTCTGGGCAGGGAAAGTCTGAAAAATAAAAGAGCATTTTATCAGTGAAGGCAAATAAATTTCAAATATTTTTGATTCTACATTCAAGAAACTTGCTATAAAATTTAGATTGTCCCAAAATTGAAAAATATTATGAAAATTTGGAAAATATTTAAAATATTTTAATCAATTTCTTATACATAGGCGCGTTGTCGCAGAATTTCGAAAAATATTCAAATAATTTATGAAAAATATGTTAATTTAAAAAATATTTAAAAATGTTTTATTCTTCTTATTACTTGATAATATTTAAATATCCTTTCAGTTCTAGCTTTTTTTTTTTATAGATAAGCATTGTATATTTTTGAATAATTTAAGAAAAATACTATGAAAATTCAAAAATAAATTGTAAGGCCGAAATTATAAATTTTTTGACGAAATTCGATTTTTTTGGAAGTTAGTGTAGTTTTTTTTTTTGGAGTGTACTTTACCAATTGTTGCTTGTGCTGTTGTTGTTGTTGATGTTGTTGTTGTTGATGTTGTTGTTGTTGATGTTGCTGATTTTGCTGATGTTGTTGGATGTTGAGCACCTCATGCTGTTGGATCTGCACGGATTCGTCGTCGTTCAGTTTGGGAAAGACGACAGGATTGACATGCTGAATCTGCTGGAGACTCAAGGGTTGCGCATGTCCATTGATATGGGGACCGGCAGGAGGACCAGGCAGTACACCAGGTGAGGATTGCTCAATGGACTGCTCCTCATCGTTGGCGGGAAAACGTATGTTGGTGGAGACCAACAGTTCCTTGGTATCCTGTGCTTGATTTAAACTTGTTGCCGGTTTGGAGATCGAGGCGGAAGCGGACGAAATGGTGTCCAATACTTTTGTGGGCTGCTTCTTTGTGGGACGCAAATTGGAGCCAATTAAAGGAAGTTGCTGGTAGGGAGTGGGTGCCTCTGGCGGTGGTTGTGGGTAGCCTCCAGTTCCGGTTCCGGGTGCCACGCCAACTGTAGCTCCCACTCCGACTCCCATTCCGATTCCATTAAGAGCCGCCTCCTGGTTTACATGCTGAAAGCAGAGATCAAATATAATAATTAGAGTCAGATATATATTAAACTAATTAAAGTTAGTCGATATCAGTAATGAATATTATGAAAAATTATTAAATAATCTAATTACTATGAAAATTTCATAATCTTTATATATATAAAACTATTTGTCCTGACTGACTCACTCACTGACTGACTAATCACTGCACTGTGCAAACCATAAGACGCAGAAGGCTGACATTTTCACTCAATGCAGCTAAAACGATTTGGAACCATTGGAACAATCGTTTTTAAAAAACCCTTCTGTATGAAAAACTTTTTTTTTTTGCAATTTGCAAACCCTTACTATGTTTTCTGATAGGAATTGTTTATATACCTGAAGGTTGGGCATCTGTTGGTGACTGCTTGGTGGTGTTGGCTGTGGTCGCTTAATGTTGCCAATATCCTCATTGATCACCTGGCCATATTGCACCTGAGCAATGGGTTCCTTGGGGAACAGCGGTGCCTTCTCAATTGTGCCATGATGAGCCGAATGTCCCACCTGCTGTTGACTGCCGAGGACAAAGGATGCCGACTGTTGACCAGGTGAGATGACCACATTGTTAATCTGTCCCGGCATGGGACGATATTGCATTACATTTGGCTGTTGCACCTGATACGAGACATACTCATTGCCATAGCTCTCCACACTGGCATCCTGCGGATGTACCTGTTTCTGGCCAAGATTTGGTCTCAGTGGATACTGTGGTTGCATCGCAAATGGCGACGGTTGAGATGGTGCAATGGGCTCTATGAGATTGCCTTGGGCATCGAAGCCTTGATTTTGTTGGTAGTTATTGGCCACAGCCACCTCCTCCTCCGCCAAACTGTTGAAGATGTCACTGAGTGTCATCGGTGACTTTGTCACCTGTTGTTCCTGCTGTCCCACCTGCTCCTCCTTCTTTCTCTGCTCCAGTGTGTGATAAACATCCGCAGGATCCAAATTGGGCAACTTTGTGGCATCTTTAAAGGGTATCCTCGTAGTCGTTGTAAATACCACAGGCTGACTCGTGCTTGTTGTGTACATTTTGGTGGTGGTTGTGGGATCTGTGGGGAAAATCGCAGCTGGTGGTGTCGGATGATGTGTGGTGAACTTCACCTCATTGCTGCTCAATGTGGGTTTCGTGACCGACAATTTGTGGTTAATTGTCGTGCTCGATGGAAGACTCGTTGTTGTAGTTGTGGTTGTTGTTGTTGTTGTGGGATTCGATGTGGTTTTCTTTAGCGGCACAAACTTCTTGCGTGTGGTAACCAAACGCGGTGGTGGCACATATGTGCTGGAGCTCACTGTGCCTGCAGGACGATCAGTTGATCTGCAAAAATATATATAAAAATATAAATAACTTCTTGCGTATGTTTTTGTATAATTAGAAAAGTTTCAAAGAAAACTAATTATTGCTTTAAAATCATATTTCTTACGCTGAATCAGTGAATTCGCCCACTGTGCGTCGTGTTGTGGTCGTGTACCGCACAGTGGTTGTGCTAGGCGTTGTGCTGCGTGTGGTGCTGCTGCTGTGGGTGGTTCTGGGCGTAGTCCTGGTTGTTGTCCTGGTCGTGGGACTCACAGTGGAGCCCCTCGTTGAGGTGGTGGTGAAATAACCCGCCTCGGTGGGTGTCACCGCTGTCAGTTTGGTGGTGCTTGTCACCGGTAAATAGTTCTCACTGTGACTGTACCGGGGTGGTACCACCGTTACAGGCGCCACCACGGAAGTGGGTTTCTTGTTAGTCACATAGTTTTTGTTGCTGCCCTGATACTTAAGATTGGCATACGAGCTGGAGACTAAGGGATAGACAAACTTCGATGACGAATACTTAACGGGTAGATTGAGAAAGTCGTGGATATTTGGACTGGAGCCGCCATTCAATACAATCTTCTCCCGGGAATTGAGCACTTCATTAAATTCCGGCTCAATGCCAGCTGGTTTCTTGGCCGTAAAGTCGAGTTGACCCGATACGGGATCCTGTCTGGCATAATAGGGTTTGCCATCATTGAAGATCTGATTGGGCAGCACATAGCTGTTGGAGATGACATCTTCCTCCCCAGAAATATCCACATTACGTGCTTCCAATGGCAACAATGCAGACGCTGTCTCATCCGTTGACCTTGATGCGATTACATATGATCCACACAGCAGGATGAGCAGCCCGAGGAAAGGGTGTCTGGCTCTCATAGTGCAGCGAGTTGGTTTTCTAGCAACTGCAAAGGAATTTGAAAAATATTTCAATTAGATAATATGTTATTTTTACAATTTTTATGTTATTAGTATTTGAACTCTATTTTGATTCTGCATAGAAATTGGAATATTCGATTTTTTTCAGTCACTGTCTGTTTTTTTGTAACTTCCCTCAACACTTTTCAAAAATTTTAAATTGTCGTAACTTTGACAAAACTTAAACATCAATTTTATCATTGTTTGGTCCCTATTTTCATTCTGCATCAAAATTAGAAAATTCAATTTTTCTTCCTTCACTGTCTATTTTTCCTATAGTTCGATCAGTGCCCATCTCTCCATACTCTCCCCTTGAAATTTTTTCACCCACTTCAAACGATCATAACTTTGGCAAAACTTAACCGATTTCCTTGCGGAATGTCAATTTTATCATTATTTAATCTCAATTTTTATTCTGCATTAAAATTGGAAATTTAAATTTTTTTCGATCACTGTTCAGTTTTTCCATATTCAGGTGAACTAACGCATTTTCGAAAACTTCAAGATGTCATTTCTATGTCAAGTCTTAATCGAATAAAACCTTTTTTTGTGATAAAAGCACAAATATTTAAATGTCAAAAATTTTCAAATAAATTTTATAACATTATTTTCCATCTGTAACACCCCAAATAAAGTTTATCCTTATTATTACACATTTTAAAGTATACTACAATAAGTACTTGGAGACATTTGTATTAATAATTATGTGATACAGTGTCTACAGTAAACTCTCGCTGAAGTGTTGTTATTTTGTGTTGCGTTGACGCCCCTTTAGTTGTTATTGTTGTGATTACAACTTGGCATTGACTTGCAACTGTAAGTGCAACTTCAACATCAACTTCAACTTCAACTCAAACTCCAATTACAACTACAACTACAACTCCAACTAGATCTCGCCAGATTTGGTGCTGGCACTTACGCAGGCTGCCTTTCATATGAACCAAAGAAAAAACCAAACAGCAAATAAAAGGAAAAGTGAAAATTTTCCAAATGCACAGCAGCATATGCTGACACACAGCTAGCTAATACCCTGTATCGCAGGGTAAAAAAATAGCAAGCTAACAAATTGGGCATATTAAAAAAAATCAAATTAAATAACGTAAAAACATAATTTTAATTTGAAATAATTTATTGTCAACTGTTATTAGTTGATTTGGTAAATAAATCTCTTTGTCCTGACTGACTGAATCACTGATCATTATACAGCCCAAACCATAAGAGCTAGGAGACTGAAATTTTTACACAACATAGTTGTAAAAATGTTATAGTGCAATAAAACGGCGTTTTGCGAAATTGGAAATGCAATGGGGTCAAATAAGGAGTCAGAGTTCAAAGTGAGAAAATTCCTTAGCATAAAAAGCTTTGCATATAATAAATCAATAAAATTTTATTGTAATTTTAAATATGATTTTTACATCTTGTAAACCATTAACAATAATTTCAAAATCATTCTTTATTTTGTGATAAATTAGACGCATTTCTTGCTCTTATCTATTATCAGTTGAGCTTGTGCCTTCAATTGTGATGATTGCAATTAATCGAGATTTGCTCTGAAAAGCTATAAAAACAATTGTGGCAAGACAATTGGCAATGCCACAAGCAAATGCCACAATAACTCTGCATGGCCATTAAATGGCGACAAGTTTTACGTTGAATTGTATTTTGCTTTCAAGTGGTTTTCGAGTGAGTGCAAGTGCACGATACTACTTGATACTTGATACTTTATACTCGATACTTGATGCTTGATGCTTGATGGAGGTACCAATCAACTTTCATTTAAATTGTCAAACGAATTATCAATTATTCTTAAAGACCGTGTCGCTCTTGGCAGATATGTACATACATATAGATAATCGTAATTGCGTTTTCTTTTCTTTTCTGATTTCCTTTTCTTTTTTGCTTTTTTCTTAATCGAAATTCAGAGATAACAACAACAATGAATCTTGATACTAAACAGCTATTTGCATTGCGAATAACTCAAAAATTGGCAGATCACAGCAACAACCACAACAACATTGACAACTACACTGGTTAACTGGGTAAATGGGTCATAATTTAGGAAACTTGTTTACTTTGTAATGCTTGATACGCACAAGTTGCAATGATGCTGTCGACAACAACAACAACAAAGACGACGACAACGTGTTGACTTTGCCATATTTTTTATCAGCATGCTAACTAATAGTAATCATTATAGCGAATGTACGACTAGCAAATACCCTGTAGGAGAATGAAGAAGGAAATGTTATTTTTACTGCCACCAATATCTGTTTCGGTTCAATTCCTTAAAATAAAAAATTTACTCATTTACATACATATTTATCTACCCAATACCAAGTCCAGTTTATAGGGTATTAAAGAACATAAAATGATGCCACTGTGTCCTGATTTTATTTGTAATAAAAAACACGAAAAACCTGTCAACAGCACACTACACAGTGAACGAGAGTACAATATCTGCATTTTTACAGCTGTAGGGAACAAACGAAAGACTTAAGGCACAAACTTGTCCCCAGTTGTAAGCAATAAAAATTCTTTATACGCTCGCTACTATTGACATATTGGTAGAAATTTTTTAAATAGCATTTTACTCCCACACCAGCAAAGTGAATTTGACCCGTTGTAGCTTACGAACAAAAGACTTAAGGCACGAACTTGCTACATGTAAGTATGCGTGTTATAAAAAAATTCCTTAACAATTTTATTAGTAACAAAGAAACAAGTCTTTAGGTAAGTTTTTATTCTGTCAATAGTACACAAATATACAAACATTTCGATAGTTTTACAGCTAGGCAATGAATAAGAACATAGTTCCTTCAGGCCTATCTACGATAAGTTTAAACGAAAGACTTAAGACACAAACTTTTTATTAATTTATTTGTTTTTTTCTTTTTTTTGTGTGGACAGCATTTTTGAAATACCTTAAAAAATTAAAAAAAAAACAAAAAAATTTTATGTTATAATTTATATAAAGAAAATTGTGAAATTAAAATATGAATATATTTTGAACTGCATAAAGAAGAAACCTCTTTAGTCAGGGTAGTTTTCATGCCTAATTTTGGGTGGCAATCGAAAGACTTAGGACACAAACTAACGTTTCAAACAATGTAAAAATATATTGCATATCGTTTTATTTAGTTTTACTTGTAGTTTGTCGCCTGCGTGAATTTGTCTTAATATAATCATTTGGGTCACTGTGCTAATTGCTTGAAATTATTATTCAATATGAAACGCAGCAACGACAAATCAATATTGATCGTCGTCCGTCGTCGTCGTCGTCGTCTTCAACGTCCGTTGTAGAGTAGAAGACGTGTAGAAAGTGCTAATTTAATTAAAATTTAAATATTTTCAGAGAGTTATGGCTAGCTTGCTCGGTACGTTGATTCGACGGCAGCCGTTGGGCAAAAGTTTAACGAACTGTGCTAAGAATTGACCCACTTCAAGACTGAAATTTAATCAAGCTACAACTAACTAAATTTATATATAAGAAAAAGGTAATGCTACAATTTCACATTGCATAATCTGGTATGTAATTAAAACTTTCCTTTTAGGCCACCCTGCATTACATGGGAATACAATTAAAAGAATATACAACTAAAAAATAATAATAATAATGCGCTGCAATTAACATGACTTGGCACATTATATTATTAACTTATTAAAGTCTACGAAATTTGTAGACCAAACGTAATAACGAGAAATTTGTTAGCTTTTGTTGTTTAATGATTGTTGAGTCAGTTATAGGTCTGAAAAGTAGCTTAAAGAAGGCGCCGTTTCTCAGTTCCCAGTCTCAATTTCAATTTCAACTTTAAACTGTCGCCGTACAGTAAGCTGATTCATCAGGCGGGGCCAAAAAGCAGCTACCACTTTACTACATTTCTTTCAACGGCATTGGCATTGGCTGCAGCTGCAACTTTCACTTTTGACAGCCAAAAATTTCTCGCTCAACTTCTGACAACGATGACGACGCACACACACACATACACACACACACACACAGTTCAAAGAGAGAAATATTTATGGTTTAACGACTTTATGCTCAACTTTAACTTTAACCACAAAACATACACACAAACAAAAGAGTAGCCACAGCAAAGTGGCGAAACCAGAATGGTAAGTAAAAAAAAAAATGTAATGAAAATCAGTGAAATTAGTTTTGTTCTCCATATACCACAATAGATCTGAGTGTAAGCTGTTGAAGATCTACAGCTGATGTGTCTTCTATTTAATCCTAATTTATTTAAATATAACTCACGCTGGTCAAAGCCCAAAAAAACAATTGAAAAGTTGACCTCGTTAAGCAACAACTGCGAATACGAGTACAAGTACTCAATGGACAGTGTCTACTTCCATGTCTGCCTCTCTGTCTCGCCTTCCGGTCTTGCCACAGCCACTTTTCATCGCCTTCTTGAATGGAATGTGGAATGTGAACGAACAGCTGGCGTTAAAGTCTCTATTTGTTCGACATTTGCCCGATAAACACACGACGCCATAGTCAAAGCAATTTTCTAACATTCTCTTATTAACATCTGTTGTTAACATTTTTACGTTTACATATTTGTGGGCAGGTAGATTTAAAATAAAATCAATTTGGCTGCTGTGAGCCTAGAAAGTGTTATGTTCTCTTTGAAATTCAAAAGAGACCTTACTTTTATCTGAAAACAGAACTGATTAAATTCATAAGACTAAAAAGTGTTATGGTTTCTCTGAAATTTAATAGACCCCTTACAAATGAATGATGCACAATGTTAACCTTTTTAAACCAAAATGTTAAAGCCAATTACATAGTAATCTTAATTGAATCTGTTGTTGAAATTCGAAAATAAATGTATCTGTGACCTTTCAGTACCACCTACATTGCGTTTGGTTGTTTACAAAAGCAATTGTCATCAATAAAAAAAGGTAAAAATATATAATTATGTTATAAGAGTATTTGCTGAACATTAATAAATACAGAATTGATATTATAATGAAGGTATTTAACTCAGTCTTCAAGTTGGTCTTTTGTTAACAGAACTTTGTTTTTAATTCTTGCGGTGATTTTGCTTGGCATTAGTTAACAAATTTGCATTTAATATTAAAAAGAAAAAGATCAAATCTTTTAAACAGAAAGCCAAATAAAAAACAATGCCAAAAATTTCACTTTTTAAGGTGCGTAATCGGAGTCGGCCATTCATATTTACATAAAGACAGTCAGACAAATGTATATGTATGTACATATGTATGAATGTATGTTATGTACATACATGGATGATCTTTATGGCTCGCTTGTTGTTGTTGCTGTTGTTGACTTGTAAGCTGTTGTTGTTGTGGTTGTGTTCAAAAGCAAGTTTCAGTTTGGTGGTTTAAGTTTTGCAAGTTTGACTTTGGAAAGCACTGTGAATCACTATTTAAGATATTATGACCTATCAAATATTTGGTATATTTGAAAATCAGTTAAATTTTGACCTAGACCATTTTCACTAGAAAGCAAGTAACGGTCAATCAAATCCAAATTCATTTACATTCAGTAATGCATAACCCCATTTACTAAATCCGGCTAACTTGCAGTGCGTGCTTAAAATTTTTAGTTTAATTTCGTACTACAGAAAACATAAAAAAGAAATGGTGAAATTGTTGATGTTATTGTTGTTGTTGTTTTTTGTTGCTGAAAAGTCTAAAAAGTTCAGGCCGCTTGCTCATAATTAGTTGGCGAAACAGAAATTGTACAGTACTTAGTCTAATGATGGTCAATCGTCTCAACAAAACGAAATAAAAGTCTTCAAGTTAAGTTACAAAAAAAAGAGCCTAATGACAATTTGCTGTAAACAAAATTACACAAACAACACGCGCAACAAATAAAAAAATGAAAGTGCTGTGTGTGTCTCTGTGTGTGTGTGAGTCTGTGTGTGGCATAGGGGGCAGATAGTCTATACACTGGGGCACTGAGATGTCACTCTGTGGTGACAAGGATTCAATGTAGTTCATGTCACCGCAAATTAAAGTGAATGAATTTAATTATTTTAGTAGCTATTTTCATGGAAAACTAACAAAAAGTCGCTGAAATTGTGGTTACAACCAGACTATTTTCAAAAGATGAACTTCTTTATTTATTTATTGATAACTATGTTATAAAAGTCGACACAAAAATTTAGTTTTAAATTTCGTATTTAAAAATACAAAAAATATATGTAACTATGAAACCAACGAAATAATGAACATTTTTTAATGGTTATCATAAAGGTATCTTTTAAATTTATTCCTCTGGATCTAGATATTTACTTTAATGTCTTAGCTATTAGACAATGCAATGCAATAAATAAATGAAAATTATAATATTAAAACAAATTACAGTTGAATGTAAGTACAGTTATCTCTAGGTTTATTTAATTTTATTTATCGTTTAATTAAATTTATTTCAACTGCTTCCTTTAGTTCTGGAAAATTCGCGAAAACTTTTGGCTACATTGATGGCAAGTTACTTGCAACATACAATTTTCAAGGCATTGATCTGATAAGGCAGGGAAAAGTGAGATGAATTATTTATGTTGTTAACAAATCCATATGAAATGCTTTCAAAAATTTTGGTCGCTGGCAAGAAGCTGAAGCGTGCCACAAATTGCAGTCAACTTGCAGCTTGCCACATACTACATGTATGTATGTTTCTTGTTTATGGTCACTTGACTTTTTGGCGCAGAATACGCAGTAGCAGCAACTTGGCGTCGTTTTTTTTTCAATAGAATCGCAATTGCAATTGATTTGAGTGCGTCCGTGCGTGGCATAAAAATAAATGGGTCGGCTAACAGTTTAGTTTTATTTAAACTGCCCTCGATTGGGCTGCATTTGGCCTAAATGCGAAAACAAATTACTTCATTTGGTTTTTGATCAATTATACAACTGTAATATGCAACAATTTTGTTGCATGTATTAAATAATTAAACATAAAGAAAACACGCAAGCAGCGGCTCTCTTGAAGATGAAATTAAGTTGAGATACAATATCTTTCTCTCACTTTTTATATGTATATATATACCCTACTAAAAGATACATTAAGTTTAAAATTATGTGCAACTGGAGCATATGTTTGTGGGTCAATCGAATAAGATTTAACAAAAACTTTACTAATGTACAGTTCAAAAAGGTCTACAATCAACACACATCTAGATAAAAAAGTTCTTGTTCAGCTAACGAAAATATGTCAACAAATGCATAAAAAAAACGTAGCAAAAAGGTTGCAATCAAAGTAATCAACAGCAAAAAGTGAGGACAAGATAGACAAATAAAATAAATAACATTAAAAGAGCCTAAGCGACTGGCAGATACCCTATATAAATAGGTTTACAGTGTTTGAAGTGAACTTTTTAATGTTTCTTAAAAAAAAGATATTTTACAACAAATTTAAAATTAAGTATTCTACTTTTAGTAAATTACTCGTTTATTTTAGTCTTTTAATTGGTGACGGGGAATTTTTTTTTAAATATAAACATGTTCACACTATTTGTATGTGGACCAAGTTAAAAAGAAAATTATCAACAAATATGTGACTTTTTTCCATGTTTAAACATTGACTTGACAGACTGTAATTATACTCTTTCTAGTAGATTCCTTGTTTTCCGTTTTTAGTCCTTTTTCTAAAAACACACATGGTTACACTGTTTGAATGTTGATCAGTTCTAACGGTAAGTATTACTTCCAGGCTGTTTTCAATAATTAAGATATTAGTTAAGTTATTTTTACATAACCATATGATGCCCCTTTTTTTATTATTTTAATTATTTTTAAATAGCTTTGTCTCCTTATCACGTTTACATTTGTCGTTTTGCTGATCGTTTTGATCAGTAGTTAATCGATTAAAATTATTCGGCGCACAACAAAAAAGTGCACACAGCGAGAGGGCACAATTACCGTTTTGCTTTGCGATTTCCGATGGCGACGGCGTACAAAATCAAATTTATTTTCCTTCCACGTCTTCCACTTTTCTTTTTCTATTTTTTTTTTAGTTGAGTTGAACTCGACACACACTTATACTGTTAACAATAAATTCCAATATTGTATTTCTATTGGTTTAACGTTTTACATTTCTCATGCACGTCGTCGTCGTCTACACGTCGTCGTCGTCTTTTCACACTCTCTTTCTTTCACTCTGCTTTAGCGACGCGTCTGTTGCTGTTAACGGTCTCGCACTGAATGAAGAATAAAGCGTCCATGCGTCTGAAGAAATTGTTATTAAAAAGAAAGCACAGTCGAAATGGCCGCTGCTGAGCTGTTACTGTTAACACTCTGTAAAAGTGTGGATCTTAAGTCTGTGGAAATGTGGAACGTTTGCCGAGCTGAGGCAACTGTTAAAATGTTTAAATTTATTTTAGCTGTCGAAGTGAAAATAATTGCTTATTTAAATTGAATTAACAAAATAAGATGACATAAATAGTACTAAATCTATGAAATAAGGGACATTTAATTATAATATTTATAGTTTTAAATTTGTCTTAAAATATACTGTTTTATATTTTGATTTAAATACATGGTTTATTTAATCTTGCCAAGAAACTTTAATATGAAAAAAATCAGCCTTCAAATTTAAGTGTTTTATTTAAATTGAACTTTCTGGAGACATTCTTACCTGTTTTTATATATGTTCACATATTTATAAATAAGTATTGCTATTATTTTTATCAGACAGTGAAAGCGGAAGCTTAGAGAAATAAAAATATACACAATCACATTTAATTCAAAGCGCACGCAAACGCAATGCAACCGGAACTAGATCAGGTAAAAAAAAATATAAATAATAATAATAAGACGAGCAGTCAAGTTATTGGCTATTTAATTTTGAAAAGAAAACAGTCGACAATTGTGCTCCAATATGTGATCATATACCATGAATGGTTTTCAGGGGTTTCAGCTTTCGTTTGCTCATTGCATAACCATTATTTGGTAAATTGGCAATAAATGGCACGTAAGCTTTTAAGCCAACAATCCCTAAAATAAGCTACACTTCATGCATTAATAATAAAAGTGTATACAATCTCGGTATAATAAATAAAGTAGGCAAATTTTATTTTGCATTCTTAAATCAAATTAAATTATATTGTTGCTGCTGCTTCTTTTATTCGGGATCTTAATTGGGTTCCCACTGCTTGGCAGTTGACCTTCTCTTAAATTCTCAGTTTAGACCGCTGATAAGCGCGCCTGATTATAGGGATTGTCAGGTGACTTGTTCCACTCCTTCATAAGGATCTGTTTCCACTGGGACAGGCGCAGGGAGGGATTCTCAGCCTTAACTCGCGGCAGATTGTGGGCCTCGAAAGTTTTGTAAGCTGCTCGCATGCGTTTCTCAGGATGCATATCCTCCTCCTTGTCATTGACACTAAAAACATAAATTAATTAATTAACAATTAAAGGAATTACAAAAAAAAATCCTAATAACCCTATTCTATATATGAATTTTGGATTCCCAATTTTGATGCTTAATTTTGGTTTCCTATTTTCGATTCCAAACTTTTCTTTTCTTAATTTCTAATTACAGTATTCCTAATTTTGTTTGTTAAATTTGTGTTTTATTTTCGTTTCTGTTCAATGCTTCTGATACTGGCTTGTTTGGTTTGTTGCTATAATGATGTACCTTGACATTAACAATTGCATAGTCTGGTGAAATAGCTTAGGGAAAGACGTAATTTATGTACTTTAACAACTCGCAATTTGAATGTATGAGTTTGTAGTCACTGCAACAGTATTCCTAAATTTGGTTACCTAAGTTTAGATTTCTAATTTAGCTTTCCTTATTTTCAATTTCTATTAACAGTATTTTCTAATTTTCGAATTCTGAGTAATATGTATCGACAAATACGAATGTATAAAAGATATAATATGGTCATACCTAAGCACGGCCAGAGCCTGATCCACATTGGAGGCCACATTGGTATCGACCAGAGATCGATTGATGTTCTCCTCGATGACCTCCGGTTGTACAACAACACGAGAGGGAGCGGGTTTATTGGCTTCATTGATGGCGTCCAGAACGCGTTGCTTCTTTTCCAGCTCACCCAAAATCTGCTGTCGATTTATTTTGGCCAAGGGTTGTTTGCGCTGCGTGACAATTGAGCTGGTTTCCTCATCCAATAAAGCTTTCGATTCCGCCTTGCGACGCGCTGCTTCGGCCTTTTTGCGCTCTTCTTCTTCCCGGCGCTGTTGCTTTTTGGCCAAATTCTTGTCATCGTCTTGCCACAAACGATCTTCGGCCTCCTTTGCACTGCGCTCTTGAATTGCCTTTTTGCTGGCATCCTTGCGGTCACGCGCCTCCGCTGCCTTTGAGTTTATACCCATTTTCTTTGGCATTTTGATAACTTTACTGAAATCGCAGGAAATGACGGTCTTTTTCCCTATGTGATGGCTGAATTTTGATAATATGTTTGTCCAAGCAGTGCTGCCAACTTTTTGGAGGACCAGCTGGTGTAGTAGCAGTGCTGCCAACTTGTTTTAATAGTCGTGTCGCAACAAATAACAGGTTGGCAGGCTTGGTTTGCACATACAACTCTACCACTTATCGTTATCGTTCTAGTGTCATCCCTAATTGCAACATTATTCACATCTTTATTATGTTTACATTTTAATTTGGCAGCAATAAATAAACACGAAATGGATGTATTAAAAGCTGAAATAGCGCGCAAACGCAAGCTACTCGAGCAGAAGCAGCTGGTGGATGACAAAAAGAAATATTTTCGTCGCGGCGAACTCAATGCCAAAGACACAGAGGAAGTGCTGCAAAAGGTGGGATACAAAAAGCAGGAATCCGTCGAGGCGCCGCGAGCTGAAGGCGCTTACAGTTTTGTGGCCGATGGACAGAATATATTACCCCGTGCGGAGGTAATACGTAGATTACGTGAGCGGGGTGAACCCGTTTTATTGTTTGGCGAAACGGAGAATGAAGCATTTGACAGACTGCGAATCTGCGAAATCTCACAGCCAGAAGCGAATCGTGGCTTTCGCAATGATTTCCAAGAGGCAATGGAACAGGTGGATGCAGCATATCTGCAGGAAATGTTCGCCAACACGCCGACAGCCAAAGAAGATAAGAAATCCGATTTTGCCGAGCTGGATGAAACAATTAGCTGGGAGAGCATACAAACCATGGCCCAGAAGATGGGCCGTAATAAGGATTACGACATGGATGTGATCATTACACTGCTGACCTTCCTTCTCAAACTGTGGAACGATCAGATTGCGAGCTACACAAAGCATGAGAAAATGTCGACCAAAGTGAAAATGACACGAGTTATTTACACACAGACCAAGGAGTATGTGAAGCCATTATTCCGCAAGCTGAAGCATCACACGCTGCCCGAGGACATTCTGGACAGCTTGCGGGATATCTGCAAACATCTGCTAAATCGCAACTATATTTCCGCCAGTGATGCCTACCTGGAAATGGCCATTGGCAATGCTCCGTGGCCCATTGGCGTCACCATGGTGGGAATTCACGCCCGAACTGGTCGCGAGAAGATCTTTTCCAAGAACGTGGCACACGTGATGAACGACGAAACACAGCGGAAATATATCCAGGGACTGAAGCGATTGATGACCAAGTGCCAGGAATACTTTCCCACCGATCCATCCAAGTGTGTCGAGTATGTCAGCAAAAAGGAACGTGATTAATAATACACCAAGTCTAGTAGTTGTTTTAATAATAAACAAAAATTTTAATAATTTTTTATTTTTGAATAAATAATTTAAAAAATAAGATAATCAACTATAAAAAGTAAGAAAATAAAAAAGGATTATAAGAATCATATATCTATAAATAAAATGCGTGAATTTGTTTTGTCTAAACTATAACTTGACCAACTGTATATATTTAATAAATACATAATATATTGTATATTGCAACATTGGAACATTTAATGCAACACATATTAACATGTATATAATCATAATATGAATATCGTATAAGTAAATACATACGTTTTAATGCAACGCTATTAAATGGAACTGCTTGTAGCTTATAGAGAGCATATTTATTATCATTGGGGTCATCTTATCATCTTATTTCTTTCCCAGCTCAGCTGATCGTTGTGACGACTTTTCCACAGCATTGATAAGAGTAGATCTGAAATTAAAACAGTAGTTATTTATTGAACTGATAACTGATAAGCGATAACTGATTGACGACATCCACCTGAGATTTCCCTTTTCTAGCTCGTGGACGCCGACAATGGTGGCGCCACCTGGCGAGCAGACTTCGTCTCGCAGCACAGCCGGATGCTTGCCTGTAAGTAAAACCGTTTTGGCAGCTCCCAGCAATGTCTGAGCTGCAAATTGTAGCGCCATCTGGCGGGGAACTCCCTGCTTTACTCCACCGTCGGCCAGAGCCTCAATGATGGTATAAACAAATGCCGGGCCACAGCCCGCAATGCCAGTGACAGCATCGATCATGGACTCCGGCACCTGCTGTGCCAGCCCCAATGAATTCAGCATGAGATGCACCTTTTCCAGATCTTGATGCAGCACACGTGAATTGCCCGTGTACACAGTGCATCCCTCGCCCACCTGCATCGATGTATTGGGCATGCTGCGTATCATCTTCAATCCCGCACTCTCCATAAAGGCAAACTTCTCCTCCAGAGTCGCCAGTGTTGTTCCTGCCAGCACCGAGACAAACAATTTGTGCGCATCCTTGGCCGAAGGCACGTGCTTCTCCTTGAGCTGAGCGGCACAGGGTCCCAGAATATGTGGCTTGACACAGATGAAAATAATATCCGTGTGCTCGAGAACTTCGCAGTTATCGTCGGTTGTTGTTGCTCCCAATTCTCGCCAGCGGGAGAGATTCTCAATGTGCGGTCCGGAGACCATCACCTGACTCGGCTTCACAATGCCCCCACGGATGAGGCCGGAGCCAATGGAGAAGGCCATATTTCCGCCTCCAATAAAACCAATACGCTCATCCAATTTTGCCATGTCGCCGGTTTGCAGTTAATTAAAATAAATGCAAAATAGCTTAGAACGAGACGCCACAGCTGATTTTAAAGCACTGTTGCCAACTTAGCTATTTTTTAGCTAGATCTGGCTTTTTCAGAATTCAGTACTGCCAACTTGTCTGAATAGTCACGTCGCAACAATAAGCCGGCTGGCAGGCTTGATCACGTCATCGAATTTTGAAAATAGTCGTGAAGAAAAGTCGTTATTTTAAAACTTAATAATATGAAATATTATAATACTTAAATAAAAGTACTATAAAAATTAAATTAAGTAAATTTAAATTAGTTTTTATTGTATCTTCTGATAAAGTTATGTATAGATTTGTAGCTGGCAATCTTAGAAAGTCAAACTAGGCGCACTTATTTGCAAAATTAAACAACAAAATTTGCTTTTTCGGTACATAATATAATTTTCGTATAGTTCAGTTAGCATAGGTATATACAAAAAGCATGGATATTTGTTTATATTTAAAATAGATATCTGTTTAACAAATATATATATATATATACAGTACATATGCAAGATTCATTGTGATTTATGGCTGATCCAAAGAACACTTCTTTATTTGTTTATAATTTTTATTTTATATAATTAAAATATATAGCTTGTACCCTTACTTAAAGAAAACTAATGACTGCAGTTGCTTGATGCTTATATACAAAAGAAATAATTAAATCTTATCAGTTTGTTTGTTTTTGTATTTATACATTATATTTACAGATTCTCATTCTCATTATAATGGCAACTGCTAACTAAGTTAAATTAACTATAAAAACTTTCTCAAAATTGGCAACTAATTTTTTTTAGTCTTTCATTAATAAATACATTGAATTGTTTACTACTTAGAATTGCAGTTTGTTGAGCCTTTAAAGTTCCGTTGTGGTCTCCACCTCGGATCGATCCAAATCGTTCAGATACGAGAAACTCATCTGTCCGTAATCCCGTTTGCCAAAAACCACATTCTCGTTGGTGTGACTCATGTGACTGTGGCTCAAATCCCCATTTGATCTGGAAAGGAGGAAAACAATTAATTAATACATAAAGTAAGAGTATTAAAAAATCTATAATTTAATTGTTAGCTAGGGATCTTCAACTGACCTCTGGAACAGAGGATTGGCAATGGGCAGTTCTCCGGCATATAAGCGATTGTTCTGCTGGTTATTCCTGCCCAGAGTGTTGGTCATCAACTCGTTGCCATTGAGGGTTGCCATGCCACCAAAAGTGTTGCCACGTCTTCCCATCGTGCTGTATCCGTTGTTCTGAATGCTGGCCAAGTTGTTGCGACTGGACGAGTCGATCTTATAGCCACCATTCTGATAATGGTTGCTATTGTGGTGCTTAATCCTGCCCAGAGTGAGTGTGCCGGGCGTGCTGTTACCCGGAATGGCCAAAGGATTCGCATTATTGCGAGCATTCATTTCCAGAGTGCGATTAAATGTATTCTGACGATTGTTCATGGTCAAATTGTTGTTGTTAATATTGTTGGCCAGATTGTTCAGATTGTTGCGTCGCAGTGTGGAAATTGTTGCTGTGGTGGCATCCGAATGCGATGGACTCGATTGTCCTTCGGCTCCGCCATTTTGTTTGTGTGTTATATAGCTGACATTATCCAAGGAAAAGGCATGATTCTTGGCACTGAAATCCAACTGCAGATCCTCATCACCATCTGGAGGCACTGCCATGGCCAGCATCTGTGTCTCATACTCCTTCATATTGGCCACCGATTCTCCAGAGTTTGCTGCCTGCGAATTGACAATAACTGGATCATATCTCGTCGGAGTTGGAGCCGAATATTGTCGCATTCTCTGCTTGAAGTTCTTGTATCTGAAAGGAAAACAAAGAAATTAATATAAGCTCCCATTGCTCTATCAGTTATGTAGGCGCCAGTGAGACGCACAAGCACTCGAGCGGACACTTTCACTTACTTGGACCAAGAGACACATATGTAGATGATGCCAATCGTGCCCAGAATGAGAATAATAATGGATATGGCTATCAAGGTGAAGGAAAAGACTTCATCATCAAGAGATGTCATCGTTGCTTTGATCTACAATTATATAAAAGGTAAAAGAAAATGCATTAATTGTAAGCTATAACAGTTTATAGTGTTTAATAAAGAAAATCGGTTAAGAGTTGATAAAGTTATGAGAGATTGAAGTTTTGGAAAAAGTGTCAAAGGTATGTATGGAAGTATGGAAAAGTTATAGAAAAGTGGACAGTGGTCGGAAAATATGAAATTTTTTAACTTAATAAAATTTAGATGCAGAATCAAAATAGAGGCCAAATAATGAGAAAACTGATATTCCGCAAGAAAATCGGTTAATTTTTGACAAAGTTATGACACTTTGAAGTATTTTACTTTAGGACCTCGTACCTTGTGAACCTGTTCCTTCATCTGAATCGGGGCAAAGATCCCCTCGGCTGTGGCTCGCACCAGATTCGATGCCGCCAAGTTGAGTTCCGTGCTCGCCGAGGCACCGAAGAGCGTCTCCTGGACCAAGCTGTCATTGCGGGTCAACAATTTCTCCGTCTTGGGATCGATTAAATAGAACCAGACGTCGGTTGCCTCGGGATTCTCCGAGACAGTGCCATTGTCCGTCAAATACTTGCGATTGCTGAAGCGTTCGATGCCAGAGACCAAGCCATTGGTCTTCTCCTCGAGCAGCTCTTCCAGGGCTGCATAATGATTGCGTATTTTATTCGGGGCTGCATTCGAAAATGTCAACGCCATGCGATGCGAATCCGTCAGTTTGTTGACCACAATGCGTGCTCTTGTATTATGTGATCCCTGTTCCAGGGCTGCATTATCACTTGCCTCCACGTAGAAAGTTAGTGGGAAGTTAGCGAACTCATTGAAGAGTTTTGCAGTGCGCAAAATGCCGGAGTCTTCAGTTATGCTAAAGTAACTGGAAGGTCGATTCTCCCCGGACAGGGAATTCTCCTGCTCCTCCTCGTCGTACAGTTTATAGCTCAATATGCCGAATTTTCCCGAATCACGATCCGTGGCACGAACTTGTAAAATGGTCGTATCAATGTCCATTTCCGGCGTGATTACGGCGTAATACGTGTCGTTCTGACCGTGGAAACGATTGAAGACAAACTCCGGCGGATTATCGTTTTCATCCTGCACAATGATCTTTATCGTAGCCCGATCCTTGCGTGGACTCACAAAATATCTGTGCGAATTGAGGCGTATTTCCAAATTGTACGATGTTTTCGTCTCATAATCCAGCGGTTTGACCAGCACAAGTACACAGCCGTAATCCTCGAGCAACAGTTCAAAGATGCCCAACTCATTGCCCTGGGAGAATTCGCATTTGTAGTTGGGTGTCTCCCGTGAAGGTTTCTTTGAGTTGATGATCTGTATGAGTTTCAGTGTGGAATTCACGGCTGTCGATTCCGGCACACTAATGATGTAATTATCATCACTGAATGCCAGTCCAACTGTATCCGAATTCATGGAGTTTTCGCCCATAGATTTACGCTCCAACTGATCCGGATCCTCAGCGGGATCGAGCAGCAGATGACGTACAAAGACGGGCAACATGGCCACAGAACTGAGCTGAGGTTCGCCCATATCGTAGGCTCTGATGTCCACCTGGTACTCCGTATCCTCCTCCTTGCGCAGCTCATCACGTATACGCACCGCACCCGTATCCGGATCCACTTGAAAGTACTTCAAGGCCTTGCCCCGTCCCACCAGCTCGTAGCGCACCACATTTCCGGGTGAAGTGCCATCCGCATCGATGGCTGGCATTGTGGCAATGATGGAGCCAATGGGTTGATCGTCATTGACGGTCACGGGTCCGGGTACGGTTATGAAAACCGGACGCACATCATTGCGATCCTCCACATCGACAATCAGACGCACTGTATCGCCCTGTGCATCCCCGTCGTTCTCAATGGTTCCGATGACCAGCTCGTGTTGTCGCTGCTTCTCATAGTCCAATCCCTTGGTGGTGCGTATTTCACCGGTGATCGGTGAGATCTTAAAGAGTTCCGCGTCGCCTTTGCGCAGCACATAGGTGATCTCTGGCTGGGAATCGGGATCGTAGGCCTGTACAGTGGCTACCAGAAAGTTGGGTTCATTCTCCGCAATTCTCACATTGATCTTGGCATCATTAAACTTGGGCACCTCGTCCGGCAGATCGTTAACCAACACTGTCACACTGGCCGTGCCCAGACGCGCATCCGGAGCTCCATCCTTGGCAGTCACCACGAACCTGTACTCACTGAGACGCTCGTAGTCGAGTTCGGCGGCCGTGCGTAACTCCCCGGACTTGGCATTGATATTAAAGGGTATATCCGTGGGTATGGAATAGGTGATCTCGGCATTGATGCCCTCATCCGCATCCGTGGCATGTACGAGTCCCACAAAGGCATTCGCCTTACCCTCATCCACATGGAACACGTAGGGTAAACTTTGCTCATCGAATTCCGGATTCTTATCATTGATATCCGTGACCTTAATATTTACAGTTGCACTGCTCGAGAGTCCGCCATTATCCTCCGCCTTAACGATCAGTTGATAGCGTGTTAAACTCTCGCGATCCAATTTACGGATCACCATAATGACACCACTCTGCTGACCCACGGCAAATTGCCGTAGATCGTTGCCGGACATGATCGAGTAGACAACGGGATCGTTTTCCGGATCATCGGCATGTATAACCGTAACGGTCGAATTGATTTCGGCACCTTCGCTAACTTGCACCTCATAGACGGCGCTACCGAACCGAGGTGGCTTCGTATTCGGTCCCGGAGTAACGGTCACCTCCACGATCGCCTGCGAGGAGAGTCCGCCAATATCCGTGGCCTGTACCGTAATGCTATACTGCTCTCCGGCCAATAATCTGCCACGTGTCTCAATCTCGCCCGTTCTCTCATCGATCTTGAACTTTTGCTGACCATTGTTGGACACATGGTAGATGGAATAACTGATCACCGCATTGGGTCCCTCATCAATGTCCGTTGCCATCATTTTGGTGACCAAACGCTGCTCATGCTGATCTCCGGCTGCAATGGTAATGGGTGCTACCATCGCCAGTTTGGGTGCATTGTCATTGACGTCCCTCAAAATGACCGTGAGACTCAAGGGAGCACTTGCTGCATTGGTTTTCGGCTCTCTGGCCACCACCTGGAACTTGTAGCGTCCGGGTGCGGGAGGATCACGATCTAATCCCTCCTCGTTTACCACCAAAATGCCCTCGTTTGTCACATTAAACGAAGGCGTTGTCAGCTCGTAAATGTAATCGGGTTTCGGATCATCTTCTCCCAGATCTTCGTCGGTTGTTCGAAATGTGATTGGCTTTCCACTCGCATCCAAAACTCTTGTGCCAATTGGCGAGTTCTCATCCACATAACCCTCGATGTCGGAGGAGGATATTACCGGCGGATTCGCATCCACGGGCTTTACGGCAATCGTCAGTTTGGCTGTCGTGAAACGTCGTGGCGGTGCCGAGATCTCTTCGGCTTTCACAATGATATCGTATCGCTTTGCTGTCGATGTGTCCACCGCTTTTATCTGCTTCAAGACTCCGGTTTCCTGATCGATCTCAAAGTAATCCGCATAATTGCCCGGCATTCCACTCGCAAAACTATAACTTATGGGTGAACTGATCGTATCCAGATCCACAGCCTGTATCCTTTCCGGTAATACATTGAGCACACCCTGCACCGATCCTGCAGGAACTGAGGCTGTATACTCGGGATTTATGCAGGCGCCATCCAACAAAACACATCCCCGATAAATAAAAGACGGATCCATATCATCCGAGTCGGCTATGTTCACAGTTAGAGTTGTCGTTGACGAAAGACGCTCTGACACATTCCTCGCACGATCCTAAAAATGATTCAAAATAAAAAAGTTTAAAATATTTTTCAAATTATACAAAAATTTCTTAAGACAAATGAAGAAAAATGAAATCGAAAATGAAGAAAATCAATTGATAGTTTTTATTTAAGCAATGAAATATAAATTCCCGAATAATAACAAAAATTTCTTACGAAGAACAAACAGGGAGAATAAAAATAAAAAATTACATGAATAGAAAGAGAAGTTAGAAGTTCCTAAAAATTCACAATTTCTATAAAATCTTAAATGTTTCCTGGATGATAATAATATTTTCTCAATAAGACAATTATATGAATAGTTTAAGTAAATTTGAGAATGTCGGGGATTAAAAAAAGGCAATAGATAGAAAGCTTATTGCTTTCGAAACTTCTAAACTGAGACTGAAATACTTGGGAATAAATGCGTTTACTCTTCCAAAAATATTGATATATTTGTAAGAATACTTGCGATATCTTTGATATTTCTTTCTAATTTTCTAAACCATTTATCGCACTGTCTAAATTTACATCTTTCAATTTTCTTAATCTCTTAAGGCTTTCAATGAACTTTGAAGTAAACTTTCAATGAGCTTTAGCATTAGAGCTTTCTGCTGTCACATACGAGTATGGATGTGAAAACAATGGGTTGGCCTAGGCCATTGCCTTGTCAACGGGTTTGGTGAGCGCGATATGCCAAACGCCAGGTAATTTGATGCCCCACTGCCTCAAGGAGCAGCCAGGTAAATAAACCAGGCAGATACTCGGGACACTGGACCAAAGTCGGACCAAATTGACAGCAGTCTTGAGGAAGGCGCGCATATGTAAATGTCAAATAAATTCTTTTGAAATGTCATAAACCGGCGATACTCCATTGTTGCCGTTGTTGTTACCGTTGTTGTTGTTGTTGTTGGTATCGCCAGTTGCGCCCAACAAAATCATGTTTATCATGAGTTTTTCTTTTGTTGAAAAAAAATTATTTGGTTATGCTTGATATGCCATAAAGTTCCAGCTTAGTTTATAATAGTAGCAAAAGCACGTTTATATGATGTAATCTATTAATACTATAATTTTAAAAATCATCAAATATTATTAATGCACAAATCTTATAAGTTAAATTTATTTTTGAATGAGTGTATTTAATTAAATCAACTTACGGATGCCACAATAGTCAGATAATAGCGTTGAATCTTCTCGTAATCCAATGTCTTAGCGACTGTTACCTGTAGAAAGCAAAAAATAATATATATATTAATAAAAAAATATTTTGGAATAAATAAACTAGGAAATATATTTCGCACTTACTTGTCCTTGATGTGGAAATGATATTGCAAATGTACCATAGCCATCGGCACTGGTTAACTTCTCATCTTCGGTCCTGTTAGTATCTCCCTTGACTATAAAATACTCGACTAGGCCGTTCACTCCAGCATCTTTGTCGAGCGCCTGTATATTACGATAGATTGTCGATCCTAAAGGCGTACTCTGCAAAGTAAGAAGCATATAATATTGTAATTAATTATTTACGTTAAAATGTTTAGCAATATAAATATATTTTGACCATATTCTACAAATTCGAAATTAAAATATGTTATATACTGGCATACTTTTTTTATACTATAGACAAACTGTTATAAGCTTATATACTTGGCAGTTGTGCTGTGTCCTTAGATCTGGCCGCATACCAAAGATAATTTTGACTTCTAGATGAAAAAAACAATAAAAGTTACGATAATGATTGTTACCGTTTTTATGCCGTGCAAAAATGCTAAATACGTTTCTGCGATGGCAAAACCAAAAAAGGCATGTTCATGAAAATTAGGTAGCAACTGAAATGCTATTGTTCTTGTTGTTGTTGCTGTTGTTGCTGTTGTTTGACTGTTGAAGCAGCACCACGGCAAACAGCAAAAGTAACAACCATAACAACAACAACAGGAGAAACAAGCTGGGCGACAAAACGTGCACAACAACAATAACAACAAAAGCAACAACTACACAAAGATGCACCAAAAGTGCAGTTATGTAACGGAGCAAAGCAAACAGCCTTTTACATTCAACTAAAAGTAACCCAGCAAGCATTTTTGGTAAATCGATCGAAGAAAAAACACCAGAAAGAACCTTTGCTTTTAAATAGGAACCAAGCACCATTTTGAATGTAGAATTTATTAATAGGTCAAATCATGATTAAAATTACATTCCGCATGAAAATCGATAAAGTTTTGCCAAAGTTATGAGAGATCAAAGTTATTAAAAAAATGTTAAGGGGTAAGTATGAAAAATTGAATGATAGATGGCTTAGAATCGAAAAATGATCAAATTTTCAAAATGATAAAAATTTAAATGCAGATTCAATTTAGAGGCCAAATCATGAAGAAATTGACATTCCGTTTAAAAATCGGTAAATTTTTGATGAAGTTATGAGAGATCAAAGTTCTTGAAAAAATGTCAAGGGGTAAGTATGAAAAATTGAATGATAGATGGCTTAGAATCGAAAAATGATCAAATTTTCAAAATGATAAAAATTTAAATGCAGATTCAATTTAGAGGCCAAATCATGAAGAAATTGACATTCCGTTTGAAAATCGGTTAATTTTTGATGAAGTTATGAGAGATCAAAGTTCTTGAAAAAATGTCAAGGGGTAAGTATGAAAAATTGAATGATAGATGGCTTAGAATCGAAAAATGATCAAATTTTCAAAATGATAAAAATTTAAATGCAGATTCAATTTAGAGGCCAAATCATGAAGAAATTGACATTCCGTTTAAAAATCGGTTAATTTTTGATGAAGTTATGAGAGATCAAAGTTTTTGAAAAAATTTCAAGGGATAAGTTTGAAAAATTGGATGATAAATGGCTTAGTACCGAAAAATTATGAAATTTTCTAGATGATAAAAATTTTAATGCACAATTAATTTGGAGGCTAAATCATGATCAAAATGACATTCCGTTTGAAAATCGGTTAATTTTTGATGAAGTTATGAGAGATCAAAGTTCTTGATCAAGGGGTAAGTATGAAAAATTGAATGATAGATGGCTTAGAATCGAAAAATGATCAAATTTTCAAAATGATAAAAATTTAAATGCAGATTCAATTTAGAGGCCAAATCATGAAGAAATTGACATTCCGTTTAAAAATCGGTTAATTTTTGATGAAGTTATGAGAGATCAAAGTTTTTGAAAAAATTTCAAGGGATAAGTTTGAAAAATTGGATGATAAATGGCTTAGTACCGAAAAATTATGAAATTTTCTAGATGATAAAAATTTTAATGCACAATTAATTTGGAGGCTAAATCATGATCAAAATGACATTCCGTTTGAAAATCGGTGTAGCTTAAACCAAGTTATGAAGGCTAGAAGTTGGTCAAAGCTTAGACCTAACATCGGTTAACGGATCCCGGTATTATTTCCTCCACAAATTTGCTTAAAAATTTCTTAAAATGCTTGCTGGGATGTGTGTCTCTCTAGGTATGTATATATGTGTGTGAATTTGTGAGTAGTTGCCTCTTTCCTCGAGGTTAAACACAACAGGTACTAAGTAAGTAAGTATATCTACTAAATGCGCCTTATACTTTACGCCTTTGGCCAAACGAGCTGAACTTTTGATTTCGGTATTTTTTAGTGCTTTATGTTAAATGGCAAGTGAATTTGTGTAGAGGCGCAGTTGTTGTTGTTGTTGTTGTTGGTATTAACTGAGTAATTTGATGCTCATTATTATGTAATATTTATTAAGCTGGAGAACGCATCTTCCCATGAAAAACTCTATTACAGACTTAAGCTCAAAGGAGCAAGTATGTACAGTTAGCCAAATAATTATCTTGTCAAAGAAAAAGCTTAATATATTTGTTTATTATTGGTAGCTAAAAAAATTGAAATCACTATATCATTTTAGACAAAGAAAAATTACATTACATATACTTTCTCAAAATAGTACAATCTTTACTTTATATTAATTTAAGAGACTATAAGAGATAGAAATTACAAATTTAGTCCTCAGATTTCTAGAGACCCCATGCCGGTCAAATTTGTTTTAAATTTTTGACACGCCCCTTTTTAAAGATAGTACGGTGTTTATGTTAATTATCGTTATCTATTAATATTACAGATAATCTAACTTAACCGCAGCAAGATCGGACAAGTAGAACGGGAGTAATAGCTAACCAAAGTTATTAACAAAGGTCTTATTTCAATAGAACCGCCTAAAAGTATGTAGTACTTTTTATTAGGTAGTAATTTTTTTAAAGTACTTTTATATATATTGAAATAAGTATCGGGTATTATTGGAATTTCGTTTATACCCTTTCCCACTTGTTTTTTTGCATAGTCAAAAGAATTGCTTGACATACTGTGTGTATTTTATTGTAGCTTGATGGTGGCCCCAAACTGTGCGGTATATGTTAGTTTAAGTGAGATAAACATTTGCCTGTTGGGACGCGCCGCATCGTGCATCAGGTTGAACACCACAACCGCCGAGCACCGCCGAACACCGCCGAGCACCACCAAAATGTGCTATGTTTGAGTATGCGAGCGGAACGTGATATACGAGTATTTGAGTACTTGGGGACTCTGTGTTGAATAAATATTTGCGCTGCATCTGGCAATTGCCTGAAAATTGTTGTTGATTTTCCTTGTATTTACATACATATACACATGTACAATGCACATATAGATATATATATATATATATCTACATATATACTTATATATATGCATCTTTATGTAGGCGGAGGGGCATAAAAGATTTGTATCGCCTGCACGAAATTATTTGTTAAGCGTGCCCGTATACAATAAAAGCAGCATGGCGACTTGTTAGTATATCTGTCCATTCGATATTGTTGTACCCTGTAACCATAAATGCCATTAATGGGTATGATGCGACTACGTCAGATCTTTTTAGAGCTAGATCTATCAAATTTGTATACTCTGAAAATAATCTGTTCCGCAAATCCGAAACCGAATCAGATTTATTACTTAACATAATAATATTGTCTGGGATGAAAATATTTCCACTCATCTCATATTTATCTTTTATATTTTACTAACTAAATTTTACTTTTATAAAGGTTAAAAATTAATAATAAAAATATCATTATCATAAGTTAGATAAGATCCTTTTAAAAAATATATTATTATTTTAAATTTCTAGGAAGATTTGAGAAATTTTTTTTTAAATATTTAGGAAAATAAAATATTTTTTTTTGTATAAAATTAAAGAAAGTCTTATAGCGAAAACATGGATTATACCCTGAATTTTATTCAACAATTTGAAATGTATATTATACAAAGATCTTCTCATCAATGTAGAATATAAAATAATTCTTCTCACCAACATCAAAGTTGGTATTAGATCATGTTTATTTAAAATTGTAGATTTCCGTTCTATGCGATTCGGTTCCGTTCGGTTTCGTCCCGTTTCTTAGGAGAATGCGGCCTTATTGGGTGTAATTGCTTGTTTAATGAGCTTCATCAATGCCAATCTCAGGGGATACTATTAGTTGAGCAATCTGAGGCAACTGAGCAACTCGGGGAACAGTTGTTTCGCATTTATAAATTAAAATGCAACACAAAGGCTGATGGCTTTTTACGGTTTGTTAGCTGATTGCCAGACCAATTGCATTCTAACCAATAATGAGTTTAGCTTTGGTCATTGCCAACGTCATCATCATCATCATTATCATAATCATTGAGTTCTGCAAACCAATAAAAATCATTCGCAATTTCCAACGTTTTGCCTCATTTCGAATGGATCGCTGCATATTCATCTGTTTTCTGGCTTCACAATCAATTCCCACTGTGTGAGTCTAGCATTTGTCACAATTAATTATTAGACTCTGTGGCACCCGCTACTAAATTTATGTGCATACATCAGACAATCACAGAGAGAGAGAGAGAGAGAGGGGTCTTGAGAAGACTCTACCATATTCTCCTTATGAAGATCCCGTTCCAGGCACGATCTGAAAGCCCTGGCACAGCTGCAACAGACAAAGGACAACTAGTTCAGCACGCAGCTTATGATTATAAAGTCAATTCCAGGCCCAAAACAAGTTAAAGCAATAGAGAATAAAGCTGAACGCAAAAATACCCTGGAGGCAAAAAAAAATTACTGCATTTAGAAATAATTTTTTATTTAAATTAAAAACAAAATTTTTCAATATTTGTTTTTCAAATTTACTAAAGGGGCTAGAAGGCTTTTATTTCAATAGTGTTGCCTCCACTGTTTTTATTTAATATAAAAAAAACTAGTCCTTAATAAAATAAGCTGTCATCTACGTAGGCTTCTAGGCAGCTTTCCAAGAAGCCTGTTCTTAATCAAATAAACTTTCATTTGCCCAAGGAACAACCAAGCTTACAACTTATCATCATCATTCTCATCTATGTTATGTTACTCGTACCTCTGCTTTGTGATTCACCTTTTGCGGCTGTTCTTTTGATTCCCTTTTCGCATGCAGCATTATGAATAATTTATGAATAGAAACGTTTTGCAACAACAAAAAAAAGGGGATACAACGTTGAACGCTCTACAGATGGGCTACTTTGACATATTCAAATTGATTATATGTGTCGCAAAGGTGCGGCCTGAAGCCTCTGGCTTGGATAGGTGCTGTCGGGATGGTTAACGTGATGTTAGCTGGTTACTTTTAGTGGGCAATTCATCCAGCAGACAGACGCTTGACATCAAGTACAATTACACTTATTGACATGGCATTGCCACACTTGTGCACAGTTTAAATACTACGTATGTACGTACCGATACAAAAAATCAATTTTGAAAAATTGTTAACTGTTTTTGTGATGTTTTATACAAGGAAACCAGTAAAGGTTACGGGTTTTGTTCCGGTTCGTACCGGTACAAGCGTTTTCGTTTTCGGTTATTGAAAGAGAATTAATTTCAGATACGGTTTCAGTTCAGGTACTAAAAATTTTCAATATTCATTATCTTGAAAAAGCAAAAAAATTTTTTGTATGTGAAAAAAGTAAGTATATGATGTGACTTTCTTTTCTTTTCTTTAATTTAACAATCTTTAATTTAACAATTTTTAATTTAACAATCTTCCAGGAATTTAAAAAATTAGCGTTGCCATACAATCACACATTTAGATTATCTCACAAACATGTAGATAGAAAGTTATTTTTAGCTAAGAGGAGTTGAAATATGAGCTGATTTGCTCTACTTTAAACGAGTTATCTTTCAGTAGTAAGGGAAGTAAGTGACTTACCTCCGGTACAGTGATCTCGTAGGGCGTGTTCATGAAACGAGGGGCATTGTCATTGACATCGGACACGCGCACAATAAGCGGAATGTTGCGCTTCTTATTTGACTCGCGAATGGTGCAGGAGACCTATGTAAAATAAAAAAAGAGAATAGGGAAATGGCAAGATAAAAAACAGAAGAGAAGAAGCATGGTGAATTCTGTTGATTTTGTAGATTGTGTAGATTAAATGTGGCATGTCGCATTCATTAGATGACTGTCTGAGTTGCAACTGATTTATAATCAAGAGATAGATAGAAAGAGAGAAAGAGAAAAAAGAGAGGCAGGAAGTTAAAAGTTGAGCTCACCTGGAACACAATGTGACTAAGATTCTCCTCATCGCGATCGAGGGGCTGCAACAGCTTTAGCTTTTTGCCATCCAACAGGAATGTCGGTTGTCCCTTCGGGAAGACTAGATCCAAAGCAATTTCCGTGTTAGGATCACCATAAATTGGTAGTTCGGCCGGCGTGGTGGGTTGTCCAATAACTTAAGATGGCAAAGAAATGATATATACAAAAATTACATTTGAATAGGCCTTTCTCAACTGAGAGATCTACCAAGCGAGAGAAGAATACCGCTATGGTAGCCTTTCACTTTGTTGTTTTTTTTTCTTTTTTTTTTCTTAAAGATATAAGTCTTAACCATGTGTATAAGTCGAGTAGAGTCTAGAAAGTCAGCGCTGCAATTATTGCAGAGTGTGTATGTTAGAGTGTGTGTGTGAGTGTGTGTATGGAAGGAAACCAAATCAATGCTCCGATTTCTATTTTCCGGTTTTTCAGCCACTACTTGCCACAAGTTGCAACAAGTCAATGTCTATCCATTTAAGTTGGGTGGAACAACAGCAGCATGTGAGTACTCAACGAGTACTCTTCTACACTCTGGAAAAATTAGACCTACTTCGCTTTGAAAACAAAAAATTTGAAAATGCTCTTTATTTTATCGGAATCTCTTAATTTACAAACATCATCAAAACATTTTTTCTTTTATATGTATTTCCTATTTTTTAAATACTATAACAATTTAGAAAAAATAGGAACATTTTTTTAAAATTATAGCCCATCTTCAAGATTCAAGATTCCATTTTCTTTAAATTGTTTTAAAAAAAATTTTAGAATAAAATTAACCTTGAATTTTTTACTGTGATTAATGCAAATTTAGCATTTTTCAAACAATTTTAAAACAAAGGCGCATTTCTGAAATGTATGTTAGATTTTTTTCCAAGTGTACTTCTGAGTTTCTAACTGAGACCCTATCGGAGTAAGACCATTTCTTTTATAATTCTTCGCTAGTTGTTTCCTTTTCGCAGTGCTTGGCATTCCTTAGCCAATTCTTGTCTCTTCTCACGTACCTTAATTAAGGCCTGGCTATTTGCCAGTTACCACATGCCAGTTGCAAGTTGCAAGTTGCCAGTTCGAAGTTGTTGCCGCTTTCTCATAATTTATTTGCTGTTATATTACATTTATTTAATTGCATTTTCCTGCACTTGAGAGTTGTCTTCTCCCCATTATAATTTATCTATATATATTATTAAATTTAATCTTTGTACACTTTGTTGCAACCAAAGTCGATCCTGTTGATTAGTCTCAAATATATTGAGTGTTCGACGTGCCCCTTGGCTGTCAATTCGACTTCGAGTCTGGCAACTTGCAACTTGCAGCTTGGTATGTGCCTGGCTGAAACCCTATACTATCAGTTAATAACGAGTCCAAGTACGAGTACGAGCCTGCTCCAAAACCTGATGTTGGCCAACACTAAGAGAGTACAAGTCGCACAGTGGGGAAATCCGACAGATTATTTACTTATAATTCAAATTTTAAATGTCGCATATGGTTTGTTTATTTAATCTATAATAATAATAATATATACTTAATTTTAGTATTTTATTTATATTATATATGAACTGTTTTGAAAAAAAATTGTATCTTTGTTTCTTTGTATATTTCCACATATGCAATAAATAAATCGATTTTGGCAAAACAAATTTAAAAAAATAAAAAAAGTTTTGAAAACAATGTATTCAATTAAAAAATTTAAAATAAATCTTAAAAAACAAAAACCATTGAACAAAAATTATATACTGAAAAAAACTCTTGATAACCATAAAATAATAACTCGTTTTATTTCAATTATTATTATAAGAAATAGATTTAAATTTAATTAACAAAAACCATTAGCCAAAATGGGTATGGTGAATAAATTATTTAAGTTACATACAATGAGAAAAAAATTCCGACGTTATTTTTGCTACTTTTTCGGATATATTAATTAAAAGCAGCTAATCCAACTGTTTTGCCCACTGTGCATCGTAGCGTGTTAAGCGCTACATTCTTATGTAAGTACTTTAATGCGATTTGCATCAAAGGCGCATTCCCTCACTCTCTCTACTCCTCTCCCTCTCTCTCTCCCTCTCTCTCTCTCTCTTTTCCCTCCCTCTCCGTCTGTCGTTGGGCGTATGAAACAATTTTATTATAATAAGAGCTTGACTTGGAGTTGAGGCTACTGAAATGTGTCTAACAGATTGTGAATTATTGTGGAGCGAGGCGAGGAGCAAAGAGTGCTCTACAAAATAAGCCTGAAAGGCGCATAAAACGACGATAAATTGTTGCCAAGATGCACAACGTCGTAAGCCTCCATCAATGTCCAAGTTGTTGAAGGCTTTCGGACCTAATGAAGTCAACAGACTGAAAGTGTTCCACAGCTAAAGATTTCGAACTTAACTGCTTATAATTACACATAAGCACGAGTTTGGTATGGTTCGAGTATGTAAAGAGTACGATTTAATGTTCTCAAAATATACTTACAGTCCCCCCGACTCTCTTCTATATCCAGTATTATATTTGTCTGGCCCGTTTCCACCTCACACATTTGGGATTTGCCCAGAACACCAACTGTGTCTTGGCAGCTGCCGAGTAAGAGTAAAAGTCCCAGAAATCCTGGTCCTAAACCTGTCATCGCGCTGTATGAAGTCATCTTAACTGCAACGATAAAAATATAAAATATGTTTTGTTAAAGTAATGCAAAACTTCATAAATTAAGATTAAGATTATGAGCTGTACTTAAAACTACAAATTAAAAACAGCTTTTTTCTCAAATTAAGTTTTCTTAAGAATATGAACCCATTTTAATTATTTTCTAGGAAACTTTACTTACATTTGAAAACTATCAAAATTATCTTGTTAAAATATATTTAGAAATTATTAAAATTCCCTTTTCTATTTATTCACTAGCGAACTATATGTATAATAAGAAAAACTTGCTACATTTTTGTATAAATAAATATATAACTATTTTTTGTGAGTCAATCATTTAATTTTTTAGAAATACTTTGCAGTTTTGTCACGCTTCAAAATATTTACAGGCTGTTTTTTGAGTTGAGCACATCCAAGTGGAACTTTTTGAATCTTATGTAGACTATCGTATAGCGTGAAATTTTAGTGTTAATATTGATAACATGGGAATTTTTGATATCATGGTATGTTTACAGGGTATCTTCAGGTCGAGCACAAAGTTAAATTTTTTATAGCTGTTTTAAGTACATACTAATAGCTGAAATTTAAAAATGTATATTCAAATTATTAAGTAAGTTACATTTTACAGACTATCCTTTTATTTTATTTATTTTTTTTCTGTCAATTTTAAATGAAAAGGAAACGCATTTTTCGCTTTATTTAAATGAAGAATAAAAATCATAAAATATACAAACGGAACTATTTGATCAAAATCATAAATATGGAAATGGAAAACCCTTGAAACGGACAGTTTGAGAAAAGTCGCAAATGCTGCCACTGTTTGAATGTAAGTTATAAGGATATGGTCGGAAATGCCGTCTCGTACTTGTACTCGTACTTGTAAGTATACAAAGGCGGCAGAACAGAGCCTTAAATGGCCCGACATCAATATGCAATAAATATTTAACTTTACCATCTTGGCGCTGTCTACGCGTTTTTCTTGTTGCCCACTTTAGAATTGACCATATATAGGCCTATGGAAATCTATGATCAGATTTGTTTTCTTTTCTTTTTGGCCCGTTGGCAATACGTAAACGGTGCACAGCACAAACGGGCCCAGAACTTACCACAAATAGTAGGAAAAATAAAAAAAAAATGGTAAGGAGGCAGAGACCAAAACTATTTTTATGGTTAACTTCACACTTTGCCTGTAGTTTGCCATAATGGATTCCCCAGCAAATTTTAGCTGTACTCTTGGCATGTTTTCATAATGTAACTGATCGATCTTCAATTTGTACACATACAGTTTGCTCTTCAAATTCTGATTAATCTTTTGTTCTCTTCCACTTTTTATTATATGAACTTTAAATCTTCGTAGTATTTTTTACTCTAAGAATTTAATTTAAAATCGTATTTTTTATTATTTTACTCTTATTCTAACGTTTACTAAGCTTCTAAGATAATTGTAGACACTTTCTGTCTATATAAAAATTCCTTTCATATTTATTCCAAGCGGTAATATTTTTATCTTCAACTAAAGTAGGAAAAGTTATGGTCACATTCTATAATATATTAAAATCGTTTATGCTTGTCATAATACGGCTCCTTATTCTGAAAGTAAGTATTAAAATCTTACTATTGATTTTGTACGGTAGTTTAGAGACTTCCTGTCTTAAAAAAAAAATTATTGTTTAGCATGTTAATGTCTAGACTTAAGACTCTTCCATACTTTAAGTTTAAGACGAAAAGTTATAGTCACATTCTCTTATATTAAAATCCTTTATGCTAAACATAATAAGGCTCTTTATTATAATTGCTTCTCTACGGTTGTTTTGCCGGTTTTATTAGGCTGTGCAATTACGTAAATGTAGTATGTTTTTTTTTTTTAAATATTTCTCATTATTCTTCTTGCTCTTAACGGCTATCATCATTTGCCTTAAAAGATACATAAAAGTTTTACTGAAAGTCTCTCGCTGATTCAACTCAACTCGGTTGGTTTGTTGGTCTGTTTGGTCTTTTAAGCACTTGGTCTGTTGGTTTCTTGGGCTGCTTGTCGTCTTGTCGCTTCGTTGTTTGCCTCTCAATTAACGTAATTTGTGAGGTGAAAGCAAAAAGACGTTAGCAATAATAAATTGTTGGTAAGATACATATATACATATTCACATCCACTAATAGTATCTGCCGGATGGTCAAACGTTGCTCGAAAGACTAATGAGGTTAGAATTTACTTACAGCTAATAAGTGTCTGGCTTAATACGAGTTTCCTTAATACCCTGTACTAACTGACTTTACACAAAGGAAGACTAATAGAAAAACGAATACTGTACAATTCTATAAACGTTCCTGAAACCAATTTATGCTACTCTAAAATTTATCGAATTAAAAAAAACTTATTTTAAATTTTAATCTGAAAGCATAAAATAAATAAAAATTAATATATAACATTGTAATATTCCAAAAATTAATAATTTTATTGAAATTTTAAATATTCTCTTATATTTGATAGTAAATTTTTGATATTCAAAAATATGTTTGGAAAAAATGAAATCTTTGACATTTTAGGAAATATCTTTGGGCTGTTTTTGCAAAGAGATTAAGCAGATGTAGATTCAAAATATAATCAATATATCACTTATATAATCATCTGAAAATTCTGTACAGAGTATCTTCTAGTCGATTACTCTCACTCGCATCATTCTCCCTTGTTTTCATGCTGTGTTTCTGTGTCTCGGGTTAATTTACATCTACCACGCAGTTATTATTTTAATAAAAATTGGATGCAAAGGAACCATTACGCCCATATTAGCCAAAGTGTTGTTTGTGGTTTTTTTCCCTATAAAAAGTGAATGAAGAAAAAATGGAGATGACCTGTGTGGAGCGTGTGAAAGATTTGATACCGAGCTTTAAATATAAATTGAGCAAATTTTCATTATTATTATGTTTTATACACCCTTTCGTGGGGATAAGTCAAAGACTAAGTCTCTACCGTCTTTTCTTCTTTTCTTTCAATTCTTTCACATCTTTTAGTTGTACTTATATAAGATGTTGCCAATCTTTGCTTTTCTTTGGTGGCAATCAAAAGCGATGACATGAGATTCTTCAGCTTTTTACTGTTGTTTTCCGATAAGTTAAACCTTTGTCTCTACAGATTTTTTACATTGTGTATAATCATTTTGTCACGAAAGATACATTTCCGAATCGCATAAAACAAACATGTATACTTGTAAATGTGTATATGTATATATGTATGTTCTTGATTATGACAACTAGCTGTGTAGATATGACCATGTCTGTCTTTCTGTGGGTTTCTTTGAAAACTAGTCTCAGCTTTTTTTTTGCCTACAAATATCTTAACTAAGCGAACGTGTTTTAGCCGCTTTTATGTAATTTTCATTTAAGCAATTTAGATTGAAATCGGATTACTTTGTATTTATGCAAGTATACACCATATAAGTGCCATTGGAATGATGTGCCAAAAATTAAGTTGTTCAGCAGATTTTTAATAGAAGATATATATAGATTATACAGTTGGAGTTGCCTCCATCCACTATTTTGTAGCTACAGGGTATACGAAGTGAGATATAAGTGTTTGACGATAAAAATAATGATTAATTACTTTTCATTAATTGTTTAAACTATCTCTAATTGAGTTAAAAGATATCTACATATTTAAGTCGGCAACTTAATTTCTTTATGCTTATATAGTTCATCTGTTTTATATTTTTTAATGATAGAAACTTTTATGTAAGAAGTATTTTAATTAAATTTTACTTTATGAAACTTGTTATTTAATTATAGGAACTTTAAATATCTTTTATTATTTAAATTTTAAGGATTTAATGATTATAAAAGGTAATATTAAAAATATAACTGATCAACTTTATACTTTACAGGGTGTTCCCTTTATCCGTACCCCTCATCTACGTAACGGTTTCCGTTTGCTGGTGTCATTTTTCATCAATTCAACAGAAAATTTGTTGAATTGTCGATGTCAGCATTAAAAGACAAAAGTCAAAATGCAGACAGAAGAAATTAAAAAATTTAGGTATACGTGCATGCAGACTTATAAATGTATATACATACATATAAGTGAAAAAAATGATATACTTAGATATTCCCAAATTGCGAAAATGCTGTGTCAATGAAATTGTGCAAATTCAAAATAAGCATATGGAAAAGTTTCCCTACCTTTAATATTTTTTTTTGCATACGGAGTTCATAACTTTTGAGGAAAGTTGCAACATATTGGAAAAATATATATGTTGAATCGGTTGAATCGTACTTCTACAATTCAAATGCTAATTCTATCTTATGATATCATTATATATCCAACTTTAGATATCGAGAATGTGAATGTAAATTAATAGTATAGCCCAGAAATAAATTGTTACTTACTGTTTTATATCCAATAAATCCAATTGGTAAGCACCTAAAATAATTGTTATAGAGAATTGAGCATAAATCAGAAGTAAAAAAAATGCATTTACAAACAATTAAGATTTAAGAATGGTTCAAGTCTCGAGTGCTCGACTAATATCAAGGTTATTTCTATTTAAGAATTGTGATTGTAACTCTGTCTCGACCTCAGACCTCGAAACGCGAGAAAGAGAGCAAAGGAGCACGAGAGAGCGAGACAAAAGTTGGAATGCAGTTTTCTCATAAGCATAAATCAAATTTTCAATTTGGTAAATTTAGAATCGAGCACTCTCAACTATTAAATTCCCGATACGTACAAGTTTAGTTACTATAATTAAGATTCCTTTTTATTATAGCGAGAGAGCACTACATTTTAGTTGAACAATTCGAGGCACTCGGAACTGATTAAACTGGTTCAGTTAACGGCTTGACACCTCGGCTTAATCACTTGGCTTTTAATTGAGCATTTGACCCGAAGCACCTGTAAGCAGTAGACAAATGACATAATTAAGTCAACAATGTCAATTAATTAACAGAAATTAGTCAAGCAATTGGAGTCTACAGTTTATTGCTGTACGAAACTTAGAAAATGTTATTCTAAGTTGAATTCCCTAACTTATTGCTTCCCTCCTTTTTTATTTATTTTTAATTAAATTTTTTTCTTAGCTAATTTCTTTGTTTGATTTATGTTTAATATTAAGTGTAATATTTGGAATTCGTATGATATTACAGTTTGTATAGAAATATAGTCCTATACCGGTAGCTGATTTCTATGCAATTTTCGGGGAGAGAAAATAAGAGATTTAAGTTTCACTTTTGCCAACATGGCGCTGGCCAAAACACACAACAGCAGCAACAGCAGCAGCAACAACAACAACAGCACCCACACGTTGTTGGCCAAAAAGCATTTAAACCTGCTCAAAAATCTATAAAAATCCAACAACATAGCCGACGGGGCTTTAACTCCAACTGCGACTGAGGCAGAGACTCCGGCAGCGACGGTGACTGAGGCTGAGGCTGCGTGCAGTAAAAGTAGTGTGGCAAGTTGATGTTGCCTGATCGTTGATTGTTGTTGATCGTCGTCGTCTGGCGACTCTCCATGTTTACCATTTAGCTGTTGTTGTTGCTGTTGCTGTTGTGGCAGCCACAACTTGGCCAGAAGTATTTGCAAACACTCCGCACACGTGACCTCATTTGGCCACCCCCCCTTGCTTCCCTTCTCGCCCAAAAAGACTATTGGCCAAAGCAATTGCTATTGCTTTTCCTAAGCAAACAGCCTCGTCCACACAATTGGGGTCAGCTACGTCGCGCAGAGCACGACAAACGTCCTGCAATTATAATGGACTTGCAGGGGTCTCCGACAGCTGTACACTAAGTCAAATAATTGTTTTCACAAAGCAAAAATATCACAAATAAATTTTGCAAAAAAAATGAGTTCCATTCATATTAAAAAAAATATACATAAATTAAAAAAAATTTTTTTTGACAAAGAAAGTTGACATATTTATTTTTATTGCTTGAATTTTTAAATTTATTCTCAGTTGTAGTTAAGAAAACTCGAATAACAAGATTCATTGAGCTTAACTATATTTCAAAATAAAAAACAATCTTACAATAAATATGTTGCCAAAAAAACTGTCTTGTTCTTTTTTTAATATCTCTCCACCGATTTTGTTGTCATTAATAATATAATAATATATCCATTGCGTTTAACTATCTCAATATTTTCCTTGGTCAAAACAATTACTTGTCGTACTGTATTGTGGACACTTCCGTTACAGATCGCAACATCACATTCATTGATATTTGCATAGCGGGTCTTCAATTTTTGCTCAACAGTGTAAAGTTTCACTTTTTTGATTTATTTCTTTTCTTTTATCCCACAATGCCAGATCTTTTATTTTATTTGTATTTTTAACCGTCTGAAAATTCGCATCATTTATTTGTATTTATTTTTTTCTTTTACCTTAACAATTTCACAACAACATTATCATTTCAGATCTTGAGACACAACTTAAAATTGGGGCTTTAAAATTTAATTGGTCAGCTCAATATATTCCTTAGAGCTTTGCGCTTATTATTTAGATTTTATTAATGGATTTTATTTAATTTGATATTCTTCTCTTGATAATTCTCTTTGTGAGCACACACACAGACACACACAGGCACGCACATGCACACGCACACACACGTATAGACTACTTGAGGATTGAGCCTATCGGGAAACCGGTAGTTCGTAAGTGTAAAAAATGTTTTGAGCCAAGCGCGCACGACGATTATAACACCTGAAATCACAGGTAGCTGGCTCGGAACTGACTTTGGCGACCATGGCAGCATAGTCAGGGCAACAAGTGGGCGCTCTATACTCTATACTCTGTACTCTACAATAATACCGAAACCGAAACGGTTAAGAAATCTCGTTTGTGGTCGCTCTGTGGTAAACCGGTTTTGTTACTCGTTTAGCTGGTGAAACAAGTAAAAGGATTACATACATATGCACATATACACGCACAGACAGACGTAAATAAAATTTAAAAAATAGATATGACTATTGTATACAACGAGACACATGAATAGGGCGGCTTGAATAAGAGAGTTGCAAAAATTAGTCATAAATTTGCTGATAACATTTAGTATTAAGTAGCTATGTTAGCGTTAATTAGTATTTTTAATAACATTGTCAGCTATCGATAATCTCGATCGATATATGCCAAACAGACCTGTTAATTGTATTATGTATATTACATTGAACTGCATTTTGTTTAAGTAAAATTTTAAGAGGGGGAAGATTTAAATTTTTTTTTTAATATTATAATTATTATTAAATAATTTTTTGTTTTGTATCTAAATATAAGCCACGTATAGATTTGTACTCATTACATTCAATGACATCATTGTCCCTATGCAACTTGCCAGCACCGTTGACATGCTTGTATTTATTTTATGGCAATCTGCAGGTGCAGCATATGGCAAAGCGAGCGAAATGTTAACGTTAAACGGTTAACATAGCGCTGTTAAGCTAACATGCGCTAAACAGCTTCAACTTGTTTCGTTTACATTGTGTTGAGAACCAGTTTGGAACTCTTCTCTTCTTCTTTGTTGTGGTTTTTACAGCTTCTCAATTGTTTTATTGCTTTTGTTTTTCTCTCTCACTCGCTCTCTGTTTTTTTTTTTGTTTATATTGTTTCCCTCTTGTGTCGACCAAATTTCCTTCTATTAGCTGCATTAAATGAATGAAGTTTCAGAAAGGCAGGTTACATTTATGCGTTGGCTGCAACATTCGAAGTTACTTACAGTGAGTGAGAGAGAGACTTGATCTCAGCCTTCGCTATTCGCTATTTGCTGCATGTTGCAAGTGGCATGCCACATTTTCCTACTACCAACTACCAACTGCCGTTATGCTGGCTTATGCTGCACCATTTGCATAAATCACAGCGACATTTTTGTCATTAAACACCTGTTTGTTTGTATGTATCCCGAACTGTGCCAAATATTTGCACCTTAACTGACGCCTGACACCAACTTCGATTTCGACTTCGAATTCGTATTCGTAACGTATCAAATTCAAATCAACACTTATTTGGTAATATGTTAACTGTATTTTTATTGCCAAATATTTGTTTGAGCCAATCATAGCAAACACAGTTGGTCAAGTAATTATTTTGACAGCATAAATCATTCACACGTTTGTCTTTTTCTTTTATAAAATATGAAATATACCTTATATTAACTTAATCTACTGTATAAAAATAAATAAATAAACTTTATATAAGCTGTAATACTATTTTGGCATTTTAAGCTTGTAAAATTTACATTTCTGTTTAAATTAAAAAATATCATTTGAAATCCGCAGTCTGACCAACTTTAAACTGTCATAACTTGGTCAAATCTGAACCGATTTTCAAGCGGAATGTAATTTTGTTCATGATTTGGTCTTTAAATTGATTCTGCATTTAAATTTTTAACATCTAAAAAATTCGATAATTTTTCGATTATTGTCAAATTTTCCACATTTTTTCAAAAACTTTGATCTCTCATAACTTCATCAAAAATTCAAGCGAAATGTCATTTTGTTCAAAATGTTTATAATAGAATTATTTATAAAAAAAATGAATTCAAGCTTTTCTACGTTTGTTTTGGCATTTTAAGTTAAGTCATAACTGGTTAGGTTTCTTATTTAAATTTGTTAAACTCTTTCAATGGCTGGTGCAGTAAAAATGTGATTATATTATACGGCTTCTTATGAAACTTGGCCAATATCAACACACAGATTGGCTCACACGCATTGGGTTCTGTTATAGATTACGTTATGATATGATATGTGGTTGACCTGCTTAGCGGATTGCTAAAATTAAATAGATTAATTGTATGATTGTTTTGAATACTTTGGGGTAGTTAAATTTATAAGATATATGATGATAAATTATACAACATTTTTTTAAAATTTAAAATTGATTAATAATAATGATATTATAATAAACTAATATAATGTTAATAGTTTGCTCAATTTATTAATAGGTATATTTTTTAAATCTTAGTAATACATTAAAGTGTTTTGGATAAGATTTTTCCATATAACAATAAATAAATAACTAATTAAATGTGAATGTAGGAATAGAAAGTTCCCTATATTCTACAAAATCTTACAAAATAATACAACATTGTAATACATACATGTTTTACATACTAACACTGCATATAGAGCAACTTCGAGTCGAGCATTCTTTAAGTTTTTACTTATATAGAAGCGTTGAATTTAAATGAAAAACAAGACAAGAGACCCAACAAATGTCAGAGAGGCCCAACAAGTAATTGACGTGAGAACTCTTATGAAATTGCTGCTCACACGACATACATACACACTGACACACACACACACACTCACACACGCACATTGTGTTAAACACATTCAAATGTTAAAAAATGCAGTCGGTGCATCTGCTTTTAAGAAAACACCATTAAATAGGTTATAAGTAAGTTTATACAGCTGCATATTAAGATGTAATAGCAGTTGATTGAATATGTAAATAGGTCTCCTCTATAAATATACATTACATATAGTAGTTGTACATCTCTGCATACTAATTTATCAATAAAAATTCTGATTAGATTTTACTATACAAAAGTGCTATTTTAATAACTTATATTATTACTTGTAGTAGAAAATTTTGTAGGAGAATCCTCAAGTTCTATATACTGGCAAAGTTTATTATATTGCGGAAGTCTAAATAGAAAAAATGTTGGTTAAGAAATTGGAAAAGTTATATTAAGTAAATATTAGTGATTGAATTTTGGTCACTGTTCAAAGCTAGTAAATTTTGATTATTTTTATGTATTAATTTTTTCCTCTATTATTTTTCGTTATATATATTTACTTAGCTATTTATTTATAAGTTAAAGGAACAAAGCAAGCCGAAGGTTAGCGAGCAGAGCGATCAAGGCTCTCTGTTTATTATTAAAATTTTAAAGTAATTTAATTTATTTTTTGTTTTTTTTTTGTTGATATTTACGATATTTTTATTTTTATTGATGCGCAATCAATTAAGTTGTAACTGCAGTAAAAAATAATGCGCGACAAGCCCTTTTATGGCCAGTTTATTTAAGCCAAAGCCAAAGCCGTAGCTGAAGTCGATGCTAAAGCCTTGATTATTCTTATGTGGCCAAAAACCGGCTGGGCACACTGGTTAGCCCAGCTAACAGGAGAGCAGGAGAACAGGAGAGAGAGCTGAAAACCAGGTAATCGAGCAAACGGGCAAACAGGTGTCGATGTTAATTGTCGGAAATGGTTGTTATGAATTCGCTTAGCAATTTGCATAAAATGTGCAATTTATAACAGCGAAGAACACAATTTAGACATTTGTTCACTTAACGGAATAAAGAAATATATATTCATGATCTTGATAATAAATTGATGTAGAAATGGAAAATGCAAGCACATGCATATTTTTTTATGGCATTAATTAAAATTGTTTATCGTGGTACGAGTAAAAAAAGCAGGGGGAACCACAAACAATTGAAGTTGAAGTTGAAGTCGAATATCCTCGGCTTGCATTTAATTTACAATTGGATTTGAAATTGGAACCGGCCACATATAATGGGCATAGCCAAGAAGAACACGGCCAGCTAATCAGCAGGCCAAGATCAATTACATACTACGAGCATACAATGGCCAACAAAACAGTTGACGGTGACGTATGTTGCGCAAAGGCCATTAACTTTGCTTAATTGAATTTGATTTCGTGTATGGATAATGAACGGCACCCCATTCTAGACTACGAGTATACTATTTGCTCCATTCCTTTATTCCTCCATTCCAACTGCCAGCTTCCATCCATTCTTTCATCCTTCCATCCTCCGAGTCTTTGCGTAGCAGCTTGAATTATTATTTAGTCTAAGAGGATTTCGTTACTCACAGTGCTCAAAATGTTTATTTTTATACCCTGTAAACAGTTTGTATCTAAATTGAGAAAAATAATATTTGAAGTTGCCATTTTATAGCTCTAAAAATTTAAGAAATAAGCAATAATAATTTAAGAAGATATCTTTCCTCTGTTATATATATTTTATACTTAATTATGTTGTGTGAAAATTTCAGCCTCTTAGATCATACGGTTTGGATTGTGGAATGATCAGTCGGTCAGTGAGTCAGGAGAGAGAATTTTATATATATAGAATATTTATTATATATTACAAAAAGTACATAGGGTAGCTTCTTAGCGTGTCCTCTCGCCTACAACATTCTTACTTGTTAACTTGGCTACTTTCGAGCTGTTACAATGTATTGTAGAAGTTTGCATGTTATAAAACAATTTTAATTGGCTTTGCGTGTTTCGTGATGTTTTGATACGTTTGCTTATATTATGCGTATTTAGAACATTGAATAGTTTCGAGATCCAGAGAACTTCACGTACTCCATTCGATTGTCTCTTTTAAACGCTTTTAATTGCTACCCAATTATTAATATAGCTCACATCATTTGCAACATATCTCTAAAGACATTCAGTCAGTTATTAATATAGTCTAGACGGATTTAAGATATAAAGAGCTTGCGAATTATTTTGAGAACTAGTAAAATTTGTAATATTTTATTCATTAAGTTTTATTTTCAGTTGATTCAAATTTGGTAAAGCGTAAATTCCACTCAAAAGTGTTTTGTTAATGTCATGGTTTTTTGTTCAGTTCTATTTCCATTTAAGAACGATTTGCATAATGATTGATTGGAAAGATTGAGGATAACATTGAAATAGGTTCAGCTTGAATTAAGATTGAAATAAAATACTTTTATTGTAAATAATATGCTTTTGTTGTGGGTTTTACAGTTGCGGTTAGCCTCAAAAGGTCGGGTTCATTTGGGTTATTGCAAAATTTTGAAATTATTATACAGGGCCGTACAGTAAAAAAGTTTACTATAAAATGAGAACCGGAAGTCAGTTCGCAATTAACAAAATACAATTTCCATGCGGGGCAGCTAAACGGTGAAAATAAATTTTAAATTATTTTTCTATGCAGTTTTAAGTTTAAAATTAACTGCAATTTAATTTAATTGTTAGTTTAATATTGTTTATTCTTATTTAATTTTTAACAATTTGTTAAATATATATATAATTAAATATAAACTAAAAGAAAAACTAAATATATAAGTAAATCAAGTAATGTTAATAATAAATAACATACATACAAATAATTATATAGTAAAATAATTTTTTACAGGCTTTCACCTTAAGACCTAAGCATTTTGTTTAGTTACTTGAGTTGTGTAATTTCAAATTACAGTTTGCCGCAATTTTCTTAGCACTCAAAAAAAACGCTGATAATTCAAATAAAATCACAAGCTGTTCACGTTAACGGTTTTGCACTAACGTAACAACGTTAACGTTCTCTGTCGTTACATCAACGTTTTAGTTTTCGGTATTTTGGTATATTTTGTCGATAACCGATTAAACATATTATTGTCCGACCTCCACAAAGAGAAACAGCTGTTCGGCAAGGCAGCGTTAAGCATTTATCGTCAGACCACAACAAATTCTTGAAACAAGAAAACAATAAACTGTGTCCAAAAGCGGCTTACTATAATTAATTAAAACAAGTTGCGGGTACCGCAAATTCAACAGTGTGCCATTGCCAACATAAATATGCCGGCAAAAAGTCTGTGACGACAACAACAACAAGGAGCAGCAAAATAAAATTAAGGAGGAGCTCGGTGATTGAGATTTCGACCTGGCCAAGAAGATGTCCACGGAGGAGTGTGTGTGGCGGGAACACGTTGTGCGGAGACTGCGCCAACGTGATCGCAAGGAGTGTGAGAACTTTAAGGAGATAATTGTGCAAAGTGAGTAACGCACACACATACATATACACAGTACATACATGTACAGTGGGCGTCTTTGTCATCATTATCATTCAAAACTAACATTTTGCGTATTCCCCTTTATCAACGACGTAGACAACCGTCTCATAGATCATGTGGCACAACTGAAATCGGACAATCTAAAGCTTTCGGTGGAGAATGAGCAACTACGCAATGCGGTCTCAACAGGTGGCAGCGGTTCAAATGTGGCCATAACAACACTGGAGAAAAAGCTGCTGGCACAGCAGGAGGAGCTGACGGATCTGCACAAGCGGAAAGGAGAAAACTCGCAGATGATTGTCGACTTAAATCTCAAAGTGGAGCAGCAAAAGAAGCTCATTGCCGAAAAGGAGCACAGGTGAAAGAGAAGAGAAAAAGCAAGAAAAAGATTTGATACACTTGCACGTTAATATTTCCTCCCACAGCTATATGATATAGTAGTCCGACTTGCCAGTTTTGCTCAGTATGCTTAAGATAATAGATATCCCATCTTAATTTTCGAACGACTGTTTCTATGACAACTATATGATATAGTGAACCGATTTGAATCAAATTTGTTCAGCATGTACGAAACAATGCTAGATGCATATTCTGTAAAATTGGTTGAGATATATCAAAAAACTGCAAAGTTTCTCAAACTAAATTTTAATTTTTTCACAATCATTTCTGTGACAGTTATATGATATAGTGGTCTGATTTCAACAAAAATTGCAAGATGTTCAAGACAATACCAAATGCATATTCTGTGATTTTAATAGAGATATTATATATATATATTATTTCGGAACATAAAGAATAGTTTTATGCACAAAAATCTAATAATTAGGTAAATTTTTTTGTACTTTCAACTTCAAGTAAAATCAACTCTAATTTTATAAAGTAATATAATGTTATCGCCCTTTTTATTTATATTATATATATTATTTATTGCGTATTACTTACTAAAAATAGTCTTATTATTTGACTTATTTTATGTTTTTTGACACATGTTGACTAGCGAGTGTCGCGGTGGAAATTTTATTATACTTTATGAGCTCTGATTTAATTACCAAAATTATCGTGCACATTGCAAGGGTACAAAAAAGAGTGCTGTCATTTTGTTCGAAATTCTAATAACTTTACCTAATTTATTTACAGTCTGTACGAGCAACAAACAGTGAACAATCGACTACGAGCTGAAGTTCAATTGTTGCACTCCAGTTTGGATGAGCTGAAGAAGTTGAACACAACGCTGCTGGACGAGCACACGGCATTGCAATTGGCATTCAGTTCCCTAGAGGATAAAATGCGAAGTGTACAGGTGAGTTGAGAAAACTCATGAATATATGATATCAATATCGTTATAGCCTTGCTTTATCATTTCTCATTTATAACACATAATTTTAACAAACTTTCAAGTGATTCGTTTAATTAAATTGCAAGTTTTCTAGTTGTTGTTTGCTTAACAAAATTATCTTGTTTGTATTATAAATATATATGTACATATTGTCAACTAAATTGTTATTGGAGAGACGCGGTGAGTAGAAAAATTTGTATAATTTATAAATCTACAATCAATTTAAAAGTACTTCCAACTTTGTATAGAAACATCAGTTAAGATAAGTGCGACATCAAAAGAAATTGAAGTATTAAAAGCACAACATAAATTAAAAATGAGTTTTGCTTAAATTGGCAACACTACATAGATACATATTTTGTTTTGATTAAACAGATACTTTTTCAGTTTGATCCCGTGCTACGCATATCTAATCTAATCTTACTTATTATTTATATATTTATTAATTATATTTTTATCAACACTTCTCCCTTAGATATTTATCACCTCACCTGCATGCATATGAATTTTCCAAGCAAACAATGTCTACCTACTGCTGATAAGAAACAGTTTAGCTTTTCTACTACTCCGCTGATTAGCAAATATTTTTGTTGTTAGTAAAAGTTTTCCTTTGGTTTAGTTAAACGAGTGAACTTAGAATGTATGTTTTTGCTTATAAGTATTTCTGTTTTATTCATAAAAAAATCTGTTGACACTTTGTTCCAATAGCAAAACTATTTTTAAGTCGTTTTAAGTTTTAGTTCCACGATTTTGCTATAAACTTTATTATATGATAATGAGATTATTTCTATTTGGACTACAAAATTATCATAATGGACTAGTTCTCGTGCAAAACTTGTCTGTTTGCCATTTCTAGATTAATTGTGCTTGATTTATACGTTTTCGTATTCCAAATGTCGTGTTTATTTATTTTCATAATTTTCTTTATTAATTAATTACAATCTTAAGTCTGATGGACTTTGGAAGCTAAATAGTTTAGTTGATGGGCATGTGAATACATTTCATGGCATACAGGGCATCTTCTAGTCGAGCACTTACTAGCACTAAGTGCGCTCTTAATTTTTAGTATGCGTTTTTATAGCAACAACTGGCCTAAATAAAGCGTATATTAAATTGTACAAAGTACCTTATATACAGAATAATTGATTTTTTTTTAATGTTCCCATACATATACATATATTCATTAAAAGATACAGCTTCTTAATTTTCTCGTGCTCATACGCTTTTGTTTTGTATATTCTATTTGTCTGTTCACCCATGCACGGTTCAGTTCTAGTTTTTAAATCATTTGAAATGGTTAATTATATTATTTTTTGGATTATTTAAAAAAAATAACTTAATCAAATTTGTAATCGCATTTAATCTCTGTTCATTTATAGGATGAAAATCGCTGTTTGTTGGAACGTTTAATGCGTTATAAGTCAAAAGATGCTGACAAATTGAACGAGGAAAACGAAAGTATAATAAGGTAATAATCGAAATGAGTTTCTAATACCAGTGCATCTTATACACATTTCCCTGATAACTGATAATCCCTTCATATATATACTAACTATCTCTCTATATGTGTACATGTTCTTGTTTCTGGTTATGATTCATCTATAACTTATTGCTGATATCTAAATGGTTTCATCTTCAAATAGTACATTATCTTTATTATTTCAATTCTTTTGTGTTCTTTTGATGTAAAATATTATTATTTGGGTATATAAAATTAAATTTTCATATTCATTCTTTTTATTTCTTACCATACAGTTTAAAAAAATGTAGCGTGATTGACTTAAAAAATTATTGATTACATTGGAAGTATATACATTTTTTTATTTAACAATATGCATACATTATTAATACTAATTTTTTTCCATTGGACATGCCTCGAAGCTCCTGTTTTTCCGCCGCACTTAAACGTACAAAATCAATCCACAAATATTCGGACATTGTGTTTGGAGCATTTTTGAATTGTCATTCATTATTTGTTTAATGTTTTATTTGTGCCCTGTACCCACAAAGTATGAATTATATTACTCTATATAAGAGTTACTATATACTAGCATTTCGCCCACTTAATTATAAAGTAGTCCGATTTTTACGAAAGAAAACGTATTATATATTTAAAAAATAAAGAAAGTAAGTTGATTTGTGCGATGGCTTATATTATATTCTATCTTTGTGTATTATTTCTGTGTGTATTAGTGAATTAAAAAAAATAAGATTATTGAGATCGAAAAAAAAATAAAAATTAGCAAAAATAACAGTTAATTAAATAAAATTAACATAATCGAAATTAGTATCAATTAGTAGTAGTAGTATAAAAACATAGTTACTCTCTGTGTAGATTTGTGTCACCTTGATAGACAATTTTCGATGCTTTTGGGTGCAGGATAGTAAATAGTCGAGCATACTCGATTTTGTAGTTTGTATTTGTTTTCTCTTGTTTTGCTTTTCTCTTGTCCAACATAAGATGTGTAACCGTTTTCAAAAATATCTAGAAAAAGACTGCCGTCAATTTTCAGAAAACGTTCGGCAAAACTGAAACGCGATCTTGAGGACGCCGTGCGTGAACCGAATTCCCCGATAAGTCAGACAGTTCCTTCCATTCCCCACAACAACAGTGCTGGGCAATTTGTGGGCACCGCTGTGAGCGACGACGAGTTCGATGAGGCATCCATAAACGGCGCCATGGAAGCCCTGGGACTCGATGATGAGGAGTACATAAGTGCCAGATTCTCAGCTGGCGAGGCTATCCACGATACAGTGCGCAACTCGGCCATATCCATGGATACACTCAAGGCAGCTGGTTACCTCGGACAACCGAATCCAACCAAAATACTGATGAAGTTCGAGGCGCACGAGAATGAATCTCATGCTGTGCGTTGGAGTCCCGTAGAACGCCTGGTGGCAACTGGAGGAGCCGACAGAAAAGTCAAACTGTGGGACATTGGCAAGGGTAAATACTACTACTTTTTTAATACTATTTTTATTAGTTTTTTTTATCACTACTATAATTTTTGATACTACTGCTACCACTTCTATCTATGAAATTATTTAGACTATATTTTTTACTACTACTTTTACTACTGCTACTATCTACTACTACTTTATTTTAATACTATTTTTAGTACTTTTTTTTACCACTACTTTAATTTTTGTTACTAATGCTACCACTTCTATTTTGGCAATATTATTACTACTAATTTTACAACTACTACTACTAATTCTTTTACTACTACTACTGCTTTTACAATTACATTTTATTTTTAATAAACTTTCTACTACAATTTTGTTACTATTTACTAATATTTGTAGTACTTTGTTCTTTTATCACTAGTTATACTTTTATTTGAATAGTACTATTTTCGCCACAGTTTTTACTACTATTTCTACGAATATTTTTACTACTATTTTTACTAATATTTTTACTATTACTTTTACTACTATTTCTACTACTACTAATTCCAATGCTTATCGTCTTTAGGTGGTAATGAACCCCGTGCAGTGCTGAGTGGCAGTAGTGCGGGCATTAACTCGGTCGATTTTGATTCAACCGGAGCTTATATATTAGGCACATCTAACGATTACGGCGCTCGAGTATGGACCGTGATGGACAGTCGATTACGGGTGAGTATTTATTTAAAATAAAAAACATTTTTAAACAGATCGAAGCACTTACTTCGACAGATAGACCTTTAAATACCTATTCTAGCCTTTATATAGTGTTTTATAGTGTTTATATCATAAATAATCCTTTAAGAAATGCATCTCAAAATGATCTGCAAATCTGTACATAAGAGTGTAATCAGACACCAAAAACTATTACATATAAAATTAAAATCCAATGATATTATCCTTGTTTTTTCCTTAAATAAAACTCGATACGTTATAGAATACTTTTATATTATTGTAATGTATTTGTTTAATTTATTTTGTTAATTTTTTATTAAATTTAAATTTTGTTATTTAAAGTATACCCCGTTTATTAAAATAATTCACAAATAACATAAATTACCGCAATAAGAATCAGAAAAGAGGACAAGTGTTTGAGAGACAGAGAACAGTCGTCCTATTTTCCAAATTATTATTATTATAAAATAGATTTCCCAGATGAAAATGATTGATATTTTGTTTTCAAATGAATGATGCTTTTTCTTTGCGCTATTAAAAATGGCTTGGCGGTAAAATGGAAATCCTTTGAGATGGTTTTTTTTATGATCTATCTGATCTGATTAAGGGATCTAATTACTAAAACTGGCTGCCATGATGATAGCTATTCCCATAGAATTTACAAAGGGAATCCATCTGGGCATTTGGCATGTTATTAACCATTGTGGAGTTGCCACTGTTGTTGCTGTTGCTGCTGCTGTTGTTGCTGTTATTGCAACCATTTCGATACTTGGTTGTGGCACTCAGAAAGTGATTAATATAGGGTTGATGCTTCTGTCGTCGTCGGTATAAAAATGACCAAATGGCAATAACCGTCGACTGGGCTAATAAAAAGACTCCGACAGCGACAATAAAACCTGAAAATGTATCTTGATTAGACTGCAGTTTCTGTGCTCCCTTTTTATGATGTATGCCTACCGATGCCATTAACACAGAGTCCAGGTACTCCTACTCCCTCGTTGACCACAAAGACTTTGTCATAATTTTCAGCGGGGTTCTTAACTTGGCTTGTTTCCTGCTGCAGTTGCTCCTTCTTGACGAATCCAAATTTGTCGGTTATTTGAATGGATTGCACCAAAAGCATGTCCTCCTGACTAGGTTTATTTCTTGTCTCACGAATTGTTCGCTGACCTATGACCTTGGCTGCAAAAAACAAGGAAAACAACTTTAGTTGAGCTACGAAAATCAAGAAACGCAATTTATTTTTGCTTAATAGGAATTTATGTTCACATTTTCTAAAAAAAGAGTCAATCTATGATTTTCAAATAAATATTGAAATTTTGTAAAATTTCCTAATTTGTTATCAAGTTTCAAAAAAGAATTAAGTCCTTTATATATTGATAAAACTCAACAAATAATATATTTTTAGATCAATTCATATTTTAGCTATTAGAATTTGTGCATTTTGAACTTACTTGTAAGATCGCGTCTCCTGCGGCGTCCATAAGAGAGCAGAGATTTGTAGTCTCCACTTAGTGCGTCCTCTTGGCAATTGACGGGTTCACAGCTGGGCATACAAGGTGTGACCAGGGCCCGAAACTGGACGACCTCGCTGGAGGGGAACTTGAAGGCATCAAAGTGAGCAAAGAGAATTTTGCCGGACAACGAACTCTTGTAGATAGGACCCATAATGAAGTGATCCGTAGGACAGCCCTGGGAGTCGATCAGTGTAATCTCAGCATTGTCTGCCCCATCCATGGCCACCAGTTCCCTCACAAATATCTCGTAGGGACTCTGTTGATCCAATATCTCGAAACTGAGGGCGAGTGGATCGCCAACCTCGGCAGAACGCATCATATCGGAACCATCTCTTGAGGTGATCTTCATTAGGACGTTGGGTGAATCCACGATAACCTCCTCCGACAATGCTGGCTCCACATCTCCCATGACACCCAAGTCCACATCATTAGTCACCGTCTTGTTGGTCAGATCGTATTGACAGGTCACCGCCAGTCCCAAGTCCGAGGATGTTACGATCGTATCATGATGCTGTATGACAACATCATTCATATAGCGACCCGATCCGCTTTGTCGCACATTGCACTCCAGATTCTGGTATCCCATGCGCAGCTCAAAGTCCAATGCACTGTTAACATCCACCGCACAGGATTTGGGTGCTCCCTTGGCATAGACCTTGCCATCAAATAGCTTGGAGGTGCGAATCCTAGCAACCATGTCCCCAGCTCCACACTCGATGGTGACATTGTAGCAGGAGGAGAGTTCGTAGGTTGCCGCCTCTGGCACCTCCAAATACGGATCCTGCACATCCGAAAGTGTCGCCCGACTATGATGCGAGAGTCGACAAACCATGTCTCCAGTGTCCCCATAATCATAAGAATGACACCTAAAAAGAGAGAGTATTCTGTTTAATAAAAATCAAACTCGGAAAAAGGATCTCGATAATTGAAAATCCCAATTACCATATTTTTGAATGACTCGGAGGAATTTTATTTTTTTTGCGAAATTAATTAAAGTTTAGAGCAGAACGAGTTAAGAGGTCAATTTATGATCAAATGGACATTCCGTTTGGAAATCGGTTGTGTTTTGACAAAGTTATGATACATTGAAATTTCGGAAAAAGTGTCAAGGAAAAAGTATTAAAAAAGTAATAAAAAAATTGACAGTGATCGGAAAATATGAAATTTTTGGACTAAGTTAATTTTAGATGCAGAATCAAAATAGAGGCCAAATGATGATAAAATTTATATTTCGCAAGGAAATCGGTTAAAATTGGACAAAGTTATGATATATTGAAATTTCGGGAAAAGTATTAAAAAAGTAAAAAAAAAATTGACAGTGATTGAAAAATATGAAATTTTTTGGACTAAGTGAAATTTAGATGTAGAATCAAAATAGAGGCCAAATGATGTTCAAAATGACATTCCGTTTGAAAATTGGTTGAGTTTTGATAAAGTTATAAAAGTTATTAATATTCTATTTACCTGTAGGGTGAGTTGAGACACAAATCGCGACACTCATCAATGCTACCTATGTCTTGGTACACCGAGTCTACTGTTTTAAGAATTCTTCCCGACATCCGTTTAAATTCGCACAATTTGTTTGGTTCCTCGGCACAATTGTTTTCTAGATAATCGGCACCTTCATGTGCCTGGAAGGAGTTCGAACCTGCCAAGGTAAAGCGATCCATTTCGGCCAGTTCACACGTATTTGTTGCACGATAATAGTTGGCAGATCTATAAGAAAAAAGAATTTGAAAGAATTGCTTACAAAAAAAGAAGATTAAGCAAATAAGTCGGAAAAGTAATGCTTGAATTTCCTGGAAAATATTTATGAAGTTGTTTTACGCGCATACTTTCACATACTTTTAAGTATTGGTAATTAAGTTATTCAAAGAGGTTTATAGCTTCTTAGAAAAAGGCTACAAACAATAATTTATGATCTTGTCCTAAATGTCTATTGCAAACAGGAAGAAAAGCTTTCTTTAAAGAAGTTTATTAACCAATTTAGATCTTGAATATAAACTAAATATTTACAATGGAGTCAATTTATTTTTGTGTTAATAAAAAAAAGCATTATATTTCTAAAGAAAGTCGTCAAGTTATATGTATTTTTTAATTGACTCACCTGCAAGTAAATTCAGTTTCTCCCAGACACAATTCGAGGCAATCTCGTCGAGAATTCACTGAATGCACTCGTTTCGCATGTCCATCAAGTTTATAGTTCTGCACCCGATCAATGCACCAAGCTCGGGCGCAGGGACGAACACCTAAGCAGGACTTTTGAGCATAAATCGTAAACACAGGAAATTGAGATTTTGTCAGAGCACCTAAAAATAGAAGTATTTAGTAAAGTTTTCGATTGAAATAAATAAAATGAAAGAGAAAAAAATTTTATAAGTAGCTTAACCGGTAACTCATTCGATTTCCGAATATTTGTCAAGGAATTATTAAGATTTAGGAATAAAAGCTAAGAATACAATTTAAGAGCACCAAAGTAATGAAAAACAAGAGTCAAATTAGGAAATTCAACTAAAAAAAATATTCATAATACAAAAATAGGGAAAACAAATATTTTTGCTGAAAATTAATAATATGTTAATAAAATAAAATATTTTATAAAATATTCTTGATTATTACTTTTCCTTAATTTTGTCCTCCCAATTTTATTTTTCCTAATCACAATACTCCTAATTTTGCTTGTTCCTAATATTTATCTTTCCAATATACTTTTCATACTTTTAATTCCTAATAACAGAATTCCTTATTTTGGTTTTCTGATTTTTATTTCTAAATTAAATGCTTCCTAATCTGAGTAATATTTTTCCACATTCGTATAGGGAATCATTTCTACCTTTTTATTGTGGAAATGTTATTATAGTTAAATGCTTTTTGACTTACCAGGCAAAATGTCAGCATTTGATGAAAAGAGCACGCATAAACCCGTTTCGTAATTAACCGACTGGCATGTTTCATTATTCTGACAAGACTCCAAGCAATCCGTGAGCATTAATGTGCCCGGCAAAGAATCCAGAAGTCTTCCCGGTGCTGAGAACACATAACTGCAAATGAAAGCATTTTCTTACAATTAAGCTCACAGTTGAATCTTGTACTTAATGTGAACTAACTGCTCAAATTCCATTCGTGAAGCTTAACTTGGTTTTTGTTTTACCCTCTGCAATTAAGCTTTAACAAAACATAGTATGCAACCCTTTCAGATAAGGTTTAAGTTGAATATAAAATAATCAATTTTCGAGAAACTATGCATATATATTTTTAAAAATGTTTAATTAAAGTGCGAAATAAAAACTCATGCAAATGAGGAGCTGTTCTAGTAAATAGCTATGCATTTTGAATAATAATAGCTACTTAAATTGGAGTAATCGGAATTTACCCGGTGATAATTTCGAATCCCAATAAATCTGGGTCACACTCTTCGATCGTATTGTGTTGATGATGGTGTTGTTGATGTTGTTGCTGTTGCTGCTGTTGATTATTCAAGGTTGCAGGCGCTGGGCGATCAAAGTCCATACCCAGACCAAAATCTAAACCCAGACCGAGACCCAGACCGATTTGTTCACCGGGTAGGGAGGGGGAAGACTGCTCTTTTTGCTCCTTCTTTAATTGCAGAGCGACGCCTGCCTTCTGTTTGGCATCTGTCAGAGAGAAAAATAACAAAGTTGTCGTTAGTCGTTTTGGACGTGGGTTTAATCGTTGGCTAAGTCGCCGTTACACTCAGAGAAAAATTTTTGCTCTTAAATTTAGCTATATTACATTATGATTTAGCTTTAAGTATGGAAATTGTCGATCTATAGTGTTCACATTCTAGTAATAATTTAAATGAAAGTATATTTTTAAAATAAAATCCATTTCAATTAAATATAAGATTCCAACATTCTTAAATTTAATAATCCACTTTTCAACTTTAAAATATTTTATAGTTTTTGAATATATAAAGACCGCTTTTATAAAGTCAATAAGTTTTTTTTGCTCAAAAGTAGTCATAAGTAAAATAATAGAATAATAACTCATAGAATAAAGATTATTTCTTGACTTTTATAATAAAACTTATAATGATTACAGTCCCTGATTTATTCAGATTGTAAAACTTAAGTATGATTTCAGTTTAATCAAAGTGTCTTAAATTTGTAAAATATGTTTATATCAAATATGATTATATTTATTTTTCTCTGGGTGTAGCTTTTTTTTTCCTTCTCCCGCTTCGTATTTACCGTCAACCAATTTGGACTTTGTTGCACCAACGGCAGCATTGGAATTGGCATTGGCATTGGTATTAGCCAGAGTCAGATACAATGATTGATCATTCTTAAGGCTCGGATCAGTGGCCTTGTGGCTGAGACTGAGACTTAGACTTGGACTCTGGCTGAGATTGCTGTGACTATTGTCGGTGCTCTTTGTGTCGTCACTTGCCAATGTTGCTGTTGCTGTTGCTGGCTGCAACTCAGCCAAATTGTCACTTGCAGCAGCTTCCAGTGTTGCCGAGGCTGCTGTTGCCGCATGCGGTGGCATGTTGCCTAGGCAAAAGAGCAGTAGCAACAGTTGCAGTTGCATTGCCGCATGCCACATGCTGCGTAATGGTTTTATGCTGTTTTTCATTGGAATTGAGATATGCACACTCCCTTCTCTCCACTCCACTCTCCGCTTCCTCTCTTCTCTTCTGCCTTTTCTAGTCCTACTGCGTGTGCGTTGTCTATTTATGAACTGGCCTGTAAAGGAAGAAAAAAAGGCAAAAGAAACGGATAAAAAAGTGATGGAAAAATAATGCAAAGGTATTAATTTAATTAGCTTTTCGTGCCATTGCTCGAGGTGTCACTCGGCTCAATTCAATTGCTTTAGCGCCCCTCGTATACTCTATAATTGTAGCTGTTGCCTGATAGGCTTATTACACTCTAGATTACCTGGTAATTTCGGATCCCAACAGTCTCGCTTAGACACAATAAATCCACATTAAAATCCACTTTGTCATATTAAATCTGTTTGCCATCATCAATGGTGTGGCCAAAAGGCATAACCAACTAACTGGTTATTATCTACCTTCATTTGTGCTGCTCTTCTTTTCACTCTCTTCTCTGAGAAATCTTATGTAGGCGTTGGATCCCTAACCCACTCCTAGAACTCGTGGTTTCAAATTTGTTATGGACCAACAATTACCATTTAAATTTCTTTACTTTATTTATAAATTAATATGCTTTGCTGCACCCAAATTTATCCTCTAATAAGAGGTTAACTAAAGGGATTCCCTGTCTATTAGCAGAATTATTTATTTTAAGACCAGGCACTTAAATAGATAACTTAATTTCTTGTTTCCAAAACATAAATCTGTTTTGGAAAATTCTTAAAAATTAATAGAGTGGTAAGCCTGTAACCAACATTTTTTTTTATTGGATCAACTTTTAAATTTTAAGCTCTTTATTAAAAATTTTCTTTTTTAAATGTCTTAAGTTTAATTTTTATTATTATTAATATGTTAATATGTCACTTACAGATATAACAATTTTAATACAATTAATTTTAAAAAAGTCTAAAATATTTAATTTTAATATCTGGCTCTTTTTATAAATAAAAGTTTTTTGGATGTAAAAATTAGTTTACTGTGCAAAATTTAAATTTTATTTGTAATTTCAAGGAACTTTCTAATTATTTTTATTATGATTTTTTTTTTATTATTTTAAACGACATTTAATATGTTAATTCGTAAAGGATCTAATGTACGAATATTCACTGTACTTGAGAGCACTTTCACATATACAAGATTATTTGCAAATAAAGTCTTCTTACTTATTTGATTTACTTTTACTCGATCGCTTTGCAAGCTGAACCCAAGCACAGTTCAAATATCAGTTGGATCTATTTGAATTAGTAGCATTATATGGTCAATAGCTAATTCGTTGAGTTGGCTAAGAGGAGGAGATTGCTGATCGACAATAGCCGGGATAAGTGACCAATGAAGAAACAATGTTTATCCCCCCTCCCAATAAACGCTATTGTTATTGTTATAAGCATTGTTCGATAGCTCATCCATTGTTAGTCTGTTTTCACTTGCAGCTCCTCCTCTTTACTCACAACTCACAACTTACAACTCACAAGAAGAGGGTACAAATTGAGAAGGAGACGTGTATGATTACGCAATCAGGCGCTGTCAAGTTTGATACACAGGGTCAACAGAGGTTAGAGCTGGTCGCTTGCTTTTTGCACAGACTGTGGCTACCTTTTAACCCTCAGCTAGTTGACCAGATAATATAATTTCCTCAACCTCAACTTGGTTTCCATCTAGCTACTTACTAGGGGGCCTTTGTATAAATACCTAAATTCAATATCGATATTGTTTTAGGCTTTAAATTAAAATGTTTGTTGTCTATTGGCGGGCAATTTGCGGGCCACGCCTCTTGTACAGAAATTAAAGCGATAAGGAGCCTAGCTTAAGTTTTCCATAAGCAATTCGGTCCAGTTCATTCCTCCCATTTCAAGGTCCATTTTATAAGCAAACGGTCTATGATCTACTCTGCTTACATTGCGAGTGTTTTGTTTAGTTAGAGATTTAATAAAAAGTTAAATAGTGTATCTTGAAGTTTGCTTAAATAACGTAGTTTTTGTAACATTGACTGTATACTAAATTTAGTAGCTTTAGCTCTTGGACTGAGTTCGCATAGGTGAGCGACTCGTTGGAGTGAATGAGCGACAATTTATAAAAAAAATTCACACTTTTGTTGTTCAAATAAACTAATTTTAACTGTATACTAAATCTAGTAGCTCTAGCTCTTAGAATCTCTGAGTACGCATAGGTTAGCAGCTAGAGTGACTAAGAAACTATTCATTCAAATATAAATTTTACTTACAAGTAAAACAAATGTTTGTTAATTGTTGACACAAGTGTTCTCTTAAATTAAATCTTAAAATAAATCGACATATACTTTAACGATTTAAAAATTAAATGTATTCATTAAGTTAAAAGTACGCAATCTAAGCAATCTTGACCGCCTTGACTTTTTTATAATAAACTATTTACTAGAGTTATTGATCCGCATCAACAGTTGAGTTAATTTATACAGTGCAAATCGAGTAGGAAATTGAGGAAAATATGATTAATAAAGTGTCTTGCAGGTAAATCTCTTCCGTTCTGCAGTTTTATTTGTATTTGCGTGTTGCGTGATGGCAATGAACTGGTTATTGTTGAATGTTGAATGTTGGATGTTGTTGTCCAATCATTAACATCAGCTGTTAACTTAAACTTAGCAGTGAATTTTCATGATTGTTTTCTTTTTATTATTCTTGGCTTTCCCAAGCGTATAGCTGCACTTGAGTCGAGCTTAGTTCAGTGATGTGTAAAAGTAAATGTTTGCATCGGAAGTTTGAGTACATTGAACCTATTGGAGTTCCTATGCTAAATGAATGGAAATACAGTTTTTACACTTGTAACGGGTTTCCCCCGCTGTGGGTGTGCGAGTTTCAATGATATAATACTATACAACATGTATCGATTCTAATAAGATTCCAATTTGATACAACTCTTCTTATGCACTCCATTCTTATTTGTCTTTCTTTCCTTTCTTTGCATAAGAGTAAGTCAAGCGTGGGATTGGTATTATATGAATACCAAAAAAAAAAGAAAAAAGAAACAAGCAACACAAGTGCGGCTCCTCAAGTGGTGGCTCTTCAACTGAAACTACATTCTTCCAGACGTCTTCACATCTCTCGAGAATTTCCCCGCTTGTTTAGTGTAGAAGCTGAGCTATCTAATCAGTTTATTTAAACAACATTCAACATTACACATTTTTAATAGCATATTTCTCACTAAGGCTTAGCTTGTGCCTTTATTTTGAGAATTACACTTAAGATGCGCTTATTTGGGTTCTTAATAACCAATTACCATGTAAAGTGCCAGTTTTATTTTTTTGGGGTATTTTCGTTGTCATTATCACCTCTCTCTTTGTGTCCATAAAGTCTTTAAAAGTGAATGAATGAAACTCTTGAAATCTATTTATGTATCTCAGTCTGCATAAAAAACTGTTAGAGCTAAAAGACAGGAAGTTCTATCGTTTAGAAAATTTCGCTTTTATGATAGGAAGTGAAGAAATTCTTAAAGAATTTAAATTGTATCTTTGAATTATCTATACTTTATTCATTTTAATAGTTTTAATAAGAATTACCCCATGCTTTCATTTCAAACTGATAGACTGACAGTTCTAGATACATAGATAGAAAGAAGGAAGTCTTTCATATTGATTTGAATATCGTTCATTGTTAGCTTTTGAGTCAATTCGATAGATAGAACGATATTTGCACTAACAAACAGAACTGAAGTAACTGCAACTAACGAAGCTATTGAACTCGGTCTGTGGCATCTATGGAATGACACGAAACATCTTAAATGCAACATTGACGAGTGACATTTACTGATTGACAGTTTTCGACGTAACCCAACTTGAGAATTAACCGAACTCCGTAGCGTTTTTTTTTTTATTAAATGACATTGTGACAAAGCATAAAATGTAGAAAATCAACTGAAATTATTTGTGTGTGTCAGTCATTTAATTACAGGGTATAGCACAGTTAAGCATACTTTAAGAGAAGTGTTTTAGCTTAAAATATTGATTATTGATTTGTATTTAACATTTGCTTATTTGTTAAAGGTAAACTTTCATGTTGTGATTACAGGGTACACTCTAGTTGAGACTTCTCTAATTTGATTAAAGTTGTATTAAATATATTTAAGGAAACATGAAGCTTTACATTTGAACTATATATATTTTAAATATTTTTCGAATGCTGTGACGAATAGTTGTTTTGGATATTTATACTCGTTTTTAGGGTATATAGTCAAGCATACTCTTTAATTTAAAAAAATAGATTAAAAAAATGCGAGGATTAAATGATGAATTCGCCGTCTTTAGTTGTTAGTTGTTAGGTGGTAAAAAAACTGAATTCTTCGCTTTGTATTCCCATTATTCTTCCCGAGAACTACAATACCTATCTAAAATTGTATTACCTGCATCCCAATTTACATAATGCCCAAAGACATTTATGTTAATATTCCGAGATAACTGAATGCTTTTCTACTTGTTGCTTATCCGAGTCACAGCACAAACAACAACAACAACAACTGCAGCATTGACAGCAGGAAAAATTGTTTACACTTGGACAATACGAGTACTATGAGTGTATTCATGAGTATTCATGCCAGCAGGAAAGAGGAAATACAACACAACCGCCAACTCATAATCTCACATACACAAGTACATATATTTAGATAGATAGATGCACATTTATACAAAAATATATGTATGTATGTATATATATTTCATCTCTCTTGCAAGTAACAGCAAAAGTGGTGACGTTGGAGTTTCAACTTCAACTTCGACTCATCGACTGTCTGTTCTTCTGCCTGTCTCATAGTCTGATCGACCCTCTTCATGGATGAATCCGAAACTGACAACAACATTGACCATTGAACGGTGTGTCCCTGAAGTCTTGGCCCAATCCATTGCTGTTGATTGGCTTTATTTGGTCAGTCTCTTTACTTATAGTACAAATGGCCTCCACTGTCAGCGCTTAATGCCAACTCGCAGATAAACTGGCTAAAAGGAATCCGTTTGTGCCTTCAGCTAAACATTTTTGACTGTCACTTGAGAGACTAACCGTTGTTGCAATTCTCCGATTCTGTTGTCATTTTTTTAAAGAAATATTTTAGTGAAATTAACTACTTTTGAATGCAGAATTATTTAAGACGCCAAATCAAGGATACAATTATATATCGCTTAAAAATCGGTTAAGTTTTGACAAAGTTAAAAGATTCAGTTTTATTATAATTTTTATAATTTTGTATTAAAGTGTACCAATAGCATTAGTTTCTTAATTAGTCATTATTATGAGAACAATAATTTTTAATAAAATGTGCTGTAATGTAGAATATTCAAACTCATTAGCATTAACATTATCATTCGCATGTATGATTAGCTATCAGATTTTTAACATTATTAACTCTGAGTTATAAAAACTAACACATCTGCCTCATTTCCACTCATTTCCTATTTATTCCGCTTCTGAAATTCTGAGAGGAAAAGATTAAGATCTGGTGCAATAATAATAAGCACAATATATCTGCCGACATACATAGAAGCTTAGTTTTATTTAATGCAAATGTTTACGTACTCAATTCTGGTAATTAAAAGCTCAGTGTTAGGTCGCGACTAACTAACTAGTTTCACACATGCATATTTATGTTTAGTAGATTAACGCAAGCATTGTATTAGCAATTGCAATTTAAATTGCCTGCCCTAACACGAAGCAACTCACAATAAACAAGATATGAAAGCAGACTATGTTAATAGGATGCTTTGAGTTTTCTCCTCCCCCTTCGTCATAGTCTAGGTCTTTTTCTTCTTCTGTCAGCCTGCTTTTAAATGTATATTTCTCGTGGGAGAGATTAGCATTTTGATTTTTATTTACCTTGTAACACATGACCCTATGTAAATTAGATACAGATTGCACAGGAAGCTAGCTCACGTTTTGCATTATAACCCACTTTTTGACAACAAAAACAGGGAAAGAGAGAGAGAAATTAAGACAGAAAGAGATTAAAATTATAAGCCGCAAAAGTATCTCAAACATTGGCACGCTTTTCCAGTAAGTAAAATATAAACGTCCACTTGACTTGTAGGAAATTTTGGAAAATAAAAAAAATGCCAAGTGTAAGGACTTTATATAGTTTTAATATATTTTAAATTATTATTGACAAAAATCAATGAAAATAAATTTGAAAAAAATTCAGCACTTATATTATTGCTAAATCCTTTTTAAAAATAATTTTTTAGTAATCTGTCAATAATGATTTAAACTATATTAAAAATAAAGACCATGGGTGAAAAATGAACAGTTCAAGTTCAAGAGTCAATCTCTGAGTATCGTCATATTAATTATATAATATTTATACTTTCCTTTTTTTATTCCTTTATTTTGAAAAATATTGATTTATGGCAATTGAAATTCAATATACAGATTTTTAAGTAAGTAAAAAATAGGTTTATAACGTATATGTTTTTAATTTAGAAAATCTTTTAGTTCAATGGATTCTACTATTCCTCAATCATTTAACTGGTTTTAAAAAAGAAAAGCAAGAAATATGGTATTGCTAAAATTATGAAAAACTAACAATAGATTTTTTTGCAATAATATAAAATTTGCACACTTTTTATCTTGTTATAACAACTACCTAACTAACTGTACATTGTACATACTTAATGCCGTTGGTGAAAAATTTAGTCAAGTCGAAAAAATGTAAAATACAAGTTGTGCAGTAAATCTATAATTATTCCCGCTGACCTTTAGGGAAGAAAAATATGCAAATATTTTGTATGGATTAAGGAAAGTCCAAGAAACTTTTTCACTTTCTCTAGAGAATCGTCAGTTGTTGCTGTTGTTGTTGTTGTTGTGGCACCTTGTTGTCCATTCAATTAAATCGCATGCTTAGCCTTAGAGTGAGTCTCAGTCTCAGTTGGAGTCTCAGTTTCAGTCTCAGTCTCAGTGTCAGTCGCTGTTTACTTCCGAAAAGTTTTCTTTCTTTTGAAATCTAACAAGATTATAGTGTAATCCTGTCGCAACTTTCAAAATGCAAGTGGCATGAAGGCACGACTTTTTTGCAGCGCGCTCAAAAGAATGTTGCAGCATCACGTGCAGCTTGCCGCTTTGGTCATGGGAAACTTTCAGACATGTTTAGCCAAAATCGAAAAAAACAAAAAAAAAAAACAGAAAAAAACCAAAAAAAAAAAAATAAAGGCAACCTTAACGAAGTTGTTGGCAATGTTTTTGGATTTGCATAAATCCTGATGCTGAATGAAATCAATAGACTGAAGGCGTGAACTGAACGCATAGATTAAGATAACAAAAGGCAGACTAGCTGTATTTAACAGATACAAAAATATGCACTGTAGCTGTAGCTGTAGCTGTAACTTGCTGTTATGCCTAAACTAAAAGTTTAGATACATAATTTATTTGCTGGCATTGAATGAATGTTACATTGTGGGAAATGGAAGTATGAAAATTGCAGAGATATGACAAGAGGTGGGAAGGGGAGCTTAAAAGAGGCTGTAGAAGAACCCGCATTGAGTTGGCCTAAATAGCAATAAATGCATCTTTGGCTGTTGGCTAACACCAACAGCAGCAACTTTGGCTTAGATGCTGGTGCTACACATTGTGAACATGCGACTTAAACATATAAGTACAACTTCTTCCTACTTCTATCTATAGTATAATAGTGTGTGTGTGTGAGTGTGTGTGTGTGTGTGTGTGATAGTGTGTGTGTAGCTGCTGCACCGCCTTTTCTAACTGGTATTTCTGGATTGACATTTAAACGGTTCTTTTTGCGCACATCTTGAGACGCGGCCATTGAAATGAGCACATTGACTTGCCACTGTCGTCTTACCACATAACCAATATACCCCCTCCCCCTCCCCCTGCCACTGTTGACAACAACTTGATTGCCGTTCATTCTTGAGTTATTATTATTATTGCTTTAATTTATTTGTTGCTAAAACTCAACGCATCTGTTTTTCTTTTTTGCTGTTCTTTTGGCCAAAACGCTTTTGATAATGGCCCGAAACACATACAAAGTCTTGCCCCTGATTGATTTCCTGCTGCCACAAAGCGACCCATTTCCCTTGCCATCTCAAGCTGGCTAATCAAATGAGGTTTTCGTGACAACATTATCCTAGATTTCTCATACTCGAATACGAAATACCTGTATGCGTTTTAAGCCACGATTTAAGCCGCTTCAGGATATGCAGTTTAACTTGAAATTGATTCGATCTGGACCAGATCAACAAACAGAACAAGTTGCAATTGCAAAGCTAATACATTGCAAATATGTATTTCCAATATCAAGATACTAGATACACTTAAGCAACTTTCTTCGTTAAACGTTTGTGTAGATATAATCGTAATATTTTTACAGCCAAACTTAATTTGCATAGAAACTGCATACCAAATAAAATATCTGATTCGATAACTTCAATCTTCTAAATCATATACAGTTAGTCAAGAAATTGATTTAACAATATAAATAATTCACATATCACATTTTGCAAAAATAATTTGTAGAAATTTGTTTTTCTTATTTTATTATTTTTTTTAAGCAAGTTTAAAATTAAAGTAAATTTATTTACTTTTTTGGTCAGTGTTGAAAAAAACCTATAAAATTTATAATAAACTAAATATATAAATAAGATTTTTAATTGACCCATTAAAATATTGTAAAATAAAATTATATATTATTACTGAGGTCTACTGAGATCTAAAATAATACAAAAAAATTGATTTTCATATACAAATTTAATTTCAACCATTGAGCTTAGAAATATATTTTTTGTAATTTGATTCTAAATTTAATAAAATTAATAATAATATAACTTAATAAATAAATTTGGAAACGATTTTGAAAAAGAATCGTTTAACCATTTAAAATCGTATACAATTTTAATTTAAGACTGTAGTCAACGTGTCTTAAAAATATATTATTTTTTTTCCATAAAATTTAAAATAAAATACTTCATTATTTTGTAAAAGAATTTTGTATAAAAGTATTAATTAATAACTAAATTTCATTAGTCTTAACTAATTTTAAATAACATATGAACTTTTAATTTTGTCAAAAAAATTACTTGACTAAGTGTTTGCATTTATTAACAAAACAGCGAGCTTAGAAATCTATTTGATGTCTTTTTCAACCTCATTCAAATTTCCATCGCACGTAGACACATCAATATCAAAATGTAAATTACAAGCACAATTTTTTTTGAGTACTAATTAAATTCAAATGAGTTTATTAACTACGTACCAATTATAACAAGTATTATTCACAAATTGGCGTACTTTCTTCTTTGTTGATTTTTCTTTGATTAATTTTTCAAATTCGCTGACATTTTACGAGGCACAACACATAATAAAATATACTATTTTTAGATTGTAATTTTATTTTTTGAATGACACAAAATCACAACACTTTACGTACAGAAATTAATTCATATTATTTTTTTTTTTTTGTTGAGAGTTTTGAGCTTTAATTAATTTGAATATAGTTGGAGTTTAAGCCAAGTCTTTTTGAGGCTGAAGAAGGTGTAAGAAAACGTACTTGATTACTGTAAGGTTGGCGCAGAACTAAAGCCATTTGATCAACAAGTATGTTCTTATATTCATAAGAACAAGTTAAGAAGTCTTTCATCAGAAGCGACAAGCGACTGAATGTTGCACGCGACTTGCACATACACTGACACATAAAAGTGTACACACACACATTATCATTGCACTTTGAGATTCACTTGGACTCGAAGTTGGTCTTAAGCCTATGCGTAAGAGAGTCATGCTAAAATTCTGGCAATACGTCAACTGCGAGGAAAGTGCCATGCTTCTAAACGAAAGCGGCAAGAGAATGATGCAGAGAGAATAACAGAGAGACAGCGAAACAGAGAGAGAGAGAGAGAGAGAGAGTCTCCACTTTTAAAAGAGAGTTAAACCTGTTGACTGGTTCTTTCTGGTCTTTCTAGCTTCGTTCTCCAACTCTACAGAGCGTCCATTGACCGTTCAGCTTCAGTTGCCGGGTTGATAACATCATTTCCCCAATTCTATGCTCTTAGAATTCTCAGCTTAAGAGTGCTGATATTCCTCAGTGCTCAGCTAACAAAAAAACTTGGTCAGGGACACAGGAACAGGCTCTTCTGGTTACAAATGACCAATTCAAATCTTACATTCCTTATTCATTTTTATGTATTTCGATATTCGTTATTCGCTATTCGTTATTCGTTATTAAGCATGCCAGCTGCAGTTTTTCATGTTTTCATATCCAACAGGAGATTATTGATTTGAATAACTGCAGGAAACATAAAGAACGTGTTGTTAGAAATGAAATGTCACCAATCTTCATTCAGTTAATAGGAGTATATGCAGAAATTTAAATTAAGAGGCACTTTAAAAATCCAGATAGCTATTTATTACTATAAAAGTATTAATAAAAAATTCAAAAAATGATTTTCAACTAAATACATTTTTAAAATATTATTAAAAAAATTAAAAAATTAAAATTAAAAAAAAATAATTAAGATTTATATTTTGTTTTAATTTAAGCGTTGACTCTTAAAAACAATTGAAAAATAAATAAATCTTAAATGCTCCATATGCAGTGAGTTTTATTTAAGAAAATCTTATTAATATCCAGGATATCTGCTAGGCTAGCCAACTAATTAAAAGTTAATGCTTTGCTTTGATTGTAGGCTATCTTATATTAATATTTTAATTATAGGGTTTCTTTTAGACAAGCTAGCCTAGGCAGTATATATTATTGCTCATTTTTTTTAACTCGAATGCTCCGATGATATTTTTAATTAGATTCCCAATGGAAAATACCAAGGGGGCTACGCCCCCTGCTCGCTTCACTCGTCTACCCCCGATGAAAAAATTATATAAAAACGTAGATAAATGTACAAAATTTAAGCGAAAAGATGAAACGATATAGTTTGTTAAATAATAGCGCAAAAGATGACATATAGAACAGGGTAGCTGCAAGTCGATTAGTGTTTCCTGAAACCCAAACATAACCCTGTGTCATAATAAACCATTATTAATACTCGCACTTCTGTTGACAATAAAGTATGACAATCATAACCATATGACATTTGAGTGTCAATGACTTGATCCTAACGGTAAGCAGCTGCTAACAACCAGTCATAAAGAGTTTTGTTGCCCTTCAACCCTTGTATATATATATATATGTATCTTAAGAATAATAAGCCAGAAACAGAACCTAAGTCAATAAGTTTTGTCCCTTGCTTTTGACAGTTGTAATGTGGCGTAATTAAATGTCTTTACGGCGTGTTTAATTGCACCTTTTTCTGGCTAAAACTTATCTAAAAAAAAAGAGTAATTAGTCGTAAGACTAATGGCTAACTGTTGTGATAGGCCCTAAACTTGGGCAAGTTAGGAGCACAGCAGCCCGAATTTATTGTCAACCTCTTAACTGTTATGCTCATCTCATAACGGAGACCAAGATTTAACTTTTTTTGTATATTTTATTAATATATTTAAAGCACACACTGACGGGTCACAGTGGCAAGGTGATGGCGGCCAAGTACGTGCAAGAGCCCATTAAAGTGGTAACCGGAAGTCATGACCGGACATTGAAGATCTGGGACTTGCGTAGCATCGCCTGCATTGAGACAAAGTTTGCCGGATCGAGTTGCAATGATTTATGCACCACGGACAGTCTGGGCTCGACAATCATCAGTGGACATTACGATAAGAAGATACGATTCTGGGATATACGAACTGAGAAACAAGCCGATGATGTTCTCATGCCTGCCAAGATAACCTCGCTGGATCTATCAAAGGGTGAGCGGATTTTCTTTCTCTATTTAATATTATTGCATGATAAAATTGTCTAAGCTGTGTTGTGTACAAATTTTAGCATCCTAGGTGCTATGGTCTAGGCTGTGCAATGATCAGTCAGTCAGTGAGTCAGGACAAAGGGTTATTGTTTATATTTAGAAGATTCATTTACATAAAAAATACATTTTAAAAATATTAATAAATGATTTGTCAGTCAGTGAGTCAGGACAACGAGTTTTTTATATATAAAAGATTCATTTACATTTAAAACTCATTTTTAAGATATTATTTTTATTATTAATCTGCTCACTTCAAAGACAGTAATAGACTTAAATAGACTCGATATTTCAAATTTAAAGCATTTTTATTCTGTGCATATTTAATATCGTTTTGGTTTAAAGCCAAAATATGAAAGTGTCTGTGCAGTAACAACTTCTAATTACACAGCTCTCAAATAAAAAGTGCTTGAAAAAATGGTCTTGCTTGAGCAATAACAGCAGAAAAAAGAATGAAAGTTATCAAATCGTTATGTTATTTCTATTCTAACAACCATAAAATGTTGAGTAATATCACAACCAAACCAATTACAATGATAAAATACATTTAATAAAAATAATAACTTTTTCAACAGATTGCAATTACCTGATATGTTCCGTACGAGATGATACAATAAAACTATTAGATTTACGCAAGAATCAAGTTATATCCACCTTTGCGTAAGTGTAAATCGCTTAAGACATAAATGCTTGATTATTTATAATTATTTTTAAATATAATTCCCTTTTGACAGCAACGAACACTTCAAGGTCAGTTGTGACTTTGCTCGTGCATCCTTCAATTCTGGAGCTACGAAAATCGCCTGCGGCTCTGCAGATGGTGCAATATATATATGGAATGTGAATGGATTTCTCGAAACGACGCTCAAAGGGCACAGGTGTGTACACAGTTTGGTTTTAACGATTTGCAATTTGCAATTATGCAATATATGAATATGAATTTAAGTAAATTGGCTTTGTGGTGTTTTTGTTTGCTTATTTGATTATTATATTTTTATATATATTTTTTTAAATAAATAGTTGTGGTTCCGGTTTCTTTTGCAGCACGGCCGTGAATGCAGTCAGCTGGAGTCCAAATAGTAATTCCCTGGCCTCAGTTGGTAAAAGTAAAAGATGCATTATCTATTCCGACTCATAGCCCACAGATGAAAGGCCCTACAGCTATTTGTTATAATTGTGCACTCAACTCCAGCATGCATTCAGCTATATATCTATGGTATATGTAGTTACTATATGGGGACTATAGTGAATTGTTATCGTCTATTTTGTCCCGCAATATTGGTTAGCACCTCGTTGAAATTATAATTTATGCGTTTTGATGTTATACAGTTACTTATTTCTTGCAACAAACACTTCATCAACGAATTAAACATTTTCTATGTGACATAAATTTTAAACGTTTTTTTACACTAATTTTATATGAGAAAAATAAATACATGTAGATAGTCATCTTATATTGTATTGTACTATATATATTCAATGTTTCTTTAGGCTTCAACGAATTTTTAGCAATTACTAATTAATTTCCAAACAAAAATTTTTTATTTATTTAATAAGCACATCACATTTATTGTCAGTCAGAATACAACAAATTATTATTTCTATCCTTTGTAAATATGAAAACATAAAAAATTACAACAACTTTATTACATAATAAAATAAATTGAGTTTTTTAAACAGTATCTCATAGTCGGGCTTTTTATTACTCATCTGCTTATTATATTTTCTTCTATCGTCTTTCATAATTTTACAAGCAGATTCATTACACTCAACTAAGGAGAACCAATTTAATGAGAGCTTTAAACCATTTACTCGAAACTCATGTTCTTGGCTTGTAGACACTTGGCTTTAAGCATTTAAGTTTTGACCCTAAAGTGCTGAGTCAATCCATGCTACCCATTGTACAATGATTTTGCGAAAAATAATATATATGCTCAAAAATTAATTTTGCTTTCATCATTAGATATTTTTGGATCTTTCTAGCTATTTATTTCCAATGCCTTATGTGTCAATTAATTAGCTTGAATTCTTAGGAATTATAACAAACCTGAAAGAATGATTAGAAAGAACATTTTAATAAGAACTTGTCTAGTTTTTAAATATATAAAAGTTTGTTAATGTTAGCTGATTTAAATAATGAAAAAAATATGGGTTATCTATTTCAAGTGTCAAATTAAGTAAAAGTAAAATTTTAATTTTCAAACATTTTTTTTACGGCAATAAATTACAAGTAAGTTAAAAAAAAATTTTAACAACATTATTGAATTCCAGCTTACTCTAAGGTAAAAGTATATATCTGAGAAGTGCTCAAGTCATTACATTGAAATATCGATTTCTTTATAAATTAAGCTTATCTTGTTTTCAAAATTTTTTAATATCATTTGATTTTTTATATAAATAAAAATGTTTATACGATGATTATACGAAATTAAGAAGTAAAAATGCCAGTCACACAAAATTTTTATGCCAAAAACAAAAACAATAAATTTTTAAGAAATTTAAAAAAAATGCCAAAACACTTTCAAAATTATTGCTAAACGTATTACTGAAATTTAAATATTTTAATTTTAAACTAAAATGTATAAGTAAAAAAATTAAAGAGTTAAATTACACAAGCTTAAATGTATATATGGAAAATACGCAAAAATTGACAGTGAGGGAAATTTTTAAGGTCAAACATATTTTAATGCAGCATCAAAATAGAGGCCAAATAATGATCAAAACAATATTCCGCTTGAAAATCGGTTGAGTTTTGGCAAAGTTATGACCGTTTAAAGTTTTTGAAAAAGTGTCAAGGGAAAATACGCATAAAATTGACAGTGAGGGAAATTTTTAAGGTCAAATATATTTTGATGCAGATTCAAAATAGAGGCCAAATAATGATCAAAACGATTTTTCGCTTGAAAATCGGTTGAGTTTTGGCAAATTTTTAAGGTCAACAATATTTTGATGCAGAATCAAAATAGAGGCCAAATAATGATCAAAACGATATTCCGCCTGAAAATCGGTTGAGTTTTGGCAAAGTTATGACCGTTTAAAGTTTTTGAAAAAGTGTCAAGGGTTATATATGGAAAATACGCAAAAAATTGACAGTGAGGGAAATTTTTAAGGTCAAAAAAATGTTGATGCACAATCTAAATAGAGGCCAAATAATGATCAAAACGATATTCCGCCTGAAAATCGGTTGAGTTTTGGCAAAGTTATGACCGTTTAAAGATTTTGAAAAAGTGTCAAGGGAAGAGTATGGAGAGATGGGCAGTGATCGAACTATGGAAAAAATAGACAGTGAAGGAAGAAAAATTTAATTTTCAGAATGAAAATAGGGACCAAATAATGATAAAATTGATAATCCTCAACGAAATCGGTTGAGATTTGACAAAGTAATGACAGTTTGAAGTTGAAAAAGTTATATGCAAAATGTGAACAGTAATGCATAATGATTTGCCAAATAAAAGTGTATGATATCATAAAAATTCTTTTAAAATTTAAAAAGCATACCATATGGAAAATATTTCTTATCTGGCGCCAACAGCGTTAAACTCTAATTAGAAATAGTTATATAATTGACTGAGACTTTAAAAATGAGTAGAGAACATGAGAGTCCATCGACCTAGACAGATTGTTTGCTATGCTGTTCTGTCTTATCAATGCTGTGGTCATTATAGATTATCTAGTAAAGCTATTCAAAACTGTGTTCACTGTGGTAAGTAGCAGGTATGTGTATTCGTATGTGTATTAAGCAAGTACTAAGTGTAGAACGTTTACCATTGTAGAAGTATATGAAAGGTAATTTTTTAATAGCACCACACGCTTTTCGTGTGGATAATGAGCCGCAGAAAATCTAATTGCACTTCTCGCAGAGAAGCAGAGAAGACTCTAAAAGACTTGGCCAAGACGTGTTCTTCTCGGTAAGTGTGTGTGTTGTATGTGTGTGTGTGTGTGTGTGTGTGTGTGTGTGGAGACACATTCGTGCTAGGCAACCCTTTTATTGAAAAAAAATGTCTACAAGTTGGCAAAAGTGGCACGACAACTGAAACTGAACTGAAACTGAACTCAACTGCCATTTGTGATGCTCAATCTCAATCTCATGAGATCATTTGAGAGTCCGTGCTGCTTGCACTAATTATAGACGGTTCCATATTTAATTAGAATAGTGCATACTATGTCTACACACACACACACACACTCTATTGCATAATTCCACAAAAATTGTCCAATTAAGCGCTATATATGATGATGCCTATAAAAGATAATATTAGCATTTCTTTAATTATAACTTCCCGATTGGTCTAAAGTTTACCGTTGTCATCGGCTAACACCGCTCACAGCTGACAGCTGCTTAAATTGGTTACATTTACTTGGCCTAAATGGGAAATCAGCACAAAGACAGTTGCAGATACATTTACAGATACTGTATCTGTTTGTTAAGCAAAAGTGAAACTGCTTTAGATAAGATATTGGATATCAGCTTAATAGCACATTTAGGCCAAGTTTACAACCAGTTTGAGCCTTGTTATCATTTTATTATGGTTAAACTACTTTAATACATCGAAACAGAAGCATTTGCAGATACAACCAATGTATCTGTATCTAAAGAAAAATTCATATACTATTCTATCATTTTATAGCCCAAAAAAATCAATATAAATTGAACAACAATTTAATAATAATTTCTGAGCCGATACAAAATCATGTTCTATGGCTTGAAAAATATTACCGAAAATATAGAATTTTGCAGTCGTGTTTTAAGCCAAGTGTCTAAACAATACTTGATACAAACCAGTTGGAATCTTGTTAAAATAGAATAGTATTTTATACGATCGTCAGACAGACTTTACATTTAATTACTAGAGACTTGAATGGGGAGTTAAATGTCGACAGGTTGCCAAGGGGTTCATTAAGTTAAATGCCGTTGAGATAAGGAGTGTGTGGAGTGTGCGTATAACTTATAGGAGAGCCAGAAGAGTAGCCAGAGATAATGCTGGTCATATAGTACACGTATTTGTATTAGTAGTAATTGCATTTGCCTACAAGAATTCGGTGTAATTTAAGTTGTACTTGGAGTCAGAGTCGGCTGTAATCGTATTTACATTTACCATATAAAATAACGAACGAAGTGCGAGCTACGAACTGTAAATGGAAATTGAAGAGTTTCCTGGAACGCGAACGCCCACTTAAGTCACCCGAAAATACTTTGCAGTGTCTGTTTGGCGGAGTGGAGCATCATTATTGGTGACACTGTACTCTGGAATGATGCAAGGCAACTATCTCCCTCTCTCTCTCTCTCTCTCTCTCTTCCTCTCTCTCTCTCTCTCTGTTGCACTCTGAGGATGCGTTTGTGGATGTGGGTAGGCAGTTTTGTATTTTGTTGGATTGCGACGCTTCTTGCTATTATCCAGCGCCTGCACCTGCTTGAGGCTGAGGTGGAAGCTGAAGCTGAAGCTGTGACTGAGGCTGAGGTTGTGGCATGAACAGCTAGCTAAGTGGCAGCACCATGGTGTTGTGTGTTGTGCACATATATATATATATTTATATTTAGTAGTGTGCATAGTGTGCATCATGCAAATAAATGCACCCTCAGTGCAACAGGAAACAGGCTTCGTGCAGATTTGTATCTTTATCTTACGAACGAACGAACGAAGAAACTAACTGCCTGCCTTGCCACATGTTGCCTGCCTCAATGTTGCCTGCCTCATGTTGCTGCTGGTCGTTGGTCGTTGGTCGTTGGCCACCCGTCTGCTCCCTCACACACAGTTAAGTGCATTCATCTCAATTAATTTACTTGCACAGCAAACAACAACAGCAACAACAACACCTGCAACAACATGTTAGAATGTTAAGCTAAAGTACAAAGTGTTCGACTGTTAGATGTCCAATCAACACAAGTGTTCAAAAATTACAATACCAAGCGCATTAATTAATAAAAAAAAAAAAAATGAAGCTTCCTGCTAAAATACATTTGTTATTGCAATCTCAAAATATTTGTATAACTACTTTCATAAAATAAAACATTAAATAATATAAATATATAAAATATAATTAAGAATTACTATCCCTGATCATGATATAAATATTGTATTTTGTGTTCTCTTTTTAAATTAAAAAAAAAATAGATATATGCATTCTGATATTAACAAATAAGAATAAAAATAGTTATTGAGTGCAACTTTAAAGTGTTGCATTTATAACTTTTAATTAAATTAAATTTTGGTTTTTTTTTAAATATTGGCAAAATACACCTTTGATCACAATTTAAATATTTTTAATTGGATATTTATTAAATTGTCAGTAAATTTGTTTCTCAGCGAACTCAGATTTATACGGACTGAGAGACAGACATTGTCCCAAAAAAATAAGCCCGTGTTTTCTTTGGTTACTGGGCTAAAATGCGACAAAAATACACGTAGTTCTTGAGCGGCACAAAAATTCCGCTTGGACTTTAAGCACGTTGATGCAATTAATGATGAAACATCGTCAACGCCATTATCATCACTATCCCCATTATCATAATCATCATCTTCTTCGACTTGGTCTTCTTCTACCACTTTTTCCATTTAAGCCAAGTTAGAAAATTAGAAAAGTCTTAATTAAATTCAACATGCAAAGCGATAAAACTAAATTTACGTTCGATTTTTATTTTTACCTCTGCAATTTGGCTAGAAATTGCCTCTTGGCTCGAACAGCAGTTTATTGGGCACGAGTTGGCTAATTAAAATTGCATTTATTTATACTTAAACGTGCAGTCAATTATGCTAAATAATAAACAAAGTGAACGTATTTTATCAGAATTATTTTTAAGAGTTTATTAAATTTAAACGGAGTTTCCTCGAATCCCAATTTCTAAACAATTTTGGACAGCATTTCAATTGGATTTCCTCAATTGCAAACCTGTTCGTGACAATGACCCAATTCAGCCGGTTTATTAGCTTTGGGATCGCAACAGGATTCACAAAAAGTTGCCGAACTGTTAGACAAGTTTGCACCGAAACATCGTTAAATGGTCAAAAAGTTAAATTAGCGGACTACCCCTAACAAAGACTATTTTCAACTTGAACAAATCTTTGAGAATTGGGGCAATACATGACTTCTTACGTTTGCCAGTGACATATCCATCAAATACCATGAAAGGATAATAAAGTCATAATAATATCATCGCCTAGAAAGTCTCAAAAAAAACCCTAAAACACAATATATTGATATATTTAAAAATGATATGAAATAATGTCTTTCTAGGACATTATCGATAAATTGCAAAATCTTTAAATTTTTAACTCAGAAGCATAAAAACTCTCTCAGTAGTCTCCTGCTAATTCTGTTCGCCTGGTATGTTAGAGGGAGATCCTAAAGAAAAACTCCAGTAGGATAGACAGGGTGATTTTCAATTCATAAAATATTATAAATTTTTAGCTCTACACAATCGGTTACTTGCTGCTGATTCTGTTCGCCTGGTATTTTAGAAGCAGAACCCAAAGGAAAAGCCCAGTAAGATACACAATATATTGAAAAATTCTTGTCACTCCGTAACACTTGTCACAACTGAGAAACTTCTAATTTTCACCTATTAAAATAATAATAAAGTTTAATTTATTTTTTTAAATTATATTTATTTCAAATAAATTAAATAAGTATACGTAAATGTATATTGTATATCAGAAAGTCAACTTAATATAATGTCATGTGATGCCTTAACTTAATGAATAATGTTATAATTCAACTAAGCTAATCGATATGTGAAAGTTATTTAATTAAGTAATTTATTAAATATATAAATATAATTTACAATTGTCAGCGATTGAAAGCCCATTTCCGAAGTCACAAAAGCAGTTCAAGGTCAAAGGTCGAACTACCTTTACAAGTGTGGAAAATAATATTGAGATAATAATATATACTGAATTTTCGAATTGTTAAAATTATTGAAATGTATGTGTAAGTGTATGTATCAATTAACCAACAAACAAACTGCGCCATTTCTATATATCCGTTTTCTCTGGAATCGAGCACTGACTAGACGAAGACAAATAGCGACAAATAGCGAAGACAGCCAAGCTGATTCTTCTTCTCTATCTTCTAATGCGTATTGCGTAATCGTTGTTTGCACCTGGTTGACATTGCCATCCTTCCCGTTCTCGTTTCCATTCCCATTTCGGTTCCCTTTTTCCATTCCATGACTCAACTGCGCTTAGTATGAATGCTGATAAGACTGCAGCTTCTGACGCCGCTGATAACAGAACGTCCAAATGCCAATGATGGCCAATTGTGTTAGCAGGAAAATTGTGGCAGCTGTGATGAGACCTAAAAGCGAAAAAATGAAAAAAAAACAGAGAAAATTCATTAGAAAAAGAAAAATTTAATAAATGAAAACTCTATAGAAATTTTATCCAAAATAATATTGGATAAGGTAATTTTTATTTTGAATAATTACGTTCTAAAATTAACTTGAATCTTTTTTAATATATTGCATCTAAAGTTTCACTCAAAATTCATATACCAACAACTTATGTTTTTTTATTTTCGATAAAGACTTTTCAACATTTCTATCAACCATTAAGATTTTTTGTAGATTAATTTTAATTTTTTAAAGGATTTTAAAATATATTTCATCTGAAGTTAAACTCTTTGGAAGCTTTTAAAAAGATGACTATAGCAAATATGATTTGTATTTTGGGTCATTAAATGACTTTAATCTTACTTGAAAATGGACTAACAGTTTTCCAAATATATTTTCTACTGGGTGTGCAATTTTCTAAATTTTATTTAGATCAAATTTCTGCTTACCAATAGCATTCACACAGAAGCCATGTCCTGACTCGTTGGCCGTAAATGTCGTCTCATTGCCCTCGTAGTTCTCTCCGTTATTGGCCTTACGACTTTGTTGCTGCTCGAATCCGAACTTGTCGGTTATTTGAATAGACTGAACGAGAAGCATGTCTTCGGTATTGGACTTCGTCGAGGAGTCGATCTCTCGCTTCTGACGCATATCGAATGTAGCTGAAAATATAAGAAAAAGTTATATTCAAATAAATTAAACATATTATAATAAAATTAAAAAAAAATTAGTATGACTAATTTGAACTTTGATCTCTCATAACTTCATCAAAACTGAACCGATTTTCAAGCAGAATGTCATTTTTTTCATGATTTAGTTTCTTAATTGATTCTGCATTTAAATTTTAATCAACCAAAAGTTTGATATATTTTCGATTCTAAGCCAACTATCATCTAATTTTCCATACCTAATCATTGACATTTTTCAAAAACTTTGATCGCTCATAACTTCAGCAAAACTAAACTGATTTTATAGCGGAATGTCATTTTGTTCATGATTTGATCTCTAAATTGATATCTGGCGATTTTCTAAAAATTATATTTATAGATAAATAAATAATTGAATATTTAAGTGAAGTTAAATAAAGTATAAGAAATAAATTATATTAGAAATAAATAAATAGGAACTCTCACCTGTTACATTCAAGGAACGACGCTTGCGGCCATAGGAGAGCAGGGATCTGTACTCTCCGCTGGTGTCCTCCTGGTCGCACTGTACAGGTTCACAGCTGGGCATGCAGGGAGTGACGAGGGCACGGAACTGAACCACCTCGCTGGAGGGGAACTTGAAGGCATCAAAGTTGGACAGCAGGATCTTGCCGGTCAGGGAACTCTTGTGGATCGGACCCATAATGAAGTGATCTGTGGGGCAGCCATTGGAATCGATCAGCGTGATCTCTGAATTGTCAACTCCATCCAAAGCAACCAATTCACGAACGAAGATCTCATAGGGACTCTGCTCATCCATGATTTGGAATTTCAGGGCCAGGGGATCGCCGACCTCGGCAGATCGCATCATATCGGATCCATCGCGAGAAGTAATGCGCATGATCACATTGGGAGAATCCACAATAACCTCCTCGGAAAGAGCAGGCGTAAGATCACCACGGACATCCAAGTTGACTCCGTTTGTCACTGACTTGTTGCTCAGATCATATTGACAGGCAAGGGCCAATCCCAAATCGGAGGAGGTAACGATCATGTCATGATGTTGGATAATAATATCGTTGACATAACGACCTGCCTGACTCTGACGCACATTGCACTCCAGATCGTGATAGTTCATGCGCAGCTCAAAGTCCAGAGCACTTCTCACATCCACCGCACAAGATCGGGGCGATCCCTTGGCATACACCTTGCCACTGAACAGCTTCGAGGTGCGTATCCTGGCCAGCATATCGCCTCCTCCACACTCGATGGTCACATTGTAGCACGAAGCCAGCTCATAGGTCGAAGCCTCTGGCACCTCCAAGTACGGATCCTGCACATCGGAGAGTGTGGCCCGACTGTGATGGGACAAACGACAGACCATGTCTCCAGTGTCGTTATAATCATACGAGTGGCATCTGTACGAGTAAAATTTCCAAATAAAAATGTGGTAATTAAAATAAATAAACAAATAAATAAAATGCACATTAAAAATTAAAAAAAAAAATAAATAAATTCAATACAAAGAAAATTACAAAGCGTTATAGTTTGGATACTTGTAATCTATTTATTTTTTAAATTTTTTGATTTTTAGTATTTTTGGTATTTTATATTTGATTTTTTGGTATCGCCATTAAACTTTTATAATATTAAAAAAAACATTTATTTTATTTATTTTTATTATTTATATTAAAAGTAGTAAAAATGTATAAAAATTATAGAAATTTATTTTATTCTCTGATTTTTGAATACCACTTTAAAATGTTGGTTATTATAATATCGAAACATTTAAATTAATTTTAATGATAAAAGTAAAGGCTAAACATTTATCCTGTTTACAGGAAACCCTATCTAAAAATAGTGAGTTTGGGTATGATTTCCCCCTTAATTAGAAAATTTTTTAAAGTTTTTTTTTATATTTTTTTTTAACTTAACATTCTAATTTTGCGATGGCTTTTTCCGATTAATTGTGGCCTTTAAAGGAAACAAGATCTTAAAGAGTTGCTCACCTGTAGGGGGAGTTGAGACACAGTTCACGGCATTCATCGACGCTGCTCACTTCCTGGTAGACGGAGTCGACCGTCTTCAAGATGCGGCCAGGCAAACGCTTGAACTCACACAACTTGTTGGGCTCGTCGATGCAGTGATTCTCTAGATAATCCGTGCCCGATTTGGGCTGGAAGGCATTTGTTCCCGCCAACGTCGAACGATCCATTTCACTGAGCTCACAAACACCTGTATCTCTTCTGTAGTTCGCCGATCTAAAGCAAATAAGACGGTGGGGAAATTATAGACTATAGAATTACCTAAAGCAAAGTTCGCATATATTTGCTGAGAAAATTTCATCAATAAAACGGCTTATTAGGTAAAATTAGTGGTGAAATCTTACAGACACATAAACATACACATACACACACATATATAAGGAACAATAAGCCTTGGGTTTGCTAATTTTAATTTCCTAATCATATATTTTGAAGTCTTGTCATATATTGTCTTGTAAAATTCGTAAAGAGATTTGTGTAGAGAGTAAAAGAGTGTAGAATGGATTATTTACCTGCAGGAGAAGTCAGTTTCGCTGAGACAGAGCTCAAAGCATTCGCGACGTGAGGCGACGGATTTGCTGCGTTTAACTTCCGACTTGAGTCTATAATTTTGCACGCGATCAACGTACCAGGCACGTCCACAGGGCTTCACAGAGAGACAAGACTTCTGGGCATAGATGGTGAACACTGGGAACTGCGATTTGGTTAAAGCACCTGCAAAAAAAAAAATTAATAAAAAAAAGTGGAATATTAAATAACAAAAAAAAAAATAGTAATCTTTCAGTCAAAATATAAATAAAATAAAATTTATAACAATTAAAAGAAAGCTTTTAAGCTCGAAAAATAATTCTTTTAAAGCGTTTTCAATCAACTTTAGGTATTTATAATAGTTGTAGTTAGTATTTGTAATAAATGCTTACCTGGAAGTTGATCAGCGTGTGCTGAGAAGAGCACACAGAGACCCGTTTCGTAGTTAACCGATTGACAGCTCTTGTTCTTGAGGCAAGTATTCAGACAATCTGTCAACATCAGAGTTCCTGGCTGTGAATCCATGAGTTTGCCAGGCGCCGAGAACACATAGCTGAAAAAAATTCAAAGAGAAAAGAATGGTAGGCAAGGAAAATAATTAAAGATAGTTAAGATCAAATAAGGAAGTTTTCTAACAACGATCGATAGGTAAACACTTAAACACACACCCCGTAACAATCTCGAAGCCCACAAGATCAGGATCACAGCGGAAATTCTTCTGGCGAGACTCGATATCGGAGTCGGAGTCGGAGCTGGAGTCATCGAAGTGGGTCGCCTCTGCCTCCTTGGACTCTGAATCCGCCGAGAGATCAAATGCCGAGTTGCGATTCTCAGTGGCGATAGCGGGAACTATGTCAACAGCGGCTGGAATCTCAGTTGTTGTTTCTGTTATCGCTGGAATGACCGTTGCGGTTGTCTCCTCGATCATATCATTAATTGTGGTGGTGGCCTCTGTCTCTGTCTCTATCTCAATCTTTGCCTCATCCTCCTCCAAGCTGGAGGTGCGTGTAATTTCTTGTGCCCGAACCTGAACCTGAACCAGAGACAGCAATAGAAATCCTATTGCAAGCTGCTGCAGAACCAGACGTCTCTGAGATCCTCCAGCCATGGTGAGAATCTAACTGAAAATTAATGGAAACACACAAAAAAAATATAAGTTTATTTAAATATATTAAAAAAATTAAAATGCAGACGAATTAAAAAATAATTAGTAATGGTGAGCTTGTTACTTTAACGGAATATAAATAAAGATTCAAATTAAAATTATTTAAATTTCAATAACAAAACTGAGCACAAAAATATATTACACAAAACATGTTACAAGTTGCAATAGCTTTTATTTTAATTTGTACAATTAAGAAGTTAAATTTGATATAAAAATATATAGATACAACCAGTTTGAAAAGAGATGTACAAAATAATCTATTGTTAAAGAACAAATAGCTTTTAGGCATTTAATACAGTAAAAAGACTAAGAAAACAATATTTAAAAAAAAATTGAGATGGTTAGTTAATAAATAAACATATTAAACAAAATTGAAAAAAAGTCAATAAAATATCTCATTTAAATAAGAGAAATTAAAATACATCTTAGTTTGATTTTAGCTTGAGATAGTAAAGACTACCGTATTGTTATTGAAAATTTAGTAATTCGGCATTCAATACAATAATAATAAATAGAATGAGAAACAAAGAAAACAAAACGTAGATTGAGATAGTTAATTGGAACAATTTCTCGATCAACTCTATTTGCAAAAGGGCGGAGAATCTCAGAGTCTAAGAGGGACTTGAATCTCGAATTTAATGTATATTTCATAACAGCACCGCACGTCGATGACCTTATGCACTATTGAGTACTCTTTGGGCAAGTCAATTACCTCTTCGATGGGTGCAGAGGGGGCTTAAAGAGGGGTTCCGGATTTGGGCCTGACTTTAGGTTCTGGTTCGCTGAGTTAAGTTCTGGAGCGGGGAGTTAATGGCCGACATTTATGTTAGATAGTTGCGATGTTAAGATAATAAAAAGGTCGTGAACTTTCCATGTCTCTACACATTTAATATCAGTATGAAATGAACTTGGCATAAACAATCTCTTTCTGCCTTACTACTTTTTATTTTTGTAATTATTAAGAAGTTAAATGAACTTGTTATATATTTTTAATGAGCTCGCATTTGAATAGATTGTAAGATATGAACAGTTTTGCCATAATTTCGATAATTAAAAAAATGTGGATTGGGAAAACTATGAAAAAAGTAGTTATAAAATTAAAATGTGTTTTAAAAAAGGCAAAACTTGAAAGCACCCAATATAAATACAAGAAAGAAATCTTGGATAAGAGTTTTATTAAACTAGAAAGCTTTTAAGCATTGAAAAACATACTAGCTAAAAAAAAGCTTAATTTTGACAATACAAATAAATGAAGTAAACATAAAAAAGAAATAATACAGTATGCATAAAAATGCCAAGAAGCTTAAAAGCATCCAAGAAATTAAACAATGATCTGAACTAAACACCGTTTTTTTTTTTTAAATAAATTTTCTGAAATTTTCTGATTTTAATTCATTTAACGTCATAATATAACTTAAATATTTAATATAAGCCTTAAACAGAGAATTAATAAAATACCCAAAAAGTTTTCCTTCAATTTAAAAATTTTTTAAAAATCTGAAAAACATGGAACTTAGATAAAAGCCCTGTTAAATGTTATAGGTGTTGCAAGTCCTTGTCATGTGTGTGTGTGTGTGTGTGTGGCAAGATCTTGGCTTTAAGATGCTTAGAAAGTGGTAAGAAGTGTGGCATCTTGTCTACCAAATTTCACTTTCTCATAAGACGCTTAAACACGCTTCAAAATACCGAAGCCGATTTGTCGCTTTTTTTTTGATATGACAGGTGTTCCCAACGACAGTTCCAAAGACAGTTCGATACGAATCTGGAGTAGACGCTCTTCCGCAAAAGCTGGCTAATAAATGTATCTGTAACTTTGTATCTGTATCTGTATCTGTATCTGTCGGTTGTCTGTTGTTGGTTGTCTGTGGTGTTTGCCCTGTATACATATGCATTAAATGGATTTTCTTTTGCTTGGTTTTCGGCCCGTCTCACATCCAATTAGCAAAGTACACGAAGCGCGACGACTGGTCACTGGCTAACTGGCTAACTGACTAGCAAACCAACAACAACAACAACAACAACTGGCCACAATTTTCCTTAAAGATATTCACTAAAAATAGAACTCACAGGTCGAAAAACTTGTTATTCTAACAGTGAATTTTAACAGACTCCATATATGCGTATAAATATCAGTGTGTGTGTGTGTGTGTGTGTGTATAAGTTATGCTTATGTATGTGTAGCGCCTACTTCGTGCAACAACATGAAAATTGCATGCTGCATTGCAGCAAGTGGCATGCGGCATGAGGCATGTGGCATGAGGCAAAGCCGCTGACTGGCCAGAAAGCCATGCACCCTAATCTTCATTGGCAACAATCTTCATTGTCGACGCAGCTTAAAGCAACGGTATTTGATACACACACACACACACACACACACACACCGACTACAACCCACCAACTTCCCCATCTCTAGCCCCATCTCCAACTCCATTTCCAACTCCAACTCAAACGATGCGATGCACACCTTCTGCCATAACATTTTCTCCAAAAAAGAATACTTAAACCGGCTTCGGCTTCTGCTTATGCACAGCTTCCATAGATATTATAAATATACCCTGTATATATTAGAAATTTAAAGAATGGGTAGCATAGTTTTGTGCTTATCTATGCAACGGTCATCAAAAAAATTCCTAGTATTGTGAGAAATTTTCACTGAAAAAAAAGACCAACTTCCAAAATAACATTTATAAATTTCCAGGACAGAATGATATGTATAAAAGTCAAAATTAAAATAAAAAAAATTATAAAAAATTATTAAATGCTTTCGTTATTTGTTAGAATTTAAGGTTCTGATCGCATCTTGTAGACAAATAGGCTAAACAAATTTTTTAACGAGTATTCATCTGAAAAATGCGCCGGAAATAAAATGTTTTTATACCCCATGCAGATGGAGAATAATAAAGATCGTTCTTTACACTTACAATTATCTTTCCTGTATATTTATAGATCATTTAGGTTAACTATGCTGAAAATTGCATTACTTTGCATAACAAATGTACTATCGAGTAGAGAAAGCTTAAATTTAAATTATTTCCTGTCAAAAGAAAATAAAATCTTGCACTTTGGCATATACAATGCATAAATTAGCTAACTTTTTAACTGTCCTGAAAATTGCACTACGATCACTTGAAACACAGAGAAGTTATTAAAGTAACAGTTTGTTCCAAGTGTAGATCAGGGAAAGCACATATTTCTATATTTTACTGTGCACCCCATGCTGAGATAAAAAAAAGATATAGCCTTGTAGTTTGCCATATACATGATTTAACTATCACTTTAACTACTATACTACTGAAAACTTTAAACTTTATTATGAGCTCATAACAAATGGAAGAGTTATTCAAGAAGCAATTTGTTTACAGGAGAAAGCAACACTGGCGCCACCTGGCGTGTGAGTTTGACTTTTATGTTACTTCAGCGTTGATTGTAGGGTAACTGCTGGTCGTATCTTTTATTTCTTTGTATCTATTTCTAATTATTTTACACGCTTCGCTTGAATAGAAGACGAACTCCAAAGTATCGAATGGGAAACTCTATGCAAATTTCTGGCCATTATAATTGGCCCTCTTGAAGATCATTCAGAGATCATTGGTATGCAGAAAAGATTCACTTGTTCGGTACTTGCGTGGTTAACAAGTTGCTTAGAAAGCGGGCGACTCTTTATTTCTATTTTCTTTCTTCATTTTTCAAGTCGAAAACGGGGTCAATGATTACAGAAGCAGTCGAAGAAGTCGAGAAGAATTACGAGGAGGAGGAGGAGGAGAAGAATCGACCCACTCAATATATGTTGGCAATTGCATAAAATGCCAATGGGAGACAGCGACAACAGGTCTCCAACAAGACTCCAACTGGACTCCAACTCCAACTCCAACTGGCCAAGTTTGTGGCAAGAGGGCATGACACTAAGTTAGGCTCTAAGTATGCCAACCGATTGTATCTCAATCTCAATAGATTCAATTCTTGCCCCCACATGTGGCAAGGTGTCTTGCCTAGCAGAATTGTCGTATGATTTTCACTTTGATCCACTTTGCCAACAATAAAAAACCGACTTTATGCACTGATCAAAAAAAGCGCTTATTAAAATTATCATAATAAAAACTTAATCAAGACAACTTTAGGAGAAAAAAAACAAGGAATAAAAATTTAACTATATTAAAAATGCAACTCGAAGAGAAAAGTAAAATACCTCACTCAAAATATTTATTTATTCATTTAAAATTTCAATATATAAAATAAAAAATATGTTAAAAGACAACTTTTGCTTTAAAATTCAAAAATCAAATATGAAATAAAATTGTTGAATAAGACATAAATACAATTTTACCAACAAAATATTTTCAATTAATGGACTTTCCAAAATTCAAACATAAAGAAAGAAATAAAGAAAATTTAAATAAAAATAAAGTTTGTGAACAAATGTTCTAAAATTAAATATTTTATATTTTCGTTCAGTGTAACAAATAGTAGGTTTTAATAAGCTTTAAAGAATCATTTTTATTTTGATAGTTATATAGAATATTTTTAGTTGGATGTTGTTGTCAAGTCTAGTGCGTGATGTCATTTGATGATTCCAGCCAAAACAGAAATCAATAAAGAAGGCAAACAAATGAAAGACAAACAGACGCAATGACGGACAAAAGAACTTTCTCCATTCTGCATGCTGCGAGAGGGTTTAACAACAACAACAACAAAAGCAACAACAACAGCAACAACAACAATTCGACATTTCTTTCGGGCCAAATTTTGTATTTGTGTCGTTGTTTGAATTTTCAATGGGCGTTTATCATAACACACATCATCGAAATTTGAAATTCGGCATTGCGGGTTTCGGGTTTCTTTCTTTCTAACGAGTATAGAAAATCAACAGATCAACAGATCAACGGATCAACTGATCTACAGTTAAGTACACAGGCAAATATCGTAACCAAATTTCGTTAAGCTTGAAATAGTTGGCAATTTGCCGTTAAACAAACTTGGCCGAATCATATCAATAAATCTCTCTCTCTCTCTCTAAGATTCGTGTATGACACATTTAACTAAATTTTTTTATTACTTTTATTTAGTTGTTCTGTTGCCTTTGGTGTTAGCGGTTAATTATAGAGTTAATTTATTGTCGGAATCGGAGAAAGAAAATGCGTAACCCAGCCCACATTTATTTTCGAGTTGTCTGTTACCAAAAAACCCGTCAGTGTTGACCCACTTAATTAGTGTGAGTGTGTAGACATTCATAGATTAACTTTTAGTTAATATTAGTGATTAATTACCATAGCATTTCGAATGGTTTTTTTTTTAGATGCGGATACTGCTATTTCCTATTTCCAATTAGGTGAGAGGTGTGAGAAAGTTCTAAAGAAAATGCATACAATCGATCGATTTATCGATTAATTTGTAAATTATAATTTTAAGTTACAGTCTTAGTATTTGATAATGTTGTAAATAAGAAAAAATGAACAAAGGTAAAAGTCACTAAAAGAATTTGTGAATTTTAAAATTTCTAAGGTTTTTAAAGTAACAATAGTTAAAGAAATGTTATATTTTTTTCACATTTTAAAAAAGTATTTATTTGTATCATGTTTAAAAATGTACAAAATATGATGTTTTATTTAATTATGCTTGAATTCAATTTTTAATCTATCGATTTTTAAATTAGTTTTAATCCCATTTACATTAATTAAATTCATCTTAAAAATATTAAAGAATTGAATTTTAATTAAAATAACTTTCATTTAAGCTTAAAATCAAAACTCTTTTCTAAAATCATATATCAATTAACCCCTTTCCTTAAAATATTTAAAGCAGCTATTAACCCAGTCAATGCAATAGGAATAAAAAACTTTTTTATTGGCATCTTAACTGATTTTACGTTTAAAACAAAACATAACTTATTTTAGCTATAAAAATAGACAATTAACAAATAGTTGTTGAAACTTTAGATTTATGATGCTACAATTCAAGTCAGAGAATTTGTTATATCCGAAGTTAACACTAACTTTTAAAGAGTGCAATTTAACTGCCATTCTTGGGAGTCCGTTAAATTTGATTTGACGGAAGTTGCTGGGCTATTATTTAAAAATCATAGCGCTTAGCATGTTTTATGTGTCTTTCTTCTCAATTCGCAATTCTCAATTCTTCTCAGATCTCAATTTCCCACTACAGTCTGTAGAATCGTCTTGCAGTCTTGCAGGTCTTACAGTTTGGTTTCTTACAGAATCTTTCTTTCTGCCACATTTATGTGCTACCAATCCCCCACCCCCTTCCCCGTCCCCTCCTCCCTCCTTCCCCATCCGTCGCTTATTGTCCGTTGTCGGACGTCGCCGTTCGAACAAACCGGTTAACATTTTTTTGTGATTATTTTTCTTAGTCATTCTTCAGTTAGTGTAATGGTTTTTCTTATATTTTTCTTTTTTTTCTTATTTTTTGTAGTCAGTGTTTGCGGTCCATATACTTGTAACAAAAAACACACAAATCACACACACACACATGCGTATTCCCATAGGTATAAGAAATTCAAATGTAAACAGTTAACAGTTTACATTTACATTGTTCTTACAGTTTGAGACATGCCTTAGGTGTTACACATCTGTGGTACATACCTTAGTTTCCTTTGAAATATAACACAATAAGTATGCACAAAGTATGCTTTAGTTTGTTCAAGTTAGTTTTTTAAACACAATCACAACAATAATTATCGGCACATCTGCATAACACACGATCCACAGTCCACACAATGCACACAAATTCCAGCAGCCGAACTTCACCGCTCAAACGCTGACGCAGAACTAAAGTCATTTCCATGGGCAAGCCGCCTGTTATAAAAGTTAGATAAAGAAGAAGAAGTTTCTGCAGACGCAGACGCAGCTTACTCAGCCGCCGTCGTCGTCGCAGCTGCGCAACAACAAGTTCAATCATATGACAACAACTGCACGCAACGTTTGTCTAAGAGAGTGCGAAAATGGGATAATGGGAGAGTGAAAGAGCGCCACTTAATTGAAAAGAAATGAGAGACAGCTTGTTCGCACAGACTCTACACTCTGCAACTCGAGCATGTTTGAGCTTAAGAGCGGCAATTTCTTAAGCGGTCAATGTACGATGTTGAATGTGCACCTGTTACGAGTATTTTGTTTGAGTTTGCTCTCTTTGCTTAACTTCTGCTGTAATTTATGTTCCAGCACGTACATATTTATGCTGCTGCTGCTGCTTTTTTTTAAGGTGTCTCTCTCTCTCTTTACAGACGGCAATGTAACTCGATTACCGTTACGTACACTTTTATTATTATGAACTTTTCACTTTCACTGTTAACTGCAACTGAAGTTAACTGGGCGTATTTTTTTGTTACTGCGTGCGGTCGTCTTTATTTTATTTATTACGGTTTTCGGTTTTCAATTCTTTGCCGTGGGCAAAAAGCCATCAAATTAGCATATTTACCCGGTTTCACTTCTAAGTCGCTTGCTGTGATCTTAAGCTGGATTACGAGTATTTTGATCGTAAACCCATTTAAACTGATCGCCATTAAATGATATTGTTTTGGGTGCATAAATTAACTACGAGTAAATACACACTTGACACCTTTCTACATTTCCCCGACACTCTTTCTTTCACTCGTTATTGCTCTCTTAATGTTAGTTTACAGCCGGCAGCAGCAGTCAATAACATTATATCCTGACACACACACACTCTCTCTCTCTCTCTCTCTCCCACACTCTCTCAGTGTTAAAAGCTAACAGACGATAACATTCGCAGGCGCTTTAATAACATTTTCTCTGTCGGTAACATTGGCTGGTATTATCCTTATCAGTGATGCCAGAAGAGCTTTTTTCCCGTCAAATCTGTCTATTTTCAAATTCCATGTAAGGAATAAAGTGGACAGCAGGAATTCTGGCTTTAATTTTGTGCATATTTTCGCTTTATTAACTTTCAAAAAATATACATACAATTTTGAAAAACAAGGTAAATTTTTGTACAATTTTATTTACAGATCTGATAATAAATTAATTAAATTTGAGTTTCTATTATATTCAAAAATATTCTCTGTAATAAGTCTACAATCGATAACATTTGCCTGCGGTCTATTTGATAGCAAATCCGATTTGTATTTTGAAATAAAACTGTGTCAAGTATGCAAATCATGAATCGTAGCAAACGGTGTTTGATTTCCAAATTTATGGGTCAACTCAAATGCAAATGAATCTAGATTCTAGAGGTTTTTCTATTCTCATCAGAGAACAAATGTGTGATACGGTATTCGACTGCATAACTGCTCACTTTACTTTATTTATTTTTTAAAGGTGGTTTTTGATACAGCTTTTATACCAATTATATATGCATATAGAGTTTCGGTTAGCGTCTAAAGAATTGTGTGCGAATGTTGAACTTTAATGATTCATCATAAATCTGCAATTATATTTTCAGTTCAGATAGTCAAGGAATTATTAAAATAAAGAACATCCGTCAAATTTTATGGTCTAAACTGTTAGACTTTATGCGTTTATTATCTCAGCCTCTCTCTTTCATTAGCTATCTTTCTCTGTCTCTCTCTCTCTCTCTATCTCGTTGTCTGGTTTATAATGCTAATTCAATAAGACGAGCTCCAATTATAAAATTCTTTACTTGCATTTCCTGCCCAAGAGATTGATTCAAGTCTCTAGAGATGGAGCTAGAGATAAAGATAGAGAGATGAGAGAACTTGCCGTTACGGCATATGAAGATCATCAACTAACTATCATAGTCATTTGCACTAAGTAATTTAGTAGTAAATATATCTCGTGCACTCCTCATTAGTGCATCTTAATGCCATGAACATAAATCTTATTATATTTGGCCCGTAAAAAAGAACTCGATGAACCCCAATTATATACAGGCTTTAGTTTAATTGAATAAGATTATTATGTGTATCCATTACTCATGCCCACAACTTTTTTTTTGTCTATTTTCTGTTTTTTAGTTTTATTTCGTACGAGCTTTATAAACTAGTTCTGTCTACCTGAAATATAACTCATCGGACAAGTTCATCATTTGATAATACATCTACATTACTTTTCCTAACGCCACGTACCTTTTTTCGACTGAATTTCATCTTATTTTATAATGTCTTATTTTTTTTAATATAGAATAACAAATAATTGGAGTTGAATATTATTTTCTATAATTGATAACTAGCATATGAGTAGTACAAAAATTTTTTATTTTTTTATTCTTACTAAAAATTAATATTCAAGCGATGCTTAATTATACAAATAATAGATTGAGAATATTGCTAAAAAGTCATTCGAATTTTCCGAGACATTTAATTACTATTTTGTTAATTGAAATTTAAATTTTCCAAAAAATAAAATAATGGTTCACTTTTGAAAGTGTCAAAATGTGATAGTTTGATTTAAAAGCTATCAAAAATCCTTTAGCTTTTCAAAATTTCAGATTTTCGATTAATACACAACCGTTAAGCATATCAAGCAGCTTTTGCGTGTCTATTAAAAACAAATCAACGAACCATTAATTCAGCATTTCAGCAAATCAACATTTAACATTCCTATCATCTATTAAATTTTTGCAATAAGTTTATAAAATTAAAATTGCAAGTCTGCTACCACAAAACGCAATATGTTCACATTAGCGTGTTTTTTTTTTAATTTAATTTTTTTTTTATTGTCTTTCCCTCTGTTTGGGCCAACATACAATTTGAACATTGCTTTTTCCGCTCCTGTCCGTTGACTCTTCTAATTGACATCATTTCCCCCATTCTTTTGCCATCTCCCATCTTCTATCTCCTCTCGGTTTTCAACAGCATTGAGAATCGAGAATCGAGAATTGAGAATTGTGGCAAACGACAGGCAGTTAAATAGGCTCGTGTACTCTCGGCCTGTTTCTTCTGTCTTCTGTCTTTTGTCTACTGTCTTCTGGTTTCTGTTTTCTGTTGTCTGTTGTCTGTTTCTTCTGCTGACGGGTTCTCCATGCAATTAGAGATTTCAGAGCCACGTTAACCATGCATTGATTGAGTCTAAAGCACATGCCACTTGGGCATATTTTTACACATAATATTCTATTACGAGTACTCACTGCTAATTGCAGTCACGCATGACCAGTGTTGCCTGTTTTACAATAGTTCTTCTGCCGCTTCTGGTTTTCTTACCAACTAACTATCAGGGATCGCAAATAATAATTATTTCAACTATTAAAATTAATTATAGCTTTTTTTTCGATAAAATTTTGAAATAATTATTAAATTTTTATATTTTTATTTAAAATTATAATAATACACCTATTTTCAATTCTTAAAATAAAAATGTTATATAAATTTTTGGAATGAAAATAAAAAATAACTTTATAACATGAAAACTGAATGTAAAAATTTGTTAAAGCAAGTTGTGTACTGGTTCAGTAATTTTTATATGAATGTATCATGTGTCCTTAAAGGACACATATAGCCATAAAACAAATTTAACAATACATTTCTTTTATTTGTAAAATAAAATTGGACAATAGAAATAATGGTTTATTTTTCATATAAAATTTGAAATTGAATTATTTTTTTATTATTGGAATTATTTGTAATAATTAAAACAAATTCTCCTAACAATATAAAATTAATATTATTATTGTTATTATTTTTATTTAAACTATTTTTTAAAAATTAAATATTTATTTAAAATTCTCATTAAAAATGACAAACAGCTCTTTAAGCATTTAAATCAGAAATCGATCAATTATGCGGCATTTAAAATCATTTCAAAACGCCGCCTTGTCGATAGACGATAGATGAACTTTAATATCGAGTTGCTCAGATTTAGTTCATTTGAACGGCTCACTAAACTGTTCAAAAGAGCTACACTGACATTTATTTTATTTATTAATAAATTACTAATAATTTTAATATTAATATAATAAAACACAAACACCATTTTCGATCACTTAAATCCAGCAGTCGTTAGTTATATTTAATTTTCGATAACTCGTTTAAAACACAGTTGTTTCAATCGACAGAGAGTGGCATAGCAGGCAGCTTGCGCGCTTAATCTAAAGCTGTTACATTTTAAAAGTGAGCACTTAACATCACTTACTTAAGTCTTGAACTAGAAACTTAAATTAAAACTGAATTATTTCACTGAGGGCGTGTCATCCATGGCGCCCACTGTGCAGGGCGTATTGGCCAATAGATCCGCTGTGCGACAGCCAATGATTTGAAACTTAACCTCGTCATCTTTTAACGAGCCACCAACAAACAATTTGGGATCGCTACTCAGAGCCCAAAGTTCGTTTTCTCCCTTTGAGTTCTGATTGATTTTGAGGCCAGTGACGAATTTCAACTGTTGTGGATTGTAAGCCACGGCCCGTATGTCATTAGCCGTATAGTTTGTCCCCTCTTGCCAACTGACCAATGCTCCCAGACTGATTAGACTACAGTACAGATTGCCGCCATTGTCCATTACCTCCGATTCGCACTGTATACCCCGAGTGCCCAGAGTTCGAAAGTGTTTACTGACCGTGTCCACACTCGATGATGACTGCCAGATGCTGGCATTGTTGACCAGGTCTAGTGGAATGGCCATCTCGAAGAAGCTATTCAGCGTATGGAAGTACAGAAAGCGATCTGTAATTAGAAAGAGAGTCGAATAAATTATTGTTATACTATTCAATTAAGCAATAAAAATAATGGTTTTAAAAAATTTGTAAGCCGAATAAAATATAAGGCCAATGCATGTTCAAAATGGCTTAGTATCGAAAAAATATCAAATTTTCTTGATAATAAAAATTTAAATGCAGAATCATTTTAGAGGCCAAATCATGAACAAAATGACATTCCGTTTGAAAATCGGTCAAGTTTTGATAAAGTTATGAGAGATCAAACTTTTTGAAAAAAGGTCAAGGGGTAAGTATGGAAAATTGGATGATAAATGGCTTAGTATCGAAATTTCCTAGAAGATAAAAATTTAAATGCAGAATTAATTTGGAGGCTAAATCATTGAAATGAGAATTGAGATCCAGAGAGAGTATAATTTTTTTTACGAAATTAATAACATTTGAATGCAGAATAAGAGGACAAATCTTGATCGCGTTTTAGAGAAGTTATGCATGTTTTATTTCTGCTTAATGCAGTAATGGATTTACCCGATTCACTACTGGGACTCAAGCTAACAGTAAAAATGCCCGCATGGGCGCTGCCAAATCGTCGTACTCCCAGGGATGGTTGCATGGATTCGTGTTCAATGCGCCACGATTTGCCCGTCAGGGCGTGGAAGACGATTAGACCATAGCCCCAGGCATCGGCAATATATGCCGTGCCGCCCAGACATTTAGTGGCTGCATCGCTTTCTGATAGGTCGACTACCATGGCGGTAAATATCGATATGCTGGGCGTGTACATATGCGAAGGAATTGCAGACCGTTGCACCAGCTCATCCTTGACCAGGTCAAATATAAGGATATGTGGCGCACAGAGTTGCACGGAGTTCACCTGACCCGAGTCCACCACCCAAAGACGCCAGCAATTATCAATCTGCAAAGAAATCAGAGTAAGTAATTAATTAAATCTTATAAGGATAATTCGAACTAGCGATCGATTGAACGACTTGAACGAACTAAATTTGAAATTCACTTGAAGTAAATTTAAAAGCTCAAAATATATGCAACAGGTGGCGCTAAAAGAAAGTGTAACCAGCTGTTGTGCATTTAAATTAAATTTGAACACACAAAAACAGAAAGCTTAAACAGGATTAAGGTAATTTTAATGTGAAAATTTTTGGTAACGTTCTTTAATCAATTTTGTTCATATATATTTTATGAATTTTGAATACTTCAATAAAACTGTGATTTTTCTAATAATTGCAACAAAAGTTGAAACAATAAGATGTATTTTGAATAAATCTAAATCTTTTTTTTACCTTCTTATCCATTTAGTCCTAATATTAATAATATTAATTTATAATTTGATTTAAATATCAGAATAACTATTGACGGCTTTAAGCTTCAAGCTGTCATTAAATAAATAAATGAATAAATATATACACTCACATAAGTTCTTATAGCTGAGGTTATGCCGGAACAGTTGTTGGAAGGCAGATGCCATTCCAGATTGGGATACGCTTCCAGGCGAGGATTTTCCAGCACCTCATTATCGGTGCTGGCCACTGTGGCCAGAGTATATGCTGTTCCAGCACTGAGCCGTGGAATGGTGAGAAAGGTGCGATGTCTTCCCTCATCGCCGTACTCAATGTCAATGTCGACGGGCAGAAAGAGTTGGTTCTTCAATTGATCCGTGACTGATCCCAGACTAAGATCGCTCCACTTGTGCAGCGTTTTCAACTGCTTCACCTGCAACTGCTGAGCAGCTGAGCAAACAGTAACAGTTAACAGAATGCCAATGAACTGAGCCCGAAACATTTTCAACAGCATCCCGACAGAATGCGACACTGAATTCGGTCCAAACCGTTCGAATGACGCGTGAGCACTGAAATTTGAAATTACAGGTGCAGGCAACTCTGCAGGTAGGCGAGTTCTGAGACTTCTCAGTAACATTAAGGTAACATTAGGGTAACCTATGGTAAGTAAAGGTGTTGCCTGTCCAGTGCTAACAAACCCTAATTGACCAAATGGTCGACGCTCCGTTGTCGTTGTCGATGTCGAGAGGGCAAACAAAGCACGGCGGCACAGGTAAACCTCGCACAGTGGTCCTTTTGGCTCATATTATTATAATTAATGACTTTCTCAAATTATTTTGGAAAACTAAGTTGTGCAGAAACCAATTTCTTTTATAATTATATTATAATTATATTATAATTATATATATAATTATTTAAAATTATATTATTATATTATGAGATTTGATTTTTATTTTAAAAAAGATGCATCTTTGTATTTTTTTTTTATCTAAAAAAAGTGTTGTATTTATGATGATAAAATCAAAAAAAAAATGCATATTGAGGTATTTTAAAATTGATATTAATCTAATAAAATGACCAAAAGGACCACTGTGCTTTGTTGCTGTCCCTCGTCTGTTGGACATGTCAGAGTTTAGTGCCGTTTAATACTTAAAGATTTATAGGCACCTTTTCAAGCGATGCTTCAAGCTTATTTACATAGTCTAAGAACCTTATTCCTGCCCTCCCCCCACATCTCTTACCCCTTTCCTCTCCAATTCACTCTCAAACGTTGCACGCGATAATTGATCTCTCTCTATGTTTATCTCGGAAATTGTTGTCTTCAGGTTTGTTACCCAAGATTCGAGTGCAGGCAAAGACTGAACACGACTCCAGTCAACTGACAACTGACAGTGAGACAGACTGAGACAGACGATATAAAGCCTGCTCCATCTGATGTTATGGGATCGTAAATTCGAGTAAACTTGCTTTTCACGCCCCGCAATTTGCGATAGAAATTTAATGTTTTTATTATTATATATCTATGTGTGTGTTTTTTGTTTAATGACATATCTTCACGGCATTTTTTTTAAATCGCTTTTTCTTTGCTTCTTTCTTTTTATAAATACATTTTGTCTATGTCACAATATTCATGCACGGAAATGAATTTAGTTAGTTTATTAAAAAAAGTTAAAATTGAATGCCAGTAAAGTTTCAAAACGAATAAACATTTTATTTTTATTAAATTGCATTGAAAAAACAATTTTGAACTAAACTCTTTATAGAAATTAAATGCTGTTCCGATGTTTATCATATTTAGTTCATAATGTATAATTAATGTAAATTTTGATTTAATTCTGAATTTAATTTTTATACCTAGTAATTTTTTCTTTGCTGATTGCTTTTAGTCGTGCATAAGTAAAACAAAAATTTAAAATAAAGTTTCAGGAAATATTGGAAGCTTTAAAAAATTTACAAAATATCTTAATTAACAGCAAAAAAAACTAAGACTTTTTATTTAATTTGATTTATTTTTTAATAATATTTTTGACTTTTAAAGGGGCTTATTTTGCATTAACATTCAAAAACGGAAATGTTTTCAGCTTAACCAGATCGAAGATTCCTTCTGCCCATGAGAGCAGCTCTCCTCCTGTTGGCAGTTTGTCTCCTGGCATTCATTCTCCTCCTCCTGGCGGCCCTCAGTTGCTGTGTCCTCCTCCTCTGTCTGACCGTATTTCTCAACTGAGCCAAAGCAACGGCATCAGCATTGGAACTGGAGCTGGAGCTGGAACTGGAACTGGAACTGGAACTGGAGGATCTAGCTGTTGTTGTGGTGAGTTCAGTGGTCTCTTCAGTGGTTGTTGGTGCAATTGTGGTGCAATCAGGCTCATCCGCATTGTCCACATCAGAGCAATTGATACAGCCGTCTGGTAAGTTGGGATTTAATGAAGTACATGCTTCCCCTTGGCTGCTTCGGATTAAACAAATGGCCAAAAATGCGCAGCACAAAATAATTGTTTGGATTCTCATATTAACAAATAGTATATGAATCGATTGCTTCTTATGTTTAAGTACAACTAAACTAGTTCTTTATATAGCAAAATGCTTAATTAGAAAACTGTGCAGCTGTCACAACAATGTTAAATGGTTCATAGTAAAAGTTTAATAATTATTTTGTTTACTCTGCCCACTTCCGGCTGTACACATAACACTAACTTCAATGTGAAAAGTTGTTAAAGTTCAAGCGAGTTCTTTGCTATTTAAATACATGCATAGAGATTCGTACTATCTATTAATCAATTAATCTATTTGATATTTATTTATTTATTCAGCTGCTTGCCGAGAGCGAAGTTTTGGCAACAATTTTGACCTACTTTCAATGTCAAGCGGAGGTGCTAAATTCCAGAAAAGTAATTATTACTGTTTGTGCTAATTTTATTAATTATATAACAAACATAATATAACCAATAATTAGTCAAAGTTCCAAAATACTATTAAGGATACCCTCAAAAATTCATAGCCATGAAAAAATGAAAATTAAAATTTGTTTGCATGATTTTAAAACAAAATTGAGTTCACATATCTCTTCATGTTAAAAAATACTTTTCATTTCAATTTGTTACTATTAAATAATTAGTTAGCAATTATAATTTTGCTGCACGCAAATGTTAGCTTTTTAAAAGCAACAATTTCATTAAGATTAAAAAATCAACACAGAAATTTTTAATCACGCTATAAAGTTAAGATATCTGTTTAAGTACCTTGAAGCTTACATTCTAATTTACAACGCTTAACATTTATGATATAGTTCGAAATTAATTAGAAGCTCAACCGTTAAAATACCCTTAAAACCACAAATCAACAGTAAATAAATAAATAAATAAAAAAAGGCAAATTAAGTACCAAGATAGTTGGCAAAATATGTAAAATAATTTAAGTAAACACATTTGGTATGCAAACTGGTTAGGCAGACATTTCATGGCTCATTAATGTCAGCTTTGAGTGCAGCCGAGTTGAACTTGTCTTGGTTTATAGTTTAATTATGCACTCGTATTTTTGTTTAATTAATTTATTAAAACTACACGTAACGGTATTACTTTATTTAAATCTCAAAATAAAATTAAGAAATAAAATCATTATCATTTTATTTTCCAAATTTAACCTATTTTTGAACTATTCGTATTCTAACCAAAATTGCTGAAAATGTAGAGAAAATGAAAGTATTTAAAATAAATAAAAATATATTTACAAAGAAATTTCAATTTTGAGTTGAACATAAATTGAGTTTATAGATTTTGTGAAGTGTTAATGATAGTAATAACCACTGTGCCGATTTGTGTAGGCCGCTGGAGCTGTGACAGCTGCTGTGGCAGTTGGAAGATTTCCGGGCACCAGAGTGTCCAGATACGAGCGTTGATAGTTGTCCCTGGTGGCCTTGGAGGGGGGGAAAGCCTCTCCCTGATTGAGGGCCGTGAAGGGATTACGTAGTCCATAGTTGACAATGCCCGTGCTCTCGAATTTATAGGGTGTCCTTGTGGTCAGACTGGCCGGACTGGTGAAATAGGTCTGCAGTGAATTGGACGTGGTTTGGGATTGGACTTGAGCCTGGTGGGTATTGAAAACACCATAATGGAGGAGACTGTTGTGCGTTGGAAGAGTCAGTGGATGCGTCAGCAGAGGACTCTTAATGCCCGTGGAGTGGGAACGGGTTTGGGGCAGTTCCAGACGCACAATGCGATTGTTGAACTCATTGGGATTGAGATTCTTCAAAAAGAAACGATGGAATTTGGAGGCAATGGCATAGATAACACCCGGCTCGGATTTCGTCAAGGTTATATCCGCCACAAACTGCAGTCTATCCCGATCCTGGGCCAGCACAGATTGCTGATTGTTTGTGGGATTCCAAGAGGCAATCGCCGTCTCGCTGAGTGGACTGAAGATCAGGCTGCCATCGTATGGAGACACTGCCAATCCAATGCCCTGGGATGACTTCTTGCCCACCAGTTTCACATCCAGCATCTGTCCTCTGGCCAATGGACCTGCCCTCAACACATTCTTGTGCACCGAGAAGACTCTGTGGAGGAGATTTCAGCAGAGGATTAGAATATTAAATAACAGTTACTACCACTGATATTGACTCACCGATCTGTGGCCAAGGGTTGGAAGTAAACTACCCCACTGCGTTCATCAAAGGTCAATCCCACAACGCCATCCATCAGCACAAATTGATCGTTGTGAATCTCGGACTGGGCAAAGTCCGGATCAGGGTACATGGCTATGGAAAAATAAAAGGGAGAAGTTATAAAAATTAATAATTTATGATTTGAAAATTTAAACTTGTTTTTTTTTTTCATCATATTAGTTTAAGTTTTAAATTCTAATTGTTTATTTTAAGCTATTTTTCATAATTAAATCATATATGTATATTATTTCCAAAAACTTCGAAATGTCATAACTTTGTTAAATTTTAGCCGATTTCCTTCCGGATTGTCAATTTTATCATTATCCAGCCTCTATTTTCATTCAGCATTAAAATTGGAAAACTAAATTTTTTTAATGAAATTTAATTTTTAAATAAACTGTTTGAAAAAAAATGTGTTTAAAATTTTAGGTTAATTATCTAATTCATATATTACTTAGATATTAATTTGAATCTTTTTAATACATTTATTTATTTAACGTTGATTTAAAACTGAGAAAAAAAAATATATTGCTTTTCATAACTGAACAAATAAATAATAAATTAAAAAAAAGCCTTACCTGGATGAGAGAGTCGCCAGGTGACATCCTTGCTGCTGTCGTAGACAATAATGCCAGGCTCTACTGTATCCGTGATATAGACAAAGACATCGTCACAGCTCTTGGCTGTGGTTTCATCGATAACCAGATTGGTGAAGAGGGTTTCCCCCCGCAGCACCTCGCGTGGAAAGTCAATGCGACGCACCACACGATCCGTATTGAGATCGACCACCAGTATTTTGGGTGGACAGGTAATCTCGTAATCCTCCAGGGAACGAGAGACGCCCGCATCGAGCAGCCACAATCGATTACAGGAATCGATGCGCAATCGATAAACCGAAGTGAGAATCAGATCGCTGCAGTTATAGTTGGATCGAGCAGTGTTGGAGAACGACCAATCCGGATAGGCCTGCAGCACGGGGGAATCCCCTATGGGACCCTTGGGTACCCAACTGACAGTCGAGGAAACTCCCGAAAACAATTTCGGAGTCGCTATAAAGATGCGATCATTCGACACGGCAATTCCCGTGATCAGCACATTCTGCGGATTGTAAAAGTTCGAGTCACTGGTCCGGGAAGCGGATGGGAAATTGTAGGACAGGAGCTTCCAGTGCTTCTGCACCTGCAGACCAGCTGACTGAGCCTGACTTCCAGGCGGAAGCTGACTGCATAGAAGCAGTCCAAATATTGTGGCAAGAACATGTGGCATGACTGGAAATAGATAGAAATAATATAATTATGAATATGAATATGAATAAATAAATATTAGTATATATACATTAATAAATATATATATGTAAGATTATAAAATGATAAGTTTATTATTAAGAATTTACTGAACGCTGAGTAACAAAATGAAAGAGATAATATTGTGTTTAATTCAAACGACTTGAAAACTGATTAAGCTTTTTCGCGACTGACGCTTTTGACGATTTCTAGCGACTGCTGCTCTTATTCTTCTGCTTTCTGCGATGCTCTCTCTCCTCAACCAGGGATGCTGCAATGCTCTTAAGGGCTGTCACCTTGTATATATATATATTGAACTTTGATCTCGCATTTGAATTATGCAAAACGCCGTCTTATTTCACAATGAATTTATCCTAGCTATGTTGTGGCAAAATTTCAAGGTCGCACTTCTAACGGTTTAGCATGCACAGTGCTCAGTCAGTCAGGTCAAAGAGTTTTATATATATTAATGAAAATATGTCAATATAAAAAAGATATCACAGCTATATCGGATACTACGATAATCCAAAGGGCAAATGTGATAAGCAAAAACAAATAAAAATAATTGCAACTATAAATCATTTAAATTGCAATTAAATTACTTAGTGATTTTACTTGGGTTTCCCAGTCACAAAATAAACACGAGCAGTCAAACTTGGAAGGGAAATGACACAAAACTATTCAGGAATGTTCAGGGATAGGGCCCCATAAAATTAAACAACAGCTAATAACACAATAATGAAAAAATTTAATTACAATTATTGCTAATAACAACATCAACACGTTCGGGGAAATTTGTTTGCTTGTCTGGTAACCTATGTCCCATTTCGCAGCTTTGAATATTCGATGACGTTATTAAATATATTTTGTATAGGAATATTAGGAATAGACAGTATTTAAACTTTTTAATATTGAATTTTTAAGCACAATTATAAATTTTTATATGATTAATTTTGTTGTAAGAAAAAATAAATGCAACAGTAAATTTATTCATAATTAATATTTTTATACTTAAATGAAAGCAATTAAATGACTTAATAATAAACACGTGGATTTGTTAGCAACAAAGTAACAAACTTGTCAGCAAATAAAATTAATTGAATTCTCTATTAAATATTCAAGATTGCGACAATTATGAGACAGATCTATTATATATCTTTAAGCTAAATATAATTAATAATGTTATAGATATAATTTTCAATTAAAATATTCATAATTAATAATAAACATATTAAATAAACTATATTACAATTTAAATTAAAATATAATATAAAAATTAAATTTATTTTGTGATTAAAATTTTTTTATTGAAATTCTTATTATTTATTTTAATGTATATTGTTATGTCAGCTGCTTATAGCTCGACAATAAATAAATAAAATATACAAATAAACCTTGATTTTTATTTTAATAAATGCAAAATAAAATCATTCAAATAAATTCAATTAAACTACTTAACAATGCCACGTGGAGTTATTGGACTGGGAAAGGAGATACAATTAATTCCATTCTATAAGAACTATTTCAGGTTGCTGCCCTTTTCCTATAAATATAACTCTAGATAGATTCGAGTATGAAATGATTGCAGTTGCAAATTCCGATCGCATGAAAAACAGCTGCAATTTGTGTTGGCATTGTATGCAAATGAGTCTGTTGTTGTTGCCAAGCTGTGAGCCAAGTTAATACTCCATCTGGCATTGTCGCCAGTTTTCAACTCTCAGATCTCAGCTCTCATTTCTAAATTGTGACTGAGCTGTCAAGTATCTGTGAGATACAAAAAAAAGGTGTGTGAGTGTGTGTGGTTCGATTTTTTAACACATGCAGTTGGTCACGAATGCAGAACTGCATTTGATATTTAAATACATTTTGGTCTAATCAAGAATTGATTTTCCATCGAGTTTTGACACTTCGATTTGCTCTTGGCTCATTGACTGGCCAATTGAATGAATGTTTAACTTAATCGAATTGACAACTTGATTAATTTTTGTGGCTGTTTAACCAATAATTTTATAGCCCACATTGACTTGCAGTTAACTTGGCTAACAAGTTGACTTTCCAACGCTTTCTTTTGGTAATTACAACACATTATCTGCTCGGTTTTGATCTACAGATAGTTGGCCAAGTTAATTGAATTTGTAAATTACATAATTGGCCAAATGTCAAGGCTTAAGTCAGAGACATCACAAAATAAAATATGTAATTTATATAAGATTTTTGTGCAATGCAAGGCGGAAATTTGAACAATTTGTAACAACGACGCCCAAATTGTTAACTGACAACTGCCAACTTTTGACATTGGCCAACGAATTAGGCCTGTTGCCAGATAATTTATGAGCCGCAACCTTTGATGACAGCCAGACAGTCTCTAAGCCAAAGATAATACCACAAAAGCGAAATCGTTTCCTTTTTTCTCTCTTTCTCTCCGTTATTTTTCTATTATAATAAACGTTGACTTTTGAAATTAAACATTTTATGTTGTGTTTTTATTCATTGTCTAGCGTATACGCAATAACTTGGCATTATTATCATTATTGTTATTACTATTATCATTAAATTGGTTGATGACTTCAGATAAAATATTGTAAACTTGTTTTCGACGGCAAAAAATTACATGTGTTTTTCAGCTTGTATAATCCACAAAGTGTCACAAAATATTGCAGACTTTGAATACGAGCGCTATTTATTTTGCAGCCGGAACTTGTCCATGTGTGGGATCAAGTTTTATATAAATCACACTCTATGTGCAACAGACTCCCTGGAGAGCGTTGCCAATTGAATAACTTTGTAGTCAAACTCCAAAAATGAGTTCAACAATTTTTTTTTTTTTTTTTGGGTCTTGTTCACAATGCACAGTGGGTTAAAAAACGTTAAATTGGCTTAAACTATTTTATATCAAAACCTAAATTTTTTAAGTTGACCGATTTGCTTTCAGATCCTATTATAAAGTCCACAAAAAAAGATAATAATATTTTTATCAGATGTCACTAATTTCTATAATTTAATTTCTTTTAAATAATAATTTTTTTCCAATTTAACATAATTTAGAGCAATATTAAAACACATGCTAAAAAAAATACTATAATTTTTTAAAAACACATTTTAAATAACAGACTGATTATATCTTTGCTACTTTCGCAGATTTTATTTAAAATAAGCTAAACTATTTTCTTCTTGCCACTGTGTAACAAGTCAACACACAAGCTGACAGATAGAGAGGGGCTAAAGAGGGGCAATATTCACCTTATCTGCCACATGTTGTGTCTGGTACGTGTTCTCACGCGTTGCACAATAACTGACAGGCAACAAAGGTTTTAATTGCCCCCTCAATTGGAGCAGTGTGCTAAGTGCTTGTTACTACTGTATATGTATGTGTGTGTGTGTGTGTGGGTGAATAGGTATATATATTAATTATATACAGTTTTAATTATACTTAGCATTAGGAAGCAACGCAGTTGCTTGATTAACACATTGTTGCAAATTGTTTACCAATCTCAAGAAATGAAATCGAATTTGCAATGCGAACGTGATGCTCAGATGCTGTGTTTCCTTATGGCCAACACACAGATACACACACACACACACACACACACACACACACACCACTAACATACACATATGTCTGCATAAGTGTTGCAGTTGATATATAGTTGCAGACTGCTGCCAAAAAGCGCGACTTAACGTAATTAACACAGTTCTTCATTTGGACACGCTAGAGTCACAGGTGTGCGGTTCTTTTTTGGCCAATTAACTTGTTGTTGTTACTGTTGTTGTTGTTGTTGGCCAACTGTAGTATGTCTTGATGTCTACCCTTGGTTATGGCTAACTTAATTATGGATATTTGTTGCAATCGATTGGTGAGAGTCACTTTAAAATTTGTTTTAAACACGCGATTTATATCGAAAACCAAAAAATTCGAAATTTAATTCGGAGTTCAAGTTGCAGCGTATCCGTTAAGACAAACTGCATAGCAATTGCCACTTTAGCCGTTACAAATCACAGTCGACATGGCCCGTGCCAAAAGCAACGCGAATGGGCTGCATTCATGTTCACGTTCGTTGCCTAAGTCTTTTGTTTTGCTCACTCAATTTGTTGGCGGTTTTGAGGTTTTTTTAGTAGCTTACTTTGTTGCCTGCTTGAATTCAAATATTGCTATACGTATTCGTACTCCAATTCGTTATATTATTCACTTTGAATATTCGTTTTGGTTTTTGGTTTAGTTTGTTGCTGTTCGCGACACGTCCAATCGTTGCGGTTGCCACTTTCCGACTGCGCTCGTATCACAATCGCACCGAATTTTATAAGAGTTGCCGATAATATCCAGTTGCAATGCGTCATGCCAATTTGATAGATACAGAGATACCCTGTACTACCAGATTCTTATCAGTTCTAATGAATAAATCTATTGTTGGATTTTAATTGGAAATTTCAGATTTCCTGGAAATAAACTTAAATATCAATCAAAGCTGAGTAGGGAAAATGTTAGAGCTGGATATGAAAACATTTTGTAAACAACAGATTTTGTTATTGCCAATAAATCTTTATTATATACTTATTGTGAGTAAAAATTCTGAACTTAATATTTAGTTGTAGTAAATAATTAAATAAATATTTTAATGACAAGTCTATTAATGATTGTAACAAATAAGTTAACAGCTCTGTGAATTGGGATTAATGTTTGGGGAAACGAATATTTTTTATTATTTGTTGTATTAAGCTCATGAATATCTCTTGAATAATAACAATAAATTATTTAAATCTGACAAACTCAAGCTGACAAAACCCATAGGTTGTCGCTTTTATGCTGTGACACAATTTAACTCCTTAGTCGACTTTGACCTTGAATCTGCCAGATTTGAATTAGCCAATTAGTAGGTCGCTAACACGGTTTACATTTATTTATATTAATTCATATACCACGATACAAAACAGTGTTTTTTAAATAAAAAATTTCAACAAAATTATTCATAACTGTTAAGTTTAATTAAACAAATAAATTTGAAATATATTTTATGCTTTTTAATATATTTTTAAAACAAACTAATGAACTAACTAACTAATGAAATTTTAAAATTTAATATATTCACTTCACAAATATTTGGACATTCAATAGCAGCTAAAGTTGGTTTTAAAAATATTTAAAATTGATTTTAAGTTGGTTTGCCATTAATCAATTTGAGTAAGATTTCGTTGATTGTTAAATATACCCTTTGTGTTTGCTCCGTACAGGGCATATTATGATAAACGGCGAGAAAACAGCTGGCGCCAGAAAATGCACTTTGGTAGCCAAAATGCAGTTGCACTTTTGGCACTCTTATACTAACTTATACTTATATGTTTGAGCTCCTGACACGGCGATTATTCATACGCTCTGTTGGCCAGCGTGAAAAATCGTAGTGGCTTTTACTTCTACTCAATCTCTTGTTGACGGCACATCTTCCGTGTATTAACACTTGGCTGTGTGTGTGTGTGTGTGTGTCGACAAGAGTTTACATCAGATTGTTTTGTGGCATGTAATTGGTTTTTACAAGTTCATTAACGCATTTAATCTGCATATTTTGGGGTTAGCAACTTGTCAAATATTTGTTTTGGTTTGAAAAATAACAAATTTAAATTCTTAAATTAATTTAGCATTAAACAGAGCAATAAGAATTTTTTAATAAAAATTAAGACACTTAATTAAATACATTTTAATTTGATATTGTGGTAAACAAGGCGAACAAGCTTATCAAATATATGTCATTTGCTTAGTATACCCTGTACTTAAAAAATGAATAAAGGGGGGCTTAATAAAGGCGCAAGAAATAAAAAGAAAAGGATTATTAATTGCTGCTAAAATTAGACTATTAAAATATACTATTAAAATGAATTGAAATTATTTTGTAAATTCTTTTTTGTAGGGTATCTTTGGTCTGAGCATTAGCTTTCTGTAAAGTGGAGCACCTCAACTCAATTGCTTTTTTTTTAAATTAAATTTTGTGTTTAAACTGACAAACAAGTTAAGCTGAAATTTAAAATTGGTAATGCAAATTTCAGTCTAGACTCTAGAATAAATCTAAGAGAGTGAGAGAAATAGAGAGTATTGACATTTCAGCAGATCGGCAGATCGGCAGGGCTATAATTAGTAATTATTAACTCGTGTCATGTAAATATTTTAATAAACGAGTGCATAGCATCAAAATGTAATAAACTCAACCAGTTATTTTGTCATTTCATTTATAATTTGTGCATATGCATATTTATGGCTTGTCTTTACCTCTCGAAAGTGTCGAAGCTACTGTAAATAGATTTATCTGGGTAGATACGTTATAATTAATGAAATTATTATTAATTAAATGGCTGATAAGGTATTTAATGAAACACTTGGCTGCATTGTAATCTGTCAATTTAAATTTGAGCTTTAATAAATTGAATTCTAATCGGATTCAGACACATCAACACTTTGATTTTCAATACTAAGATTTAGTTAGAGTTTAGCATATTAATGGGAGAACTGACGGTTTAATACCCTTTATGTATGACACAACTATTTAAGCCAAGTATTAACTGGAAAGCAGGTGCAAGAGTTAAACTCAGTTAAAGCCGACAGCTGAACTGCAACTGGATTTCATAATACTTGCGGATATATTTAAGCGATCGAAATCTAGTTCGAGTTCGAGTTCGACTTTAAAGTGGCCCATGTGGCCAGTGAAAGCCCAGTTAGAGCCAGCAATAGACCAGGCTCTAACTCTAAACAACTTGTTTCATTGATAACAAACTGCAAAAGTAAAAGTAAAAATTACCAAATCTATTTTTATGTTTTTAATTATTTGAAAACTCTTGTTTGGGTTCTGCGGAAAACACAATTGGCCAAAGCAAATATGTGAAAAGTCTTGGCCAAAAAGGGGTTATGCAAAAAGCAATTGCAGCCGTCAACAACGAAAAGCGAACAACGAACAACAAACAACGACATTTAAACTGGTTTGCCGCCAGAATTAGCCAAGTCGCAAGCAGCTCTTTGAAAATTTGTAGGACCTGTGGCTTGTGGCGTGTGGAGTGTTCACTGTACTTTGAATGAATCACAAGCATGGCAAGCATTTAGTATTTTGGATTCCTCAAAAGTTCAACGCGCGATGATTTAATTGGACGCTTTTATGATCTTTTAAATGTTTTAAATTTGGTCTAGAGGCATTCTCTTTTTTTTTTTAGTTATATTACAGATCACAGATAGTAGGTCAAGTAATTAAATTGACAACAATATATATATTTTATTTTGGCTTTTCTCTTCAATAGACTAGTTTCCGAAAAAGATACAAAAAATTATGTCAAGAAGAAAAAAAAAGTTATGAGAGATTGAAGTTTTGGAAATAGTGTCAAGGGGAAAGTATGGAAAAGTAATAGAAAAATGGACAGTGATCGAAAAATATGAAATTTTTTAACTAAGTAAAATTTTGATGCAGCATCAAATTAGAGGCCAAATAATGATAAAATTGAAATTCTGTAAGGAAATCGTTTAAGTTTTGACAAAGTTATGACAGTGTCAAATTTTATGTTTTAAATTTTATTTACCAAATGAATAAAATTGTAATGCAGAATCAAAATAAAAGTTGACAACTATAATATAATAAGGAAATATATTTTCTAAACATTGTCAATATATTTACTTGGCATACTGTATAAGCTGTTAGACTTAATTAAAATACTCTTTGGCGTGTGCTACGATATACTGTATAATTATGGGAAGCACTTAATGATGCCGGTTCTAACACACCCTGGTAAAAGTGAAGGTTGGCTTTCAAATGATATAATCCGCAATCCAAGAGGCATGAAATCCAATCAGCAGACTTATGTCACATGCTCTCTGCACTTGACCATTACAATATAACGAATACGATTATGAATACGATTACAACACCCGATTCAAAGACATTGATAGACATAAAAGATATGCAGAAATGGAAATAAATACATTTGATGATATGTTGTGATATACGAGTATGTGTAGGTGGCATCGCCTGGAGTCATGTATTGTCCATAGTTGGATCAGTTTTCCTTTCACAACCACAACGACAACGACATCCACAACAGAAATGCCCTCAAATGTAGCTCATTAGCTGTTTTGTATTTCGAAAGTAACCAATTTATAGCGCAATCCAAACCAAATCTGAGCAACTCAATATGCTGTTGTCTGGACTCCACAGCACTTGAAGATTAATAGCCGTTAACACTCACTTACTACTCATACTTGTGGCATGAGTACTCGTTTCGTATATTCGCTTTATACTCACAACTCCACCTATCGTATTTCCCCCTTCTTCTCTTACGAAATGAACTTTAAATATGCGACTGTTTTTTTATATTATTGTTTCGTTGTTTTGATACCCTTTACAAATTTATAGTGGGTAGTATAATTATATGTTAGAATCAGAGTATATAATAATAAGTTTTAATAAGAGTTTGCTTGAAAAAAGTGTCCATGATGAGTAGTGTTAATTTCAAATGTATATTTCTCACAATGAATTTATCTTAGCTATGTTGTGTCCAAATTTCAAGTTCGCACGTCAAGCGCTTTGGCCTGTACAATGCTGAGTCAGTTAGGACAAAGTAATTATTTAGAGTATTTATTTAGAATGCGATTATTTTTATTGCATATATTTTAATATTTGTTAAAGTATCTCAAGCTTGTCTACAGGGTAACTCCCAGTCCATTCCATTCAACTGCAGTATTTCTATTTCTGTCTCTTTGTCTGTCTGCATTCTCCACATGCTCGTAGCTTGTCTTCATTATCGCTTCATCATTGTTGCCATTGCCTCATTTGTGATTTCATTCTGCATTCTGCACGCAACAAAACCGATGTTAATGGAATGGAATCCAAGTTGCAGTTGACAGTTTCATTGACGGAATCAAAAGTGTTTTTGGCAAGGTCGAGCAACGTTTTAAATGCCAAATTGGGCTAAAAACTCAATTAACTAATAAGCATCGCTCAGAACGCCCCTAATGTGGCTTTTAAAGTGTTGGCCCCCAAAGATTGCAGCGGCATTAAAAGACAAAAGATCGCCATTTAGCCATTAAGGCAATTTTACCAATTAGATCAACGTGGCTTGAAGGCTCCACCTCCGCAGAAGGTGTGCCAACTACCAACTGCCAACTGCCAAAGTATCTCAACTGCCAACAAACATCAGTTAACAGCCGGTTTATTCAACGCTTGCATTGTGCTCATACTTACTTTCAATTTCAGCAGATTTCCAGAGACTCAAGTCTCGGTTATCGATACACACACACAGACACACATACATACACACTCACACACATTTGAACAATACAAGTCTGCGGTCAGTAAGTTTATTGTTGTGTGAGTGTGCACTCCTTTTGGCTAACATAAATCACTCTATAGATATAGACTTTTATATATATATATATATATATATATACTATAGATACGAGTTGATTTCTATTCTCTTGGATGAAGGCCACCAATAACACTAACACCACCGCACCACTGGCCCACACAAGGAGGTGGTGTTGAATGTGCTGTGCAAGTTTCTAGTTGCATTTTTCTATTCAAAAAATGTATAACAACGATTTAAGAAATCTCTGCATACACTTTGTGTATAGTATCTTGAAGATACTTTACTATCTATTTGAATTAACTTGCTTAAATACTGCAATCCATAATTTAATGTCATTTCTTCAACTTAACTGAAATTTGTATCTTTAAGATACTTTAGTATTACGTTATATATTTAGTATACAAATCTAATAAATAATTCAGCTTTAAGCTCTATATCTTCTAGATACAACTGTTTATGGTTTATTACAAATTTACGGTCTTTTTTGCATCTACAACTGCTATAATGACATTTAAATAAATGAACTATAAGATTAGCAACACATCTTTAAGATACTTTATTATCTAGAACAGTTTAAAAGCTCAATAATAAATTTTGATTTTGTTCTTTTGTAATTTAAGAAACAATTTTAACAATGTATCCTCAGAGTACATAAGTAACTACAATTAATAACATTTCAATGAGAATATTAACTTTTAATGTGTTGATATATACATATTATAACTAAAATACTAAACAACACTTCAGTAAATTGTATTTAAATATCTAAAAAAAAAGCGACTTTGAGATACCTTTATAACTGCTAGTTGAGCTTCTAAGAAACCCTCAACTCAGTACATAATTATAAAATTTTAAGCACTAAAACAACAACTATTTCATACTAAGATACAAAATTAAGTAAGGGCATTAACCCACAAAAATGTGAAAGTCATTCTCATTATATATCAATCACATTTGCATACATTCATATGTGTTTAAATTGCATTTAAGATTTGCTGTACTTACAGTGAGTGTTGTTTAGTATGTTGCCAGCAATTTGATTGAGCTAATCTACCCAGTTGGTTAGCGTATAAGGTAATATTTAACATATTTTGTAGCTCATGAACACATTGCAAACCGGCTGCACTTTTACCAAGCCAAACTATTTATTTATTTGTCAAACGAAATCACAAATTGAGAACTGATCAAAAACTGCATCGATTTATCAATAAATTCGAATTGTGCGTGGATTAAGGCAAAATTCACAATCATAAAAAACAAAATTCTTACTTTGTATGCATTTTTATGACATTTATAAAGTTACTTATACACTTAAAGTTGTCCAAATCAAGTGCATACAAGTTTGAAAAATCTTGACCAATTATATCTAAATGATATATGAACTATACTGACTGGTTGAGCAATTCTAAGTGGTCTCCTTTTTCCCTATACATATATTATATACAAATTGTGGAATAAACATTTTATAAAATTTGCTTAAACATTTTATTAATAACGACTATAATTTACTCAAAGAAATATTTCAATTAAATATTTAATTAAATTCAATGGATTCAAAAACTTGTACTCTGGTCAAGTACAGGGTATTTAACAGCGATAAACTCTTAGCTTAAGCAATTAACATTTAATGAATTCATACTTTTATGCTAATGGAAAAAAAATAGAAAATTATATCTTGTGCAAGATGTTGAAATAGATTTTGCGTAGTTGTCAAATATTTTAGATCAGTTTTTCAGCACACGCAATTTACATTTTTTGCGTTTTCTTTTATCTTTTTCTTTTTATTTTTCTTTGCCATATCCAGTTTGTTTGTACACACTGGTTCCTATTTATATTCAATAGATAGTTTAAGTCTGGGTGGGGCATGGATACAAAGTATAAAATCAAACTTGATAGAAGAGCTATAAATCATGACTGGTACGCTCACTTTTTTGACAGACTGTACTCTGTACTTAATACACTCACATTTTTGTGGAGTAAAGATCTGTGATACAGTAACTAACCAACTAACTTGGTTAAGTTTGTTACCAACTCCATTACTAAACAAACAAAATGGAAACAACAAGTATTTATGATAATAACAATGGGCTTGTGAGGCGGGAAATAAAACCTTTGCCGTGGGTCAAATCATGAATTGAAAATTAGCATAGGTAATTAGATTATAATAATAGAGGCCCTCAGGCTCCCTTGAGATTCAAGAGTGCCCAACTGGCCATGGTAGTTTAGATACTCAGATACTTTTATTCTGGGCGTGTCACTTTTAGTTTTCATTCGCGTGTCAGCACTTAAGCAATAAAAAAGATTTCATCCAGAAAAAAAAAACCATCATACTTGATTTTACCATATTAAATTTATACGAAAAACGTGTTTAATTTGAATTAAATATAAATCAGATATTTATTAATTTATTTAAAGTCAACTAAAAACAATTGAAAAATTAACTAAAAAATATTTAAATTTCATAGAGTGAAAAACACTTTAAATTAAAAATCCGAAATACTTCTTTAATGTATTATATGAAAAGGAAATGCATAGTATAAGATAAATAAAAGGGTAATATACTTAAACTAATTTAATTTTCAAATATTGTTTATATTTATTTTAAAAAGAAAAAGTTTTGTATTAATTTTTAATGTTTTTTAATTTTAATTTTTAATCGAAAATTTATTTCAGCTGATAATATTAATGTTTATTTTATATATACAAACATGAGGTTAATGAGCTCTTGATATTAGAATTTCAGTGAATTTTTCCGTGAGTGTTGCAAGGATGACGCTTGTGCTGCTCCAGCTGGCAATGCGTCTGGTTGTCATCAGTGGCTTTGGGATCAATCTGATGCAGTTGCCCGGCGAGGACAAGTCACAGGTGGCATGCACCTTGGCCCTGCTCCGCAAGTACTTCGACTACAGTGATGCCCTCTCCGGGTCTGTGCTCTGTGTGAGCATCACGCCGTATAATCGGGATGTGCAGGAGAGATTGCTGCATGGACTGAACCAACATGAGGATTTCCCCTGGACACTGTTGACCACAAAGCCACAGGAAAAGGATAAGGATAAGGGAAAGTCGCAATTGGAGCTAAAATTGATGCATGAGAAACCACAGTGTTATTTTCTCGTTGTGGGAGATTTGGAAGAGGAGGATTTGCAGGAGACCTTTGATCATTGGAAGCGTATGCTGAACTGGAATCCCTTTGCCCAGTTTGTGGTGTACTTGGCGGCAGTTGAGGAAACTGATGAGGATATGACAGATTTAATGGTGGAATTGCTCTTGACATTTATGAACAATAAATTATACAATGTGAATGTGATTGGACAGAGCGAGGAAAATGAATTCTACTATGCCAAAACATCGTTTCCCTATCATCCAGATAACAATTGTGGTAATCGTGTTATAGCCATCGATCTTCTGGATGCCTGTAGCTATAAGGCAAAAGACCAGGAAGAGGAGGATGAAGAAGAGGAGAGTGCAGAGAATAATGACAATAATAATACTGATTCTTCTATTGACAGAAGCTTTGAACTGGAGAATAGTCAAGAAAGAAATAACTCTAATCAGAATCTAGCTGCAGTTAAAATTGAAGAGTATATTCGTGCCAGATTTGAGGATAAATTCCCCCACGATCTCAGCGGTTGCCCTATTCGAGCTGCTTATCGTGGCTCCTGGGAGCCCTATATCTTTACCATCAGCAGCAGCGATACGGAGTCCGAATCCTACCAGGAAGCCAACACTGACGAAACGCCTAACGAATCCGCCTCACAATATGATGACAGCTACGTCGATGTGGAGGAATATAATGATGTTGAGCATGTTGATTCAAACAATGGCCAAGTGGATGAACCGATTGGCCAGGCCAAGTTAACAGGCCTAGAGTATCAACTGGTAGAAACGATTGCCCAGAGATTACATGTGGCCATCGAGTTTACCATGCAGAGCAGCAATGTCTTCCATCTGTTCCAGCAGCTGATCGAGGGGTAAGCGAAATGGGACTTAATAAATAAATAAATAACTGAGAGATTTTCCATAAAAAATTTAACTACTATTTGTACTAATATTAATTAACTAAATATTCGCCAAGGGAAACCATTTTCTTTATCCAAAGTAATTAATCTTAAATACAGAATGAATTAAAGGTCAGGAAAATGAAACGTCTCAGAATCATATTTAAAGTGTTGTTTTGTACTAATTACGATATAAGGAGTTGATTAAAAGTGAAAACATGAGATTTAAAAATTTCAAGGGGGACCCTTGGTATTAAAAACGATTTAGGATGAACTTTTGAAAATTTGAAGTTGGTTTAACTTTTGACTTATTATACTCAACAGTAAAATCGATGTGATCGTGGGAGGCATCGATGAGGATCCGAGCATTAGCCAGGTTGTATCCAGCTCCACTTCCTATCACCAGGATGAGCTCACCTGGTGCGTGGCCAGGGCGAAGAGGAAGCACAGCTTCTTCAACTTTCTGGCAGGCTTCAATACAGTTGCCTGGTTTCTATTGCTGATCTTCATCATCTCTAGCTCGTTGGCTGTGCTGGCGGCTCAAAAGGTCTCTGGATTTCGTCTCAATAGTTTGCCCAACTTTTTTTCCATTTCTATAAGAATGCTGGGCATTCTTTTAACCCAGGCAATCAATGTTGATGCCCAAACGATGCCTTTGGTACTGCGAATGCTCTTTGCTCTCGCCTTCTACATGGCCTTCTTTTTCAGCAATACTTATCAGAGTTTCCTGATCACCACACTGACAACGCCAACGACTCAGACACAAATCAGTCACCTCGAGGAGATCTACGGTAATCGCATGACCATTTTGGTTGGTTCGGAACATGTGCGGCATCTCGATAAGGAGGGCGAGGTGGGTTTAATTCAGTTCCTGTTTTCCTCCTTTCACTTTGAAAGACTCTTGTCTCTTCTTATTTTATTAGTTTTACTAAGTTTAAAATCATTTAATATCTGTATTTCTTTATACTATTTCCTTTAATAATATCTGTCCATAAATTTATTTTAATAATTTTGCTGAATTGAATTTTATTTAGATTTTTTCTCCATTTATTTTTTCTCCAACTCTTAATTTTATACTATTTCCTATTATTATTTTTGTCTATTTTTATTTCCTTAATGTCTGCTATTAAAATGACTTTATCTGCTTAATTTGTAAATCTTATTTCAGTTACCTATCATTATCTGTATATATCGTTCTCTATTATATCATTTTTATGCTATTGAATTTCAATTATATTTTCTATTTAGCTTATTTCACAATTATACCTTGTCATCTTCTTTTTATACCATTCTTTCCCACTCTTTTCCCTGCAGACATTCAAGTACATACGCGAAAAGTTCCAAATATGCTACAATATTGTGGATTGTCTGAATAATGCGGCGGATAACGAACACATTGCCGTAGCCGTATCCCGTCAGCACGCCTTTTATAATGCCCGGATACAGCGGGATAAACTCTATTGCTTCGATCGTCGGGAATCCTTGTATGTTTATCCCGTGGCCATGTTGCTGCCCAAGAAATTCCAATTATTACAGCAAATAAATGGGATCATACAGAATGTTATTGAATCGGGTCACATGCAGAAATGGGCAAGGGATCTGGATATGGTGCGTCTGATTCACGAGAAGATTGCACGTGCCCAGGAGGATGACTTCAAGTCGCTGAATCTCTCCCAGTTTCATGGCGCCTTTGCCTTTGCCAGTGCTCTTCTTCTGCTGGCCAGCGGTGTCTTTGCCCTGGAATCTCTCGTCTACTGGACGGTGGTCAAGAGACGCACACGCCTCAGGCCACTTCGTTGGTGCCATCGGCGATTTCGCTAGTCCTGCATATTACGCATACGCCAAGTGCGCCCGCTAAGCTGCACATTAAATAAATGTATATGGCAAATAAAATATATATAGTTCCTATTCAAAATAAGTATATATATATATTTCATATTTTCTTGGCACATTATTCAATTTAAAAATACAAAATTGCAATATGCCGTGGAATGCACGGCAGCGTTGCCGTTGCGGCTGCTTGTCATAATCCAAGCAGTTGTCGACGTGCCACAGTGGCACCTCGCTATATGTGTACACAAATGCCAGACGGAAGTGTCACTACAATATTTGTCTGTCTGCCAATTCTTGATTTATACTGCTTTTTATAATTAGTTCTTATTTGTTTTTATTTAACATTTAAGTCTGTGCTCAAAAATTTCTAGATATTTTAATATTAGTTAAATAAACATTTTAATTCCTTAAAACTTTTTTTTTTTTAAGAAAAAATCTTAAAATTACATTTTCCTATTTAAGTTGGAAACTGCTTTTACAGTGGTATAAAAAGGTCTATAAAATATTTGCCCAAAATCATAAGACAACAAAAAGAGTGAAATAAAAACCACACTATATTATAATAAAAAATTGTCAAGAACAACAATTTACTGAACACTTTTCTTGATGTTTAATAAATAAATAAAAATATTGATTGATTTCTTTTGTTAAATTTAGTTAAATTGCTAATGGAATATTTTCCAAAATACCCTTCAACGATTTTTACACAGAAAATTTGCATAATTGACCCACTGTGCCGTGTGGTCGTCGCCACCTCCGTTTGCTGGTGCATCCTTAAAAGGTGCTGGCCTACTCTGCCTCCGTACACACAAAAATAATATATATACATATGTTTGTACAACGTCTATCTGCACATATCTACATATAAATATATATATATTCAAAAGATTTTATAAAAAATATTTTTAGATTTACACATTTGTTGTGGTATCATCAAATTGGCATAATTTTGTTGTTGCTGGCCAACACAATTCAATCAGCTGCTTGGTTTTAGCCACAAACGATACGAACTGCTTGACTGAATGAGATTTTCATTGAATATTTTAGATTGAGAATGAATCACCCATATAGTATGTATATATGTAATACTAATACTATTACTTGGTTAAAAAAAAATTACAACTAAAAAGGGCCTTGAAAGAACGAGCTCTAAATTAATTAATTAATTTCCTAAATTCCCTGTTGTCAGTGAACCAATTAAAGTTTTCGAGTTGATTGCGTATAAGTACATAGCTAATTAACAAATAAGCAAAATGAATTTTTGAGTGTACACGACTATGAATTACCCTTTTAAACATTTATTTATATTTTATGACATTTGCGATAAATAAATATTTATTAATGTATTTCTTTGCATTGTTTATATTTTACTTAGAAATTGGAAATATAATTTTATCTGTTTGTGGCATAGCTTAGTAAAACTTCCAATATACCCTTTGGTATAACTCATTGACTATGTGGTATAACAATGATTAAGGAATTTGATAATACCATAAATATGTTAAAAGAAACCTTCAAGTCGGTTTTGCTCGACTTTAAGATGCCCTTCATGCTTACGCAAACAACAAAAATTATGTTTTCCAATAAATATGCAAACAAATGAACTTGAGAATACAAATAAATGATATTGAAAATAACCAGGCTAACAATAATATTGAAAATGATTTAATTAAATATATTTAATTTAATTCCAGAGTATTTGCCAGCCACAAATGCCCCGTATTTGCACCTGAATTATCTGACCAAACAAATTCTAGCATATATACACAATATACAATTGAAAAATCTGCTTTTAAAAATAGATTTCCATTCGCATCTGCGAGTCAGAACTAAAGAATCTTATGCAAAAAACGTGAGAATGTGAGATAAATATTTGTATTTATATTTTCTATCCTTTTCATTCACACAATAAACTGAATTGTGTAAACAATAAACATAATCTTTGTTATTGTTTAAGAGCTAATTAAACATTAAATAATAAGCAGAAATTATTCACTTGATTTCCTAGTCATATTTACATAATTATTGTTGATACTTTGCATGTAAGATTGATCTACTTATAAGTGCAATATGCGATCTATTAACAAATTTCGACTTATAATTATGGTGTCGAAATGGCCCTAACCCCACCCTCCTATCTACACCTCAACGCACACAACATACACCCACATTGTACACACAAGTATGTGGCGCGTATTTTCGATATACATTTATTTATATTTAATTTTTTGTTTTGTTTTTGAAATTCTTTTTTCTAATTACGAGTGCGCTCTCTGCTCAGATGAGAGTGTTCCATCCATCCCCATGTATGGATTGGACCAACGTGCAAATGTTGATTAAAAATTAGACAAAACAAAAAAGTATCTACACACACTCGCACACCCGCACACACACACACACACACACACACAAAGAGAGACGCCTACGACGCCTTCACGGAGGATCGACTGTATACAAAAAAGAAAAACATGAAAATTCTTTCAGAACTCATAATTGGAATGCCGATAATTAAATACGCTTTAAGACTTTTCTTGTTATAATTATCTGTTATTGCTTATAAAACATTTATATATGATTAAAGAAAAGTTCTTATAGCGCTAAAATATTTCAAAAGCAGTTAAAAAATATTTAGATTTCAAAGAAACTTAGTCAGAAAATATAAATAAAATTAAAAAAAAAAATTTTTTTTTTAAATATCTGAGGATATTCAAACAATTATTAAATGATCTAAAATTTGATGCATGCAATGATATAAAATATATAAATAAGATACAAGTAATATTTGCATAAATGCACCGATGATTAAATAAATAACAGGACAAACAGATTTATATATCTATAGATGTATTTAACATATTTAAGAGGTATTTCATGATTATTGTATGACTAGAATTCTATTTGACACTGCTTTATTTCAATTAAATTTATAAATTTTAATTTTAATTGCTTAAATTTTACTTATTTTCCTTCACATTTCCTGCTATAATGTAAACACCCTCCTACAAAGTGTATCAGATAATATTTGTGTGCGTTTGAGCAATTTTTGTTTACGCTGCGCTCAGATTTTCAGCGTCGTCGAAAATTATGAAAAAAGCAACAGAAAAAAAAACAAAATAAAATGAAATGAAAAAAAAAAGTATTTTTAAAAGATATTCAAAAATTTCCCCTTTAAGCGAAATGTGCATCCATGTGCTGCAAATGTCTGTGAATTGTCGCTGTCTCTATCTCTCAATCTCTTCAGATGTATCTCTGCCTGCAGATGTATCTGTATCTGTGTGTGTGTGTGTTTGTGTGTGTTTGTGTGTGTGGAAAATCTGCTCGACTGAGGGTCGGTCCAAATGGTATAAATATTAGCTCATTACAGTCCAGCAGACACTCGCAGTTCTACAGCGAAAGTGTTGCTATACAATTTATAAATTTTCCTTTTCCTTCGCCGACAAACGGTTAGTTTTAAATATTTTTCAAAAAAAAAGAACACAAATTCTACAAATTATAAAAATTCAATGAGCAAAAATTTAGTTGTCAGATTTGTTTTGTCGATGCTCGTTAAATATTTGGAAAATTGTTAAAATCTCAGCATAAGTTTAATTCGAAATTCGGCGTTTTTAATTAACAAATCAATTTCCAAAATTTGCTGTACTCTGTTTTTGTAGTGAAAAGTCGCCAAGATGTGTGATGATGAGGTTGCCGCATTAGTCGTGGACAATGGTTCCGGAATGTGCAAGGCTGGCTTTGCCGGAGACGATGCACCCCGCGCCGTCTTCCCATCGATTGTGGGTCGTCCAAGGCATCAGGGAGTGATGGTGGGCATGGGCCAAAAGGATTCCTATGTGGGCGATGAGGCGCAGTCCAAGAGAGGTATCCTCACGCTGAAATATCCCATTGAGCACGGCATCATTACCAACTGGGATGATATGGAGAAGATCTGGCATCACACTTTCTACAATGAATTGCGTGTCGCACCCGAGGAGCATCCCGTCCTGCTCACCGAGGCCCCCTTGAATCCCAAGGCCAATCGCGAGAAGATGACCCAAATCATGTTTGAGACATTCAATGCTCCAGCCATGTATGTGGCCATTCAGGCGGTGCTTTCACTGTACGCCTCCGGTCGTACCACCGGCATTGTGCTCGACTCCGGCGATGGTGTCTCCCACACGGTGCCCATCTATGAGGGTTATGCTCTGCCCCATGCCATCCTCCGTCTGGATTTGGCTGGTCGCGATTTGACCGATTACCTGATGAAGATCCTCACCGAGCGTGGCTACTCGTTCACCACCACGGCGGAGCGTGAAATTGTGCGTGACATCAAGGAGAAACTGTGCTATGTTGCCCTGGACTTTGAGCAGGAAATGGCCACCGCTGCTGCCTCCACATCCCTGGAGAAATCCTATGAGTTGCCCGATGGTCAGGTGATCACCATTGGCAATGAGCGTTTCCGCTGCCCCGAATCTCTGTTCCAGCCCTCGTTCTTGGGCATGGAATCGTGCGGCATCCATGAGACTGTCTACAATTCGATCATGAAGTGCGATGTGGATATCCGCAAGGATCTGTATGCCAACATTGTCATGTCCGGTGGCACCACCATGTATCCAGGTATCGCTGATCGCATGCAGAAGGAGATCACCGCACTGGCGCCATCTACCATCAAGATTAAGATCATTGCACCACCAGAGCGTAAATATTCCGTCTGGATCGGTGGCTCCATTTTGGCCTCCCTGTCCACCTTCCAGCAGATGTGGATCTCCAAGCAGGAATACGATGAATCCGGCCCTGGCATTGTTCATCGCAAGTGCTTCTAAGCCAACACACACACGCACACACACACACTTGCACACGCATGCACACACACTTGCACACACGCACAACAACATAAGCGCAATTTGAGCTTTATGAGATTAACAATGATTAATTTTAAGTGAAAAACCTCTTGCTGCCCTGCCTGTCAATCAATCAATCAGTCAATTAATGCATCAATCAGACAGCAACGAAATGTATTATATATATATATATTAATATTTATTGGAAGTGTCGCTAATGACGAAAGGAGAACTTAATATGAGATTTAAACCAAAAAACAAAAAAACGAGTCTAAATTTTACAGTCTTACAAATAAATAGCATCCATTTTAATTAAAAACCAAACAGTTCTTTTTCATTACAATTTTTTTTTTAGCTGCAATTGCAATTGGAGTTATTTTTAGCACATTTTCCACATGCAGGAAATGGCGATAATTTTGCACACACACCCACAAGATAAAATTCGAGGTGAGGTGAGGGGCTGAAAAGGTGAGGATGGAATACGATGAGATGCGATCCACATGTGAAAACTATCTACTCGTATGTACAGCTAATCGAGTAATTCTTTTGACAAAGAAAATAATAATACATAAGAAAAAAATATTAAAAACCAAGAAAGTGTATTTTTCCTTTTTTTTCAAAATAAAATCTTAGAGTTTTGGAAGCATGTTTAACAATTATTTTTTATTTTGAATAATATTTTTTTTTTAATATTTATGCCCAGTGAATTTATTTATATCTGTTTAAACTATCAAAAAATCCGTAATATATGCATTTATTTAAAAATTGCAACAATCTTAATCATTTTCAAGAAAGTGCAGCAATTTATTTATCATTTTTTTAAACAGCTAAATGGATCCTTATATTAATATTTTTTAGCGTGTGCTAAGAATCATAACCATTAAAAAAAACAATTGTTTAAGGGATTTGATTTTTAACAAAATTATATACTTAAAGCTTTAGCCTTGTCTAAACAATTACTTGTCGAACTGTAGATGTACTTGCGTTGTTTTTCCAAAAATGTATATTCACATGCAACAAACAGAGACGTCTTCTATTTACCCCCCTCATCGTCATCGTTGTGGGCTGTCTAAAAATAAAGCATTAAGAAAATAACATTAGCAGCGAGAGCAGCATCAACAAATGTGTATATTCTCGCCACTGTGAGATTGCCATGTATGAGCTGAACACACACACACGCACACACACACCCCGTGCAGACATTTGGAATCAACACTCGCGTCGTCGTTCTTTAATTGCAGTGCCATGACTTGACTCGACCCTCGCGTCTCTGCGAAAATATCTTGGAATTTCAAGTACATGTGTGTATTGCTTCCATTTCCATCTTCATCTTCATCTCCTTCTGTGCTGTTGTACTTGAACATTGGCAGGTCACATAGCAGCTGGTGGCTTCCTGGAACTAAAAACTACCCTAAAAACTATTTATGTACATTTACATGATTATTTATTGTATATATATATATTTTCGTCATGTTTTTGTTTTTATTTTTGATACATTTAATTATAGAAATGCATTTTGTATACAAAAAATATTGAAATGCCATATGTATGTATATAAATGAGTTATTATTAATCACATTTGATATATATATTGGAAAAAACTTGATGTGATATTTATTATTCGTTGTTCATTAATCGATCGGTCGGTTAAAATTTGAATACTGCATTTTGAAAAAAACATCGTCATTATCGTCACATTTTCTAAGCTAAAATATAGATCGTTGTATATATCAAGCAGAAAGACAGACATCACTTTTGCTTTATCGTTTTCTTTTTTCTTATTTTTTTGTTTTTGTTTCTAAAGAAATCCAGTCTATACACTTAATATTATTATTTTTAAATACATTACGAGTATGTAATGTATTTTTTTTAAGTACATTGTTTCTACATCAGTTTCAGTTTCAGTTTCCGTTTCTGTTTAAGCACAATTATTATATTAAGTATAATTTAAGGCACATTTAATGGACAGTTAACAAAGTGTTAATTTTTGATTGGACCTGCTCTCTCAATTGTCTTTCTATCGATTGGAATGCTTAAAAAGGAAGTTCTCTAAGTTTTGTCATAGTTAATATCAGCTTACATAATATAAATACGAACATTTACGCTTACACTAATAATAATGATAATCATAATCATAATAATAATATGTATAGTTAAACAAATTTTAAATAATAATTACAACTGCGTTGTAATAACGGATTTGCGTATTATGGTCGGCTCGCGTCCTTTGGGTGCTGAAACACTTTCCGATGAGACCAACCAAGGGGAGACCATATCCTTGCTGCTGTTGGCTGCCGCAATACGTCTATTCTCCAGCTGCAGACTATTCTTCTGTGAAAAGTAATTCATCAAATTAGTCAATTGTTCAAGTGTTTATTTCAAATTATATTCGGGTTATTGTGCGTGCATATTGAAATGATTTTTAATGTTAGTTTGCAGAATAAGTTGATAGAACAGAAGACAGCTTTCACCCAAATTTCACAAATTTCTACAGTCGTAACAGTGTTGCCAGCCTATTTATCGCTAGATCTAGCTTATTTAATACTCAATTATTTACAAATTTTTATATTAAAGATATGCTCAATATTTATTGTTTACTTTCTTAACATATTTATTTTTAATACTTTAAAATATTTAAAATAAATTTAAAAATTCAAGAAAATCTATATAAAAGTATATCTATTTATTCTGCATTTTATATTTTCTTTTAACATATTTATTTTTAATTTTTTCTTTTCTACTCTGCTTGGTATCTAAAATTTTTGCTGGCAACACTGACTCGTAAAATGGCCAAACCTTTTCACATTGTGCTGAATCAACTTCAGATTGATTCGTTTGTTGTTGTTGTTGCGACTTCTGGGCCTCCAAACGCTCCTGTTCGCTGAGCGTGGAGAAGAGCAAGGTGCCAGCGCTGGGTGTTGTTGTGGATGACGTGGATGTGGATGTTGTGGATTTAGTCTCCACAGCACCACTAGAACCACTAGCAACACTAGCACTCGTCGTTGTCGTCGTGTTATTGTTGATAATATTGTTAATGAATATTTCATTAATGAGTATTTCAGCTGCCGAGGCATTGCTCAGCAAGGGGGTTGAATCGATTCCTGTCGATGTTGCAGTTGCAGTTACATTAATGCTGGGCGTGCTTATGGTGGTGACACTTGTGCTGTTGTTGTTTGTATGATTTATCGTGGCTGGCAGCGATAATGGCGGCGTTGGTGGCCCACTGTAACCGGAGACAAAGGTCGCATTGCTAAAGGGTGAACTGCTGCTGGCACGGGCATTTAAAGTGCTCGAGCTGCTGCTGTTGCCGCTGCCACTGCTCGGCTTTTGTTCCGGTATGCTGAGCGTCAACTTATCGCCGCCCTAATACATCAAGCAACATACACACACACACAACAAACATAAAGTGCACACACAAAACAAAATGTAAATAAACAAAACAAAACAACAAAAAGTAATGTAAATGTACAGAAAGCATGAAATAAGTGCAATGCATTGGGCAGATAACTCGTTTTGTCTCTCCAATTTTCAATTTGAATTTGAATTTGAATTTCAATTTTAATTTTAAATTCAACTCACCACAGATATGTAGGTGGCATTCAGGGAATCCGGTCCGTCGTTGTGTGTATGATTAAGATTATTATTGTTGTTGCTGTTGTTGACGTGCATGTTGTTGCTGTTAGTGTTGTTGCTGCTGCTGCTCGAGTGCGCGGCGGGCACAAACATTTGATTGGTCAACTTCGCATTGCCACTGGCTCCCAGTTCCTCCTCCACGCGAGCTGTTTCAAATAAAATCAAAGACATTAGTTATAAAATAAGCATGCAAATGCGATAGTTAAGCACCGGGACTTTAAGTACTCGATACTCAATTTACATATGTAACTAGTAATTTTTCTTACAGTATGAAATAAATCAAGTTAAAACGATTGGCCAATAATACAGTTAAAAGTTTGTTTTTTTAAATTGAAGGTCACGAATTAATTTAAAAATTTTTGATGCAGATTAAAAATACATGCAAAATAATCGGTTAAGATTTGACAAGGTTATGCGAGGTTGAAGTTTTGGAAAAAGTTTCAAGGGGAGAGTATGGAAAAGTAATAGAAAAATAGACAGTGATCGAAAAATATGAAATTTTTTAACCAAGTAAAATTTTGATGCAGCATCAAATAAGAGGCCAAATAATGAAAAAATTGACAATCCGCAATAAAATCGGTTAAGATTTGACAAAGTTATGAGAGTTTGAAGTTTTGGAAAAAGTGTCAAGGGGAGAGTATGGAAAAGTAATAGAAAAATGGACAGCGATCGAAAAATATGAAATTTTTTAACCAAGTAAAATTTCGATGCAGCATCAAATAAGAGGCCAAATAATGAAAAAATTGACAATCCGCAATAAAATCGGTTAATATTTGACAAAGTTATGAGAGGATGAAGTTTTGGAAAAAGTGTCAAGGGGAGAGTATGGAAAAGTAATAGAAAAATGGACAGTGATCGAAAAATATGAAATTTTTTAACCAAGTAAAATTTTGATGCAGCATCAAATAAGAGGCCAAATAATGAAAAAATTGACAATCCGCAATAAAATCGGTTAATATTTGACAAAGTTATGAGAGGTTGAAGTTTTGGAAAAAGTGTCAAGCGGAAAGTATGGAAACAGTGGACAGTGATGAAAAACACGATGCTGCGGGTATCTTACCCTTTAGTATATTGCACTTGATGTTGCCGGGTGGCAGCGCTGTGGCGCCCACATTGGCCAGTTTCACTTGATTGTTGGGCTTCTCATTGTTATTCGAGAGTCGCTTCAGTGTCTCCGTATTGTGATCCATGTCAAAGGTCTTGTTTATGGTCACCCTGAAAAAGAGTTTAATTCAAAATTAAAATAATTTATTGATAATACAATTAAAAGTGCATATTTGTAGTATTTTATTTACGCTACCTGATACTGTTAGCATCATTAATGGCTTCGTTTGCAAGCACTGATGGGGATGGATCTTTAACAATGGACTTAAGTAATGAATCTAGCTCTCTATCTTTATCCGACAAGCCGCTCCTAACACTGCACAATGATATAACACAGAATACAGAAAAACAAAAAAATAAAACACAGATGCGTGAGAAATACAAAACAATGCGCATTAGTTAAAACTTTAAACAAAAGCGATACAAAAAGAGCAATAGATTTAAACAGAAACTCGAGAATTCAAAGACACACCTGAGCTGGCCGGAGCTAATTGATGCCTTGCCAAAGCTGCCATGATGCGAAGTTGCCGCACTACGGAATGGATTCGTCTCATCAAAGTTCTTGGTGGCATTCGGTGAATAAGGAGGCGTGTACTCCGGTTCCAATCTAAAATCAAGTAAAATATAGGAAATATAAGTACATTATCAAATATTGGTAGCTCTGGAACAAAATACTAAAAATAAAAATAAAGAAACTAAAAAAATTACGCGATTCTCCCAATTTTTTCCAATTTTATATGTGGAATGTAGGAGATGTCTGCACACTTACTTAACAGAAAGTCCCGCCGCCTTGCCAATGGAGCCAATTTTGCTGTAAGCCGGATCATCGTTGCTGAAGTTGGACTTGAGGGAATTGCGACCCAAGGAGGCGCAAGCTGCCGCAGCTTGACTGGATGAACTAATGGAGCCACTGCAGGCGGCATCTGGTTCAATAATGGCCGAATTTTGTATGACAGTGAGAACGGAGGGCGAAGGTGTTACGGTCATAAACTGATCAGCCGAAATGAGCGAGTCGAATGTTTCATTATTATTCTCTATAGGCAGTGAAGTTGCCACTTGAGGTGCGGCAGCTGCAGCGGCAGAGGCAGCAGCTGCTGCGGCGGCAGCGGCACGAGCATTTACAGTTGCCACGGCAGCAGCGGCCGATTCCTTTTGCCGCTCCCGCAACAGATGCGACTGACGACTGGCGAATCTCTGCGACGGACGTCGCTCAAATTGAACCGTGCGACGTGCGCGACTCTGCTGCGTGGTCTGGAACTCAGTGCGGCCGGAGTAGCGGAAGCGGGATCCCATGCGGAAGAAGTTCTGGCGAGCGGAGGGACCTTTGACCGGTGCTCGCAGGCGGAAGAAGGTGTGATGCTCCACGGCGCATTTCCACAAATGCTTGCAGGCCTTTTCATTGTACAAGCGAAAGACGAACGTGTGCTCCTGTTCGCGTCCCTCGTCATCGTCCTCGATGACAATCAGTGTTAGCTTCTTCTTTTTGAAATCCAGCTTACTAATCTTGGGCCAAAAGAAGAGACCTATCTTTTGATCACGTTCAAACACCAGTATTCCCGTGGGTGTCAAACCCAAATGATACTCGCAGCTATCCTTGCCAAGCACCGTGTGCATGTCCACTCCATACATGTCCAGCCACTTGGCCTTGTTCAGGAAAGCCGTCTCAGCCTGAGCTGGCGTTAAGCCGCGACATGTCTTGTACTCCTCCAATATGGCAATCTCCAGATCCTCCGTCTGCTCCGGCACAAAACGAAACTCGGAGACTGTAGCCGCCGAATGAACCTGATCATCGTAGTCGCCAAGTTCAGCTGTGGTTAAAAAAAATTTTAAATCTTATGATTTTTCTATCGTTTGTTAAATTTTCTTGCGAATATAAATGCAAATATTTGTTTCATTGTGTGTGCACCTATCCAAAGGTTTGACAACCGTCTTAAGTCTTTACTCAAACCGATAAAGATTTTATTAAATTTGTAAACACGATGGTACTCAATATTTATATTTTGACACTCCTTGATTCTAGATAATTCTACATAAATGATACGGCAAATATGAGAGTAGTGGGTCAAATAAGCTGGGATAGACAGTAGGTGTGTATTCAGACAGACAGACTCGTAAATGTTTATATCGACAAGATTGTATATGCTGATCAAGAGTAAATATACTTTATAGAGTCGTATATGCCTCATTCTATCTGTTAAATACATTGTCACAAACTTAATAGCCCCTTTGTATGTTTTAGAGATCCCGGGTTTAAATACAATGTTAAGAAAAGACCATAAAAAAAGTGATCTCTCTCTCTCCCTCTCTATCGGTTGAGAATTCGCTATTGTCTCGTCTAGCTGAGGTCAGAGTCATGTTAGCCATTCTCCATTCATCTTCAACAGTTTGCATTGTTTAAATTTAAATAAATTGATATGTTCTTTCTCAAGTGCCAATTCGCCAAGAATCACGTACATTGCAAGGCCAAAGCGCAGAGTTCGGCGGATTTATCATCTGGACAGTCGAGACGACCCTCTAGCAGATCTTGTTTCAATTGCAGAAAGAACAAATATCGCGTCAATTCCTCACGCAGCGTATTTGGCTCCGATGAATAGAATTTAACCTTCAGTCGGAATGTGTACGGTGGTCCAACTGAAATAAAATATATAATTCAATCAAATGTATTATATTTAAAGAGTCTAAATTGCCATCTATACTCACTTTTGACCTGCTTCTTGATGGGCTTGGTGGGATCGAGCCAATGCTTCACATGATTGGCGTCCATAAATTGCAAACCAAAGTAATCCTTCTCGATGATGTCTAGGGCATAGAAGACCTGCTCATAGAGGAAACTTCCCAGCGCTTTTTTCTGCAATCAAAACGAGAAGCGAAAAGCAGAACACATTAATATTATTGGATATTTTTGGTTTAAATTGACCCTGAAATAATCACGTTTTTCTTTGCCACTGATATAATGCGTTACCCGATCAGCAGTTCATTCATTGTACTCTAACAGCGGGTATATTAATTCTGCCACGAAATATGTAACGATTTAAATCTCTTTAAAAAGACTAAACAATAATCAAATATAAATATAGAATCTGAATATTTAATCATATAGCTGTCATAAAAACGATCGGCTAAAAAATCAATTTATTAATGAATAACTTTTTTGCTCATAGATATATCTCTAACAAACTTATAAGATGTGTATTTAATATTGATTTTATAAAACAGTTTTATACATTCTGGTTGAGTTTTTGTAAAATTTAACTAATATATCATATAGCTGCCTTAGTAACAAGCAGTATGAAATTAAAGTTTTTTTTAAGAAAAGTTTTAAAAAAGAAATAACATTTAAAATAATTATAACATCGAAATCAAAATCTAGATCTGGACGAATAAAATTTTTTAGTCTCTTTAATTAAATTTTAATGCAGAATAAATCTGCAGTTCCTTGTAAGAGTATCAACGCTTCGTCATGCTTAAACTTAAGTTTCCTTCTTGTTTAGTTTTGTTTATCACACGCAAACATGGAATGTTTAAAAACAAAAACAATAATAATCCCCCCTTCAATTCCCACCCCCTTTTAGCAGAGTGTCCCTGTCAGATAAGTTCGATAGTGTAATTCGATATACTCACCGATAATTCGATGGAAAGGTCAGTATTATCGAGCAGTATAACACGGCAGTCGATTTTGTTTTTGTTTACCACGATGCGTTGGGGTTTAATCTGTGACCCGACGCCGCCGCTGCTGCCGGCAGTGACAGCGCCGCCGACGCCAGCAGCACCCCCACCCCTGCTTGTATTATCCGCATAGTTGTTGTTGCGCACCTTGCGACGACTTAGAAAACGCAGCATTTTTCACAGTTTGTCTTTTTTGTTGTTGTTGCTTAACTTTTCGGATTTGGCCTTTCAGCTTTTCAATTTTGTCGCAGCAGCAGAGGTGGCAGCAGCGTCAAGGCAGCGCAGCGTCGTATTGCAACAATAATTCACCTGTGTGCGCAGACATCAAGACCGCAGCACACACACGCACAGGTACTCAAGCACACCAATGCAAACGCACACAACTTGTTCTTGTAGCGCACACGTATACACAACACACACACATATATATATATAAAGAGAGACACCTCTTTTAACTTGGCTCTTGGCGCTCCTGTGGCGGCTATTTCTCCCCAAAAACAAAAAACACAGTTAGTTTCAGCGGCGTCCTCTTTTTTTTATTATTTTGCACACAAGACACTAAAGAACAAGTCCGCCCCAAACACGTTCCGTTCCCTTCGTTCCGTTCCTGGCGCAGAACACGGCAATCGATGCACTACAGCGCCTTTTCTGTAGTATATAATACTATATTTGTTTATATTTTTTGCACAATATTCGCAGCATTTTTGTGTAAAAGTAATTGTATAAAAGTATTGGTTGTGCTGCTGTTTAATTGGTACATTTGCTGTACTTAAAACAAAACTTTTACGCGATTGATGATTTTCACGACCGTTCCTCACAAAAACTTGACAGCAATTGGTGTGCAAGATTGCCACCCGGTGCAAGGTTTGCCACACTGCAAAATTTGCCGATCTGGCAACTTGCTCTAATTTAATCAAAATTTGTCGATCTGGCAGCATGCTCTAATATAATCAAAATGAAAATTTGGTTGCACCCCAGAAAACTCACCTTAATTGAAATTTTTCTTAATGTTGAAGCTAAAATTTTATAAATTTTTTCTGTTCAAATTTTCTAAATTTTCTGTTTTTTTGGGGTAGCGATCTCATTTCGAATTTTAAGTTTTCATTAAACCATTAATTTTTTTCAAAGTTATTTCATTTTGAAATTTGCATTAAATTAAATTTAAATTTTCCAGTGTGGCCATACGCGACCAATAGCGCCTTCTAATTAATACTGATTCAGTATTTATTAACTATTTTGCATTAACCAACACTACAATATGTTGGCATCGATAGATCATTTATCGATAATAGATATTTAAAGTTTAAGCGCGTGATTTGAACTTTTACGCTTGTTTTTGAATAAATGCAAAAAACTCAATAAAAAATTAATATATTTGATGAAAATTAAAATTTAGAAATTTGACAAAATTAAGCTTAACATTTTAATAAAGGTTTGAAGTTCGTCAGCCCTCGGGAAGAGAAATTAGAAAATGTAATTCTAAAAAAAAAAAAAATTATATCGAAAAATCAAGAAAATTCTAAAAAAAATTATGCGAAAATTAAAAAAATTCTAAAAAATAAAAAATTAAAAATCCGAATTTAAGTACGAAAACTTGAAACACCCAAAATTGGGACATGTACTTATTTTTTTTAAGTACAAAAAATCGAGCCAGATCGGAAACTTTTACCGGATAGGCAACTCGTTTTGGGACGCCGCGCCGTTTTTGAATATTTAAGCGCTTGATTTAAACTTTTACGCTTGTTTTTCAATATACATGATTTTTAAATACTCGTTTGAACTGACAAAAAAAAAATCAAGATAAAATGAAATAAAAATTAACGTATGAGTACTTACTACACCCAATTGTTGAATTTCTTTGGTACTCGCAAATCTATCTGTTAAGTTCATACTAGAATATTTGCAGCACAATTGTAAATACGAACGAAGTACGTGAAGTTTTTGTAGTCGAAGTCGGCATTTGCAAAATCCTTTTTATGGGCAATTTATTTCTTTATTTGTTAGTGGATTTAGAGCTGTAGCTGTAACTGTAACCGATAGAGTCAACTACTCCCCCTCCCCACAGGTTTCCTTCGATACTACCTTTATCCATTGCTTACAGTATTTTGAGTTTAAAGGTAAATGCTAGATTTATGGCCAACACTTGTCGTGTGTGTGTGTGTGTAGTGGATTCCAACTGCTTTAGTTGCTGTTGGCCATGTTCATATCGGGCTTTTAGTGTTCCCATGAGATGTTGAGATTCTTTTTATGCATTTGCTAAAAGCGTAAACTGTTTATGATTAATCTAAGCTTATTATATTGGCCATCAATTGTCACTCTATGCATTTACACTTTGAATGAAATGCATTTGTTATTAGACAGCATAATTATATGGTATATGACAAGGCAATGATTAATTGCTGGCTAATAATGAGGAAACTCGATCCGTTAACAGCTTTTGCAGAAACCGGCAACTCGAGTTGGTCAACTGAATCTGCGTAGGCTGTAATTATGATAGGCAGGAAAATGATTTTCCCTACCCTCCCCTTCCCCTGTATCACTCTTTTCCCCTCCCCATTGTGCTGTTCTCAATTACCAAATGGCCTGAAATAGACTTGCGTGTAAGCCAAAAAGGGATTGTGTCTGTCTGTGTCTGTGTATTGTATTCATGATAATGGCACAGGTAAGTAAATATTTGTGTATGTGCATTTATCTGCAGTCGAGTGCTAAATAAATTCCTTTTAATTAAAACCGCAGCAACGTGATTTAAATTGCTCTCAATGCTGAGAAGTTGGCTGAGAAATTTATTGGTGTTCATCCATAAATCAGTCGGAGCAAAAGGTAAATTCATTTTAATTAAATAGAAAAATATTTTCGCTAACAAAATTGTCCTTAGATGAATGGAGAGGGAGGGAGGGAATATCACCTCCTTCAGAGTCAAAGTTTTCCAGTAATTGGCTACTTAAGTTCCTCGATTGGACGTGGACTCCAATTGCAATAAAAAACATCCTCGTGTTGTAAAATTTTATGTGTGATTGTGTGTCGCTTTACGATATCCTGACGATGCTGTGAGTCCCATCTTCCCATTCTTCTCAGCTTCCCCTTCTGTCATTTTCATCCCCCTCTTGGCTCGTTATTGTTGGCCAAGAGACACACAGCAGTGAGAAGTGTGCGAGAAGTGAAGAGAGACGGGACGAGAAGAGACATTTGTTGTCTCAGCGAAATTCTCGGGCCAAAACGATGCGATTGCCGTTACCTGCTCAACCTACGCCCTTGGGGAATAATTCACGGCTATTTGGCAAGTCAACAGCTTGTTTTTATCCGGCCCTGTAATTTTCGATGAGTATTTTTATGACGTAAGGCGACAAAATGCTATCCAAATCAATTGGAAATCAATGTCGCACTGCCCAAAAATAATTAGCAACAGCAACTAATGAAATAATCACTTAATGTTTCGAATTGTCTTAAAAGAATTAAATTAAATTTGAAATAAATATCTATATATTTAGTATATTTAGCACAATTTATTTTATTTTTTGTAAGCGAATGTCAGGAAAACTTGTAATAAGAAGACAACAATTTAAAATCAATGTTACACTGTCAAAAATAATTAATCTAAGCAGAAAAAAAGTTTAGACAAAAGAAAATAATCGTATTAGATTTTATTCAAAAATTCAGCACAATTAATTTAATTTCGTTATAGAGATTTTAAAAGAAAACTGTCAAAAAGAAGTCGACAAAAGGCGTTGAAAATCATATGTAAAAAGCATTAATTTAAGCAAAACAAATGCAGCAACAACAAAGGAATTAACCTCTAAAATGGATGATTTAAAATTAAGCAAAATTCATATAAAAATAGTTAAAAATAGAAACTGTCAACTTTTTGTGGCCTTTTCATAAAAAACCATATGAAATGTTGGTATAAAAAAGTTATTTATGCCCCGGGGGCAGCTTTTGTTGCAACGCCAGTTTTGGGGTTGGTTGCCCCGCCCCCTGACCGCCCCTGTACCGCCTCCTGCCACGCCTTGTCACAATGGTGTCAGAGTAGAAGAAAGAACAAAAAAAAAGAAGCTAAAATCTAGCGGTCTTTTTTTCCGCCTGTTTTGACAGTGAAACGTGGGGAGGGGAAAGGGGCGGGGGAAAGGGGCAGGGGGTAGGGGGTAGGGGCAGGTGCGGTCAAAAACTTGCACAGTGCTGGCAACAATTAAAATGTGGCACAAGGGTCATTGAAACAATTGGCCATTGTTATTATGTTGGCCAGGAGATTTAATTAATGCCACTAATTACTTTAAGAGCTTTCCAGCTGCAATCTTAACATAATACGAGCACAAAGCATAAAGTCCAAGTTAGAGTCCAACTCCAAGATACAGCTACAGATACAGATACACTTACAGTGGAGGCTAAAAGTTGTTGCCTGCTCACTTTAAGGGCAGTTTTTTTGTGGCTGCTTGGCCAAAACAATATGCAAATGAGAATTATATTCAAATGGTTATACATATATTTGCAGCTTCTTCTTATTATTCTGCTTCTTTTTTCTACTTTTCTATGCCAGTAGGTAGAAAACTAAAGTCGCAAACTTTTCGCAATGATTTCGTTGAGTTTCATTTCGTTTCGTTTTGCTTGACTGTCTGCGGCTTTTTCGGGTGACTGCGACTCAGAAATGACTTCAAATGACTTTGTGGGACAAGTAAAGAAAGTTGAAAAGGTTTTCAGGCTATTTTCACACACACATTTAACTTATAGATACATATGTACACACAGAGAAAAAAGGCAATACTTATGTACTAATAGATTCATTGCACACTTGGAGAAAAAAGGAGTTTAAAATATAAAATAAAATAGCTTAACCAGAAATCAAAGGTTTTTAGTTTATTTAAATATTTGCTAAGATGAATTAAGTCAAATAACTGGAATTAGCATGCAGCTTAAAATACCAATTTCGGGATCCCTTTTTGCTTAAAATTAAACTATACACGATTTGGTTATTAAAATTAATAATACATGTTTTTTAATTGAGTAAGATAATTACTCAATAAAATTTGTTTTGTTTTCTATTGAATACGAAACCTGGTGAAATGAACTATATTAACTACTATATATTGATATTTCAACATTTTGTAACTTGTAATTATGTTATAATTAAAATTCACAAATTAAATTTATAAAAATCTAAATATTTTTTTAAAACTATTACAGAAAATTGCTATTATAGGAAATCAATTAAAATTAATTATTTGACGCGAAATCAATGTGTAAAATAGTTAAACCAAATGTATATATTAAAATTTCATAGAAAAAAAAATTCTCTAAGTGTATCAGCAAAGGGAGAAAATAGAAAGAATAAAAGTTTGCTCAAAATTCGACCCTTGGGATGCGGCAAACAATAAAACTATCAAATTTAAACTGTAGTTTATATTATTGATGTGTTTTTCTGCTCTCATAATTAGACAGGCAAAACAAAGCCAGGCCAAAATAAGCAGAGCAGAGCAGAGCAGAGCAGACATTCAAGTGCAGACTGCAAAAAGTTTGAGCATATTTTTGGCTTGGCATTCGCCATAAATCAGACTTTCAGATAGTTTTGCATCAAGTTCGAATGCAAGGAAGCTGCAGGGGGGAGGAAAGATGGGAGGGAAGGTAGCTCATCATCAATGTGCAATATTTTGCTTATCATGCATTCTGGCTTGGAAATCATCTAACTATTGGTTGAAGCACTAAAAGTGCTTCAGCTGGACTACCAAAATCAAGAGAGAAAATAAAAACAAGAAGAGGAAAAAAGAAAACTAGTCCATTGAGCAGCACAATTTGCTGATTGTTGGAATTTTGCGATAGGAAATGAAAACCGAAACTGAAACTCATTTAAATCAATATTTTTGTTGGGCACGTATGCAAGGCAGCAATAACAGCAACAGTATGTGGTGGTAAAAGGAGGGGTAAAGAGGGGCGATAGAGGGGGGTAGAAGAGGGGTGGGAGGGAACACTCGGACTCAGCACAATTGTCGAACATTTTAGCCGTTGTCTTTCTCTCACTCTTCTGGGTTTCTGGCCACATGCTTACCACAAAAACCAGAAACCCAAACCATTCAAAAACACCAGATGACGCCTGCATGCAAATGTCTCGTAACATTGTCCAGAAAACAAGGACTATTCCCCTTCCCTCGCATTCCCCCTCTCTCTTCCTGTTTGTCACCCTGCTCTTCTCTGTCACACACACGCAATTATATTTGCCTTAGGTCGGCATTAGTTCAGTGAATGGTTTGGCTTCAATTCCGGCTATTGGCTACAACTACAACTACAACTACAACTACAACTACAACTACAACTACAACTACAACTACAACTACAACTACAACTGCTTCTAAGAGTCATTTCCGTTTCCCTTATAACCCCCATTCTCTATCCCTACTTATGCTCCCATCCCACATATCGTTATCGTTCTCGTTCTCGTTATCGTTATCGCATGCTCTCACTTCCTCATTCAAGGTGACAGGCGTCTGTTTCCGCTTTTTCATAAGTCGGTTTGCTCTGACAATTGTTGAGATTTTCCGCAATTTTCTTGCAATCTAAGCAGTAAAGTATTTCAACTGGAAAAGTTGTATCTGATTTACTATATATTTACTGGAATAACGGCTTCAATTGGCTGTAAACAGTGTTAACCATTTTTGACCAATAAATATAGCCAGTACAAACAGTAACCGTAATATAAAAATAAATATAACATCCGACAAATGACAAAAAATTAATCATTTTAGCATATTTCTTTGTTTAAAAAACTCTTAGACCTCTTACTAAAGTTAGCTAAATTGACATAAATGGCAGTTATTGATTTTTTAACAGCTGTTAAAGCTATGTTAGCGTCACTTCTGCAAATTTTGTAAAACAAACTAATTGTAAAAATATTGTATTTTTAAAAAGTTAGTATTAAAATAAAATTCGTTTAAACTAAAAATTCTTTAAGCATTGAAACAGTATTTGCATATCTTAATATATTTACATATTTTAGTTTTACTTTTAAATACTCAAAGGCAGTTAACAAGAAGCTATAAATGTATCAATTAAAAAAATGTATAACTTATACGATGTACATTAAATAATTCTTGAAACCTTTAAGATATATATTTATTTGTCTACAGACGATAATGTCTAAAGACATAAGAAAGTAAATTCAATTGAATTTAATCGCAGAAAACATTGCAGACATTTTTGAGCTGCTTTTGCAATTGAAACAAGATTATTTTATACGGTTTATTTGTAATATTTATTTATGGTTAAGAGCAAGGAGAGTTCCCTACGAGTAATTCTATCACATTGAATGCTATCCATGTATTTCAACTTGGTTTCTACGCATTTATCTCATCATTTTTACGGCGCATAGAATTTTTGACAGGCAATTAGCAGCGTTGCCAATGACTGCGAGACTCTTCTCTCTCTCTCTCTCTCTCTCTCTTTCTCTCTCTTTGTCTAGCATACCTATACGCGTCTCTTTCTATTGCTCTGTTTCGGGTTTTTATGACAGTTTTCTGTCATTTTTATTGTGCGTCAAGAGAGTTTTCTATGGCCTTTTTGACGCTTACGATTTAAACATTGTCTTAATTGCTGCTTTATGATGTGTGCGCTCAAATGACACGCAGCATTTGTTAGCCATGATTATGATTTAGTTACAGGGGATTCCACATGGAGGTGGAGTTACTCTTACAGTTCCAGTTCGAGTTCGAGTTCGAGTCGGAGTCGGAGTCGGAGTGGAAGTTAAAGTTGGGCGCCATAAAGATTAAACAGTCAGAAGTGAAGTAAGAAATTCTACTTTTGCACCCGTCAGACAGTGGGCAAAAAACGATAGATAAGTTTAAATTTATTTACAATATTTTGAATTTCAAAAAAAAATTTTTTTCTAATGAATTTGATTACCAATGTTTCAAGGACCTTGTCGACAATTTTTTTTTACATTCTAGCATCTTTCTTATATTTTACTACAAATTAATTTTAAAAAATTAGGTTTTTTTTAATTTAAGGTTCGTACTCAAAAATCAAGAAATTAGTTTTAAAAATATTAATTATAATAATATTTGAGTTTTCAAAAGCAACAAATGTTTAAATTTTGACGAAAAAAGGTAAAAAGTTTTTTTTACTTAAAAGAGGCAGACGGTGTATTTGCTATATGATTCTATTGAAAATATTTAAATGATAGAAATTATAAGCTAAACCAGCGCTTTTCCCCACTGTCTGTCAGTTGAGTTGAGTCGACTTGAGTCATAAAACCCGAATGCAGCCTCACATATCATTCGTAAAGTTCTTTAAATATTTGTTACATTTCGTGTACATAAAAAGGTTTACAACGTAATCATGTGTGGCAATTGGTAAGACGGCAGTTACTGCATTTCATGTTCAACAAGATACAAGATACTATTTCATCTCATATGTAAATCAACCCAATTTCAAAAGTTGACCCCAAAATTATCATCATTTCTTTATGCCTTTCTTTAATCAGCATTCATACATTATTCACCAAGTTTGCCAAAAAGTCTAGTTGAACTAATGAAAGATCCCAGATTTAATTGCTTACACTCAATTGCCTCGGCTTTAGAACAATCCTACTTAAGATGTGCATCTGAGTAATATTCATACTCACACTCCTGCTCATATTTATATGTTCGTATATATTTCCCAGCTGTACAGAATAGATATAAAATATGTCTTCGCACACTAATTTATAGGCGAAACAGGTATACATTTTGAGCCTTTACAAAGGAGGAGTAATAGATACTCTGTAAACATTTAAATCTTGAAAAAATATATGATATTTTGCAGAGAAATGAAAGGTCCTAGAACCAAATTTTAGGTTTGCTTTATTAAAATGACATTTACTTAGCCTCTATTTTCATTCTGCATTAAAATTGGAAAACCAAATTTTACTTCCTTTACTGTCCATTTTTTCCATACTCTTCCCTTGACACATTTCCAAAAAATCGAAATGTCATAACGTTGAAATTTATGACAGTTTGAAATCAAAATCAATTTCTAGCGGGTAAAATATTTCTTGTTTTTATTAAATTAAATTTAAATGCAGAATAAATTCAGAAGCCAAATCATGATTAAAATGACATTCCATTTAGAAATCGGTTCAGTTTTTACAAAGTTATAGAAGTTTGAAGTCTGAAAAGGCAATAGATTGGAAACTTTACAAGTCAAAACTGTTGTCCAATTTTCTGTTGTTAATTTAATATACTTGATTGACTTTTTTCTACAGGGTATAAAAATATATTAAAAATTTGCATTTCAACATTAAATTATTACTGGAAGATTTTTATGACAAATTATGGGCGCGTAAATTATGTTGGGTTATATGTACGTACAAATTCCCCTCCCAAACGAACAAGGAAACACACACACACTCACACATACACACACAGATACACACACACACACGTAGCTTTTGTGTGATGCCAAAAAGGCAATAAAAATATTTTCGCTACAGATCTTATTCCTGCTTTATTTCGCCATTTTTATTTGTTTCTTCTTCAAGTTTTATGTGAGTGTATAAGTGTGTGTGTGTGTGTGTGTGTGTGTGTGTGTGTGAGGGAAGGAGAGGGGAGTATTGGCTTGTTTGCGTACCTTGTACACCTTTGCAACGAAAGGCGAAAAACCTCTTTTTATATATGAATATATATATTTATATATATGTATGTATCTTTACGCTTGGCCTGGCGCTTATCCTTGTTTGGCATTGGCGATGTCCTCCTTGTCCTCCTGGTCCTCCTCTCCTCCTTGCCTCCTTGTCCTCGTTGTCCTCGAAGGAAGCTTGGAGTCTGGGTTCCCTCACGATTTGTTTTTAAAAGCCGCTCAGCTGTGGCTGAAATAACTTTTCTGTTTGTTACCTTTGTTAAAACAATAAAATTATTATTATTGCTCCACATGCTGGAATTTGTGGACTTAAATTGTTCGCTCGCTGAGGTCCTGCATAAGGATATAAGGATATATATACATAGATGTGTGTATGTGTGTCTCATATAATCATCGTCCATCATTTGTGCGACTTCCACATCGATTTCGTCGCTCCTCCAACAGGAATTTGTCATGCAATTTATATTTTTCTGTTTCATACCCTGCAAGTTGGAGTATAATAGCTGAGTGGTAATGTTTGTAAAATTTAGATGAAAGCATTTTTGATTTTTTGTGTACTTATAAGCATAGATCACTAGTCAAAAGTATGCCACATATATTGTTAAAAAATGAGTGTATCAAAATTACTTAAAGGGTATCTACAAGTCTAGCACACCCTTATTTTAGAACCTTTTTATTATTATTTCTATGTATGTATTTTAGAATATATGTAGCCTAATTAAAAGTGTGCTTGGTTAGTATCTCAAATATGCCTACAGGGTATCTACAATTCTAGCAGATCTGTATAGAATTTTTTATTTTTGATTATTGACAAATATGTTAGGACATATCTAGGCTACATACAAAATTTTCTTACAGGGTATCTACAAGTCTGGCACACCCGACAGCAGCATTATTACTTATTTTGTGTCGTTCAGCAACAATTTTATGTCATTTGTTGATTGTGTAAATTTCGCTGTTTAGCAGTCAAATTCGTCTGTCTGTCCTTCTGTCCGTCTGTCTGTCTGTCGAATGGCCCTTTGGCCTTAGGCCTTGGCTTTGGCTTTGGGCTTTGGCATCGGCTTTGGCCATTTTAAAGGTGCTAAAGGATTTTATGTGGCGTGGCCGAAATGCAGGGCTTATTTGTCGAGTTGGAGCTACTCGAAGTCGCATCTCGTTTAGCGGCGCTTCTACATAAAAAATGATTTACTATATGTATGAATGGGGTTCTCTCTTCTTCCCTTTATGACAAGTCGTAAATTGCATTTTATGTCGCAGTCGCAGTCGTAGTCACTGTTGGAGTCAGAGTTGGAGTTGGAGTTGGACTCAGAGAGTCTCCATTCAGAGTCAGAGTTGGAGTTGGAGTTGGTCCCTCACTTTTTCCAGTCATGGACCTTACATTTTATTTCATTTTCATTTCTTGTATATTTGTTAATTAAGATTGAGGATGATGTGCGGCAACTGCACACTGAAAATGGCCAATTATGCAACGTGTTTGCAACTTGCAAACTGCAACCTGCAACCTGCAACCTGCAGCCCAGTCACTGACAAATCCTTGCCACCCACACACACACGCATGCATACACCTAGAGAAATAATGCATAGTCAAAGTAAATGCAGTCATATCTAAGTTTATTTTTTTACATAACTGGTAAGGTACTTAAAAAAACTATAGGATTCTTTTATGTTTTTTTTTTAATATTTAGAATAATTTATGAAATATTTAAAAAAAAGGGTCTATTATTTTTATTGGAATTTTTTATTGAATAGAAAATATATTAAGCTTAATTATATATATGTTGAATATATTATGAGATTACTCACACTTTGCAATTTAAATTTAACAATTTTGGTTAAAGTCTTTATAATTAAATATTCAAGTAATTTATATAAATTTTTAATGTAATAAGTAATATGTAATATGTACTTTTGACTTATAATTAAGTTTAAGTGTACTTATTTTAGATTGACCAATTCCCTATTTAACGCTAAATATTTCCCTGTGATTTCATAATATAATACTAAAGCTAATTTAATTGTCTATTCTATTTCTCTGAGTGTACTCATATACATATGCAGTGGGTACAAATACTATCTGCTGTCGACCTTTTCTAGCGCTGATGCTTATTTTAATTAGAGCTCGAGCTCGGCACAAAAGCTAAACTCAAATGTGTTGCCTTCCGTTGCGGAAATAGCTTGTACTTGAGCTTGTAATACACCTGTACCTGTACCACCACTTCACCTCCCTCTTCCCCTTCCCTTCCTCCACCCCTTGATAACCCTTTCATTACCCCTTTTCTGCACACTAACCCCTTCTTCTTTATGTGTATGTAGTTGCAAGTTAGCGTAAGCATCTCTATATTTGTATCTGTATCTGTATCTGTATCTGTGCGGCATCTTCACAGTCTCTATAAGTGTGTGTGCGTGTGTGTGTGTGTGTGTTGCCTGCTTATGGCAAATGCGAAACACAACAAAAAAGGCAAGAGATTACGAAACGTGTCACAAGTGCAGTCTGCACCTTTTTGAAGTTATGTTTAGAATACGTATACGACGACAGTGCCTGCCACGTCTAATGAGTGGAAATTAGAATTCAAAATATGGCAAAAAAGTCACGTTTTGTGAAATTAATGATTTGGGGCGACCGCAACAAGGTGACAAGGCCTCATCCACATTCACACTCACATTCTGATTCACATCCACATTCTCAGCATCATCTCAGCCACTTGTCACTTGCAGACGTCACACAAATGTATCTCAAAGATACAATTCTTTCAAAATAAACATATTTAATTTGTATGCACACACATATATGTCTGAAAAGCATTTTTAATTAGGCTGCTTATAAAAAATTAGCTTGCTCAATAATTTGAATCTAAATTAAAGCTAAAATTTTTACTATTACAAATAATACAAATAAGCTTTGAATTAAAATTTATAAATTTAATAAACTAAAATCATTTATATATATGATTAAAGATAAAAAAGCTGATAAGCTCAAATTCAAAATCTCCCTTACATTTTTAGGAACGTTTAATTTTATCCTAATAATCAGCTATGAATAAGTAAATCGATCCAAAATGCAGCGAACCGTTGCTGAACCGGTTCATTTGGAGTCAACACGACACTTGATTGAGTTATTGCCTTAACCACAACAAAACCAATTCCAAATAACTAGTGTTGTCTGATTAAAATAATGTTATTTTTCCGTATACAGATACAGATACAGATAGAAATAGAAATAGAGAGATACATAAATGTATCTGCGATGCTCGTGCTGAGCATAATACACACGCACACACTCTCACACGCACACCTCACTGAATTAAGAATTATGGGTATGCAAATCAGCTTAAAGCGCACAATCACAATCAAAAACAACAACAACAACTAACATAGCGGTAAAGTGTTTAGACACGCAATGTCAATAAAGTATCTTATCTGGGAAGGCACACATTCAGCGGGGCGATGACTACGGATACGGATACGGATACACATATGAGTCCAATTCGTATATGGCCAAAACACCGCGATGTATTTTGTTTCTATTTTATTCTTTTTTTCTCTTTTTTTTTGTTTTTGGGCTTTTTCAATAATGCGTGCCTTTGAATTCTGATTAAACATATGTATAATGTATCTGCGTATCTGTGTATCTGCATACAAATGTATCTGTCTGTTGGGAACTTCATAGAAGCGGCGCCAGAAACATGTCAAAGGGTTTGCTCTGGTTCACTGTGTGTGTGTTCCAGTGTGTGTGTGTGTGTGTGTGTGTGTATGAGTGTGTGTGCAAATGATCTTTGCATGTTTGGAAAACATTTTAGCACGCTGGGCGTGGCGAGTGCGTAACGTGCAGACAGACCATCAGATAGAAACAGGCAGGCAAGGGCAAACAGGCAGACCCACAGACAGTCCAATCAGACAGACAGACGGACACACAGACAGTCAGTCCCATGGCACACACACAGCGAAAAAAAATTAAATATTTCGTATATTTAACGTATTTTTTTTTTGTAGTATATTTATTTTATTTTTTTTAATAATTTTGATCCTTTAAATATTTTTTTGCCAATTTTATCAGTTTTAGAATTTTTGGTATTATTTTTTTTTTATTATTCATTCAATTTTTATTATTAAAATAATAAAAAATAAGGGAGCTCTGCCCCCTGCTCGCTTTACTCGACAAATTGTTCCTATGAAAATTTTACGATATACCCAACCGATTTAAGCCAAATTTAGTCAGAATGTAAAAAAAACAACTTAAATTCATATTCTAACATCTTGGCGAAGATATCTCAAAAAAATTTTCCATACTAAAACTTAATTTTCGATGTTTCGTTTGTATTGCAGCTATCTGATATAGTGGACCGATTTTAACCAGATTTGGTCAGGAAGTATAATACGAGCACAGATGCATATTCTATAAATTTGGTTCTGATATCTCAACATAAAGAACTTTTTCATACTAAAACTTAAATTTTAATGTAAAGTTCCTATGGCAGCTATATGATATATTGCCTATGATATTTAGGAGCCTACATACCATACATACATATGTTATTACTCATTTTTAGTAAATCGAGTTTTACTTGATTTAAGATTCATTTCATTTGTTTCAAGCTTAAATGTTCATGGCTTAAGAAAATGTATGCTAATTTTCTGTTGACTTGATTTAAGTATGAATTTATGCATTGGAAATACTTAAATCCATGCGACTTACTTAATTTAAGCTTAATTTAAGTGTGATATTTTTTTCTCAGTGCAGACATAAAGACAGGCAGACATACATACAAACAGACAGACAGTGAGTCCAAATTGCAAATTGAAATGTTAACATTTAAGCACGTATTAAGCACGTGGCTATCATATTGGTAAGCATGCATGTATCTCTGAGATACATTCATCGATTTATAGACATTTGCCACAGTCACCCACAAAAAAAAAAAAAAACATGGCCATGCATTGTTTATCATTCGGTTTTCTAATAAACGAACCTTAATGGGCCAACTCACGGCATTTATAATTCGGGGTATGAGTATAAACGACATTCTCTCATTCATATGCAAATCTTTATAGCCAAATAATCGAGCATATCTCAGAGACCATTGTAAATTTAATAAATTTGTTCAAAATTCTTCAACAGCTTTTATTAGGAAGTTGTCATTAAGTCATCAGACGATGACAATGAAGATGATGATGAAGATGATGATGATCTTCTTCTTGATGATGCTGTTCCCTCTAATTTGGCAGTCAGCTGCTATTAATTGTTGTGTTTGACAAGCAGTTCGTTAAAAAACATGAACCGTATGCAAATTGTCCACACTTTAGATACAGATACGAAATTCAATTCCAATTCCAATCCAATCCGAAACCGTATCTAAATCCAGTCTGACTTTTGGGGCACTCCTTCAGATGTTGACCATAATAAATGTTCGAGCTGAAAGAAACACATGTAACGCATGTTGAAACTAGCTTTTAACTGCTGTTAACCAACAGCAGCCTCAATTTTGCATAGTTACACAGAAACATGCAGAAGATACAAATGTATCTTCAGACAGCGTGGTGTAAGAAATGCTAATGAATCTCATTAGCAACATTAAATTATAACTATCGCATATCAAATACTCTGAAAGGTTATTACTATATTTTATAGCTATCCGATTTCATGATATGTATATGGTATCTGTAAAATTTAAATTGGGTGATTACAAAATATTCATAAAATAATCCATTAATCAATTGAATGTTTTTTTTTTTTGACAGCTATAATAAAAGCAATCATCTAAATTTAATGAAATTTGATCAGTCTACGCTAAAGTATAAATTTTGTGGGTTAGATTAGAATATCTTGGATATAAAACGCTGTGTTTAATATATTAAAATTTAAAACTGGGATTTTTTTGAGGGTAATTATTTTACTATGCATCTTTTTTATATATAAAACTCTTTGTCCTGACTGACTGATCATATATTCGTATTAATAGTGAGATATAATATTCTTAATTAATTTCTTAAAACCGAGCTCATTTATATAAAAAATATATTTTAATTATCAATTTTTCAATATTTTCGACATTTTTTGATTTGATCTTAAAACAACAAGTTTTCCCGCAATAGATTACAAGTTAAGTCAGACAATTTATAATACCCTTAGCAAGGGCATAACAATGAGTTTCTAGGAAAATGCATTTTTCTCTTATTTTTTCCGCTCTGTTGTTCTTCTTATTCTTCTGGGCACGCGATCAGAACGTTTCAAGTTTCCATCCCAGCAGATGCAGATGCATTTAGAGTCGGAGCTGGAGTTGCAGTTGCAGTTGCAGATACAGATACATTTACAGCTATAGCTACAGCTACAGAGAGAGCATTTTGTTTACATACTTATGCCATTGACTTTGCTATTTTTACATTGCAGCCCGTAACTTCTTTCAATTCTAAACATTTTGTATTTTTTCTAGCTAATTTGCTTGGCGTTCCTCTTGTGCTTCATCCATTTTTTTTTATTGAAAGAAGTCGAAGAATATTTATTGATGATGCTATGACCACAGATATTTTATGTGATGCCTCCCACCAAAAATAAACCACAAATCCCCGAGTGCTGCGTCCAAAATTAAAAGCCAACAACGAGCTGCATTTAGGGAATCGCACAGTGGAATCAATCGCAGAATAAGCTTATATAAATTAATACTTATCTTAGAAAATAGCACCATTTTTACTATTTTACTATTATATTTTTAACCAAACCTATTTTTTAATTTTTTTCTTTTTTTTTTTTTGAGAAAAAAAAGTATTATTTGTATTGCCTGTATCGCATATTGTCAAAACATAACTTGTTGTCATAAAATGTTCAAAATTTATTGCTTTTGAAAAATATCGATTTTAAAATTTTTAAAAAATTTTTAAAAGTTGAACTATTGATAATCAAATAAATTAGAAGAATATTCATATTCTACTTATTTTCGAAAATTTTCAATAAATATAAACTTATCTAGATGGTTTTTCCCACTGTGAATCGAACCAAGAATCACTTGAGAATTCTCACACCTCATTCCTCTCCCAAGGAGAATAAGTTCTATAGCCCGCGCTTTTGATCTGTTTAGCATTCCGTGGCACATCAGAAAGTCGTAACTATTGACAACAATTGCACCGAGGGAAATGGGAAACAAATAAGAACAAGAAGAAGAAAAGGAAGAATTATCTGAAAGACTCGTGTATTTGTTTGCATTAATTTGTATATGTTACGATAACGATTAAATGCACACGATGTTCGATTGTAGACCAGGTGATTGCACTCCAACATTATATGGGTGGCCACAGTGCCTACCATTTCTCTACTTCCCCACCAACTTCAGACAGTTTATAGAGAAAACTCATTCTTTAGTACTTCCTTTCGAAATATCGAAATCTTGTGAATATGGCACATCAATCACTTTATAAGGCCCAACAAAGCCACACATGAGGAATACCATATGTTCTCTGGCGTTAAACTCAATTATTTTCTTGGCCAAAACGAAAACAAAAACAACTGGAAAAAAATATGAATATGAATATCAACTTCAAAAGTTGAAGTATCTATTCGTATTTACTCATTGAGCTCACTTTATTGATTGATGCCACAATCATAGGATCTGTAAATATGGAAATTTATAGCTGGAAAGTCATTGATTAATTCCACATTTATTTATGTCCGTTTATAGAAGCATACATCTAGATATTCAGTGATTGATGTCACTCATGTTCTTAACAGAAAACTCTCAACTTTAGAAATTTCAAAAAAAAATTTATATTTATATAAAATGAAATATGAAAATTCAAAGAAAACTGAAATACACAAATTCCTCAAATATAGTATAATATTATCGCAATACATTCACAGTTTAAGTAAATATTATCTTAAATTTAATAGTAATTTATTCATATTATTGCAACCTCAATAATTGTCAAACATTTGATTTTAACATAAAATACATAAATCATATTTAACTAGAGATGTAATTCTCTTTAAACACTCTTTGCAGTTTAACAGCGCATTAACAGTCTGTTATGCTACTTACGATATTCAAGCTCTGTTTTGAATTCGAATATCGCCAAGTTTCGTGCCGTTTTTCTCTTTGTCTCTGTTATTCTTGCTGCTGTTCGTGTTTGTTTCTCACTCTTTTTCCAAGTTCGAAAAATCAAAACAGTTCTTGGAGCATTTTAACATAAGAGAACAGTTTGGAAAATGTTACTATTACTATAAGCTGGAGTTATGAGAAAATTATTGCGATCAGTATTTATAATATCTTTAGCATAGAAATAAATAATATTAGCGATTATAAAAAATTAAATATAAGTTTTAATTTAAAAATAACATGTAAAATACGAAGCAGTAAGTAACAAGTGAATCTGTAAGATTAAAGAATAGATGTAAAACAGTTCCAATTAAATTAAATTTAAGCAGTATTAGTATTAACATATTAGTGAATTAGTTTAGTTTTATCTATTAAAAATATTATTATTATTATTAAAAATAAAAAAAAATTACAGAAAATTTAACTTTACAGTATATCTAGAACATTTTATAAAATTATAAACAGCATCTTTTGCTTTGAGTACTTTGATATAGTAATGTATCTTCTCAAGTAGCTGACAAGTGCAAATGTATCTTAGAAACAAACTGAAATAACAAGTGTATTTGGGAGATTTTAAGTTACAAATATACAAGCAGCTTTAGCAACTATGTGTTCAAAATTTATCTCAAATAATATTCTTAGTAAAAAATGTATCTTTTACTATAAAGTCATTGTTTTTGTAATGTATCTTTTGCCCGCCAAAATGCAGCTGGAAATTTAACACAAATTTCACTCTTTGGCTGCCTGTTAGTATTCAGTATTCACGCTCTCTCTCTCTCTTTAGCTCTCTTTCGGTTGAAGAGAGCATTGAAACTCGAATTTCGAAAAATCAAAGCGTTGTCTTCGGGGGAGGGGAAAAGGGGAGAGGGGGAGAAATCGCGACTGCCGCAGCAGACGAACGAATACGAAACGAATGGAACGACGAGTGCGATGTTGAAGTTGAAGTCGTGTATCCAGTAGATACGCGAAGCTATAACGGTACACATGCTGCTAACGGACCCTGTGAATGCCGTGAATCGTCTAATAGTGAGAATATATTCAAAAAACGCTGAAATGTAGCTCAATGCGTTCGCTTTAGTTTATCCGTTTAAAGCATCGCACACACACACACACACACACACCCGCACACTCACACCGATACACACACATATAAACGCGCTTTTATACATGTGTGTGTGTGTATATTTGTGACTTCTTTCATTTCTGGTCACTTTGAAGTGCTTAACAAAATAAAACCCAAGAAAATGTAATAATAAATGTTAATGATTTATGCAGTAAAAAAATGCATACAAATATTAATAAAATATTAATATTATTAATATATGCTTGAAGAGCTTGAATTGAGTGTTTAAAGTGCCTAAAATGCTCATACAGTGCCAGCGAGGATAAATTAAACAAGGATTACCCCAAGAAAAAAAAACAAATAAAATAAAAAGTGCTAAATTTAAATATATTAATGAAACAAAAACAACAAGCAATGCCGTGTTTTGTTTTTGTGACTTTGAAAATCGCTACAGTTCGAGTTGAGTGTCGAGTCGAAGCCGGCTTTTAGCCAGCTCTGGTCTTGGCCAGGCTAAAAGGCTGCTTTGCTGCTTTGCTTCTTTGCTGCTGCCGTGTCGCGACTTCGTCGATAATTGGAATTTACGACTGTGGCATAAAAAGCGGAGCTATACAGACACAAGGATAAGCCCAAAGCACGGCCCCGTGTGGAACGTGTGGCTTCAGCTCCAGCTCCCTACTACCCCCACCCCCCGCTCTCCCCTTCCCCCCTTACCGGCTACCTTCTTTTTCCTGCCTCTTTTTTCTGCCTCTTTGCTGACTCTTTCCTTGTTTGGCGACGGTTTGGACGGTAACGGTTACGGCAACAGTGACTGTTTGGCTTATTTGCCCCCCTCCCCTGCCTTTTTACCCCTCTTCTTTTCGACAATTTCGCCGTGCTCGGATTTTTATACCCTTGCAGAGGGTTTTATAATTTTGACCCGCAGTGTGTTACGCACTAAAAGAGGCGTGGCAGACTCCATAAAGTATATATATATATATTTGCGGGATTAGAATAAGAAACAGTCTGCGTATTTTTGTCCCACTGTATTTCATTTTCAATACCAACTAGTCTCTCATTTTAAAAGCTATCATCATAAAACTTGGCATATCTGTGCCTTATTACGGCAGTTAGTACATATGCTAAAATCGACTAAAAAAAATTACTATATTATATAGCTGTCATAAACATGAATTTTCGAGAATCAACCCTTAGTATGAACAACTTTATTGTCTTTTGAGATACCTCAATCAATTTCATAAATTATGTTTCTGATATTAACTTGTACATACTGACCAAATTTGACTCTAATCGTACTACTATATCATATTGCTACCATAGAAACGAAGAACTAAAAATTAGGTTTTAATATGAAAAACTCTCTTGTTTCTAGAAATATTTTAACCAATCTCACAGATTGTTTATTTAAATTAATTTTATACACTTTGACAAATTTTCTATCAAATTGAACTACTATATCATATAGCTGCCATAGAAACGATATAATAAAAATTAACTTTAAGTCTTAAGTTAAAAATCTTTGTTGTTTCTTGAGATATCTTAACCAATTTTACAGTTAATGAATTTGGTATTGTCATAGACTTTCAGTCTAAATTTGGTTCTAATCGGACTGATGTATCATATAGCTGCCGTAGGAACAATCAGTTGGAATAAACCACTCTGCAAGGGCATCAAATCTGCGACATTTCGAATAGAACCTATATTTCTTGATATATTTTTTTCCTTCACATTGTCGTTGTTATTGTGGTTGTTGTTATTGTTGTTGTTGTTGGCCCGTGCGGTTTGGTTCAATTGGCCTGTCAGAGACAGGCGCTGATTTGTTATGGTAATAGTTGTCAAAACGGCGGAGAGATTCGAGAGATCTTTAATGTCACTTGATTACACTCGGCAGTAAATAGCAACAAGAAGCGAACAAACGAGTCTAGTGAATAGTGCAAAATGAATAAGAATGTGAATGCGAATATGAGTATGAGTTTAAGCCAAAAAGTGCAAAGCATAAATCTTGGCCAATTAAGTGGAGAAGTGTCTCATTAAGCTAGCTCATATATTCAAAAAAAAAATCCATTGATATATATATAAATTATATATAAAAGTGTCTTCCTTTTGAATAACGAATACAGATTCAAAATCAGATTCAACTCAGACAGCGTGTCGCGTATTTGGTTTTAAACTAAAACTAAAACTTAAGCTAACCAACTGTTGGCAGTAAAAAGCCTCAAGTCAAACAAAACATAACAAAACAGTTCATCCATTAAAGCCCAAGCTAATAACAATAAAAAACTGTAACAACAACAACATGGAATATTGAATGAATTCAACGTATGCACATATATTAACTTGGAGAACTTTTCGGTGAGTTATCAGACCCAAAACTTATGCTACTCTTGAAAATTTATGCTCATATCTGCATAATCGCAAATTAAGCTACATAATTAATAAGCTAAGAAAACCTCGGATGCTGTCAGCTGTTGATTTAGCACCTTGATGGCCATATCAAGTGGATTGTGGACTGTGGATTGGCCAGCACATAAAACCTTTTTATACTCTTTTCGAGGGTACTTCAACTTTGTCAGCCAATCTGTCTCAGCAGCTGATTTTTAGATGAATTTATGAAACTTATGTTTCATTTTGGAAATAAACAAAGAAGTTGTATTTTAAAATATCTCAATAAAATTCAAGAAAACTTAGTAATAACCAAATTTATATCAAAGGATTTGTACAAAATATATAAATACATAGACAGTGAGTCTATTAATTTTTTTGACAAATTTTAATGTACGCATACTTTGTTTTAAAAAAAAAAAGAAAAAACAATCACATATACAAATATTTTTTTTTTTCGGGGTATTTCATTTTTTACTCAGCTTTAAATAAGATTTTAAACAGTATAAATAGAGGAATCTCAAAGACTTAAAGACTCGACAAAGTTTATTATGGTCCAGAAAGAACAGAGAAATTAAGTTGGCTTAATAAAATTGACTTTAAACTACACTTAACAAGTGACTCAAATAAATGTCTGTTATCGGCGTCATAATAAAGTGTATTAAGTTGTTAGTATTGCTGAGATAATTATTAATTTATGTTTAGTATATATGTATTATATACAGCGGCAGATACATGCGTAAATACTTGTATCTATATACTTTTTGGGTTTGTATCTGTACGTGCCACTGCGTACCCAAAAGTATCGATGTCTGTAATCTTAATTAGCAACACGACAGAGAAACCAAAGCTGAGGGGGAAAAGGGGGGGAATTGGGCACAGGGAATAGTTGACTGGTCACTGAGGAAACTGAGAGGGAAACGGAGGGGAAAGGGGGGGCATTTGGTGACTGGCCAGCACTCAACCTAAACATCTTTTAAGCATTTTTAAGCGTTGTATATAATTTTCTCAAATATAAAAAACAGAAAAAAACGACAAAAAATTACTGAAACCGGTTTGTAGCATTTTTAAAGTGAGGCTGGGGTGTTTGGTTGCAAATGGCCAACAAATAAACAACAACGATTTGGACAAAGCGAAGTCAAAGCGACCGACACGCCTGCTTATAACCTGGCCAACTGAAGGAGCTAAAAAGCCTCTCATATGTTATGAGTATAGAGTGTACTGCATATTAAATATGCCTATATGATGTTCCTCAAAGCAGGACAGACTGTAGTTGGCGCCGTTGTTGCTCTTGTTGTTGTTGTTGTCACCTCTGGCTATGGATATTTAAATTGCAAATATGAGTATCTTTTTTGATCTGCTTTCCAAGCTGAGACAAATTCTCACCTTGATGTAAAAGAATCCGAGTGAAAAACACCGGAGGCAAATAAATGTACATTTTTGCTGATTTCTTTGCGGTATTTGAGGGGTAAAGTGTTTTTAATTGCTTCGATTAGAAAACGTTTAACACTATAAAAGATGCCAATTTGAGGCCACAATTTATTTAATCACATGAATTAACATAAATTCTCTATGGAAATGCTAAAACTAATTAAAAACATGAAAGACAAAGTGAATTATCTTCAGTTCATTAAGCTATTAAAATTGTTTATAATAAAAATTTAGATTATAATTACTTTACCAACGGAATTTTTGGAAAATTTTAAATTATTTATCGCTATAAAAGCAGCCAATTTAATCACATGAATTATTTACATTTTATTTTTCTCTATTGATCAATTTAAAATTTGAAATATTTTCTGTGTTCCTTAAGAATTTAATCTAAATAGAAGCATACAACTAAATTGAATTTTTTTCAGTTTATTAAACTATTAACGTTGTTTGTAATTGACATAGATAAACTATTAATAAATTCACAAAATTTTTTAAATTTTGAGTGAGATTAGAAAACATTTAAGACTATAAAATATGTTTATTTAAAGCAACAATATACTTAATCACACGATTAAATTCTTTTCTCTCTATATAAGTATTCAAAATTCACACAAATTCTCTGATCCCTTAAGAATCATTCCAGCTAATTAAAAAGATAAAAGGAATTGTTATCAGACCATTATGCTATTAAAATTGTTTATAGCAAACACAAATAAATGCGAAACAAATAATTAATAAATCAACGCTGCTATTGTTTCATTATTATTAGTATTTTCCACTCTTTGTGGTGACTGTAAAAATAATAAGAAATAAAAAAAAAAAACAGATAAAACCTAATGAATTTTGAATCAGCAAGAATTCAAGTTCAGTCATCTATGATTTGCATTCGAAATACGAGTATTAACGTAACCGGTTCACGTTGCCATTTAATAATAATAAAAAATACATTTAATATGAAATGCTGAATAACTGGCCAAATGCCCTTTGTCATTAAAGAGACAGACAGACAGAAAGACAGACAGACAGAAAGACAGACAGACAGATAAATATATTGATAGATAGTTAGTTATTTAGATGGATGGATGGATTGTGTGCTTAGTCTTGAGAACTGGAAATCGTAGGGCACATTAAAATACTCAAATTGTGAATGTATTCGACTAACGTAATAATTAATTAAGTTATAATATTAAATGTCCATAAAGGGGCATTATGGCCATAACTTTTGATTGCCAGTAGATGGATGGATGTAAGCTTGATTGGCTTAAAAATCTCGGACATTTTTGTGGTAACCCATAATTCAAGAATATGTTATCAGATGGTATTTTAAATCGTAGCTGAGTTGACCATATGTTCATGTGCTCACATTCTATTCAGACACCAATTTATGGTCAAGATGCGAAAAGGGGAAACTAACAAAAAATAAGGAGGTGTGGTCTGCTCACTTTCATAATCCAATAACAAAGTTGTTTTCGGGGCTGAGCTGCTGTCAGTTTTGGCAATGCGAAATGACTTCATATTTTTAAAGATATTTTGTTGACAGTCGAGATTGATCTGAGAAGTGAGAAACGGGTAAAATGGGTATGAGAAATTATTGGTAAATTGAATGATTGAACACAATAACGTCATGTATTCCATGCTGACCATGAACTCATTCATCACAAAGCCCCATTACATTGTATTCCCGTATTTAATCATTTTGCCCACTGTACATCCGCTCGATTGCCAGCAGCAATAAATCATTTAATTAGATTTTCGTAATGCATTTCAATTGAAAATATTCGAGCTACAAGTATTTCATAAAGTATGAAACTAAATTGTAATCGCAATTTCCAAAAAAGGTTTTCTCTTTTGACCTAATTTCTAGCCACTGAAAGGAGAAATTGTTTTTCCACAGTGATTACCAATTGTTAGCTAATTCTTTGTTATTTTGATTTAATTATTTGTTTCATTTTATTTGAGTCTTTACTTTCTTTTTAATGTCTACTGTCAAAAACATAATAATTTTTTTTTTTAACTTATTATCATTTCATTAAAATGAAATATAATTAATTTGCCTAAAGCAAAATTCAGCTAGCCCGAAATAATTTAAATACAATAATGGATGCTGATAAATTGTTATTGTTGTTAAAAAATATGTATTTCAATGTTTATGTACATATCAATTATATTTCAAAGAATTTCCTTTAAACCAATATAAAACAAAATGGTAATTAAAATTGCAATTTACAATAGTTTTCTTGACACCTGTAATAATTGCTTAAAATTAGTAGAATTTATGAATTTAATTTTTATATATTGGTTGCAATTTATTTTATTCACAATTTCTGCTGTGGAAAGCAAATAAATATATTGAATGCAAATTGTCAGTTGCATTCTGTGATTTTGATTTATGATGACAAGTTTTAAAATATACCAAAATTATTATAATACTCTTTCACGAGGATACTCTAACATTTTAATAGAACGTTACGCATTAAGTATGGGATGCTCTTTAAGTTATCAAGATATAATTGTTTAAAAATACATTAAAAAAATTTGTTTCCTGTCAAAAAATATAAGTTAGTATTTACATCTCAAAACTAAAAATTGAGAAATTAATTTGATCAATTTCTGAACTGTCATAAGACGAAATTTCTGATTTTCAGAGTGAAATACGGGTCTATTTTTTTGGAGAGTATTGCTATGATATTATTTATTATATTGTATAGATATTTAGAAAGCTAAATTGAGCTATTGTCTTGAAGCTTAAACATTTCGCTATATAAATTATTAATTACACTTTATATAGTATATTTTTGAACTAAAACAATTTTTGAAAAAGCATTTAATATTCGGATAGCCGACTCTATATATGTTTATATTGTAATTTAAAAATATGACATTTTCATGAAATGATTGCACTTGCCATTTGCTATATCTACAGCCGGAAAACTCATTGGGAAACTCCACGTCCAACTAATGCCCAAGGGAAAGATGGCCAACAAGTTGTCAGAAGCATCTGGCCAAATGGAAGCAACTGCAATAAAGAGTTAATACCGTATGAGAATATGAGAAAAGTCAACTTCCATTAACAGTCACAAAAAAGTAACAAATTTAACAAGCAACCAGAGAGAGAGAGAGAGAGTGGCAAAGAGAGTGCGAGTGAAAGAGAGAGATGTATACCGAGTTCAGCTTAAAGCAGCTGAAGGAGAGGGAGACGGAGGAGGAGGAGACAGAAGAGAAGGAACATCAAATAATTCAGCAGTATCAGTTAAGTTATCACAGAAAAGTCAAGAGAACACAATTCTCCTGGTGCCTAGGAATCTGTTTGCTTCTGGCCAATTGGAGGCATTCGGAGTGTTCCTATTTGGAGCCAGATGAGCTGATCCATGAACTGGATCGACCAGTGCCATTGACATCGGTTCAAGGTGTGCTCGGTCGTCAGGCGATGTTGCCATGTGACATAACGCCCATGGAACGGGATGATGCCGTCTATATGGTGCTCTGGTTTCGAGAGGGAGACGGCGAACCCATTTACAAGTGAGTTGGCAATAATAATGTTAATGACTTGACCTAAAATTAATAAAACAAAAAATTAAGTTAGTCAAATTTATTTATTTGAGACTATTACAAAAAAAAAAATATATTAATCTAAATAAATTTATTTTTTTAGTTTGTATTTTTTACTAGTAAGCTAGTTTTAAAAAATTTTATATTATTATTATTTTATATTATCGTAATATCTGTATTGTAATATAAAATTCCAGAATACAAAAAAAAGTTGTGAAAACAAACATCATAATTTTTTACTCGAGCATTTTAAAATATTTGGATCAGACTTTAAAAATTATATCTAAAAATATAGGCTATGTATAATTAAAAATTTGTTTAGTTTATACTTTTTGTTTTGAACTACAAAAAAGTATAATTCGTCTAAGTAATTAAATTTAAAGCACACTTCAAATTCGTATTTTTAATTTTATTTTGAACTTTGGACGACTATAAATCATGTCTTCTGTTTGCAGTTTCGATGTGAGGGGTCGTCAGTTTGGACAGGCCCGTTTATGGTCCTCGCCATTGGCCTTTGGACCCAGAGCGCATTTCAGCAGCACTTCGCATCCTGCGCAGCTGAAAATCGACACGGTTCGCATTGAGGATGAGGGCGTTTATCGATGTCGAGTTGATTTTCGTAATTCACCTACGCGAAATCTGAAAATCAATCTAACCGTAATTGTGCCCCCGGATAGACCTATTATCTATGAGCCCAACAGGCACGACAAGACCAGCAATGTCGAGTCCTTCAACGAGGGCAACGATATCGTCCTTGCCTGCGAGGTTTCCGGTGGTAAGAGACCGTGTTTTTATTTTTTAGTCATAATTAATTTTTTTTTAAATATTTTAAGCTTAATTTAAAAAATATATATATAATTTAAAAATATAATTATACTTTCTCAAACACTTTTAACAATAAAAAAAAAATTGACAACTGATATTCATCACAATATTTGCAGTTTAAAAGTAAAAAAAAATTGTATTTTGATCAAAAATATTTAATACTTTATTCAAATTATGATATTTCTTTAAGTTGTAAAGTATAACTCAGAATTAAGCATTATTTTTGTAAGTTAATCAATAAAAATCATGATGAAAATGCTTAGATTAAAAATTTACTAAATATATGATAATTTTTTCCATAATAAAAGAAAATAAATCATTATTTGCAGTCCCTAGTTTTATTCCCTTTGGTCGTAACTTAACAAATATTGAAATTATGTTGTTGTCTTTCTATTAACCACAGGTCGACCCCGTCCAAATGTCACCTGGTACTTGGACAACACCGTCATTGATGAGACGTTTGATCAGAGAGCCGATGGCAAAACTGTTAATCATTTATCCTATCCTAATATTGGTAGACAACATCTCAATGCCCGTTTGGTTTGTGTGGCCAGCAATACGAATTTAACGCCGCCCAACAACAAGGTCGTCATACTGGATGTCAACTGTAGGTGACAAGTGAAACAGCTAAAGAGCTCGGTATTATATTTTGTAACTTATTGCTTTTAGTGAAACCTGTTGCCGTGCACATCCTGACCAAGGACCGCTTTGTATCCGCGGATCGCACCTATGACATCGAGTGTAAAAGTTCGGGCTCGAAACCGCCGGCTTTAATCTCCTGGTGGAAGGCCAACAAGCAGCTGAAAAAATTCACCAAGAATGTAAGTTACTTAATATAATTCTAATGCAGAATAAAGTAAGATGCCAAGCCATGATAAAAATTACATTTCGCTTGAAAATCAATAAAGTTTTTTCAAAGTGATGACAAGTTATTAGGTCAGAGGCTTGAGCACATTCGAACTGTCATAACTTCATTAAAACTGAACCGATTTTCGATTCTAAGCCATCTATCATCTAATTTTCCATATATACCCCTTGACATTTTTTCAAAAACTTTGATCCCTCATAACTTCATCAAAACTGAACTGATTTTCAAGCGGAATGTCATTTTGTTCATGATTTGGTCTCTAAATTGAATCTGCATTTAAATTTTAATCATCTAGAAAATTTGATAATTTTTCGATTCTAAGCCATCTATCATCTAGTAAAAACTAAACAGTTTTAATACAAATTACCCAATTGGATTCTAAATAAATTTATCCTACTTATTATTTAAGCGTGTTCTATCTTCTTCAAGACTTTAAATATAAAAGTATTCACATCACTGCAATCCTTCAACTTAGTTTAGGGTCAAAAAAGACAGCTAAGGAAAATGTTTTTATAAATGAAACGTCTTTCGATTGTTGTTCTAATTAAAAATGATTCCATTTAATTTAAGGTTCCACCTTGAAATAGTAAAACTTTCTAATGATATTAAAATTTTTTAATCAAACCGCATTTTCCCCCTTTAATTCCCTTTACTCAGAACCAAACCTTTTCCATTCCAATGAAAGCACTAAGGGTTAAAGTTTTCATGCCCTTTGACTTCTCAACCCTTCAGTTAATTAAGGAAACAAATCTACTCAATTCACAATACTCAATACTCAATACTCAATAGTCAATATTCACTACTCAATTTGTGTTGTTTATTTTGTGAATAAGCTCATTACTTATTGATCAGCTCTCGCACATAGATTAAGTATACCGAGTAGTACATATGTATTTGTCTATATGTATGGGAAAGAAGTAGAAAGAAAGGATGTGCGGTGCCTTATAATTGCTGCTATTTTCACTTTCACTTTACCCTTCAGTTGCTTTCCTTTAGCGTTCTTCATTATTCATTTCCTAATGGACTCTGTTTGCGCTTCTCTCTACTTTTTTGTTGTTTTTTTTTTTTTTTTGTAGTTTAATGAGCCAGACAATCAATCCCTAAGCATACTGACGTTTACACCCAGTCGGGAGGACGATGGCAAATATTTAACATGTCGAGCTGAAAATCAATTCATCGATGGCAGCTCCATCGAGGACAAATGGCGTCTCATTGTGCACTGTAAGTGACCTCCCCTCTATCCCTAAATAAAATTCTAATTACCACTAAATTTATCTATCTCTCTACCTGCTCTCTCTAAATAAACTAATGAAATCTGTTTGCAGACCAACCAACAACGGTGTTAAAGATGGGCTCCTCCCTGAATCCGGATGACATTAAGGAAGGCGACGATGCCTACTTTGAATGCATTGTGCAATCAAATCCGAAACCCTACAAGATGTCTTGGTTCCACAATGTAAGCAACAATTATTTGATTAAAACCTCAATTTCATTTACACAGAGCGAAAGAAACAAGTATATCGTACTTCAGCAAAATAGAAAACTATTAAATAGCCTTTCTTCATTGCAACCAAGCAAGAACCAGTTGGGAATTCTAAGCTAGTTGGGAATTCCAATTCGAGTAGACCAGAGAACTATCTGTTAGGTCTTAACACCACATAAAAAAAACGGTGACTTAAGGAAAAGAAGAAAAGTTTGACAACTATTTTATAGAAATCTTTCCGCTGTCGAAAATTTTTGGTCTACTCCATTCCGATCTATAAGAATTAAATATTTTGTTTCAAGATTTTACAAAGATTTCTACAAATCTGAGTCCATAACTTATATAAACCATTTTCATACTCTTTTCTAATAATTTTAGAGTTTTACTTGATTTAAAAATCTTTGTTCTTATATCAAGATTCTTAAAACTTGGTTCAAAAATTTTTATGGATTTTCTCAGCACTTCGCAGCTCTATCAATTGTAAATGTAATGTACCGAAAATACTTAATTTGAGTTCATTCGTACTAAGTTTTCGCTCAGTGCAATTATTGGATTAAATCCTCAATTTAATTTACCTTAAACTTTACCTTAATTATTACCATAACATTAGGGCAAGGAGCTGCAGCATAATATCTCCGTGGGCATCATATTGTCGGATCAATCGCTGGTACTACAGAGCGTTTCGAGGGCCTCGGCGGGGGACTACACCTGCCTGGCTGTCAATTCGGAGGGCAAAGGCCTCAGTAATCCGGTCACATTGCGCATACGCTGTAAGTACTTCCAAATAAGGTTTCTGTCAAGTCAATCTAACTATCAAAGACCCTGTACAAATCATTTTTTGGTATTTTTAATGAGTTTAGTTTTAAGAAAAAATCTTTCGTTTAGAAAAATGTTTCAAGAGCCAAAAAAAAATTGGGAATATATATTTATTATGCAAAATTTTTAAATAAACTTAATTTGTTTATGATAAATAGAAAGCTACATACTAAGTTTGGAGCATCTAGCTCTTAGGATCACTGAGATCTAAGTGTTCATATAGAAAAACAAATGGAAAATATGTTTATACACGACTCCATTTTCCCTCAATAGTCCCCTTTTACTTTTTAAGTACAGGGTCTAAAAATGGTTGAAAATGTCCAAGTGAACCACAATTTGGCATTGACTATCGTCTATGTAATTTACAATTTAATCCTTGAGCCTTGGCTCCTAATGCATTCTGTGCCTGTCTGTGGGTTGTGACTCCACAGTTTCCACAGTATCCACAATTTCGACAGTGCTGTGTTGGCGACAGTCCAAAAGCAACCCGAGCCAAAGTCCAACCAATCCCTTACCCAATTCCCATTTACCATTACCCATTTACCAAGCCACGTTAATGACCAAGATTATGGCGCAATGAATGCATTGCCTGACTTTGGCTAAAACGAACGTTAACTGCATTTGTCCAAACTTGAAATTAATTCATAGAACTTTTAAAGAGACTCCAACTACAACTACAACTACAACTCCAATTCGGACTACAGTTCGAATTTCTATGCCGAGCACCTTAACAAGGGTATTAAATATTTCAATAAATGCTTTAATTATTTATTTCGGCCCATAGACGCGCCCATCTGTGCCATCGAGCATGAGGAGCTCTTGGGCGCCCTCAAGCACGAGACGCTGCCACTGAAGTGCGAAGTGGATGCCTCTCCACCTGCCGACTCCTTCCACTGGACCTTCAACTCGTCGGGGGAACAAACGGAGCTACCCGCCCGTCTTCATTCCAGCGAGGTGAGTCCTAAGCCAACTAAACTTTTAACAACACTATTGTCATTTCCCCGAAGATAAAATACCCGTTACTCATTTTAAGTATACGTCCTTTTTTTAAACTCTTAACAACTTGAAACAGTTATTACTTTATAAATATAAAATAAATACACCTAAAACAAAGAAAACTATTTTTTTGTTTAGTTTTTATTTTCATAATTAACTTATTTGTTGAATTTAAAATTTATATACCAGTTTGTTAAAAAATAAGTAAATGGGCGTATTCCACCATCACACCCACAGTTTTTAAGATAATTCAGTTTTAACGGTAATTAACGTTATCAATATTGTTATTGATATTGTCTATAATCTCACTTAACCACAGCAAAATCGGACAAGTAGAACGGCAGCAATAGCTAACCAAAGTTATTATTTCAATACAATCACCTAAAAGTATGCAATAGTTTTTATTAGACTTCTCTGCATGTTTCTGTGACATACATCACAACAAATATATTATACCCTAGTACACTACGAGTAACGGGTATTCAAAAATATAGAACACTAATTACTATAGATAGGGTTGCTCTCAAGTGCCTCTATAATATAATCTAATGAATTTCAAGTTGTACTTTTAGTCTTGCATTTTAAAGAGATTTGTAGAACCATTGAGATATTTAGATATTGAATAATTGAACTATTGACCTATTGCAGACGGGCATGTCGAGATTGAATTATACGCCCAGCTCGGATCTGGACTATGGGACAATTTCCTGTTGGGGCAAGAACTCAATTGGACTACAAAAGAGTCCCTGTGTCTTTCAAATTGTGGCTGCAGGTAAACAATCAACTTGAACAAAACCACAGTGAAACTTCACTACAATATACACTGTACGCTTTACAGGTCGTCCATTTCCATTGCAAAATTGCACTGTAAGCAATCAGTCTGTGGATTCACTTCAAGTTGACTGCATCGAGGGATTCGACGGAGGTTTACCCCAGAGTTTTATGCTTGAATTGGTCGAATTAAATTCACTGCGTTTGGCCAGAAATATTACAGTCACTGTAAGTGCTTAACAGCTGTTAACTTCATGGTTAATTGCTTTATTAATTTTATTATTAATTAATGAATATAGCACACGCCGGCTACATTTCTCATTGAGAATCTGGATCAGGCAGCCACCTATCGAATGATCATCTTTGCAGTCAATGTCAAAGGTCGCTCCGAGCCAATAATCATTGATGACATTAACTTCAAGGGTGTGGCTAAATTAACAGGTGAGATAACCAATTTAAAATTTATAAATTAACAGGCTTGGAAGAGGTAAAGAGATATAAAGATATGAACTATATCCTATGGGTCAAAAATTATTAAAATATCTTGTTTTAAACTAAATTGTTCATAAATATTTATGTAAAAAACAACACTTGTTGGTTTTTTTTTTTTGTAAAAAATTCCTTGCGATTAAATAATGGTTGTAGTACAATAAATTAATATAAATTCCCGCTACCTCAAATTTTTTTAAATCTATCATTTTTTAAATTGCCAAGCCATAATTTGTTTATTAAATTTTTTTTCTTTCTGGCGGTGTCTTGCCAAATATTTAGGCAGTAATTTTTGCCCAAGAAGACATTGGATAAATCATAAACCACTTTCCCAAATTCCTGAATGGGCCAGCTTTTTTATTACTTTATATTTTCTTCTCCAACAATGTGAAGGTATTTTATTTTTACGATCACATTATATTTATTAATTAATAATTAAATTCATTAAAGTCGCTTAATTTATTGGCATTAAAAAGTAATTTAAAAAATTCTGTTTTTAATTGGCAATTAAATTCTAATATATTTCATTTAATTTTAAAATCTGCAGAAATTAATTTTAATATTTTGTTATATTTCTCTACGTGTTTTGGGAACTTTCCTATTAAGAACTTTTGAATAAATATGTTTTACAAACATTATATGATTATTATATATTTTCAGGTAGCACCACGGGTCTTCCCATACCGCTTTCTCCAGTTTTAGCCGGAGTGACGCTCTTCTGTGGCCTTCTATTCGCCATATTCTGCATCATTCTGGCGGCGATTTACAGACGATTCTCCAATCGGTATGTTTAATGAACGTTTAATGGACACGTTTCCTTCTGCTAATGCAGACCCGCATTTTGCATTTCGCATTTCGCATTTGAATTTGCAGCCGCAACGATAATAATCTCAAAGCCGTTAAGCACACACAATTAGCCATACCATCAGACTGCCAACTGGATCCGTTGCGTCCCAATCAGCATGCAAATGGCCAGGGCCAGGGACAAGGGATGGCAATGGGAATGGGAATGGGTATGGGACATGGCCAGGAACAGTCTCACCACAGTCTGTTGCCGATTAATTGTGATAATCGAAATGCGGTCGAGTGCGGCAACTTGGGCAACGAATTGGGCCTGGACGGTGGGACGAGAACGTCTCCAAGTGGTCATGTTCTCACCATGTCAATGGGCAGCGATACATTGCGTTCCACAGCGCGTACTCGGCCCAGTCCACAACTGCTTGGGGATCAGGCCGATATAGATGACACGGATCCCGATGTTATACCCAATCAGTATGGTAAGCAAATTCAAATACTAATAGCGAAATAAATACCATTAAAACGTTTACAATAATTTTGTAATTAAAAAACGTTGGAAACTTAATTTTATAATTTCAAATGCTAGGATTTAAATATATTTAAATCTCTTATATATATTTAAATATATACGATATATATGTTATTAGTTTAAAGCTTCTGATGGCTTTTTTTTTTTTTTTTTGAAAAAGTTCTGAACAATTTTCATGATTCATAACCGAATCATTCGTATATTTTCTAGACCATACAAACCAAGCATAAAAAGTTTTAAATGCTCTCGAAATTTCATGAGCAAGTGTCCATAAAATATGACAAAAAACGTGTCTATGCTGTTTTTGTGCATGTTTGGTATTGATTTTTTACAGTTTTAACATTTTTTTCTGAGTGTACTCGTAAATATTCGCGAAAAACCTGACATAAATTTTCATTAGTTTTTTAATAAGGTATACACAATTTTAAATATATTTATAAATACACAAAATTCATATAAAATACTATATATATATATTTTAGTAAGTCAGCTGAAAAATGCTTAATTTATTAACTGTTTTTCGATTCCGTTTTAGAAAAAAGGCCTTTAAAGGCACTTGTGGTATCCCCTGGATTTGCCAGTCCCTCGACGCGACTCATGCAGCGGGATTACTGCAACAGTCGAGATGCCGAGCATCTGAAGAGCACTCCCGAATGTATGGGAGGTGGTCCAGAGGCCAGTACAATTGGCCTCTTAAGCAATTCAGGCAATGAAGTACTGCATTACACCTTCCGCCCAAGCAAACAAATTGTAAGTCTAAATAAATAAATAAGTAAATAAATAAGTTTAAATCTTTGATTTTTATTTAGGCTAACTTATCTGTTAAGTTCAATCGATTTTATATTTAAGTATCTAAGTATCGTATTTAATTGAATAAGAAATCAATTGCTAATCATAAAAAAAATAAAGGAATATTTTTTTATATTTTGGTCAACTAAATTTAATTAATGAACACTTTAATATATTAAATATTATTGCAATCTGAAAAATTTCCTTTGATCTATAGTACATACGAAAATAATGCATTAATTTAAAAATTAAGTAATTAATTAATTTTTTTTTTAAGAATTATGTATTAATGATAATTAGATAAAGAAATTGACATTTACAATATATTTTAATGAATTTCAACAGAGCTATGCCACTCTCAATAAGAAGGGCATAACAACCTGTAGTCCGCCACTGGGATCGTTGACCTATAATGTAAGTACATCGACGCCCTCATCCTCATATCATCTAACACCGCAGCCAATGGAGGTCAGTTTGCTCAGTCCGAATAACGCATCGTCATCGGTGACATCGTCATTAAGTGAATACCGATTTCGACCGGAGGTTGTCACCACATCGAATCGCATCCAGGAAAGTTGTATATAAGAAAGCAAAAACATCATTATCCATACTATATTTAAATTCAAACAAAATAAATCAATGTACTTATCCCATATACCTAAAGTACGAGTATGTGAGTGTATAAACTGAATAATTGAGCAAGCAATGCTAATTTGTAATAATACATGAATATCGTATCGTATCGAATAATAACCCCAAAACAACAATTAGAACAACAACATATATGCATATAGATACATACTATTTACATATATATAAATACATATTTATTTGCATGGTTTGAGGCAAGACTTTTCTAAATTTTAAGCATTTCTGTTGCATTAATTGTTATTGCATTAATCTCCAAACAGGTAACAATGCCAAAAGTGTGACTCGTTTTGTAAATACATTTTATTAACTCGTTGTCTTTTCGTTGTAACTAAGTCTACTACTTCTGCTTAACAAGGCTGCATTTTAATTCTGAAACGCGACATTATTAAAAATATATTTTAAAAATTTAAAAAAAAATTTCAAAGCCTTCATCATTTTTTATTCGATTTTAAAAACTGTAAGTTAAAATGTTAATAAGTAGAGTCAAAGCTAAAATCATTTCAGTAACTTAAACTTTTAATAAAATTAATTCAATGCTTCAATCAATTGTTATTGCTTTTAATAAACTTCAAAATCTTTCAATTTAAATTAAAATAAATTTTTAACAATTTTAAATCATTTCTTATTCAATTTAAAATAATTAAATAATTATTAAATTTATAAAAAACTTTTTAAAATTAAAATAATTTCTTATTTTTTTTTTAAAGTAAAAAGTGTAAATGTGTACTTCAAATTTAAATTTCAACGTTACTGTTATAGTGAGCCAAGTTTCAAACCTTGAGTTCAGTAGCGATCCACAAACGAAATCAAACGTTCCACTTTAGCTAAGACATGAACCAGAAACGAAAGACTTGCAGCCTTGTCAGTAGTACTCCAAAAAAGTATAAACATATCCGAATATCTGTTGTTTTAATTAATGACTTGATCGATCACATACATATTTACATCTCTATGCATACATATCCCCGGATCACAATTCCAGAAGCTGCGATAACTGCGATCATATCTAATAAAAAGAAAACACACCATTTTGCTTTAACAAAAGATAATGCTTATTAGGCCAAAAAAAACCGTGGTAAATGTTGTCAGCCTAAAAATAAATACACAAATAACAAAATCGAAAGAAAAGTATTTCCAAAAATTTGAGAGAAATTTCAACTAATTTATACCCTGATATTCAATTTAATCTAAACAGGACCTGCACTCTTCCAGACCTAACAGAGTTCTGCGGGAGTCACATTTCTGAGTAACGATATATCCCTCCCTGTCGTACTATATCATATTATATGTATCCAATCTCTATGAAAGTATTACCAATTGATTTTAAAACGAGTTTAACTACTAGCCACAATATGTGTTGAATACCTATGTGTAACTAGACATATCTAACTATAAGGCATAATAATTGTAAATAGATCGATTATAAATATAAGTATATATTTAGAGATGGATAGCATTGAATTATCGATTAGTTGAATGGTAATCGAATGTCTTCATATTAGCATGAATGTTTTCCTGGAACTTATTTGTGTACTGCCTAAAATCAAATCGCAACGATAACGATAAAGATATCGATCAATTTATTGATGACTTGTAAATAAAATGAAATTGTTTGTTATCTCAAAAAAGGGCGCCCCAAAAATATAATACGAATAAGATATTAATATTAAGTATATAGAACAATTGAAGTCCCCGCTAAATCTATAATACTTATGTTCTGGCTAACTGTGTCCTCACTAAAACATGTATTAGTTAATGATAATATTAATGCATTGGCATTCTATACAGACTTCCTAATTATACCTATAGTATATATATACAACATATATGCTTCGTATTCGAAGGAACACTGTTGAAGACACAGTCTAGCCAATTAGTATGTGTATGAGTGTGTGACTGACTGAGTGTGTGTGTGTGGGTGTGTGTGTGAATGTGTTTCTGTTTTAGACTCAATATTTCTAGGCCAAGAAATGTGTATTTGTATGTGTGTTAAACTTAAGCTGAAAGCAAACGAAAAATAAAAATAACAGCAAAGATTAGCATAAATTGTCGACAAATATAATAGTTTTTGTATAACTATTCAAAAGAAAAGAAAAAAAAATACTATTAAATAAATTATAATTAATATGAAAAAAATATATATATATTGAAATTTGTTCATTTATTTGCTATTGTTGTTGTTGGTTTAAATCGTCGCTTTGATAAGCACTTGGGCAGCAGGAGGCATTGCGGACACAAACCTAACTCCTGCGGCACTAGTACTTAGGAAAGCAATACGCTCCATTCTTAAAGGGTAAGTACAACTATTCATATGTATATGCATTTAAAAAAATTATAAAAAAAAATTAAATTATAAAAAAAATGACTGTCAGCTAGTCAAGTAATGGTTTTGTCTATCTTATTTTGTACAAAAAGAGTAAGATCATTGAATAATAATTTTTAAAATAAATTTTCAGACATATTACCTTACGTTCTGTATATTTCGATTTTTAGCTTACTGCGTTTAAAGTTTCTTACAGCTGGCATCCACATTGATCAGATATAAGGTATTCTTGGCATCCACATATTAAAATAAATAAGATCTGAAATTCAAATTTAATGTGTAATTAAACTTTAAGCTTTTAGAAAAGTTTGCAATTTTAAAATGACACAGAAATTTCTTACTGCGAGTGAATTAGTTTCCAAATGGCATCCACGCAGATGACTTTAGTGTATCCACTTGGTATCCACAATTCCAACGTTTGTATATATTTAATTGGCATCCACTCGGTTGAGACAGTAGATTCACATGACATCCACACATCAAATAAGACAGGAAAGTGTTTTGGCAAAACAAAATGTCTCATATTTGTTTTTTTTATTTTAAAAAATAGTTGAGCTCTAGGGGAATACATTTTTTTTTTTAACATTTTCTTAGAAGCACTAGGAGAATATTGAAATAGAAATAAAAGAAAAGCCCAAACCAAAAATATATATTTTCTGCATGAAAAACTGTGTAAATTTTAGATTTTATCAAAACATTTTCTTGACAAACTGTATCCAGGAGTTTTCTTCTGTTGAAATTCACACATTTGACAGTTGTGTGTCCAGTTGAAATCCACAGTGTGGTTAACTTGGCATCCACAGAACAACTGTGAAATTTTGACAGCTAGCAGCATTCAATTTAGCGAGGGTCCACAGTACAGAGCATGTTAATATTAATGTATTTACATATTTTTTTTTGAGTTATTAAAACTTAACCTTTATATTTTTTTAATTTTTAAATATTTCATGTCTTTTTTGCCAATCCCAAAAATTATGTTCGTTTTTCTCTGACAATAAAAGCCGTTTCTGTGTGTGTGAGTATGTGTGTGTGTGTGTGTGTGTGTATCATTGCAAGTCATACATACATATATGGCATATTGCTATGGCTAGTAACCTCTTGCACATAATACATAAGTTTATTAAATTTAAATTGGCTTAATTGACCCTCATTCGTTTTCCGTTGCCAGACAACAACAACAACAACGATTCTCTGTATATATCTCTCTCTCTATCTCCTACTCTCTCTCTCTCTCTTTCTCTGGGTTTGTCGCTTGTTTGCCTTCATTGTGGAGGCATTCAAAGTCAATTGAATTTAAACGAATAAAAACTACACACACAATGTGTGTAACTGGGCAGGAATCTTATTGTTGCTACTGTTGCTATTGTTGTTGCTGTTGTCTCCATTTGATTGAGTACTTGTCCAAAAATATGCAACCAAATTGTCGCTACAATTTGTTTCGCATAAATTAAAATATAGATTAATAAGTAAGCACAAGCAACTATCCCAGAGAATACATAAATACGAATTCAGAGAATACGAACTGCATCAATTGATAGCATTACTTATGACTAAGATCCATTTCCTGTGACTTAATTGAGTCATACACACACACACACACACACACTTACATACAGATGCATAAATAAAACTCAATCAGAAATTACAACTTAATTAAATTCAATTAAATTAAAGAAAATTCTATTAAGGCCTGACACTCTTAATTGAGTTTCTATTTAAATCAATTGCATTTTATCATCAAAATTCATTTAATATTTCAATTCGTTTCATTTGTTTAATATACGATTAAATCGTAAAGTAGATATCCTTAAATTATTTAATAAGTTAAATTTAATTAAATAATGTTTTTTTAATTGATTTTATATTAAAATGAATATTTTTAAATATTATTTTTTTTTTCATTTTTATATGTTTGTTTTTGACGCTATATAATTGAAATAGAGAGTATTTAAAAAAATGTTTTATTTTGTTGCAGTTTGTCATAAATAAGTTCATATTCTTTTGTATAAATCTTTAGTATGTAAAGAATATTTCAATATATTAAAATTAAGAGCAGTTTATCAATATATTTTAAAATAAAAATATATAAACTACATATTGTTCTTTACAAATGCTTACCTTAAGATCGTAACTTAACGATATACATATATTAAACACAAATTTATTCGGCAAATATTTGTATACTCTTGTATAATTTTCTAAGAATATTTACGGAAATTTTAAACTGCATCCCAACGTCAACTTGTAGAATTCAAAGACACACTGCGCGAAACGAGGGAGAAGTGTGTTGAGCAGGAGAGTGAGTTGAGTGGGAGGGGGAGGGGGGTAGAGTACTTCCCAAGCTGTCGACGACAACGAGAACGAGAACGTTTGCCGATTATGATTATCGCGCGGTCTTTAGAGGGGTCTTAACCCCGCACGGAATATTGACCAGTCGTAGGAGCAACGGCTGCTCGTGCCACAGTCTCAAATACAACACACAGTTAGTCAAGCAAGTATTTGGACAAAACCTAAAAAGCACATATTTATTTTTACGAATTTTTAAATATTTTAATTTAATGAATTTTAAATTTGTGTCTTCAATATGCAACAAATGTTAATTCATTTACCAATATTTTTAATTTTCTCTAGACTTTTATACTTAAAAATTTTTAATTTGCTTTTTTTATATTCTCAGATTTATTATAAATATTAATTTTTAGTTTAACATACTTTTCAAACATACTTTAATATTTATAATTTCTTTTTTATTTATCTTCTCAAATTACTTATAGATATTAATTTTTAATTTATCATACTTTTCAAAAATTAAGTCAACTGTTCTTAGTCTCATTGAATAAATAAAGAAAATTTCATTCGTTTCTTTTCATACTTTGTTTTTTGTCCATAAACTTGCTTGACTTACTGTATATACTCATACATATATATATATACACAAATCTCACTGCATCTCTCTGTCAGTTTTTATATATAAATATATATATAGTAGATAGAGAGATTTATGCTTGAAAATGTAGCTTGAAAATTACAAGCACACTGTGTATTACTTATTTAAATATAGTATGATTTAAGTACGACTCGTTGACCGTACGCTTTTCGAAATCTTCGGGAATTATAGTGTTGTTAAACGCGGAGACACCGAGAAAGCAGAGAACATTGTCGCTCGAGTGCGATTCTTCAACTGATTTGTGCAGCGATCGCTCGGACAGTCATTGGATTTTTGAAAATAACCATCAATTCATTACCGAGTCTCGATTCGTCACAGTGTGCGTGTGTGTGTGTGTGTGTGTGTCCGACACGCCGCCCTCATGCATGTGTCTGTATGTGTGTGTATGTATGTATTTCTGTGATGATGTACATCAACTTCAATTCCGCAACAAAAAGAACTCAGACACACAACCCAGCCCAAAAACCCCTGCCCCGAACCGACCCCGATCATTCAATGCTCACTCCTCACTCCTCAGTTCTCAATCCTCAGTTCTCAATCCTCAGTTGTGATCCCGCAGTTGATTATTAACTAAGTCCCCGTCCAAATGTCCCGCATTTTATAGTTGTACTCGCAGTTTTTCCTCGCATTCTGTATGAGATTATTTTATCTCAATGCAGATTGTTACAATTTTTTTCAATCTTAAATCATCAACACAGTTTTGAGATTGCCTCAGACATACCGTGTGTATTCTAGTAATACTCGCAACACTCTCGGATTAGGCTGTTCCCTAACAACTCACAAATCCCCTATAATGTCCATATATATTTATTGTATCTAATGCAATTTTGTCATTTGGCCCCGATGAGGGTCAATCGTTGACACCCAACATTTAATGAATACACTCACTCACTCACAATCACTTAAATAGGCCACAAATAATATAAAATCAAATTCAATTAAATTTACTTCAATTATTTCTTGAATTGGTAATTTCCGCACTTTGACAATTCGTTTCGTAGAAATTATTTAAGCTGTAGATCTATATAAATACTTGACACAGTAATTTTACCAATTCGATTTAAAGACTTATTTAAAATAAACTCATTTCAAGAATTAATATATATTGATAAATAACAAATATAAATTTCACTTTTGGAAATGTATCTGAAAAATATAAAAAAAAAATTTTGATCTACGATGTGAATCGTTAGAATTTTAGATGAAAGTAAATATCCTTTATACTTCACATAGAAATTTCAACAATCCTATTTTTTTTAATGTTCCATTTATTTACCTGATAGTTATTTATTAAAAGAAAAAAATACATAGACTTGAATATAAACTTTAATACAAATATCATAGTTCAATATTAAAAGTCTGAGAAAAAATCAAACAACATTTTTTAAGATGAGAGTAACTGTTAGTCGAGCATTAAAAAAGAAATGTTAGTTTTATTCGATGTGGATTGAAATTGAATTGAAAATATTAAAACGAATTACAGTCATATTCTTAGAACTGTCATGTACCAAATGAGGCCCCAAATAAGTGGACAATGTGAACAGGGTATAAGTTCGAGTATACTCATAATATAAGAATAACTGCCTTACATTTACATGCAAGTGAATACAAGTGAATGCATGTGAATATATATCTAGAAATGAACTAAACTTATGACAGTTCTGGACATGTATTTTACTTAGTTGAGCAAAGTATTTCAATTAATTCAATTGCCAAGTAAATAAGTCGAGGAATCACTGACAGATCGTCGCAGCGGCATTAATTTGGTCTCGAGTCTCTAGTGTGAATGTTGAATATGATTACGACGAATTCGAATGCAAGTACACTCTGAGAAATATATTATACTTGATTTTATCACATGGCATTTAAATAGACCACGGATTAAATCCAGAAAATCAAATCAAAAGTCAGGTTTTATGCTAAATATGACAAAAAGAGTTGAGTAAAATTTGACACAGTTATGACATTTCGAAGTTTTTGAAAATGTGTCAAGGGAAGAGTATAGAAAAAATGGACAGTAAAGGAAGAAAAATTCGGTTTTCCAATTTTAATGCAGAATGAAAATAGAGGCTATCAAATGTTAATAAAGAATGAATTTAGAGACCGAATCATGATCAAACTGACATTCCGTTTAATAATCGGTTTAATTTAAATATTTGTCTAACTTGGCATGGCTTTTTACAACGTCTCATTAGGTAAGTTTTTCTCAGAGTGTACAAATGTATATATGTGAGATTCATTTGTAAGATGTGGCTTCCTTATTACGGACCGTACATGATTTAATAGATCTATGTGCCGACTGTACTTGAGACCTGAAAAAGCAACTTAAATAGCTCTGACTATGGCACAGCCACACACACACATTTACACACACACACACATTTACACACACACACACATTTACACACATATGTATATATAGGCTTTTCGACTTTTACAAATAAGAGTTTAAAACGTGCCGCTTTCACCGCAAACCTATAAAAAGGCCACAACTTTTGGTTAAACCCTTTGCCCAATCCGAAATCCACTCAATTGTGGGGTATACATCGATTTTCGCATACATTGTTATACAGGGTGGGGATGTAGGGGAGTCTAGCAGGGGATGCAGGCAGGATGGGTGGATGGGTTCGCATACGAAAGATTAAGGTGAAATCCACAAAATTTGGCGCAAATGAATTTTCATTTTATGTTTTTTACACATCTTAAATTTTTTATTATTATGCCATCCTTTGTTGTACACATTTTCCGATCCTCATTCTATTACACTTAGCAATGGTTTCAGTTTCCATTCACCCTACACCTTTCCTATTTCCTTCTTACAGTCTCCCATAACAGTTCGCCAACGAGTTTCCTATGCATGCGAATTGGAGAAATTTGCGTGCGTGTTTTGAATAAGAATTTGTTGCATATTTGCCAGCTCAAACTCGTTGCCACTTCCCCCCCCCCCCTCCCCTCACCGCCTTGCTCTTTTTTTGGCCAAATGAAAAAAAATAGACGTGCCTTGCTAGAAGGCCAAAAGCAGCTGCCAACGGGGCCAACAGGGCCAAGAGAATGGCCAAGAGACAGGAAGCGAGTTGGAGGCTGGAAACTGGCATTTGTGCGTCGTCGCGTCTATCTGCAGTTATTGCCTGTGTTAAGTAGACAATACAGGGTACTCAACTTGAGAATACCCTGTAAACAACAAAAGGATACTATAAGCAGACTGTAATGCGACTATTTTTCATCACAGTTTAAATTATGCATATAAAATTAAAGTAAGCTCTAATTAGAAAAGTCTGCACGACCAACCAAAGATACCCTGTAAACAGCAAAAGGCAGCAAGACGAATGCGCTAAAGTGACTACTTGCAGTTATAGCTATAAGTTTTGCATATATAATACAAATAAACATACAATTAGAGACAGCTCAACTGTTGGATACCCTGTAAACAGCAAAAGTATGCTATATCCAAGAAGTAATTACACTATTTTCAGTTATAGGTGTAAAATTTGCATATGAAACCAAAGAAATAATACGATTGGGGATTGTTTGACTAGCAGATACCCTGTAATCAGTCAACCGTAGCTTCAAATTTGTCTATATAACCAAAGTAAATATGCTGTTTAAAGTGACTGATCAACTTAAAGATGCCCTGTAAACAATTAAGGAGGGCTTCTTGCTTCGGGCTTCGGCTTCTTGCAGTTATAAATTGTAATTTTTAGCTTATATGTAAACAAAAACTTCAACATGCCGATTAAACAGACTATCCGACTTAAATATACCCTGTAATGTCTAAATGTCTATTTTTATATGAAAATAAAGTGAGCAGCTTAGTAAGACAGATCGACTAATAAATACTCTGTACTTAGTAGCTGATATGTGGAATGTAAGCATTGATAATCGCAGTTTAAATTTAAAATATCTGCAATAATTGTAAAGTGAATTATAAGCATTTTTACATCTACTCTATAAAAACGAAAACTTCTTCGGTTGCCAAGCAATTAAGATACAGGGTATTCGAGAGCGGTGAATTCCCCTGTTGCGTATGAATATTTTTTTTGGCTTCTCCACTGAAGTAGAAAACATTTTCGCTTTGGGTAAATGTGATTTATATTGATTGTAATCGTGGGAGTGGGAAAGCATCTAACTACAATGTGAGTACAACGAGGTGGAGAGGGAAAAGTAGCACTGGGAGGTTAGGGAAAAAAGGGAGAGAGGGAGAGAAGGTGATGCGGGTATCAGAGAGCAAATGGGGTACGACAACGATGTCAGCTAACCCAAGAAACCAATTTGCAGATGATAGATTGAAAGGTATATCGATATGGAGCATGTAGATAAGCTCTAGACAGAAAAGTACTTGTATTTCCCATTGAGATGTAACATCGTCATCTCCTTCCGGTTATCTATAACTCTATAAACTCTATGACTATGTCGAGACTATGTCGAATGTGCGGAAATCCAGCAAATGCAGGCGATTCTCAGGCACTTGGACTGTGAAAACTGCATTAAGGCAAAAGGCACACCCGCAGAATGCAGCAGGAGTGAGGGAAAGAGAGAGTGTGTGTGTGTGTGTGTGAGAGAGAGAGAGAAAGAGAGAGACAAAGTGTGAGTGCGGGAGAGGGGAAGAGAGATACTGCAACCACTGTTTAGCATTTCTATTTATAGCTAGATCTAACTATTTTGGATTTAAAAAGCTAGAAAATTTAAGGAAAACGAAAACCTTAACTATTTTCTAACTAAGAAAATAAACCCATTTATTCAATTAATTATTTATTTATTTTTTAATTTAGTTATTATTTTTAATTATTTATTTTTTATTTATTTATTTAAGATTCAAAAATTACGGAGCACCCATCAAAATAATGTCACTTTCTTGATCAAATGTAAAATTAGAAATTGTTTTTAGTCAAATGCAATTACTGAATTTTTAATGTATTTTAAATAAGAAAAACGCAAGCAAAAATTACAAAAAAAAATCAAACCTTACAAAAAAAAAACTAACTGGTTCAATGTGTATTTTGTATTTCCGATATTAACATATTTTAAAAATTCGAAAATATACAATATGTACCAAACAATTAAAATATGTTTTCTTTTTTATTTATCCAGGTTTTTTTTAATCATAATTAGCTTTAACTTTTGAAGCTAGAAAAATAGTCCTTAAAATGCTGGCAACACTGCCGCAGCATGAGGCATGAGGCATGAGGGATGTGGCATGTGGCAGCATCTCGACCGTCATATCTTTCTTGCAACGCTCGTGCATCAAATGGATTTTGAGTGGCATTTTTTGGCTTTGGGCTGCCACGAATTTTGGCTCTGTACGACGCGTTGCATGCAACAGCAGCGGCGACAACAACGTGCCTCAGTTCGTGTCAAGGACTTGAACCCTTATTTTTGTATGCTGTTAATATTTTTTTTTTTTTAATTCTAATTAGGTTGCAACACGTTTGAACGTGCCAAAATGTTTCTCAAGAAAGGGAAAGGCAACGCCTAATTGCCACAATATTATGGCCATAGGTTAAACCCAACCCCAACCCCTTTGTAAAGGGGTAACAAAGCCCACCCCCCCTTAATGCTCTCACATGTCCATATAAATCACACGCCTCTTTGCAGTTTGAGGCAATTTGTCAAAGTTTGTGATTAACATAAAACCCAAAACCGCAATATCCACTGCCAAGATTGTTAATAATGTTACAACGGCATCCAGAAGCATCAATCTGTCGGTCCACCTGCCCATCTGCCCACCTGTCGTATACGTATTCCAAAATCTACTTCCACTAACAAAATAAATACGTTGAAGATGACATATGATTTGACTTTTACGAATACGTTCCTCCTTTTAGACCCGAATGATAAAACTGCCTGCAACAAAAAAAAAAAAAAAGTAAAATAAACACACACAAATATTTCCGCTTACAACGAACATTTATTTATGTGTATATCCTGTTTCGGGATATCTGTAGAAGGAGATGTTGAGGCTTGAGGAAAAAACGGAAACGATAGGCTTTTGTCCATTGCACAGTGGGCATTTCGATCAATTTATATCGCATTAATCCCTTTGCCAAGAGTAATTTACATTTTTGGCATAGTTAATATGTTCAAATAAGCAAATAATATTTTTTACATAAAAATTTTGAGAAATCTACTTATTTTTTAAATTAAATAAGCCTTTTTTAAGTAAAGTTTAAAATAAAATGTAAAACATAATTTTTTAATATTAAAAATAACTTTAATTTGTTTTTTCATCACTAAAAAAATTGAATAGCACGTTTTTTTAAGTATAAATGTTATTTTTTCTAATTTTATATAGTAATACAAATTTATGTATTTTATCAATGTTGACTAAAAACAGTCGGCAGAGAGTAGAAATAATTTCGAAATATAATTAGAAAATTAGGTATATATATAAATTAACAATTTAATTTTCTATCTGAGAATATTATTAAAGTAAGCTAAAATGTAAAGGAAAATTTTAAAATTAATAATTAATTAATAATTTATTGTTTGAATTATGTTTTACCAATTTTTTTTTTTAAATAAATCGTTATTTTTCGACCAAGTTATTAATTAGTGCGAGCTGGTATAAGCCAAATGACCACTGTGCATTGAGGTGTTTATTTAAGGCTCTGTCTTGCTCCGTCATTATGAAGGACATCATTCAACCAGTTGAGTGTCGTCGTCTGTCCGCAAAAGAAATTCCCATTTTTTCTGTGTGTGTATGTGTGTTGTTGCCCCTAATTTGTACACACACATGTATAAGTGCGTGTTATTCCCCCCTGCCACGCCCCAATCCCCTTCCGCTGCCTTACGCCTTCTTAATGCGAAGCTACTTATGCAAATAAACATAGGGTGTGTGCGTGTGTGTGCGTGTGCGTGTGTGTGGGCGTTACACATTTCCAAGGCGCCAAAAGGGGTGGGAAGTGTTGAGAAGAAGAAAAAAGGGGGAAAAGTCTTGGGCTTTCACTTGTTATACACAGCAACACATATGGAAATACGATATTGTTAATTAATTTACGCTTTTATTGCTCTTCTTGCCATTTTACTCAGCAAATTTTGTTAAACTGCCCTCGCCTTTTGCCGTTACCCATATCAAAATGTGAAGCTTAAACCTGGGGGTCAAATGTCATATGTCATATGTGAAAAATGAAGTAAATCAAATGCTTGTTAACAAGCTGACGTATCTGAAAATGGGTTCTCCATTTAAATAAATTAGAAATTGTACAGGCAACAAGTGTACAAATAAATTATAATAATAAAACTAAATATTTCTAAAAATATAACAAACATTAAATTGCAGCATTAAATCGTTTTTATTAAAATTTAATTTTTTAATTTTAAATTTAAAATAATTTTGAAAATGATTCTAAGATGATATTATTATTAAAGAGCACTAAATTGTTTGTTTTATTAGTTTAATTTACAATTTAGTTGATTTTTAACTCTTAAACTTTCATTAGCGGCTTTTTCTGTTTTTTTTCATATTCAAATTTGAATTCAAATTTAAAAACAGAGCTACCACATCTCGCTGTTGTCTCAGTGCTGCCATACTTAATAAAATTAAGACATGAGCGAATGCAAAAGCTAAATAACATGAATCCCATTCGAAGCTAGACAAACTAAAGCTCAGTGCTATGAAGTCTCAGCTAGATCTAAAGGGCAAAGGAATCTCGTATATAAATACCGTAAATACCGGTTCCGTGGAAATTTAGAACTAAGTACTTAATTTGTACTAAATATGTACCAAATGTGTCCGCACTAAATGCATGCCAAATGTACTAAAAGTAATTGCTAAAGTTAAAAATTGATAAAGAGTAGCAAAAGCTAGTACTTTAAACAAGCAAAACTTGAATGCTGATGTGAAATTAATCAACTTTTCCAATAAACAAAGAAGAAATGTTGATTTCAGAGTTAATAAGTTAAAGCTAAATGCTGTGAGAAAAATACCTAATTTGATCTAAAAACAAAAAAAAACGCTTCATTCTTTGTACTAAATGCGTACTAATTGTGTCCGCACTAAAAAATGCAACAGGCTCTCAATTTGAATTCGAAATTAGATAAAATAAAGATCAATTTTTGTATGAATGCTGGATGTTTGTTATGCGTCCGTAGGGAGAAGTTGTATAATTCAATGTAATTTTAAAAGTCTAGCTTTAAAATTATAGAAATTTTAAAATATGATTATTTTTGCAAATTGATTAAAATTAAGTCCATTGATCTGGAATAACAACTTTTATTTAAACTTTTGTATGCCTGTTGGCAGAGTCGTGCAATGGTGTTGATACATTTGCAACAGAAATATCGTGTCGTCTAAAGTGAGTTCAGCCTTTGATAATGTTTTAATGCGATGTTTGACCTTATTGAGAATTTCACATTCCGGAGGCGTAAATGTTTCCGCAATCTGCAAGTAGTAAAAAGTAATTTATAGATTTAACAACAATATTTTCAGACAGTGAAAAGTTTATTACCTCCGCGATATAGTCTTCCGCTTCTCCCCGCTCTTTCATAGCCATAACAATGCTGTCGAGTCTCTGAGACTTCTCAATGAGTCCCTTATGCTCAGTTTTCTCAAAGTTCGAGCGCCTTATGATATTGTAAAGCGCCTTGAAGCAGATGTCCAGCAACATTCTCACCGTCTAAAAAATAGAGTTATTTAAAATATTACTTAGTTTTTTTCATTTTTAAATTATATTCCTACATCCTTTTCCTTGATTTGGAATAGATAAAATGCCTTGGCGGGTCCACTTCCTCCACCTCCGGGTTTCTTAATACACTTCACATGTATAAACTGTTCTTGGAACAGATTGTAGGCCAGAGATTTGGCCTCCTTTGCCGGTATCATTGCCTCCTTCTGCAGATCCTCCTGCTCGATGTACTTTTTAAAGCGTATTACACGAAATATACGCGTTGACTTCGATCCAAAGCGTTCAGTGATAACAGACTCTACACAGGCGAAGGCCAATGATTCAAATGAACGCTCCAAGTCGACCACATACTGACCACCTCCCATGTCGCCCACTTTGCGCAGAAAACCCAGAGAATCATCCGCTGTAATAAATTGAAACTGTTTATAAAAGATGATTTGATTTACTAAGAAAATTCTTACTGATCAAACTGATATATTGATCCAGATGCTTCATTAGATCCAGATTATTTGATTTCCGCTCAATTGCCTGTTTTATCTCCACAAAGGTAACGTGATTGGAAGCTTTCTGTAACGTTAAAAAAAATTTAAAAAATTTTAAAAATATAAATGAAACTATTTAGAATTAAATTCCAAGATATCATTTGTTTTTTGATTGAATTATTAAGCTTTAGGTTTAACTATACTCCTTATTTAGTGGAATTTCTGGCAAAACTTACCCGTTGCCAAGGATCTGTTGTATTGTACATTAAGTTTAATATAAAACGAAAGCATTCGGCGGCATTATCGCCCAGTTTTCGCTCAATGGCCAGCGTCATGAGATCATCCCTAAACTCCTGATGGAATCGATCATAGTTAAGGTTCCAGATCATGGCTGCATCGGGAGCACTCGACAATGGGGATTCCCCGCTGCGTATCTTGGCCAACAGCTGCAGATCAATGTTGGGCGGCACAAAGTAATCACATTCGTTCCTCAGGAACTTGGGCACCAACTCATCCTGCTCCTCGCCAGTTATCAGCTCCGGCGTCTTTATAATATAATGATCTGCAATCATTTTGATAAATGTATCCCGATAGATTTCGGCACTTTCGCCTTTGTTTTCATTGTCGTTAAGACATTTTAGGAGCACAGCTGTCGCTGATTCCGAACCAGAATTTAATAGCTCCTCGGCAATGGATGCACCCAGATTGCCATACTTGGTCTGCACCAGGTGTATATAGCTATAAGGAAATCGGGATTAGTTTTCATCTCTCCACTTTCAAAATGCACTTGATATTCACCGTGGGTAACGCAGCAGACAGATGACATCTTCTCTTCTTAGCGAGTACTCGGGCAGATATGAATTGCTCTTGGATGGCTCAAAGTTAACCAGCCGGAATTTAATTAGCACCGCCAAAGCGAGTCCAACTTCCTTTCGCGGAAAATTCGTACTGCTCACAATTTGTGACAATGTGCGCGTGGTTGCTGAGAATAAACAATCGGCTACCGATTGCACCACTTTGCCAAAGCACTGCTCCAGTATCGCGGAGCACAAGTGCGCGTAGTCTGCAGACATTATTAACTCCTCTCAGCTATTACTATATAAATTATTATTCACAAAATTGCCAAGCAAAAATATTAAAAATAACAAATGTGCCGGCCAGTGTTGCCACCTGCGGTCCTTAATCTGAGGGCTGCCCATTAGTGTTGGGTTGCTCATGAGTGAGTGAACAAGAAAGAGTTGCTCACTAAAGTGAGCAAGTGAACAAGTTCCCTCCAAGTTGCTCATTATATGTGCGTCAAGTTAGCAACGGTTCGCCAGCAACGAAAAACGGAACTTGGTTCACGAGTCGGAACCAGTTATGAATTTCCTCATTTTTTAATGTTTTTCGACGTTAAAACAATAAAGTAATGATGCAGAATTGTAGATAATTGTTTTATTTATAGTCTTAAGCAATATTTTGGCAGTTTCAGCCTTTGATTTGGGTGAAACAAGTAAACAAAAAAAGTGAAAAAGTTTACATTTCCACCGTTTCTTAAATTTCTAAGCTCAGGGCGAACGGCCCCGTAAACCGCTAATGCACGATTAAAGCCCAAAGTTTCACCTTTCTAATGGGACCATATTTAGAAAAAGTTATCAGAACGTTTTTGAGATATTTTGGAAAGAACGAAGCTACCTCAGAAAAAGCCCCATACAAAACGACCGCCAAAATCAATGCCTGGTTCTCAAACCTTAATATCCCTTCTCAGGAGGAACGGCCCAAAAAGCGGCATATATCAAATTAAAGCTACAAGTTTGTAGAAGCTATTTTAATTTAATTTAAAGAAAGTTATCAGACAGTTTTTGAGAAAATTAATTAATTGTAAATTAACCCCAAAAAGTTCATGAGCAAGTCCTATCGAACTAGTAGCTCGAACGTGAACTGAACTACTACGCAACAGAAAGCTGATTGATATGGGTCGGATATATATGCGCTTCAAAAAATCGTTGCTAACTATTTAAAGGTCGCGGCCCCAGATGCACGGTATGTGGGAGTATAGGCATTAATTTTACTAACATTTTGCTGCAACTTTCATCAATTTCTATCAGACAGTTTTTGAGAAATTTGCATTTTAGTGAATTTGGCATTTTAGCTGAGATCAAAAACAAAAAAAGATTGGCAGCTCTTGGCGCCGCTTCAAAAAATCGTTGCTAACTATTTAAAGGTCGCGGCCCCAGATGCACGGTATGTGGGAGTATAGGCATTAATTTTACTAACATTTTGCTGCAACTTTCATCAATTTCTATCAGACAGTTTTTGAGAAATTTGCATTTTACTGAATTTGGCATTTTAGCTGAGATCAAAAACAAAAAAAGATTGGCAGCTCTTGGCGCCGCTTCAAAAAATCGTTGCTAACTATTTAAAGGTCGCGGCCCCAGATGCACGGTATGTGGGAGTATAGGCATTAATTTTACTAACATTTTGCTGCAACTTTCATCAATTTCTATCAGACAGTTTTTGAGAAATTTGCATTTTAGTGTATTTGGCATTTTAGCTGAGATTAAATACAAAAAAAGGTTGGCAGCTTAGATCAAAAACAAGAAAAGGTTGGCAGCTCTTGGCGCCGCTTAAAAAAATCGTTGCTAACTATTAAAAGGTCGCGGCCCCAGATGCACGGTATGTGGGAGTATAGGCATGAATTTTACTAACATTTTGCTGCAACTTTCATCAATTTCTATCAGACAGTTTTTGAGAAATTTGCATTTTAGTGTATTTGGCATTTTAGCTGAGATTAAATACAAAAAAAGGTTGGCAGCTTAGATCAAAAACAAGAAAAGGTTGGCAGCTCTTGGCGCCGCTTAAAAAAATCGTTGCTAACTATTAAAAGGTCGCGGCCCCAGATGCACGGTATGTGGGAGTATAGGCATGAATTTTACTAACATTTTGCTGCAACTTTCATCAATTTCTATCAGACAGTTTTTGAGAAATTTGCATTTTACTGAATTTGGCATTTTAGCTGAGATCAAAAACAAAAAAAGATTGGCAGCTCTTGGCGCCGCTTCAAAAAATCGTTGCTAACTATTTAAAGGTCGCGGCCCCAGATGCACGGTATGTGGGAGTATAGGCATGAATTTTACTAACATTTTGCTGCAACTTTCATCAATTTCTATCAGACAGTTTTTGAGAAATTTGCATTTTAGTGTATTTGGCATTTTAGCTGAGATTAAATACAAAAAAAAGGTTGGCAGCCCACATTAACATAAAAGCTAAAATGCCACATATACTAAAATGCAAATTTCTCAAAAACTGTCTGATAGAAATTGATGAAAGTTGCAGCAAAATGTTAGTAAAATTAATGCCTATACTCCCACATACCGTGCATCTGGGGCCGCGACCTTTAAATAGTTAGCAACGATTTTTTGAAGCGGCGCCAAGAGCTGCCAATCTTTTTTTGTTTTTGATCTCAGCTAAAATGCCAAATTCAGTAAAATGCAAATTTCTCAAAAACTGTCTGATAGAAATTGATGAAAGTTGCAGCAAAATGTTAGTAAAATTAATGCCTATACTCCCACATACCGTGCATCTGGGGCCGCGACCTTTAAATAGTTAGCAACGATTTTTTGAAGCGGCGCCAAGAGCTGCCAATCTTTTTTTGTTTTTGATCTCAGCTAAAATGCCAAATTCACTAAAATGCAAATTTCTCAAAAACTGTCTGATAGAAATTGATGAAAGTTGCAGCAAAATGTTAGTAAAATTCATGCCTATACTCCCACATACCGTGCATCTGGGGCCGCGACCTTTTAATAGTTAGCAACGATTTTTTGAAGCGGCGCCAAGAGCTGCCAACCTTTTCTTGTTTTTGATCTAAGCTGCCAACCTTTTTTTGTATTTAATCTCAGCTAAAATGCCAAATACACTAAAATGCAAATTTCTCAAAAACTGTCTGATAGAAATTGATGAAAGTTGCAGCAAAATGTTAGTAAAATTCATGCCTATACTCCCACATACCGTGCATCTGGGGCCGCGACCTTTTAATAGTTAGCAACGATTTTTTGAAGCAGCGCCAAGAGCTGCCAACCTTTTTTTGTTTTTGATCTAAGCTAAAATGCCACATATACTTAAATGCAAATTTCTCAAAAACTGTCTGATAGAAATTGATGAAAGTTGCAGCAAAATGTTAGTAAAATTAATGCCTATACTCCCACATACCGTGCATCTGGGGCCGCGACCTTTAAATAGTTAGCAACGATTTTTTGAAGCGCATATATATCCGACCCATATCAATCAGCTTTCTGTTGCGTAGTAGTTCGGTTCACGTTCGAGCTACTAGTTCGATAGGACTTGCTCATGAACTTTTTGGGGTTAATTTACAATTAATTAATTTTCTCAAAAACTGTCTGATAACTTTCTTTAAATTAAATTAAAATAGCTTCTACAAACTTGTAGCTTTAATTTGATATATGCCGCTTTTTGGGCCGTTCCTTCTGAGAAAGGATATTAAGGTTTGAGAACCAGGCATTGATTTTGGCGGACATTTTGTATGGGGCTTTTTCTGAGGTAGCTTCGTTCTTTCCAAAATATCTCAAAAACGTTCTGATAACTTTTTCTAAATATGGTCCCATTAGAAAGGTGAAACTTTGGGCTTTAATCGTGCATTAGCGGTTTTCGGGGCCGTTCGCCCTGAGCTTAGATATTTAAGAAACGGTGGAAATGTAAACTTTTTCACTTTTTATGTTTACTTGTTTTACCCAAATCAAAGGCTGAAATTGCCAAAATATTGCTTAAGACAATAAATAAAACAATTATCTACAATTCTGCATCATTACTTTATTGTTTTAACGTCGAAAAACATTAAAAAATGAGGAAATTCATAACTGGTTCCGACTCGTGAACCAAGTTCCGTTTTTCGTTGCTGGCGAACCGTTGCTAACTTGACGCACATGCGATTTTCAAGTACAAAAAATCGAACCAGATCGGAAACGATTACCGGATGGCAGCCCTCGGTTTTGTGACTCTCGATGTCTATCGATTCCCAACGATTGATTCGATAGACAAGAACGCTGCGAACGAAAAGGTTTATTATTTTATAATTATTTAACAAATGCGGATTGTGCATTGCAAAACATATAAATAATGAAACGGAATTTTAATTTTGTATGCGTCATGCAGGCTTGGACATAAAAAGGGCCAAGAACGACAACAGAGCAGCATAACAACAACATGGGCGCAAAACAGTCGCGTGAGCCACGTTCCGTCTCAATGGAGAATCCTGCAGGCGTCCTGGATATATCCGATGATGTGGTGAAGCGCCTGAAGCAGGGTATCACACAGCAGGGTAAAGTTGAGAATATATACAAACACTTGTGTGCCACTGGCCAAGTTAAGAAAACTGTTTGGCCAAGTGGTTATGCAACAATTGTCAAATGACAATTTGTTTATATGTTGAATATGTAAAATAACTACAACTCTGTTATTTTGCAGCTCGCGAAAATGCGGCCGTTGCAGAGGAGTCGCAACCGGCGTCGAAGCCACAACAGCCGGCCAAGAAGGCGCCTGTAAAAGCCGCTGACGGTGCTGCTGCTGCAGTTACTCCTCCTCCCCCAACAGTTGTCTATCAGAGTGCCACGCCCATTTATGTGCAAGGAGGCGGACAAACGATTAGCGCTGCCGATGTGCAGCGTCAAATGAACCAAGAGCTGCAAAAGAACGATGAGCTGTGGAAACAGCGCATGACGAAGCTGGAGGAGAATCTAAAGAAGACAAATACCATCATGGAGACGGAATATGCGAATGCTGTCGAAGGCGTACACAAGCGTTTTGTGAGCACCGCTGCAGCGCATAAGACGCCACCATGCCAGGATCTGAAAGCCCAGCTGCTCGCCTGCTATCGTGCGAATCCCGGCGAGACACTCAGGTGCATTGATGAAGTGGCCCAGTTCAAGCAGTGCGTGGACATGCATCGCATCAAGAAACTGGACAGTCAACCGGAAGCGCCCAAGGCGACAGTGCCAGTTGCCAAGGCTGGTTAAAAACTTGTCTGTGTGTTGACTTATCATTTGTTTAATTATTTGATTGCTCCTGTGCATCTAAAAGCCTTCTGGGATCTGTATAAAGAACGGAACTTGCTATGAAACGAGCGTGTAATTGTGAACAATAGTGAATTAATTCAATATATATAAAGAAGATGTAATTAACTATTGTCTATATTTGCTTGTGTCTGAAATTGGTATGTAAATCAGGGAATAACACCGGCACTAACCGTTTCATTTTTAGTACCGCAACTGAAACCGTAACCGAATGAAAATTCTCTGGCAAGAAACGAATATCAAAACGTTTCTACCGGTACGATTGTGGTTAAGTTGATAGGTCAAAGAGTTCTCCAACTTCAAATTGTCATAACTTGATCAAAACTGAATAGATTTTCAAACGGAATGACATTTTGATCATGATTTTAACTCTTTATTGATTCTGCATTTAAATTTTTATCATCTAGAAAATTTGATATATTTTCGATTCTAAGCCATCTAAGTCCAATTTTCCATACTTACCCCTTGACATTTTTTGAAAAACTTTGATCTCTCATAACTTAATCAAAAATCAACCGATTTTCAAACGGAATGTCATTTTGATCATGATTTGGCCTCTAAATTGATTCTGCATTTAAATTTTTATCATCTAGAAAATTTGATAATTTTTCGATACTGAGCCATCTATCATCCAATTTTCCATACTGACCCCTCAACATTTTTTCAAAAACTTTGATCTCTCATAACTTCATCAAAAACTAACCGATTTTCAAACGGAATGTCATTTTGATCATGATTTGGCGTCTAAATTGATTATGCATTTATAGAATTTAAAGATTTTTAGATTCGTTAAATAAAAATTTGATACCCTGATGTAAATACTTCCCTTTAAAAGAGTAGGTTCCATTTAAAAAACGTAATTTGTATAACTAAGTAATTTTATTATGTTTAGCAAGTTAACTACAAACCCGTAAATACTATACAACAACATACATGCACTCAAACACATATGCCTAAGGAATTGTGGAAGTTTAAAGCGTATTGGCGATGAGGAATGCGACCAGAGAGAGGATTTCCAGTGTCATTGTGGCGGCATTGCTTTCCACATTGCTACCGTGCTCTGCTGGCATTGAGCGTTGCTTGCAGGAGTCATCAAAGTTCTTGGCAGGACCCATGCAGCCGGCATAGCTCATTACATAAGCCAAGTAGTTCTGCTCGAAGGCGCCGCGCACCAAACTGGAACCAGGACCGCTGGCAAAGACAATCACATCCTCACCGCCATGCGTCTCATCCTTGAGTGCCAGCGTGGCCAGATGACGGTAAGTGGGCGACTCGATATCCTCCTTGCTGAACTGTTTTAAGGGCATCCAAACGTTGGAGCTGTTCTCGGGTTTCGAGGCATTCGCCAGATGATCAAAGTAGCCGGGTCCATTGGCATAGGTAATTGTCTCATAGACCATGGGATCCTTGGGCTTGTGCAGATTGGCAGCGCCCAATATGTCGGAGCCGCGTTCCGGATAACCATTGAAGGTCACCGAATGCGAATGATCCGCCGTGACCAAGATGAGCGTCTCATCAGAATTCGTCATCTTGAGTGCCGCCTGTACAGCCAGATCCAGTTCGTAGACCTCGTGCAGAGCAGCGCGTGCGTAGTTCTGATGATGGCCCTGATCAATGCGTCCACCCTCCACCATGAGAACATATCCGGAAGACTGCGCACCGCGTTCCAGCACTCCAATCGCCGTCTCGGTCATTTCCTGGAGCGACGGTTCGCCCTGCTCCCTTGCTATGGAGTAGGTGATGTGATTGTTGCGGAACAGACCCATCAGATGATCCACCTCCTTCACATTCACTTTCAACAGATCCTCGCGTGTCTTTACCAGTGCTGCAGGTGTACTATCGTTGGCATGTTGCTGCAGCCATTCCTGCGCCAGATTCCTTCGATCGCCCCTCGCACAAATGGTCTCCGTGGCGCCCTCGAAACGCACCGTTCTCACCTCGCTTTTGTTGAGCGCTCCCATGGGTGACAGTCCTCCGCCCAGAATCACATTCAGCCTATTGCCAGGTGCATTCTCCACCAGCTGACGTGCAATGTCCGCGTGTATTCCGACGGATGCCTTGGGCACCTCCGTATCGCATTCCCAGTCACGGTGATAGATCCGGGCATATGTGGCTGCAGGAGTTGCGTGTGTTATCCGTGTTGTGGTTACCACTCCGGTGCGTTTGCCCTCGCTCTGTGCCCAGTCCATAATGGACTCAAGACGTCCCTGACTGGCATTCACTTTAGATCGCGTTGTATCCATGCCAATTGCGCCGTAATCGCTCTTAGTACCCGTAAATATCGCCGTCGCCGTGCCCGCCGAATCCGGCACCTGTTTATCCACATTGTAGGTCTGTCGAGTAAAAAGATTCGTTTAAAATTGAACTGAATCGTACTTGTTATCAGTACACTGTTAAAAAAAATGTTCTAGAATCAAGATTTTGGTCAGAACTAAGATTTTTGGTCTAAAAAATGCGTCAAGAACATGAAAATCTTAGATTTAGAGAACACTTCTTGATTTTAAGAACATTTTAAAATAGACCAAGTTCTTATTTTAAGAATAAATGTTCTTAACATTTAAATAAAAAAATAAAATATATGTACCAATTATTTTTTATATCTATAATTTTTTATATTCTTAAATTTTGATTTTTTTTTCTGTTTAAGTAATTTTAAAAATGCTAGTTTAATCTGTTTGATATGATACAGTACCTATTTATTCTTTAGGATTTTAAGATTTTCATTCTTTTATTAAGATTATAAATTTTTTAGATTATTAATTTTAGTTTTAGTAATTTGGTCTTAAAATAATCTTATTTTTTTTTTGAACAAAATATGTAAGATGAATGTTCTTGATTTCAGAAGTTGGTCTTTTTTTTTAGTGTAGATTGCTCTTACCTTGGCCAAACCGGTGTAGGGGAAGTCATCGAAGGCAAGTGTTTCCTCCTCTCCATGTCCATGTTTCAGATACTGTCCCTTGTAGATGCGTCCAGCGCTAATCGTGGACAATCCCATGCCATCACCTATAAAGATGATAATATTCTTCGCCTTCCGCTGATACGAGTTCTCCTTTGCGGACTTTGCCTGTCCTATGATCTTCTCCAGCTGCTTTAGACCCACTTTTCGCCAGAATTGTTCATCTATATGGAAAATAAAATTGAGTAAGTCACGGTCAAGTTTACTACAATGTACTATAGTAAATATAACTACCTATAGCTGTCGCTTTTTAATTATTTCTAGTGAGACCTACTTGGCACTCGCCTCGACTACAGATCATTTCTAGTCTAAACCGCTATTACTAATTATTTAGATTTATTTCTGCTATATAGTCATCGTAAATATCTGGAAGTCGCTCGTTGAGCACACAAGGCCCATTAGAAGCGTTTCCCCATTTCAACAGTTTCAGTTGGGACCCATAAGTCAACCTCCCCGAACCGATGTTAGCTTAAATATATTACATCTCTATTCTATTTGTAGTCTGGGGTTTTCTTGGATTTAATTTGCTTCAATTAACTAACCAAGTTTGCCGCACTTAAATTTATTTATTACGCTGGGCTATTTAACAGGTCTGACAAATCTAATTTCCATATATAAATTTATGGTTATTTTATTTTTATTTATATTATTTTCAAAAAAAAAAAGCTCAGACAACTTATTAATAGGAATATATCAAGAAATCTCTAGCTTTAATTTTAATTAAAGTTTTCTTAAATATTTATAAAATTATTTTCACCATAGTTCATAGAATAAATCTTATAAAAGTATTCAAAAAATTGTATAAAAAATTGTATAACTTTAAAGTGTAAGTTGTGTGGAAACTTCTAGTCGATCACTCTATAACCTATACTTAATATTTTTGTTTATTATTTAGTATTTTGTTTTGCTGATTATAACAATTCTTCATTAGTATTCTGTTGGTTTTGTCTGAGACCCAAACGTACCGCCTCCTCCGCCCAAAAACCTCGACTTCGACTGACGCACGTTACAGTTAAGTCGCGTCGACGGACTGTTAATTTGCATTGTCAATGAAATCGAAACAGTAATAATAATAATTAGAGGCTTTCGGCAGGCAATACCTATTATAGTCTTAGGTTCTATCTGCAATTAACACTATAATTGTTAAGATGTGACGTTACTCCGACTGAATCTAACACCTGTGAAACTGTTTAAAGTGTTCTAATTAATTGCTATTTGTACTATTTGATTGCCAAATGTTTGGTATTTGGTTAACACGAATTTCGATTTTTTTGTATCTCAATTAAAAATTGTTGTTGCCGAATTGAAATGTTGTTAGCTCGAAATTGTGACAAGTTTTGAGAATATGGAATCTGTGAATTCCACTGTAATTGGAATTTGAGTATTTATTTGATTTTTAAATTACGTATAATTAATTTTCTATTTGATTTTATAATGCAGGTAATTTTTTATTTATAATCATATGATAATAGAGTTTCCCTAAACAACTGAATAATTTCATTCGGAACTGCACTTCGTACATATTTAATTGTCTATTAAAAATGACACTGGGTTTTTTTTTGTTAATAAGAATGCAACATGCGAATAAAATATTGAGATATTCGACAAGATTATTATTGTTTAAGTAACGTATTTAAGTAACTGTCAATTGTATCAACAATCATTAATTGCAATTGTATTTTTTTTGTAGATATTCAAATAATTAGAGATCTGCACTTGACACAAGTTTTTTCACTCAAAATAGACCTTGAAATTTTATGCAAATAGAAACATTTTTGTTGCGGTTTTTTTTTTTGTGTACAATTGCATAATTGAAACCGAGTAGTTAAAGTAGAACTAACACGTAGTAAACATGACAGTTGAATGCGCCATTAGTTCAGCTTATGAAAGTTATATTTTCGTACGGACTAGAAATATTATAGAAATAATACCTTCCAACACGCTGCCTTTGTCCTGTTCAGTCTGATCGAGCTTAAACTCCGGTCCAATATCACCACCAGCACTGAGTGTCTGGATTAAAGGAGGAGGCTGCACAGTTGCCGTCCAGGTGCCCAAAAAGAGGCCACAAAAAATCAAGAGAACAAGTGGCTGCATCTTGATTTAAGTATAATTGAGCAGGCGAACCGAATTAAGTTTATTTTTATCACAGATATGATTTGTGGGTACGTTGAAAGCGCTGGACACTTTTTTTTAGCAGTCCATTAAAATGTGTTTTTTTTTTTTCTTTAGAATTTAGGAATTTCTTTACGGATTTGCGACTTATAAACGAGCTCCCGTCTACTGTGGATTGTCACAACTAGCGACTGACGACTCGGTAAGCCCTGAAGCGCCGTTATATGGAAGCACGATCTATTGACTACCGCCTACGATCATCGGCTGTGCACGAAGTTGACACACGACGACGACGATTCGACTCGTGTCAAGATATATTTTGCGCACATGCAATAGGTTTACCGCCATTCTCCATTTCCAATTGCAGCTCAGATAAACCCATTATCGGCTGGTCTCCCCCTCTCCATAAAGCATCGTTCATTTCGACACATAAATCTTTATACGATATTTACACAGTTTACAACTTAAGTTGAAGCATGTGCCAATCTGATGAATTACGGTTTCAATTGCACGTGAATCTTTTGCCGTCGGCTGCTGCCCGTTGACTGATTTCAGTTGTTGTTGTTGTTTTTTTTATCAGTTGCCCAACGGATGTCGTATCTCTCATTCGTGATGCAGATGAATTTATTACGAGTTTAGCTGTCACTTGTTTAGGTTCTTGAAATTGATAATACTTTTCTATTTGACGGAAGCAACACAGTGCGTATGCGTAATGTTTGCATTATTCGAAAATTAAGCAACATTCTTTGTGTATCTTTGGCTTATCTATCTCTGTCTGCAGACCAAAATCACAAAAATACTAAAATATAAAATGCCAGTTCAACCTCGGTCAATGTCAACTATTATAATTTTCATTCGTTTATGGGGCGCCAAGTATAAATCAGTATTACACGACTTTGACTTCAATCTTTTTTAATAATACAATAAAAGTGCACATCTACTTAGCTTGATTATACTCGCCATATTCTTATAAAATTGAATCTATTGTAGCTTTTTTTCAAATCCAAATTTAGTTCAACTCTTCTGTAGAAATATCACTTGTTCCTCATTCATAAATCGCTCAGTTATTGAATATTTGGTTAGTTTGTTTATAAACGTGATAGTTTAGGCTAATTATACTAAAATTTAGTTGTGTCTCAGTCTTATCTTAATGGTCGGAATTTTACATTTAAGGTACGCAAATCAGTAAATATTTTGTTCTTCTTTATTTGTTATTTTCGGAGACTGCTCATAATTAAAAATATTTACATATAGAATTTCAAAATATATTTTGGTAAGTAAATTTTTTATTATATTAAATGACAGAGTTATAATTTTTAATGCTAAAATTTTTTATTTTTATTCAACACAGATTTTAGCTGATTATGATTTTATCTATATTTTTTATTATATTTAATGACCAAGTTATAATTTTTAAAATTTTAAAAATTAAAAAATTTTTTTCTTTATTCAACATAGATTTTAGCTGATGATGATTTATTGTTAACTGTTTTATTCGATTAATGCATGCTGTAATAAAAAGGTATCTATTGTTTTAATTTCATTAGGTACATGTTTTCTAGTGCTCACTGTAGCTTTTAAAGGTTTAGCCCTTACTATCTGCATTCTGGCTGCTCAGCTTTTTTAATGGGCGCTGTAAAAGCGGAGCAAACAGAAAAGCGAGAAACAAAAACTTCAATTCGAATTGACGTTAAATAATGATTATAGTACTATTATGATTGCCGTTTATTCTTGGTTAATTATTACAGTGTACTTTTTTTTATGACTCGCGTTTTTTTCTTTTGTTGATATGTTACGCTTGACTTGAGCTGCTGCTCTGTCTGCTAACTGTTAAGTTGACAGCTGTATTTGGCATTGGCATTGTCTCCCCGACCTCCCTTAACCCTGGAGCATTCAATACAAATATTCAGGCACAACCCCCTCTGCTATTGTATCTTTTGGTGTGCGGGGTTGGCTAAGAGCTGTATAAATATTTTTTGCGCTATTTGCCGTCAGGTTTATTAAAAAATATTCATGTCACGTATAAATTTTCACTAGTATATATAAATATGTATTACATATGACTTTGGGTTCTACAGATAGAAATTTGACAAGTGAATTTGGGGTATAAAATTTGAGCTAAAACAAAAAAACAATTTTGGGGAAATACAGAAAATAATTCAGATAAATTGAACTAAACTGAAAACGAAACTAAGATTATCCTCTCCAGTCTTCGATCCATTCCAACTGACTATGAGAACCGTTTCGATGTATAACCGCTGCGAACGTTACTCGTGGTTGCCGATCTAACGGTGGTTCTGGTCGTTTTTGTCAGGGTGGCATCACTGTCAGCGGTGCTGCCATTGCTGTTGTTGTTCTTGGTGGTTGTATTGTTGTTGTTGTTGTTTCTGGTGCTTGTGCTGGTGATGGTTGTGATGCTGCTGCTGCTCGCACTCATTGTTAGAGGTCGACGTGGTGGCATTCGTTCATTGACCGCATCTAAACCCTTGGCCTCGGCAAACGAGTGAATTTGTGCGGATGCAGTCAGTCCTTGTAGAGCTGCCAAAAAAAGCATATTTATTACGATTTTGATATCTTTGAAGCGCTCAGTGTAAACTTACCCTCCTTGAGGGAATCACGTCCACCAGAGAGAGCGCCCATTGGCAAGGCGCCCGTTGGCGTCAGTCCCTTTAGTTGCAGCACACTCTCCGACTCTTCCCTGCGAGGTGTACAACAATTGAATTGCTTATTTATCTCATAAAGGGTCTTTTATATATAATGTACGAACTTGGACCGTTTAGAGATCAGTTGGAAACCTGCTACTCTTTAGTGCAACATTGTTAATTTATATTTTTGAATACTCTGCTATTTTTAAGAAAACGCCCTGATTTTATCGTTTCTAAGCCATCTATCATCCAATTTTCCATTCCCTTGACATTTTTTCAAAAACTTTGATCTCTCATAACTTCATCAAAATTAAACCGATTTTCAATCGGAAAAGCATTTTGATCATGATTTGGCCTCTTAACTGATTCTGCATTTAAATTTTTATCATCTAGAAAATTTGATATTTTTTCGATACTAAGCCGTCTATCTTCCAATTTTCCATACTTACCCCTTGACATTTTTCCAAAAACTTTGATCTCTCATAACTTCATTAAAAATTAACCGATTTTCAAGCGGAATGTTATTTTGATCATTATTTGCTCTCTTTTTTGATTCTGCATTTAAATTTTTATCATCTAGAAAATTTGATATATTTTCCATACTAAGCCCATTCATTATCCAATTTTGCATACTTGCCCCTTGACATTTTTTCAAAAACTTTGATCTCTCATAACTTAATTAAATATTAACCAATTTTCAAGCGGAATATCATTTTGTTCATGATTTGGCCTCTAAATTGATTCTGCATTTAAATTTTTATCATCTAGAAAATTTCATATATTTTCCATACCAAGCCCATTCATTATCCAATTTTGCATATTTACCCCTTGACATTTTTTCAAAAACTTTGATCTCTCATAACTCCATCAAAATTATACCGATTTTCCAGCGGAATATCATTTTGTTCATGATTTGACCTCTAAATTGATTCTGCATTTAAATTTTTATCATCTAGAAAATTTCATATATTTTCCATACTAAGCCGTCTATCTTCCAATTTTTCATACTTACCCCTTGACACTTTTTCAAAAACTTTGATCTGTCATAACTTCATTAAAAATTAACCGATTTTCAAGCGGAATGTTATTTTGATCATTATTTGCTCTCTTTTTTGATTCTGCATTTAAATTTTTATCATCTAGAAAATTTGATATATTTTCCATACTAAGCCCATTCATTATCCAATTTTGCAAACTTGCCCCTTGACATTTTTTCAAAAACTTTGATCTACCATAACTTAATTAAATATTAACCAATTTTCAAGCGGAATATCATTTTGATCATGATTTGGCCTCTTAACTGATTCTGCATTTAAATTTTTATCATCTAGAAAATTTGATATTTTTTCGATACTAAGCCGTCTATCTTCCAATTTTTCATACTTACATCTTGACACTTTTTCAAAAACTTTGATCTGTCATAACTTCATTAAAAATTAACCGATTTTCAAGCGGAATATCATTTTGTTTATGATTTGGCCTCTTAATTGATTCTGCATTTAAATTTTTATCATCTAGAAAATTTGGTATTTTTTCGATACTAAGCCATCTATCATAAAATTTCCATTTCCCTTGACATTTTTTTCGAAAAGTTTGATCTCTCATAACTTCAACAAAAATTAACTGATTGTCAAGCGGAATGCCATTTTGTTTCTAAATTGGTTAAAATTGTAAAGTTCGTACACGCCGTATAAAAGACCCAATATTTTGTTGAAACTCTGCTTACCTTAGCACAGAAAAGACACGCGACATTTTGCCAATTGCCCGTATTTTGTTACGAATTATCTCCTTGCGTAGCGCCGACATGGAAGCTGTGAATTCAAAGAGCTCAATTAGTGTCTTGCCATTATTGTGGGTTTATGTGCTTATGTATAACTAGGTGGCAACGCTGGCGGCTGCTCAGGCAAAGCTTTATTGCGGCAAAGCTGATCAAAGCTATGCAAAGCTCTCGTTAAGCTCTAGCAGCGTCGGCAACGGCAATGGCGATGGTTCAACACTGAGCTTACCTGGCTTACTGGTCGTATTATTGTTATTGTTATTATTCACGTTCGCCGGCACGAGCACAATTTTCTTTCGCAGCTCTATTACGCTCCAGCAAAAGGTGGGCGTGGTTTTGTTTGAGTGGGTGGTAGTGTAGGTAGGATTTGTTGTAGTTGTTGTTGTTGTACATTGATAGTTGTTGTTGTTTTTGTTATTACATAGTTTGTGTACAGATTTAGAAAATAGTAAGTCGTTTTAATATAAGATTTAGTTGTAATTTTGTGTGTTGTACTTTTGTTACGTATACGACACTCAGACACACAGACACACACAAATACACATACACATACATACAAAGATAGAATATATACATACCTTCCTCCAGCTCATCATCGGGACCAGCGACGAGTTCATCATCTGAGCAAATGTTGAGTACATTGACCAACATTTCAGTCACCTTAAGAAAGTCAGAGGAAAAGTTCAAGATTAGTTTGAATACACTTATATTATTGGGGAGGTCAGAGGTTACCTTCTCGCCGACAAAGGGCAACGACCAGGTGAATACATCCATGAAATTGGGCAGCCAATAGGGATGTGGCGAGCAGTTGAATTGTCTTATGTTCATCACGTTGTTCTCATACTTGAGCACAGCTGCCTTTTGTCAAATGTTTGACAATGGATTTTGACAATATTTCGTGCGCGTCGCATTGCGGCATCAAAAGTATGAAAAAAAGAAAACAGGTAAAAAGAAATATTTACGGAAAACACTCGTGTATTTGAAAGCCAAAAAACAGAAGAATCGTGCAGTTTATGCAGCAATCAGATTTGCGTATGCATTTTAAAAATAGACCATCGAGAATATATATATTTCAATATACAAATGCACGAAAGTAAAGTAGATCGTATTGGCCAACTCATACCTTGTTGTTGTAAACATCCAAATAGTTTGGCGCCGAAAAGATGGTGATCAGTGAGGGAAAGCCGGTTACCTGATTCTTTCGGTACATGCGATAGCTACAAATGAAATATAAATTTTTAACAACATGAAAGGGTATAAATTAGAGTGCCTGTATTAAAAAAAATGGTAACCCATATTCGTAATCTTCGTACAAGTCTATGATGTTTTTACCAAGAAGCCATAATTATAAAATGAATATACAGTCTCCGTTTTTTGAATTGAACAACTTTGTGTTTTTAGTTTAATGATAATTCTAAATGATTTCGAAAGTCATGATCCGTACAAGAGTTTTAAAACCAGTCAGGATCGGTCTAAAAACACTGAAGATATGCTAATAATAACTTAAAAACAATTTTGAAATAATAAATTTTTCAATTCAAAAAGCGGGGACGAAAACTTTTTGCGCACAGAGTAGAATGCCCATTTTCGAGTTTTTCTTTTAAGTTATATTTTTATTTAAAACTTTTATATTAAACTTCATTTAGTTTGTCACAAAGTGGAATATAAGAAAATTTGGGGCTTGAATATGTTTTCGTCACTAGACTTTTACCTCGTGAAGAGGTTTTTTTTGTGTAATACTTTTTTCAACTCAAAAAAAAGGCGAAAAATTGATTTTAGAGCTGTAGTTTCTAGGTGAAAACATCTTAGAATTAACCGTAGATTACGAATTTGGTTTAAAATTTTTCCGTTTTTTTTGGACCATAAAACACGATGCACCCTAGTATACGTATATATTTTTACATACCCCGCATCCTGTGCTTCATGCGCCCGCACAATGGACAACAGATTGTTCTTTTGGAGAAACTCACAGCATGCGGAGTAGCTGAAGAAGTAGGAACAGCCACGCACCGAATTGTGGGAAAAGAAATCGTTACTCTTCTCATTACCAAAATCCTCCAGCGGATCGGACCACAACAGATCACACATGGGCCCATAGGCGGGTGGCTCCCTGAAGCGATTCAGCTGCCAGTAGAAAAACCAAAAATGAAAACCAAAACAAAAACAAAAAATTGACAGACAAATTGTAAACATTTCATATGGACAATTCGCCTGCCAAATTTATTACCGTCTTGATGTCGTCGAGTGTGAAAATCTCTGGCGATAACCCGCCGTGAATGCACAGAAACTGTTGGTTCAGCAGCGCGGCGAGGGGCAGGCAGTCGAAGGCTTCCATGCACGCATCGTAAATACTTTCCGAGTATTTAATAATGCCTGCAACAGACACAGACACAAACAGTGGGGCAACAAATCAAAATAAAGAAACCGAAAAAGGTGGTTGCATTTTATGCACTTGCTGTGGCTTTAAAAAGAGCTTTAAACAAATAATTATTAAGTGGCGAATTCTGAAGTGGAAAATTATACCTTATCCTTTTTTTTTACTAAATAAGCTGTTCTTCAACTTTTGATTAAATGAAAAAGCTTAAAAATGTGGCTACATTTCATGTAATTGTTGCTGATTTTTAAAAAACATTTAAAACTACCGATTGGCAAATTTTGAAGTGTATAATAAAAATATAATAAGTAAGACATACAACGATTACATTTTCTAACGAACCGGAACCGGGTAAGAAATTATATGAAATATTAAAAAATTAACAAAAATTTTGAATTATTTAATATTTATTTGTAATTAATTTTGCTTAAAAAAAATTTTTCCCTCTGGATCTTGGTTTCAATTTTAATGCAAAGTCTCCTCCCTTTGGAATTTCAAAAATTCAATATTTTAAATCCTAAGTTCCAACTTTTTATAAACTTCTAATGTCATAATAATTATAAAACAAAAATTGAAAAATAATTGTAAAGCTGTCTTACACTCTTGTTTAAAGGTAAAGTATTCCGTTAGATGACGACACTCGTGATTGCCGCGCAGCAGGGACAACGTGTCGGGATATGTGATCTTGAGGGACCACAGATAGAGTACACACTAAACATCGGATTAGAGAGAGAGAAGTAAGAGTACATGTTATTCAGTCGTATAACTCAGCTAGTACACTCACTTACCTCTATGCTGAAGTAGCCTCTGTCCACGTAATCGCCCAGAAAGAGATAACGTGTCGTGGCTGGCGGTCCGCCCACTTCAAAGAGCTTGACCAGATCAAAGAACTGACCGTGAATGTCACCACATACGGTAATGGGAGCCTCCACATCGATCATGTTATTTTCCTCGCGCAGCAGGGCAGCACCCTCTTCGATGATGCGCAGGGCTACCGATTCCTCGATGCGACCCTCGAGCAGAAAGTGCTGACGCAGCACATCAAAGTTGGGCTTACCCGTCTTGGGATCGTCGTATACCTCGGACATGGTCAATTTGTGTGTGGGCGGCAGTGGCACATCTAAAACGACAATGCAACAACTTCAATTTCAAATAAAATACAAATTGCGTATACGCAACAACTTAAATTTCTTATAAAACTTAATTTTAAAATTTTTTTTAAAATAAATTGCGTATACGTAACAAATTCAATTTTAAATAAAACTAAAAATTGCGTATACGCTACAGCATCAATTTCATATAAGACTAAAAATTGCGTATACGCAACGACTTCATTTTCACATATAAAATAAAAATTGCGTATACGCAACAACTTTAATTTCAAATAGAATAAAAATTGCGTATACGCAACAACTTCATTTTCGTATACAAAATAAAAATTGCGCACACGCAAAAACTTTAATTTCAAATAAAATAAAAATTTCGTATACGCAACAACTTCAATTTCATATAAAACTAAAAATTGCGTATACGTAACAACTTCATTTTAGTATTTAAATTAAAAATTGCGTATACTCAACAACTTCATTTTTACATATAAAATAAAAATTACGTATACGCAACAACTTTAGTTTCGTATATGTTAAAAAAAATTGCGTATACGCAACAACTTAATTTTCACATATAAAACTAAAAATTGCGTATACGCAACAACTTCATTTTTATAAGTAAAATTAAAATTGCGTATACGCAACGTGCAATGTCTGTCTGTAACTAGCAAATTATCGCCAATATTTGACTTGGCCTAGCTGCCAGCTGCCAGATTTATGAGGTACGCAAATACTCGTATGCCCCATGTGGATTCTGCCAGCGAGAATGCACATGAATTTTCTACGCTAATTACGAAAATTTTGAATGAGTGAATATAAAAGTCGAAAATTGATTGGCACACACAAATACTAACACACACACACTCACACACAGTCAGACAAGACGGCTTGCACACATTTGGATTGTCATAATCTCAGGGAAAATGTTCGAATTTCAGCGCAATGCACCAATAAAAGTGTAATATATAAGGCATATGATGTTTATTATGGCTGCTTAAATATAATTTAATTCAATTTTATCTATCAATAAACCGCAATTCAACAATCAACGCATGCGTATAATTGGATAAATAGCGTATCCCCTTAATAACCAATTATATAAAAATATATATTTATCAATTGGGTCAAGGTCATAAGTAGCTGCAAATCGAATGGGAACAAATTGAGAAAGGACTTTGATTTGGGATACTTAAATTGGAAATTCGCTGAAAATTATTCAAAATAAGTCCCTAATGAAATTATCTGAAAGTCTATGATTAAAAAGATATGGTGAAACTCTGTGACTTTAAAATATAAATAACAGATCTGTAATATATTTAGGTACTATCCAATGTGGCATAAAATTGATTGCAATTCTAAGAAGATCAATTTGAGGTGGAAGTGTGATGTGGGATATGAATATATATAGGGAACTTTCTTAGAAATATGAGTTCCAGTTAAATCTAAAAGGAACAATATAATTTGTGTAATGATTTGAGATGGGATGATTTATGAGATGAACATTTTATCGAAAACCTTCTTGTTTTATACTTATATTTACATAAATGTAAAAGCCAATACATAAGTGATATAAGGGCTTTTAGACTGAATACTCAAATTGGTAAAAATTAATACAAATTTGGAATTAATTTGGAATTTGATATTAGAAAAAAAATAAAATTAATAAAGGAATAACTATTCTATTATAAAATAAAATTTTTAAAAGGAGGATGCTAAGGAAGTGAATTTAATACGAGTAAGTTTTTTAATATAAATCAAACTGTACCATCGACAATGCGCTCCCTGGTTTTAGAATATTGCATTTTCTGTTTGCTCCCGCTCCCCGTTGCATCTGGTTTCGTTGTTGCAGCTGTGCTGGATGACTTTTTGGTTGCTGTTGTTGTTGCTGATGTTGCTGATGATTTGGATGCTGCTTTATCCGAGCTGCCACTTTTGGCCAGCGACGATTTTCTCGTGAGCGAACTTCGCGTCGATGTGGACATGTTGTTGTTTTATTATTTGTCTGGCTTCTGTTTTTATTAATTTGTTTTTTATAAGATTCCTATGTATATGTACTTAACTGGCCGCTGATATAATTTTTGTATATTTTTTATTTTGGCAATTTTGTCGAATTTCGAATTTTTTTGTTTTTTTTATCACTTTTTTAATATAAATTTTATGAGACGAAATTCTTGTTGTTGTGCTTTAGTAGCGCTAAAAATTAGAAAATTATTTGCCTTTGGCTGAGACAGCAAGACAAACATGTGTGTAAGTATATATTGGGCAATAAATAAAATTTGTTGTTATTTGGTATATGTAGCTTTTTATTTATTTATTTTTAGCCAGGCACTAGCAATACTAATAGAGACAGCTCCTCGACAATGTGTATTAACACACACAGACACACACACACACACACACTCTGAATATAAATGCCAAGCAATTAAATTTTCAATTTTGTGCAATTATTCACAAATTTATTAACTTTTCACTTGGCAAAGGGCAACATTTTAGTTGAGCCGTAAAACTTGTTGACACTTTGTACTAATTAGAAAAAGACACCAAAAATATATTTATATATAAAACACAATTCTAATATTATTTATATAATATATATTTTAAATTTATTTATATCTTTTATTTATTTATTTATGCGTTTCGTCACACACTCTAATCGCCGTTGCAGCAGCTTATCCTTGTGGGATTTTTTTTTATTTGACGCGAACGCGGACTGGCATTTCCACCAAGTTGGCGCGTCGTGATTTCCCTCGATACTGAAAAACTGAGCGAAAATTCTCGGGCACAGATTTTTGCAAAATCGACTCGCCAAAGGCAGACAACATCAAAGACACATTAAAAACAACGATCAACGCATCGACAATCGGCGAGCAGTCGCTCGGCTTTTCGCTCTGCGATTTCCGATCTACACTGATAAAAATAATGTTCTAAAATCAAGATTTTGGACTCAGAACTAAGATTTTTGGTCTAAAAAATGCGTCGAGAACATAAAATTCTAAAATTAAGAGTACACATTTTGTTTTTAAGTAATATTTTAAATAAGACCAAGTTCTTATTTTAAGAATAAAAGCTCTTGAAATCCAAAAAAAAAAAAAAAATTATATTTACATTTATAACTTCTTTTTTTTTTAAATTTTTTTCTGTTTAAGTAATTTTATAAATGCTATTTTAATCTGTTTGATACGATATAGTTCCTATTTATATTTTAAGATTTTTATTTTTATATTAAGACTTTAAGATTTTTTAGATTAATAAACTTAGTTTTAGTATTTTGGTCTTAAAATAATCTTATTTAAAGAACAAAATATTTAAGATGAATGTTCTTGATTTTAGTAGTTGTTCTTTTTTTCAGTGTACGATCTGCGATCTCCGATCTGATGAGATCTCTGCTCTACTGCGTCGAGTCCAGTCTCTCCCTTTGCAGCTGCCCTTGACTGGCTGCCTGATCTCAGTCCCTGTTATAAATAAAATATTCTCGCTAGTTTTTAGCATAAGAATTTCATGTACCAACTGTTTATTTATTGGGTTAATGTGACACACGCGGTATCAGTTTGTTGTTGTTGTGCGTTGTTAACTTGGCCTCCATAAACATTTCCCCCCCTCCCTCCCCTTTACACTTCTCCAAAGCAACATCCGTTGCAAACAGTCGACGCTCTCAATTGTTTTTCAACTTGACCGTGAGTGAGATGCTATATCTCCGGTCGAACGTCGTCCGTCGCTCTTTGTCCGTTGTCTGTTGTCCGTGATATTGTGTATGGCTGCTCGCTCAGAAATTGGGCGCCAATAGGTGGGTGTCGCTATAATTATAAAAAGTCTTGACTTTGTGCGCGCCTCGTGCAAAAATATATATCCTATACTCGTACTAAGACTATGCTGCCTCTCGTCTTTTTCTCAAACAGATCACTTGGAATCTTTGGGTTAATTGTTGGACGAGCATTAGAAACGCGGGTCGTATCATTTAAAAGCCCAGTTCATTTGGGAATAAAAGATACAATCGATTTTATAGGAAAATATAAATTTAGTATTAATTACAAAGAAAGAGTTAAAAGTTTAAATTATAAAACGTAATATTTAAAAAACACTTAAAATGAAATTAAAGATTAAATAGAAAAATATTCTAAAACGTGTTTATTTAGATCATAAGTAAATAAATTAAATAATAAAATTGATAGAATCTACGTGGTCTACATATAATTTGTATAACATTTGTGCTTCGGTTTTTTATTTTATTTCGTTTTTTTAGATATATACAAATTAAGTATTAATTACAAAGAAAGAATTAACAGCTTAAACTATATTACTCAAAATTTGAAATTTCATTTAAAATAAAATTAAAGATACAATAAAAAAAATTCTGAAACGTGAAATTTTAGATCAAAAGTAAATAAATTAAATTAAATATATTAAAAAAAGTATCTCCATATAATTTATAGAATATTTGTGCTTCGTTATTTTAATTCAATTCGTTTTTAGAATAGAGTCATGCAACTTTTTCGAAGAGAAAACAACATAAACCGAAAAAGCGTGGCAATATTTTAATAACAATTTGTGAGGGGAACTTGTTGTTGTTTTTGTGGTTGTTGTTGTTGTTGTTGCTGTTGACAGATCTTGATGGTCAATTAATATGTATTTATCTTAAATGAATATATTTTGCTCACGATATATGTATTCATTTGAGCGATATTTGCTGACAACCACAAAGCTGGCACCTGCTCAGATCTAAGGAAAATGCGCTTAGAATTCTTATGCATTGCAAGGGTCCGAACCCAAACATGGCATTGGGATTTGGCCAAGACCACGCCCACAGCACAATCGATATCGAGACAAAAGCAAGTCAGCCGACCAAAAAAATACAAAAAAAATACTAGATATTAAGACTGAGATGGAAACATTCCGGAGAGATGCATCGACACTTTTTTTTTTTTTTTTGGCACTGCGCTGACAGCAAAGTCTGTCCGTCTGTCTGTCTGTCTGTTTGTCTGTCCGTTCGTTGTCCATTTTGGCTTTGTCTACACATCTGCACTTATTATGATTCGTTATATCGATGAACAGTGAAATCAGCGTCAAGAGAGGTGAGGAAAAAGAGGATACAGGGTGCTTTGGCAATGCTCACTGTTTTTATATACTTTACTTATTTATAAGTATTTATTTTTATAACCGCAAAATCGTTGCCAGCATTTCTTAAACGCAATTAGAAGGGGCCCCCAATGCCGTTGTCGTTTTGTTGTTGTTTTTCTCGTTGTTGTAGTTGTTGCTATTATTATTGTTGTCGTTGTTGTTGGGCACTGACCAATGGTCAACACTGCGCACTTGAAGATTCATCTTGAAGTCATCTGTATGTGATTAATTTGAACACGCGCTAAATTGATTAGAAAAATGTTTTGTTTGGGTTGCTGCCATTTTGCTGTACGAGTACTCGTTTTGTTTACATACATACAAACACATATGTTTGCTATTGATGGGTGCTAATTTTGTTGCCTAATTTTGTGCAAAATTGTTGCTGAAATATTTCTAGTCAAGTTGAGTCAAGTCGCTCGCATATCAAAGTTGACACTTGAACATTCATTTCGGCACATGTTTGCATTTCAATTTTAATTTCAATTTGTATTATATTTTTAAAACCCCTTCGCCAAAAAAAATAACAAAATAAATATACAATGAACAGAACGTACGCTAGTCTAAAGTGTATACACTTATTTATAAAACAATGTTTTTTACGGTTTGCCGTTGTTTCAATTTTGGCTTCCTGGCCTATAAACAAACGCAAAGCGAAAACCAAACAAATAGCAAATAGAAGAAAACATAATATTGATACGTAGCAAAAACAATTCATTCATTATTTGGACTCTTTTGTTGTGGTTCACATATATCTATTTTTTTTGGCAGTTGAATTACGCAGCTGATTTTTTAAATTTTAAATAGAATTTTGAATTTATTTAAACAGTAATTTTGCGTGTTTATTTGTTAGTAAATAAGACAAAAGTAAGATAGATATTTTGTTAAAATTTCTTGTAAATATTTATTTACAATACTTTTATTTTGACTTCATCTGCGCGGTAAACTTAAATTTTAGCTTTGCACTTAGCGGATGCAACAACCCACCAAGCGAGCTTTCTGTTAAGCTAACAGCCCGCTGTTATTTTAACATTTTCAATGTTAGCGTGCGATGTGCTTGTGTGTTTTTGCACTTCATTTTGTGCTGCCTGTCTGCGGCAGCCATTTTACAAATTGATAAACTTTACAGTTATCATTGTTTATGTATCTTTTACCCATGTGTACCAATCTCTTGACTTGCTATCATTGTTTTTTCCCTTTACTGACGCTGCCAAACATTTGGTAAATGTTTTTCTTTTCCTTCTGTTTGTTTGGGATTTGCCGAGCATCCAAAAACAATAAGAAAATGCTTCAGATTACATATAAAAAAATCAACGTAAAATTATGTCGAATTGATTTATTGACTTAGTTATTTAGGCTATGTTTTTTGACCCTCATAGGCAGACGTTGTAGTTGTTGTTGTTGTTGGCATTGTCGAGGACAGAATGAGTTGGGAAAAACCTTTTCTTGTGTTTTTGCTTTTGTTTAGCTGTTGTCAGTTGCCAGCTATAACAAGGCCCCCAAAAAAAAAGAAAAGGCAGTGCAAATATTTAGTTTTCATTTATGCGTTTTTCTTTTGAATGTTTTCCTTGTTAGGCACATTTGAGTTTAACTCGATTTGAACTGCCAGCAAATACCCGTAGATATGAAAATGCTTCTAATTGAAAAGTATCTGAGGGCTAAAGTGAGATTTAGGGTTTTCCAGCCCATAAAAGTATGCAAGTCTTTCTTTTTATTTAGGACTTTTCTGCCCATAAAAGTATGCAAGTATTTACATTTATTTATTTTTTAAAGTGCTTAAGAAATGGCATACGCGTCTGTTTTGATCAGTGAATCAAACCGCAACAAAAATAGGTCACGGTTTCGGTTCCGGTACGTCCCAAAATAGTTATTTCGGTTAGCGGTGCCATTTCAGTTTTTTTTCTTCGGTTCCGGCATCAGTACCGCTACGTAACGGTACAAAGAGTTAATTTTAAAACATTTAAAAATGTTAAGATATCGTTTTATGATAAATATGACATCAAAATATATAGATAGACCTAGAGCAAAAAATTGTTTTATAACGAATTTTAAAATCTTTAAAATATTTGAATGCAGAATGAATTAAGAGGCCAAATCATGATCAAAATGACATTCCGATGGAAAATCGGTTAATTTTTGCTGAAGTTATAAGACATCAAAGTTTTTGAAAAAATGTCAAGGGGTAAGTATGGAAAATTGGATCTTAGATGGCCTAGAATCGAAAAATTATCAAATTTTCTAGATGATAAAAATTTAAATGCAGAATCAATTTAGAGGCCAAATCATGATCAAAATGACATTCTGCTTGAAAATCGGTTAATTTTTGATGAAGTTATGAGTAATCAAAGTTATTGAGAAAATGTCAAGGGGTAAGTATGGAAAATTGGATCTTAGATGGCTTAGAATCGAAAAATTATCAAATTTTCTAGATGATAAAAATTTAAATGCAGAATCAATTTAGAGGCCAAATCATGATCAAAATGACATTCCGCTTGAAAATCGGTTAATTTTTGATGAAGTTATGAGACATCAAAATTTTTGAAAAAATGTCAAGGGGTATGTATGGAAAATTGGATGTTAGATGGCTTAGTATCGAAACAATATCAAATTTTTGAGATGTTAAAAATTTAAATGTAGAATCAATTTAGAGGTCAAACCATGATCAAAATGACATTCCGTTTAAAAATCTATTCAGTTTTGATCAAGCTATGACATTTGGAAGTTGGTCAACTCTTACTTAATTTTGATTTTCTTTAGATTCATTATGCACAGCACGTTGTTGCTTTAATTGACACACACGCGATTCACTGGCTTGTGCTGTCTGACACCTCTCACTCTGCTACTGCTTTTGATTTGATTTCTCCCGCCTTTCATCAAGCTCCCCTTGGCTAATAAAGCGTGTGTATATATTTTGTGTATATATTTCTGCTAGATTTGATTTATATGGGCTGCAAATTGACGGTGCTCTATCGACGCACGTAAATGATTTTCATTTTCCAATCATAACATTACGCGTGCTTGCACTGCTAATGCTAATGCTAATGCAAAAGCTAATGCTAAGCTGGTAATGCGCCTCATGCCTCTTTAAATCTAGAACAAACTTGTGTCTTTATAATCCCCTCACTTTTTTATTTGCCCATTTTTTATGTTATTGCAATCAAGCAAATTGAATTAACATATTGGAAATTTAAGGGTGAAGAGAGGATGTGGCTTATATATGTTAATATTGTTGCTGCTGTTGTTTGCTTTGTCATTGTTGTTATTTTTGTAGCTGTCGCTTAAATTGTTGTGGTAGACGGGGCGTCATTTCAATTATTTATGGCCACATGCGCGACTTGTTTGCCTTTGTTAATGACGAGGCAAAAGTAAAAAGCACAAACTGCCAACAATTGGCCAACTGCAGTCGAGAAAGGCAATAGCAACAGCAACAGCAACAGGAGCAACAGCAGCCAGCTCGCAAAAAAGTTAATTAAAAGTGCAATCAAGCAACGATGAGGATCTCAACCAGAAACAGGACGACGACATTTTGCTTGCAACTACAAAAACGGCCATTTAAGGCTGAACTTCAAAACGGGCCAAAACTTGTAAAGTCTCGTCTTGACTCCACATTAGAGAGGGTCAATTTTTTTCGTAATCTATGATGAATTCTAAATAGAATTGCCCAAGAAATCAAAGGTCTAAAATCAATATCGACCTTTCACTTTTCACAGAGAAGTTATAACTATTTCATATATTATTAATTGCCTGTTAGGTCCAATCTACCTCCAAAAAAAAAAAATTAAAAACCCAAATAGAGGTCGATTTATGATAAATTTAGAGATAAGAATAAGTTGGCGGTCTCTTTTCAATTAAACTTTAGAATTAATCCAAAATGTACTTTACTATTGAAACTTGACGAGAGATGTTATGTTTAAAATTCAATTAAGCTCGATATAGATTTTAGACATATAGTTTATTGGACAATTCTTTTTAGAATTCATCGTAGATTACGAAAAGAAATTGACCCACTTTACTCCACATATTATAAATGGCTTAGTGTGCGCTATAAGCCATTGAGCAAATATTGGACAGCTTTTCTTCTTACACACAGTGACACATACTCACACACACCTACTCACACTCATACACACACACACCTACACATAAATTGCTGCAATTATAGGCGTCATAAATTATAAACGTCGACAGCAAAACGGCGATTGAAAGCAAAAAAAAAGACGAAGATTCCAGCAAGATGGGAAATGCTTTTAATTGATTTCCTTGGATGTTGCCCTTGTACCTTTTTTTGTGTGCTTTGTTTCCTTGCCAAGATAAGTATTTCCTATCTTTGCTATTTTTTCTACTTGATGGGTTTTTCATTTTGCTGCTGCAAATTCATCATTGATTCTGTTTAGTCTTTCTTCTTTCAATATTTGATAAGGTTCTTTAGAAAATTAAAAGAATTTGTAAGAATAAATTAATTAAAAATGTTTAATAGTTTTTTTTTTCCAAACTTTGCATCGCTGATGATGATTTTGATTGACGCTGTGGAAACTGTGATAATTATGGCTTAAACTTTATTTTTGATGACTTGAGCTGACAAGATTCGCTATCTTAACCTGTTATTAATTAGCTTAAGCTAAGTGGCAGATTTATGAAGAAGCTACAAGTTTAAAATATGTTATTTATTAGAAAATAACTACTTAATCATTCAGTTAACTCTGACTATTTTTACTTAAAACCTATGCAATTAAATTTAAATTGCAACTCTTTACCACCATAAATTATTGTTTGGGTTTCGACTCAGCTGTCAATATTTAAATTAATTACTTGTTGAAGTTTCCTAATTGATTCATCATCAAAATAATTGTGGTTGTCGATGATTTTGACATTGACATCAGTCAAATACTATCAAAGTCTACAGTTGAACAAGGTGAAGGGTCGACGACAAGCAAATTCGTGTCCAATTTTGAGTAATTAGGAACTATAATCTGCTGCCTTTTGACAGTTGCGACCTGACGCCAACGTTTGCTGTCATGACCTTTGACATGGTCCGGGGCAAAATCATTTTGAAGGCGCGTGCGTTGAGCGCGCTTTTCGAAATTTTGATTTAATTTCACCTCCGGGTGCTTGAAGCCGCTTTGCGCTTCAGCCAATTAAAAATAACTTAAACGCGCGTTATATAAATTTAATTTGAAGTTCCTGGCCCGACAAATTTAATAGCCACGTTTTATGTTTACTTTTACCTCCCTTCACTTCCCATTTCTTGGCTTACTCAACCAATTTATATCTATTTGCTTTGCTCTCGTTTGCGGTCTTCTATTAGTTGGCAAATCATATTTATTTATTAATTGTAATTACATTGGACAGCTGGAATAAGGGCGTTGGCAGTCGACAGATGTAAAGTAATAGATACCAGTGTTTGTATATTTCTAAATCGTTTGTGAGTCCCCCCGATTTACACTTCTCCTTCTACACGTATTCTATGTTCAGCTCAAGTCGAGAAACCCTTACTCATACTTGAGAGATGTTGGTTTGGGAGTGAGATATTGCTTGGGCTCGAATGACAGCACAGCTTAAATGGTAGCTACAATTTCTAGCAGTACTTGACCAGGCTAAGAATGAGTTTTTCTCAAGTACTCTTACTTTTCTACTCTTACACTTTTTCACTCATTACTCTCACTTTTTTCTACAAAGTCATTTGATATCAGATATATATCTTATAATATATTTTTATTGTATCTTTTTTTTTACACCCCTTTCTGCCTCCATAAATCGCTAAGAACCACCACACCCACAGTTCTTCAGATGATACAGTTTTTCTGGAAAATAACGTTATCTATTAATATTATCTTTAATATCACTAAATCGCAAGTAGAACGGACAATTAGAACGGGAGTAATAGCTAACCAAAGTTATAAATAAAATTATTTTTTCAATACAATCGCCTAAAAGTATGCAGTAGTTTTTATCAGTTATTAATAAAATTACTTTTTCAATACAATCGCCTTAAAGTATGCAGTAGATTTTATCAGGTAGTAATTTTCTTAATAAACTTTTATATATTTTATATATAGAAATAAGAAACGGATATGCTAAGATCGGGTTCTCGACTATAGCCTTTCCCATTTGTTTCAATTTAATAAGAATCAGTTGATAAGAAAAGTGTATCCAGACTTCGTAGCAATGCAATAAGAAATGCATCATGTTTTTGCAATTTCGTTTTGGCATACTTAAGCGTATCTGTGTGAGCTACGCTGGTATGTGTGTCTGTATGTGTGTGCCGTGCACTCAAGTAACAGCTGCAGATGAAAATTGCAAATGAAACTCAACTGGGGGCAGGGTCAGGGGTCAGAGTGTAGGCTAAGCAATTGGCAAGTGCTGTTGGACTGGTGTAGTCTGTTCTGGGTTGGGAGGGAGGTAAGAGGTTGCTCGGTCGTTGCGCAAATCAACATTAAGTACATGTAACTCCTGTAACTTACACACACACACACATAGACACATACCCTGTCGTAACACTTGCAAGTGTCAAAGTTGCATGTTATTGCATCAACATTATTTGTTCTATCTCTAACCCTATTTCCATCTTTATCTTCAGCTGTATATCTAGTTATGCATGTGTGTGTGTGTGTGCCATAAAAGTGTCAAACTTGAGTTGTGCGTGTGTGTGTCAGTCCATTGCGGTGGTTTTTGTTATAGTCGTGCAAAGCTGCAGTCTGCAATTTACACTGATTAATTGCATTTCAAATGCTTTGGCCTTGGAGTTGGCAGCTGTTTAAAGTGTGGTCAAAGGGGGAGCAGAAGGAGCTGTGGTTTTCGGCTCAACCACAGCGTGCAAACAAGCAGCTTCGTTAGCAAAGCTTAAAACAAAAACACTAACGAATTATCGAAATCTAAAACACCCTTTGGATTAGTCGAAATGTGAGCTAGTTGCATAAATGGAACTTCAACTCAAAAACGAAACTTTTTCAATTTCGTATCCGTTTTCGAAACAAAGTAAAAGTAAAAGAAAAAGAAAAACTAGTTGGACGGAGCGACAGTCGAGCATTCTTGACTGTCGGAGACCCCGTAAAATTCTCTTACCCGTTGCAATTCTTTGATACACAATAATAAGTATACGTTGCGTATACGTCATATTATGTATACGTGGCGTATACGTCATATTAAGTATACGTAGCGTATACGCAATATTAAGTATACGTGGCGTATACGCAATATTAAGTATACGTAGCGTAAGCGTCAAATTAAGTATACATGGCGTATACGTCATATTAAGTATACGTAGCGCATACGTCAAATTATGTATACGTGGCGTATACGCAATATTAAGTATAAGTTGCGTATACGCATTATTAAGTATACGTGATATTAAGTATACGTGGCGTATACGTAATATTAAGTATACGCGGCGTATACGTAATATTAAGTATACGTAGCGTAAGCGTCATATTAAGTATACATGGCGTATACGTCATATTAAGTATACGTGGCGTATACGCAATATTAAGTATACGTAGCGTAGACCTCTGTACTTTTTTTAAGTACGGGGTCTAAAAAGAAAAAAAATTCAATGGGTGGCGTGGAAAATGCACACATAACCCACATGGAACACATTGAAGTGCTTGGAAGTGGTTTGTTTCTGGGTACGTCGAGTTGATTGGTGGGTTTGTTGGGTTGTTGGGGGCTGGCAAAGTGTAACTTTTGCCACTGTGTACATTGAAACAATTTTATGCGCTCTGCGTGCGCTGGCTACATGAGAAGCAAATCGAAGATGAAGTCGAATTGCCGAGTGGCCAAAAACGACCCCCAGACTTTGGCTTCAGGCTGTCAGGAAGCAAACAGTTTGGGGCACAACAGAAGTTAACCGCTGGCCACATCGAGCGACCCCTCTAACAACAAAAAGTTGAAGGGGCCAAGACAAAAGTCAATTGGCCCAATCTCTGGCACCATCATCATCAGCAGCAGAACTTGGGATGAGCTGCACCGTCATTGAAACCTGATTTGTAAAGACATTGTTTGAGCTGACCACAAAAGTTGCAAATAGTTATTTGCTTGTTGAAGGAAAATTGTCGAGGGAATTTTATTAAATGAAAAATATTTTATAAAGCCTGAATTTATGGGTTATTTCAGTTTTTAATTTGCTTGTAATTGCCAGAGAATTCAAGTTGACATTTATATTTTTATTACTTTTACAATGTCATTTTATTAAATATGAAATTCATATGCTTTCAATAAAATTCGGAATAATTGTATTGTGGTTAAAGTGTCTGCATTGAATTTAAAATTTTGTGCAATTACTTCTGTGAAAATATATTCATGAAAAGACAGAAATAAAAAATATTCATTATATTTCTACAATGTTCTTTCACAATTTCATTGGAGTTTTGCCAACAATTTAGACAGTGTTCGATTTCAATTGCTCTATCGCTGATCAGGTTGATTGCAAAATCATTTTGGCCATGGCAGACTGTGGAAACGTTCACGTATATGAATATATATAGCCTGATAACCTACTCAGAGTGAAGTCTATGATGTCGTGGCAAGTAACCTTAATGCTCCACACCTTTACCATGTGCCACATCCTGTGCTTTTGATGGGAAAAGTTTAATAGCTTTCGACAATAAAACTTCAACTATTATCCAACAAAGCACCAACATTTGCCCCTTGATCGAGTCCACGAGGCAAGCGGGGGCGACGGACTGGATACTGTGTATTGTTGTAGATAGAGAGACGATTGTAGGAGAGTCCCAACCCAGTGTGAACGTTATTGGCAGTCAGAGTTGGCCATACACTGAAAAAAGACAACAAATTCTAAAATCAAGAATGTTTATCCTAAATATTTTGTTCTTCAAGTGAGACTACTTTAAGAAAATATTACTTATATTAAGAATATTAATCTATCAGTTCTTATTACAAGAATAAAAATCTTAAATTGTTAGGAAAGTATAAATATGTCATATTTTTTGATTACAATTTTAAGAATATTTATTCTTATAAAAAAAACTTGGTCTTAGTTGAAAAGTTTTCAAAACCGAGGTGTGTTTTTTTACTTTAAGAATTTTATCTTGAAATCTGAATCTTGATTTTAAAACATTTTTGTTTTTATCAGTGTTCAGACGAAGACGGCCAATAACATTGCAGGGCACATTACGAAAGCGGCACATGAGGCAACTACTGCCTGTGGTACAATGCTGAGTTTTGGCCCCTAGTCATGGTACTCGCCCTTAGCCCCGCAGTCAGCGATGCCTTAGGGGGTTTTGGCTTTTATTGCGCCCTGGCTCATTGCCTTCCAATATTAAATTTCAGCTTAGCTGTTGCTGGGTTAAGGTTCCCTTTTCGTTTGAGTATGTGTGTGTGTCTGTGTGTGTGTGTGCTGATGTCTACTTATCTGACTTTGCATCTGGTTATGTTTATTTTGCGCCTTTTCGATGGCTCTATTTCCCATAATACTTTCACTGAATGCCCCCATGCATATAATTAAATTTTCAAGCATGTTTATTAAAATTGTTTAGTCAAACTTTTGAAACTCTTAGCGCAAAATATTTGTTTGGACTTGTAATACACCTTAAGTGCTTTCTTCAGCTTCGCTTATGCTTCAGTTTTAATGAAAAAATTTTTCATGGCAAATGAAAAGATAGTCGAAAGAAAACTTTTTTTTTGTTTTGCAACGTCACTACCGTTACGTTTCATTTTCTTTTATTTTATTTACACTTTTTTCCTTACATTAAAATACTTTTGCATTACTTTTGTGAAACAGGGAAACAGCAACAATTTACAATGCAAAGAAAACGTCAAATTGATTATAATTGTAAATTGTTTCAAATGGCAATTTTGCAAATATTCTAGCAAACTCATTCTCTTCAATTTCGACAATTGATGTGAAAAGTATTCCTATAGATGATGTGAAAAACGTGTCATTATGTATAAATACCAGACTATTGATTCTGACTTGTAATTTATTATTCACAATTTTTCATTTTATAATCCCCAAGTTAAAATTGGATGAAAGCTTCCAGTTATATTTATTATTATAATTTATTATTATAATTAAATTTTATAAATGAAGATGTTAAAAAGCAAACATTTTTATGCCTTAAGTTTCGATAAGCAGTAGTACAAATTTTTATCGGCAAATAAATTGATTAAAATATTTCAATTATTAATAAAATTATTTTAATGGCTAAAATTAAGGAGAAATTGTTATTAGGAACTCCCAAATTCAGTCCGCTGAAGGGTTTTTATTTGGCTCGGGGCTCCTTTTGTTGCAATGCTGCAGCCAGTGTCATTTCAATTTTGCTGTCACTTTGAGTCGAGCATTGTTGTTGACATAAAATATGCAGCGAACGTAGCCAGAATCTCCGGCAAGCAGCCAGAAAATCGCACAAAGCACTGCAGCAGGTACCAGCCGGAACAGAAGTAGAAGCCGGAGCAACAGCCGGAACAGGAGCACGAACAGCCGCATGGACGTATCCCTTTAACCCATTTAAGTTATCCATGACTCGCAGCTGTCATAGTCTAGCAATTTGGTGCCTTTTGTGACTTTGCATCCCCGAATCCCGGCAATGTCGAAGGTCATTTACAGTCAGACGTGCACACACACAAACCTACATATATACATATATATACACTGATAAAAAAAATGTTCTAAAATTAAGATTTTAATCTCAGAACTAAGAGCTTTTGGTCTAAAATATGCGTCGAGCCCATATAATTTTAAATTAACCAAGTTCCTATTTTAAGAATAAATGTTCTTAAAATTAAAATTAAAAAAAATAATTTTTTTATATTTATAATTTTTTTAAATTTTGATTTATTTAAATTTTATTCTGTTTTATTTTATTTTAGTTTTAGTTTTAGTAATTTTATGAATGTTATAATCTTAGCTTAGCACAAATTATATAAGATAAATGTTCTTGATTTTATAAGTTGGTCTTTTTTTCAGTGTATATATATGCTCAGAGAAATGTAGACGCCCACACAGCATAACACACACACATACACACTTATTGCTGTAAAATTTATTGTTTCCCAATATATGCAAAAATTTTGGCAGCTTCTACAATCCCCCAGTTCAAAATGGCACTGCGGTTGCTTCAATTGAATGTCTTCGTGTGTGTTTGTGTGTGCTGTATGTGTTGCCACATTTGTTGGCTGATCGTCTGTCAGTCACTGGGGAAATTTCACTTGTGTTATTCAGTTTACAAAACAAACCTACAGACAGACAAACAACCGGACAGACAAACAGACGGACGGAGGAACAGGAGCTCTGTGTGAGAGCCACAAGTGTGATGTCGATGCTGATGTTTGTAATACTGTTTGGCGCATTGCTGCTTCTACAATGACAAACATATTCAAAACAAGCTGCCCACACACACACTCACACACACACTAAAAAAAACATGAGAGAGCGGGTAAACTTTACACATTTGCCGTTTTATTTATAGCGCTTGCATACGTAACATCAGCAAAAGTCTGTTTATTTATTTATGTATATTTTTTTTTGTATTTCCAGCTTCGTTCATGCGTCCAGCATTTCATGATGAATGTAAATTTGCGAAGAGCAGATAACTATAGTATATAAAGAAGACAGACAATTAAGCTACAGCTAAGCAAGGCTTAAATTAAATCCATACTGGTATTGGGCAAATACACTTATAAAAAAATTCGATTACTTAATAATACTTAATACTCTATAATCCCACTTAAGCGCAGCAAGATCGGACAAGTTGAACGGCAGTAATAGCTAACCAAAGTTATTAATAAAATTATTTCATTACAATAACCTAAATGTATGCAGTAGTTTTTTTTAGGTAATAATTTCTTTGAAGTACCTTTACATATATATAAAAAAAAAGAAACGGATATCCTATAGTCGGGATATCGACTATAGCCTTTCCCACTTGTTTGTTTTTTTTTTACTAAAAAAAGAGAAAATATACAAAGAAGAGAATTTTACAATCAAAATGTCTTTTTGAATATTAAGAATCAAGGTTTTCGAGAAATTGTTTAAAAGAATTGTCTTAAGATTTATAAAATTCTAAGAAAAGTGAGAATTTCTGTCCATAATGGCATTGAGCTCAGCATTATTTTCATAAATATATAATACATAAATGGATTGGCTTAAGTTTACAGACTTAAGCTAAGTTGCAATCCACGTGTATATCTTCAGATTTATTAAATTAAGTGTAAACTGACTAATCAGAATTGAATGCTAGACTGCATCTATTTATTTGCTCTTATCAGTTTCGTCACGAGTCGAAATTTAATTGACAATATATTTTTGGGGCAATGCGAATGCAGATTGACAAATGGTGGAATGTGATATGGTTAAAGATGAATAAAAATACATGTGCTTTCTTATATAGGATGTTGCTTTTACCATTGCTCGATAAAAGTGGCAATCGTTTTATGTAAATGGAAATGACGGGAATTGACTCTGCGCGTGTGTCTGGTATTGGCTTACTAATTGTTGATTTTGGCCATGAACTGGACAAGACATTCACTTTGTTAATGAGAAGAAGTATAAAGATTTGGAATAAAGCCATGTCAGTTGCTGCTAACAAAGTGACAGTCAGACTGTCTGACAGTCAGTTGGCCGAACCTTTTGTCTTAAGTAACTTTTAAAGTATTTTGCCAGAAAATGTCAAAGCCCTGCAGGAAAACGAAATCCAATTTATTTTCAGACAATTGAAAGCTGGTCAAAAGGATCAATTGCCACATATGTGTAGGTGTATATATGTGTGAGTGTGTATCTGTGTGTATGCTCTGAATTTAAATTGAAGCTGTGTCTTTTTCTTTCAATTGGCAAAGTGTTATTTTAAATTTTATAGTTATCCTTTGAAGAGAAACTTCATTTTATGCTTTGTCAACTACAATTTGTCTATATATTTGATTATCCACTCAGTTGATTCTTGCAGTGTAGCCATGAACAATTTTGTTATTCAATTTAAGCGCTCTGCATTTAAAAGTTAAAATCATTTGGCTATTATGACACCAATTTTATTATTGTTAGCGCACATTTGGCTAAGCGGCTTAAATGAATTTTCCAACACTTTGTACCGCACTCCTCACCCTCTCCCTCATCCCCTCACGCATACAAAAACAAATTTCAAACTATGTATTTACTTATGGCATCAAGCCATTGTTATTTGTTGGTGCTCCTTTTACAAAGAAATAAGTTGACACATTTTCTGATTGTTTACAAATTTGGGCAGCCATTGAGGATAGCACAAAATCCAGTCTTCCAGCTTATGGCCTGGTCTGGTCTTAGCTTGGCTACAGGAGCGCCAAACTTAATCCAAACTTTGCATAAAAGGCATGTGACTGGGATTTATATATATGCCCCTTTTTCAGTACAAGTTTGTAGGTTTTTGTGTTATGTGAGAAAATGTTGTCCCATTCCCATTTCCAAGTTTTAGTTTTGTCGACCCTGCCAAACAAAAAGCTCAACATGAAAGCAAAGATTTAGTGCGTGCCGGCATGAACTTGGATCCTTTACAGACTTAGAGCATTGTTGCAGCACCAACCACCTAAAGATTTGGGCCATGATATGGCAAAGAGTTAACCAAACAAAACATTTTAGCTTGCGTTGAAAATTGACGTCAGCAGCAAAGATTTTTGGCTGCGATTGAAGTTGAGACTTGTGCATAAATCTAAGAGCTTATATACTTAATAGATATTACGATTTATCAAAGAGTTTTAAGCAGCTATTACCTAACAGATATTGGCATATTTTTCTGTGTTTTCACCAATCCTTGCAACAAATGTTGAATCAGTTATAATAATTGCATAGCCCTGAACTAATTTTAATTTTAATTTTATCTTTACAGTTCATAAAATTTATTTAATTTTATTTTTATTTTAATCTTTGACTTAATTTTTGTACTTGATAATTTTTTATTTCTTTGCCAAATTATTTTAGTCGTGCATAAATAAATATATATATAAATAAATATTGAATTGCATTGACATAGTAATGTACTCTCAATTTGCATCTATTAAAGTCATACTTGGCCACAAAACGTTTTGATTTCAAAGATTATAATCCTATTATCAGAGATTGCTCGGGATTAGGCCAACCTATTTATTTACAAATATAATACAGCTCAAACTGTAGCCTAGTCTGGTATCATGTAATCAAATATCAATTTGTATTTAATTGCAAATTGAAGGCGACCCCAAAAAGTAGGCAACACATTTTTGCTGCGAAGGCAACGAACTCAGGCGAGAACGCAATCAAGGCATCCATTTTCGCACCTACGTTTATGACATTGATTGCCAGCACGCACAAGTGTATACAGTAATCACGCACACACACACACACACACACACACACATACACACTCGAAACACTCTCTTGTTGGTGTTGAGAGTGTGCAGCCAATAAACCCAAAAGGGATTAATTAAATAATTTATATGTGCTTTTGTTTTGTCGTAAGTTGATTAAGCAATGCCACCACACACTCAAACACACACTCACACACACACACACACACACACATACATATACGCACTCTTAAAAGCGCATTAAACGTGCGTGTGACAGACTCCGCCGTAGGGATTCGGTGGATGTCTTTTATGTTGTCCTGACACAAATTGTTTAGCTCTTAATGATAGACAAACGTTGACGCCATTCGCTTGACAGCAGCGGCTTTTGACAGGGCAACAGCGACAAAAGCGTTGCACACAGATGGGGCATGATTATGGGGCATGATGTGCCAACACTTTTGAGCAACTGACAGCTCAGTAGAGAGTATACAGAGTGTAGACAGAGACAGAGACAGAGCATACCCGACTTGAATGCTCGATTTGGCGCGTTAACAATTACCAATTAGCAGATCATTGCACCTGTCCTTCTCTCTGTGTGTTTGATGTGTGTGTGTGTGTTGTTTTGAGACTAACTAATTGACTTAAATTGGCCAAAGAGACATGACCAAATAAGTACAAACGTCGACAAACCTCGGCCACCTGTTCAATTTAAATTAAATGCCTCTAATTAACAGCAATTGAATTTGTCTATGATTTCAACTTGGCTGTTTGTCCTCTTGACGCGTTTACGTTTAACCATTTGCCTTGTAATTGGTGTCATTAGTTTACTTAACCTGAGAGAGTCAAGTCAATATATTGACCCATATACTCCAATTGAACGCAGTTTAGATTTAAGCAGAGATTAAGAATCAAAAAAATATTAAATTTTCTAGATGATAAAAATGTAAATGCTGATAGAATTAAGAGGCCAAATTATGATCAAAATGATATTCCGCATGAAAATCGGTTGAATTTTGATGAAGTTATGAGAGATCAAAGTTTTTGAAAAAATGTCAAGGGGTAAGTATGGAAAATTGGATCTTAGATGGCTTAGAATCGAAAAATTATCAAATTTTCTAGATGACAAAAATTTAAATGCAGAATCAATTAAGAGGCCAAATTATGATCAAAATGATGTTCCGCATGAAAATCGGTTGAATTTTGATGAAGTTATGAGAAATCAAAGTTTTTAAAAAAATGTCAAGGGAAATTGGAAAATTGGATCTTAGATGGCTTACAATCGAAAAATTATCAAATTTTCTAGATGATAAAAATTTAAATGCAGAATCAATTAAGAGGCCAAATCATGATCAAAATGACATTCCGTTTGAATATCGGTTGATTTTTGATGAAGTTATGAGAGATCAAAGTTTTTGAAAAAATGTCAAGGGGTCAGTATGGAAAATTGGATGATAGATGGCTTACAATCGAAAATATATCAAATTTTCTAGATGATAAAAATTTAAATGCAGAATCAATTGAGAGGCCAAACCATGATCAAAAAGACATTCCGCTTGGAAATCTTTTCAGTTTTGATCAAGTTAAGACAGTTTGAAGTTGGACAACTCTTGAGCCGTACCGTATCTGTAATTCTAACATTAGCTTGGGCTGAGTATCTTCTAGTCGAGAAATGTGTGACCTTTGAATTCATGTTGTTGTTGGGACATTAGTAAAACGTTGTGTTAATTAAATTTTAATCAATTTGAATGCTCAAATCAACAGCTGACAATACGTTAGACATCGTCAGCAAAGCTACAAGGACCTAATTGAGAGGCACAAATGGTGGCATTGAAATGTTTAGAAATAGTCAGTGAAGTGGCGAAACAATTGTTACAGTGTGTACTCGTAAGTGCGACAAACGGATATCCGCTTGCCACGCAATGGAACAAGGCAAACAACGCAGGCAAATACAAATACAAAATGTGGGCCGGGAAAATGTCAGACCAACGATTGTCAACGATTGAAGTACCTTCAGCGAATGAAAATGACAAAAGACGATTTGAAATTTGACGCATCCCCTTGCTAAGCCTCGTACTCAGCCTCGTCCTTTGCCTCGTCTCTGTCTCCTTCCCCATCTCCATTTCCTGACCAACAAGAATCCTCACAGAGGCAACATTGTTTTTAATATCCGCTAAAATTGTTGTTTATACAATGTCGCCTGGAATAAGCGGCATAGCTGGCGGTACTTCTCCATTTGTTTTTTTTTTTAGTAATAGTTGTGGCTTTGGTGTTTGTGGCAACGTTTGCTGTTGTCCCTTGATGCTGCAACATGCTCTGCTACAGTAAACTGGTATTTGGTGCTTGCTGCTCAGTTGCAATAATGCAAATTGTACTTTATTGCCTGATTTGGACAGCCTAGCTTGTAATATATAACATTGCATTTATCTTTATCTAGCAATAACAATGCATGTGTCACAAGAGTCTAATAGATTTAAATATCTTAACATTTAACCCTCTAACAGGCAAAATCGAAATAGTCATTCAATCAAGTTGATATTTATTTTATAAGTAGATATAGGTTAAATAAGTTTAACCCTCTGAATGGCATGCTGTCCGATTATTTTTTTTAGTAGTGAAATTAAATTAAAAATACAATTTTCTTTAGTTTTTTAAAGTTTTTCATTTTTATTAAATTAAATTAAATTCTTATATTAATAAAAAAATATTAATAATAAAGTTTTCAAAATAAAAATTTAAGGACTTATCAAATTAAAAAATTCTGTAATTTGTGGGAAAAGTGATTATATAATGGGAAAAACATATAAATATAAAACCATGAGACAATGATTAAATAATATGCATTTTTTATATACACCTTAAGTCAAAACATTGCACATTTTTAATCTAAGTTCCGAGAAATATACGTAAAATCGGTTTGTTGCGGATATGCAACGCAGCCATATAAAGGGTTAAGCATCCCAGCGTTATTTACATTACTAAAATTAGCTTAGCGTTGCTGTAATGCATCCTAAAAGTCAACCAACCGCATTACTACAACTGTCTTCAGCTCGGGGAATACTTTGGTGCCACTTAAAGCTGACTTTTGGCCCAGCTCACCAAATCTTTGCTCCTCTTCCCCTATTCTTCCATTCGAGCCAAGAAGTTTCTTAAACAGCTGCTGTTAGTTGTAAAACTTTTGATTTTCGGTTTCCTCTTTTTGTCGACGCTGCAGTGCGGGCGAGTTTCTAGGGAAAACTCAACGGTGATTTATATGCAAGTTGCTCGGTAATTGAGTATAATGTTGCTTTAATTATTTACAGTTGTTTTCAATTCAAAAGCTACAGCAACAACAACAACAATCAGAATAGTAGTAGTAGTGGAACAACTACAAACAAAAGTTATAAATACTTTCAAGATTAATTAGAAGCCGCGGCAACAACACTGCAACCCTCTGAAAGAGGGGTGTTTTGGAGGGGGAAAAGGGAAAGCAAAGGAGCCATCGACAGCTGACTTTGAAAGTTGCCAAGTTTTTGTGCCAAGCAAAGTGATTTTTCACTGCTATAACAAAGGGAATGAAAAGCAGATCTCTTGCCCTATACTTCTTTCAATTGTATGTTAATTTAATAAAATTTTCATGGCGTTAATGAGTTTGCCAGTTGCTTTTCATAAGAAATCTATCAATTTGTAATAACCCCCTTTAGCCCCTTGACTCGTCTTGCTAATTTTGAAAGAGGAAATCAGTCAACGGATGTTATATTTCAAGTTTCTTCAATTACGAATCGTTAGTCAAAGACAGAGCAAACGAATTTTAATGTTTTGCTTTCTTTATGTCAATTAAAGTTTATTTTAGAATACGCAATAAATTCTTTACAGATGCTAAAATTTTTAGCAATTTTATTTCATTTATTTGCACATGAAAACTCAACTATTTTTATTCCTATTACTACCCAAATAAAAGTTTTGTATTTATAGTTTACTAGTGGCGAAATTTCATATGCGATTTTATGGTTTATTCTTAATTTAATGGTATTTTGTGGCACCATATATAAAAGTAATTAAAAAGTACAATACAGTCAACATTTCTAAGGATGTAAGAGAAGTAAATATAAATTCAAATATAATTTACATATGTTGGAAACTAATTTTGCCCATTTCGTTAACTTGAAATATGTTTTTTTGGCTCAAACAACTTTAATTGCAGGATGAAGGCGAAGCAGAAGCACAAATATAGCAAAAGCTTCTGGCAATTTATGCAAAGTCAGCAAAAACTAAACGAGTTGAGTAAATTGGCAGCGAAGCGTGCGGAGGTTTCGGTGCGTATACTTAATTAACTACAAGTTGAACATGTGTACAATGGTCCAAAAGTTGGGCTCGCTCTGAGGTCTAATTTTTGTAAATATTTAATTAGGTTCAGTATTGGGATTGCGAGACATTTGAACCTATTCAATATGCAGTTTGTTTTGAGAGTTGGAAGACCTCAAAATTGATCAAATATTGAAATAGTCAACTTTAAATGCAATTTCTTGGGAATACCAAAATAACAAACGAGAGCTTACTTTATTTACCAACATTTGAGCAGCTTGAGTGCAAAAGCGCAATGCACAAATAGCAAACTTGACTGCAAAGAATGGAGAATACAATTGAATTCACCTGAATACTTTGCCTCTGGCCAAATACTCACACCGACCACAAAGTAATCAAATTTAACAGGCAACCCCAGACAAACATCGACTGATAGAGCTTACAACGACGAGTCCTATTTGTCACTTGTCTGCCCAAAGGCAGCTCCTACAATGTTTCTATAATTCTATCTCTATCTCTGTGTGTTTGCCTGGCCAACACGACGCATACGTAATATTGATTTACAGCACATTTGCATGTAAATATAAACGGGCTATTATTGCATGCAACGTGCTCTGTTCGGTGCCTCTGCATCTATATCAATTTATTTGAATTTCCTCATCGCCTTTAGGTGCAACGTTTAATTATGTCCAGCATCCTGTAAGTCTCTTTAATTAATATTGATGATGATCAGCGTTGATTTCTTTTTCCTCCATTCTCCATTTACATTTTCATTTCAATTTTAATTTGTATTTTTTTTTTCATTTGACTATTCGATGTGCATGCTAATGCATATGGAGATTAATTACCACATAAATGTTGATAATATCAGCAGCCGTGTTAAATGAAATACCTGAACAACCAATTATTTCAGCTATTAGCTTTTTGCAACATTCGAATTTTTAGTTAGCTAATCATAATTAATTATGAATTTAAATAGTTTTCAACAGGCAATATCTATGAACTAAAATCGTATTCAAATATTAAATGAATGTTTGTATTGGTTAATTAATGCCATGCTCAGTGAATGCCCTAAACAAACTAGAATGCCTTTTTCAGCTAAGTAAACTAGCATTTCATTTGGTTTTGTGCAATCTGTGAAGTTTCTCAGCTCTCCGTTTTTATACCCGTTGCTTAAAATAAAGGATATATTGTGTTCGTTAGAATGTTTGTAACAGGGAGATGGAGGTATCTCCGACCCCAAAAAGTATATACATTCTTGATAAGCATCAATAGCCGAGTCGAATTGGAGCAGGTCAAGTTTGTTTTAAATTTTTGACGGAAGGGGGCGTCTTCCGTCTCCGAAAATTGCGGAAAACCGTCTGTTCGTCTGTATATTTCCACAAGCACAAGAATCAGAAACTATAAGAGCTAGAGTAAGCTAATTTGGCACACAGATTTCTATAGACCCCACGCAGATCAGGATTGTTTCAAATTTAAGCCACGTCCCTTTCCGTCCCCACAAATTGCGAAAAACCACCACATCAACAATTTTTAAGATTATACAGTTTTTATGTTAATTAACGTTATCTATTAATATTATCTATAATCTCGATAAACCGCAGCAAGATCGGACAAGTAGAACGGGAGTAATAGCTAACCAAAGTTATTAATAAAGTTATTATTTCAATACAATCACATAAAAGTATGCAGTAGTTTTTTTTTTGGTAGTAATTTCTTTAAAGTATTTTTATATATATTGAAATGAGTAAGGGGTATCCTATGGTCGGGATCTCGACTATAGCCTTTCCCACATGTTTTTTCTCGAAAGTTCGTTATACCCATATACATATTGGTTTGAATGTATGTGTAATGTGTATGTGTGTTTGATGTTTGCTGTTTTGGCATCATGTGGCCAGCTGTCCAATGACTCATTTTTCATGATTTGCAGCTTGTTTGAATAGCGTCCCATTTCGGTTTTTTTTTGGTTTTGGCTCAGCACCGTGTTTGATAATTTGAATGGAAAATCATGTTGGTTGGAGAGTGTATTCTTAGTCATGTCACTTTGTGCAAATAACATATTCGACATGTTGCTGTGTGCAATTCAATAAAATGTCCTTTTTGCATTTTATTGCCCGTATTTTTGGAGTACATGTAGCGTCATTTAAGATCGATTGCTGACTGTTGCCAATGGCCAACGGCCGTTAAACGAATGGGCCTCAATTTGCCACAGGATACAGGATACAATTTGCATTGGGTCCGGCAAGGCGGCCGGCTAATTAACTTGCTCATTAAAGCCATAAATCGGCAACTCAGCATGACATGACATGCAACACCTGAAATTTTGTGTTGTTGTGACTTTTTGCTTGTCGATCGAAAATGCCAGAGAACATGAAATGTGTCATTAGGCAGCCTTGGTACCACACCTCTGTTATTGCCTTGTCATAGACCTGGCTTTTTGGCCACAAATGTAAGGCATTTTCACTGATTGGCTGTGAAAGCTGGATGCTTGCTTTAAAGTGATTTTTGAGCTACAGTTTTGAAATTATGGTAGCTGATATTCGAGCAGCTTTAAAGAGCAGAGTTTTGTTAATTTTAGCTATATTTTGGTTAACAAAATCCTTGAAATCAGACATCACTTCAAGTTATCAGTAAATCTATATGACTTCAGATAACTGAAGCATACTTTTTGGGGCACATTCAACATATTAAATACAATCAATTGATGTCAATTCGATTTGCCAACTGACTTTCAATGAGAACGGCCAAAGCAAACCAATTTCATAATATTTGCTGGAATTTGCGCTGCTCGTTTTATCGACTGTTATTATGGCTCTTGTTGTTGTTGTTGTTGTTGTTGTACATGTTGTTGTTGTGTCTATTGATGCGCGAAAATTCAATCACTATGCGGCTGTTGCTGTTGCTGCTGTTGATTCTGCTGCTGCTGCTTTGATGGTTGCCTCAATTTGTGTTTTCTTTTTCTTCTGTTTAGTTACAGTTTTTTTTTTATAACTTGAATATGTATTTTTTATACGCTTTCTATGAATGACTTAGCTGGGGTATATGCAACAATGTAATGAGTTGGCGCTGATTATTAAAATGTGGCTCATTCGATTGCACATTTAGCTCATTCGACGCCATTTTAATCATTTGGCCCAAATGTGGATTTCATTTCAGTACAAAATTCGAATGGTCATTTTGGCTCATTCGTGATAAATTTTAACAATTTTTGCCATTTTGGGTTGGTTGGGGTTAGTTTCTTAATTTTTATTAAGCTTACTTATATATTTTTCTGGTATAATATTAGAATTAAAAACTTTCGCTTGCATTTACTTAACTTTCTATATGTTTATTAATAAGTTTAGAGTATTTGACGGTCGATAATTTGAGCAGTAGCAATAAAGTTTGCTCTTGGTTTGATTTGAGCAAGATTTATGTCTGTTGCTGTCTGATTACACTACACAATCCGGCTTTATATCAGTTTTCATAAAAATTGTTCAAGCTCAGTGTTGAAATGAATTTTAATCATTTATGGTGTATTGAACTGAGTTTCACGCAATATCTTTACTTGGGTAGCGTATAAGATATGACAGTGTTGCAGACTATAATATTTGCTTATTTTTGTATTTTTTTCTCTTTTATTTTTACTACTGTCGCAATTTTCTCCATCTCTGCCCGAGGCGATTGCGGTTGGCCAACGTTATGAATGTTTTTTATTCAATTTGCGCTGTGCGTTTTTTTTCTGCTTTTGCTGCGTGGGAGTTAACACCCAACTGGAATGTGGGCAGTTAGTGTAGATGGTTTTTGGAATTTAAGGTAGTAAATTAAACTTGTGCAGCATTCAAAAAGTGGCCAACTAGATACGCGTGCGTTGCGGCTTAAACCTAAACTCAACTCGAAAGTTTTTTATGGCTGCCGAGTGAACGAGTGTCGAGCAGCGCATAAAAGGCGTCATTCAAATTCAAGCCATTATATCTGCGAGAACACTCCACACTGATTCTTCCCTTGCCCTTTCCACTTTTTATACCCTGTGCCCATGGAAAATGGGCGAAAAATGGGTATTATGTTTTTGGCCGAATGTATGTAACAGGCAGAAGGGGGCATGGCGGACCCCCCAAAGTATATATACTCTTGATCAGGATCAACAGCCGAGTCGATTAAGCTATGTCCGTTTGTCTGTCCGTCTGTCCGTCTGCTTGAACGCGTCGATCTCAGAACCCATAAAAGCAAGAGACTTCAAACTTGGTGTGTAGGTTCCTGGATACCGGGCGCAGATCAAGTTTGTTTTTATTTTTGGATCGGATCACTATATCATATACACATTTTTTTTTTTTTTTTTTTTTTTTTATTAAGTGTAGAACCTGTACAACATAAAATGTACCTTAACAACACATGGATGGAACATTAAAAAATAGACCAAACCTCATAGTTCAGTATGAGGATTCTACATTTGGCACTTTAACTTATTTTTTATACTTCCTACTTATACACATGGACAAAAATAGTGTTAGCTACAAATATGGTCAAAATAGTGTTGTCTACTTTTGTGGGCAAAAATAGTGTTGCCTACTTTTGTGGGCAATTAATTCGGTTCCATATATCATATAGCTGCTATAGGAACAATTGGTCGAAAATCAACCTCAGAGTAGAGTACCTGGGCTTCGGGTATCCTACTGTCGAGTGTGCTCGACTGTAGCCGAACCTCACCGCGAGCGAACCGAGCCGGGGGTAGGCGAGCAAAGCGAGTAGGGGGCGGAGCCCCCTTGTTCTTTTACGTCTATCTGCTTTTTACCTTCCATTCACGTGCTGGTGAAAATGCGCAACGCTTCAGCTGATTCTCCCCCTCTCTCTCTCCTTTCCCTCTCTCTCTCTTTCTCTCTACTTTTCTGCCTCTGTGACGCATTAATTGTCTTTTCAGCTTTGCAACTCATATATGTGACTAAGTGCGTCTGTGTGTGTGTGTGTGTGTTAATGTGATTCTACATTTGGCACTTTAACTTATTTTTTATACTTCCTACTTATGCAATTCGTTCATTTTCATTTATCGCCGACCTTTTTGTATGCTAAATGCGCTTGGCATTTGCATTTTGTTGTGCCTTTTAGTGTTTTCCTCGCCTGTTTATTGGCGCTGTCACGTTTGCTTTGCATACTTTGAAGCGTTCACACCGTGTCGTATACGTAATGTTAATGTTAAGCATACGCCGCGTTGTCGTTACCTTCGCATTTGTTTAATTGAATTGGCATGAGTTGGCACATTTTTCGTTGCGTCTTTAATTCTTTTAAAGAAAGGTGCGCACAAAGATCCAAATAGATATACTTTGATCTGTCACTCAAAGTCTGCCTGTCTGTTTGTAGTTCTTGCCTGTTTTTCTTATCAATTGGCAGCAATCAGGCAAGTGAGTAGATGCCGTGTCAGCAACTGTCGACAGTGAAAACAACAACACTTCAACGTTTTCACAGCTTCGCGTAAAATTTAATCAAATAAATTAGCTATAAAGTTTTATTTTTGCTGTCACCAGCTTGACTTGAACACGTCGTATTGCGTATACGCAGTGTGTGTTTTTATTGCTGTCAGCCTTTAGGGCATTATAGAACTTCTTCTTATTTTATTTTTTTTTTACTTTGCTGCGCATCAATTAACATTGACAGCTTGAAAATAAAACAGAGACCTGAAAGCAACATAGCATCGATTTAAAAAAGCCGTGGACAAGCTCCACACATGCTCTTTGAGCTTGGTTCAATTAAATTAGGCTGGATTTGTGATGTAGGTGCTCAATAGGCCGGTTTTTTTAGCTAACAAGACTATTCTGTTAATGTTACTTTTTTGAGGATTACGAGCTCACACACACATGTGTTGGTGTGTGTTTTAGGTACTTAATTAAATGGCAACTCCCCTGACATTTTACAATGTCAACCCAAGGCAAAGGAACAGAAGTTAATTAAAATTTGTTTTTGCTTTACTTTTGGCTTATGCTGCGGGCTCTTCTATGATAAAACTTCTGATTGTGTTGATACTGCATTCACTTTAATCCCTTATTGTGTGAATAATTTTGTGACACTGCCTAAAGAAAGGTCTCTGCCAGGGGCAACAACTGACAATAGGTCCCAAATCACAGAAGCAAATCAAATTCACTTAATTTGTTAATCGAAACAAGGGATGGAATTCGATCCCAGCCTTCTTTCAGTTTATTGATAAATCCATTAGGCTGTCTGACAATATTCATCGATTAAGGACACAGTTTAGCAGCTTTTCAATTCGAAATTTGTTTAATATACAAACAACAGAAGAGTATGGAGCATATTTACCATGAATGGCTGTGAAACTAACATGTGAAAATATGCAAAGAAGAAAAGGTTTATCATATTTTTTTTGGCAAACGTTTGCAAATAAATAAATAAACAAATACAAAGAAACCGAAAGAATATAAAAATACATATAACAACAACTGGCAAATGGGTCCCCCAAAAGTAGGCAGCAGTTTTTAAGCTCGTGACGTGGGCAATTTGTATATGCACAAAAAAGGGGAATCGACAAAAAATTGAATATTTTCCCAGCAAACCCAAAAGTATTTTAGCGGTATAAAAAATTGAATAATGCCAAATGTGAAATGCGAAATGCGATTTCCCGATTTGCGGTCGCCGTCGATGCTGATCAGCTTAGACTCTGGACACCATGCAAAAAAAATGTGCGTTCAAAGGGCATAAATCATTGCGAATTTATCATAAATCAATTTCAATTTTGTTTAGCTGCCAATGCCACGCCTTTAACCGCCCAATCGCCCACTTTGTGAATGCTTTCCGTTTCTGGTATGTATTTGTTTAGCGTAAATATTTTATTTATGATTGTTTCCAGTTGACTAGAGAATCAAATCTGTCTCAATGGCGCCTTCGAATCTTCAAATCGCTCTGCGTTTGACATTTCAACGATACTTGGCAGCTATTACTTATTCATCTTGCGTTTTATGCTTCTTACAAACAAGTTGAAGAGATAGCAGAAAAATTGGCAGAACTTATTGGGACAAAATATTCAATAATAGCTTGCTGTAAACTATTATATTAAAAAAAGGCGTGTAAAGATAAAAATCTCGTAATTGTTTTTTTTTAAATGACAAATGCTAGTGTTTGACAGAGGTCAAAGGTCGAACATATTAAAGACTAATAACTACAATTAATTGAATTAATTACAAACTACAAATTTTTCTTACCTTAAATAAAGTTCAAGAGCTGGAGCTTAATTTCAATGCAATCAAAAACCTAAACTATAGCTTAGTCATGAGTTACTCAAGTTGCAATTCGCATCTAGTAAAATCAGTACTCATCACATGTTTTGGATATCTACTCTACGAGAATAATCGCTTATCTCTTCATAAGCCATCACAAGATACGTGCAAATGGGTCATAATAGCAACAGAAAGTTAGGAGCAGAAGGAATAGAAGGAGGAAGATTTAATAGTTCTTTGGTAAGCCCACAATATGTCATCTGGTCTATTGACCATTTCCATTTCTATTTCCATTTCATCAGCAAAAACTGACAACCTTTCGCAATCATAAAAAACTTTTATACACCGTTCGGTTGATTGTGCATTTTGGTTGAACGTATCTGCTAATTGAATCGCCTGTGTCGGGCTAATAAAGTGGACAAGTGCTAAAACATAATTCCTTGCAGTTGCCAAGTTGATTTCATCCATCATCCAAACATTCACAGGTATATAAAATAATATATATATTTGATTTGTATAAGGCACATGTATTTCTTATTGAATATTTTGCCATTTTCATTGCAATTTTTATTGCCTGTTGATACCTGACAGCGAATGCGTAAGCGGGTATATACAATCAATTTTATTGTATTCGAATTGCAATATTTATGGACTAGATTTATTAACTTAAACTTTAACGCAACGCAATTTACGGTCATTTTGGCTAAGATTGCTGGTGGGCAGTATACCCTGTGTTGACTTTTAATGGGGAGGTTCGTTTTACAGAAGATGTCTCTTAAACTAATTTGATATTCAAATTTATTTTACACAAATATGTTAATCCATCTGATTGATTTCTTACAATTTTTAGGGAGAAACATAAAATATTTATACTGCTGGGTATTCTAGTAGTCTAGCATTGCCTACCCTCAACATTCCCATTTGTTTCTTTTTCGATGTATTTTCACTTGTGGCACTTTCATTGAACACGAGCCTGCATTAAAAAAACATATTTTATCGCACCAAGTGCTCTTGTTGCTACTTGTACAGTTGCTGTTATTGTTGTTTTTGATGCTTTAAATACCCTGTACCTATGAACATAAAGAGAATATTAACGGTAGAAAAATATATAAATCATATTTCATAAAGTGGTCGGATAGATTAGGTCGATTAAAGAGAAACCCATTGTTAAGCATACAAATTTCTTGACTTTTGTTCTGAAAATAATCTTAACTACCTCTTTATCAGATACTACTTATGGTTATTTCCTGGTCGATAGTACAATTTTGTACTATTTGTTTTATATGTATAGTCTGTGAGTTCATCCGTATATGGATTGCATTCAGTCTGACCATCCGGCAAGTTGTTCTATGAATGTTTTTTTGACCGTTCGTCTATTCAATGAATTTTATTTTTAATGAATGAACAACATTTTTCCGTTGGCTTTTTTTTATTATTATTTTACTATTGGTGTTCGGTGTTCGCAGATGAGCTTTTATTAGTTTATTTTTCCCAATTGATTGGAAATATTTCTTTTCATGTTTTAAAATTGAAAAGCCACAAATAAAAACAAAGAAAAATTGTCGATATATACACAGAACCCATGCACTCAATACACTTACAGCACTATACTACATACAAGTGCTTTTCGGCGATGGCATATGAATATCCCTCTGTTTAGATAATAATAATTCCAAGCATTTTATTCGAGACGGAGCCAAAAGATTTATGTATGTTCTATTGCCCTCTGACAGCTGATGTTTAGCTTATAAAGCTTTAATTTATTTTGTTTTGATTATTGGTTATTATGATGCGCAAATCCATATGGGATATGAAACATATTGAAAGTGCGAGTCTTTCGACAAGAAAACGATTTAAGATTTATTTATTTATTGCATAGCAAAGTTTATATTTTTGCTCTTATATAAATTTATGTTATGGTTTCTGAAAATAAAGCTATGAAAGTAAAGTTTTAGCTTTCTTTCTTATCATTAAGCATTAAAGATTATTATTAGTTGACTATACATATACTGATTCAAAATTTAAATTTAAAAATTAAAATTCTAACCAGTTAAGATTTCCTTATTTATTACATAGTCAAATTTACCTCTTTGCCCTTATTTATAGTTAGGTTATAGGTTTGGAAAATTAAGCTATGAAAGTTTAGTTTCAGCTTTATTTCTTATTATAAAACATAAAAGATTATTATTAGTTGACTATACTAAAATTGTTATATCTTATAAAAGAGCTGATTCAAAACTTAATGCGTTTTTAGCTGTTGCCTCGTATTCATTTTTAATCAAGTGTTTGGGTGAAATCCCAGTGTTTGTGTTAAGTAATAACATTGTCCATGTTAGCGTTAGTCTCTCTCCGCTTAGCACTGTTAATCTATTGACTTAACATAGCTTTCGTTCGCTCTTGTCATGTTAATGTAATCAGCACAGTGCTTACAGATTTGGGCGCAATTTTAAATTCTAAAAGAAATCATGTATGTTTTTAAATATATATTTTGCTCGTAAATATTTAATTTGCTTAAATGCAGACACTTTACTGTATCGTATAGACTATTATTCTTATTAAATTAAATTCTAGATTTAAAAATTCATTTATTGAGTGTTTTGTTTCCATCGTTCCGCAGCCCGTTCTCGCATGCGATAAATGGACATGCGAGTCAGGCGCTCTGTGTGCGTAACGCTGAATAGAAAAATGAGAGGAAGAGAAAGAGAGCACGAAGTCTGCTTGCTCTCAAGACTTAACAGCAGTGGCAGGGGCCCGAGCGACCCACTGACACACTGATACTGTTACACAGACGACAATAACGTGACTTCGGGCGCTGATAACAGTGCGCATCTGTGTGAGTGAGAGAGAGAGAGCGGGCACCTCTTTGACGCTGTTAATGTTAATGTTAATGTTATGCTACTGCTGTTGTTGTTGATTGGGCTACCGCTGTTACGCTGACACAGGTACGAGGCGTGTTGGCGCCTCTGCTGCTCCCCATCTTTTTGCCTTGGCTGCTGCTCGCCTGCTGTTGGCTGCCGACGCTGTTGTCGCCTGTTATCTGCTGCTGCTGTTGTTGCTGCTTCTGCCGCTGTCGCTGCTGCTGTTGCTCGCTCACTCGCTCGCTTGGTCGGTCGGTCGGTTGGGTTCCGAATTTACAGTCCAATTTTCAACGTGCGCGCATCAGGGCAGCGACAAGTGAATAGGCAGACGGGAACTGCGACGCGTCCGCAATTTCCACGCGCTCAACACACGTTCCTCTGGATTTTCAAATTTTTCAACTGCGCGTAACGGTCAGTAAATTAAAAAATCAAAAAAATAAAAAATAAATAAATAAAGTAAGCGAGCCAACAAAACAGAAAATTAAGTGCGTGAGAATTTCAAATTGCCGTATTAAATAAATATATAAAGTTGAAAAAAAGAATTCGAACGGAAAAAACGGAAATTATTAAAACCAAAACAATTTTGCCGTCTACAAAAATTGTTTGTGCTACTAAATGAAACAAAATTAAAGCTTATTGTTGTTATTGCTGCTGCTGGATCGCGTCATAAATTCAAAAATATCGAAACAGCTAAATGTTTCATGAAAAAGTGCTCTGTACAAAATACATACCAAGTTAATTGAACAAAAAACAAGAAAAATCATTGCAAAAGAAAGAAAGTGCTTAAAAAATAAACTATTTATAATACTGTAAGTGTATAATATAAAAATAGTGATTGTTAAGTGCTGATTTGTTTATAAACGCGTTAAACGAACTGGACAAACTTTGACGCACCTTCACTAAAAGTCTTGGAATACTTTTTCTATTCTTTTTTTTTAATTTTCCGGCGTATCTTTATTATGTGTGCTTTAAGCGAGGCGTGACAGTTGGCACCTGTTCAGCAACTTTTTTGAAAAAGCATTTAAAAAATCGTTTCAAGTTATTTATGCAAACGACGCCGAGCAGCCGTGTAAACGAGTGAGACAAATACGTAGATAGATAGAGATAGTAGAGAAAGAGGAGAGTGGAGAGAGGAGAGAGGAGGAGGTTCTCAACAAGCAGCCGTTGACCTAATGTAAGTATTTGTATGCTCTTTATTAGATTAAGATTTGCTTGTCTAGCACTTAAGAGTTTCCTCTTTTTTACTTGTCGCTGCCGCTGTCTCTGCTCGTAATCAAATCGCTTGACAACTTGAGATCCACACTGAGAGTGTTAGCACCTCAGCTTATCGTGGCATTTTCTATCTATCTCTCTCACTTAGAAATTTCCATCACATCCACTTATCAGCTGCTCTTCAAGAATGGCGCAGTTTGTACAAGAATGCAGATAAAATCTACTCAAGTCTTGATCCTTGAGTAACTGCAGTTTGCTCTCAGATTTATAAGGGTCCTTAATAAAATGTATTTTTATAACTCATCTTATAGCAGTGCGAATGCTGCAGTTTGAATTAATTTAAGGGGGTTTCGATCCCTAAAATAATTATTTTTCGCTTCAAAAATTCCAGTATTTATAAATTTATTTATTTATCAGCTAACAGTTGCTAATTAAAATTTTTAATCAGTTTTCCCAGCCCTTTTCCTGTAGTTTCTGATCTGAATGCGGCTTATTAAATTGCAGCATTTGTGAAATAAACTGAATATTTGCTTGATTTATGCTTATATATGAGAGCATTTGCTACGCTTCGTTTGTCTTACAATTGCAGATACAATTGTATCTTTGAAGTTGCAGAAATTACGCACACAACTGCACTGAGTGCGTGTGTGTAAGAGTGTGTGTATAATTTACACTTAACTGCAAAACAACAAACTTAATTGCCCAAAAAACCAAATAAAACTGCGCCCCACTCGCTGTTCTGTCTGGCTGTCTGTCCTGACTGACTGACTGACTGTCTGACTCACTGAAAGAAATGTTTGGGGCTCGTGCTGTCTTGAAATGATGCCAACAAATATAATGGCAACAACAGCCTTGAACATGAAAAGTGAAATGAACACTGCCAAGAGATGTAAAACAATTCATGTGGGCACTTACACTAATTGCAGCTGATGTGTAGATTATTATTGCTGTGGAGTGTCGCTCGTACCTGCAACTCTTTTACTCTATGGGGCGTCACATGTGTGCTTAAGTGCTGCAATACCATTAAAAACCATCCAAAACCGCTCTAACGATTATTTTTGGCATTTATGCATGTTCAAGCTGTGACAAAGTTTTGAAATTATTTTGCCAGATACCTTTGTTGCCAAATAAACTGCCAAAAATGTGGAAAATATGTTAAAGTAAAATTTAATTGAACACCGAATTTACCAAACGAAATCAAATGAAATTCCTATTTTCCAAAATTCCATTTATAATTAAAGCTTTGCCATCAATACATTTCTTTGACATATAATCCGCAAATGAATTAAATGCAATTTTAGCTTTTATTTCGTTTATGTTTTGTATTTCAAAGGGAATTCAAAAATGCTTATTAAAAAGAGCCCAACAGCTACAACTACAACTACAACTATGACTACACAATTCCCTTTGCCAATTGTAAATTGAGCGCAAAGACAAAAGGACAAAGGTGAAAAAGACAATGGGGCGTATGCGTGATATAGTTGACAGACACCTCTTGGCATACTTCAGTCTGGCATTGTTTGCTTTCCGCTGTGATTTCATAGAGAACACCTCATGTTGTGATGTTTACCCCCTACCCCCACCCCATTATCACCGTGTGTTTTCCACGCACAAAAGGTGCGCAAATGAAGAACAGCAAAAAAAAATGAAGGAAAAATGAAAAGTGAAAAATGAGAAACAAAAACAAAAACACCGCAGAAAGTGGCAGCCATATGACGGAAATGTAATTGAAGCGTGGGCTTGGCTCATTGTTTGTTTGTCTTGCCAAATATTGCGCATACGCCACCGAATTTCGAGCCGCCAGCTTAACGGTTGCCAAATGAGCAAAATAAACGTTTTGCTAATCGAAACAAAATAAAAAAAAAAATACAAAAAGAAACGTAATGACAACTAAGCTCCGCAAAGCTCTTAATTAATTAATAATTAATCACTGCAAAGCTGCCGTGCAAATCACACAAAAATAGATATCGAAATCGCTGGAAACTTAACAGCCTTAACTGCCATTCAATTGCTCAGAATCAAGCTGCAAATATTGAGCGAGGTCAATAAAGTGTCCCGTGTCATTCACATTCACATACTCAGACTTATGAGTATACTCACATTCATTCTCATTCTCTGTCTCATTGTCATTGCCAATGTCCAGGCGAGCTGCCAGTTAGCCACGGCGCTTATCATAATGACCGAAATGCTCTAATCGGGGGCAATTAACGTGACCAAATTTAATTTCCGTCCAGGTCGCTATCATGAACAGCGACGCCGACAGCGACGGCGACGCCAACGTACACTGAAGAAAAGACCAACTATTAAGATCATGAACATTCATCTTAAATATATTGTTCTTAAAATAAGATTATTTTAAGATCATTTTACTAAGATTATTAATCTAAAAATCTTAATATAAGAATAAAAAAATGAAAAATCCGGTTAGAGAAGCCGGTTCAGTTGTGTGAAGCAGTAGTCGCCGGTTCGAATCCCACTCATAAAAAATTAAGATATCATTTAATATATTACTAAAACAGAATAAAATGTAATTAAATCAAAATGTAAAAATAAAAACAATTATGAATTTAAAAAATAATTTTAATTTATTTTATTTTTTAATATTAATTTTAAGAAAATTTTTTCTAAAAATGAGAGCTTGGATTTGTTTAAAATGTTCTTAATATCAAGATGAGTTCTCTTAATTTAAGAATTTTAAGTTCTTCACGCATTTCTTAGACCAAAAATCGTAGTTCTAAAATCAAAATATTGATATTAGAGCATTTGTTTTTATCAGTGTAGGCAGAGGCGTCGCTATATTATTTACAAAATATCATTTGCTGGATGGCATCTAATGCCATTGGAAATCCATCATGTAAGCCAGCGGTTTTTTTATTATTTTCTTCTTCTTTTTTATTGTGTTTGCTTTTGCGTTTTGTGCGCTTGACATTTGCGGCTTTCTTTTGTGTTTATTCGCGCCAAAAGATAAATGAGTGAACCTCACGAAACCACCCACCTATAGTATCGTACTTGGCTGTGATTAGCTGCCAGCCAGGTAGAATATTGTTGTTGTTGGAGCCGGATGAGGTTTCCCTTGGAGTCTTTAAACTGTTTGGCATCCATTTGTAGCTCGTGAAATGTGCGCTTTGGGTACAATAATTCTTGTTACACCCGAAAAGTCCTTGTAATGACAGTAGCTGCCAGTTTCTGGGCGCACATCAAGCAAATTACTTATGTTAATTAGTTGCCGTTAATGAGAAATCCAGAAGTCCAGATCTCCATCAATTCATCCATTCATCCATCATGTTTCCAATAAACCAAATGCCTGCAGTCATAATTTCAGTTTAAGGTTCAATCCTTGATTATACACAAACATATTTATTTACCCTCACTCTCTTGTTGATTTCTGGCCCGAAAATTACGCAAGTAATATTTGAAGTCAATTAAAATGCTACACTTGAGTTTCCAGCTGCCTATTAGTAATAAAATTATTCTTGCATTTAACATAGAATTACTGCATTAAGTATCTATATATATACAAAAGTTTACGAGCTAACGAGCTAAATGAGATTCGCAAATTTTAATTATTATTTCATATTTTACATGTTGCATTTTAAGTAATTTCAAATATTATATTATAATCGATTTATTAATTGTATTATTGAGATTGCTTTAGCAATTTAAGATTGTTGTACTCGTTCTTGTGAAATTAATTAAAATTAAAATAGAAAAACAAATTCCAGCTCCGTCAAGTTAAAAAGAAAAGCTCATTAGTTTAATTAACTTCTTTTAACTGGAATTTGGAGTCAGTTTGATTTATTGTATGCTTACTTTATCACTCACTAAAAAATGTATTTCAATTAAAAATTTATAAAAGTTAATAATGTTTGTTTATATATTTCTGTAGAATTAAAATCAGTTAAGCTGCTTTCGATTAAATGCATCATTTGATTTGCTCTTTAAGCCATCAAATAATTAAATTTTAATTCGCTTTGTGCAATTTTCATAATTAATACAAAAAACAAACAAAAATATACAAGCAGCCGAAGGCAAGCAATTTAACCAATTCATTTAAATTAACTTAAATTGATTGGACAAAACTGCAGCAACGTCGACCATCGCCACTGCTCCCGCCCTAAGGGCGTGGCATTACGGCCAACTTAATAATGACTTTATGCCAAGAGAGATAAGTGAGAATACATCAGTAAGCGGCTGGTTAATTGAAACATCGGCATTCTATAATTCAATATTGACATAATGAAATGAAAAGAGTTAAAAATGTTGTATAGATATTATTATGAAAAACCAATTATGCCCAGCACTTTTTTTTTCAGTTACATTTTTAAATTGATTAATTCAAATTGCTGCGTTTGCTGAGGTATTCTGGCCGCGGGCATAATAAACTCTCCGCCGTTCATAATATATCTTAATTTTGTGCATAATTAATGCCTGCCATTAAGCCTCATGGCATTGGATGCCTTTGCGGCTTCTGCGAGTTTGAAGGCGTCCGCAAAGGGCATAATTAAAATGGCACACGCACACACAGTTAGCATAATAATAAGAAGAAGCAGAAGAGGACACGTAAACACACTCGACTTAACATGCTGCGATATAAACCATTTGATCCTGCTATCAATCTCAAAAACTCGAGCACATTGCGTATACGCAACGTAATGCACACGCCCTTCGATGTGCCAGCTATCACACATTGCGTATACGCAGCGTGAACGCTTTCGGAAACAATGTGTCACATGCCCAGACAATATTGATGGTCTGGCACAATTTTGAGAATCTACCAACTGTCTACACTGAAAAAAAATACCAACTTCTAAAATCTAGAACAGTCATCTTAAATATTTTGTTCTTAAAATAATTTTTTTGTATGACCAAATTACTAAAAAAAAGATTGTTAATCTAAAAAGTCTTATAATGTTAATATAAGAATAAAAATCTTTAATTTAGAACATTTTTTTTTGTCAGTGTACACGCAGCAGACAACATTCAGAAGGCACTGTTACAGCATTGCCAATTACGTCTCGTCAGTGTATTAAAATGCCATAATTGCGAATTTAAGCGCTGTTCTCTGCGGTCGCCACGACAACTCAGCTCATCATCAGCTCCGCCAGCTGACAAAGTTGATCATTGTCTGCTGTGGTTATTCGCATTCAACTCTTGAATCTGCTGTCCTGCTTGTTGCCAAAGAGTTAAGTGCTTGGCAAAAGTTTACTTCAAGCCATACTGTTAAATCAGCTTTAAAAGTTTTGCCTATTGAGTTAGTTTAAAAGTGCGGTAATTGACTGCACACTTATCTACCAAAAGAACTTGCAAATCTATCTAATCAATTATGTTAAATCATCTGTAATAAAAGTAATTCACTATAAGAATGTCGAAAAATATTACTGAGAATACGAATACTCGGAAGAAAAAATTATGAAAACAATATTAAGAATCCAATGCTAAGAATCCAATATTAGAAATCCAAAAGTAGAAATTCAAAGCTAGGAAAGCAAAAATTAGGAATCCAAAAATAGGAAAGGAAAAATTAGGAAATATCTGGAAGACACATATTAATTAATTTTAGTTTTCCAAATTTTTGTTTTCATGATTTTTGCTTTCTTAATTTTGGATTCCTGATTTTTTTCTTATATGAAATTCCTAATTTATGATTCTAATTTTTTTCTCCCCTCTTTTGAATACCCCAAATTTTATTCTTTTTTTTTCAATTTTTTTGTAGTTCCTTAAAAAAATTTCGGAATTCGTATGACGTACCCCTTAAAGAATCTACTTTTCTGATCTAAACACTTGTCCACTTCCCACGTTTTAGCTTAATTTAAATGTCATTTGACCACTTCTGCAATTTAGATAGTTATATCATAAAATGCCTGAAATTATCTAAGCAATTTCTGATTGTTTATAATAGCAATCAGTTTACAATTTACATGTATCCTGTCACTTTGTGGGCGTTTAACCCATGGACGTCTTTTTATAGACCTTAGGCACATTAACTTTAATTTAACCATTTGTCCTGAATTGAATATGAATGCCGAAGAATTATGGCAGAATTTAGTATATATATAGAATTTAGTATATATTTTGTGTACTAGTATGCGTATTATTCAAGTGCTTGTATTCTCATTAATTAAATTGCAAATTGACAGAACACAAACTTAACTTGACCATTGTGTTTTGGATTGTTTATGTTTTGATTAGACATTTGCAGAGACCAAAACCAAACCGAAACATGTTGGAATTAAGTGCTTAGAAATACCTGGCTGCAATAATCCCCCTCCCCATCTTTCTAACTACCTTCTTGGCTTGAATGAATTGGCCAAGTCTCAAGGGTGCATTATACATGCTAAACTGTTCATGTGTGTGTGTGTCGGGCTTTTAATGTTCGCCTAACGGCCTGAGTGGCCATACATTGTACATGCTACTTAATGTGTGTGTGTGTGTGTGTGTGTGTGTGAGTGTTTCAGTGTCTGTCTGTGCATGTGTATACTTCAGTTCCTTGTTGCCATTAATCAAAGCCAATGTCTGGCCAGACATTCGCGAGTGCCGCTATTTCATTCTGTTGGCTAATTGCATATATGGCCGTAAGCCATGGATTGTGGGCGTTGGACAATGGGCGGGTTCACACTAATTGTAGACATTTCTTACCTGATTGTATAATTGGCATGGCCCAATGCAAAAGTTGAAGCACCCGCTAATTGAATGTAATCAGCTTTAGCTATTAATTAGCGGCTTGCAAAACAAACTGAAGTCCAAGTAAAATTCTTATACTCTATATGGAAATACTTCACATGGCTTAAAGACTTACAACTAACTATTAAGAGCACTCGTTTATTCAATAATAATATTATTTATTTTATATTTTTTTGCAAGTACTTTTTGCTTCCTTATATTGTCAATAATTGAGTTTAAGTTGCATTACGATAAGTTTTTCTCATAGCATATCAAAAAGCCACATATCAGCTCTCGTTGGCAGTGTGATAGCTGGGCAAATATTTATTAAACGCATATATATTGTTGTTTGCACAACAGACTAATCAAATGCAGCAGGCAATTAAAAGCTTTTCCGTTATTATGATGATTAGCAATACTTGTTGTATTGTTTCACATCGTTTTTATTATTGACCACTTGTTAAAACAAAAAAGCCCGGGGATCGTTTTCCCATTAGAGTATATATTCTTTGCATATGAATAAAATTGCAGTTGCTGTTGTCTGACATTGACACTGACACAATTCAATACGAGCAGGAATTATAATTCGAATTTGAATCTAAACTGCAACCACTCGCCACAAGAACAACGACTTCTATTAGATTGAATCGGTGTGTGACAGTTTAGACAGTGAATGGACATGACCAGGTTAACTTTTGAGTGGATTATGTTCTCATTTTGTACTGTGTCCAACGAGGCGTATGCGTAATCCACACTAGGGAATTTTAAATGAAGCCCTTTTAATTAGGCAGCTGTAGAAATTCTATGGCTGCAGTTGCTATTGATTAATTTAGTTCATGTTAACTGTGTTAGTTTTAACTGAATAGGTATTAATTGTGTTACCTCAATGTACAAAAATTATTTTGGGTGAGCTTTCGGATCTCTCTTTGTCATTGGACTCCTATTGTCTGGTTAAACCTTATATATTCACTTAGTTACAAAAAGATTCATTGATTCATTGCGTTTATCATTTGGCCAAGTTTTGTTTAAATAAACAGTTTTTCAAAGTGAAATCTATTTGTCATATGCAGCAGATGATTAGTCACCTACTGAATGAAATGATTCAGTCATTTGATTTTTTATTCATTGACTCGCCGACTTAAATAAACATTTGGTCGTCTTTTTCATATATATTCTGGCAGTGTAAATAAATTAAATTCAAATCTAAATTGATATTACCATCGGACATATCATAGTGTATGTGTGCATATACATATGAACGGTCTGCACTTATCAGTTCACTCACACACACACACACACACACACGTAGATACCAAATAGCGGCGCCGCTTGGCGTTTCAAGGTGTAGGAACTGTACAAAGGGGGAGGAGAGGAGGGGGCGTGGTCGTGACTTTATCACTTCTTAATTATGTTACTGATAAGCTGATTTCACTTTTTCTTTTTCTTTTGTTTTGGCTGGCCGTGTCTTGATATCAGAAGTCAACTGGCCTTTGTTTTTGGTTATTTTTTCTTTCTTTTCTTTTGGTTGCGTGGATAGAACTCGTTGAGGCCCTCTATAAGTGCACAGTTGAGATTTAGTTAATAAAAATTAATAGCCATGTGATTTGTTTGGCCTTTAGTGCCAAAAGAAAACACATTTTGTGCTGTGTTTTATGAGGAGCTGGTCGAGATTGTGTACAAAATACGAGTATCTCGATTGTAAATTGATGTGTTATTCGGGACATAGAAGCACTTCTTTTGTATATATGTGTAGTAATGTGTAGTACACCCACCACGTCATTGGAATGTTTGTCTAATTAATTATTTGACGCTTTAATTACGCATTTATTGCCTGCGGCCAACAGTGCGTATACGTTATATCAACAATGCTTGCCGCACGGTAACAGCGACCGCAATTCATAAAAGTCATTGACACGGTAACAAAATGATAAAAATAAATTCCATATTCATTTATTAGTCCACACTTATATTTTATTAATAACATATGACTTTGCTGCAGCTGCTGTTCAGAATATTAAAATATTAATTACATATGCCTATCGCAAATTTAGTTTTTTGCTTACTTTTCCTGACCTAGCCGGACCAGATCCGTAATCTCTACTATTTAAGATACTCGACTATCGACTATCGCTCACTTGTCACTGATTAAACTGCTGTCCATTTATAATTTTCCAAGGCCGTCTTTGAATGAGTATATCATTTAAAATAATTTTTTATTTATATTTTTTAAAGTGAAAGCAATCATAATAAGTAATTAACTATTATGACTTTAGGGCTTAATGCAAAATAGTAATACAGCACTTACAGTTCTTAGTTATCCCCTTTTATTATTTAATTTGCAGTTTTCAGAATTTTGTGAAACATTAGAGGCAATTCATTTTCCGGCTAAGAACAACCAAACGCACCTAAATTTTCATTTAATGAAAATGATGAATGAATTTTTGGAATTAAGTGACAAATACATAAATGTGTCCAATTTACTAGCTTCTTTTGTATTCTATACGCTGCAATTCTAATAATTTTCTAATTGCCCTTTCACGTTAGTTATTAGTAAATATATTACAAAATAATAATAAATGTGCATTGCAAATAATGTAAAACTGTATAAAATATGTTTATAATAAGCTCAACACATAACAAACTTTTGTTAACGTGCAACGAGTTAATTCAACATCATATGCTAATGAGCAGTGTGTATGTGTGTTCTCATGAATGATTGATATTCTTCACAAATGGCCAACTGCATACACAATTAAAATACATATTTTAATACATTTCACTAACGAGCATTGCTAATTGGTCTAATTTATTTATTATTCAATGAATTTTGTGTATAGAAATGGAAATATATTTTCGTATCGAAAAATTATCAAATTTTTTATATGATAAAAATTTAAACGCAGAATCAATTTAGAGGCCAAATCATGATCAAAATGACATTCCGCTTGCAAATCGGTTAATTTTTGAAGAAGTTAAGAGAGATCAAAGTTTTTGAAAAAATGTCAAGGGGTATGTATGGAAAGTTGAATGTTAGATGGCTTAGAATCGAAAAATTATCAAATTTTCTAGATGATAAAAATTTAAATGCAGAATCAATTTAGAGGCCAAATCATGATCAAAATGACATTCCACTTGAAAATCGGTTAGTTTTTAATGAAGTTATGAGAGATCAAAGTTTTTGAAAAAATGTCAAGGGGTAAGTATGGAAAATTGGATGATAGATGGCTTAGTATCGAAAAAATAAAAAAATTTTCTAGATGATAAAAATTTAAATGCAGAATCAATTAAGAGGCCAAATCATGATAAAAATGATATTCCGTTTTAAAATCTGTTCAGTTTTGATTAACTTATGACAGTTGGAAGTTGGAAAACTCATTGACCTAGACTATCCAACTCAGTTGGATGTTATCTAAAATTTATTCAAGAGCCAATAATATGTTTTTAAAGTGAACTTTCGTAGCTGCACAAAGGAAATTGATGATGACCTGGTTCTTTTGACGTCGCGACGTCTAATTGGACATTGCTGTGCTGTCATAATACAATACTTGGAGAGACAGTACGAGTGCCTGCAGTGACACCTCCAGCAATGAAATGCAGCTGGAGCTGCACTCGTGGGTGGTGCAATCATAGCATACATACATACATACATACGTACACACCACCCACACACACATGACTGGCACACACGCTGGTATAATATGACTACAAATGTTTTTGGTGCCGGCAGCAGAATTCACATAAATCTTATGGCGAATTTAGCATCAGATTTGCATTTATGTGTGGGTTGCCACACTTTCAACCATTTCTTCGCCTCATGACATGTCATAAATTCGCAGGGTTTTTTTTAGTGACATTTGTCCTCGACCTTGTTAAATAGCACGCGTTTTGGCATCGATCAGGAAACTAAACAACGACTTCACTAGTTACTACAATATTTAGCCATGGTTCCTATTTATGGGCGTTATGGCTGTAATTTTCTGTAATGGTTGTAAGTGCAGCGCCTAAACAAATCCGTGTCCTGCACGCAACTCCTATACTCGGTTACCAAAGGTCCTTTGTCCTTTGAGTTGCTTTATAGCCTTGCTGCTTGAACTTAACATTTCTTGGCATCACTGCCTTCCATGCAATCATCGTTAAGTACATAATATTTTATAGTTGTTGTTTTGCTCTGTGCTGCATTTTAATGGTCTTTATTGATTTTCAGTCTTTGTTTCCTATCACCATCTCAAAGACCCATTACCTCACATGCTTCCTGCCCCGTTATGAGCAGTTTCCATCAATCGGGTCGTGCTAATGGCTCCAGACCATGACATCCACCTGTCCCAGAAGTCCACTCTTTTTCGCCTTTGCTGTCATTTTACTCGCGGCATCTTCGCTACCTTCAACTTTGTCCCCTTTGAGTACCTTTGACCTAATCACCTTCTATGCATTTTCCGATATCAAAATTCAAATTACAATAATAAATGTGCAGCAGTTTTCTGTTGTCAAAGGCGAGTTTAGTTTTTTTTCTACCTCATCTAGATTTACACAGATAATGTGGAAAAAGCATTTATTTCAATTAAGTTGGCAATGTTAAAATACTCTTTCAATTTCCAGTTAAACACACAAGTGGAGTCCTTCAAAAGGGCTTGATTTATTTTTTAATAAATCACAGACTGTAATTTTTTCGTGCATATTTAGGTTTGACATACTTCAATACCTATTCAATAAATTTTAAATAAGCTAGAATCTAATCAATTTATTCGATTGTAAAAAAAGTATATTTAAAAAAAAGTGGGAAAGGCTGTAGTCCAGATTCTGACTTTAAAGAAATTACTACGCAAAAAAACTACTGCATACTTTTAGGTGATTGTATTGAAATAATTACTTTATTTATAACTTTGGTTAGCTATTACTTCCGTTCTACTTGTCCGATCTTGCTGCGGTTAAGTGAGTTAAGTGCATAAAATATACTGAAAGCAAAAATAAAGCAAATCATTTTTATATAAATAATAATATGAAGTAAAAAATGTTTAATTCCTAATTATCTTTTCAGATTTAAGTCTGATAATTTATAGACTTTAATTTAATAGTTAATTAAATTCGTATGATGCAATCATTTTGATTGTTGTATATTTTCTCTGTAGTGCATTAAATAGTCGAATAGTTTTAACAGCTAGTCTAGAAGCTCTCTTCCTCAGTTCCTTTTGCTGGTGTGCCACATTTTGTTTCCCGTGGGTTGTGTTTTCACTTCCGGTGTGCACGCCTCGCTTATCAGCGCATTTTCAGTTCTCAATGGTCTCAGACTCAGACTCTGACTAAGACTGAGACTTGAACTAGAACTGAGACTGGGACTTAGAGGGAGACTGAGAATGGGAATCAACTTGTGCTAGGTCCCTTGGTTGTAAGGTTGTTAGGTTGTTTGCCTGTTTTATTTTTTTGCATGTCATGCGCTTGTTTGTTTTGTGTTTCCTTCCGTTTTCAATTTCTTGTTACTTGCTGACGTTGTAGCCGTGCTCTTATTTTCCCCTTTTCGTCTTGGTACGTTTTCGTTTTCGTTTTCGTTTTCTTTATTTATTTTTTTATTTTTATACTTGCATATATTGTAGGTACATATTGTTCATGTGACATTTGTGCAGCTCTTCCTTTTCTTACTCTTCTCTCTCTTCAGCTTGTTGCTGTCAGACAAGTGCAATAAGGCTTCAGTTTCTGGCCCGTTTCTATCGTCTTTATGTGTGCCAAGGCTTTTGTCTTTCGTTGCTTCCAATTACTTTTCACTAGCACAAGAAATTAATTTCTTAGTGATCCCCTTTGTTGCAACTATTTGTCAAATTGCAACAGAGTCTTCTGCTCCATCTCGATGGGCCTTTAAAATTCAAGAGACGTTGTCCGTTGATTTATCTGTGTTTATTTGTGGCACATGTGTGTTTTACCATGGCTTAATTGAAATCTAATTTAATTTATGGCTTTAACGTAAGCGCACAACAAATAACAAAGTGTGACTGCCCCGCAACACAGACACAATACACAATACAAATATTTGCTTGCTCCACGTTGTATACATATGCTACATACATATATAATATACGTATATATGGCCTTTTAATTGAAATGCCAAAGCGCATTGTCTACTTTTAGGCGAGGGTACCCGTCAAGTCACCGCAAGTCATGCGGAAGTAACACGAAATCATTTAGGGTACATGTATTAAATACATTAACTTATTGATTTTCCATATATCAACAAATGTGGCCCATTCACACACACACACACACACACACACACACAGTCTAGGGATCAGAGCTCCCTCTTTCATGTGAATGTCTCGTTGACTTCCGCTTTGTTTGCGTTATGCTTGCCCAGATCATATCAATAAAAAAAATATACTATATGCATGCGACTTTGTTGTCCTCACAACAAATTCATAATAATTGAAGCGACCATCAGGAGCAGGACACCCGCTGAGCAACCATAGAAAATAAGAACAATCACGTGATTTGCTACTTGAAGTAGGATGAATCCAGTAAACTGAAATTTATATGGCTTAATAAATATATAACAGAGTCTTTAATAAAATTTAAGAATGGCTTATAAAAAGTTCTCCATTTGATTTATTAGTATGTTTTCTATAATCTGTCATTTTTATATTTATTTCTACATACTTTTATCGTTGCCATCTCAGTTGCCACAGCAGCTGTGGGTCAAGTCAAGTGATTGACGTAACCACAGGCGCCATCCAACACTGGAGAGGCATACACTGACAAAAAAAAAGTGTTTTAAAATCAAGATTTTGGTCTAAGAACTAGAAATTTTGAGAACACATTTGGATTTAAAGAACATTTTAATTATGAACATGTTTTAAGAATAATTGTTTATAAAATTAAATTAAATAAATAAGAAAAAAAAAATTTTTTTATATATATATTTTTTTTTTATGTTGAGATTTTGATATATATAAATTTTTTTCTGTTTTAGTTTTAGTAATTTTACAAATGTTAGTTTAATTGCTATGTTATTTTTATTCTTATATTAAGATTTTTAAATTTTTTTAATTAATAATATTAGTTTTAGTAATTTGGTGGTATTAAGAACAAAGTATCTAAGAAGAATGTTCCTGATTTTAGAAGTTGGTCTTTTTTTTCAGTGTAGGCCATTCAATGTCTCCTTAATGGACCATTGACAATTATAAGGCTACTAAATCGTGTGAATAGCAGGCACAGTTGGCAGAGGAGACGAAGGAAAAACAAACATAGGAATGTCATGTGCACAAATCGTGTTCATTGAGAATGCTACCAGCAAGTGAGGGGATGGGGAATGGGGGATGAGGATGGCTGGATTACAGGGATTGTTGTGGGTATAATGATTGCATGTTATTCAATTAAAATCGCACTATTAAGAGTATTAAACTTGTTGGGACAACTGTCAGACACACGCACAAGCACAAGCACATTTACACGCACATGCAATCAATGTCAACACACACACACACACGCACACTCACACATACTTGCAGCTGTAGTCAAGCAAGTGTACATATAAATATGTATATATATATGTCGACATCAGTTGGTGCCTCGTCCTTGGCTAGCACATTAAGACTTGCCGTAGTAAGACACACATAAATGTCAGCTACAAGATTTGATAGCCTCGGGTTAAGACTAAGCACTAAGCGTATGCGTGTCAAAGTTCTACACAAGAGGGGAAAGTGAAAGGAGCATATTCATGTGCGTGTCTCTCTCTCTGTGTTTGTATAGGTTAATGCACAGACAGTTGCCAGGCATCTGACCAACTCCTAAAGTGTGCAGTTCTTTGTTTGCACTGTGCACTATGGGGAATTTTGTCATGTTTTAGAAATAAGAGAATTAAATTATAATAATAAGAGAACCTATAAAGCTTTTTTGGTTTATTTTTTTTTGCATTGGGCATATATCAATACGCAAATGTCCTTAAAAAGTGGAAAAAAATGGTAAAAATTTCCCATAGTGCTGTGTCTTCTGCCTTGCCCCTAAAAGTATGCCACAGAAAGTTTAATTCGTTTATTCTTCGCTTCAAATTTTTGAAACTAAAGCTTTTTTTTTGCTCAATCACTCAAAGAAAAATTACAATTCTCAGCTTGACTTTGTGCCATTTGATTACATTATTTAAGAGCAGTTTGCAGAGCAGCAGCAAAATTGCCTGGCAGTGTCCATGTGCTCAATGTCTGCTGCAAATTAGGCACTGTGCTACAAGAGTACATCACACACCCACACCCACACACCCACACTCCAGCACACTCGCATACTTGTACTCATAGAATGGCAACCCTAGGCTGCTGAATGTGCACGTTGCCTCAGCTGGCACGATTCTAAGAGGTCCGCATGTGATGGCCAAAGTTGCTGCTACACAAAAGTTGCCCAAAACGAAAAACTGCTCTGCCCCCAATGAACTTTAGCATAGAATGCGGAGCTGTTGCAGCTGTGTGCCACTGGCGCTAAGTGGCATCCAGCCAAGGCACAGCATCTACGTTCCTACCTTCCTATCTTTCTACACTCATAAAAATCTTACCCTGAATTTGCTCTAAAACAGTTGATTTAAGAAAAAAAATTTTTAAATATCTAGAAATAATTTTCTGAAATTGGAAGACAATTTTCTAAAATTGGGATACCCTGAGCTCAGGCACTCTACTCTGAGGTTGATTTTCGACCAATTGTTTCTATGTCAGCTATATGATATATGGAACCGAATTAAACCAAATATGGTCAGGATGTGTGTTCTACATATAAGTAGGCAACACTATTTTTGCCCATATAAGTAGGCAACACTATTTTTGCCCATTTAAGTAGGCAACACTATTTTTGCCCACATAAGTAGGCAACACTTTTTTTGCCCATATAAGTAGGCAACACTATTTTTGCCCACATAAGTAGGCAACACTTTTTTTGCCCATATAAGTAGACAACACTATTTTTTGCCCATATAAATAGGCAACACTATTTTTGCCCATGCATATTCTAACAGTTTGGTTCTGATATCTCAACAAACAAAAAACTTTTTCATACTTAAGCTTCATTTTCTATGTATCGTTCCTATGGCAACTATATGATATAGTGATCACACATTATACTCTTTTTGCCCATTTTCAATGGGATCAGGGTGTAAAATACCCCCTAATACATTTATTTAGGAGTGGTGCTTCTTATCTTAATGAAAAATATTTCTCATAAATAGAAAATTGTTCTTAATGTAGGGCGGTTTTAATTTAATGACGATTTTCTTGAATATAGAAAACAAATTTTCTAAGTGTACTTTCTGTATTATCTGTCCCTCTGCCTCGATGCCTTGCTCTGCCTGCTGTGTGCTGATATTAAATGGGGGACCCAATGTTGCCTCCTATGTTTTTTACGGCTAGCGTTTCAATTTTTTATACTTCAACTTGTTGGAAACTTTGTTTCGAGCTCTTCTTGTCTTTATACGTTTACTATCTGCTGCGGTCTCGAGTCACAGTTTCCCGAGTTTTGCTTGAATGGCTCCTGTCGCGTGTCCTGTAATCGATATTTCGATATTTGTGGCTGCGTGTTTGCTTGCTGTTTATTAGGCTACCTATTGCCCATCTAGACATCTAGCAGCAAATTCAATATCGTTTATTTACACAATTTTCCAGCTGCGCTGTCTAACGGAACCGCGTTTAAAATTACGTAATGGTTGCAATAATGGCTTTTTCAATAGTTCTGGTCTTTAACAAAGTCTCTCTCTCCCTCTCTCACACTCTTGTTTGTTTGTCTGTCTCTAAAACCACATACATACATATGTATTCTCATGGAAAATCCACAATATTCCATTCACACTTTGTCGCTCTGCGCGTGTTAAAAATACGGCTTAACAGTACATTTACTTGAGAATTTATGTGTTTATAAAGAGTGTGTGTGTGTGTGTCTGTGTGTCTGATTGTGTGTATGTGGAGTCCGTGGTTGGTTTGAGGTAAGTGTGTTCCTGGAATGTGTAAAATGCGATTAGAAGTTCCATATATTATTCAATTTGCACAGCAGGGAACTTTGGTTTACTCTAAGCTAACAGTTATAAAACAATTCATTATCAATTTAATAAAGTATTACTATATGCATCACCAATTTAATGGAAATTTATAACGAAATTTTTAAATAAAAATAAATTTAATTTCATTAAAAAATAGCATAATTAAAATATTCAAACAGGTTTTCTTTAGAGTATTTAAAATATTTAATATTTATTAAATAATAAAATAAATATGTCTAAATAGCAGATTAACTATATAATTATTATCATATTCTCATGAATCCTATTTAATTTTTAGGGTAGTTTAATCCACAATAGATTCACAATTTCATAAGTTTTTCCCTCAAAAATTTAAGGTTTGCAATCTGTTTTAAATGTTTTCAAATATTTATTATCGGTTTTCGAATTTGTAACATGCCGCTGCATTTGTTAAAGCGATTTTATCTATACATATTTGGATTTGTCATCAATTATTGAAGACTTACACAACAATGTTAACAACTCCTGCCACTTAATTTGTGCTTTTATTACATGCAATCAAAAAAAAGGAATAAACTGAAAAGGGCAAACTATGCAGGGAGATTTTTAAAAGCATAATACTATGTATGTGTGTGCAATGCAATTTATGCAAAATCACGTATGCGTTGACATAAAAAACAATAAAGAATTCAGCAGCCAAAATGCAGTAAGGGTATTTGGGAGGGGTTGATGATATAGGATATGGGGGAGAATGCATGTGAGGGGATGAAATTGAAATGTCTGCTGAGTTGCATTGCGGATTGTGGGGCAAGTCAAACAGAAATTCAATTCAAATGGGGGGACAAAGTGTTCGCCTTGGGGACACCTTCTACATACAGTGTTTGAAGCTGATTTCATAGTGCATATATAGCTCGTATATACTATATAGAGTAGAAGATGTAAAGGCATCTTATATCGACATGTCTGTAACTGGTTATATTTGCTTTTTGTCGACTGTGGATCAACGTCTTGACTGCTGTCATCTTAGTCCCACACACACAAACCGTCCACACACACAAACCACCCACACACATTCACATTCGTTCACATTCATACACATTCACATTCACTATGTCCCATTACTAAGGCCTGTGCTAATCTATTTTATGCTCGATCCTTCCCCTTCGACCTCACAAGTTACAAGTTATTCGACTTGTTTGGGTTACCGAGATTCAATAAAAGATATTTTTGAATTGCCGTCCTTGTCGGGCAATGACAACTGGAACGACTGCTGGCTCCAAATGTATCTGGTACTTCAGTTTTATTTAACATTTTGGCTGCCGGCAACTGAGCCTCTGAGTGGCACTTCATTCTGAGTTTATTAGGTTCATCAACTGCCGTCAGCAGCCAACATATGCGATATTATCTGGGGTCGTTCCTATGATAACCAAGTGGCCCACGGTCATCAGCATTTTGTCCATAGTTCACTGGGGAATTCTATTTATGTGTACAGTTTAATTCTTTGATCTTGGTAATACTACATTGAATTTATGATGTGCCAAACTTACACCCACAATTTGTAAAAATTTATTGTGTCTATTAATGAAATTGTCACTTAACTTACCTTTTTATTATATTTCTCATAATAATAATAATAATAAAACCTTTTTTAAAACTCTTTTACAGTTCGTTGAAACTCGAATCAAGAGTATATCGCACTTCAGAGACTTGAGGTAAGTTTAACCAAGACATTTGCTAACCATTTCAGGCAGTAGATGTTTCAATAATTTTAGAAAAAAGTAACACAAAATTCGACTCTAGATTAGGCGATAAAAATGCGCATTAAGCTGTCTGGAAGAGATAACTTCATATGAATTTATTGACGTTTATTTGATGCCCCCTGGCTGTTAGCTGTTTTCTCTTTTTTTTTTTTGCTGGATATTGCCTGCTGGTCAGTGGTCAGTTCTCTGGGGTTTCATCCACTTGTTTGCTCGATTTTTTCTACGACTAAGTTCATTCTTTTTTCCTTTTTTTTTGTGGCCAGTCAGGCATGAAAAGGCCAACATCCGCTGCGGCTAATGTGCTGTCATTTGTATTGGCAACAGAGGGGAACCGAAGTGGATTTGGTACCTTTGAATGTCTAAATGTGGTATGAAAAAAAAAAATACATAAATAAATGAGCTACGTGCAGGGGATTTGCAATCGCTGTCTTTTCTTTTGTCATAATCAATCGTTGTCCAATGATTTATGCAAAAGAAATTGTTGGCTTTCAGCGGAACGAAAAAAACTGTGTTGAATTTAAATCAAAGTCAGAAACATAGAGTGGGTCGTTTAAGCCTGCGGTTTGTGCTACATAAAATTTGTTTATTCAGTTTGTTTATTCATTTTTACCATTGTTTGGTCCTTTTTGCTGCCGCTTTGCTGTGGTCGGGCAACGTTTTATTTTTATTTTTTTGGTTAATTATGCATACCAAAACGAGTGCTGCAGGCCAAACGGTTGCGGTTTATGCAGACAGGTGCAAGGAGAGCAGAGAGGACACCATTTAAATGGCTTACAGAATGTGGTACCAGCTAAGCTCAGCTCTCAAATCTCTGCAAAAAAGTGTTGCTCACTTTTCTGCAAGTCTTTTTCTCCATCAACAGGTCAACATTGAGTTGCTTAGATGGATAGAAGACTGTCTGCAAGTTGATTATGCGACAGGATTTGTTTGTACTGGTCCTTTCCGAAACCCTTTGCAATAAGTGTATGTGTGGTTGGTGTGTGTGTGTGTGCTGCGGCTGTTTACAAAGGTGTCTGTCATTGGTCAGCCGTTTGCAGCCCGCACGAGACAAGCTATTCGCATCCTGTGACCACATCCTGTCGCCGGCAGCTCGCCTGTTTGCCTGCCTCTTTGAATGACAAGCGTACTTTACAGCCTGCTTATGCGCTATCCTTCTATTTCCATCTCTTCCTCTTACCGTCCCTCACTACACTGATAAAAAAAATATTCTAACATCCAGATTTTGGTCTCAGAACTAAGATTTTTGTTCTAAAAAATGCGTCGAGGACATAAAATTCTTAAATTAAGAGAACACATCTTGATTTTAAGAACATTTTGAATAAGACCAAGTTCTTATTTTAAGAGTAAATGTTCTTAAAATTAAAATCAAAAAATAAAATAAATAATAATTTTTTTTTATATATTTAATTTTTTTTAAGTTTAATAAAAAAAATAAATAATTTTTTTTTTATATTTAGAATAAAATAAATAAATTTTTTTTTTATATTAAGAGTTTTTTTTTTTTTTTTGATTTTATATACATTTTAATCTGATTTATAGTTTTAGTTTTAGTAATTTTATAAATGCTAATTTAATTGGTTACGAGTGGGATTCGAACCGCCTCCCTCTTGCTTCACAACTGAAGCGGCTTCTCTAACCAGAGCGCCACGGATCCACCATTTTTTTGATATAGTAAATATTTATACTTTCCCAACAATATATGATTTTTATTCTTATAATAAAATTTTAAGACTTTTTAGATTAATAATCTTAGTTTTAGTAAATTGGTCTTAGAATGATTTTATATTAAGAACAATATATTGAAAATGAATGTTCTTGGTTTTAGAAGTTGGTTGTTTTTTTCAGTGTAGTCCCATTTCCTGCTACATTGTTCGTTTATGGCGCGCCTGAGCATTCATATGACTGCTCTTGCCGGGGCTCTTAGACAAGGCATTTTGACGCCAGAACGAAGCCCTGTCAGCCGTCCAAGCTGCCTAACGAAGCATAAAGTAAGCGCTCTTTTAATCTATGTGTCTGAGTGTCTGTGTGTCTGTGTGTGTGTGTGTGTGTGAGTGTAGTTCACGAGAAATCAAGTGTAATGAAGCCCAAGAGCAGACCGTGCCGCACCTATTCAGCAAAAATAGCAAAGCTGCCACAAGTTCAAGTTAATATTTTCATCCTTGTTGCTGCTCTGCTTGTTGTTATTGTGTTCTTTCAAAACTGAAGCATCTGACTTGCCGATTAGATCCATAAAACTGGGTAAATGGGCCTCTTCAAATAGTCCACTAGATGTCTAATTAACGACAGCTTAAAGAGCTTATGGCTTTTAATTTGCAATTAAATGCTTGCTCAAATCGAAAAGAGTTCAAATTAAAAGGTATGCTTCGTTTACAGCTCTAATTGATTTTTGAATGAGCTGTCAATGGCCTGAGTGACAGTCAAATATAAAAATAGGTAGATAAATTGGGAAATTAATTCCAAATGCAGTCTAAAGTTAGCTTGAATGAATCGATTTTGCAATTTATTATTGAACAACCTAAAGGTTGAATTTTTTTTTTAGCTTGCAATAAATGTTGGATAAATCGTTATCTTTTTCATTATAGCGTACAATATATTTAATTTTATTTATATTTTCATTTACATAACACAATAATAATTTAATTCAAATAAATTAAAAAATAAATAAATAAATAAAAAAAATAATTTACACTGCTAAATAGGCCTTAATGTCTTATTTATTTTTAAATATACTCGTAGCTCGTCTATGCCACATGGCCTCTTTAATAGCTATTATAGTCACAGTGTTTACATTCGCATTCTATGAGTAACAAAGGCCACAGACCATTAAAAGCTAGTACAACGGGGCGTATGTGTAATATTATGATATGCATTATGGTTTTACAGCCTCTAATTGCCATAAAAAAGTACAATAACAAACATTTTAAGCGCCTGTGCGATGAATGTTACCTTTTAAAGAATGAAAACAAGAACCAGCAGCAAAATCAGAATCAGAATCAAAATCAGAGCAAGAAAATCAAAAGCAAGACATAAAATGGCTGCAGGAAATGACGTGACGCGTGGCTTTTGTTTATTTTTGCTGCTGTTTCTGCCCTTTTCTGTCCACAACAATAACAACAGCAGAACCACAATAACAACAATCTTAATAGCAATAACAACATAACTTTTACAACAAATATCAACAAAAGGGCAGCAAACGTCTCAACGTCATTGAAATTGACTTCATTATTATTTTATAACCTTTAGAAGTTGCCCTTCTTCGTTCAGATTTTAGTTTTTTTGTGTGTTTTCATCTTTTTAGTGTCTTTCATATTTTTTTATCAAATCTTACATTGTGGTGCTTCTGGCACGTTTACAAATGCTATACAGCCGTGTCTTTGTGTTCTGTTCTCATCCTGTGACTGACTTTGCTTATTAAAACGATGCTTAAGGCTATACAGATATCTGTATTTATTTTACTGCATAAATACTTATGATAATATGCAAATGCAGGCACAAAACAGCTCTTGGAAAATGCATTACAAAGCAGAGAAAATGACAGGAACAGGAACAGGAACAATAAGAAACTTAGGTCATGTACAAATTGTATGCCATATTTTATTATCATGCACTCTTTAAAATCCAGGAAGGAAAATGTACCTCGGAAATATAATAAATGTCTGCTGATTGGATTTCTATCAGCATAAACTCTTCAAATAATTACTCAGATTTAATTATAGTTTATTACGAGTAAAGATTATGACTAAAGTCTATGACTCTCGGCGCTATAATCTTTGGCTTATCGGTTTAATTGTAATCAACTGATAACGAATTGATTTTCAAAAATTCCCAATAAACGTTTGCTGTGACTCTCATAAAGTTTACCTTGTTATCATGCTAAGAAACATTCTCACATTTAGACCATTTCAATTGCATAAATTTATTTGCTGACAGTGTTCCATATTCCAAGACATCGGAAGGGGTTAAGTGCCTGACACTTGAGAACAGAGAGAGTATTATGAAAGTACTGGCATACATTTGAATTTTCTTTTATATATTTCTACACCTTTGTGGCCTTAGTTAGTATTAGCGTATTTGTTTGATCGTTGCGTTTGTGGCATTAATCTTACAAGCAGCTTTAACGCACTTTTGTTTTTTTGGGTCATTTCCAAAGCACTTGACAATTTCGAGAGTTTTTAATACATACTCGAAATAAATTCGTGAAACTCGTGTGTGCGACACTTTAACCGTGTATGAGTGTATGTGTGTGTGTGTGTGCGTTATCAAAGCGATTGAAAAACAATTACACTTCTGACATTAATGGCACATGCTCTTGACGGCAGCAACAACAACTACAATAAAAACAAGACCCAAAATATCAGCGTTTTTATGTAAAAACTTTTGCACTTTTTACACATGCACACGCACACAAAAATGGAGTAAAAGAGAGAGAGAACTGAAATAAAAGAGAGAGAGGGGAAAACACTTTGGCATCTGTCGGTGGCAGCAGCGTAAAAGTTTCATTTGTTTACACGACAGTGCCTGCTGCCCGGATAACCACATCAAAAATAAACAGCAAAAAATTGTAAATTGATTTTCCAAAAAATTTTAAATAAACAGAACGATTTGCACCGCATATTTACTTAACATACCATATATATATATATATTTTTTTTGTTTTTACTTAGTTTTTTGAACTTGGCAGCGTTTGATTTAAAGGCAATGTCTTTAATGCCAGTCGTGGGCCAGGCAAATGGTCGACATTATTAACATGATTGCCACGCCCACGTTAGCTCAGAGAGGGAGTAAAGAGAGGAGAAGGGGGATGGGCGGGTAGCTTATCAATGAATCACCAAAGCATGTGATTGATGATTGGATGTGATGAGTGTGTGTGTGGGAGTAAGTAAGCATATACTTATCTGAGTGATTGTACGATTGTATGTGTGTGTGTGTGTGTTTGTGTGTGTGTGTGTGTGTGTGTGTGTGTGCCACAATCAAAATGTGGCTTCCGTAGCAGGGATTAGGCGCCAGGCGTAGCCTAACGGGCTGACAGCCTCCATATGCCTATAAGTGTATAAGTGTGTGTGTGTGTATAGATTGTGTGTGAGTGTGTGTGTGTATGGCTGCCCTCATCAGCTGGCACAAGACAGATTAAAAGTGAAGAGCTTGCAAAAAACGTTGTCAGTCAAAGTCCCCCAATGGGCTCTATATACTCTATCTTTAAGGTGATGTCTCAGTGATGTTGTTGCCTTTGATTAAGTATACGCACTGATGTACTAGTTCATCAGTTATGTGAGCTTTTATGTGAAGCAGCACAACTTTATTATTTTCTCTGAGTATACTACATTTATCTTATTTCTAAAAAGTCAACTTTATCGTTTTAAATCCATTGTGAATACTAAATGCATACACTGATAGAAAAAAATTTTCTAAAAGCAGAACTAAGATTTTTGGTCACATCTTAATTTTAAGAACATTTTAAATAAGAACAAGTTCTTATTTTAAAAATAAATGTTCTTAGAGTTAAAATCAAAAATAAAATTAAAAAAAAAATAAAAAACTTAAGATTTTTACTCTTACATTAAGATTTTAAGATTTTTTAGAATTAATTTTGATCTTAAAATAATCTAATTTTTAGAACAAAAAATTTAAGATGAATATTCTTGATTATAGAAGTTGATCTTTTTTTCAGTGTAGTTTTTTATATTTGGCCAGCTGACAATTTGTTACATGAGGCTTTGAGGCATCACAAATTTTAAATGAATTGTAATTGTAGTTAACAAGAGAATTTCCGGTTCGTTGGCCCGTCTTTTTTGTTTGTTATACCTGTTTGCGAACAGGCAACACACACACACACACACATCGTCAACGGCAGCTGCTTTGCTTGCCGCGTTGCCAACCATTTTCCCCATTTCCCGCTCCTCCTTCTCCTTCGCTTGTCCCTATTCGCGGCATAGACCAACATGTTTACACATACGCGCGATTTTCTTTTAACAATTCATCAAATGCGCTAAGCGTACACAAAAAACTTTGACACTCGACGTTTTTGTTTGAGTATGTGAGTGTGGGTGTGTGTGTGTGTGAGCTGTGTGTGTGTGTGAAGGGCGGGGTAGGCATGTGCAAAGTTTGACAATGTCTCCCTCTGCCTCTTTTCCAGGAATGGCATATCAATCATCGACAAAACTGCATGACTCTTGTTCCTTCATCGTTTTCAATTCCCATACGAGTGAAAGTGTATCTACGTGAGTGTGTGTGTCTCTGTGTGTGCGTTCAGCTTTAAAATATTTATTTTACTTTGAGCTTTTGCCGGGCCTTATTGAAAGCTAAATACAATAACTCAAATTGATTTCCCAGTGCCCAGGTAACAGGTATTTGCATATCTTGTCATTCTTTATTTACGTTAACTTATCGAGCTGACTAGGGAAAGAAGAAGCGGCAGAGACAGGCAATTAGTTAAAGTTCTTTGGTATCCACACCTGCCTAAAGAACTTGATAATTGGCAGGTCTTTTGCATAAATTACTATACAACTAGATATCTTGAATATTTTACCAAGTTATTTTTATAAAAATTGACACTTTATTAAATTATGCTTAAGCAAAGCGTGAAAAAAAGAGAGAGATAGAGAAAGAGAGAGAGAGAGAGAGAGAGAGAGAGAGAGAGAGAAAGAGAAGAATATCATATCCACATGCTGGCATAATCAATAATCGCATGCATTCCATGTCACATTGCGTATACGCAATGTTTATAGTGAGACAACCACAAATGCAGGTAAACGCGTCGTAATTTAATTATAATTAAATGAGCATTATACTGAAAGTATTATGCATTTAATTAGGTACTGCAAACATTATAAAGCTTTAGCTGAAAACCCAAATTCCTTATTTTGGAGTGTGTGTGTATTTCTAATTAAATATAAATTGATAGTTATGATTATATTAAAATAGTGAAATGCAGTGATATTTTACATAAAATAGCTTAGGTTTTGCGTAATATTGTGAATACCTATGGTTTCACACCTGGTAAGAGAATACAAGTATTAAGTTTCTGTACTCAAAGATAACTTTATTCAAGCAGTATTAATTTAAACCAAAATCCAAGACAATAGATCAATTGTAGCTTTCTCCTTCACAAATTAAACTCACAGAAAGGCTGCAGCTCAAGTGTCAGGTTGTCTTGATTTATTGAGTACTGAAGTTCCATAAATTTTCACTGGTTCAGTGGACAATATAAATCGGAGCTGGGAATAGTTTGAACACATTGGGATACCCAGGATGCTCGTATGCCTAGTCCATTGAGAGTTCTTCTACTTGCCGTGCTCTTGAGTCTGTAGGCGAGTCAAGAATGTGCATGATTTATTTACGCTGGAAACTTCTGAGCTGGCTTCTTAAACACACAATTTGTGCCGCGAACATGCGAATAGACGCCGCAAAAGTTTTCTATAAAATACGTCGAGGGAGATGAAGTTGAAGACGAAGAAAAAGTAGTAAACTCAGCGGAAATTTTTAATCTGCACATTACAAAGTTTCGAATAAATGAGAAAGTGAAGAAAGCAGGAACAAAAAAAAAAACAAAGACGCAGTCTGCCGCTTGCCTGCATCCTTTTTGGCACCTCACTTGAAAATGCAGTCATTAATTTTCAGCTTAGAGCAAAATCAGCAGCAGCAAAGGCAAGCAAAAGTAATATGCAAAAAATGTAAATATAATTAAGAAGCCGTCTTAATGGTTACGACCAGAGCTGACTTGGCCAGTGTTAAGCTTGAAAAAAATGGCTTCCCTTTAAGCCTTGGCCTTTTCTTGGGTAATATTTTTTATGTCGAGCTGCTGAAAATTCTCAAATTCATTTGTTTGCCTGTTTCTGTCCTGCGCTTTGAAGCATTCCTCACTGATTGTCCAAATGGCATTTTGCCATTGCATTGGCACGCGATCATTAGTCAAGGCGAAATCAGAAGAAAGTTCCATTTGCTTTCCACTTGATGAAAGCTCAACATGGCAAATGAAATCGCCACCTGCTAGCCAAAGGATATTTCATGCTTCCGTGCTTCCTGCTTCCAGTCCAGAATGGTCCTAAATCTAGATTACTTTGCTGTCTATGCTCAGCTGACATTGGATTTATAAAACATACTTTTCTACAAAGTTAGTTAACTATATGTATTTTTTTTTGGACATTTATTTGTGCTACCTTTTAGCTTTAAGCTTGCGTGCTTTTTTATGGCATCATCAAATTAAAAGTTTTACCTATTCTACTTTATTGTCAGGATAAAATGTGTTTTATATAAATTAGTTGTTCAAACGGCAGTTTGCTAATTAGAGACAGGTAAAAGTTTACTAACTATAGACACAACTTTCGACCAAAGCAAAGTCAAATCAAAACATACCAAAAGTTTGTTTGTCCAACAGCCACGTATTGCAAGGCCGTTCATGTTGCTGTAATCCCACTTGAATTCTATTATACCCGTATTGTACCCGCTGCCAGCGACATAATTATGTGCCAGCAATTTGCATTGCGCCCACAACACACTATACAACACAATCTCCATAAAAGGCCATAACAATTGAAGCACACGGCAACGCAACGACAAACAGTTACAATGAACTACAACTTTGTAGGGTATAGAACTTTGTATACCCTAGTTTGATAGTATAATCATTGAACTAAAATCTATCTTTTCTTTTTGAAAATAAAAAAATAACTTTAAAACATTTTATGATTATATTTATTATTATTAAATTCATTTTCATATTAATAAATTCGATTCACTATAAAAATGTCGAAAATATTACTCTGAATTCGAAAATTCGGTAGAAGAAACTCCTAATTTATGATCCCTATTTCTTATTTCCTAATTTAGATTTCTAAAATACAAGTATACTTAATATTACGTATACGGTACGTATACGGTACGTATACGTAATATTGCATATACGCTATGTATACTTAATACTGCGTATACGCTATGTATACTTAATACTGCGTATACGCTACGTATACTTAATATTGCGTATACGCTATGTATACTTTATATTGCGTATACGCTACGTATACTTAATATTACGTATACGCTACGTATATTAATATTTTATTCTTAGTTTTTTTTTTTAATTCCTTAAAACAATTTTGGAATTCGTATGAGGTACCCAAAAAATTCACAAGTAACATGTTGTGAATGATATACCCTACCACAGTGTGCAAAAACAACTTTTGAGGCAGTTATTTCAACACCTTTATGGTGCAACATTTGTGTGCCACCACAAAACACACACACACGCACATAAATAGAAAAATAAAAAGGTATAAAGAGAGAGAGAGAGGAAAAGACGTATGTAGTTACCACAATGGCTTTGGCCAATGACCATTGCCTGGCTAGGTTCGTGGCAAGGTGGGAAAGGTGGGCAATTCGAATGGTGGATACAGAACGGTGGCACGGAGGTGCCAGAGTGGCATGCAAAACAAACCGACAGAAACGCCGACGCCACATTTACAAAACCCATAGATAGAAATCTAAAGATAAAGCAAATTGCTGTGCTACAAAATCGTTAACTGTAATTTACCGCATTCGAAACGTGGCCTATTCTTTTTCATTCTCATTCTGATTCAAGCGATTCTAAAAATTGCATGCGGTTATGAATGAAGGATACATCGTCCTGGCCTCGCTGCTCGGTCCTCGGGCCGCAATCTAAATTTAATTGCATTTTTCTTTCTCACTCTCTGCGTTTACATTTGGCCAGCAGTTAAACATGTTTACCATTCCCACAACCGCAAAACTTCAACCAAATTGCGCATATACGTAATTGAGGAATTAAATTATGCATAATGTTGTGCCACTTGCAGTGTTTTATTAGAGCTACAATTCAAAGTATTTCTTTGTCTACCAACACTATGAAATTCGATATACTATTCATTATTAGCATTAAGAAACTTTAAGGCACATTCTAAAAAGAAAGTTAACATCAATCATACGCACTGTGGTCCTCTTAAGCACATTTGGGGTTAAAGTGCACGCTTATCATCCATGCAAAAGTGTACAACTTAATTGAAAATGAGCTACTTTATGTGCACGAAGTAACTGAAACTAACAAGCGTCTAAAGTGGCTGCCAAAAGTTAGTTTACATAGCTGGAAGCAAACTAATAAAAACACTGAAACTGGTGAAAGTAAAATGGAAGAAAATTGAATATGAAGAAGCTAGTTAAAAGTTACTTTGCAATAGAATTTCATGTTCCTATTCTTAACAAATTTCAAATTTACTAAACATTATAATTGGTAATTAATTCACGTTTTGTTTATGCTCATCTCTGTTTAACGATTCGATAGCGCCTCAATTTTCGTTGCAAAAAAACGAAAGAATTCGTAAATATTCATCATACTCAGCGTGGTCCAAATAAATAGCACTTTAAATTAGTCTTTGTAGTCAATAGACAGGCCCACAATGCCCACATCTTGCCACTTAAGGCATCTATAATAGCTGACTGAAGTCTATCCATCTTGAAACAGGGCCAGCAGTTGAAAAAGGTTTCACGGCGTTATTGATGTTGATTGATTTATAAACATTTCATCACCACAGACAGACAGGCAAATTAAATAGTAGCAAAAACAATAAACAAAATGAAATTAGCATTTGAGCCTCAGATGAAAATTGCTTCCATTTCCAACAATAACAAATACAACAGCCTCTGCTGTCACAATCAGCTGCAAAGAGAAAGCGGCAACAGAAACGCCAAATTTTCCATACAACGAAACATAATTTACTTAAATATTCATAACAGAGTGAGTGAAAATTGTTCGAGTACTCATCAGAGAATTGCAGCGGGTATGTTCGAGTATGATTGAGCACCAGGGCGACAAGTTCGATCAAATCAACTCAGAGACTCGGTCGCAACGGGCTCGATCGAGTCACGGGTCTCTTTGTTTACAATCGAGTAGCGGGTATGATTTTTTTGCTTTCGAACAATTCGGGTCGAGTAGCGCTCAAGCCATACGATCTGATTTGGTTCTGATCATATACGTTACGTATGCTTAATATTGCGTATACGCTACGTATACCAAATATTGCGTATACGACACGTATACTTAATATTTCTTAATATTGCTTACACTTTATACTGCGTTACGCTACGTATACTAAATATTGGGTATACTTAGTTGCGCTACGTATACTTAATATTGCTTATACGCCACGTATACTTAATATTGCGTATACAGTACGTATACTTAATATGACGTATACGCCGCGTAGACTTAATATTGCGTATACGCCGCGTATACTTAATATGACGTTTACGCCGCGTATACTTAATATTGCGTATACGGTGCGTATACTTAATATGACGTATACGTCGCGTGTACTTAATATTGCGTATACTAAATATTGCGTATACGGCACGTATACATAATATTGCTTATATGCTACGTTCGAATCAAACGCTTAGTTCAAACGATCCGCTCCGATCGCTTGAACAAAGTGAAAACATCACAACGAGTACGAGTCAATGTTTGAGTCTGATTGAACATCTCTTACCCGTTGCAGTTCTCTGGTACTCATGTACTGCTGATTAACATGGTCACATCGAGTGACCGACTAACTGACTGACTGACTGACTGACTGTCCCAGAGGGTTGGCAATGTTCTATATTTTCAGCTGCAGCATCAATCAACTCTATTTGTGGTTGGCAATAATTTAATGTAGTATTCTGTTTGCCACGTTAGCTCCTATGTATTCCCCCCTGTCAAAACGACTGCCAGCCTGTCCCAGTTGCTCTCACCCTAGGCAAATAAGCAGTACTCACTAATTTGAATTACACTTCACATTTTTCGCTGGCATTTCGGCTAATTTCAGCCATGTTTATTCATTTCCAGCTAAGCCAGGAATAGCAGAAAAGGCACTTTTGCATGTGCTGCGGTAATTAAAGCATTTCCGTTGCATTTCATAGAGGGGGTTAAATTTCCGTGAATAAGTGAATGTGCAGAAAAAAGCGAATTGTACTCGATTGGGAAAAGGTCTGCGATAATTAGAGTATAAGCGTATTGTAATACATGATTTATGTCGTCCTACTTGCACAATTAAGCTGAAAACTCCAGGGTATAATATAACTAACAATTAAAAGAGAGAGAGAGAGAGAGATGAGAGCTTGTATTTTGTGTCTTTTTTATTTGCACATATTTTTTTTTTATACTTTGACTTTGTGCTTTTTTAATTAGTGTGGGAAAATAAAAACTATGAATTCTTTTTCGTTGCTAGTCGAAATTGCCAAGGGTAAAACAACAGCTGCCACTAGCTGCCGGCAGGTGGCGTCCCGAGCGTGTTTGTTGGCAGATAGCTGTATGAGTTTTTGCCAATATTTAAATTAGATGAAAGTTATAAGGAAAAAAATGCAATTCTGGAAATATCTATAAATTTATTTATTTAATGTCAAAAGCGGGAACAAGTCACCAAGCTAGCCTAGGCCTTAAATTCAGTTGATGTCACATCAGTAAGTCAGATTCAGATTAGATATTCAAAATTATGCTCTCAAACTGAGATCGCTTCAATAATAATTGGTACATTTAAATCGCTTGCATAGCAGCAAAAATATATTACTGAATTTGGACACAAAATGCCACGTCAAAGGTCGAGCAAACCAACATCTGGAGCGGGACGTTATAGCAGTACTGGGAGTACTAGGAGCAGCAGCAGCAGCAGCAGTCGAGGGGGAGGAGGATACACTCCATTCACCCGCAAATCGAGCAGCAATCTGCCAGCTGTGCAGCCCAAGGCTGAGACCAAACCGGCAACAGTTCCAGCTCCAGCTGCAGCTGCTCCTAGCTCAGGGCGTTCGACGGGGGATCTGATGAAGGATATGGCAGCGACTGCAGCAGGAGTTGCCGTCGGTTCGGCTGTGGGTCATGCTGTGGGCGCTGGCATAACAGGTGCATTCAGTGGAGGTGGTAGTCAATCAGCTGTGCAGCATGCAACACAGACACCGCCAGCTGAAGAGCGACGACCTCGAAGTGAACTGGTCGAAGAGGGACCCTGTGCCTTTGAAATCCGTCAGTTTCTCAAATGCAGCGAGGAGAACAGCGATCTGTCAGTTTGTCAGGGCTTTAATGAGGCATTGAGACAATGTCGTCATCGTTACAATCTATAAATCAATCTATAATCTTATGGCAGTTGAAGGTGAAAACCATTTAGTTGAATTAATCACAGCAAATACAAAAGTTTTGGCATTACAAATAAATGAGCATACTAAACTAATTTTTTTGTATATACTAAATAATAATTGGCTTATTATTCCGCAATTTACTCTCGGTAAATTGTCCCTGCATCACTTTAATGTTGACCTTAAAGTTTGGCTTTAAGTCCTGTTCTGTGCTGACCAACTCGTACATCATATAAAAGCCAAGGGTTAGCAATTAAAATGTTTTATGTGTCGCACACGCAGTGTCTGCCCTCTTCACTGTCAGTGTCATGCCTCGAACCAACGCAATTTATTTTTAACACTTTCTAACTGACTGCTGCACATCCTTAAAGTCCTTTGTTTCACTTTCATATGCCGCAGCTGGTTTGCACCATTTTTTTTCATTGTGAAACGAGGGTATTTTGATTTTCATTTTAAATATACAAAGCATTGAAGTACAAAAAAACATACACTCTAGAACACAAATAATGTTACCTTAACAACCATCTCTAAGAAAATTTATCGGTTCTCAAGACTAGAGCGCCTGGATCTCAGAGACTATAAGAGATAGAGATACCAAATTCGGCACACAGATTTTTAGAGACCTCACGCAGGTCAAGTTTATTTTAAATTTTGGACACACCCCCATCTGTCCTTAATATTATCTATAATATCACTAAACCGCAACAAGATCGGACAAGTAGATCGAAAGTAATAGCTAACCAAAATTAGTAAAAAAGGTCTTATTTCAATGCAATTACCTAAAAGTATGCAATATTTTTTTTTGATAGTAATTTTTTTTAAGTTTTTTAAAATAAGTAATGGGCACCTATGTTATAACTTAATTACTTTATTAGCTATAAGAGAACGGAAGTAATAGCTAAACAAAGTGATAAATAAAGTTATTATTTTAATACAATCACCTAAAAGTATGCAATAGTTTTCATTAGATACCAATTTTTTTAAAGTATTTTCTATATATTGAAGTAAGTAACGGGTATCCGATGTTATAGCTTAATTAGTTAATTCGCTATAAGGGTATTTTTAAATCGACCAGTCTAAAATTGTACTTTTATTCTTTTTGTTATTTCTTGACATTCTTAGTTAATTGTGATTTTGTTTACCGTCATCCCTGACACTCACTCCTCCTCTCTCCCCTTTGGGCTTTTGTTTGTGTTGCTACTTTGTCAGCTCTCTGTCGCATATTTACTTAAATTTTGTTGTTTCGTTTTTCTAACGATTTTCGCGTTCAACGCGCTTTTCAAAGCACTTCATGTCGTCTCGGTCTCGGTCTCTTGGAGAGTAAAAACTTTTTCATTAGGTTTTCCCTTCAGTCTCTCGGTTTTTTTTATCTGCTTGGTTTGAGCGCAATTAAGCTTGTGAAATGTTTTGGCAGCCTCGGCGTCGCATTTCCCACAGAGACGACACCCTTTTTAATTTTAAGCGCAAGTGAGTAAAAACCGGAGACTAAAGCAATGTGTTAAGCATATACTTTATTTTGTTCTTGGCCTAAACGCTTTGTCTACCCTGATGAAAACAAATTTAATTTTTATACAACAGCAAAGCAGCTAATAAATATTTATTATGTTCCTGGGAATTCCCAGAACGCAAAGCTTGTCTTAATTTAAATTAAACAGCAAGACAGCCAAAATGTATATCAGAATTAAAGACAAACAAATAACTTGGAATTATCGAGTTTTAATGCCATTAAATTTAAATATTTTTAAAATTCTATATCACATTTACAAAAAGTGTAAGCCGAAAATTAATTTAAAAATAGCCGTTAAAACGAAGATAAATTTGCTGCATTTAATGTTATTTACAGATTTACTGCCAAAAAAGTTTGAACAGAGGCTTAAAGCGACTTTTTATGATAGCAAAGAGCGAGAATAAATCCAATAAAAAGAACTCTCGTTCAGTCAGTTGCAATATTTCTATGGGGTGGTATCATTAATAGCATTAAAAGGACGATGACAGCGATATCAGGTGAATTCTCACTGCTGAATTCTCCGTGCTCGCAATACACAAAAAAAAAAAATAAAAGGAAATAAAAATGAATGCAGTGCTGAAAACTGCGAAAATATAAAATGGCAATCAGCCGAGAACTTTTTGTTGTGCACACTCACACACACACACACACCTACACGAACTCGGGGGCAGAGCTGAGTGTGAAATATGAAGTGGCAAACACGGCGCATTCAAAGGACAATGCGGAGTCCAGAGTTCCGTTTTTATTGCAACGCCTTTTGTGTCGCAATTGGTGGGCGTGGCAGCAAGCAAACAATGGTGGGTTGAATGTGGGCGTGGCATTGAATTGGCTTCATCTCTGACACTTTAAAATGAAACTAAATTTTTGGAATTTAATTCAATTTGTAAATGATGATTGCACATTCTTGTTTTCTTCATTTTTCAATTATTCCATTTTTTTTGTTCTGGTCTGTCATAGATAACGGAGGATTGAAATGCACTCTATAATCAATCAGCATGAATATGCTAATGAAAATCAAATCAAATGAAATCCAATAAATTTCCAAGTGGGCAACCAACTGAGGCATGCAATGCCAATAAATTGCATCAAAATTGTGTAACCAAATTGGTTGAATGGCCAATAAGTGCATTTGTCGTGCATATATATTGTGTGTGTGTTTATGTTGTTGTTCTTGTTGGGCGTGTCACTTTGGCATTTTAGTCAAACTGAAATTTATGTGCGGCCGAGTTTGGCAGTGGCAAAACTGGCGGAAACGGAAATGCACTTCCGAAAACCGGAAATGTACTTGCTATGCGTATTGAAAATGGCGTTTTCAACATTTCATTTCTCAATTCCATCGCCCAAAAAAAAAGAAGTCACATAAAAAGTTAACCAGCTCCAATATTTATGAACTGTCCACTTTTGAGTTGTCCAATCTCCAAGGCAAGCGTATGTAATCACCAGAGAAACAGAAAGATAAAGATGGAGGTAAAGATGAAGAGTGTGGGCGAAAGAGAAAGAGAGATGAAAGCAGGCAAATTAATAAATATGAGCATACATATGCAAAAGGCCAAGTCAACAAAATGGCAAAAGGCGTCTCTTCTGTCCGACTGACAGACATTTTATAATTTCTTCAGCTTTTCACAGTCAGTCAGTTGTTTGGTCAGACTGCCTGAAGATCTGAAAGTTGCAAATGAATATGGAATATGGAAATATGGAAAATTCCTCTTTGGCACAGCTGGCTGTGTGTTCTGACCACAGGAATTTAGCAGAAGGAGCAACGGAACCGGTTACAAAGTGCAAAGTTAAATATTCAATAAATATTTTAAAGTTGCACAATTCGCATAAACTTTAACTGTTTAAGGTCAGTTGGCCAAAATGAAACTTCATATATAGAGTTTAATTTGTTGGCATCACGCATACGCAGTGTGTGCGCACAGCAACTAGTTTAGTTTTGCAATGAAGCGTCTTAATTAAACAGCTAGCAAGAGTAAACTAAACTGAAATAAATTAAACCTCCTCTTACCCCTTTGCCGTGTGCACAGTCATTTGCATATTAATTAAACCTTTTAGCCAAAAGAAAACAACAGGCAAACAGCTAACAGGCAAGCCCTAAAGCCAAAAGGTCAAATACCAGCAGCCCAGACTAAAAACCGCAAGCATTAGCTGACCAAAAACCCACACACACACACATATATATATATATATACAGACTAACTGACTAAGTTCAGAATTTTCTACTAGACACCTCATTAGATTGTGTGGCATACTTTTGGGAGCGGTCAGAAGAATGCAACAACCTCGGCGACTTGACACGTGGCTAAGTCGCAAACTTTATCGCCGCCTTTAAGCCCATAAAATTTTCAATAGAATTGCGGCTAAAAAATTTGTCCTTGTGGTTGCGTTCTGAAATTTATCCATGTCACTTAAATATCAATTTAATTTCCATAATAGGTCCCTAAAAGCAGACACACACAAAGGACGAACCAATTTATTGTTATCGGCCAACTGACAGGGCATTCTCCAGGGATTTGGCTTGTGATTGACACTTGCCTAAGAATAGAATAGAAAGCCACCATTAGACATACCCTGCAATAGGAATTAAGCTAAGGGTTGAGGGCGAAAAACTTTTCGCTTTTGATCAAATATTATAATAATAGACAACAATCAGTTTCAGAAAGTCCTGGACTAAGTGCAACTAATGTTAATTCTATTTGCTTAGCGCTTGGCACATGAAACTTGGAACAAAAGTGCTGCTAAAACAAACCAAACACTAAACAAAGAAAGTAAGCAAACTATTTCCAGGGCAACGAACTTTGTGTTCCCTATAAATATTACACAGTTTAAGATAATTATTAGATAGCTTTGTCTTAATACAAAAGTGGCAAGTAAAAAATATTTTGCTAAATATACAAATCGGGGAATAACACCGTATCTGTTATCGGAATTTGCTAAGTCAAAGAGTTATCCAACTTCCAACTGTCAGAACTCGATCAAAACTGAACCGATTTTTAATCGGAATGTCATTTTTATCATGATTTGGCCTCTAAATTGACTCTGCATTTACATTTTGATCATCTAGAAAATTTGATAATTTTTCGATTCTAAGCCATCTAACATCCAATTTTCTATACATTTTTTCAAAAACTTTGATCTCTCATAACTTCATCAAAAATTAACCAATTTTCAATCGGAATGTCATTTTTATCATGATTTGGCCTCTAAATTGATTCTGCATTTAAATTTTTATCATTTAGAAAATTTGATATATTTTCGATTCTAAGCCAGCTGAGATCCAATTTTGCATACTTACCCCTTGACATTTTTTCAAAAACTTTGATCTCTCATAACTTCCTCAAAAATTAACCGATTTTTAATTGGAATGCCATTTCGATCATGATTTGGCCTCTAAATTGATTCTGCATTTAAATTTTTATCATCTAGAAAATTTGATAATATTTCGATTCTAAGCCATCTAAGATCCAATTTTCCATACTTACCCCTTGACATTTTTTCAAAAACTTTGATCTCTCATAACTTCATCAAAAATTAACCGATTTTCAATCGGAATGTCATTTTGATCATGATTAAGCCTCTAAATTAATTCTGCATTTAAATTTTTATCGTCTAGAAAATTTGATAATTTTTCGATTCCAAGCCATCTAAGATCCAATCCAATCCCTTGACATTTTTTCAAAAACATTGATCTCTCATAACTTCATCAAAAATTAACCGATTTTCAATCGGAATGTCATTTTGATCATGATATGGCCTCTAAATTGATTCTGCATTTAAATTTTTATAATCTAGAAAATTTGATAGTTTTTCGATTCTAAGCCATCTAAGATCCAATTTTCCATACTTACCCCTTGACAATTTTTCAAGAACTTTGATCCCTCATAACTTTATGAAAAATTAACCGATTTTCAATCGGAATGTCATTTTGATCATAATTTGGTCTCTAAATTGATTCTGCGTTTAAATTTTTATCATCTAAAAAATTTGATAATTTTTCGATTCTAAGCCATCTAAGATCCAATTTTCCATACTTACCCCTTGACATTTTTTTAAAAACTTTGATCTCTCATAACTTCATCAAAAATTAACCGATTTTCAATCGGAATGTCATTTTGATCATGATTTGGCCTCTAAATTGACTCTGCATTTAAAATTTTATTATCTAGAAAATTTAATATATTTTCGATTCTTTAAATTTTCCGCATGTAATTGCATGACAAAGTGTAGATGCCTTAGGCAAGAGTATATCTAGAGGGGGACTTTTATATGCGTATACTTAGATGGTTAGTTGGATAGTGAATAGTGTGGTGACGACAATAACTAAAGCCGAGCACCCACACTCATGCATGCGAGTATGCAAACAAATAACAATAAAAGCAAAAACTTAAAAGTCCATTAAAAATGCTCGAGCGACATTGTGAAATTGGCAAACCGCGTCGAGTTAGTCACGTATCCAACTCATGCTCTTCCCCTCTCTCTGCCTCGTATCATATTTACAGACTGGACTGGGCAGATATTTGAGCTATGTTAGAAATGGTAGGAGGTCCATTGTCGAGCTCTTGCTGCGGTGAACGTCGCATCACTAAAGTCGCTAACAATAAATAGAAATCTCAATTTACGACGCGTTAGAGTCTCTCGCGAGTCCCATGGCACCGAGGGAAAGGAGAGAGAGAGGAGAGAGAGAGGAGAGAGACAGGAGGTTACAGGAGAATCCAGGGACATTGCTGTTGTTGTTGTTGTTGTTGTTGCTGTTGTTGTTGTTGCTGGATGCCAGTGGTGTCCCCTGCTTGACTGCCTCTCTAATGGCATTTGTGAGGGCTGCGGTTATAGTCGCATTTGACGATGATGTTGATGTTGAGTTTGATGTTGATTGGCGATTCGCTGGCACTTGCATGCTCTGCACACTGTCTTCCAGTTCCAGTTCGCAGCATCATGAGTGCTTTTTTGTTTGCCCAACAACAACAACAACAACAAACAGCTAGGAAAACAGCAGTCCAAGTGCAAAGTGTGTGTCTATATTGACAGTCACAACTTTTTTGTTCTCATCAACCAAACAAAACGCAAAGCGAAACTCAGCTTAGTAGACCAAAAACCTATTCCTTAACTGTTCACAGGAATGTGGCGGAACTAAAGCCCTTTAAAAGTTTCTAACCAACTTAGTACGTGACATAATTTGTGCTAATGTCAAATGAGTGACAGTCAACATGTCAGCTGGCAGACCTGAGGGCTTATCCTTACACTGTACTACAAAAAAGAAGACACACAGAAACTACACTTCTAACAGAAACTCAACTCCTAAAATCAAGAACATTTTTCTTTAATATTTTTTTCTTAAAAAAATTATATTTTAAGACCATTTTTCTAATACAAAGAATATTATTCTTAAAAATCAAAGTTCTTAATCTATATATATAAAGTTGTTTGTCCTACTGACTGAGCATTGTACCGGCCAAACGGCTTAAGATACAAGTTTGAAATTTGAACACAACACAGATATGACAAATTCAACGATTAAGACGGGATTGTTAAAAAATCCTCCTGCAAGTGCGCAAAAAGGACTTCCAAGTTTTTATCAGTGTACACATTTAAGTAAGGAATTAAACTGAAAGCCGAAGATGTGTTGCACAGTGTTCATTAAAGCATTAGGGACATTTGGTCACCGGGGGAGTGCACTAAGTAAATCGAGTTTCAAGCTAAACAAAAAACCCTAAAACCTTCTGAAAGTGTTTCAATTAAAGCGCTTCCGTTCAGGTTGCATCCAAGCTAATTACCCAGAGGCAGATACAAATGCAAATGCAGCTTATTGCGGTTTTTTTGTTATGAGAGACGGAAATTGTATGAGCTGATCAGCTGGGGGAAAAAACTGCAGGGATTGCACTTTGGGCAGGGATAGGAGCTAATGAATGCCCAGGTTAGTTCAGTCAATTGTTAGCTATTAAGTGAACTGAACCCACTCTCTACCTGCTATTGTTTGGCCAAGATGAGCACTCTGTATAGTCAGCCAACCATTATGCCAGTCAGTCAAGTGCGTCGGGGGACGAATGAAGTGGTGGGTGGGGGGAAATAGCTCACTCACAGTTTCACCCAACCAAGTTCCAAATGAAACCTCCACTAATTGGCACTTGAACACAAATACTAACTCAATTGGACTCAGTGGATTGTGGCCAAGAGTGACTTCTTGGCTTCCATTCGCAGCTTGATAGTTGTATTTGGCTTTTCACTATTTGCGCAGCCATTGTAATTTTGGCTCAGCATTCCACATGAGTTGTTTATCTGCTGGTTGAGTTGTTGTTGCTCGACTATTAACCATTATTGTAGCTGTTGTGGTTGTCAATCGGTTTGAGCGGCAGCATTTCTTATGAGCTTTTGTACAACATGGCGTATACGCATACAAATTTCTGTTTCCTCTATATTTTATAAGGCTTTCAGCATTTGGTCTTTTGATCCGACTTTTGCCTACGCAGATTTTATGCAAAGTTGTTGCTTCAATGCCAACAATGTGCAATTTTCCAGAGTTTGTCGTAAAACTTTTTATAAATTGCAACGTCATTCGTTCGTTACGGATTTGAATAAAGCAAAAACTGCGTTCACATCACGTCGTGTGCTTCTGGCATCACCAAATTTACATGCCACTAAAGAGGAAACCTACTTGCAACTATTGTTGTAACAAAGTTTCCATTGCAAATGTAACACCCGCACATACACATACATAGGTACACAAGGCTTTACAGGGCTCAGTAGTCGTTACACTGAAAAAAAAACCAACTTTTCAAATCAAGAACATTCATGTTAAATATTTTGTTTGTAAAATAAGATTATTTTAACACCAAATTACTAAAATTAAAATTATTAATCTAAAAAATCTTAAGCTCTAAATACAAGAATAATAATCTTAAATTGTTAGGAAAGTATAAAAATATACTATTGCGTATCAAACAAATGGTGGCACCTAATATATATGAATATAAAGAATAATTTTTATTTTTTTAATTTTTTGATTTTAATTTTAAGAACATTTTTTCCCAAAATAAAAACTTGGTGTTATTTAAAATGTTCGTAATATCAAGATGAGTTTCTTATATTAAGAATTTAATGTTCTTAACGCATTACTTAGACCGAAATTCTTACTTCTGAGACCAAAATCTTGATATTAGAACATTTTTTTTATCAGTGTTGTTTTTACTGTTATTGTGGTTGTTGTGGCTGGATGGCAAAAACTTTTTAATTGAATTTCCGTACAAGAAGCATTGGTCATTTGTTTCTTTTCTTTATTAAGTTTCTTGGGGCAATCTTTTGCTGACAAGTTTGCATGCAGCTTCAAGGTAATACTTATAGTTGATAAGTTGTTAAGTGGTTACCAAAATACCGCATTTTCAAGAGCTTGAGTATACAACTCATTGATTTAAAACAAAAGTTGCAACTCAAGAAGCAAGGCTTTATTTCCTTCTAGTTAGGTGAATTCTGATTACATTTTTCATTTAATCTTCCCATTAGTAGTTTTATTTTAACTCTAGTGTATATGCTTGTTCTTATATATTCTTAATTCTACCTGTAACCTTCGTTGCCAATTTGTTAAAGCACCTCTTAACGCTAATGAAATTGCGTACTTCAGTGGCAAAAACAATTTAGCATATTTTCTGCAGTGCCTGGAATCAACAGTTGCTTTAACTATACAATATTTTCCCCCCTGATGCAACAGGTGACTTTCTGCCTCTTGGCAGCAAAAAACCGTTGACTGTGTTGGCTTAACGAGATGCTGCAATTCCAGCTTCAAGTCGGGTTACTACCTGCTGAGAGCTGTTTACATTTTATGGTATTCGAAAGTACATAAATTGCCCGAAGTTTGCATATATTCTACGTGCAAGTAAAACCGCACGTAGGACGGTCTCATGTCCCTGCACGTCCAGCGCTGAACAAGAAATTCAATTAAAAAGGCAAATAAAAAGGTGTAAGTATTTCCCTGCAGTCCATATGGTACAAAAGTATATTGATATTGTTAAGACTTATTTTTTTTTATTTATTTTTATTTAATATAGTTAAATTTTTATTCTAAGTTCCGACCTAATAAAGTACATTTATTCCAGATCAGAATCAACATTCCAGTTATTTTCGATTGGTTAACACCCTTGTATATCTTAATTAAGTAAAGGTATCTTTTAGTCGGCGACTCGACCTTAGTATTCATACTTATTTTATTTATTTGCTCGATATCGTGAGCTAATAAGATTGAGTGGCAAATATTACTTGCTGTACGGAATTCTATTAATTAATAATTCACAAGGATTCAGGTGTTGGCTGGCAAAGTGACTTTTTGTTTATTTATATCAGCATAGGCTGCATGACAAGTTGAAAAGTTTGTGTCTGCCGACAATTACGCAAAGTGGTCAGAAGGTACCAGGCTAGAAGCCATCAGCAAAACGTTACAACGTTAACGCAACTTCCTGAACTTTTTCCGGCAAATTGCGTGACCCTTCGATGACATTTGCACCTGTCACCGAATCTGCCATTGCGCCTCCCTCTAAAGACAAAATGAATTCTCACTTGGAGCAATATTGAAATATTTACAAAGAATTCAGAAAATAAATTTAAGTTGTATGCTTTAAGTCTATCAAAATGTGTTGATAGACTTTCTTTTTTAATGTAACCTGTGAATATGTTTTCAAGTAAGAATATAAAGCAATGGTGTTAGAAAATTAACTACAAAAATTAGAGAGCGAGAGTATTTCATTCTTATTTTCAACATAATTTTTGTTTACCTCATTGTCTGCGTTTCTTTCGAAATTGTTTTTTACTCTATATTTAGAAAAGTTTTCCATATTTTTTGTCAGGGCACAAAAGTAAATTTTTAAAGCGACATCAGCAATACCACAAAAAATGCGAAAAATATTCAAATTCAATAAAAACGTCACACTCGCACGTCATAAAAAAAATCATAATTTTTCTCGTGTGTCTGTGCATGTATTTGTATATGTTTGTGTGTATAGATTGTGTGATATTCAATGCAAGAAACGTGTCTGTCAAATTTCCACAAATTTGGCAAATGTCAGACAGCTTGTCAGAGTGCCGACTGTGAATGTGCGCATTGTGAATGGGATGTAAATCTTATGAATGAAACGACAAACACCTTAGCGGGTTTACCTGCTTAAACAGGATACCAACAGCCAACTGACACCAGCAGGAATGCATTTAGGATCTGCCATTTGACAGCTGTCAATGATTTCTATGCCTTTTGACAATTGCAAATTGCCCCCTTCTTACATATGTGCTGGTTAGATAAATTTTCAAATAGTTTGGTAAATTTCTATTGGATTCTTGTTCGATTGTTGAGCTCCATTTTAACGAAGAGTCATTTTAGTCAGAGATGTAGTTTCAAACTGTGAATCTAGCATAAAATCGAAATATAAAAACAGAGTAACATATCAAGCATATCGGGATTTTACAAAATATTTTTTTTTAAACAGTGTCAACGGGAATTTTTTTGAAAAAATGCACAGTAATGGAAAAAATTTTCTTTTCCATTTTTGATGCAGTATTAAACTAGAGTTAGAAATTTAAAAAAAAAGTGTCAAGCGGAATGTAAGGAAAATATGGTGTTATTGATAGAAAAAAATTTAAAATTCAAGGCAGCAATGCATAAAGATATTTGTAGTAATTTATTACAATTTTCGTTACTTCCCTGCCAAAATTAAATCACATTTCAATCAATTTGGGTTAACAGAATTTCTCAAATTTCAATCAAAAGACAATATTTACATTTTCTATTTTGTCAAAAAGGAAAATATGAGCAAAATCAAAGACAATTTGCTTGCCTCCAAATCTGAAACGAAAAGAAAAATGTTTCAAAGGCAAAACGAAAATTGTGGCATGTTTGATGGGCAAATACCCTGTAGTTTCTTTATAAGAAAGCAATACGTTTATCTGATGTGTTTAAGATCAAAGGGAAGCAGTAAAATTAAATGAATCAAGAATTTATTTGTTTTCATAAAGTTAAGCAACATACATAAATTTTGAAATTAACGTACATATGATATAATGAAATCGAAGCAAAGTCAGTAAGACAAATGACCTTGGAACCGCTACGTCGAGCTGTGTCTGCCATCTGAAAAGAATTAAACTAATATTTATCAAAGAGATGAGCGAGACGTGCTTCAAAAGTGAACAAAAGCATTGCCGGCGCCAAGGCAAAGTGCTTGCAAAGCAGCTGAAAATAAAACCCAGAAATATGAGACTGCTACCAAGATGGAGACAGAGATGAAGACAGAAGAAATAAAGAGCTAAACTGCAGCATCATGGAAGCTGAATAAGAAGAGTGACGCAGTCAAGTTTTGTTCGCAGAGGCTGTCATACCAAATGAATGGACACGTCCTTGGACCCAACTAAGAGTATGCTCGTACTTACACTTGAACGTCCACAGAGCCGGCAAGTTAATGTTTTATGAGCGACTCAAAAGTTGCCTCAACTTTATGCTAATTAGCAGCTGCTAACGAGTTAGATGCGTCTGAACTTGTGGCCAGCCAGTTTGGCAGTGTCCTAATGCGACGCACCTGCAAACCTCACAGATACAAATACAAGCCTCACAGATGCAGATACATAGATACAAACCTCACAGATACAGATACACAGATACAAACCTCACAGATACAAATACACAGATACTTTCGCACAGATATGCTTCAAAAGTGCAAATGAGACATTCTCTCACTTAAATACCAAACTCTCTCTCTCTCTCTGGCTACTGTAGTTACACCCATTACCTAAAAAATAAGTTAAAGGGTATATTGTGTTCGTTAGAATGTATGTAATAGGGAGAAGGAGGCATCTCCGACCCCATAAAGTATACATATTCTTGATCAGCATCAATAGCCGAGTCAATATAGCAATGTCCGTCTGTCCGTCCGTGTGAGTGCCTATATCTCACAGACTATAGGAGATAGGGATACAACCACACCCACAGTTTTCAAGAAAATATAGTTCTTATGGTTATTAAAGTTATCTATTAATATAATCTATTATATCACTTAACCGCAGCCAGATCGGACAAGTAGAAAGGGAGTAATAGCTAACCAAAGTTATTAATAAAGTTAATAATAAATAAAAATAAAAAAAGAATAACTAAGAAAAACTACTGCATACTTTTAGGGGATTGTATTGAAAGATTCCCCTGAAAGTATGCAGTAGTTTTCCTTTAAATTTCTTTAAAGTACTTTTTTTAATATATTGAAAATAGTAACGGGTATCCTATGGTCGGAATCGCGACTATTGCCTTTCACACTTGTTTTTCTTTCTTTCTGGTGCCAAAGTTTTTTGCTGTCTCATTCCAAAAGCTGGCATTAAGTGCATTTCGAGCTGCCACAGATGTTTGTTGGTTTACCCACTGTTCTTGTTGCTGTTGTTGTTGTTGCAGTTTTTGTTATTTGAATTTATAATATTTTTGGTAGCATTCGTCTAGTATATGCGAAATTGCGTTGAAATGGCCAAATAAAACGACAATAAATATGGCCATTGTGCAGCTCGTTCTGCACTTTTCCGTTGGGTGCCTTCAATGCCGAACAATGCGCGCCCATAAATTACCTAAATTGAAAACCATTCTGCCCCATTTTTGGGGCAGAGTTACCAACGCTTACAACGCTACAATCCCTCTGCCCTTCTCAACAATTGAGCAGACACGCTATACACTTTTATATTCATTACATTTCCTACAGAACGCCAGATTCAAAATACACTACATTAATGAAATTCACAAAAATGGTGTATGGCGAGTTTTTTAATAGATATGAAGCCGTCCTTAATAGAAACACATTATATATTAAAATAAAAGAGATATTCTAGTGTATATATTTTTTTCTCACAAATAATGATTATTTCATGAGTAAAATAAAAAAATCATATATCTTAAGATAATGCTGAAATTACATACCCAAAAATGTAGGCATATTTCATGTTTTTTTCATTTAAAAAAAAACAAAATAATCATTATTTACTTTCCCTGGTATTTATGATTTACAATTTAGACAGTTATTAAATTAAAGTCTTATTAGTTAATAAATCTGACTCATTAATTCAGCTGCTGAACTTAACTCCTGCTCTGTTTTTGGATCATCTATTTTCAAATTATTATATCTAATGAGTCTCAAAATATCTTTACATGTCTAAAACATTCTTAGAAATATTAAAAAATTATTAATTAGATGTTTTTATGATAATAAAAATGTTAATCAAGCACATCAATATTAATAGTTAGCAGCATAATTTAGACAATAATTAAAAATATTTGTTTATTAGACAATTGTTAGTGTATTGCATAGTCGATTAATTCACTCTGTCATTCTTTTGTAATTTTTCCTCTTTTTTTGCCGCGTTTTTCGCTCGTTGCGCGCATATTTATGCAATAGAAACTTTTCTCACGTTTTTGATTGCATTTTTTGTGCAACGTCATAAATATTTAATGTTTGCTACACCATAGCAGCAGCATTTAAGCGACTCTTTAGTCAAGATCTCTGCACATTTATCTTTGTAATGTATATTTAAGAGAGAGATGGCTTTTTTATTAATGCGAAGTTTGCCAGTTTGCCAGTTTAAATGTAAACAAAAATGGTTATACAACAGCTGCCATTTATAGAACATATATAGAAACTTAATAACTGAAATCATTTGAGTGGAGGTATCTGAGTGTGGCATCGTTAAACTGCCAGCTATTTTCAATAAGCCACAGTCAAGTGGAGTTGGCAAAGAGCACATTCAGTGGTGTGCATCAAATTGACGTCATTATGAGCAAGATGATTGCTCTCTGGTTGCACGGTGGCCAAAAAACCACAGGATGCACTTCATTAACTTGATTAAAAATTGTGGCATGCAGCTGCAAATAGTCAGCAACATTATGATCATGTGCAGTTGCAACATCATCATCATCATCATCATCATACGTGGCAGCAACATCATCGTTCTCATTGTCGCGGTTTCTTTTTGTTGAGTCGAGTTGCGAATATGTCGAGTGTGTGAATTGTAAGCACAAGAACCGCAAAGCGAGTCACTTGCAGCTGAGCTGCCATACAAGTACTTACACTCAGAAAAATATGCTATCCCAAATTTAGGTACGAACGTACTTGAATTTATACGATTTCGTTCTGAAAATTTTAAGATTGCTGTTTACTAAAAATCTTGAATTAAGTATAAATCGATCTTAAATATAGAATTCTGACTTCACATTCCTATGGCAGCTATCCGAAATAATAGTCCGATTTTAACAAAACTTAGTCGGAGTATATAAGACCATGGCAAATATATATAGCGTGAGTCTCGTAAAGATACCTCCAGAAACAACTAAGTAATTTGTACTAAACTAGTTTAACATTTTTTTGTATATAAAATAGATTTTTTTAAAGATTGGATCGAAGTTAAAAATAAGAATGTTTCTTACTAAAAATAAGTATTTTTGTGTACTTAAAGAGTATGTTTTCAATATTTCAGATTTCAATTAACCACAAAACGTACTTAAAGTATACCCGAAAAATCTCGTTTTGAGATTTTCGTACTTTCGAAAACCGAACTTGATCTCAACTTTAGAAATTTTTAACTAAGACAGCGTTTGAGGTCGTTTGTACTTAAAAATTGCCTGTTTAAGTACGGAAATCTTGATTTTTTCTGAGTGTATGTATGTGGAGTAATAAGTGAGCGTACTGCCTGAAGTTGTCGAGTCTTTGGAGTGGCATTCCGTCGCCTGTCCTGGCCTGTCCTGGCATTCATAACGCTCCGCCCGTGTTGCATGCCACATCGCGACCACTGTCACAGTGTCACAGTCTCACACGAAGCGTAAACTCAATTAAAAACTGTCGAGTAGTTGCCGACACACCGACCGATGACAGCAGTTGATTATCCTTATCCTTATCCAGTGCCTGGCTGCGTTACACATCCTGTCACACACACATTTCGCTTAGTTCGCTGCTGCGTGCAAAATGCATTTGTTTGTTCTATTTTCTACTTTTTTATTTCACTATTTTTTCCCTCATTTTTTTTATCTTTACACCCGCATACACACAAAATGTGCAGCAGGCTTTTTATCATTGTGCATACAGTCTGAGCTTTTGCGTTTTTCAGTTCGCAGATTCTATTTGGTTTCTAATTGGTACTGCTTATTATCCTGCTTTATAAAGCAGCTTTTAAATTAGCTGTAGAACTCCCAACAAACTTTTTTTAGAACAAATTAAAAAGCCATTTTCTTTCATAATGTTCTTCTTTTAACTTATTTAACATTAAATATGTTTTAAAAGAGAATTATCATATCTTTTATAGGAAAATTAAACCTGAGTAATATTTAAATAGAATAATAGTTGCTTAAATTGTTCAGTAGACTCAGTCTATCTATCTTCAAGACTATTTTAGCTTAGGATATCTAAGTTTAAGACTAATAGGCTCTTTCCATGACCACTCACATATGCCACATTTGCAACATTTTCCACATTTGCTCACATTTGAATTACATTTGAATGTCACGGCGAATGGCAAAAAATTTTATCAATTAATATAAATGAGCCAAAATGATTATTTGAATTTTGTACTGAAATGAAGTCCACATTCGGTCTGAATGATAAAAATGGCGTCGAATGTGCCGAATGTGATGTCGTGGAAAAATCACTATTTCAGCAAAGTTTATAGTAATTTTCCTGGTTAGTAGTCCAAAATGATATGTTAAATACCCAAACAGAGTAAGGACAAATGTAAATCTCAGATAATTTTGTAATATTGTTGTTGCAAGTGTTGGACTATCGATGTTGTCTGCTTGTAGCAAGTGTAAAGTACATGGAAAATCACTGTAAATTGAGAGATTGTTTTTTGAGGCGTTTGTAATGCGAGCAAAAGAACATGTTGATGTGTAGTTGCAAGTTGTTGTTGCTCCAATTGTTGCAATTGTTGACAGTCGCTGGTGCATTTTTTGTTGCATGCAGCATGCCGTATCTCACAACATTCTCCAACCCTTTATCCTACTCGTATCCTAGTCAGTTGACTGCTCCAATGCAGGCGAGTATCCTGTGCCTACAATGTCTCGAATGCGGCTAAGCGTGACGTTGACGAAGCGCTTGCAACAATTCAACTTGTTCTATGGCTAAGAGAGGGGTAGGGGTAGGGGTAGGGGGTGGAGGAGGGGGAATGTGTGGCACACTGAGCGGTGACATGGTGGTTAGACGTTGTTGTTGCAGTTGCAGTTACTTCTAATGTTGTTGTCCCTTGCAAATTTGTTGCTGACAATTTCTTGTTAGCGCTGTTCATGCTGTGGTTTCACTCATGTGCTTGTCTCACGTCTGTCTCTCTCTTGCTTTCACTCTCCCTCTCCCTCTCTGTCTTGCTCTCTGTGTATGCGTTCTAGTCGATAAATTTTCAATTTTCCAACTTACACAAGTTTTTGCCGTGTGTATGTAAGTCTGTGTGTTGCCTTTAACATTTCCGCATTTTAACCACACTTCAGCGCAGCATAACATGGCGTATGATTGATGCCGTCTGCAGACTTTGTCCTGCTAAATACAACAGCCAACACACAGTCGACAACTTATTATATTAACATAAAAACAACATTTTCCTGCCTAAGCGTGTGTGAAAAAAAAGAGAGAGAAAGAGAGACAGAGAGAGAGAGAGAGAAAGAAGAGAGAGGGCGTGAGACTATGGAAACGCTAAGAGGCGTCAAGTGCTTAACATTGTTGAAATGTTTGTGAATGTTTGTGTTTATTTCATTATATGTCAAGTTGCTTTAATTGAATAAATTTCATTTCCATTGCAGCTAACTCAACGTTAACAGAAGTCGAAAAATCGCAGACAAGCAGATTAAACATCAGGTTAGTCTGAGCTCTTGAATTAAATATATTTAATTGCTTAGCAGACTTAATAGCTAAGTATTTTAGGCTGCTTATCAGACGTGATGTGACATGTTGAGTCTTTACGCTTTTGGAAATATATGTATTTAATTTAGATACGCAGATTATATTTTTTATTAAATGATTACAATTTATAATTTAATGAAAAAAAGTAAGTTAAAATATACAATTCAATTAGCAGTGTGAATTTAGCTTGGCTCATAAAAAGATTTTATGACTTGCTCTCCAATCTTGGCCAAAATTGCACTGGCGTCATTGCCATAAAATGCTTCAAGTTTATTGTGTGAAAAAATGGTTGCCAACAAAAAAAATGCACTATTTGTGTGCAGCTGCAACTAAAGATATTGCATGTGTATGTGTACAAAGTACATGTTAGAAAAGCAGCTGAGCTTTGGGGAAAATGTCTGCACATTTTGAGAGAAATACAAGGACTTAGCAGTAAAGGAACCAAGACTGAATGTCGATGTTAAAAGACATCATATATAATGATGTCAGCGAATTTCCATTGCTTGTTTCCTTGTCTGCTGTCGTGCTTGATAAGAAATGTCCTGAATATTAATACTATTTGCAATCAGTATAATTTAAATTTATTACAGAGTTGATCACAAAAGAAAATAGAAACTCTTTGTCTCGATATTTATTACAAACATTTCAAAGACCATTTGTTTGACCCATGTGTGTTGATGTTGTCGCAGCCTATATTAAAAATGATTTAAATGCAAATAAATATATCTGTGCAAAAATATTATTTGGCAGCATAAAATATGAGCTTGGAAAATTAACATTTATGCTTTTGGCTATCAACAAAAGAAGCAAACATAAATTTATAATAAAAAGCACAAGTCGAAATCATCAGAACAAGTCGCAATTCCTTTGGATTTTCCACAAAGTCGCCATCATAAATAATCACATAAAATAAGCAAGAATATGGTTAAGAAAAGTGCTCAGCTTAAAAATACTTTGGAATACTATTTGTAGGTCGGAGATTTTTAACTCTTAGCTGAGAAAATTTCTGAATGAAAAAAAAAAAATCATCAGATGAGAAAGATATAAAAATTGAAGATAATCTTTAAATTTAATGAATACGAAATTTAATTTAAAAAAGGACAATGCTGATTCCGACATGATTTCTGCTTTCTGTCGCTCTGAAATTGTCTCCATCTGCTTCTTCTTAACATGGTCTCTACATGATTATACCCTTTTTGTCCAACTCATGTGTACAAGGCAACGTAAACAACGTTGAAAACATGTAAGTATTTTCTCTTTCTGCTTTCGAGCTCGCAAAGGAAACACAAATACATTTTTTTCCTCGGTGGCAGGAAGCTAACAAACTGTACCCGCAATTTATGTAAAATTTAATGCTTTATTACGACATACACACAGAATCGGTACGCCCACTCAAATACATACACACACATACAGAGTTACATATGCAAATCATATCAGTCAAACACATACGCGACGCATTATCAAAAATGAAACACCAATGAAAATGTCAGGCAAGAAACAAACACAGCAACAAAGATAACAGTAAAGATAAGCAATTTCCTCGTTTCCAAATGTTTTCACCGTTAGGCGTCGCTCTCTACACATGTTTTGTACACACAAATTTTATTATGCACACAAATTCACACACACACACACACAGATACAAGTATTCAAAATGCTCACATATGTCACTGTGCAGGCATTTTATGCCTGAAATTATGCTACACTGTGCTACAAGTTTTTAAAGTGATTGCAATATTAATAGATATAATAATCATCACAAATAAAATAGTGATAGATTTTTAAAAGTATTTATCTCTTTCTATTTTATATTTTCTTACTTTCACTATATCTATTTCTGACTCTAATCGTGGAAACATATAAACTTCTATAAATATTAATAGAACTTTCAATTATCTTTTCTGTTTAACATAAATTCTATTTTAAATATATTTAATTTCTATTCTTAATTGATATCCTGAAAAAAGATTTATATTTCTACCTACATAAAATCTCTTGTACTTCAAGTTGTCTTCCGGTTGACTGGTGTAAGTGAGCTGGCATTAAAATATAATCAAAATCAACGTATTCATTATTTAGAGTCGTGTTGCCAACAACAAGAAAACAAAATAAACCAACAGCTGCTTGACACATAAACATCAAGTGCGCAACACGCCTTCAACGTAAAAAATAAAAATAAAAACATATTTCAAAAAAAAAAAAAAAAAGAAAAGATAAAAAAAATTTGTCGAAGGATGACAAGCTGGTGGCTGTCAAGCTGTAGCAAACTGCTGCCAAATGGGCGCCAACGTCGACAGCGGCAATTTAAAATTGCTGGCTTTTTAACTCGCATCCATTTACAGCAATTTTGCGTGATCCCCGTGCCTAAAATACGCATACACAAACACACACATATGCACCCCAGTTTGCCTCTTGTATGTGTATGTGTGTATTTGTGTTTCGTCCCTCGTGTAAAGTGTCAGATTGAAATTACATCAGGCACTTTCCACGAATGACGAGAAATGCTCCAAGTATAACGAATAACATACATAAATAAGCAACATGCCAAAAAAAAAAAATAAATAAAAAAAATTGAAAAAGGTTACAGACATGTTTTAAAGAAATCAAATTTGATGACTCAATAATTGAAATGCGTGCACGAGCATACGAGATGAGCATCAAACGCTGCCAACGTTGCGTATACGTAAAGTTGCGTATACGCCACGTTGTGTGCAGTGATTTCTCAGATTTTTTCAGATTTCTCTGATTTCGGGTATTGCTTAATTGACATGATAGCTCGCCTCTCAAGTCGACTCAATGTAGTCTTATCCCAAATTCGTATTTCTCGTTTCTTTGGCTGCTTATTTCACGCATTCTGCGCTGCAGCCACAAATCCCCGTCACTTTAAAAAGCTTTACAACATAGAAAAGCAAAAAAAAAAAAAAAATAATACCCAACAAAAAATGCACACAGAAAAAAAGTCTGGTTTTTAATCCTGAAATTCAGAAATGCGCATTTGAATTGTTTTCAAGGCGATTTGCCTTTCTTAATAGAAAAAATATATTTCTTAAATATGTAACTAATCTTTTCTGAAATGTTACATCATTTTTTAAAAAATAGCGACTTAAACTCGTAACAGTCGAAACATAATATCTAAAATCAAAATGAAAATCATACCTTTTCTTTTAAAGATACTTTTTAGGGTAATTTTTTTTATAATAAAAAAAAAATTTCCGATAAATTGACATTTTTCAAACTATTATGGCAATATTCAAACAATGCCAAATGTCTAAAACCAGCGTAATATTTTTTTTTTTGAGTGTGGGAAAATGCTTAATGTTTTGGCTGAAAAGACGAGACGCTGTGGTTAAAAATGAGCGAAATGGCCAGCAGACCATGCACCAAACCAAACTGACTGCAATGCATTTCTTCTGAATGCCAGTTACTCTTTCCCCTTTTCCCTTTTCAACCCCTAAAAGTCTTGGCTTCATTCCCTTGCTGGGGGATTTGGTGTTGTTGAAACAATTGCTTGGCATATCGGGAAAAATTAAGTTTACGCTTGCTGACTTTATTTACAGTTGATGGGTTTTTTTGCCCTTACTTAAAACGCAGCTGCAAACAGCATGAGATATGCTAAGCTTACTATATTTACTTTGTTTGGCTTTAAGTAAAATGCAGTGAGTAAATATTTCAGATATTCTCATTGAGCAGACGAGCTTCAATTTAATTATTCTCTAAGACACAAGCTCGGCCATTGGTTGCTAAGCTATACACAATGGAATGCTTTATACTTATTATGGCTTTATGCTATTAATTAAATGAATTAAATACAGTACTAGGCAAGAACAATTTTGGGGATTTAAGGCTACAGCTTTTCTATTCACAATGTAAATTGTAGTTCCAATTAAATCTTTCAATTGTTACATAAATGTGCAAAATTTAATAACATTTAACATTCAATAAAGTACAATAAAACAAGCTACAATTTCAATATTTTAAGATATTTACTATTGTAAATAAATTCTGGGAATACAACTGAAAAGTTATTTTGTTATCGAAGTTCTATAAATAGCAGCATGATAGTTTTTGGGCAAGTTCGTCCTTGAGCTTAACCCAATTCGTGTTGCTTAATCAAAGTTTAAGCGCACTAAAAATTGTTTTGAAACCAATAACAGAACTTCCGTACTTCCTGTCTTTTCCCGTCAACAGCCGCATTCAGTTTGCCGAATAAACTGCAAGTAAAAGTTGCAAGTAGAACTGTACTTATTTGGCAAAAGACGAGGTCCTTTCAATGTATTTGCTGCGTGTTTTCTGGCCGTAAAAAACACAGATAGACAGAGAAAACTTTTGGTAGCGACTGCGGCAAACCCCAAGACGACGTCGCTGCTTGGGGTTTTAGAGAAAACCAAGAAAACTACTAAATATTTGAAAAGTTCTTCGGAACCTGCAGAGGTTGCTACCCAAAAATGTCAAACAGAATACAACTTGCGGTAAATTGCACCACAGTCAAATGTTTAGACAGTCAGGTAGAGAGCTGCAGACAAAATATTGCTCATACGCCGCTTTGTCACCACAGCTGAAACGTGAAAAGCCAAATTATTTATGACAAAGGCAAAGGCGCCTTATGAGCTTTAAGACTTACAAAGCGAGTAAACAGCCGAGGGTAGAAATTATATAATTATTTCGAGATACATTTCAAATGCATAATTAAATTAAATTATTTATTAGCTTCTACTGTCTCCTGACAGTCAGTTGCAAATGAGAGTCAACATTTGGGACAGGGACTTACGAACTGTCCACAAATGCTTAAAGCGGCTTACAGTTTGTTTGTTGACCAAATAATTGTACCATTTTCTGGCTTTTAGGCCAACAGTCTTCATCAGACTGCCAGTTGTTAGTTGATTAACATAATCATCCAGCAAAATTATTCGAGCGCATATTAAATATACTTACATGCACTGTATTAACTACTACTTTAAGATCAGCTTATTGCATTTTAGCTTTCCATTTTCGCACACGCCTGTTTAGTTTCAGTACCCAAAACAAATTGTTGACATAATCTCTGATATTAAAATACATCGGAAAATAATTTAAAACAACAGATAACAGTTCTACCTACGACCAAAATAAATAAATAGAAATTTTGCGTGTGCCTTTTATTGGCATATCAAAACACACACACATACACAATTTGTTTTTATCCAATTTAACAGCAAACTTTAGCAGTTTATCAAATACGCTAACCACAAAATTTTCTATAGTATGAATTTGCATTTTGTGGGTCGATTTGCATTAAATTATTATTTTAGCTAATTTTAAAATTCAATTAAAGTAATGAAGGCAATTTATAAAACCTAAATTGAATTATAAGACCAAAAATATTTTATATATATTTTTAAAACAGTTAATAATTGATATAATTAATAGGCCTATATTTAAATACAATCATCTGAACTTTATTTAACCTTATGAATCATACAAATATTTTGATCATTAAAATATAATAATATAACAAATAAATTATTTGAAAAATCATAATAAATACAAATAAACTCCATTATAATGGATTTTTACATTTGTTATTTTGTATTTGAATTAATCTCTATTATAAAATGGGTTTTTACATTTGTTATTTTGATTTGAAATATAATATTATTTTTATTGTTTCTTTTGAATTTTGATTGAATTTTCATGTCTACCAAATTTTAATAGTATATTGAATGTTGCATGTTTGTCAGCTTAGTTATTTTTAGTCCCTAAACAAATATTTACATTGCTTAATTAAAATTTTCTCTCTGTGTTTTGAGTCTCCCTTTAACTAGTTTAAATTATCTACTTGTCCTGAATTGCTTTTTTGCTATTTTATTTGTCCCTATTGCCGTTTGGCAGTCACTTTCCTAATGTGAATTTGATCATTCAGACAGAATGACACTCTCAGCTTTTGTTTCACTCCAACTCTAACGACCAGGTGGGAAGTGTGTAGACTCTTTGGTCGCAAGTGTGACACCGACAACGAAATCGTCTGGCCGTCTAGACTTTAGTTTAAACGTCATCAGGTTGCTCAAATTGCCGTTTGTAGACTTTAATAAATTTTTAGGAGACACGTGAGGTCAAATGCTTTTCACAGCCACTTGCCACAATTGGTGGCAACGGAAATGGAATTCAATTAAGAGCAAAATATATAAATTTTTTTTATTTTTCTCGCGGTTTTCTCCATTTCGACCATTGACCACACAGAAGGGCGGCAGTAAGAAAATAAAAAAATGGCCGTAAACAAAACGGAAGCAACAACTATAAGAAAGCCATGTTGGCTGCCATTTTGGCTGCTCTTTGTTTATTTGCAACGCATTTTCAAGTGCTCGGGGGGATCGGGGGGAGTCTTAAGGCCATTTGGGACAAACAAGGCAAGCATTTCAATAATGAGCAGAAGTATAATAAAAAATAAAAATTAATACAAAGGGAAGCTGTATCGAGTGCGGTCGCCTTTTGCTTCACTTGCTTTATATGCGTCCAAGTAAAAGGAGAATAAGAAGAAAAAGAGACACTGATGATGATTTTGATGAGGAGCAGAAAAAAAATGCCATATAAAACATCTGCTTATAGCCCACGGTTCTGTTTCTGTTGTATATTGTTTTAAATTTCTTTGCAAATTGCAAGAAAAGGGAAATAACAAAAAAGGAAATTTATTTAATTATAAATTTTAAAGTTTTAAAAAACTAATAAATTTGTATATTTTTCTCTCTCTTTGCAGCAGAGCGACAATCACTGCGGTTTCAAACTAAACTCTAACGGATTCACCACAGTTTTAGCCAAACTACCCAATAAACAGTTGCTTAAAATACACTGAAAACCAATCTTAAAGATCAACCTTACTAGCGACAACTGAAAATGAGCCAACCACAATAATAATAATAATAATCGCCCGAGAGCACAAAACATTTATTAAGCTGTCCTCAAATAGAGCTTTATTAAGCATACGCCGTGTTGGCCTGCGGCAGACGAGCAGAAGAACAGACGGACGGACTCGCATCAAATTAGTAATCAAGCGTCACAAAAGCAGCGCCAACGGAGGCGCCCACAGTTTACGCCGTAAGCCTGAGCCGGAGCCGGACTGGAAGCAGAAGGCAGACAAACTAATAAGACGATTTTATTTTTATTGAAATTATGATTAATGACAGAAATATTGGACGACAGCAATGTAGAATCAAGGCGCTTTAAGAATTGCAGCGAATTAAGGGCAAAGACCATGATAATGATAAAGATCATGATGATGTTAAAGATAATGATGATGATGATTATGATATGACTCTGTCATGGCACAATTTCTAAGGCGTTTGTTATATCAACTAAATAGAGTCATGATGCCAGCATGATGATGATGATAATGATGTTGGTGATAATGATGATGAAGTTGATACAAGGCAGCTCAGTGGGTGTCACTGTCGCTGTCGCCGCTGTGTTGTTGCCGCACAACAGCAACAGCAATTGAAAAGTCGTTACGCATACGACACGTTGTACCAAAAATTTAATATAAATAAAATAAAAAAAAAAGCGAAAGCAAGTGTTTGAACAAAAGCAAGCAATTAATAATTTGATGGCTTCAAACGGGCAAAAATGCGCAGCAGTCGCAGAGCACAATAGAATCCACAATAGATTCCACAATAGACGCCAACAACCAGGACTAAAGAACTGGCAGCAACACGGCAACAAACTGATCTCCACAGCAACCTTAACGCTGCTCATACTCTGCCTAAGCAGTTGGATTGCCTATGCAACGGCAGCAGTCACAACAACAACATCCACAACAGTCACAACATTCACGGAACACCCTGTAACTGTTGCTGTCGAGGATTTGGTGGAGGATTTCAACAGCAGCAGCGCCTTTTTGGGCGCCATTGCTGCGATTGGTTCGAGTCCCATTGCCATTGTCAGCTATCCGGGCATTGGCAGCATTACCAGCACACCAAATGGCAGCACTTTGGAGTCCATGTCGGATACGCCGCGTCTGTTGGAGGAGGTGGTGGGGCAGGAGGAATTCGAGTTGCCCGCTTTGCAGTCGGTTATTGTGAGCATTATCCTACTAATTGTCATACTGGGCACGGTGGTTGGGAATGTCCTCGTTTGCATAGCCGTGTGCATGGTACGCAAATTGAGAAGACCCTGTAATTATCTGCTGGTGTCACTGGCGTTATCCGATCTCTGTGTGGCGTTGCTTGTTATGCCGATGGCTTTGCTCTATGAGGTGTTGGAACGCTGGAGTTTTGGCACACTGCTCTGCGACATTTGGGTGTCATTTGATGTACTCTGCTGCACTGCATCCATACTCAATCTGTGTGCTATTTCCGTGGACAGATATCTGGCAATAACTAAGCCTTTGGAGTATGGTGTGAAGCGCACTCCACGTCGCATGATGTTGTGTGTGGGAATTGTTTGGTTGGCAGCTGCCTGCATCTCGTTGCCTCCACTTTTGATCTTGGGCAACGAGCATGAGGATGAGGATGGTCAGCCCATATGCACTGTGTGCCAGAACTTTGCATATCAGATCTATGCCACACTGGGCTCCTTCTACATACCGCTGTCCGTCATGCTCTTCGTCTACTATCAGATCTTCAGAGCTGCCCGTCGCATTGTCCTGGAGGAGAAGCGCGCTCAGACGCATCTGCAGCAGGCACTCAATGGCACCGGCCATTCCCCGCAGACCGCCACAGCGCCCAGTCTGGGTCAGACGGATCTAAGCAGTGGCAATGGAGCCGGAGCTGGACATGGACATCGTCATAGCAGCGTGGGCAACACCTCACTCACCTATTCCACCTGCGGCGGACTGAGCACCAGCGGGGGAGCAGGTGCAGGAACAGGTGGCATTGTGGGCATTCCTCATGGCCATCATCATGGCAGTGGTTCAACTGGTTTGCTGGGTTCACCGCACCACAAGAAGCTGCGCTTTCAGCTGGCCAAGGAGAAGAAGGCATCGACTACGTTGGGTATTATTATGTCCGCTTTTACCATCTGTTGGCTGCCCTTCTTTATTCTGGCACTCATCAGACCCTTTGAGACGATGCATGTGCCGCCATCGCTGTCATCGCTCTTCCTGTGGCTGGGCTATGCCAACTCTCTGCTGAATCCCATCATCTACGCCACGCTGAATCGTGACTTTCGCAAACCCTTCCAGGAGATACTCTTCTTCCGCTGCTCCAGTCTCAACAGCATGATGCGAGAGAACTACTACCAGGATCAGTATGGCGAGCCTCCCTCCCAGCGCGTAATGCTCGGAGACGAACGTCATGGTGCCCGGGAGAGTTTTCTCTGAACTCATTGAGTCAACAGCTGTATCTGTATCTCTGTATCTGTATCTGTATCTCTGTAAATGTATCTGTATCTGTTGTCCTCTATTAATATCTTACAATACTTAAACCAAGGCTGCAAACCTACAAAAAATTTTTAAAAGCTCGGTTCCACGGTTCGAAACTATGACATCGGTTCGGTTCGCAAATTGGCTTATATACCTTCTGAACCCAAGGTTTGGGTTCGAACCTTGGTTCAATTTCATACCAAAAAAAAATATTTGTTATACATTTTTGTTTACATTTTAAACTAATTAAATTTTTTTTTTTAATATTGATTATATTTTAAATTTATTTGAAGGTTTAAATATGACCTATTTTAATTCCCGTAAAAAATAATATTTGTATTATGAATTTCTCTCTAAATTTTGAACTAATTAAATTTTTGCTTTTTGTTTTAAATCAAATTTTGATTATAATTTAAATTTAATTTTTCGAACCGAACCTTTTATTTTAAAAAGCGGTTCGGCTTAATCTCGGGTTCGCAAAGTAAATAATTTCACGGATTGGGTTCATGATCCAGTTCAGGCTGTATAAAAACCCGAACCGGTTTGCAGCCTTGATTCAAACACACACATAGCCACACCAATGAGTATTTTTTGTATGTAGTAGTGTTGATAGCGAATACTGCAAATCCATAAGATACGATATATGATATATAGATATATACATATATGTAGACGACTTCTCTAAGTGTAACTTAACGTTGTAACTTTTAAATGTAGCGCTAAGCAATGAAGTGGGCTAAGTCTAAGAATATCCCACATAACCACACACACACACACAAACATATACACACACACACATCCACACACACACCCAGCTGAAAGACGGTTGTAATAATACTGTTAATCCAAGGACAGGTTTTCACGGTTCCTTTTCCGAACACAATCACTATCGATATCGAATCTATTGAGCCCACTGCGAGCGCAGTTCATTGTGCGATACTCAAAACTGAGCCAAAAATTAAATTAAACTTAATTGAAATCAAGCATATTTAATAAATATATTGTGTCACCTAATTTACATATGCAAATACATATACATATACATATATGTAAGTATATATATTTATAGTAAGAAGGTCTTCAACCCGTCGAACTGTAAATAACCGCAATACCAAAGCTAAGATACACACATACATACACACACATACACACATTTGTATGTATGTATGCAGCTCGAAACTGTCTCAAAAAACGTATATATTTATTATACTCGTATGGCTAAAGCTAAAGCTCAAGTCTAATACACAACATGTACGTGTATGGATGTATTTACACAGAAAAGAAAACAAACTAAGCAACTATCTGCATTATTAATTTTGTATTGTTTTTATTGTATTTGTATAAAAGTCACGCCTCTCTGTGATACCAAACATTAAGCATTAATTTTATGTTTAGAACAACAAAACAAACTACATTAATATATACATTTAATGCTAATAACTAATTACTTTTAACCTAATGTGGTACTTATATACGAGTACTACCTAAATATACATAAATATTAATATATATATACGTATATATATATCTAGTCTGTTAAGTCTACTAAGTGTGCGTGTTTTTTAAATGTATGTCTATGTTTAAGCACATGATATTCAAAACAAAATAAGCTGAGTTACATCTGAATGTGTAATTGAATGTTGAACAAATTTGGGAGATAAATAGCTAATGTTAATCGCCCTTCTCCTCCCCTCTTCTCGTCCCACTTCCCCACAAACAAAAACAAAACTAAAAACTAAAAACTAACAAAGAAATGAGCATGACAAACTAAGCGCATCTAATGCTATGCAACTTAGAACTAAAGTTCAGTAAGAAAACCAAAATATGAAAATGGTATTAAAATACATATATAAATATATATATATAGATAAAACTCAACCGAGTGAAGCTTACCAACTGTAAAACGTAAAATGTAAAACTGCATTTGAATTCTGAAACTGCAAGTGTAAAATGAAAGTAAACACGAAATACATACAAACAAAAAGAGCAGAAATTAAAGCATCAAATAAAACGCAACCATATAAATGTAATACCAAAAGGTTTTCTTATTTACTTACTTGTCTTTCCAAACTTTCACAGTTTCGGCATCCCCCTGACCTCCAGGAAAAACTGGAAACTGGAAAGTGCAACAAATTATCTCATCATCGTCGTGTGCAAGTTTTCCTAACTTTTATCAAAATTATGCATTCCACAGCAGGCTGAGCTTATATACTCGTACAGGTAAATTCCTAACAAGTTTTCGAAGCACTTAATTCTTGACATGTCCCTTAACATACACGTATTGCTTCTTCTTGTCGAGTTGGTAAACTTACTGGGGCCTTGACATCGTCATCATGCATGGGTTTAAGTATAACAACCAACTGGGTTTAATTTGTAATTCATTAAAAATTTAACAAAAGTATCTAACAGAATAATACAATGGATACATTTTGATGAATTTACACAGCTTTTCAATCCGGTTTTAAATAAGTTATATTAAACCAATAATTTTATTTAGAACCAACACAAATTAAATTTTTATTAAACAACTTTTATTGGATATTAAAAAAAAACTAGTTTACACTAGTTTATTTTATAAGACTACGAGTTATATTTGGCTTATATTAATGACTTTAATCTATATATATTTAAAGTTGTTTGTCGAACTGACTGACTCACTGACTGACTGAGCATTGTACAGGACAAACATTTTGGCGTGCGATCTTAAAACTTGGCCACAATATACTTAACATAATTTTATCGTGAGATAAAGCTGCGTTTTGGAAAATTCGACCTGCAAGTGCATTTAATTAAAGGTCAAAGTTTGCTTGTAATATATATATCTTAAGTATTTTAAATATTTTTCATCAGCGAAACAGTAATTAAAAAACTTTATCAGCTAAAATATTTATTAAAATGGGCACTCCATTAAGGCTTTTTTTTCTGGCAGAGTTTATCTGGAGAAATACTCTACTTTATATATATCAAATTCGCATTAAATAAAATACTAAAATGCTGCGACTTGTACGCTTCGCAAACTGTTCAGATGTTCAAATGCAACTCAGTGCAGTTTCACAAACTCCATAGTTAAAATAAAAAAAAAAATCTAAAAAAAAAAAAATGGAAATATATAGTGCTTATTTGTTAGTGAGAATGACAGCTGGAAACGTAAGAAAAACTAAGTGAAACAAGTTGAAAAATATTAAAAAGCAAACAGGAATAACAAACAGTTGCAGCAGATCAAACTAACAAACACACACAAGCTGAATGTCATGCAAATAAGTGTACATATGTTTCTATATATACAGATATATGCAACTGTGCACATGTGAATTTATATGTATCGCATTTGTGTAAACTGTTGAGTTAAGGACGAGTTGAATCTAAAGCAACCACTTGACGGAGATTCGTGCATGTGTTTTTTGGGTGCTTGTGTGGTGCAGCTACTTGTACATAGGTGGAGCCACTCTCTCTAAAACGGGTATGACAATGACAAAGTGATCTTCCGGCGCCAGCTCCTGCTCCTGTTCCATTCCGGGCTAGCATTGTTTCAGCTCTTCCTGGCTGCTGATAAATGATGATTTTACGCTCGCTCGTTGTTTGTTGGCCAACTCCAGCCATGTTACAATCACACTTTATGAGCTGCTTTAGCTGCCAGACTGAATGGCGACGATGCCAAGGACATTCAGTGCAGTGCAAGCCATATCAACTACATATATATACAGATATATGGCACCCACGGCGTATGTGTAATTTTTTTTCGGCCACTTCTCCCTTGCAGCTAAGCGGATTTTATATTTAAATAGCAGTGCAAGCTATTTGCAGGAAAACCAGAGACAAAAAACGAGCTGACGATAGCAGCAGAATTACCGTCGCTTTTTTATCACAATATCTCCATATCGTATTCCCAAAAGTCTGCAGTTTTATGAACATTTTTGGTTTCATTCCATTTTTTTGTGACAATAACGCGACGTTTATGAAACATCGCAACAGCGAATTGTCATCAGGAGCAACGTGCAGATTATTGAAAAAAATGAAAAACAAAACTGTTTGTCAGTTTGGGAAAAGAGCGAACTGGAATTTTGTCTGCAGTTTACAGCATTGCCACAGACCCAAAGTGCTAACAAATATCGAATCATAAATCAGCAATGAAAAGTTATCTGAACATAAGCAGATTCTCACAAGGATTAAAAAAAAAAACATAGGATACCCATAGGATACCCTTTATTTACTTCTATATATATAAAAGTTCTTTAAAAAAATTGCTACCAAATAAAAACTACTGCATACTTATAGGCAATTGTATTGAAATAATAACTTTATTAATAACTTTGGTTAGCTATTACTCCCGTTCTACTTGTCTGATCTTACTGCGGTTAAGTGATAATATAGATAATAAAAAACAAACTAAATCTGTACACCCTTTTACTTATTTTTTAAGTAACGGGTATAAAAAGAATGTAAAAGTTTAGCTACCCGTATTTTTGCTTATAGTTGCCACATTCCATTTCGATTCCACAATTAAATGGGTAGAGAACATAAAAGGTCAAGTGTCACGTAAAAGGAATCCCAATTGGGCTCATATTTGTCAACAGGGACACGCTTAAGTGACTGATAACACACTCTATAATCGATAGACTGTTAAAAGTGGCAGCTGTGATGATTTACGAGTATTTCGAACTGTTCAAAGTCACCCTCTACTGAAATTGGCCGAAAAGAGATGGGCTTAAATTTCAACATTCGTTTGTACATCAATTGATATGGGGGGCCACTCAATTATATTTAGGGCAAAGCCCTCAGTGTTCATCTTAAATTCAATAAATATAAGAGCAGCAACAAAAGTGCAATTTGATATTTTGTGAAATTCAATTACTCAATAGAAAATAAATGTATTGTTAAGTATTTGATCTGACGAAGAAGATGCTTTATGGTATTTTCTTCAGAAAAGAATAGCTGCTGAAATGACTCGACTTCTTTATACCCTTGCCTTTGCAGTGTTCTAAGAAACTCTTATATATACTTGATATTGACACTTGATGAAAATATTTAAATTTTATTGCATCCACCTTTTAATTGTGAATTTAAAATCTGAAGCTATGGATTTTTTATTGAACTTAACAAAAATGAAACTTTCAATAGATAATCATCTAATCATCTTGTTGATCTGTATAAAATATACAGGTGTAAATAAATGTTATGTTGTCACATTCAATCCCTTTTTAATTAATTAGCTAAAAACGCAATACAATAAATTTTTACCCATTTGTTGCATGGATTAAATGGCATGATTCGGATATTTGTATAATTACAAGTCTGGGACTTTACACACGAAAAAAACAAATTTATCAAAATGGAAAGATGAGCTTATGATAATTACAGAGCACAATGGGGTAAAATTCTTTTAAATAAAAAAATAACAAAATATTGCGTATACGACAAGGTTGCCAAAGGCATGGAACATTGAATTGGTAAACAAGCAACCTAAACACGAACACATTTGCAACCCTACACACACACACACAGACACACACACACAGACACACACACAGAGACACACACACACAAACACACACAAGACACGCACATGATGTGTACAAATGTATTCAAAACGAATTATGCAAAATATTTGAAGCGCTAACAACTTTATTTCAACAGCGATTGAAATCAAGAGCAGCTACACGAACCTGGCCATTAGCTACCTCTGACGAACCCAACTCCTCTCTTCCCCTCCCCTAGAACTCTCAGGCTTTTAGTAATTGTGAAAATATTTTGGTAAATGCGTCACCCGAAAAAAGGCAGAAGAGAAAAAAAAGACGAGAGAGACGAAGTGAAATATCTTAGAATTTGTACAAAATTAAGTTGATTAAATGGACTTAGCAGCGCGATTACACGCAAGACTAAGGCCCATGAGAGGCAAGTGGGTGGGGTGAGGGGCAAGTGGGAAGAGGAGAGAGGAGAATGGGGATTGGGACTGAAATGCTATGCGTGTTGTCTGGCTTCAAGCGCTTACCAGCGTATTCTTTTCATGGTAAAAGTCCCAACAGCAGAAAAAAACAGAAAAGAAAAACGTATTTTTCATGCCATTCCCTTTTCATCATTCTGGCCATTGACAGACGCCCAAGTGAACAACTGAACAACTGAACAACTAAGGGAACAAGAGAACAACAACAGCAGCGAAGCGAAACTTTGACCATTGAAATCTCAGTCTCTTGGGATTCGTGGGCCTTAGAGCCATTAAATGCCGCATGATTAACGCTTTGCTCTACAAGACAATTGATAAAGAATAGAACAGCAGCTGCCCATGAAAAGGCAGACTCCAAAAATAAAAGCTCAGCTCCTCAGCTAGCCTTAAAATGTTCCACGAAAAGCAGTAAAAGGCAAAGGAAATTTGTAACCGACACGACGATGAATGTCTGCTCATTTATTTGTATTAAGACAGAATAACTTCATTATCATTATGATTGAGTTAAAGCATTCGCTGAGGAAAATCCAAGTTAATTGAACTGCATTTAATATATTTATGGTATTGTGTACAGTCAACCCTTTTTAGCCCTGACTTTACGAGTAGTTAGCGTATTTAGTTAGAGTATTTACCAGATAGCGTTACTTTCTATTTCCCAACTTGACAATTAAGCGGAGAACGGATACGGAAATCCTCAAACAGCCATAGAAAAAGAGCATTTAATGCAGCGCGCTTTTACATTGTTTTTGTGTGCTGCTGTTGTTTTCATTTTTGTTATTCTTTTAGTTGGTGGCAGTACTCGCATTGTTTAAGCCAGTTCAAAACTAGTGGGCCGGTGCAGCAGTCGAGCATGCTCGACTGTCGGAGACCCTGATACGTAGCATATACGGAATATTAAGTATACGTGGCGTATACGTCATATCAAGTATACGTGGCGTAAGCGCAATAAGCGTAGACGTCATATTAAGTATACGTAGCGTATACGCAATATCAAGTATACGTGGCGTATACTTCAGGTATACATGGTGTATACGCAATATTAAGTATACGTGGCGTATACGCAATATTAAGTATACGTGGCGAATACGTAATATCAAGTATACGTGGCGTATACTCAATATCAAGTATACGTGGCGTATACTCAATATCAAGTATACGTGGCGTATACTCAATATTAAGTATACGTAGCGTATTCGCAATATTAAGTATACGTAGCGTATACGCAATATTAAGTATACGTTTCGTTTACTCAATATTAAGTATACGTGGCGTATACGCAATATTAAGTATTAAGCAACATATTTGTTAAGACAAACCCAATAGACCCCTGCACTTTTTTTAAGTACGGGGTCTAAATATGCTGCGGCTGCTGTTGCTGTTGCTTTTGTTGTTGCTGCTGTTGCTCCCACTCATTCTCATTTTCTGTGTTCAAGGGGTTTGGTTGGTGCAGGCGTGCAGAATGATTAATGTGACTGAGCGCCAAGCACAGGCAAAGGAAAAGACAGAGGCAAAGGTTGAGGGACAGGCTTTAATGGTTGGTCAGTAGAATGCATGCCAGTTGGGATGCCCAACGCTTAGCTTCATTTTTTACGTGCTGTTTTTGCTGCGGCACTTTGAGTTGTTCCAAAACTCTAGCAAATTGCGGCACTTACCGAGTACTGGCAAATACTTAAGATGCCTGCACGTTCGGTGCAAAAGTCGTCTTCTTTCTCTACAATCGACGGGACGAGGAGGCACATAAATTAAAGCACACACAGCGCACAACACGGCGTATGATTAATCTATTGTATTACACAATCTAATGGCCAGCTCGTGCGCCATTTGAAGTGAGCTGTCAGTGAAAGTAAAGTAAAGCTTGCCAGCAGCTTGGCCAACTTAATTTTAAAGGAACAGGATCTCCTTGCTTAAATCTTTATTAATATGCATGGAGCCATAGCTCGTACTGTTTCATCACGAAACCAAATGAAAAATAGCCACCATTAGAGCCAGCAAATTTGCTCGGCTTCTGCCACAGCATCATCAACAGCATCCACAGCCGCAGCAGCCGCAGTAACTGCATTGATTTGCAGCACGTGAATGTTGTCCTCAACCTCAACTTTAACCTCAATCCCAAACCCAAAGCAGATTCCATTTATGTTAATGATTTGCCAGGCATTTCGACATGGCCATCCGCATTAGAATTTCATGTTGCCAACAAATTGCGGCGAGTCTCGCAGATGTTAAGCTATAAATTCTACGCTGATTGGCGCGACTCAATTTTGTGGACTACCAAAATAATGCTGATTGCATTCGCCTGATAAGTATGTAGATATTGCATTTCAGAGTTTGCAGTGTTGTATAAATTTTATTCAATTCAATTACTTGCATTTAAATATAACCTTAATATATATGAAATGTGTTTATTTACAAGTCCAAATTTTTGCTCAATCAAGTTTAAAGTGTTGTTTTACTCTTACCATCGAAATTAAATCTTGGTCGAAAATAATTAAATTTTTTAGATAGTAAAAATTTAAATGCAGAATCAATTAAGAAGCCAAATTATGAACAAAGTGATATTCCGCTTGAAAATCGGTTAATTTTTGATGAAGTTATGAGAGATCAAAGTTTTTGAAAAAATGTCAAGGGGTCAGTATGAAAATTGAATGATAGATGGCTTAGTATCGAAAATCATCAAATTTTCTGGATGACAAAAATTTAAATGCAGAATCAATTTAGAAGCCAAATCATGATCAAAATGATATTCCGCTTGAAATTCGGTTAATTTTTGATCAAGTTATGACAGCTGAAAGTAGGTCAACTCTTTAACCACAACCGTATCGGTAAAAATGTTTCTTTATTCGGTTTTTGACAGATAATTTTCATTCGGTTTCAGTTTCGGTACTTAAAAGTTAGTGTTTTTCCCTGTTCTTAATCATACTTTGATGTTTTCTGATAGTTTGACATTCTCAACTTTCTTTGATGTAATTTAATAAATTCGAAAACATTTGATAGAAATCAAAGACAGACCACAATCGCAGGAGTTGGGTAAACTATAACGAAAGCTTTTAAGAGACAATTTGACATTTAAAATACATTTTCATTACATTGACAATCCATTGTTTAATAATTTAATAATTCGATAAATCTAAAAATAAATTCTTACACTTTACTGCATGATTTGAGTTAGAAACAGACTACTGAATATTTTTCATTTTATCATTTTAAACTTCTACTAAATTTTCATTCCAAATTTCGATTGACATTTTAAATAATTGTAAATGTGTAGTTTACAATATTTTAACTCATGACGCATCCAGAAGCCGAATAAGAGATACAATTTGATGGATTTGGGTTATAATGTAGTTAAAATGGAAACCCCATACACACAAGAGGTGCGACAGCACGAACATCACCATCAAGAAGTGTCGTCTCCAGAAACCGGAAGTACCGGAAGTACACGATCCTCGGAGGAAGCTTCCAACTCTGGCATGGCAATGTATTTTCATATAAGTAACGTGGAGACGATTCTTTTCCAGTTCTGGCGCACAAGCTCCGTTTTGACCATAGTTGGCTCCTGCGTGGTCGTCTTTATTGTGGCCATACTGTACGAGCTGCTGAAGTTCTATCGGGATTGGCTAAAGAGAAGCGAATTCCGACGACTTTCGGGCGGAGCTCATCGTCGTCGATCCTCTCGCAGACGACGTCGTCGCTCCAAATCGGTGAGCATTGGCTCTGTGGATGAAATGACTATGGCCGGGTCACCTGCCAGCTATGGATTCACCGAGCGTTATCCGTGGTTAGCACCTATGCATTGGTATCAGACCTTTCTCCATATGCTCCAGGTTACCATATCTTTTATGCTAATGCTCGTATTCATGACGTTCAATGTGTGGCTCTGTCTGTCTGTTGTTCTCGGCGCTGGACTTGGCTATTTTATATTCTTTGTGAATGATGAGGGCTTTACGGAGCATTGCAACTAAGGCTTTCTTTACATTCTATTATCCGTTGTCGTCTCGCAGCTAAACACTCTTCTTATATGAGTTTTGTTAATGTATTTTTCTAATTAAACCAAGCTGTTAAAATTATAACAAAACAGACAGCGCCAACCTAACAACAGCCTAATTGTTCATGTTTATGGCTCATAAAACAGTGACTGCATAGACCCATCTGCAAATTTTCCTAAAAGGATTCCTTCACTACCAGAAAAGCAAGGTTTCATCCCTGGTGACTGGAAGAACATTGCTAAAATAGAAGAATTTGTGGCAGCATCTCTCTGCTGCACTCAGAGAAAAAATCAAGATTTCCGTACTTAAACTGGCCATTTTCAAGTACAAACGAACTCAAAAGCTGTACAAGTTCCTAAAGTTGAGAACAAAATTCTTATTTTAAGTTGGTTTAAAATGAAATTTTTTGGGGATAATTTAAGTACGTTATAGACTTAATTCAAGTCTGAAAAAAATTGAAAACATACCACTTTAAGTATACAAAAAGCCTTAACTAAACCCAAAATGTACTTGTTTCTAGTAAAAAACATTGTCATTATTTATTAATTTTAATCTTAAAACATACACAAGTATGTGTACAAAAATTAAGCAAAACACCAAAATTAAATACCATTAAATAATGGTCTATTTTCTTGAATAGCAACCTTTCAGAATAGTTGGTGATTTTACCAGCGATCCAAGCTTAAAGTCATATTTCCGTCGCTAGAACCAGTTGAGAATTCTAAGGTGTGACAATGAAAAAGAAATATCCCAAAACGTACTTGCTTTTAGTACGAAACATTCTTATTTTTAACTTCCTTCCAATCTTGAAAAAATAGCAGTACAAATAGCTCTGTTGTTTCTGGAAGTATCTTTAGGAGACTCATGGATTATATGCCATATTTTTCTGAGTGTGGGTATGCCAAATTCGTTCAATTTCATCCATGGCATTTCCGCACATTATCTTTGTTTTTCTTCTTTCTCTTTTATCTGTGGATTTATAGCCGTTTTACGAGCCGGATACCTGGACAGACAGATAGACAGACAGACAGGTAAACGTCCGAAAAGCCCACGCGTTTATTTGTTTGTGTCTGGCCGTTTTCATAATGGTGCAATTATGAGGGTTATAAACCTTGGACCAGGTTGGCCAGTTATCAGCGTTGACCAACATTCAATTAATATTTTAATAAGCTGCCTTTATGCCGTTTGCCAAGCGGATAACGCAATTTGGCTTTAATGCGCCACGTTGCACATGAAAACAGTCCGAATCGCAGTCGCAGTCGCAGTCGGAGTCACAGTTGAACAAAATCAGCTTTAATAATTCACACATGTGTTTCGGTATGTGCAAGTGTATGTGTGTGTGTGTGTGTGTGTGTGAGCCATAAAGCTGGACCTTCCCATGGGAAGAGCATGTTGTGCCCCAAGCGAAAGCGGAAGCGGAAATGCATTCATGCATAACATTTTCACTCGTCATCGAGGCTGGCAACTCTGAATTCAGCTCGTCTCGTCCCTCATTGACTGTTCTCTGACTAATGGACAGACACAGTCATATACATAACTCTATAAAGCTATTATGAATCATGCGGCAGTGAATTATGAGTGTTTAATGAACGTGAAACATGACTCTGTGCGAATAAAACTGTATATAGTATGTTGTATGTTGACCAAGCTGACATCTTTGCAACTGAATTGATGCATATTTTCATCGAAAAATGATTCAACAGAATAGCATTAACTCAATGTCGAACAATCTCCAGCTTAAACAGATTGATTCAGATTTTTACCGACTGAAACCAAAGCTTATCAGAATATCAGCCTTCTTTCTTGCAAAAGTTTAAAATAAATCCCTTTAAAGCAGGGAATAACACCAGTAACCGAACCGAATGTACCAGTACGGTTGTGGTAAAGTTGTTAGCTCAAAGAGTTAACCAACTTCCAACAGTCATAACGTGATCAAAACAGCCGATTTTCAATCGGAATGTCATTTTGATCATGACTTGGCCTCTTAATTGATTCTGCATTTAAATTTTTATCATCTAGAAAATTTGACAATTTTTCGATACTAAGCCATTTATCATCCAATTTTCCATACTTACCCCTTGACATTTTTTCAAAAATTTTGATCTCTCATAACTTCATCAAAAATTAACCGATTTTAAAGCGGAATATCATTTTGATCATGGTTTGTCCTCTAAATTGATTCTGCATTTAAATTTTTATCATCTAGAAAATTTGATAATTTTTCGATTCTAAGCCATCTATCATCCAATTTTCCAATTTCCCTTGACATTTTTTCAAAAACTTTGATCTCTCATAACTTAATCAAAAATTAACCGATTTTCAATCGGAATGTCATTTTGATCATGATTTGGTCTCTCAATTCACTCTGCATTTAAATTTTTATCATCTAGAAAATTTGATAATTTTTCGATTCTAAGCCATCTAAGATCCAATTTTCCATACTTACCCCTTGACATTTTTTCAAAAATTTTGATCTCTCATAACTTCATCAAAAATTAACCGATTTTAAAGCGGAATATCAATTTGATCATGGTTTGGCCTCTAAATTGATTTTGCATTTAAATTTTTATCATCTAGAAAATTTTCATTTTTTCTATTATCAGCCACCTATCATCCCATTTTTTCAATTACCCCAATTTTTTTTTAAATTATTGAATTAAAATTACTTGTATGTTTCTAAAAAAAATATATTTGCACATTTCAAAAACAATATATTTTGTTGTGAATCGAATTCTCAAATGTTTAATTTTCAAAACAACTACAATTACTTTCGATGATCAAGAAAGGGCGTTCTCCTGCTGAACTCAATATCCCGGATATGAGCGGGCATGTAAGCATAATATATGGAAGTAGAATTGGTGCCCAGATCAGCCTCCATGATCGAGTGAAAGATGCGACCCAGCTCCATAATGGACAGCACAAAGTATTTCATAAAATGATCCCAGTAATGTATTAGCAATCGGTTCATATTATTCTGATCCTGAATACTAATTACTTTTTTGGGGACAAGTGTTGGTCTTCGGCAATGTCTTCGCACAATTTCTCTCTTTAAGATGATCATTAGACGGTTCATCAAAACGTTGGCTTCCACAAAATTGCGCTTGCGTTCCTCTAAAGAGTATAGTTTGCCATATCGAGCACAGATCCATTTGATAAGTAAGGGAACAGAGTGCACATTGGGCAGAGTTGGCAATATATAGCGACGATCCTGAGCGACACGTTCCAAGCCCAATTTTAGCATTTCCTTCATTAGTTCAATGTTGTTGGCATCGTAGTACTTTTGACCAAAGTTCAAACGTTCCTCTGGCACCTTTTGAGCCCTTTCTGCCGCCATTTTGTTGTATTCCTGCTGAAATAGTTGAGTGCCATCGTGAAACATGCGTTTTGCTGATCGATCCACAAGTGACTCAGTTGATCCTCGCCTGTCACCCTGCAGTACCGCATTCAGGTACTCCACATCATCATCCAAAGCCTTGACAAACTTTGCCCTGAGTTGTAACTGATCATTATTTAGAATTGATGTTTTGCTGGGTGCGAAAAGTCTGCGATAGTTGAAATTAAAGCTGTTGCCATTGTGGTCAAAGTAATTGTTGCTTTCTCTGCGACTGGTGAGGGTTGAGGTTGAGTTCTTCTCGATCTTCCCGGTGCCTCCCATTCGCAGAAACTGCATCAAAGTGCTTGGACGATGACGTAATGATTTATTCGCTTTATTCACTGCCAGTTGACATTGACATTTGAGCTTCGTTTGCCTTGGCGTGTTATCCCGACAACTTGGTGGCAATGGTTCACAGCCTTTTAACAGTTTCACTTCCTCGGACCAATCACAAGACTTGTCCTCCATAGAATCGCACTCAGCATTGTTTATATAAATGAAACCCGGATCAAAGGACTCCGCACTGAGCTGCTTTCGAGTGGATGCTATTCTCGCCTTGATTGCCATCTCATGAAACTTGGACTGATAATGTTCCACCATTCGATCCAGTTGATCCAGTGTGCGACGTCGATTACGCTCCTTGGAGCGGTTTTCGGAGTGTAGAAGTTGCTCCCGCTTCTCCAGCTTGATCTTTTCCAAATTTGATCGCAGCGATTGCTCCATGTCCTTAATCATCTTATGATGATGACACATGGACTCCACTTGACTCGGATTCAGTTGAGCCGCCTGCAAGGAAGACAATATATTATCGATTTCCCTTTGGAGTACATTGGTGGCTATGCTTTGGCCATCGCCAAAGATGAAGTCCCCAAACCATCTGGAACGGAGTGTGGATTTCGAAGTCTCTGGCGGCACAACGGGAAGAATTGCGGGTCGCTTTGTGGCAGTGGCAAGTAGATTTCGACGTCGGAACTTGCGTTTTGGCGGCCTTTGGAAATAGGGCAATATGGGATGTGTGAGCTGCGCAGATTTTGATTGGGACTGCACTTTGTGGTGTTCCATTTTGAGCTTCTCTTTTTCCGCCTGCTTAAGGCGACGTTTCTCCAGCTGTTCCTCCTTCCGTCTCGTCTCCTCCGAGGCATGTGGCAGTGGCAGCACACGATCCAGCTCACGCAATGTCGGAAAGAGATCCAGCCAGAAGATGGCCGACATAATGATCTGCTCATTACTGCCATATAGATTTTCATGCTCCGACGTGTAATACGCTTCCATGAGGAACCAGAGAAAGGCCACATCATTACCCCGACTCATGGGTATCAGTCGACGTAGTCCGCTCTTTGGTGGCCTCGGATGCACGCCCAGGCGATGCAGCACATGATATACCCTATAGGTACTCCCCTCCAGCATATCATCTCCCAATGCTACGGGCAGAGCATCCGCAGCAGCTATTTGAATGTCGGACAGTCCACGATACCACAACGGTTGCATGCTACTCATTGTGGCACTGTAGCCAATCCTTTTCCGAATCAGCCGATGAATGTACAGCATCTGCTGCACTGTCTCTGGATCATGTGTCCACGCAAATGTCATCTTGTCAGGCCACTAACTTAATTTAGTTAAACCAATCAATGCTTTCCAAACAGTTTCAAGACACAAAAATTTCAATTTCAATCAATGTCACAATTGATGAAAATGAAAAAAGTAGCTGCTCGACTATAAAATACTCTATCTCAAACTCGAAAATAATTTATTCTTAAATTTATTTTTAATTTTGAGACTGTCTGTCTGTCCGTATGTCCGTCTGTTTGAACGCGTCGATCTCAGAAACCATAACAGCTAGAGACTTCAAACTTGGTAGGTAGGTTCCTGGATACCGGGACCAGATCAAGTTTGTTTTTATTTTAGGATCGGATCACTATATCATATAGTTGCCATAGGAACGATACGTCGAAAATGAAGTTTTAGTATGAAAAAGTTTTTTGTTTGTTGAGATATCATAACCAAACTGATAGAATACGCATCGGGACTGGTATTATACATCCTGACCAAATTTGGTTAAAATCGGTTAACTATATCATATAGCTGCCATAGGAACGATACATCGAAAATGAAGTTTTAGTATGAAAAAGTGTTGCCTACTATTATGGGCAAAGATAGTGTTGCCTACTTATATGGGCAAAAATAGTGTTGCCTACTTATATGTGCAAAAAAGTGTTGCCTACTTATGTGGACATAAAATAGTGTTGCCTACTTTTGTGGGCAAAAATAGTGTTGCCTATTTATATGGGCAAAATCAACCTCAGAGTAGAGTACCTGGGCTCGGAGTATCCTTCTGTCGAGCGTGCTCCTTTATAACCACCCACTTGTTTCTGATGCATTTTTGCAATTTTTTTACTTTCAAGTTCTGAGAAAATTCAAAAGCAAATTGTAATGCTTTCTTCCCTTGTGGTTTGCAACCTTGTTAATATTATTTCCAATTAAAATCCTTGTTTAACAAAGATAATTGATTGTGTTATGCTTTAAGAATTTAATGGTTAACCACAAATTCTGCCAATTTGTCGCGTTGATTTGGCATGTGTTGTCCATTTTGGACTGGACTGGATTGTGTATGTGTGTGTGTGTGTGTGTATGTTGTGTTGTTGTTACCAAGTGTTTGTGGCAATTTGCTGGCCCTTTGCATGGTTGCTGTCATTTCTTTAGCCCGCAGAAGTACATCATTAATTTATTAGCAAACCAAATAGGCGACAACAATCAGAGACTCAGAGTCCGATGTCCGATGACAATGAGGATGTCGACTCAGTCAGCAGTTTGTTTACAGGACACGCAGGACACACGTGTCCTCCTTCCTGTTTATCTTTCTCTGCGTGTCTGTGCGTGTGTGTGCGTGTTTGTGCGTGTCCTGATTGTAACCCGACAATAACTGCCTGCGGCTATTTTGGTTGAACGAAAGTTTACAATTAAGTTGGCCATAAAGCGACTAGCGAATAACGAGATTGTTGCCAATAATTTATGACTTTCCACATTCCACTGTCAATTAAATTCTTTAGAAAATGACAGCTCTGCCATTTGCTGAGATCACGGGTGGCCCAAATGATTTATGCGCCTGCCTGGCTGACAGTTTTTGGCCACTATTCATATGCCATCCCCACGATTCTGGCCTAAATGGGTTGCGTGAAGTGCTTTCTCTAGTTTTCTTTTCGCTTTTCCTGTCACTTGCTGCTCACGACACGTGCCTGACGCCTGCAGACCTGTTTATGTTAATGGCTTGAACCCAAAAAGCTGAATCTCAACTCTATTCCGGACCCGACTTAGGCCTGTCTCTTCCCCTAACCGGTAAGGAGACAATTGGCATGTGTTACAGCCGATTCTCATTCGTTTTTGGCCTTTTTGCATGTGACAATGTGTTTGGGTGTGAGATCTTAATAATAGATATTGTCAGGTAAACTTATCGCAATTCCCATACATCAAGGATATTAAAGTGGAACGCACACGAATAGTCAAATAGTTGCGGGCTCTGAAATATTCTGAAAAGCGTTGCCTCCAGCAATTTGTGTTTTTTGCTATGCTCTGCCTTCCAAAAGAAAGTATTCAACATTATTGCTTTGGGCACCAGCACAATGCTCAATATAAATATATAAATGCCGCTGTTTTTTCATCACTTTGAAGCGTCATCAAAAAAAAAACAAACGAAATTAAACGCACGTGTCGCAAATATATAAAGATAGGATAATTTAATACATTTTTCGAGAAGTCTTCTTAAAATATATGTTCAGCGAAATAAAGTGTTTTAAAACTATAAAATGTACAAACTGATTCACATTTTTTAAGGCACATCAAAAGCTCATAAACTTCAGTTTACTCTTTTTTACTAGCAGCTGCATCCGAATATTTTTATATGCACGACTTAAAGCAGTCGGCAAAAATAAATTACTAACTATTAAAATTAAGTTAAGAATTAAAAATGAAAATAATATTAAATAAAAATGATGAACTGTAAAGAAAAAATAAAAATTTTAGGCATTTTTAATACAGAAGAGAGTCCATTCAATTATATTTTTTTTAAATAATAATATAATAATTAATTTTCACTTTAATTTCTTTATTAAAACCACTTAACATTTATTAACATTTATCACTTGGAAGAGTCTTTATATATTTCGATCTACAATTTTAAATTTAGACAAAGCAACAGAAATTCCTATTATAAAAAATACTGATATAATTTATCATAAATTTGAGATTAAATTTTTCTTTTAATTCAATGTCCTCAAATATTCAAGGCCCTTTTCGAACAAAAGAGCACAAAGCGCGGAGTTGGCCCATATGGTGTGCACTTTTAATTAAAATATGTTAAACAAATTTTGGGTATGAACAACACATGATATTGTTTTTAATGCCTGACCGCGCCTACAAAGGACAGCAGCGAGTACACTGAGCGAAACAGAAAATGAATGAATATGGTGAGTGGGAAGAGAAACTGCAGATTGGGGACTGACAACTGTCGGTTCCAGTTAGTGATCTGTCCACCTAGAAGTGACATGACCCTGAGCAGGATTTTCGAAGGTTTAAGTGTCATGTGCGCCTTTTAAAGTTATCCTTTTTGTGTCCTGTGTCCCTTTTTTGTTTTTCTTTTTCATACTCCTATTTGCCTTCTAACGATTTGCGCTTCACTGAATCAGCAACATTGTATTTTGTACATTCACAAAATAGAAGTATAGGCAGCATCTATTTGGATTTGGATTTTCATTGACTTTCCGGCTGGATTGCCGAGAAACTCCGCAAGCTAGGCTTATGCTAAGCAAGTCTCCAGATAAATCGTTTTGTGGGCGTCTCTTCCGTTCCGGTTTATAGCATCACGTTTTCCCACACAACGAATGGGGATTATGAAGTACACGTATCTATAGACACTTGACTTTCAGCTCTAGATTTAACTTCAAACTGTTGCATGACAACTTTAAAATATTTTTAGAAAATTATTGCCACACAGCGAGACAGACGCTAAGAGGTAAAGCCTGTTGTACCGTATTCGGTACCTGTTCATATTTTATTTTAGTACGTGTATCTGTGTATCTTTTGCTTCACCTTTTACCCCTTGGCAAAAATTTAACGAGCTTCTAACTTTATGTTTGCTTGTCATGTACACATTTTGTTTTTATTGCAGCTCCAGTAAGTCAACTTTTTTCCCTCATCCTTTTCAGCTTTTCAGCTCTTCTCTTTAAGTGAAACATTTTTAAGGCAGTCTTGAGGAACTGCGAAAAGAAGGCACACATCATTCAACAGTTTTTGGTTAATGTTGAGTACAAATTCAAAAAAAAAATAACTGTACGAAACGCGCATAAAAAAACAACTGACATATGCTCTTAGGATGTCAGTTGTTATTGTTGTTGTTGTTATACTTGTTGGTTTCCATCCCAGGGGGGCCTCAGGCAAAAGTAAAGTCAAACTTTTCAGCTTGCTTCTGTTTGCCAAGCGCCATTTGTTTATAAATTAAATTTGTCTTAGGCAAAAAAGTCTGTCGACTTCTTGTTGACTTGCTGAGCACAGAAATTCATTCTTTTTTTCCGCAATATATATTTTGCATATTTAGGTAATCTTTTGAGGCAGGCAGCGCAACAGATAAGTCGAGGATTGCCACAATCAAAGTCGGGATTATACTAAAAACCAATTAAAAGGTCTAAGAAACTGCTTAACAAATTATGAAAACTTGCTTGACTTATGCCAAAAGATTTGAGTTTAACCAAAAATTTCCGAGAAATTCGGCTTTAATCTGCAGAGAGCTATTTTAAGTTGCTATTTAGAAACTTAGAAATTGTGAACATATTTTCAGGCAAAACAATTATTTGAAATATGCATGGAAAACGCCTAAAAACTTACTTAGTTATAGACACAAGAGACGCACTCACTTATGTTAAAAGTGGATACTTGATGTATATACATATGAGTGAGTATATTTTGTGTATGAGTTTTTCTCCTTTCCCCTTTTGAATCTTTACTCTGGTTAAGCATAAACTGAGGCGAAGGTTTAGTGACTTGCTATTTTATGCGTTATTGAATTTCACTTAACAGCAACTGGAGCCGACTCTAAGGGAGTGTGTGTGTGTAAGAGAGAGAGTGTGTGTGTGTGTGTGTGTGTGTGTGTGTGTGTGTGAGAGTGTGTGTGTGTGCTTTTACCCGCTCTTGAGTGCCCAGCACTGTAAAATGCCACTTGAGTTAAGCCATGAGCTTTGGCTGTTTTGTGGGTTAGTTCTTCCCATTTTCTTCTTTTGTTTTTATGCAATATATCCTGTAACAAAATGAACAAAAGGCTGGCGAAACATATCTATCGATTCATATGTGAATATTTATCTGCGTGTAGCATGCTTCACGTCAACAAAAACAGGGTATATCGAGCAGACAATGCCCTTGGCAAAATTAAGTACAAAAAAATATTTATACAGCCAGGCAAAATGTGAAGTGGAAGGAAAAATTTGCAAATTACAATATTTTAAGGCGACAAATAAGTGTAAATAAGTAATAAATAAGTGTTATAAAAGTAAAAAAAATAGTTTTAATTGACAATATAAACAGACCTTGAATTCGCCAAAAACTTACCTCTCCCAAAATAGAAAGATCGCCAAAACAAATAAGCTCCATTAAAAAATGGAATGGTACATTTGTTATCTTGTAAGAAAAAAAATAATATAAATATGTAATTTTGAATTATTTAATTTACCAGTTTAGCTAAAAAACATATAGCTTAATTTGTTAGTGCATTTTATGGTAGCCAAAAAATTGTATTAGTTGAATAACAACTGTGGCAAAAAGAGGCAGTTAATTACTATCAAAAAACAAAGAAACAATTAACTTTGCTTTTGCCAAGTCTTTTGTGAGCTATTTACTACGAATTGCCAGACAAAGTTCGAAGTTCAAAAGATGCATACGAGTTGGAATACGTATCTCTAGAGAATTGTGCACACATATCTTTGCAACTGGTACAACAACAATCTGGAAAACAAACTGCAACACGAGAACTAACACCATTCAAAAAGCATACGCAATGTTGGCCCATTGATAGCAGCTTCAAAATGACACGTCCAGTTGGAGGGCCAAAAATTGTCATACAGACATGCGCTCACCTTGTCTCACTCACACATACACACACATACTGTTCAGATACAGATACAGATACTGCTGACTGAGTGCCAAAAGTTATGCTACAGGCAACGTTGCATCGTCACACGACGCGCACTAACTGAAATTAAACATGAAATATGCAACATCTGGCAGAAGTGGCCGTAACTGTGAATGTTGTTGTTGGCAGTTGCACTGCCAATTGGCAGCCTCTCTAACGGCAACTGGCCAAATACTAAACAAGCCAAAGAGAAGAAGAGAGTGACTGCAGCTCTCTCTGTCTCTCTCCCACTCTGTTTGTGGGCGCAGGTGAGATTTTAAAATATGCAAGCAGCCAAATTTGAAATGCAAACAATGCTGAATGATTCAGCACAAACAGTTGGCCAATTCTCTAGCTGATTCCATTGGCCATCTGGTTCCAGAAGTGTCGACTTGCCTAATTTTAAAACCAATTTCTACGCCGGGCTTTAGCTAGAGATAAACAAATGTGACGTTCCATTCGTATCAACAGTATTCAACCAGGGAATAACACTGTAACAGGTATCGAATCAACAAATTTCCAACTGTCATAACTTGATCAAAACTGAACCGATTATCAAGCGGTATGTCATTTTGATCATGATTTGGCCTCTAAATTGATTCTGCATTTAAATTTTTATCATCTAGAAAATTTGATAATTTTTCGATTCTAAGCCATCTAAGATCCAATTTTCTATACTTACCCCTTGACTTTGTTTCAAAAACTTTGACCTCTCATTACTTCATGAAAAATTAACAGATTTTCAAACGGAATGTCATTTTGATCATGATTTGGCCTCTAAATTGATTCTGCATTTAAATTTTTGTCATCTAGAAAATTTGTTGATTTTTCGATACTAAGCCATCTATTATCCAAAATTCCATACTTACCCCTTGACATTTTTTCAAAAACTTTGATCTCTCATAACTTCTTCAAAAATTAACCGATTTTTAAGCGAAATATCATTTTGTTCATGATTTGGCCTCTAAATTGATTCTGCATTTAAATTTTTATCATCTAGAAAATTTGATATATTTTCGATTCTAAGCCATCTAAAATCCAATTTTCCATTTATTCCATTCCATTATTCAACATAACAACAAGACCAATTCGAATAGCACTGTTATCTGTATAATATTTATCCAAAAAATATTCTAAGCAGCTGTACAAGAATAAATTAATGGACGTTTTACTCTCAGGTATTTGGATATAATGTAGGCGTGGCATATTTCCAACTGACAGCAGATTGTAGCAGGTGCAACCTTGTCTTATCTGCTATATATATATGGTATACCATGTTCTCATGCTGATGCGCACATAATTGCCACCAAAAGCACATTAATGCTCTTTTCATTTAGCTCCTGCGGCATGCAACCATCGCATTGCATGCCACTGAAATTATCTGAAATTATCTGTGTGTGTGTGTGTGTGTGTGTGTGTGTATTTTGACTGCTTTTATTTCACTTCCGCTGCACAATGTTGCATTTCACTCGAATTCTCGTATTTTTGGCAAGCTGTTCGCATTTGTTTTATGATGTTGTTGTTGTTGTTATTTCCACTGAATCAACTTGCTGTATTTGCATTGAGAGTAAAAACGGCCAAAGTTAGATAAGCATCATTCCGGAGAGGTCGTGAAAGTGGCTCATTAGTGGCTGTAGAGTCAAGTGGGCCACTTAATTAACACAAAGGGTTTATTGTTGCAGCTGCGAAACCATTTGATTATAGAACTAGAGAGCTAAAAGAAAATTAGCTGTATCTTCTGTTGAAAGTCATTTAAATGGACACAAAGCTTGCGTCTTCGCAATAAATAATAACAAAAAAAAAATACGAACTCAAGTAAGAAATAGTTAAAGTTTTACAACAATTGAAAACATAATGAAAAAAGACGAAACCTTGGGAACAAGCAAACATTTTAAAAGTATTACAACTTACAAATAAGAGTGAATGATAATCTAGCAGTTACCCTATATAACTTTCTTGCAGTCTTTAGTTTTTCTACACAATTGGCATACCCCTTTAAAGTTAATTCAATGGGTATAGCAATGAAAAACATAAAAGTCTGGACAGCTGCACAGATGCTGCTATTCCGGCAGACAAAAACAATAATATGAACTAAATGTGAAATAGAAACTCCAACTGTAACTGTGCAACAATGCGAGACGGAAACGAATGTCCGTTAAAGTTTTTACTTCTATACGGGGAATTGAATTTAGCAAGCAAACAGACAGATATTAAATATCATAAATACGTTTATTATAAAGAGCTGCAGAGCTGTTTGATCTGTTTAGTGACTTAATTTATTTTTTAAAGCATCTGTAAGTTCCTTGCTTTAAAAATGTGCAAAAATGCAAAAGGTGGCAACGTCAAAAGGCTAAAAGACTACGAGAATGCCAACTCGGCCAAGCAAAAATTGCATAGCACTTATGCCTAGTGTCGACAAAGGATAAAAAAATGTCGGAAGTAAGTGCCATCAGTGAACTATGGGAAAAAAACTTTAATATTGTAGAATAAAATCTGAAAATATTGCATAAATATTTTAGTGTTGTAATAAATTCAAACTGTGAATGGAGTTTGATATCAAAATGTCAAAATGAGTAATCGATTAATCGGCAAATCATAGATCGGGTGACGAATATCTAGTAAGAAAAAAATATGGACACTGATGGTAAAAAAATTAATTTTCCAATTTTGATGCAGAATCAAAATAGAGGTAAAATAATGATAAAAATGTAATTTCGCAAGGAAATTGGTTCAGATTTAACAAAGCTATGCCAGTTTGAATTTTTGAAAAAAGCGACAAGAGGAAATATGGAAAAAATTGACTGTGATGGAAAAAAAGTGACTTTTCCAATTTTGATGCAAAATTAAAATAGAGGCCAAATTATGATCGAATTGACATTCCGCAAGGAAATCGGTTAAGATTTGGCAAAGTTATGGCAGTCTGAATTTTTGGAGAAAGCGTCATGGCAAAAGTATGAAAAATATGGACACTGGTGGTAAAAAATTTAATTTTCCATTTTTAATGCGGAATGAAAATAGAGGTAAAATAATGATAAAATTGACATTTCGCATGAAAATCCGTTAAGATTTGACAAAGTTATGTTCGCTTGAAATTTAAAAAAAAAGATCAAATTAAAAACTCAGAAGTTTATGTAAACTTTTTGGAACTTTAAAGCTTAAGGATATTAAAAAAAGATAAAAAAAATAACATAATAGTTAGTAACAAACAAATTTATATTTCATTCAAAATATTTGACATTTATCCCATAGTGGGGATGGAATGCAACGTGTGCTCAGTTACAAAGAACCAAAGCGTCAAAGAGGCTGAAAATTGCTAAGGCAGCACACAAACACACTCACACACACACAGTCACACGCACACACACACACACACACACACACAGTGCAGGCAACAATGGACACTTGCAACTGAAAGTGAGATGGATAATGGAACGGGAAACAGGAAGAGGGGACAGAGATCGGGAATGCACTTTAAAGGTTGAGCAGGTTTCGAGTTAGTTAGCGGAAATTGACAGCTGCAGCTGCAGAATGAGCACACACGGCGTATACGTATTATCCGTGCGGATTTCAAGTCATTGTTGTCAATTGCATTTCTTTCCAAAGGAATTCCCAATTTGTTGCTTTTTGGTGATGTCCTGACTCGACTTGAGCTGAGTATGTTTTTAATGCATTTCATTTAAGGTTATTTGTGAATGCTGCACAAATATTTAACACACGCCACAAGCATCTGGGGCAGGCAACAAAAGTAGCCCAGCCACAACAATAAAGGCAACAATGTTGGCACAATGAAATGTCCTTTAGTGTACACACATACACTGCTACAAAAGTGGCAAACTTGAGAGAATGTTGACCGCCTCCTGCGCTCTTCAAGTGTAAACATGTTTGTGGTATGCGCTGCTTTTTCCCATTTTCTCTTTCTCTCTCTCTCTTTTCCTTCTTCCCTTTTTACTTCACTTCTCTGGTTCCTTTTGGCATCTGCCCCATCCTGTTTTATTAGCTTTGCTTTGTTGGCGCTGCTCGAAATCCAAAGTAAAATCAAAAGTAGCAAGTCCTGCAACATAAAAGGACACATGTCCCATGGCAAAATGTTTCGCTTTTAAAAGCATTTGTCTGCAACCAAACAGAACAAAACAAAATACAAAAAAACTCTTGTTAATTTTAAAAAGTGCCGCACCAAAATTTTATTAGTGTGCACTCAATGTTTTTCTGTCGCCCAAATTAGCTGCTTATAAGATTATCGCCAGCTGAGACAAGAAATACTTTCACAGCTTCAATGAATTCCTGAAAGATTTAACTAGCGTTATTTATTAAAACTATTTTAAAATAAAGATTTTTGAAGACTACTTTTTGAACTTGTAGAAAAATAATTTGATCGCAATTTAAATATGTCTTTATGGAATATTCGATACATTAATTAAGAGCCGGTTTTTCAATGTCTAATTAAAGGGGTTTTATAGCTATACAACAGATATTTTTTCGTAAAATGTTTAAAAATAAATGTCAAAGTTAAATTTATCTATTTTATAAAATTTAAAAAGACATTGAAAAGCCGTCCTTTAAATAATTATAATCGGTTGGCGGAAATTAAACATTTTCCGTTACATTTTAAATTATTACAAGCAAATTAAACACAGTTAAAAGGCTTGACAATACGTCTATTAGCGATTAAATGATTAATTCACTTATTGTTGAGTTGAAGACAATACTTAATGATTGTCACACTGAAGGATTTTATTACTTAATACCCTGTACTAATTATATGTCAATATATCTTAAAATTATGCAAGCATATTAAGTATACGCAATGTAGACAGTTCCGACATTGATCTAAACAATAAACTTTAATCTACAGCAAATACAGTCATTAATTTTTAATAGTCACATAATTACATATATCCTTAACTTCCGGTGCACAGGGTATGATTATTTATTATGCTTGTGCATCCCTTCATTCATTCATATGTATGTTCATATAATTCAATTATGAATTTTTCAATGCAGCAATTTGTAATTATCCGCTTAATACCACAAAGAATGTGCATTAATTATAGAAAATTATTTATTGATTATTAACTGAGCTGCCCTGAGCGATTGGAATCCGGCAATGCAGCTGGTTCCCGGATCCACAGCTATGCCAAGAAGTTAACCAGAAGGGCAAACTTAAAGTTGCAGTCAGAAGCGAACAAAACAAAAACCTTTCGCTTGATGAATATCAAATGAAAAAGGAAGAGGAAGAGGAGAGTATATAGTATATAGAATGGTGTGCGTGTTGGCATTTTAGACTGACGATGCCATCAATTCAATGGATCTCCGTCAAGTGTATCTTAATGCGTTGAGAGGGCCAACAAAACAAAAGTCCAGCGTTAAAATTTGCTATAAATGCGGAAGGAAACTTTTACCACACACCCAGTACAGTACACACACACCTACACACACACACACACACGTTACCATGGTTGCTGTTTTGTTGCAAAAGTTTTGGCTTTTAAATGGCTTTTACTTTTTTGCCGTATGGCTCCCAGTGGCATCATAAAAAACAAAGGTAAATCGAAGTAGAAACTGCCACAAGAAAGACAAAACAACAACAAAAACAAGAGCAACAACAACAACAAGAAGAAGTCTGCTGCATTGTTATAAAACATTAAATTTCATGGCTTGAAGAAGGACAAAGAAGGCTATAAGCATTTCGTCTCAGCTGTCGCTGAGAAACCAGCCAAGTCAAGAAGAACTTAAGGACACTCTTTACATAAGTAGTGCAAAACTTTTCTTACCAAATTGTTATTAATTGGGCTTTATAGACTATCGAACTGCTGGTCAAGCAAAAGTTGATTAGACAATGCGTCCCTCGATGGTCTTTGAAATGCATTTAGTTTTACTATAGATACATTCGATCAGTTAAGTCTTTGCTTTTAGCCATAAATGTGTTTTTATCAGGAACCGTAATCATTATAAGTTTTATTTTAAAAATAATTCTATAATGATTATAGATTGATTTTTACGATTTTCTTCACCGATAATCATTATTTTTGATCAATAAAATACTCAGAAAAAAATAAAAATCATTTAAAGTTATAACTTATGAGTTTTATTATTTTAATCAAAAATAATGATTATCAAGTGATTTTTGTATTTAAAAAATAAAAAATAATCACTTTTTACGGTCCTTGCTTTTTATACTACGACTTCTTGTAATTTTCATTCTTCTTACCCAAAACACTCATCAAGCAGTTCTATGAAAATGCCAAAGGTGCGTGTTTTGGCCAAGTTGGGAGCTTTGTGACGTTTAACAATGGACGCAAGTCACAAAAGCCGAGCGTTGTGTATTAACCAGATGAAGGTTATTTCATTTGCTTTTAATTCAGTCCCGACCACAAGCTGGCAATCAGCAACTGGCAGAGGTCCTTTTGTGAACCCGCACCTGGCCAGAAGTTCGAGTTACCTGTTGCCGAAGGTTTATGTTGTAATCCTTTCGGATTTCTTAAGACCCACACATAAACTAATTTTTTAATACACCAAAACAGCAATACAAAGATGTGTGTGTGGCAGTCACAATGGTCATAAATTGTATTTGTTGTTTGTCCTGTGAGGATATTTTTGGGGCAGCCTTCAACCTTCAATTGGAATTGAGGGCGTGCCAAATTGTGCAAAACTCATTAGTGGAATTGCGAACAGAACACAAGCTGACCAAGTTGCTCACAAATGGCACAATGAAGTTGTCTAATTAGCCGACCCAAAGGAAGGAAGTTCGAGGACATCCGGCACATTGTGCTCATATATTATGCATTGTAGTTACATTACTGGAGACATTAACGAGTTATGTTAGTGCTCAGAATTTAGTGAGAGTAAACTAAGCAAATTATTAAATGCAAGAGTTCAATAAAGTGCAAAAAAAAATCTCGATTTACCATCACAGTAAACCAGCTAAACTGACAGTTGGGACAGCATGATTGTAAGTACAAGAATCAGATATTTTATTGCTTGTAGTTTCCCAAGCAAACCAATTGCCCTTTAACCTCTTTGAAACAGTTCCAATCATTGTGGTTTAAAGCAGATCCAATCATTGCGGTAATGGACTGTCGATTTACTAGCTGCCTGTCCAACATTATTCAAAGTCTAATCCATTAAGCACTTTGGAGTGCCAATCGCTGTTCATAATCAATCATTGAACACATTCTCCTACTGACGCAATCATTTCCTGAATTCATGTTCTTTTCTCTGATACCTTATCCTTTTACAGCCTTTTTCAAGTGTCCCTATGATAGACTCCTTTTCATTACCTTTGCCCTGATTTCGACACTTAATTAAAAAATCAAAGCAACACAATCAAGACAGCAATTTCAGTTCTTTCTACTGAAGAATTAATTAATTAAATTGTATACTTTATTTTAATTATTTAATTAATTTATTAAATTGTAATTTGTAATTTGGAATTTACAATTTTATTTATGCTTGACTTTGAACGAGCGAAAAAATAATATTTTAATAAATTTATTATCTAAATAAATTTCTAAAAAAAAGTTATTTAACAGACTTTAAACATAAAAATAATTTAATAAAGCGTGATTTTTAGCGAGCCAAAATATAATATTTTAATAAATTTATTATCAAAACAATTATCTCATAAAAAGGTAATTACCAGACTTGAAAAATCAAGAAAAAACTGTATTTATGCTTGACTTTGAGCGAGCGGAAAAATAATATTTTAATAAATTTACTATCAATATAATTATATAAAAAAAAGATATTTAGCAAACTTGAAACATCAAGGAAAAATTGAACAAAATTGGGTTTGAAGCTTTAAACCGAATATATTCTATAATTTTGAAGCTTTGCAGCCTTGCTTATAAATTTCTATGGTTTTAGTTTGGGGAGATGAAATAAAATGAAATTGCAGATTTAACTGCAAATCAGCAAACCTGATTAGCTTCTTTATGATCATATTATACGTAATGAAAGAATATTTTCGTTTTACAATGTGTTGAAAATAGTTTTTAAATTAAACACATTAAAAACACTTGCACATTGTCAGAGAATCAACAAAGTTGCATCTACACAATTAGGATACAAAGTTGTGGGAAAAACAAACACAGAATTTAGCACTTGAGATAATAACTTGCCTGCTGGAATCCTGTACATTCCCAGGACGTGGAACCCTCAACCAACAGGGTGCAATCAATGGGCCAACAGTGTTGCATCCTTGGGATCCCAAGCTCATAAAACATTTTACCCGAAACGTGAACACCGCTAAGTGGACAAAGAAAGTGGCTACTAAATGTTGGCTGAAGTCAAGCACCAATTTCTCAGATACGAACACTTTGTGTTTAATAGTATGAGTATCAAGCGTAATTGTTTGCATCCACAATTTATTACGATCATTTCGTATAAATTCATGGAATCCAAATTGGTTGGTAGTCAGTTAGTTACCTGTATTCGGTATCTGTAGTGTAACTGTATCCGTAAATGTAACTGTGACTCTAACTGTATTAGAGGGAGCTCAGCAGAAATGCAAAAAGGGTTCGCACACTTTGTCCTTTGTCCTTTGGCGGCATTCGCATGACAAGTTAAGCCACCAAGGACCAATATCACTTTGCCAGCAGCTTGGAGGAGGAGGAGTAACAGGAGCAGAAGCAACTCTACAACAACAACAATAACAACGACATCTGCAAGGGAATAACAAACAATAACAAAATATCTAACTGAATTTGTGCCAAGCCAGCATAGTTCATAAATGTATGCTGCTCCTGTGTGTACTTATATACATATGTGTGTGTAGGTGTGGATGTGTGTGTGTGAGTGTGTGGTTGCATCCTTTTTGTGACTTGTATCTATATAAACAAGAGAACGAGAGAGTGGCCATCTACGAACATTTAATACCCTCAACTCGACAGCCATGATAATCCCACAGATAACAAGAAAGTAAAGTTCAAACTGCATGGCCGACTATTTAATACCCTTTGAATGTGACCCTGTGTGTAATTTACGTATACATATATAAAGATACTTAGAAAAAGTAAATAAGATAAAATGAGGTATAAATTTTGAATTCTAATTAGAAAATGCAAATCAGTGTAGCAGGAATATAGATTTAGCTATCGATTAAATAAAACTATCGCTTATTAACATCTCGCTGTTATACGTTCACAGCAGCTCAATGTAAATATCTAACATGCACTGTAAATAACTTAACATACTCTGTGAGTGATTATAACATACTCTGTAAATAAATAGAAGATAGGTTAAGATCATTCTGTTTTGGCAATTAAATAAAACAGTCGCATTGCGCGATTGAAATAAATCATAAAAAAATCCTGGACTGTAAAAATAATTTCAATATATTTGATTTAATAGTTATAACCAATTCTTTCATATTTTTTATGTATTTTATCATTCCCGTTAACTATTGATAATAGGTATGTCCCAGTCTATAAGACTCAACTCAAGCACTCTTGTAGATTCATTTTGCGGATTTATGATGAAGATGCTTTTAAAATGTTTTTGGCTGTGTTGCGTTGCGTTGGGTTGCGTTGCGTTGCTAGTTGGTTCTGGTGTACCGATGTCACCTTGGATTTGGGCCAAAGGGGTTCACTAGCTTGTTTTTTTCTACTTCTTCTTTGGGGCAACTTCAGTTTAGCCGCAAAAACCCGAAATGAAAACAGCGCTGAAATCTAATTTGTGGCTGTTGCCAGTCGTCCATGTCTCCATGTCTCCATGTCTGGCAGTCTCCATTTCTGCTGTCTGCTGTCTCAGGGGCGTGCCGAGAGCACGACTAAAGTCAAAATGGTTTCTGGCGAACGATTTGTAGCCAGAACGAAACCCAAAGCCATAGTCAAAGCCTGAGTCTACAGCAAATACTACCAAGCTACTCATACTGTACACTGAAAAAAAGACCAACTTGTAAAATCTAGAACATTCATCTTAAATAGTTTGTTCTTAAAATATGATTATTTTAAGACCCAATTACTAAAACTAAGATTATAATCTTAATAATAACTTATAATTGTTAGTCTCAAAAATCTTAAACTCTTAATTTAAGAATAAAAATCATAGTGTTAAAAAAGTATAAATATTTACTATTTCGTATCAAACAAATGATGACACCGTGGAGCTATGGTTAGAGAGGTCGCTTCAGTTATGAAGCAGTAAGCGGCGGCTCGAATTCCACTCGTTACAGATTAAAATAACATTTATAAAAGTACTACTACTAAAACAGAATAAAATGTTCTTAAAATTAAAATTAAGAAAAATAAATTATATATACAAAAAATTGTTTGTAATTTTTATATTTTTAAATTTTAATTTTAAGAATATTTATTCTTAAAATAGGAACTTGGTCTTATTTAAAATGTTTAAGAAAAATCCTAGTTCTGAGACCAAAATCTTAATTTTAAAAAATTTTTTTAATAGTGTATTGAAAGGATGGTAGTCGCTGGTCATGCCCCCCTCCCCTCTCCACCACTCAGCCATACCCTGTAGACATTAGAGGGTTCAATTCGCTACCAGTTTTACGGAATGTTGCTTCAGTCGAACTTGATTGTCCGGCAGTTGTTGTTGTTGTTGGTGGTGTTGCTGTTGTTATTGTTGATGTTGCTTTTTGTTGATACTCGCACTGTTGTTGCTTTGGTATTTGAAAAAGCGGATTATGACCCTGATCTGGTCAGGTGCCGCCAACGTGTGTGCCACCTGGGTACATTCTCGTATATGTCCACGTATGTAGTATGTAGTATGTAGTATGTCCTGTAGCTTAAGTTTCACTTTACGAACTGCATGCCAATGCCACCTGTGTTTTCCTCGTTCTGACCACCTCCTTAAATGCCACTCTCAATCCGCACGTGCGTGTGTAGATATGTGTGTCTGTGTGTGTGTGTGTGTGTGAGTGTGTGTTAGTGTAGATGTGTGTGTTTACTAACTTTCTGGTTACTCTTGTTATTGGTTTATGTGCCGCATGTGGCTGTCTCTGTCTCTGTCTGTGTGTCATTAATATCAGGTTTTTTTTGCATTTCTGCATTGAGGAAAGTTATTTTTTTTAACCCCCCGACTCATTTTCTACATTCGAAGCATAACAAATGTTGTGGCTGATGGTAGATGATATAAGGATTTGGGTATTGGCTTTAAAAAGAGTTCTGCCAAAAAAATGCAGATTCAATTACCAAAGAAAATACGAGTGACTTTCAGTATCATTTATCTTTTCATTTATGTTTCGTTTTCCTGCCAAACTTACCAACCGAAACGAACCATAACTAGCATAAATTCATTAGATTCCATTAACATATATTGATTACAGTGTTCAGTAGTTAATAATACCAATATTCATTTTTTTTAATCACCACTGTTAGTAGAATTTCAGCACTTAAATAAGAAATATTAGAAAAACTTTACTTTAAATAAAAATAAATAAAGTAAAAATAATAAATTAAATTAAAATAATAAATAAGATAAAATAAGTAAATAAATAAAAACAATATGTGTTAAAACAGGTTTAGCTTAAACGCACTCCAACTATATAAAAATCTGTTTAGTTTTAAAGTCAAAAATAAATTTTGTCCTTTTAAAAATTACTATAGCAAAAAATGCTGATCAACACTAACAACAACAAGATTGCTTCACTTTTCAGTTTTTTCGCTATTGTGCTAATTTATACTTTAAGAAAGTGTAAAAAATCGATTAAAGACATTCTCGAGTAATAAACAAAAGTTCCAGAACCAGACTGTAGAACAGCTTAAAGGAAAATAAAATATTAAGAACAAAAAATATTTACTCTTAAGGGGGCTTTGGTTAAAACTAGAGTCCTACTGTTTCCTAGTGTAATCGAGCAAAGAGCAAGAATCAAAACAAACGGCTGCTAAACACATCGTTTGTGGGCGTGGCAGCCTTTTCAGTAACTCCACTTGCCTTATCTGATTAATGCGGTTGAGGCGTAACAAAGGCGACGACAGCACAAAGTGAAAGTGGCGAGGAGGCTCACAACGGAGCAACAGCAAAGAGAAAGAGAAAGGAAGAGAAATAAGGTAAATAAAACATGCGAAAATGTCTACATTATCTTTACATGTACGATATGTAATTGTGTGCATGTTTTATGTGCAGGTTCATCAACATACATATGTTAGTATGTGTGTGTATGTAAAAATAACATAAGGCTCAAGCAGATGTGAGAGCTAATTAAAATTACATTACAGTGTTGAAAAGTGTCTTTTTTAATAAACAACCACAAAAGTCTGCCATAACAATATCAAAATTAAAACAACAGACACAAAGATTATTGTTTCGTTATGCTGTACCTTAAACTTAAAAGTGAATTCGTTATCTTAGTTAATTTACCTGCTTTGCTTATGCACTTTAGCTGCTTGCTTGCTGGGTATCTCTTAGTCAGTCGCTTTCGGTAAGAATACGCTTATTTTCTACTCGTATTTAGAGTTCTCCTGTAGATTTGGGGAGGAAAATATTTTTTTTAAGAATTTATATTTGAATGCAGAATGAATTACGAGGCCAAATCATGATCAAAATGAAATTCCACTTGAAAATCGGTTCATTTTTTATGAAGTTATGAGAGATCAAAGTTTTTGAAAAAATGTCAAGGGGTAAGTATGGAAAATTGGATTTTAGATGGCTTAGAATCGAAAAATAATGAAATTTTCTAGATGATAAAAATTTAAATGCAGAATCAATTTAGAGGTCAAAACATAATCAAAATGACATTCCGCTTAAAAATCGGTTAATTTTTGATGAAGTTATGAGAGATCAAATTTATTGAAAGAATGTCAAGGGGTAAGTATGGAAAATAGGATTTTAGGACGCTTAGAATCGAAATTATATCAAATTTTTTAGGTGAGAAAAATTTAAATGCAGAATCAATTTAGAGGATAAACAATTATCAAAATGACATTCCACTTGAAAATCGGTTCAGTTTTGATCAAGTTATGACTGTTGGAAGTAGTACAACTCTTCAACCGTACCGGTACAAGCATTTCGGTATTCGGGATTTCGGTTACTGTTCCTGATCCGTTCCTAAAAATTTTTACATTCAATCAATTTTTTGCCAAAAACAAAGCAACTTTTACTTGTGCGCCTTTTGCAGATATTAATAATTTTTTCCTGTAGTGCCGCCATCTGACTTTCATTTACTGTAGAAATAGTATCGGTGAGTTTTTTACTTAGCGAACGCACACACTTAACGAATCACACTTAACAGAACTGCTCCACACTTAACAGAATTGCTCCACTTATGTACCAATGCCGCCATGAATTTAATCGTGACGCTAATTAAATGTGAGACGATCAATAGTTAGCATATCATACCTGCAATTTATGCTTAGGCGTTATAATAAAAATTATATTTCTTATCCAATTTCATTTATAGATGAGCAATATATCAATAGGCGATATAATTTAAGTTTGGCTGTTATTTAGCAGTATCATTTTGAGTTTGCAGCGACTTAGCAGCTGTTATTTTAACATGGCAGCATACTGTTCCCAAACACTATGTTGAAGAACTGTAATCTCGTCATTGTAGAACTTCGTGTTGGAGCGTGCGGTCGGTTGCGCGGATAAAAAAAAGTGACAAAAAAAAGTTAAGCACCAGCAAATATTTCGAATTAAATGTGCATTTGTTCGGAAATGTGCCCACAAAACATAACATAACAAGAAACACAATCAATTGTATACTCGCTGAACGCTATTTGGATATTTTACGGTCGTTTTCTGTCGCACTTCGGGGACTCGAAAAACCAGAAGCTGATTTATTTTTTAATTTGTTTTAATTAAGTATTAAAAGCAAGCGAATAAACAGCATTTCAATTTTCAATTGCACTAATTTCTGAGTGACTTGTGGAGTGAAAAAGAAGCAGCAAAAACGCCAGCAACAACAACAACAACAGCAGCAACAACAGCAACTACAAAATCCAACAACAATAAAGTGATCGTATGGCGCGTCGTGCGCGAGAGTTTCAGCCTTCGTATGTGTGACTTGTGACTTGTGAGTGTGTGCGTGCGTGCGTGTGCTAGTGTGTGTGTGTGTGTTGGAATGGAATGCAGTTATGAAAAAATAAATAAATAATTGAGAGCGCGCGCCCGCGCCTTGGTAGCTGCCTCTCTCGCTCTTGCTTCCTCTCTCTCTCTCACACTCTCTTATCGTATATCGCGTCTGTGGAAGTATGTTGTTGTATGTAGTACATTGCACAAGACAAAGCGAGGCAAAGTAATACCAATAGCATAAACAAGAGAAACCGATACGTTAAAAAAAGAGCAAAGAAGAAAAATAAAAAAAAGCGCGCGCCAAGTGACTGACAAGTTTTTGTTTTTTTTTTTATTGTTGCCAAAATGTCGAATCAACAGCAACAGCAACAACAACAACCGCGACAGCATCCACATCCTCATCATTATCATCAGCAGCATCATCATCAGCATGGACAGCACAGTGAATTCCCTTTGCCGGATGGTTGGGATATTGCCAGGGATTTTGATGGCAAGACCTACTACATAGATCATATCAACAAAAAGACCACATGGCTGGATCCCAGAGATCGGTAAATATACAATATATAAATAAATATATACAAAATAAGTATGTGTGCAGTTTATAGAGACATCTTGGCGAGAAAGAAAGCCTGACAAAAAAAAAAAAAAATAAAACCCATATAAATTCCAACTCAAGTGATCCAACTCCAACCGGAAAGAAAAGGTGCGTCGTGCATCTGCCAGCGTCTCTCTCTCTCTCTCTGTGTGTGTGTGCCTCTCTCTCTCGCTCCCTCTCTCTCTTCCTCTGTGTGCGTGTGCAATGGAATGCGGGAAGAAGAAGAGACAGCTGCAGCCGACAACAATAAAAGCAAAAATAAATTACATATTTTAACAGGGCAGCAAAACAAAATACAAAACAAAAAGCAAAAAGACAAAAACCCAAATAAAAAAAAAAACTTCAAGTATGTAAACATTCCAATGCGATGATTAAGACTCCAAGTATAACTGAACTGAACTGAGCGGCAACAAACAAAAACTGAAATGTAAAACAACAGCAACAACAACAGAAAACAGAAAAATGTACAGCAAAGCGAACGGCACACAGACAACAAGACGCGGCAGGGAGCAGAGAGGAGAGAGAGGAGGGGGCACTGTACAATGGTGCAAGGGGCCAAGCTGAGAGAGCAAAAGTTAAATAAAGCTCAGCAAATGATCTGCAAAAAAAATGAAAAAAAAAATAAAAACGAACAAAAAATTTAAGGCGAGCAAACTAAAAACCCCTCATACGTAATGTGTACATTTGTGAGAGTGTATGTCTCACACACACACACACACATACGCTAATAGAGTGATAGAGAGACGACAGCCAGAGAGTGAGAGAGCGAAGAGCGAGCTGCAATAGGTACAGTAGTTGGTGCTGGCAATGGGAGGGTGTGAGAGGGAGAGGGGGGAGATCGGGGCAAGTGCGGCGTCCACATCAGGCCATGTATCGCATAGATACATTTTAGTTTGCCCCACGAGCGTTTTGCCGTTTGTCGTTTCGCCTCGACGTTCGCTCACATATTTCTTCTTTTTTTCCCCCCTTTTTGTGCTCTCTTTCTCGGTCTTCTCGCTCAGGCTCTCTGACAGTGGTGTGTCTGCCTCTCTCTCTCTCGCTCTGTCTCTTTCGCGCACGTTGTCTATCTTTTTACCATAAACAATTGCAAATGTATGTAGGAATTTTGCAGTTTCGAAATAATTGATTTCTCAAATTCTTCTACATACATATTCGTGCTGTGTGTGTGTGTGTGTGTGTGTGTGTGAATGCGAGGTTGTATGTGCGCTTCACGCTTTCAATTAACACAAACATTCCCTTTGTTTGTTTCAAATTGCATGGACATTGTTCAAAATGTTTCACTGAATTAAACAAACTGAAAGCGTTGAAGAATTTTGTTCGTTTCGTTTTTGCTTGGAAATAAAATGAAACATCTGCGCATTTGTTGGTGTTATGCATCAACTAGATTTTGAATACACACAGACATACACTCATACACGTATGTATGCATGTAAGGCCAAGATACAATGTACGGAATATGAATAGAAACGATATTTAGTGTAAACACGAAGCGAGTCCTTGAAACAGTTTGTAAACCGCGTTATATGGCAAGAAGAATAACAGACTATATATTTAAGGATCTATAGGCTCCAGATGTGTCAAAATGATCCGGAAAACTGTTGGATATCCTCTCTATTAAATCTATGGACCTAAATGTATACCCATAAATTGTTAAAACTGATGTAGAAATCGGTAATCCATTAACTTCTATCTTTGTTCTTATATTTTATAGAAAGGAAATGAGAGGTTTTGCATTCTTTTTAGATATAAAAAGCTAAATATATGTACTATTAATAAAGTATAAAACTTTTTTTAAAGTAATCTTTTTTATAGAGTTACATTTTCCCAAATGATGTTCAAATTATTTCACACACGTCTGTACATGATAGAAGAGTCCCTGAGCTTAATCTACAGTCTCTAGAAACATTTCAACACTGATTTATAAAAGAATGTGTCCGATCTATTATACACTTTTAATATATGTATACACTTATTGGCATTTTGTGTGTAAAGCACATATTTTTACCACAATTATTTCAAGTCTGCCTCTTTCCCACTCTTCTTTTTTTTGAATTTTTTTGTTTGGCCATATCTCTATCGTAATATCGCTTTCTCGCTCTCCCGGCATGCGAGCTGTTATTGAATTTTAAAAATTGCTGCCGGTAGCGCGAAAAAATTCCAATAAGCCATAAATAAATTTCTACCATGAGGCGAAGCGAGCCAGGCCTCGGGGCTTTTTGGGGGTCTCGACGTATTTGGAAGCGAGCAAATATTTCCGAAAATATACAAACCATCCCAAATGAAGGCCGAAGCCTGTATACTCTTGGCAACAAGTACTTGTTAAGATTGATCATAAATAGCTTTGAATATTGATGTATTTATCTCTATACTTTTTATAAATTATATTATTTTTAATATGATCTTCGAGTTACCAACAGCTCAACAAAGTCCAACATCCCTTTTAGAGTATTAATATGCTTATGTTCGAGTATTTCACTTGTCTGTACAACATTTCGACAGGCGTTTTTTTGTTATTGTTTTTTTTTTTCTCTTTTATTTCAAATTTTTTTTTTTTGTGAACAAAAATCCTCGGCTTTGCCGTTGGCCATGCTAACAGCGTTTTTTTTTGGCCAGTTTTGGCCAATTGTTAGCCATAACCCAGCGACACAGTGGAATTTTTTTTGTTTAGTCTAAAGTCTCAGACGCATACATTAGTGTATATATATATATGTAGATATATATGAATATAAACTGTTAAGCGACGAATTGAGGATTTTGTGTGTTTTGGTGACAGTTTCTCGATTCATCGATCATTGTGAAAAGCTTAAATAATTATGCATAGATGCCAAATGAATTCAGATGCCACACAACTTCTAGTCTCAGTCTCAGATACATTTTTGAAGTTATGGCTTTTGAATTCACAGATTCATTGTAGCTACACATACCTTAACAGCTACCGATTCAACTTCAACTTAAAGCCAAGCTAACTCGTTTGTTTTACATACAAATCGTTGTTTTAGCTCAACTGAATTGAGTTGAGTTGAGTTGAGCGGAGCCGCCAAAATGGGCCTCGGCGAAAGCGGCCATTTCTATGATAAGTCGAACACAGTGGCGCCAGCGGCGGGGGACGATCTAACAACCGATCTAACTACCGTGCAACCGTTGCAATCTACAATACGACAAGAGCTGCGTCAATTATCTGATCGATATGCGTATCTGGATCTCAAATGGGCAAAACTGAAATGTCGAACGTTCTTATTCTTTAGCTGGTGCTCAATTTGTGCCATTTCTCAGTCGTATCCGTTGCCAATTGCATAAAACCCGCTAAATGCTAATGTCTAAGCGTTTGTGTGTGTGTTTGTGTGTGTGTTTGTTTGTGTGTGTGTGTGTGTGTGTGCTGCATGCGTGCTATTATACATTAGATGTGGTGATTTTTTTCTTTTTTTTTTGCTTTTTGCCAAAGTAGAAACAGTAAAATTTGCATAAAATTCAATTTGGCTGCTGCGAGAAATGCCAACGAATCTACAGACATACTTAAATTTATACACACACATACTCGCACACATACACACACACAGGCAATGCAACTTGGAAAGCTGCAAAACGGCATTTTTCATTTAATAAATTGCACAAGGCAAATGCAACAACAACAACAAAATCAAGAAAAAGTAAAACTATCTACGCAACGTCGAATCTTAGATACACTTAAAGTTTACTGTAACAAGTGAAAAATATATATTTATTTGAAAAAAATCTAGATCTCACTTTATTTATATTTTAAAGTATGAAATTCAACTTGTTAAAATTTTAAGTTATTTATATAAATATGTGTATATTTGCCTGATCGTTGCTGGCAGTTGTACTTAGGAGAGCTTTACTGTACCGATGCAGATATGCAGTGGCAACAACGGCAACAGCCTGCATTGCATTTGTGCAACAAGTATTTCCACTTAACAACAGCAACAACAAAAACACAAGAAAAAGCTGCTGCTGTTGTTGTAGTTGTTGTTGCAGTTGTTGTTGTTGTTGTAGTTGCTGGTCTCGTCCAAGCCGTGATTACAATTTGATTACGCGCATGAATGCAACGCGACGTCGCCAGCAGCAACATTTTCTAGTTTGCAGCGGCCCAAAGCGTCAAAAAATATTTTCTTTGCACTTGCTGGCAGCAGCAGCAACAACAACAGCAACAATAACAACAACAACACGACAGCAGCAGCAACAACGACACTTCACATAGATACATAATGTATCTGCAAGATACATAAGCGTTGCTGCTGGTCGCACTGCATGTTTTGCCCATTTTAGCGGCTGTTTTTCCAGTTGCAAGTTGCAAGTTGCGAACTGCAAACTGCAAAACAACCAACTGCGATCTGAGTTTAGCGATCTGTGAGTTTTTCCTGTCAACTCTCTCGCACTTGTTGCCGACTCTTGTTTCCCTCAGTCTTCGTCTCCATCTCCGTCTCCGTCTGTTTCTCAGTCTCCGTCTCAGCGCAATCAACACTTGTGATTTTTATCAAGCATAATGATTTCCTTTTCAACATGTGCTAATTAAGAGCGGGTTGCAGGGATACCCTTGAAAATGTGGCCAGTTTTGCGAAGCCAAAGCAAATAACATTGCCTATTGCTTGGCTATCTGGCTATAAACTGAATACTCCCCAACCCTAGGTGTATTTTCCCCCCTACTCCCATATCGATTTATAATAATTCAGCTGTCATTCCCGCAGCTGGGCAATTTTTCACTCGCTCGAAACTGCAAAACTGCAAACGTGAGCAGAAAATTAAGTTGCCCCTTTGGCTTGGAAGTTGGAACATATGGGGGCCGTCTCCTATATCTATAGTAGCTTCAACTGAAGACTCTGACTCTGTCTCTGGCTTCAACAAGGGCTCTATCGCTGTCTCTGTCTACGTCTTCTCTGATTCTGTTGCTGTCTCTGGCTTTGGATTTGGATTTCGAGCTGCCTGAATGCGCGTTCCGCAGGCGTTTTCTTTGGGTTTTTTTTTTTAGTTTTGTGTTTTGTTTTTGGACTCGTCTGATCGTCGTCGCCATGTGCTGAGCTGGCTCTTGAGTGATCGTGATATATGCGTTTGTGTGCCCGCAGCTCGCAGCTTGGCCTGCAAAGGTAGCAATTTTCCATGCATGCAATGAAAAATAATAAAGCAAAGAAACAGACAAACAAAATACCAAAAAAAAAAAAAAAACAAAGTAAAGCAATCACAAAAAGAAAAAAAAAAAACTCAAGTGAAATGAAACGAAACAAGCGCAGGAATGTGCATACTCAAGATAAATTGCTGTGAGATACTTTTGCATTGTTTATGTTGCAGTTGTTGCAGTTGCTATGCCATTTTGCGAAGCGGAAGGAGACAGACAGACCCAAAAATGTATCGATTGACTTCAAATTACACGAATATGCATACAGTTGGTCAAATAACTGTTTTGACAAACTTAACAATTCTCTTCTTTAAAAAAAATAAATAAAATTAAATAGGAAATAAAATATATACGAATAAAAAAGTGCATTCTTTTTGTCATAACAATTTGTTAGCCAACTGTATTTATATACAGTTATAAGACATATCTTATAAGTATTTGTTTTAAAACATTTCCCGATTTCATAATCAAAACCAAGTGATCTTACGAAAGATACGTTTTTAAATGCTCAACTGATCTTGGTTTTGATCCTTATTTATATTGGAATTTGGTCACTTTCCAAAGGCTGAAATGCCCTTGCTGACCCAGCCCAAAAACCGAACCGAACCGAAGCGAAACGAACTAAACTGAGCCCATGCCACATAGCATGCCATACGTTGCCATACCAAACGATGCGATGCCATACCATGACATACCATGCCACAAATGGCATGTGTGCCATGTGTTGCAGCTGCTTGGTATGCTATTGCCTTGTTGGATTGTTGGTCCATTGCCTGGCTTGTGGCTATTGGATATTGGCTGGTATTGGGGTAAGCTGGAGTCCCTGTTTGGCATCTGCATTCCAATCGCTGGCAATTAATTGCCCTAATCAGGCACACTGGCCACAATGCGCCGATGTTCGTTGTAATCAGCTGTTCCAAGAGACCAAGATGCCCAAACACTTTATGAGCTCCCCAAAGACTGAAGGAGCAGAAGGAGAAGAAAACTTAAAGTCATTCCTAAGGAGCCAGTCTGCCTGCTGCTCTGCTATCTACTCTCTTCACTTCTCTCTGCTCCTCTTCAACTTCAGCTGCCGCCCTTGTTTGTCTCGTTGTCTTTTTGTATTTTTTTTGTTTCTTTTGTTGGCTGCACGAAACTTGTATTATTTTTCAGTAGCACTTTCCGAATGCCATTTGAGTGCGCATAACATATTCTTAAGTCGGCCCCAAAGACGAACCTGAAAAGCGTCGCAATGCAGAGCAGACGAAAGAGAAGAGGAGAAGTGAAGTGTAGAGTAAAAAAAAAGAAGAGGCTTATGGCCTCTGAGCACGCGTATACGTATACGTATTTGTATCTTTCGGATGCATGCACCGCATGCTGCATAATTAACGTAGCTGAGAGCTGAGTGGGGGGAAGTATCTGCATCTGCATCGGCATCTGCATCTGTAACTGTGTATCTGTTATGTAGGTGCTTGAGTTGTGTGTGTGTATGTGTGTTTGTGTGTGTGTGCCTGCTACTCAATAAAAAAAGCGCTGTGGAATTTTCATGTTGCTTTTTGTGCTCATGTTTTGTTGTCGAATTTATGGCCTAATGAAGTGATAAGGCAAACCAGACAGAGGTCGTCTCTTGGCTGCATTCCCCAAATGCCACAAAAATGTATGTAGCTGTATCTGTAGCTGTATCTTTTGTAGCTTTGGCAAAGTATCTGCTGCGTGTGCTGTCAAAATGTTTAGCACAGAGCGCATAATTCATTTTGTGGCCGAGCTTCTTCTTGTTCTCAGTGTTGTTGTTTTTTTTTTCGACTCTTTTTGTTGTTTTGTAGCTGCATTCTTAAGATACTCGAGCTGGAATTTATTGGTTTGTGGGTCAGCATTGCAACACTTTCGGTCCAAATGCGCCAGGCTCATGTTTTTTCGGTGCAAAGTTGAGAAAAGTGCAATCACATTCGAACGTTGCATAGAATTTGCGACGTGCCACAATCGACGACGACACAGACACACATGCAGATACATAGATACTCTTGGCATTAGTTATAGCTACAGATACAGATGCATGCACTCAAGTGAAGCACATAGAATGCCATGCAATGAGAATGAGATGGGGGCATAAACGAGGAGAGGAAAGGGGAATAGCATAGGTTAAGGAGAAGGGTAAGGAGTTTGGGGGTTGTAGCTGGGGAAATGCATGCATGAAATGGCCAAGAAACCGGCTCCGATTCTCCAATTCTCTCTGGCAGCCCGCGTCTTAGAAGACAGCAAAGACAGGCGGCTGGCAGAATAAGGAATAAAAAATAAAAAAGAAAAAAAAAATGTTGATTAAACTGCTTAAATGCGCAAAGCTGACATTCATGTCAAAGCAACTCTGTTGCTGCCACCGATGCCCCTATGCCCCTTGCTGTGGCAGCAACAGCCTCAGACTCAGACTCAGTCCACGACACATCGTGTGCAGCTTGCAGAGAATACAAATAAACATACCTAAGACGTACAAACTGCATACATACATAAATAAGAACATTTTATAGCCAGTTGGAATGTTTGCCAAATACAAAAGGCAGTAACAACAACAACAAACTGGGCGTAGCGTAGTATGGCAGCAAAAATAGTAGTAAGTTGGCATTTAAGGCAATGCGCGCATTGCTTCAATAAATGCATTCACACCGATGCAAACATACATACAGATACAAACACACACACAGATACACAAATTGCATTCAATTGGTACCGCGTTTGCTGCGAGTTCACTGCAACTTTGAAATATTTTCCAACAACAGCAGTTGCTGCCAATGTTGCTGCTGCCTCTGTTGTTGTTGTTGTTGTAGTTGCTGCTGCTATTATTATTGTTGTTTTTGTTGTTGGGCTTGCCTCAAGCAGCTTGCTGCACACACTCTTTGTCTCTGTCTCAATCTCATGATGCCGTTCCCGCTCCCACTGCTGCCGCTTTGCTAGTTTCTATACCCTGTAATCTAGGCAACAAATGGGCTAGGCTACAAATATAGATAAAGAATCAGATATTAATATAAATATATATATAAATAAGGATATATAAAAGTATGTATATTAAACCTTTAAAATGATCTATTCCTTAAACCGGAAATTTTTTTTTAAATTGATGTGTTTAGAAAAGAAATCTACCGAAATATCATATTTTTTTGTATTTTATTTACAGTTGTATATAAGATTGATTTTAAAGCTATAGATATAAACTAATAAAATAATTATATTAGATTCAATTATTTCTAGAAGAAAAAAATCAAGGGAAATTGAATAAAATTAAGAAAAGAAGAGTGTTCCATTAAAATTAAATTAAGTTGCTTTGCAGCGTTGATCAATTTTCAATATTGATCAATATGAATTCTATATAACATTATTTAATGTTTTACTTACTGTGTAAAATAGTTTATAGGGTATCATAGCTGTTTGATTCACCCGACTGCTGCATTCTTGTCTGTTCTGCTTTCCGCGCTCCTTCGCACACTCGCCAGCTCTCATTGTTGTTGTTGTAGTTGTTGTCGTTGTCGTTTCATAGCGTAAATAGCAAAGTTGCTCGTACAATTTTAGAAGAACTTGTCAAAACCGCATTCCTGAGTCGCTGCCGCTGCGCAGTCGACAGCTAGCGCGACTGCGCTGCTTGTGTCTGTGTGTGTGTGTGTCAGCTAGAATCTGTGTGAGTTGCTTTGCTGGAGGCAAGAGTCGTTGCCGTTGTTGTTGTTGCTGTTGCTGTTGCTGTTGTTGTTGTTGCTGTTGCTGCAACTGCAACGAGTTATAGTTATTTATGCATGTTTGTGCGTTTGTTTATTTGTTTGCTTTGGAGTAAATGATCGCGTACACACTCACATATATAGATACATACATACATACATATCATATCTATACATAGTGAGCACATCTGCTGCCGTTGCTTTGGAATAATATGTATGTACTTTGTGTCATTTGTCGTGCATTTTTGCTCGATCAACAACTACAACATGAATATCTCAATTGGCATACAATGTGTATGTATCCCAAAATGTATCTGATAGATACGTAATTAGAATCCCTCTTTTACTGCAGCTGCAACTTCACATACAACATGTAATGTGTATCGAAAATGTATTACAGAAATGCCTCGATCGTATTTGACTTATTTCAGATTCGTTTTCAGTTTTCTTTATCCGCATATATATGCATATGAATACCTATTTAGCTACTGTGCTTAACGTTTTCTATTCGCATAGCGCAAATCAATTGGTTATACTGTGCATTCCTCAAACTGCCACGAGCGTTGACCATAAAATCGGAAATCTTTCACGTTCTTCTAGCCCTGTCTGTGTATGTGGATATTGAGTGGTATTGGAAAAGATAAACAAAACAACAGCGAAAAATGAAAAACAATTATTTTTTGGAATTTTTAATTCTGTTTGGGGTTTTGTTTCGACCAGATTTATTTAGAAATTATTTTAAAGGAATGAGCCAAGTTAAGGCAGCAATATAAGCGGCTATCAAAATGCATGCATAATTTATTTATTTATGACCTGGCGTTAAAAATAACAACGTACAAATATTTCGCATACAACAACAGCAACAACAACACCTACGAAACTTAAACAAAACATTTTTGTTATTTATAAACAAAAGACCCGAAAAAATAAAAACAAAAGCAACAAATAACAGAAATGTTAATTGGCCCATTTGACATGCGGCATTTAACAAAAAAAAAAAAAAGAAAAAAAAGTTTTTCATTATTTATTTTGTTTTATTTAATTTTTGCATTTTGGTCAGCAGCTTTCATTCTTTTTGGCATTGTTGTAGTTGTCGAAAAGTATGTTCATGCTCCTCTGCGTTGTTGGCATGTAAAACCAAAAGACAAGACATGTACATATATAAATATTTAAAATAAATTTAATGAATAAATATTTGAAATAATTTTGGCCGTGATGCGAATTGCCAAACTGTCTACAAAGTGTGCGAAACGAACGAAAATCACCGAAAAAAAAAAAACAAATTTGAGAAATATTTTTGGGTTTTTGGTCGTGCTGAGAATTTCCAAACTGTCTGCGAAAGAGATCTCAATGTCTATAAATAAATTACATATTCTATGCAAACACGAGTAACTTGTGTTAATTGAATTTAAAGCATACTTTGGTTCAGTATTTACTATAATATATCGCGATATGAATTTTAATCTAGTATTTGCAAATTATTATGCAAATACCAAATTGTCTGGTAGCCAAAAATGAATTTGAATTATTTTCTTTAGCCATAAATTATGAAATCGGAATTCTTCAACAGAATTTCAAAACGATAAATGTTTTGCAAACACACAAAGCAATAAGAAAATCAAGAAACAATAAATAAATAATGGAAATATTTCCAAGACAAAATAAATATATATATACGTACAAGTAATTTGTATTTATTTTGAAGATTTTCAGCTGCGGCTACTGCTGAGTATAAAAATGATTCTGTAGAAATTTTCAGTCATTTCCTCTGGAATTTCAAAGTGAAATTGCTATGAAATTTGTATCAGACCATGGCCGGATTCCCAGCAGTATATACAATATGTGTGCATACATTGTAGGTATGTATGTAAAGTTTACATACGTTAATAGTTCCCCCAGTTATACGCTCGACCTTATGCAAGGAATGCGCCCCCAGTTGAACTTAAAGTGTTCGTCATATTTACAATGCAACTTCCCTTTTTCAGCGCATTATATTACGAGCATATTCTATCAGATGCACACAAATGCAACTGCAGCTACAGCACAGATACATTGTATATATATATATATGTAAAAATATACATCTTATAACAAATTTCTGCTGTCGACTGCTGTCTGAGACTTTGACGTTGTCGTCGTCGTCGTCATTTCGCGTTTCGTATTCGCATTCGCATTCACGTTTTTCAGTCGGATTTTCGCCTTATTATTATTATTATATGCGACATACATAAGTACATACACTGAAAAAAAGACTAACTTCTAAAATCAAAAACATTCATCTTAAATATTTTGTTCTTAAAATTAAAATTTAAAAATAAATAAATAAAAAAAATATTTTTCAATTATTTTATTATATGATTTTAATTTTAAGAACATTTATTCTTAAAATAAGAACTTGGTCTTATTTAAAATGTTCTTAAAATCAAGATGTGAACTCTTAATTTAAGAATTTTATGTTTTTGACGCATTTTTCAGACCCAAAAATTTAGTTCTTAGACCAAAATCTTGATTTAAGTACATTTTTTTTATCAGTGTACTCGTACGTATTATGTATGTAAGTATCTGAGTATCTACGTATGTGCACATGCGCTCTGCTCGCTTCTCACAGCTCACAGCGCGCAACTCGCTCAGTCGCTTGGTTGCTCTGGTATGTGAAGGTCGCAACAGTTGTTTTGTTAATGACAGAGTACAACAACGACGACGACGACGACGACGTTGGCAATGACGATCGGTGGGGCAACAAGGGAGGGAAGTAGCAGCAAGGAGGGAATTTCGAGGCGCACGATCGCGCCTACTAAACTCATGTTATTGCACTGGCCAGCTAGCATATCACTTACTGCAACTGCAACTGCGCAGAGAGAGAGAGAGAGAGAGAGAAAGAGATCACTAAACGTATCTATTGCCTGAAGAGAACGGTCTCTACATTAAGAATTCCGGGAATCAGCTAATGTCAGAACCCAAAAGAAACTGCACAGGTGGACACTTTGCAATCCAAGAAGTTCAAAGCAAACTTTGCACTTGTTTGTTTTGCTTTTGTATTTTTTTTCTTTTTGTTTTTTGTTTTTTTTTATGTTTGTATTTGCTCTTGACGTTGTCAAGGTTTCTTTGTTTTCTTTTTTATAGAGTAGTAGATGTATCTACATGCATATATGTAGTATTTAGCAGGAATTTTGTGAGAAATATTTATATATGTCTATAGATTTGTATATATCTCTCATGGCGTGTTCCATGTGGGCGTCTCTCGAACAACACACGAAAATAAAAAAATGTTTCCGAGTTGTCGTGTCGAATTTAAAGCTTTATAATGCGCATACCACGAATTTTTGTTGACGTACCCGAATACCGTTTGCATATTTTTCCCCAAAAGTGAACAACAAATACAATAAATTGACGAGAAATGAGAATGTGAAATGAGAATTTCAAAACCAATTTCGTATGCTTGTTACAGTAAAATATTGGCATACATACAAAATACATAATACATACATTCTTCTTGAGGATGGTTGCCAATTAGCATATGTATGGGGGCATCCAGAACTACATACATACATATTGTAGATACAAATGTATCTCAAAAGACGTCAAACGTTCATCGATCAATGGCACAACGATGAAGGCATAAAAGTTCGCCCTGTCTATTTGCCCGCATAACTTGAAATTTATCATACCCTATAGATTAGAGTCGAAAAACGGTATGCAGCTTGTTGACTTTTACTTTAATTGGCAGTCCAGGGCATCTATGATTTTAGCAGCTTTACATTTCTTAGAATTTTTGCTGGGCGATTCGCATAGATTTTAGTTTTCTGTGCAAGTTTTTGGAATTTCGAACAATGCCTGCTGAAAGTAAACAAACGCTTCTCCAAATCAACACGCGCACTGACCAAAAAAAAAAAAATGCCCGTCAACAAGTCATAAAATATCATAAATTTCAATTTAAGTTTATTTTGCCTTTTCACCGATCCACAGAGGGAATTGAGGAGATTGGACGCCAAGTGGACGCTTTTGTTGTCTCACACATATGTTTGTATATTGCCTAGCTGTACTGTATCCATGTGTGTGTGTGTGTTTTTGATATTGTGTATAAATTCTATGAATTTTTTAATAGTTCATTTGTATGCAGTTGGCATTGCGCATGGCGCAAAAATTTATTTCAATTGTTCACTTTGGAATTTATGGTAGACATTTTGTGATTTCGAAATGAGCGCTAAAAGCTAAAGCGTCAAATCGCTCGAATCACGGTCTTCACTCTGGTCTCTCTCTCTCTCTCTATTCAAAAGAGCTTGAATTGGGTCTTCCATATAGCTCCCATCGTCACTGTGACTAATGTCATCGGCCCACGCTTTAAGTTTCAGCTTCAGCCTCAGTTTTAGATACTTTAGCGGAGGTCGAACTCTGCTCACATATTTTAAAGCCCGATCTTAACGCTGTAATTGACACCCACTTACGAAACTTTGATATCGAGACTGGGAAAGAAAGGCGTACACATATTTATTTCATAGACGGTTGACATACAAAAACCCTCAAACTCCCTACTCCCTTCTTCTCTCTCTCTCTCTCTCTCTCTCTCTCTCTCTCACACACACACAGTATATTCTGTTCGAAATTGTGAAATACCTTTCATAGATAATGAACAGCTAGAAAATGCCTTTGGGCTTATCTCAAACAGCGTCTGGAGACATGGAAATAATAAAAAATGAAAAAAGAAATACAAGTTTAAAAAATTATAAGACTGACGCATGCGCAGTTCATTGACTTTCGGGCTGTGAAATTATTTAAAATGCACATAGAGCCGGGCCATAAAATGCATTTGATAAGGCTCCACACCTAATTGCTTGAGCGTAGCATTTCCGTTTTTATCAGCCAATTTCTCCTCTCTCCCTGCCTTCGGTTCGGGAAATTATTATATGAAAAGTGCGCCGGAAGGAAGTTAAAGTGTGAGATAGTCATGGAGACGGGAAATGCAGTTAATATCTTTTTAATTTGCCCCAACCCCAGGCAACGACAGCAACAGGCAAGAAATACATTTTCAATGTGAACGACACTTGAAATAAGTTAAAAGTTAAAACCATAAAGCAATAATATTTTTATTTTTACACATCAACACGAAATGAACAACAACGCAACGGCGATAAGATAAAGCGACGTACGACCTTTATAGCTTAATTTGATTAAGCTCTTAAATATTTCTCAGCAATGTCTGATAAGAGGCAACCAAGCAACCAACTAGCGAACCAATGAGACACATTCTACTAGCACAAATATGTGATAATAATAATACAAAACATCTGTTATTTAATCAACAAAATACAATAGAATTATTTCATTGGGATTGCCAAGAATTCTATATAGTTCTGTAGATTCTATTTAAGCTCAAGAAGTTACATATGTAGGTCAACAACAAATTTTTACATTTATCTTGTATCTACAAATGTGATAAGTTGTCTTGAAAATGCAACTGCTTTAAACCATTGCGAACTATTAAGCACTTCCTATACCCTATAACTATAATGATCATTAAGTATTACATACATTCTACAGAATCGACTCTGACAATTGCGTCAACAGTTTGTTTATTGACTCGAACTTATAAATACATGTTGGTATGTCAAGGTGATGTGATGATTGCCTGATAAATTGGCTCTAATGCTTATGTGGATACACGAGTTATGTGGCTTGATATTTTGCATAAATAACTGAGTCTATTCGTTGTTGTGGTTCTGAGGTTTAAAGTGGGCCATGTGATTGATATTTAACATTTTTATATATTTATATAAACCGGAAATCGTTGTCATTGTCGCGTTCTAAGAGTAAAAGAGCGTGCGTTTATTATCTGAGTTCCGTTAAAAACAAAACAAGCGTAGAAATAGAGTAAACAATTAGAGCAGAACTTGACAGTCATCTTGACAGGCGGCTACGTGATTTGGCCAACGATTTATGGAATTTTTCGAAACCGGCCAAAACAATTCTATTGATTTTTGATTGAATTTGAATTGCTAAATGATCTGCCGATCGAATTGAAATTCTTTAACTGAATTAATGATTGACTATTAAAGTGGCTGAAAGAAAAACAGAATTTGAAGACGTGTTTTCAGAATTTGTTGTTGTCACAAGGTTGCCGAAAACAAAAGTTAACTTGGACCTGTAAGAAGAAGGAATGCGTGCTCGAAAACTGGCTAAGTTTTACCATTTACATATATCTAAAAATATACTCAAAGCTCAGCTATCAAAATATGTACGAAATGATTCCCCACAAAATATATAAGACAAGAGAAGACAACTTAAGAAAGAAGAAACAAATTTTATGATCACCAATTAGCATAAAACGCGTCGTAAACAGTTAAATAATACTGTTTATACAAATGTATCTATGCTATGCATATGTATCTGTATCTGTATCTGCATATACAACTATATACAAATATCTGTACCTGTGTATCTGTATCTGTGTGTATGTGCATTTCATTTAAGTGCTGCCTAATGACAACTTCGACGTTGTCGTCACCATCAATGGCCATATTTAAAGTTTTTTTTTCTGTCATATGTACAACAACCAAGTCTATGCCTCACTCTGGATATTGTTGTTGTTGTTCTTGTTGTTGTTGCTGCTATTGTGACAACGAAATTCATGCTGAAATTTTTTTTATTTTTGGCCCAAAACAGGTTTTTGGGCCTCTTTATTATTATTTTTTTTTTTTCATTTTTTATTAAAGCGCGAATTTATTACAGCGTCGGCATCGAGCCATAAATATTTTGTTTACAATTTTTGTAATTTATGCAGATATCTTGACCGCTCTTACAGTATGCATATAAAATACGAGTAAACCGCCACGTTTATTGTGGCCAGTCAGTTAGCCAAGTTGACCAGTTAGCCAGTTAACCAGTTGACCAGTTAGTTAAGCCTACAACTTGGTGGCTCGTTAGTTGCCTCCATCAGCAATTGTAGAGGAAGCCCTATCTATTACTTGATGGCACACACCCACACCACCGAGTGTGTATTTATGTGTGTGTATTCATTGATTTTTGATTTGCTGAGAGGTCAAAGTGAGTCAAATCAACTCAACCGCTAATGGAAAACCATAAAAATTTGCATACGCTTTTCTTATTGATTAAAGGCTGATTAAAGGCAACGTTTCGTTCGTTTATTGGCAGCTGCGATTGAAAGAAACACTTGACACCTGTGTAAACTTCCGCGTCAATCGAACTCGAAATAAACGTCAGAATCGTGTGGATTTAAAACGGTTCCACTAAAAAAAAGAGAGAACTGATCCTAAATAAAGTACGTATAATAATAACATGCGATCAATTGTTTCATTTCATTTAGTTGGAAACAGTTAGATATCATTTACTTGCGTATCATTGAATTCTGTTTCAGAGTACATAATGATATAGCGCATATAGTCTCAGTTGGATTGCGCGATCATTATTTATTATTTACACAATAAGTTCGAATGCAAATAAACAAAGACGAATCGTAATTCAAGCAGATAGCAACTGTGCCAATGAAAATAAATACAAAACTTGTTGATTTCAAATTATGAATCGCCGTTACCGTTCTATACTACAATATATACTTTATTCTGCTCTTTACCGTTTCCACATCCACATTCAGTTACCCTTTCCCCTCCATTTTATTTTCTCCATCTAAATCAACTTGTGCACCTTTTGTTGACATCAACGTCATGTTCTGTCGATCGCCAGTTCGTTTTCTATGTCAAAACGTACAACTTGGACTTGGACCGGGATTGGGACATGTCTTTAGCTACGATTTCTGTTTGTTTGTTTATTTATTACAGCTGCAGCTTTTTATTTCCCTTCCCCACCTTTTTTGTTGTGCCATTTTCCGCTGTCTTTCTTAATTTTTTCTTTTATCTAAACAGACGTTTTATATATACTTGCACTTGTATTATAGCCATAGTTAAAACACATGCAATTTTAATGATTAGTTATCGCCAAAAGTCGAAGTAATCATTTGTGTCCCTGACCAAGTGCACGTCGTCCCACAGATACGTCATAACTAGCTTTTAATTAATCGATCGACATTTATTAGCGATATATAATTCAAAGTGGTTGTTAAACCTTCTATTTAGATGTGCCTTTAAGTGCCTAATGTGATGAAATGCGCTTAAGTATTTGCATATATGATTAAAAGCTAGAGTTCCGGCTTTGATAAAATTGTTTTATTAGCACATTGATCGATTCATGATCTGCATATTGCTATGTCGATGCTTAGTCAGTCATTGATATACGAATATAATGATGCACTATTTGTTTACATATGAGATGCTCTTGGGGTATCGATAATCTCACTGTAAGCGTTAATCGCTTCAACGATATTATTCCAGCTAAATTAGTACAAACTCAACAATTACGCCGAAGAGATACGAATAGTACGTTGGAAAACTCATGAATATGGCAATTTATAGTATGTGATCATATCTCTTTAGCGTGCTTCTGCAGCAAGTTTATTCTTGGAAAATTCCCATTGAATGCGCAACTGTCCGACAGTTGAGCCACGATAGCTATAGATACAGATACATTTATTTCTCAACAGACGATGAGAGTGTGTGTGTGTGTGTGTGTGTATATGTTCCGATATCTGGCGCATATGGTGTACATTTTATTATCGTAGCGGGCAGCCTTTGCCTTAGCGCTGCTTTTAATGGCCGCGCAAATTCCATAGCAATGATTAATTAACAAATCATATAAATATGCCAGCCTTAAAGAAAACAAAAATATTTTTCAATTGAAGCACACTGTGTGTGTGTGTGAGTGTGTGTGTGAGTGTGTATACCTACTTCGAATTCAAGCAATTAATACTATATGAAGATTAGTAATTATCATTGGAATGCGAAATGTTGATATTGAAATTGAATTTCGCAAACAAATAACTGGACAAGTCAAGAAGTAAGAAGCTCTCAGCCGCATCGACGACAACGTCATCGTCATTAGCTCTTTTTTTTTATTTTTCTTTTTTTTTGCCGCACCGGGTAAATGCGACCTCGATAAGATTAGACATATGGCATATAGGCTATGTCGTATGGCAACAACAATCGACCAGCTAGACATTCCATTGCTGCATTGTAAATATTTGAGAGTCTAAGAAATACTTCTCTTCTGTTTTTTTTTTGTTTTTTTTTTTGGATTTTGCCCACTTTTTACCAAAAAATGCACACAGGAAATACCAGACAAAGCTGTCGCTAATCTTATCGAATGGGCCCAGAGAAACGCTTCCAATTAACTGGCGTGGGAACAGTTGGCGACATACGGTAAACAGGTTACGATACATTCCCCCCTCCCAAAAATCTTCTCGACGGAAATTCATTAGCCATTTTGTTGTCTTTATGCAAACAAGCTGATAAGCCTGAAAACAAGATACTTTTGTACAATAAAAAAATCGCAAACATTGCTAGCTTGTATCTATGTCTAAGCTATATCTTTTTTTGGTTCTCTTACAGCTACACAAAGCCGCAATCTTTTGAGGACTGTGTGGGCGATGAGCTGCCCGTGGGCTGGGAGGAGGCATATGACTCGAATATCGGACGCTACTATATCAATCACATTGCACAGAGCACACAGCTCGAGGATCCGCGCCAGGAGTGGAAGAGTGTGCAGGAGCAAATGCTCAGTGATTATCTGTCGGCTGCACAGGATCAACTGGAGAACAAGCGCGAAATGTTTGATGTCAAACAGCAGCGTCTACTCCTCGCCCAGGAGGAATACAATCACCTGAACAAACTGGCAGCCAGCCGCAGCAGCTGTAAGTATCTAAATCTCAAATATATATATTCAAAAAAGTACAAATAAAATTTAGAGATACCAAAAAATTAAAGCAACACTTAAAATATAAATAAAATCCAAGCTTATATTTTATTAGCATATTATCATTGATTTTCTGACTCCTACATTTTATTTTAAAATAATAAATTACATTGTTCTCAATAAAAATAGTCACTATTTTTAGTTTTCAAAAATTAAAAATTATATAAAAGTATTTAAAAGTATTCATTATTCAAAAGGTTAAATAATTTAAATAAAAAAAATATATTACATTTAAATGTTTGATTTTTGATATTAAGACTTTCCAATATACATTTTCTAATTTTGGTGTTGATTTTTGATATTTTCACTTTCCAATATACATTTTCTAATTTTGGTGTTGATTTTTGATATTTTCACTTTCCAATATACATTTTCTAATTTTGGGGTCCTTTGGTATTATTTGTAAATATTTTTATACAGAATTCAATATCTCTAGTATAACATAGCTTGTATTATCGCAAGGCTTTTAATGATTTCCTAAGTCTGATAATTATGGTTTCTGTCGAAATACTGTGATAAGAGATTTCTCAGTTGTCTGATAATTATCGAATTCTTTTGAAATCCAACTTGTCGATTGTTCCAATAATCATGTGTGTCCATATCTTTGCAGTATGCTCTTCGTCCAGCTCCATGAGTCGACACGATCCTGAGCTGCTACGTGCTGACTTGATGCTGGCACGGGAACGTGTCCGTCAACTGAAGCAGGAGTTGAATCACATTACCAATGACATCTCGTACACGGAGCGAGGCATGAACACCCTGTATTCGGTGGGCGAGAAGATCAATGCTCGGCAGAATGGCTGCTATGATATTGCCGAGGTGCAGGCGATACGCGAGGAGATGCTGAAGGTGCACAAGTCCCTGGTGTCCGGTGAGAAGGTGCGCGAGGAGCTGATGCGCAGTCTGGTGCAGATCAAGAACGAACTGAGCCGACAGCAGATCAACGAGGAGAATGCCGATCTTCTCAATGCCGCCTCGCCCTTCGATCGCGTCTGCGTCGCCAGCCAGACGGATCTGTGTGGAGGAGCAGGTGAGCACTTGAACGGTGGAGCACGATTCGCGGAGATGGCCAAGACGAAGCTGCAGTATGCCGAGTGGCGTAAGCACATCAAGAAACTGCAACAGCAACTGGCCGATCATGTGGAACGCATTGAGCCGGGTCAATTGGAGTCGGACAAGGATCGCATACTGTTGATCCAGGAGAAGGAGAAGTTGCTCAATGACTTGAATAGCATTTCACTCAAGTCGCGCAGCATCGAGGAGAAGCAGGTCATCCAGCAGACACGCCACAAGCTGGAGGAGGACCTCAAGGAGGCCTATGAGGCGACCAACACATGCATTGCGAATCGCCTGCGTTTCCACGAGGAGAAGCAACATCTGCTGGACAAACTGCAGGAGGCACTCAAGTCCACCAAATTGCTGGAGGAGCGTCTCAAGTCATTCTCCTCGGAGAGCACCTTCTCCATAAGCAGTGGCAGCAGTCTCGGCTCTCTGTCCACGGCGAGCAGCAAGAGCGCTCTCAGCTTTACGGACATTTATATAGATCCCTTTGCCGTGGATTCGCCCATTGATGTGATCGATCTGCAGCGACGATCGCAGCGTCTATTCCAGCAGCATCAGCGGCTGCCTCCAGTGCATCCCGCCTTGCCACAACAACAACAGCAACAACAGCAGCAGCCACAACAACAACCATCCTCAGAGGTGTCACTGTCGCCACGTAGCAGCCTCTCCATGGAAACGCCGCCCGCCTCGCCGATGAAATACAATGCGACCGCGGATCAAGCACATTCACAGCCCAAGGAGGAACCTACCTATGCCAATGCACTACCCGCTCCTCCCACGTTGCCCCCGCTGCCCGCGCCTCCCGCCTACACAGCTCCGCCAGCTGCTCCAGTGGCTGTGCCTGGTGTACGGGCTCATCCCTATGACCTGGACTCCACTGTGCTGGACTGCATGATGTTGGAGGCGAAACTGCAGAAGCTCAACATGAGCTCGCCGCTCAATCTGAATGCTCCACTGTCGCCCATCTCGGAGAAGCCATCGCTGCTGGATCTACCGCAAGAGATGCTCAGTCGTTCCTCTTCCACATCGAATACACGCTCCGTTTCGGCAGCCGTTAGCAATGAGTCCGTTGCCGGTGACTCTGGCGTCTTTGAGGCATCACGTGCTCATCTGCCGCGCAAGGAATTGGCCCAAGTGCAGATCGGACTCAAGTATCTAAAGCAGGAGGGTGTGCTCGTTGTATCCCTGGAGCGTGCCAACAACTTGTCGGCCTTGTGGACCGCAACCACAGACAACTCACAAGTGTAAGTATACAAAATGAATCCTCCTATAAGGCAGATTTTAATTTTCTTTTTTTTTTCATCTGTAGTTATCTGCGTGCCGCTTTGCTGCCCAACTCGTTGACTTCCATACGCACCAAGGCATTGGGTGACTTCCAGAAGCCCGTCTTCAATGACACCTTTGCAGTGCCCATTTCGCTGGACAAGCTGCTCTCCAAGAGCCTTCAAGTGACTGTTGTCAGCATGACCGGACAGAAGGAGGAGATCATCGTAAGTAGAGTCTTATGAATTGAAACAAAAAGACCTGATCTAAAAACTTGATATAGATAAGATTCGTGTTAAATATTAGCATTTAAAATCATTCTTATATAACTTGAAATATTCAATTATAATTTAAATTTTAATGCAATATTTATACTCAAAAAATTGTATTTATTTTTTGATAAATATTAACAATTGTTTTATGATTTATAAATTTGTATTTTAATATAATTTTATTATATTTTTTTAATTATATATATAATAATATTATAATATTATATCAATCTTTCAGGGTACTGTTCAGATCAGCATGGCCGAGTTCAATCCGGAAGACTCCACGCTCAAGTGGTACAACGTGCTCAGTTCCAAGTTCATGCCCAGCTTTGAGTCGCTGGATTTGCCCTCCACAAGTGCAGCAGCTGCAGCTGCCGCTGTCGCCGTCGCCAGCAGCAGCAACAACAACAGAGAGGAATCCTCAGATGAGTCCACCATAACGTCGTCTCAGACCTCAACACTCACACGCAACCAGGCACCGCCATTGGAGCTGCAGGCACAAATTGCCGAGGAGCTGCCCGAGCATGTGCGTCTCAATGAGCAGCAATGCAGCGATGACGATGACGACGAGGATGACGAGGAGGAGGAGGACGAACAACAGCTGGTCAGCACTATTGGCCTAACACACTGTAAGTAGTCAAAAATTTTCTCTCCCGATCTCTTGAACTTATAACTAAATGTCTGTATTTGTAATCTACAGCAAGCTGCATGCTGGACGCCTACCTGGAGAATATGAAACAGGAGTATGCCGACAAGGAGACAAACACTGATTGCGCCTTCCCGCCGGAGAAATTGCGCAGCCAGTCGCAACTGTTGGACGACAGACCCGTGAAGCGTTCACAGACATTTACACCATCGGCGGCGATCAGCAAGAACCGCTACAATTGTCGCCTCAATCGCAGTGACTCGGACTCAGCGATGCACTTTGGTGTCACCCCACACACCTTCCATCGTGGCGCTGTGGAGCGGCGATCGCTGCGCTTCCATCCCAAAGCAACCAAGTCAGCTACAAGTAAGTTAACTCTATAACTCAATAATATTTGACTACTGTACCTAACTGGCATTTATATGTATATTATAGAACTGCATCATACTCACATACCGCGCACCAGCTTGGACTTGGAGCTGGATCTGCAGGCGCAGCATAGCAAGCTCTTCTTTCTCAATGATCAAATCTCCAAGCTGCAGAACCTTAAGGAAGTGTAAGTTAACTGAATAAAGCACTGACTTTCCAAGAGTTATACTAATTAATCTTATTATAAATAGACTTCAGAAGGCCTGTGACAACAAGGATCCGCTTATTGCGGCCTGGGCCATTGAGAATGAGGAGTTCCAGCGTTTGGTGGCACGTGCCGATCCCGCCAAGTGCCCCGAAGAGCGTCAACTGCAGAAGCTGCTGATGAAGACCGCCAAAGAAATACATAAACTACGCAAAACAAAAGTGCCCAAAGGTTGCCCGGATTTGGTGTCGTTCAAGTAAGTGAAAATCGTCAATCCAAATCAAAAACAAATTGTAATATGCTGACTTTTTCTTGCAGAGAGAAAATCTCGTTCTTTACACGCAAGGGTCTCTCAGTGCCAGAGTTGCCCAGCGAATTCATGCTGCCCGATGCGGATGCTATAGAGGAGGAGGAGGAGGAAGAGGATGAAGATGAGGAGGACAATGTGGCCGAGACAGCCATGGCCATTAACACGGCTCTGGTGGCCAGCAGCAACAGGAATAAGAATCTCAGTGAGCATCACCATCGATTAGCACTGCCTGTCAGCCCAGCTGTCGCTTCAGCTCCAGCTACCGCTCCAGTTCCCGCTCCATCGCCTGTTCCTGTGCCTGTTCCTGTCGCAACGCCACAGGCAGACGCCAATTCAGAGCAGCAGCGTTACGACTATGTCGTCGATCGCAACTATGGCGTGGAAGTGTAGTCCCTGTTCCCTTCCCACCTACGCTGTACATATTTGTAATTAATTTCTGGTATTTATTTTCATTAAGCGAAAAGTATTTATGTATATAGTGAAGAAACAAGATGAAACTGATGTAACAAAAATCTGTGCCTTATAGAGAAAGTTGGAGAGCTGAATCAGCCAACAACAGCAACAAATGCAAAACAATAATACTAGTAATGATATAAAAATAATTTTACATAAAACTTAGACTTAATTTATACATATATATTTCTTAGTATTAGTTCCATAGTCAGTTTATACTAATTGACCCCATAAATGAGAAACAAATTATCTAGAACTTCGCAACGTCCCGATCCGCCCTGACCCCTGACCCGCCCCAAAAAATGAACAACGTGCACATTGCGCGTTCGAAACTGTCAAATTCATATTGAAACCAACTGTATTCTTAAGACTTGAGCAAATTATACGAATGTAGAGGAATATTATTTTTATATGCATATAGTGGATAGTGATAATGTTTATCTTAGTTTAGACAAAACAATCAAAAACTATAACAAAATATATTTATTATATATGTATATGTATTGTATTGATGGATGAGTGCATATTACTTCAATCTGTTTAATTAGTTTAATTTGCTTGCGTTTTTGTTAAGCTCAAAACGAATTCTATTAATTTTTTTTATAAAAAAAAACCTATGAAAATACACAAAAAAAAGAGCATCTACCATATTAGTTAAACTCATATGCCGAACAGGTATATGCCATTACTAAGAAAGCTCACAAACAAATACTGTTATGTTTTACAGAGCGAGCCTGTTGAAATTGTTAAACTATTGCCCTGGGAGCTATGAATTTGAAGAAATTGAAACAAAATATTTACCATTAAGATTGTAACTCTAGATTTAGTTTTAGATTCTCTCCCTCTCAGCTCTTTGTAAGCATCGCTGTTGTTTTGTTAACATTAACCGCGTCCCCTGCTCCCCAACTCAGTAATAGTAATAACAGAAAGAAAAACCCCCACATATTTTTTATATATATATACGATAGGAATTTAGCTATAATAAATTATATGAATGAGAACATGTATATTGTAATTGTGCAATAAACTACAAAAAAATTCTACTGACATAACTGAACATAACTGTGTGTACGTAATTTGGCTGGCATTAACTGGCAAATTGATTAATAGTTCATATATTGAGCTTAGATTAACGAAACAACTATTTCGGTAAAAGGTTATATTTTAATTATATTTCTACGGGTCTTAGAAGAAGTTTAAAGTGTTGTTTAATCTAATTACGATATAAGAAGTTGATTAAGAGTGAAAGCTTGAGATTTAAAATTTAAAACGGAACCTTAGCATAGAAATCAACATATAGTAGAATTTAGAGGAAAATATTTTTTTCTCAGATTTTAATTAAATTTAAATGCAGAATCAATTTAGAGGCCAAATCATAATCAAAATGACATTCCGCTTGAAAATCGGTTAATTTTTGATGAGAGATCAAAGTTTTTGAAAAAATGTCAAGGGGTATGTATGGAAAATTGAATGTTAGATCGCTTAGTATCGAAAAATTATCAAGTTTTCTAGATGATAAATATTTAAATGCAGAATCAATTTAGAGGCCAAATCATAATCAAAATGACATTCCGCTTGAAAATCGGTTCGTTTTTGATGAAGTTATGAGAGATCAAAGTTTTTGAAAAAATGTCAAGGGGTATGTATGGAAAATTGAATGTTAGATCGCTTAGTATCGAAAAATTATCAAGTTTTCTAGATGGTATAAATTTAAATGCAGAATCAATTTAGAGGCCAAATCATGATCAAAATGATATTCCTCTTGAAAATCGGTTTAGTTTTGATCAAGTTATGACAGTTTGAAGTTTGTCAACTCTTTGACCTAGCAACTTTACCACAACCGTACCAGTACAAACGTTTCGGATCTTGAAATAGAACTTATTTTGGTAACGGTTTTATTTTTCATTTTAAAATTAGCATATTAACAAAATTTCCTTAGAATAGCGGTAATTACTCTGACAGCCTAAAAGTATGCAGTGCTTAATAACATAATTATCTTAAATTTGTCGATTGGCGCCATCTGGAGACTAACTGTTGTATGTGGATAAAAAGGATGCTCAAAAGTATGCTACGATTATAAATATGTTTAAACGTTTCTCAAACATTTAAAAAAAAAAAACTTGGAAATAATAATTTTGCAATAACTTTATTAATAATTTAATATATTATCTCATTTTAAACTGTAGGTTTTGTTTTATTCAATTTAGCGTTGGTTTTAATTTAATTCAATTGATTCAGGAACACTGAAAATTTGTTTTGCACTGCTTTTTGCACTGCTCTGCACGAAATAATCATAACAATATTTTGATTAAAATGTTGTTTTCTAGAATCTAGACAGATTTTAGAATAAATTAATTGTACACGTACTTTATCATAAACTTTATTCACATAAAAAATAAATAATTATTACATTTCGACATTTGACAATAAGCTTTTTTTGAAGCACAGCATTAAATCGTCACGTCCACCACATGTTGCATAATAGATTCGTCTTCCGTTTTGTTGTAGTCCTCGTTGTGTTCATTATCAATATGCTTATGCCTTAAGGTGCGTATTTACAAAGTTGTTGCAAGAAAACTTAATTAACTGGACTGTGATATATAGAACGGCTGACATCCGGCCAGAAAGGATTGGTAGTGCTGGTAATGGTGTTTTGGATGTGCATATATATATATTGGGAGTTTTGGATGGCTCAGAAGACGGAGTGGTGCTTGGTAGTTGGTGGTTGGTGATGGTGCATTGGCTTGGTGCTCAAAAGGCGCCATTGAAGTGCAGATTTTGTGATGCAAATTGCGGTATGCCATGGTTGAGAGCTAAAACTTTACTAATTACTTTCAATTCATCAAGATTTCTTAAACTGTTAAATTGACTTAAATGATTATTACTGGGTCGATTAAGTCTATGGTTTGGATTACCTGAGCTCACGCTGGACCCGCTGCCCGCTGCTGATGTCGTATCTGTTGGCTGCTGCAACAGTTGCTGTTGTTGCTGCTGCTGTTGTTGTTGCAAATACTGCTGCGCATTTTGCTGCAATCGGTTGCTGAGCTGAGGCGTCAAATGTTGTCGATAGAAGTTCTGATTGTCCAGATTGTTTTGCTGGCTGACAATTGTGGTGGCAAAGGAATTGCTGGGATGAATCTCAACATTATTATTATTTAGGCCAAAGTTGCCAGTGCCCGTTTCCTGGCGAAACAAACGCGATCGATGATGTTGCTGTTGCTGCTGCTGCTGTTGCTGTTGTTGCTGATACAGCGCATTGCTAACGTAGCTAGGCAACAGCAATTGTTGCTGTTGCTGCTGTTGTTGTTGCTGCTGAAACTGTTGGTAATTATTCTGGGGCAGGGCTTGCAACAGCGATGCCTCTGCGGGCGCAAAGTTGAACTGATTTGATGCTTGTAACTGTAAATGATTGTTGTTGCTGCTGGCAGCAATGCTGTTGGTATTTTGTGTATTGCTGACAGCATGTTCCGTTGCTTTTTGCAGATTTTGTTGCAAATTTTGGAAAATTTGTTGCACTGCATTCGTTGGTGTTGGCAATTTCTGATAGTTGTTGTTGTTGTGGTTATTGTTGTTGTTGCTATTAGTGACGCTGTTGCCGCTGTGCAGGGCAAATTTATGAGCCGCAACGGCATCGCGCAGCGGCAATTGCTGCTCAATTGGATATGTGGGATAGATAATGGTCTTGGTGTGTGTACTAGGTATAAATTCAACTGAAGGTCTAATCGAGTAACCCGGCGATGGAGGCTGCAACGTCTGTATTGCCTCCAGTGATGCATGTTGTAGCTGTTGCTGTTGCTGCTGTTGCTGTTGTTGATGTTGTTGCTGATGCAGCAGTGGCTGCAATGTGCTCGATTGCGCAATTGGCGATGCTTGTTGGTAACGACTTTGGCTCTGCTCTTCGAGCAGCTGCAGTTGCCGCAAGATCAACGCCTGTTGCTGCTGTGCCTGCAACTTCAGCTGATAGATTTGTTGTTCCAGAGCGCGCTGTCGCTCGATAATGTAGCTGTTGACGCTAGGTGGCGCTAGATTGGGACTGCTCAGTGGCTCCTAGCAAAAGACAAAATTAGTGTGGTGTCATTTAATCAGGGACCGTAATCATTATAAGTTATCAAGAATATGTCAAGAATAATTATTAGTTTTGAGTAATTTAATAGAACTTACACCACAATCATTAATTTTTATCAAAAAAATAAAAATACAAAATAATCATTATTTTTGATAAAAAAATATTATAAAATAATCATTATTGTTGATAATAAAAAAAATAAAAATCATTTTTGATTTTTATTTTTATTGATCAATAATAATGATTATTCTTGATTTTTATTATTTTCGATCAAAAATAATGAATATTCTTGATTTTAATTTTTTTTGATCAAAAATAATAATTATTTTTGATTTTTAGTTTTTATTTATCAAAAATAATGATCATGGTGTAAGTTTTATTAAATTACTCAAAAAACATGATTATCATTGCAAAAAAAACGTAAAAGCTCAATATTTTAAGAATCATGGCGGAAATGCAGAGATTTTAAAATTATAAAGATTTTGGTGTAAATAATTTTTTTCTAAGACAATTATAAGATGGTGTTTTTTTTAATTAAAAAAAAAAATAATAAGCATTATTTACGATCCCTGATTTAATCAATTTCTGGCTTACCTTGTTGTAGTTATTGGTGGTGGTGCTGCTGCTGATAAATGCGGGTGTTGTGGAGAAGGAGGCTTGGTTGATGCTTGTCTGGGTGGTGCTGGTGGTGCTGGTTGGACTCTGTGTGGTGAGCGGTGGTGCAGCAAGCTCTGATTCCAATACGCTCAGCTTTGTTATGGTGGGTCCAACATGTGGCAGGGGGGGAAGTGCCACCCGTTGCTGCTGCTGGAAACTGTGCTCTCCCTGCAATAGAGGTCGAAACTTTTGTGCCGTGCCGCGTTCGTCCAGGTCGACGGTAAAGGCCGTCACCAGCGGTGCCTCCTGTATGCGAATGTCCTGTTTGTCTACGAGTTCAATGTTCTCGCCATCTTCGTTGTGTGTGGGACGTGGCGTTGTTGTTGTTGTGGTTGTTGTTGTTGTCGTGGTGCGACGTCGTGTGGTGCGTGGTCGTGGTGTTGTTGTTGTCGTCGTTGTTGTTGCTGTTGTGCTTGTTGTCGTTGGTGTTGCTGCTGTTGTTGTTGTGATTCTTTTCACATTGCGTATCTCAAACTTGATCTCATTGCTGCCGTCGTGGGAGATCTCATTGCTGCCCAACGAGCTGTCCACGCTGCGTGTGAGTTGCCGGGAATCTGGACCCGCATTTGCATCCGACTGGGCTTCAACGGAGAGGGGTGAAGAGGGATCAGCTGCATTCTGCTTGCGTAGTGTTGTCTTCTTCCACAGCTTGGAGCGATCGATGAAGGAGGAGAGCAATTGCTCCTGCGCATTGCGCTCATCAAAGGTGGCAGTATAAAACTGTACAGTGGGCACCACAGCCTCACTCTCTGGACTGGTGCTCACTTCGAGGATCTCTTCCCGCTCGCGTGGTGAGGGCAGCGTGCTGATCTCATTGCGTCTCAGAGGTGCCGCAGTTATCAACTCGTCTCTATCTTCAGAAACACTTGAGGAAGTCGCCTCTTCCCGCTCCAGCTTATCGATGGCTCGCAGAAGCGCCTGTCTCACAGATAAGTCCAGTTTCTGAATTGCCTCTCTTGGGATAATCTCATTGCTCTCAGTGCTGACACTCTCTGCCTCATCATTGGCACTGGCCAACTGTAGCATGAAGGCGGCCAACAGCAGTGCCAACAACAACGCCCAGGGCAGCGTGTTCAAATGTCTCTGAGAGGAGAGGGGAGAGGGGAGAAGGTAAACAGTAGAGTTAATACCAAGGCAACATTCGACACATAATAATTAGCATTAAAACTTATGCCTATTTTTTAATTGAGACAGTAGTCTGATGGAATTATTAAAGTATCTATCTTATCATCTACGTGTACATCACGGAAGACTGCGCAGTTCAAGCCTCATTTGAGATAATGGCAAGAGAAGCCAGATACTTTAACACAACAGCGTTGAGAGGTGGTAAATAGAGCGAGACTTGTACTACATAATCTGTAAATCCTCCAAGCGAATAACTAATTGTTGAAGAATATTTAAGAGAACCACGTAATGCAGGAAAAACTGCAATTTGTTCTTAAGTATAAATGTTCAAAAGATTAAGATAAGTAGTTACAGTAAAGCAGGCATAAAAAATAATATGGATACCATGCTACAAATGCTTTAATTATTTAAAACACAAATTTTAATTGTTGAGCATTTTGATAAACTTTTTTCCATTTTTGAATTAAACGAAAAGAACAAAATTTTTTATTTAATATTTATAATAAGAATGATATTGCTTTAAAGTCATTTTTGATTTATACATTTGCGTTAGATATAATATCTTTTCAGCTGAGAGTTATGTTGTTTTATGTTATTTAAATTTTACAAAGAAAATATATTATTTTATGTTTAAGGAAAATTGGCATAAAACACCTTGAAAAACTTGTCGATTTTAACTTAAATATTAATTTTAGTTTTAAGTTACAGAAACTGCGTAATTTTGTTTGAATGATACAATTGTCTTCAAAATATCTAAATATTCATGAAACATACCTAAATAATTCTAACTATAATAAATCTCTTTTTCTAACATTCTGGTACACAGTTCAAAATGTTCCTTAGCTAAAATATATAGGTTTTATGAATGGTATTTGTTTTTTTTTTTAAATGTCAAAGGATATTCTCTAAATATATTAATTTTATGTTATTTTATAATAGCACAAGCTATCGAAAACTTTAAATCTTGGCTGATATATATACAAAATTTTTATAGCTCCTCCAGCTTTATCTTTCATTTACCCCAAATTTAATTTACAATTTCTTGGGTTGGGAGTTGCAAAATGTGGTAACCAGCTTCGACCAAACCCATAGATGAGTAAGTATTCGTAATGCTTGGCAATGGCTAAGTTAGCTAATCTATGCATGTTCATCTTTCCGGCATTTGAATAGACGGCAAATCATAACGCATTATGGCTTGTACTCGTAGTCAGTGTAGTTAGTGTTAGTTGAGAATGTTGCTTTGTGGAATGTTGCACGTTGCGTTGCTTTTACACAATTTGCGATTTTCAACAGCTTGGCGATTGATTTCTGGCCCTGCCTCAGACTCCAACCTCAACTACAACGCCAACTTTGACTTCTTTAACTGCAAGTCCAACTTCAATGTGGAGTTTGGAGTCTGTGGCTCGGAAATGTTTTTGTAAATTGGCTTGCAACGCTTGTTTGGCTGTTGCTGAAAGCTGCGACTAATTGTTGCACCAACAAGTGGTGCGGCGATCCACAGCAATCATGCCACAGCCAAAGCCAAAGCAAACTTATCTGACCACCTGTTGCTCTCGACATTAGCCTGGTCTAAACACAGTTAGCATTGGGTCTTGCCACAGGATTTGGCAGTCACGTTTCTGCCACTTGCCACTTTGCCTTGACTACTATTGTTATTGTTGTTGATGTTGTTGTGGTAAATTTTACAACAATTGCTGCCCCGATTTGGTTGCGCATTCATTTCGATTTAAGATTTAAGAGCACTCAAATTATTTATTCAACAATGCGGAATGAAATGCCAAAATTAGCTGTTTATGCTTGAATTGGTTGCTATCCTTAATATCTTAGGATCTGACTTTAAAGAGATACATATATGTGAAAAGTAGACATTCATTATATCATCAGCTCATCAAAAATTTTATCTGCCTGATTAGACGCAACTTTCTATCTATTGTGTTGCTGCAATATCAATCAAATTTCAAATTTCAACATGACTCGGCCATTTACACACAATAACATCTAAAGTAATAATAACAATAATTTTCCAGATTTCAATGAAAGTGTTTGTACTTTCCGCCCCAAAGCAAGGCTAAGGTTCAAGTTCTGCAAAAGGCCAAAGAGGAGAAAACTTGAAAGCAAATAACAATTGCAGTTCAACTGCCCTCAAACATCAAACAGCAACAACATGCGATGGGAAACTATTGGCAGTCAAATAAAAGTAACACATGCTGTTTTTTATGTTGCTCTACCTCAAATTTATTGCCGGTTGTTTGATTCGCCTTTTTTTATATTTATTTTTAGCTTTTTTTTTGCCGCCAAATCAATAGTTGTTGCCTGTTTGCTGCTCATTTGCGTCTGTTTCACTATGGAAATCATCAATGGCCTCAAGTCCAAGTCTTCAAGTCATTTAGTTACCTCTTCGCTAATCAAGTTACCTGCTTTTGAGCCCAGCCCAACTCAAATGGTAATCATAGTAACTTGTACTGTTCGTGGTGAGTTACTAGCAAATCCAACGGCTGTAATACCACTAATAAAATCCGAAAAACCAAAACCTTGGCTATCCCCAATGTAAAAAAAAATATTACTTTTTTTCATCATGAAAATATTTTGCAATGCTTGCGGAAGCATAACGTTTATAAAAGTCTATATGAATTTCCTCTTCATTTACTCAAATCATTGAGTATGAGTTTTCTCTTGCTGCCAAAGTTCAAAGAAAAAAACCATAAAATACTGAAGACTTCAATAAAAATAAAAGTTAAATCACATCGCTATCAAATGATAAAAAATTTATGTATATTTGTCTATAAACTATATAAATAAAATGCATACTTTCCCCCAAAGTTAAACCTCTTTGATATAAAATTAAATCTGAGAGATTATCTCATCTTTGGCATGTTTGTAATTCCATTCGCGTGCTGTACTTACATTTAAGCAATGAATAAAAAATGCTTAATAAATTTTTTATAATTACTCTTCATTTATGAGAGGGGCCGCTGAGTTCCGCAAGAGCCACAATAACCACAACATGCGGTAAAGTGTGTAAAAATGAATTAACAATCGAGCAACGTCAATAAATTAGCAATAAATCAATGAATCAAAGCACAATAGCCCAGCTGTCTATATTGTTTTATTGCTTATTATGTGGGTTGAAATTGTTGTAGATGTTGTTATTTATTTTTTTCTTATTGTACACTTAAGACGCCAGCGGCAAAAGAAGCCAAAATTAAAACCAAAAAAAAAGTGAGTGAAAAGTACAGCTTACATAATGACTTGGCCAAATTGAAACTTTACTTTCGGTGCATGTGTAAATGTGTAAGACTGTAAGACTTAAAGACTGGGTTACCCAGTTCCATTGAAAAATGGCACATCATATACAGACATATTGCAAATGGCATTAATTCGAGCTGACCAGGAGAACAGAAGAGGGGAAAATAATATGACTTGACTCTCTGATTTCACGCCTGTTGATCATCTCACATCGCACTTTGCATTTTTGAACAGCTGCAAATGCATTTCACATTTCGCATATTGCATTTTACATTTTACATTTCAGGTAGTTGCGATTGCTTAAGTCTCAAAACTGGACACTATACAGTGGCATCCACAATCTACGCACTATTAAGCAGCTGCCACCAAGTCAGTTAAATTTTTGTAGACATATAAACCGGCTTATAAATTTGTGAGGCGTAAGCTGTTTATTTGGTAACGCAATCTTTGGCAGATGTCTTTTGCAAATTTGATGTTTGTTGATGTTTTATGTAGGCCAGCATAAATATTAAATATTCGTATTATTTTGTAAGCGCTGTTAAATCAATGCTATAAAATTCACAAAATAGCTATAAAAAATACAATAAATAGCAATAATTATAATCGTACATATTGATGCCTTATAAAAAAGATATCTTCCTCTCTTCCCAAATTTTCAAAAAGTATTAACTACAAATATTTTCTTAAATATTTAATAGATATCATTATAATTATCATTATCTATCAGGTGTGTTCCAGAAATATCTAGCGTTAATAAAGAGAATGGCTTTTAAAAACAACCTTTCGAAATGTCGGTGTTCCTTAAATGTCAGAGATTTAATTTTTACAAATATATTTTCAAAGTCAAAAAAATAGTCTTTCCTCCACTTTCAACAACATTTTTAGGTTAAGAATTATTTTATATAATTTATAAAATTATAAAAGAAGTATTTTAAGGATTTTTTATTTAATTTAAAATTTAATTTAGCTTAATTCAATAACTATTTCATTTTGTAAAATCCCTCAAGAATTTTTTTGACATTTAAAAACAATGTTTGCTAGTTTTCAGGAACCCCAAAAATTGCTTTTGGATTGCTTGATTTGTAGAACACCTCAGTATATAAGCGTTTTCCAAAGGGTATATCAAATTCGATGTAGACTTATTAACTATCTGCATCACAGCATGAGATTGCCCAATAAATTTGTTACAGTATTTTATGAGCTTTTAACTACCTTTGTTGCTACCATGTTTTGTTATCGAACCAAAAAGCGCAGCCCAAGAAAATACATTGTAATTGTGTGTGTGTGTATCTGTGTGTTCACCTGTCCCACCCATATATGTATCTATAACAAGCCAACGACATTTGCATAATTTCACACTAAAAAGCGAAACAGAGACGAGGCCCTTTCAGTTGTATCTTGAATTCAGATTTAAGTCTAAGATCATCGTTGTTTTGACATGCATTTGAGCTTTTGATTGGCGTTGATGGGCAATGGGCAAATCGATGTGTGTATTGGGTAATATCTTTATCGATACTATATCTATTCATATTCATTGCTTGTTACAATTCATTTAGTGGCCATTATGCTGCATTCATTTGCATATTTATGTGCATTTAATTGAGTCTTGGTTTCGTTTTGCTCATTTAGCTATAGATGCAAAGACAAAGATACATAGATACATTTGGATATGTATCTATAGCCCATAATTTTTGCCACTCCGCTCATATTGTTTTTATGTTAAGTACCAAAACGAGCTAAGAGACAATAGTTTGGCTTTGTTAATTGGACAGAGGTCAGTTTGGAATTTTTGATAGACCGATAACGAGCTGAAGTTCAAGTTTGAGCCTAGTCACATTTGACATGTTTGCAACAAATTGAATATGAATAATCTAAACAACAGATAGATTAGGCTGAAAACTAAAAACTGGCAACTTGATGGAGAAAATCTCCTAATCACCCAAATCAACGATTGGCCAAGGCAAATTTTATGCCATTTATTTATCCGCATAGCATTTCATAATCAAAATAAAAATATAAATGATAATAATAAAAATAATACAAAATTACCAATGGGCGCATATTACAATAAATTTTCAAAGAGCGTAAAAAAAAAGAAACAAAACAACAAGTTACAACAAATAAAAGTTGTTGTTGACTAAAAGTCTTTTTTTTTTTTAGCCGGGACAAACTCACGTAATGGTTTGCCCATTGTTTGCACATCTTCGAGGAGGCAGTTGGATGATCAACAGTTGGAGGAGTCAAAGTATTTTTTTGTTTTTAATTTTTCTTTTCAGCTGTCGTTGGTGTTGTTGTTTTCGCTGTTTGCATCTAATGACACGCTGAGGTAAAAAATGCAATGTCAATGGCACTCGGCACATGGGCAATTTCGGTTTCACTTTTATCGACGCCAAAGCATCTGGCTTTTAGGTTGAAGCAGAAGAAGAAGCAGATGAAGTTAAAGATGAAGATGAAGATGATCGAGTCGACGTCATTTGCCCACCTAAAGTGGTAACTGTTTGTTGTTGTTGTTGATAGTATTGCTGTGGTTGTTGCCACTGCCACTGTTGCTGCTTTATTGTTGCATATTATTATGTATTATGTAAAATCGCTTACATTGTGTGCAGCGTCGCGTCGTGTGCCACTTAAGATTTTACGTGTACTTTTTGGGGCCTTTTTTTGGGTATCTTGGACTTGCTTTTGACCTTTAGCTCGCAATAGCCATCAAAACGTTAAGCGTTTAGTTGAAAGGGTCATACACAAACAAAAGACTTAGGCAACGAACTTGCCACCAAATCCTCCATTGTTGCGTGCTCACAATTATGCGCTGTAAGGTACTTATTCAAGATTTATTATTTACGCGCACTGTCAAATACATTTCAACAAGTACAATTCATGCTGAAGTCGAAACCAAAGTTGCAACAATATGAATGTGGATGAGTCCAAGTAAGAGACGCAACTTTGTATCAGGTGTCGCTTGCGGATTCAGGTGTCGATGACGGTGTCGATGTTGCTGTTGTTACTATTGTTGCTGTTGTTGTTGTTGTTGTTGTCTCTGCTATGATTTATGTGCTCGACGTGTGTTGTGGAAAAGCGACCTTTTTAGTATGGTAAATTGTTATTTTGACAGTTGCACAATATCGTGCAAAGCCTGTGGATGGATACAGATCTATAGACACGATACTCTCTCACAGCTTGTACCTATCACAGCAGGCGAACTGAAGCTGAAGCTGATTGTGCGGGCGTTTTAAGCTCATGAATTAAATACATTGTTGTGAATGAACCGATCGTGAGTGTGTGTGGCGCTTTTACTTTTCTTTAATTACAATTAACATATTTTTAAATGTTTTCAAGAAATTAATTGTATGCGCTCGAATGATCCTATCATATTATTTACAGTGTTCGCCATAGGTATTTCGACAAAAACTAGCTTTAGAAAGATTTTAGCATCAATGAAAAGGTCATTAAAATACTGTTTGAATGATACAAAATTTTCCTTAACCCATTAAATTTTGAATTTACGTAAAAGTCTACTTTTTGAATATTTTCCTGTGGCTTAAACAAAAAATGTTTTGATGCAAATAGTGTCTTCAAGCAATTCTAATTGTGATTGCCAAAAGAATTTTTTAAAAATCTCTTTGCTTACATTTTTTATGATTTTTTACATTTTTTCAAAATAAATATGCTGACCACTGTATACATATACACTTATCGTATACTTAGTTTAAAGGGCATTGCTAGTGTTTCTCTGTTACGTTTGAACTGTCCCTGGACAGTTGCCTCCCTGGGCATTATTTATGTTGCATATTGCTAATTTTGGCTGGAGAAATCAGCAGCAAGTTGGCAAGGAAGTTTGGTAGATGCAAACAGAAAGAAAGACACATAATCAATTTTAAGCATTGTCAAACTGCAATTATGCAATGGTGAAAAGTGAAATTTTTATTGCATGTCAACAACAGCAACAAAAACAACAACAGTTGCGCGTTTTGGGATGTCTTCTTCACTGATGACTTGCCGCCTTGCCAGTTGGCTATCCAACTGACTGGATGACTACCCAATTGGTCAGCATCCAGTTGAAAGCCCAGAGTCAACTTTGCAACAGGTCGCAAGCCAACAACAACAGTTGGTTTTGGTTGCATAAGATGAAATCGGATATGCCACATGCGGGATTGAAAATGACATGACATTGTGGCGATAATGAAAGTGGCGATTCAAAGAACCAGAAACCAGAAACCAGATATCAGACCAACAACCTTCGTGGCCTACAAATTACTTAATTGGACAAACTTGATTGGAGTGTAAACTACTTTAGTTAGTTTAAGCATTTAAGTCAAACAAATTGCCATTCACAAGTAACAAAATACTCCATTAATCTTGACCATTTCTTGTTAAAATAACATTTAGTTTTAGCCCTGAGTTTAAATGCCATCTAATGCTTTTTATGATCCTCATCAATGACACGAGTCTGCGGTTTGCTCTCTCTCCCTTATAGAGATGCGTCTCTGAATCAGATGAATCTCATATATCACTAATTGAATTGTTTTATGGCCTGTTGATCATCGCTACGAAATGAAATCATTAAAAAGCCATTACACAAATGACTAGCCATAATTTGATTTGCCAAAAAAAAACAAAAGGGAAGTTATAAATATGTATATATGTATGATTGAACGATTGATCGACAGATCATCAAAACTCCCACGATCTCTAGCATGACTTTCGAGGTGCCAAAATTGGGAATTGCTGAATAGTAAATTTTGCTAATTTTAGTGTTTAATTTGATTAGTAAACATCATATGGACGAGCCTCTGACAAGTGTCAAACTTTCCACTGATCATTAAACTTTCTATAGCTAACGCTGAACTGTAAAATAGAAGAGTGAAGGATTATATTGAATATTTCGCATACTTACCACGGACATAATTCCTGCTATAATCCAACTGGTTGCTAAAGGCTTACTCAATATCAATTAAAATTGTAATCAAAATTAATCAAATACAAATTTAAATTAGCTGTTAACGTTACACAGTTTCATTTATGGCCAGAAATAATCATTAATTTGCTGATAGTTTAAAACTGAACCGTGTGTTTTCCGATGCACTTCTTTGTGATGTGTTAATTTCGTTTAATTGCAAAATTTCGAATCGTTTTTTTCAAATTAGCACACAGTTCACACCAACCGGTCGATAGGTCGATTACTAGATGAATCTAACGCGTTTGTTTGCTTTTTATTTTTTTTTTTTGGGTGTTTTCAGGGGGGAAGCGTCCGCTGAACAACGGAACAACTGAACCGTCTGAATGCTCGCTGCAGACTGAAACCGAAACTGAAACTGAAGCGCAAGCGTTCAATTTTTCGAAGGTTTCCCTCAGCTGCCCCAACGGACCAGGCTGAAGATGCTGCCGCAATGTTGCCGCAGAGTTGGCGTCTACGTCGACAGCGACGCACAGTGGTCGATATAGCCGAATTTGCGTAACGAAACGAATAACTCAAAAAACCAAAATATTTTTTCCAAATTTTTTTATAAAATTATTTTTTTTTTTTTTCAAACTTTGTCAAATTTTATCCAATTTTCTTCTGGATTGTCAATTTTATCATTATTTAGCCTCTATTTTCATTCTGCATTAAAATTGGAAAACTAAATTTTTCTTCCTTTACTGTCCATTTTTTCCATACTCTTCCCTTGACACATTTTCAAAAACTTCGAAATGTCATAACTTTGTCAAATTTTATCCGATTTCCTTCTGGGTTGTCAATTTTATCGTTATTTAGCCTCTATTCTCATTCTGCATTAATATTGGAAAACTAAATTTTTTTCTTTACTGTCCATTTTTTTCATGCTCTTCCCTTGACACATTTTCAAAAACTTCGAAATGTCATAACTTTGTCAAATTTTAGCCGATTTCCTTCCGGATTGTCAATTTTATCAAATTTATTTTTCCAATTTTAATGCAGAATGAAAATAGAGGCTAAATAATGAAATAAATCGGAAAATTAAATTTTGGTAGATTGCAAAGATCGAAAAATTACATTTCGTTACGCTAAATCGGTTAAATCGACCACTGTGCGACGTCGACGTCGACGTCAACGCTAGCATCAATGTTGCCAACTGTTGATCACGGTTGTGTCTTTGGCCAATAGCTGTTGTCTGGCGGCCTAATGAATGAAAGCTGCGTTATTTGCAGACAATGTTGTTGCTATTGTTGTTGTTGTTGTTGTTACTCGTTTTGTTGTTGGTTGTTTGCCTGTTTACGAGTATAACACAAGTGGCCCTTATGGGCTTTTTGAACTTGGCTTTGGAGTGCAGCTATTTGCAAATTAAATGCTGCAATATTAATTCTTCAAAAAACAACAATCAAACTGAGACTGTTATTGAATTAAGCTTTTCATTTGACTATTATGCGTGTCTCAGTTTGACGACTTCGTCATTGGCCACTTTCCAATTCAGTTGGGCTCTGTTTTTATGACGCTATCGAGTTATTTAACAATCTTCAGCATGAGCATCTTCAGTGACGGCAACTGGTTTTGGCCATGCCACAATCCTTGCCCGCAGCGTTCGCCAAATCTTAATGAGCCATGGCCAAAACCTAAGTTGTAGCCACAGTCACAACCACAACCACAACTTAAAGGCCAGCGGGAACACGCGCCACAGATCCACCTTGGTCCATCTTCTCCAGACTTTGACTTCCGCCTGTTTGTCGTCTATGCATTTTGAGGCCATTTGGCGGTACAAATTTCTCATTTTCTTCAGATTAGCGCTATTTGTGCATGCAAATTAGCTTAGCTCTCGACTACGCACTTTGTCCGCAACTGATTTTCCTTTTTTTTTTCCTTTGCCATTTTCCTCTTTTTTCCTTAGCCATTTCCTCTCAACGTCGACCTCGATTTCAGTACGGAAAAAAAGTGTGCAAATAATATTGTTGCACACACTTTTTTGTTAGCGATGTCGGACAGTCGCCAATTCAACTGTTGGCCAAATCTTTGAATGCATCAAACAAATGCGATTTGATGAAGCTTTGATGAGCTATGAACTACAGATCCATCACTGGCACCTGGAAGCGTTGATCGACGCACTAAGAAAACCGAAAAAAAAAAATGTTGAAGCAGACATCGAATATTGTATACTCTATAAATGAACATTACACCAGGGAATCAAATAACTATTTCGGTAAAACTCAAGGGGTATGTACAGAAAATGGGATGTAACATGGCTTAGTATCGAAAATATATCAAAACTTCAAGATGATAAAAATTTAAATGCAGAATCAATTTAGAGGCCAAATCATGATCAAAATGACATTCCGATTGAAAATCGGGTAATTTTTTATGAAGTTATGAGAGATCAAAGTTTTTGAAATAATGTCAAGGGGTAAGTATGGAAAATTGGATGATAGATGGCTTAGAATCGAAAATATATCAAATTTTCTAGATGATAAAAATTTAAATGCAGAATCAATTTAGAGGCCAAATCATGATCAAAATGACATTCCGATTGAAAATCGGTTAATTTTTAATGAAGTTATGAGGGATCAAAGTTTTTGAAATAATATCAAGGGGTAAGTATGGAAAATTGGATTTTAGATGGCTTAGAACCGAAAATATATCAAATTTTCTAGATGATAAAAATTTAAATGCAGAATCAATTTAGAGGCCAAATCATGATCAAAATGACATTCCGATTGAAAATCGGGTAATTTTTGATGAAGTTATGAGAGATCAAAGTTTTTTAAAAAATGTCAAGGGGTATATATGGAAAATTGAATGTTAGATGGCTTAGTATCGAAAAATTATCAAATTTTCTAGATGATAAATATTTAAATGCAGAATCAATTAAGAGGCCAAATCATGATCAAAATGATATTCCGCTTATAAATCGGTTAATTTTTGATGAAGTTATGAGAGATCAAAGTTTTTGAAAAAATGTCAAGGGGTATATATGGAAAATTGAATGTTAGATGGCTTAGTATCGAAAAATTATCAAATTTTCTAGATGATAAAAATTTAAATGCAGAATCATTTTAGAGTCCAAATCATAATCAAAATGACATTCTGCATGAAAATCGGAATCGGAAATTGATCAAGTTATGACAGCTGAAAGTTGGTCAACTATTGCGGTTCCGGAATCGGCTCCGGTGTTATTCCCTGTTCTTAATCAAAATTTAAATGAAGAATGATAATATCGCATTGATTATAAATTTTTTTTTTTTACATATTGCTACAATTATCAAAATAAGTAAATCTATTCAGTCAAAAGACTTCTCATGTGTTCCAAAGTTGTTAGCATAGTCATATTAGCCAGTGTATATATGTTTGATTTAACCAACCGCAAAGCTGTGAAGTATTTACCCGCTTGACATGTGCAGCTCTTCCGCAGCCGACCCCGTCGGGCAGAAAGAGAGGAGAGAGAAGAGAGGGAGTGAGGGAGTGAGGGAGCGAGGGAGAGAGGGAGAAGTCAGTGAAAAGCGCCGTTTCGGCATGACACGTTACCACATGGCCAGAGTTGAAGCCGGCAGCAGGCAGCATCATTTACCGCATAAAATTATTCGTATTTGCGAAATGTATTGTAAGGCGCAGCCTGAGCCCAAAACCAAAAACCAAAACCAAATATCCAAGACGATGGTACAAGGTACCATGACTTGAAACCTGCTTTCTTCGGCGTGACTTTTGATATTTAAACGCTGCAGAGCCGCCTTCAATGCCTCAATGTGCGCTTTTGAACCCGTTTGCACCCTTTTTCCGTTTGGCAACATGTCGTATACGTACCGTATATGCGTTTCTCTCCAGCCTCAAACAAATTTTCAATTTGACTTTTGGCCAAGCGAACAAGATAGTCAGGTAGTCAGGCCAGGTTTGTTGCCAGGCTTTTGGCATTTTGTTCATTGAACAAATTTTGATTGTGGCGCAAACTACGAGTACTGAAAGCCTGATCAGAATCGACCAGGTGATGCCAACTTCACATGTCTCCCTCCCACCAACTGCAGGCTGAACGTGAGCAACTCGAGGCAATATTTGAGATTTTTGGCTACCAGTTTTTTTGGCAGCGTTGTAAATTGACTTTTGATAATTTCTTAATGAAGTTTTGTGGTTTGCAGTTTTGTTACATTTTGAAGTAGCTACACTGATAAAAAAAAATGTATTAAGATCAAAATTTTGGTCTTAGAAATAAGGTTTTTAGTCTAAAAAATGCGTCGAGAACATAAAATTCTTAAATTAAGAGAGCACATCTTGATTTTAAGAACATTTTAAATAAGAGCGTGTTCTTATTTAAAGAACACATGTTCTTAAAATTAAAATTAAAAAATAAAATAAATAAAAATTATTATTTTATATTTATAAGTATTTTACTTTTAATTGTTATTTTAATTCGTTACGAGTGGGATTCGAACCGCTGCCTACCTATTTATACTTTCCTAAAAAATTTAAGATTTTTTTTCTAATATTAAGATTTTAAGATTTTTTAGATTAATAATTATAATCTTAGTTTTAGTAATTTGATTTTAAAATAATCTTTTTTTAGGAACAAAATATTTAAGATAATTGTTCTTGATTTTAAAAGTTGTCCTTTTTTTCAGTGTATTAATTGGGCAAAATATTGTTAATCTAATCCAAAAATTTTTATTATCATATATTTATGCCAGTTGCCACGCCCTTCACTAAGCACTTCCGTTTCGATAAGTCAGACACGTGTATGCATAATCTACTCATCAGCGGCTGGATCTCAGATATATTATTATGACATGACCCTGTCCAAATGCCTCATCGAGTCACTCACTCAGCCAGTCAGTCATTCAGTCAGTCAGTCAGACATTTATGTTTATTAGTGGCTAATTAAACAAGAGATCAACAACTGGTTGGATCTTGGGTCAATAAATGGCACAAAAATCGACAAAAAATAATTGAGAAATTTTTTAAATATACAAGTGTATATCGACATTAATATAAATATGATATGCTGGTTCAGCTTATAGTAAAATATTATTGCAAGTGAGACAAAGGTCTTTGTATGCCACGAGCATAAAATAAACATGTCAATAAGAGCGGCAAGCAATAATTTAATATGCAAATAGAGAAAGAAATAGCAATAGGATTCATTGATCTACCCGTTTAAGGTGTGAAATATAGATGGACTGGCCCAGAGGAACATACAGATGTATCTATCAGATACACAGCAACAACAACAACAACAACACACACAACATTTGCCAACGCACTTTTGAAGCTCATTTGCATTCGCATTTTGGATTTTGGGTTTGCGTTCGATTTTGGAGGTCATCATAATGATCAGATTGACATCGACATTTGATACGGATCTTCAGCTACGCCTTGGAAGAGGTTTCGAGCTTAGGGTTTGGGTACGAGTTCGCTTTCAGTTTCTTTTAACGAAATGAGTTTTTAAATAAGCCAAATCAATCATTTGGCAGCCGTCTAATTGTACCTCATACTGTGCCCTCAGATTGGGATTCAGATTGACTTTTGATGCTCGCATTGTCTTCGGTGTTGGGGCTACTGACTTGGTAGGCATTGTTTGACCACATGAACTTCTGTACCATCCATTGAGCAGCCATTGTCTGCAGCTTAATGTCATGTCCAGACATTTTTCTTCTCAAGCCGCCTCCGAAATTTTGAAATACCCAAATAAATGTTGGCTTTGATTGAATGCTTTTTATTGCACACTCAAACTTTTACTTACACACATTGAATTACTCAAAAAAAATATCTAAGCTTTCTAAAGAGCATACCTGAACTTAAAGCTCAAATCAAGGTATGCAATGTTAAGAATTTCACTTTACTTACTCGCATTTATCTCAAACTGACACCTGAGATAATTATGTGAGCAACAGCCAATTCATAAACAACAAAATGCAAAGTGTTAGCCATTAATTATGTGTGGTCAGCCCAACCCAAATCCAACCCAACCTAATCACTAGATTGACCTGTTGGGCTTTATGTAACAAAGTGTCGATATACAAAACTAAAGCTAATAAAATCATAAATCTTGTCAATAATTTCGCCTCTCCACCGTCTGTTGCAATAGTTAACTTTGCGCACTTTGCTTCACATAATTAAAAATAAAAAAAATAAAAAAATTCAACAAAATAAATTTGTTTTCTTTAACTTTGGGTGATTAACATTTTGTTGGCTCAATCTTTAGTGGGTGATGACTTTATCTAGACATAGAACGCCCACGTTTGACTGACTCTGACTGCGTGTGAAAACTCTTAAGCCAAAAACAAAAGGTTTCCGCAACAAATATATGTTAAGCTGATCTATTGTTATGCTTACACATCATTTGTCATATATACTGATAGACAAGGTTTTCGGTTTTTTGGGCTGAGCAATAGTTGACAGTTCATTTAGATATGTTTGGCTTTTATTAGCTTTGAAAATACATTGTGAAAACTCGCTACGCATACACACATTAATATATAAAAATCATTAGTAATCTACAATTTAAATAATATAAATGTAACTAAAAAATACATTGTTTAACATCCATAGAATTTGTTCAATTTGTCAAGATCTTAGAGCTGACTATTAGCCAGATGATTATCGATTACCACCTGAATGATCCTCATGCAATCGCGCTGTCTGGCAATGGTGTTATCGATAAGTTGTTCGATAAACTGACTGGCCTTTATATTCGTATTGGGCGGTATGTCCTGGGTGCAGCTAATGTATTTGTTAAAAATCTCCGTATTTAATGATGTAGCCAAATAACGTTCGCTCTCGTCCTGCTGCAACAATTTATTGAGCACCTGAGCTGCGGATAACAGTTGTTCCTTGGTTTTGTGGTAAGCACGCAGCTCCTGCAAGCTGCCATAATCCGCGCTATTCAACTGCACTGACCTATTCCCATCCACATCCACAATTCCATCTCCGCTCTTAATTGCCTTTTTTGTCAGCAGCTGACGTATGTGATATTTGCGTTCCGTCACAAAATTGCCCAGCAAGTAGCCTGGAAAGCAAACAAACGATTCATTAGTAACAATATTCATCTATACTCGTATCCTTGTCCCCTTTGACCCACCTGAGATGAGCATGAAGAAGGCAATTGTGAAGAGCAGTGAGGTGCAGGTTCGCTTTGATATATATTCACGATAGTCACGGGAACTGTTGGCTCTCACAGCCGTTTCATAACTCAGCACCTGATGCATTTTGAGTTGCCTTTAACGTACTCGGTTTAATTTGGTTTGGTCTTTGTTTAAGATATAGACTTAGATTTAATATGTATATGGCATCGTTTGCTGTGGAACATTTTATTGTATCAATTGTACTTCAATTCAAGTCAACTCTCTGTTTATATTTTAATCTATGCAGCTGTAAATAGAGAGTAAAAAATCATATTGTTTTTAATTCTACGCAGCTGCAAATAAAAAGCAAAAAATCATATAGTGCATATTATTTTCTTTTATTAAAATACTCTAAGAAATGCTTGTAATCTTAAAAATGCATGTAATCTTAATGGAATCTACATCCCACAGAAAATCCGCTTAGCTTAGCTTCATCAAGGAATTTTAATATAAGTTCGTGCAAAATTACTAGACGCAAATATTTGCTATGAAATATTTTATAGACCCCTCAATAGATATTTAGTAAATTATGAGAAAATTTTATTTTCAGCTTGTGCAAGGGTAACCCACGCAGCTGTATAAATTTAGCCAACGGCATGCGATAAAAGAGGAACAGAAGGCCATAAATAATAACACGTATTTTGCGGATTGATGGTACAAAATATGAAAAAGGAAAGTCAAAAAATATTTGAATATGTTCACAGTGCGTATGTGTAATATTTTCATATTTAATTTAATTAATAAATTTTTAATTTCATATTTTATAAATATTTAATTATTTAATAAAAAACAAAACTCACTTGAGAACGTAAATATGCTATCAAGCTTTCACTTTCTTTACAACTTAAGCTAGTTTGAATCTGACGGAATATCCTTGGTTTTTTTTTCTTGTTTGTACTTTATAGATCGATGCTCTTCGACATATAAATTACATAGAGAATACTCTCACTTAAATAATTCACATTACATTAAAATTAAGTTAAATATGCCTATAGCTTTTCGAAATTTTAAACTGGCTAGCGAGGGATTTCCTTTGTTTATTGCCGTGCGTTTATTATTATTTATCCTTCGGTTTGGTGTGCTCACCTGGCCACCAAGTTGTGCACTGAGCATAGTTCCGAGCCTGACAACGGCTTTAATAGTCGACAGCGAACGTGACAGTGGTGAATTTCTCTCTCCTGTAAGGGGTTGAGCTTTTGTTGGGTGGGACTTGGGCATAGTTTTCCCTTACACTTGGGTCAAGTTGAGATGCGGCTCTCATGTGTCGTTTAAAAATAGAATAGCCGCAATAATTTCATGATTAACGGGCATTTTAACTTTAAACTCTCTGTGTTTGAAGTTGTATAGATTTTCAAACAGTTGGTATTTTCCTGAAGAGAGCGAAAGCGCTTCAGGTTTACCAACTTAATCCTCAACGTTCTGTTGCTTTTAGCTTTTATCGCACTTTTGTTGTTTACAATTTGCTTACTTCAAGAATATCATGTGAAACCTGGCCGTGTCAGTCCGATTAGTAAACTCTTTTTTTATATAGGTAATTTTACTTTGATGTACTACGTTTAATCCTGGTGCTTAAAACACCTCCGTTAATAAAAAAAATAGTCACGAAAGTCGCACGATTTAAGGGTGTTGAATTAATTTCTAAATCGAAACAGTTTTTAAAAAAGTATTTCTTAAACTTTTTAGATTACGTATGCGTAATATTGTTTTATGATCAATTTTAAAAAAATTTAAATATTTTTTAATTTGTACTAAAATTTGATTGTAGCAAGAAATGCTTGTGCTGTCCCTAAATTAGCTCCATGAAAACGTATTGTACAAGTAATTGTTGATGTATTTGTTGCTTTGGCTTTTGAGTCAGTGAAAGTGCAACTTGCGCTGAAAAGCAGCAGCAAAACGTCCTCTCCTTGTCAAGGGCTGACAGATACTTTTTGCTCGCTTTGAAGTGCCTGCTCAAGCGAAAGCCGTGCCAACTTTAACGAGAGCTAGAAGAGGTGGTTGGGAGGATGTTCTTGTGGAGGCCAATGTTTCATTAAGTGTAACTGCTTTTACCACGCTCTATGCACACTGCACACACAAATGGCCACCTAAGGGGAGCTGGATACAAATACGGACTCCTTGTACATATGCATGCGACTCTCACGGATTTTCCAGTGCAACGGCAAGGTGGATATGAAAGGCATACCTGTGTCAGCAACTAGTTTAACACACAGAGTGGAACAATATTTATCCATTCATTCAATATATCCTTAGTAGAGCATTAAAGTATTGGCATATTTATTTATATTATTTATTTATATATTATTTGTTTATTGACAAAATTCGTAAAATAATATTTTGCTAAAAAATAATTATTTTTAAATGCAGAATCAATTTTGAGGCAAAATAATGATCAAAATGACATTCCGCTTGAAAATCGGTTCAGTTTTAACAAAGTTTATCAAGTTTGAAGTCTGGTAAATCTGTGAACTGACAACTTTACAAGTCAAATTTTTTGCAAATTTTGGCTTGATTTTTGACAGGAAAATGAACCCTCTCAGAATCAAATTTAAAGTGTCGTTTTATACTAATTAGGGCACCAGGAGTTCAATAAAAGTGAAAACTCGAGATTTAAAATTTTGAAAAAAAATTTTTTTTTTAAATGCAAAGGGGGGAGTACATGATGTTTTTCGAAAAAATTTGAAAAATAATTTTTTGTTAAAAAATAATTATTTTTAAATGCAGAATCAATCTTGGGACAAAATAATGATCAAAATGACATTCCGTTTGAAAATCGGTTCTGTTTTAACAAAGTTATGCAAGTTTGAAGTCTGGTAAATCTGTGAACTGACATTTTTGTCAAAACAGTTAATTGACTAAATGTATATACTCGACTAAATTTTTCTGTGCAATAAAATTTAAAATATGTACACAAATTAATTCGTATTTAATTAATTCGCATTCGCCCACTTTGCACTTGCTCGCATTCGTATCTTTAATTTCAAAATTCCATTTCGAACTCCGCACAGAAATGTCAGCGTAGTGAGTACATTGCACTCTGCACTCCACAACTTGAACACGTACGACGCCATTTTTGCTGCCACCCACGAAACGGGCTTGCTCTCCTTTTTCTCCCTCTGCTCCTCTCACACTTCAATCTACATCCTTATCAAAGGATGCACCTTCCATCATCCCCTCATCACATTCAAAGCAGTGCATTAATTTCCAAGTGCATTGACATAGAAACATGCAATGCGGACACACAAAAGTAGGCAACGTGCAACACGAATTGCAGTCAAGGATCGCAATGTGCAACAATTATTATAGAATGTTTTATCTACCTATTGTATAATTGGGTTTTTGTATTTCTATTAATTAGAATTATACTTTAATTGATAAACTTTCATAACTAACTCAGTTAAACTAAGTAGTTAAGTATGTGAAATTATTGTATAAATTTGTCACAGTTTTCGGTTACTCATTCAAATAATTTTTGCAACTTGTTGCTTTCTTTAATTAAGGTTATTTTACCCTAATTAATCAACGCTTTGTCATTTCCCCTTATAAATGCTTGTTATTTCCCCACTTCGAGAGAAAGCTTTAAAGTTTAAAGTTAAACGTTAGCTTTGGGAAAGCTTTTCGTTGTCACAGCTGTTATACAAACAAGTTTCAAAGCAAGCTCAACTAACTGTTATACAAATATTCATGCATGTATATAACACTTTATGATATGGAGTATGAATAAAAACTAAAGCTAAAGCTTACTTAGATACAAATAGGTTTAGATATTCAACAATGTTGAATGAGCTGTATTTATTCAATGATTTAACATTTGTTAACCAAGTTCGTTTACCTCACTATGCAAATCTATGCGATTTATATATGCCTAGAAACCTTATAAGCTTAATCGCTGATTAAGAGACTGCAAAACTGTTTGCAGTATAATTTGGTTAATGCAAATCCAAGATAATTCTTAAAAATTTGCCGTGAAATAACAAAAAATTAAATAAAAAATTATTAACATTAGTTGTAATTTCACATTTTCTTCATTTTCACATAAAAATTTATATAAATTCTCAACTGATCAGCTCTAGTAGAAATTTTGAGCTTTTAGCTTTTTTAACTTACAATTTTAAAAATCATACTGCTAAGCATAAAAATTATGTCCAAAAAATAGACATATTTTTTTAATGTCAAAAAGCTACAATTTCCAATTTCATATCTTTTATAATGTGCAATAAGAGAAAATTGGCAATAATTTTATGCTATTTGAGTTGATTATCAATACTTACTATAATGTTTAATCGATTCTCGAGTTATAGTCGTATGTGCATATCACATTTTAGGGAACAAGAGACGACCGTTTCTAGGGCTTCTCAAATCGAAAATCGAACATAATTTGCACTGTTTTTTTGCACTGTTTTCCATGCATTTTTTACGTGCTGCATATTGAAATGTTGTCTTTTTTTTCTGCAATCAGAAAACTAAAGTCAATTGGCGATTAGCATAGGGCCCTGAGGGGCCCATTGACTTGTTTTGCATACGCATTGACCGACTTTTAGCCAGACACTAATGTAATTAGCGCCATATACCAAGTGGTACTGGCCATTTGGCTAGCAGTTCAACGCGGCTAATTGAAGACTCAACATCGCGGAATTCCAAGGAATACAGTGCTCAAAAGGATAAGAATCAAGAAAAGGATTCGGGCAATAGCCTTGCCATTAGTGCAAGGATATTCGGTGCAGTGCAGTGATAGAATAAAAGAAATGTGAAAACTTGTCAATTTTTATCAGTTGCTTTGATTTTGTGCTAAAAAAAGGCCTCATCATGACTGATACAATGACTGATGCCGAAAAGGCGGCTGGATCTCGCCTGGATTACGATCTAATGATGGCCGAGGAATATATACTGAGCGAAGTTGAGAAGAACTTTATCTTGGCATGCGAGCGTGGTGATTTGCCGGGTGTCAAGAAGTCAGTATTGTTTGGCATAGTTATCCTTGTTATATCCTTGCAGCTTAGTGTTGTTTGTATGATTGTAGAATTCTTGAGGAGTACACTGAAACACCATCGGAAAAGTTCAACATTAACTGCACAGATCCCATGAATCGATCTTGCCTCATTTCGGCTATTGAGAATGAGAATTTTGATTTAATGGTTATACTGCTGGAGAACAATATTGAAGTTGGAGATGCCCTATTGCATGCCATATCTGAGGAGTATGTGGAGGCTGTGGAGGAGCTGCTGCAGTGGGAGGAAACCCATCACAAGGAAGGAGATCCCTATGTGAGTGTTGAGTCCAACTCCTTCTAAAATCCTGTGAGTAAATCGTGAGTTCAATTTAAATACAGAGCTGGGAATCTGTGGATCGTTCGAAATCTACCTTTACCACGGACATAACGCCACTGATTTTGGCTGCACATCGCAACAATTATGAGATACTTAAAATCCTGCTGGATCGTGGTGCAACGCTGCCAATGCCGCACGACGTCAAGTAGGTCGAGATACAAGATACAAGATGCATTACTTTATTTAATTTAAATATTTTATTTTCTAGGTGCGGCTGTGATGAGTGTGTGACATCTCAGACCAGCGATTCTCTGCGTCATTCCCAATCACGTATTAACGCTTATCGAGCACTTTCGGCCAGTTCCCTTATCGCTCTCAGTTCACGTGATCCTGTGCTGACCGCATTTCAACTGTCCTGGGAACTGAAGCGTCTGCAGGCCATGGAATCGGAGTTTCGTGCAGAGTACACGGTTTGAATGAATATATATATATATATGTATATATATATTATATTCTGATATATAATAATTCTGATTTAATCAGGAAATGCGTCAAGCAGTGCAGGACTTTGTGACGGCATTATTGGATCACGCTCGCACCTCTATGGAACTGGAAGTGATGCTCAACTATAATCACGAACCATCGCATGAGATCTGGAGTCCGGGTCATCGTCAGACCCTAGAACGTCTCAAACTTGCAATTCGCTATAAACAGAAAACGGTAAGAGTGCAGTTTTGTTGTTGATATATTAATTTATTTTATTTCCATTGATCTATTTACACCTCTTAGGGAAAAGCAAATAAATAGTTCAAAAGCTTTGTGCTTAGTCAATCAAGTATCCATCTATCTATTTATACCCGTTACTTAAAAAGCGCCTAGATCTCAGGGTCTGCAAGAGATAGAGATACCAAATTTGGCACAAAGATTTCTACAGAACCCACGCAGGTCAATTTTTAAGACAATAAATTTTTTATAGTAATTTACGTTATCTATGAATATTATCTATTATCTCACTGAATCGCAACAAGATCGGATAAGTAGAATGGGAGTAATAGCTAAAAGTATGCAGTAGTTTTTATTAGGTATTGAAATAATTAACGAGAACAATACAATCACCTTAAAGTATGCAATAGTTTTTTTTATGTGTTGAAAAAGTAACGGGTATCCTATGGTTGGGATCTCGACTATAGCCTTTCCCACTTGTTTATATTTTTTTTTCTGTCTATCTATCTATATATCTATCTATCTATCTATCTATCTGTCTATTCATCTGTCTATCTTTCTATCTATTTATCTACATATTTATCTATTTATCTATTTATCTATCTTTCTATCCATCTATCTTTCCACAGTTTGTAGCCCATCCAAATGTGCAGCAATTGTTAGCTGCCATTTGGTATGAGGGTTTGCCTGGTTTTCGACGCAAGCAAGCCTCGCAGCAGCTTATGGATGTTATCAAATTGGGTTGCAGTTTTCCCATCTACAGTTTAAAGTATATTCTGGCCCCAGAATCCGATGGAGCCAAGTTCATGCGCAAGCCTTTTGTGAAGTTCATCACACACTCCTGTTCCTACATGTTCTTCCTGAGTGAGTAATAAAAATCTTAAGAAATGTGATCCTTCATAAAACCTTCTAAATCCTCAGTGCTTTTGGGTGCTGCATCGTTGCGAGTGGTGCAAATTACATTTGAATTGTTGGCTTTTCCTTGGATGTTGTCTATGTTGGATGATTGGCGAAAACACGAACGTGGCTCACTGCCAGGGCCAATTGAGCTGGCTATCATAATGTATATAGCCGCACTTATTTTAGAGGAACTCAAGTCTTTATACTCGGATGGCTTATTTGAATACATTATGGATCTATGGAATATTGTGGATTACATATCGAATATGTTTTATGTGACTTGGATACTCTGTAGAGCCACAGCTTGGGTCATAGTGCATGTAAGCTGGAATCTATTTAATCTAACACCATCATTAATCAATTATCTTTAGCGGGACCTGTGGTTCAGAGGCATTGATCCGTACTTCCCTCGCGAGCATTGGCATCCCTTTGATCCCATGTTACTCTCAGAAGGCGCTTTCGCTGCTGGCATGGTCTTCTCCTATTTGAAGCTCGTTCACATCTTCTCGATCAATCCGCATTTGGGACCATTGCAAGTTTCGCTGGGACGCATGATTATCGATATCATCAAGTTCTTCTTTATCTATACTCTGGTGCTGTTTGCCTTTGGCTGTGGCTTGAATCAGTTGCTTTGGTATTATGCAGAGCTGGAGAAAAATAAATGCTATCACTTGCATCCCGATGTGGCAGACTTTGATGACCAGGAAAAAGCTTGCACTATCTGGCGTCGTTTCTCCAAGTATGTCTATTTAATCACATTTTTTTAGATCAGGGACCGTAAATAATGATAATTTTTTTTTTTATAAAAAAATACACCAACTTATAATTGTCGTAGAAAAAATTATTTACTCCAAAATCTTTATAATCTTATAATTCTCGGCATTATTTTGAAATATTTTTTTTTTTTTTTATCAAAAATAATGGTTGTTTTTGATTTTATTTTTTTTATTTAAAATAATGATCATGGTGTAAGTTTTAATAAATTACACACTTACACAGATTATTCTTAATGAAAAACATAAAAAATTTAAATATAATCATTAATCATTGATCCCTGATTTAGATATAACATTTAATTGCCTTTCAGTTTGTTCGAGACATCGCAGTCGCTGTTTTGGGCCTCCTTTGGTCTTGTGGACTTGGTCTCCTTTGACTTGGCTGGCATCAAGAGTTTTACTCGTTTCTGGGCGCTTCTGATGTTTGGATCGTATTCAGTAATAAATATTATTGTGTTGCTCAACATGTTGATTGCCATGATGTCAAATTCGTATCAAATCATTTCGGAGCGAGCTGACACTGAGTGGAAATTTGCACGCTCGCAGCTGTGGATGAGTTACTTTGAGGATGGAGGCACTGTGCCACCACCCTTCAATCTCTGCCCCAATATGAAAATGTTGAGAAAAACTCTGGGTCGCAAGCGACCTTCTCGAACCAAGAGTTTTATGGTAGGTGGCTTAGTTTAAAACTATCCCAGAGTCAATGAAGACAAATCCTTTTGCCAATCAGTTTTAATAAAGCTCCTGTGGCTTGCTTTGCGTCAATGTTGATTCTTGTAATTCTCCCCTCTTCCTCTCCTTAGCGCAAGTCCATGGACAGAGCACAGACGCTGCATGACAAAGTGATGAAGCTGCTGGTTCGACGTTATATTACCGCCGAGCAGAGACGTCGTGACGATTACGGCATCACCGAGGATGATATCATTGAGGTACGCCAGGATATTAGCTCCCTGCGTTTCGAGCTGCTGGAGATTTTTACCAATAACAGCTGGGATGTGCCCGACATTGAGAGGAAGACACAAGGTAATGAGTAGCCTCAAAAATTGTTGACATGTTGCTAAGCCACCCACCCAAAAAAAATAAAACTCTTCCCTTTTCCATTTACAGCTGCCGCTCGCACCACCAAGGGCAAGGTTATGGAACGTCGTATTATGAAGGACTTCCAGATCGGTTTTGTGGAGAATCTGAAACAGGAAATGAATGAGAGCGAGAGTGGACGCGATATATTCTCCTCTCTAGCCAAGGTTATTGGCAGAAAGAAGACGCAAAAGGGGTAAGGAAAATTCATATCTTTTAAGATAGATAACTAATTAATTGTTTCTTTAATTTTCAGTGATAAGGACTGGAATGCAATTGCCAGGAAGAACACCTTTGCTGCCGATCCAATTGGCTCGAAGCGATCTTCTATGCAGCGTCATAGCCAGCGCAGCTTAAGACGCAAGATTATCGAGCAGGCGAACGAGGGACTACAGATGGACCAAAGACAACTGATTGGTAAGTTACAATATATATGTTTATGTCTATACTCTTAATCTTTCGTTAACCGGTAGAATTCAATCCGAACTTGACCGAGGTTACGAGAGCCACGCGAGTTGCCTATGTGAAGTTCATGCGCAAGAAGATGGCGGCCGATGAGGTGTCCATAGCTGATGACGATGAGAAGCCCAAGGATGAGGAGGGGAAGAAACCAGATACCACTGGCGTAAGTATTTCGATAACTTTGCTATTGCATACTCTAACTATATTTAAAAATTTCAAATTTTTACTTCAATTTAATTAAAAATTCAAACATTATTTTTAGATATCCAATAATTATTTCAATTTATAACAAAAATTAAACTATATCTTAAGATTTTAAATTTTTCCAATTCTCATTGCAATTTATTTAAAAATTCAAACTATATTTTTGGAATTCCAATTATATTTACAATTTATTTAAAAATTATAGTTTTATTTTAAAATTATTATTTCATTTTATTTAATAATTCTTTGACTGCCGCAAGACTTTTTTACAATTTTATTAATTTTTCAGTTGAAAATTTATTTTTTTGTTTTTATTAAATTTGAATTGTTAATTAGTTATTTATTTATTTATTTCAACTTCCGACTTTAAGCTGAAATCTATCTTAGAATAATTATAGTAATATTTAAGGTGATTTTTGATAAACTTTTAATTTTACATTTGATTTGAGTTTAGATTTATTTTGTACTTATGTTACTATTAATTGTATAGTATTTTATTTTTATTTTTTTGTTATCAAATCAAAAGATTTCATCTTTGTCTTTATTGCTATACATTTTTTGATGTTAAATATTTTTTATTATAATAATACTTTTCATTTACACTGTTTCTTTTTAATTTTTTTTAAAGTGTTCGAGATTAACTAATTTCCTAAGTAGTCTGTTGTAGTTTATTGTTGTTTTATTAATAAATAAGTAATTATTCATAAATATTATTTGCAGTCCAAAAAGGTAGCCTCTGGAGTCGGAGGAGGTGGCTCAATGTTGGCAGCTGCCGCTTTGCGAGCTTCGGTTAAGAACATTGATGAAAAAGATGCGAAACCTGGCGAGAATAAAGACAAAGATAAGGATAAAAAGCCAACAGATGACAAGAAATTAAGTGACAATAATAAACCACAATCACAAGTTGGCGGTGGTAAACCAGGTGAACAAAAACCAATGCCACCAGGCAGTAAACCATCTGCCGCCGCAACAAATGGCGCCAAGACAAACGAGCAACAGAAACCCAGCGATGCAGCTAAGCCCAATGCACCTGCTCCACCTGCCAAGCCAACTGATGTTAAGCCAGCAGCTCCCAAGGCAAATGAAACTACTAAGCCAGAAGCTGCTGCCAAGAAGGAGGAAGCCGCTAAGACGGAGGCGGCCAAGCCAGCAACAACAACTGGAGCCGCTGCAAAGAGTGTGGCACCTTCAGCTCCGGCAGATGCAAAGCCGGACACCAACACCAAAACAACAGCCTCCACAACGCCCAGCGGCACCAAGGCGGCAAATGAATCCAGCGGAGGGGCTAAGCCGGATGATAAGAAGAATGGACAGGAACAGAAGGGAACAGATGATAAGAAGCCGGACGCATCCAAGCCCAAGGAAGAGGGCGCCAAGTCAGCCTCCGATGCAAAGTCTCCCAGTGATGCCAAGACAGGTGACAAGAAAGCCGATGATGACAAGAAACCAGGAGATGATAAGAAAGCAGCTCCAGCTCCACTCAAACCCGCCATCAAGGTGGGTCAAAGCAGCGCTGCAGCTGGTGGTGATCGAGGCAAATCTACAGTCACAGGACGCATGATCTCTGGATGGCTGTAGGCGAAATTCAAGGATTATTTATCAGTAGATATTATAATCGTAGAAGTTAAACGTATGTAAGTTATTTGAAATCTGTGTGACCAATAAAAGTGAATGTTAAACAAGTTGCATTTGCAATAATTTACGGTTGGATAAGATAAAGGTTTGTTTTCTTAAACTGTAAAAATTCTTAAAATTTCCGAATGTTAAGTTTAAGTCCATGTTTAAATAGACTATGCACTTATCACCATTAGTGCCAACATGCCCTCGATAGTCAAAAATAATAAAATTTTCTAAATGAACAAAATTTGAATACAGAATGAATAGAGAGGCCAACCCATGAATACAATGACATTCGGCTTGAAAATCGGTACAGTTTTACCAAAGTTATGACAGTTCGAAGTTGCTAAAGCCTCTGATCTAGCAACTTTACAAGTCAAAATATTTCATAATTTTGACATGATTTTTTACAAAAATATGAAAGGTCTTAGAATCAAATTTAAAGTGTTGTTTTATACTAATTACGATATAAGGAGTTGATAAAAAGTGAAAACTTAAGATTTTTGAATTTTCAAAATCTCAAAGGGGACCCTTAGCATCAAAATCGAATCTTGGTCGAAAATAATTAAATTTTCTAAATGAACAAAATTTGAATGCAAAATGAATCTAGGGTTCAAATCATAAACAAAATGACATTCCACTTAAAAATCGGTTCAGTTTTGATAAAGTTATGACAGCTGAAAGTTTCGGTTTTCGGTTTTTGAAAGCGAATTAATTTCAGCTACGGTTTCAGTTCCAGTATTTAAAATTAATCGGTTTGTTATTCCCTAGTTCAAACTAAAAAGAATTTTAACTCTTCAATCATTAAGGCTTGTACTTTAAATATTCAAGGAGCTCTTTTCTATTTTAGCCATTTGTTATAGCCATTGCAACAAGTGCTTGACTCTAGCAACATTTTTGCACCCACAGGTAGTTGGTTGCCAGTGGCAACAAGTGTTGTCCTGTTGCCAGCTTTCCACCCCATCGATATCCTTCTATCAGCTGTCTGCTTGGGTGTATAAAAGGACAAACGTTTTGAGCAGTTACAGGCATAACACCAAGAGACGTCAAGAAGTAAACAACAAACGTCAACTACAATTTGAATAAGCAGCTTTTCGGGTTATTTTTAAAAAAAATGAAGTCGTTTATGGGTGCTTTTAACATTGCCTACACAATTCTGTTGCTGATTTTACTCACAAAATTCAGTTGCGCAGGTGAGTTTAATACGAGTAATATTGTTGATTGCGATGAGGGACAGATTTCTAAGACAGATTGTTGCAGGGGACACTTAATCCCTTGGCAATAAATCTCAGAGCAGCTGACAGACCTTAATAGTACTTCTGGGAGGACTCCATTTGTGTTCATTAAACACGCGTTGCATTTGCATAATTTGTTAGCCATTTTTATTCTGGTCTGAGAAGTTACTCTTTAAATTCATCTAAGTTATTATGCCAAAGAAATAAAAATAATTTACACTAGACAAGAGCAGGTGCATCTGTTAATACATATAATACAACCTTGTCAATTAAAGTTCTTTATTTAATTAATTTAATTAATTAAAGCCCTGCATATCTCAATATTTTCATGTATAATTTATAGGAATTGCAAAAAGTGTTAGTTTAATTGTCTTTTGAGTTATATACATATTCGAGTATATCATTTTTTTTTTATTATTTTCTATTTAAACCAGAGGAACATGATAAGAATCGTCGTGGCGCTAACATGGGTCTCTATGCCTTTCCTCGTGTAGGACGCAGTGATCCAAGTTTGGCCAGCAATTTGCATGATGCCAGCGATTCCTTTGCTTACGAGAGCATCTATGGCATTGGCGATATATCCGCAGAGGATATAGAAGGTGCGTTTAATTTTAACAGCCAAAATTGATTTAATTATAAAAGATGTCAAATTTTTTAGATTATCAAAAACGCGCCAGTTATTTGCCATTTCCTCATTTGGGACGCAACGATGCGGAAATGAGGAAATTCGCCCATTTTTTGGCATTGCAACAGGCTCTGGATAAACGCACCGGACCAAGTGCATCATCGGGCTTGTGGTTTGGGCCACGTCTAGGCAAACGCAGTGTCAATGCCAAGGATTATCCTGCTGCTGCTAAAGGACAAAAGGAAGGGTACTAAACGATTAATATGGCTGAACTCCCCAAAAGACGCAACTTACACTGAAAAGCGCTCGAGATGGATATGAAAACGCACTTGTACTAGATAATATTTGCCTTTATATGGTTTTTCCATTTTACTCATACTAAATATGATTTCTTGATTAAATTTCAAAGAGATCAAAATTTATAAAAAAATATATAAACGGGAACATAATTCTATAATAAATAAATACTATAACTCATGGGCTGGTGAGAACTTTTTGCTAAAGACACTATAAAATATTTGTATTAACGCTGCAACTTTTTAAAATATGTAAATACAATATTATGATATTTATTATGTCGCTGTAGTGAAAAAAAAAATCCAAATAAAAATTTAACTGCAAAGCATTGCTACTCGAAATTTATTTCACAATGTCTTAGCCGAAATATCGAAATTACATTAACAATGGATTGAAAAAAGTATCTATGTATCTGTTTTATCATTGTATTATTTATGTATGTATTCATGTATTTTTTTTACGAAATTCAAATGCAATTATTCTGATGAGGATTAATCCTCCTGCGTCTTGAACTTTCGCAGTTCACTTTGAATGGCCTCAATCAGAGGTGCGGCCGATGCTGCCGTAGATTTTCGATTATGTCCCGGCGTATTTGCTGTAGACCCAGAGATCGGTCCCCTTGAGATCTCCAATATGGTGTCGGGTCTCTGAAAGTTACCAGCACTCAAAGGTCGCACCAGCGGAGAGTGCGATCCGTGCATGCTGCTTCCCCAGGCGCTGTACGTCGGCGATGGCGGCTGCGTCGACTGCGCCGACTTCGGAGTCTTCTCCGGCTGTGCGGTGGCGGGTCGCTCGGCTGTGTTGTAAGCCTTGGGAGGATAGCTGAAATAAGGTGGTTTTATTGTATCATGGCTATAATAAAAATACTTCCTTGATTTTTCTAAATATGTCTCAAAATTATTAAATAAAAAATATATATTAGAGTTGGTCAGTTTTTTCGCAAGCGTGTTATGAAAATCGTAATCTACGATAAATTCCAAGAAGAATTGTTTTACCGAATATGTGCGTAACAGGCAGAAAAAGGCGTGGCAGACCCTATTAAGCATATATATTCTTGTTCAGCATCAATAGCCGAGTCAATATAGCAATGTCCGTCTGTCTGTTTGTCTGTATGAACACCTAGATCTCAGAGACTATAAGAGCTAGAGACACCAAACTTGGTACGTATGTTCTTCTATGTTGCAGGCAGATCAAGTTTTTTTCAAAATTCGGCCACGCCCCTTTTAACGTCCACAAATCGAAAAAAAAAAATTTCATATCTAAATTATAAGAACAATTTAAAAGCTAGTGACACCAAGTATATTCCTCTATATTGCAGGCAGATAAAGATTGTTTCTTTTTTGGATCGGACCACTATATCATATAGTGCCCATAGGAACAATCGGTTGAAAATCAAGTGTTAGTATGAAAAACATTTTTGTTTTATGAGATATCGTAGCCAAACTGATAGAATTTGTATCTAACTTAGTTTTATATATCCTGATCAAAGTTGGTTCAAATCGGACCCCTATATCATATAGGGGTCTACGACAGTCAAGAATGCTCGACTGTAGCTTCGTCCTTAGTTTTAAGATAAATTGTGTGCATCCCTGTGCATATTTACCTGGGCAATCCTGCTGAGGAGCCGCGATGCTCGCGCTTTGTGGTGCGTCGCTTGTTGGTGAAGTCGCGGGAGGGCAATGGCATGGGCAGATCATCCTGGCTGGCATACATCTGGATGGCGCCCTCGAGTAATCCCTCGTAATGGTTGCGTATGGCTGAGGCATCGTGCATGGGACTGGGGCTAAAGTCAGCATAGCTCCGGGCCTCTGCGGAAGATTGTTTTGAGGAAGTTGAGTTGTGTTGTGTTGTTGTGTTTTTTTGGTTGGTAAATGTTGCTGGCTGCAAGTGAATATTAGTGTATCTATGGTTTCTATCACTAACTTTGGTTATCTATGTTATTTACAGTTTACATTTGAGTTGTTAGTTAGCTAGTTGTGTGCATGCAACAACAACAACGACTACAGTTGCCCAGTTGCCCAGTTAGTAACGTGATTGTGCCCCAATTTGCACATCATCATCATCATTGTGTCCACCTGGCTCACCCTGGTTGTCAGCACTGCCGAGTCGTTTCTTGTGCCTCTCCCAGACGACGGGACCCACAAATCCCGGATCGGGATTATCGCTGTGCGACGCGGAACGCACATTTCTCACGCCAGGTGGCGCCTTCGGACTGGGAAAACTGGCTATGGTTGCTATGGTGCTTTCCCTGCTGCCCAGTGACTTGCGTGACTGTGACTGTGACTGTGACTTGAGTGATCTTGTCGAGCTCTGTGCTGCCACAGCATTCACATTGTCGTAGTAGGTGACAAAGACGGGATCGAGTACGCGATTTAGAGGTTCCGGCAGTGTGTTCTTGGGAAAAGCCCGAACCGATGCCATGGAGAGAAAGGAGCCCACACTGGCCGTATCCGAAGACTTCTCGGAGGCATGTAATCCCCGTGAGCGTATAATTTCCTTGTTGATGGCTTGAGGAGACGCAATCGTGTCGTCCTCGTGGAACTCCTTATCCGTAAAGACTGTTTGCTGCTGTAGCAGCTTGTTGCGGTGATAATTGTTGTGGGGATTGTAGGCCTCGTTCCGCTGGAAGTTCTCATAGCTGCGACGCTCGTCCTCCTCCGTGGACGAGTTGCTCTGATTGAGTGATCCCTGTACAGGACTCGTTTCCAGCGAACCAACACGATTCTCATTCAGATAGCGACGCTTGGACTTGTGCCGCGACTTGTCGCTCTTCTTGTCGGAAACCACAGAAGCATAGATAGTATCCTCAAGTCCTCCCTCCGCCCGATCGTACTGATGACGCCGTCGCTTGTGTCCGTCAAAGAGCCGAGCTGCCTTTTCATCCAGTATGCGCTGCACATCGGCACTGGGCGGATTAATGGGACAATAAACCGACGAATCAGAGGTATTGTCCGTGGATGAGATTGAATCACGACGAGATCGCGTATGTGCTTCGGCAGGAGGAGGAGCTGGGAAACTAATGCGAGGTTGTCTCTCATACGATAAGTTCTGTACACCTGCGTCGCGGGATCGATTAGTGCTCTGATCTCCACCATTGACAGCTGAGTCCAGCAAGGTGCCACGTGAACTGGGACGCATGGATTGACCCTCGGACAGCAGCTCATTGCGTGACGATGTTCTGCAAGAGTTCAAGTTGATAAGATGATCATTTAAGAGGTTCTTTTGACTCACCTGTTAACCGCACTAAGTTCCCGCTGGCGAGCACGTGTTCGTCCCAGCAGAAGAATCGCTACGAGCAGCAGCATCAGCAGAAAGATGGCCAACGAGCTGATTACCACAAGAGCCACATTGTTCTTGACCGAGTTAAAGAATCCCGCATGGCTGCTCCTTGGAACTGGCGCCAAGGCAGTTGCCGTCGGTTCCCTAATGTAGGCTGTAAATGGAAGTAAGACTAACTCTAAAGACAACTCTACTACTCACTCTTACAATAAATATTTAAACTTACGTTCGGACTTCATGTAAATGGCCTTGCCCAAGGTATTGACCGCCTCTGTCTCGCTTACCAGCTCCATATCCTTGGCAGCTGTTGTGGCCAAAACGGGTCGACCATTCACCAGCACCGTGTAGATGAGTTCGGTCTGATTGGCAACGGGACGCTCATGGCTGTTAGGGATAAAGATAACGTAAAGTAAACTAAAAAATACCAACTTCTAAAATCAAGAACATTCATCTTAATAATAATGTTCTTAAAATAAGAAATATTACTAATACTAAGAATATTATTCTTCAAAGTCAAAGTTTTCAATACAAGAAAAAAATCTTAAATTGTTAGGAAAAAATAAATATAAACTATTTCATAAAACAATGGAAAAAATGAACTGTGATGAAAAAAATTCAATTTTTTAATTTTGATGCAGACTTAAATTAGAGGTCAAATAATGGTAAAATTGACCTTCCGCATGAAAATCGGTTGAGTTTTGACTAAGTTATGATAGTTTGAAAATTTTGAAAAATTGTCTAGGGGAAATTTGTAAAAAATGGACTGTGATGGAAAAATTTAAATTTTTTAATTTTGATGCAGAATTAGAGGTCAAATAATGACAAAATTTACCTTCCGCATGGAAATCGGCGAAGTTTTGACAAAGTTATGGCAGTTTGAAAATTTGGAAATATTGTCAAGGGGAATGTATGGAAAAAATGGACTGTGATGGAAAAATTTTTAAATTTTTTAATTGTGATGCAGAATCAAATAAGAGGTCAAACAATGATAAAACTGACCTTCCGCTTGAAAATCAGTTAAGTTTTGACAAAGTTATGGCAGTTTGAAAATTTTGAAAAACTGTCAAGGGGGTTGTATGGAAAAAATGGACTGTGATGGGGAAAATTTAATTTTTTAATTTTGATGCAGAATACAATTAGAGGTCAAATAATGATAAAATTGACCTTCCGCATGGAAATCGGTTAAGTTTTAACAAAGTTATGACAGTTTGAAAATTTTGAAAAATTGTCAAGGGGATAGTATGGAAAATGGACTGTGATGGAAAAAAATTAAATTTTTAATTTTGATGCAGAATTAAATAAGAGTTCAAATAATGACAAAATTGACCTTCAGCATTTAAATCAGTTAAGTTTTGACAAAGTTATGATAGTTTGAAAATTTTGAAAAATCTTGATTTTAGAACAATTTTTTTTTATCAGTGTACTTTTTTCTTTGACGTTTGTTGATCTTACAATTTGAGGTTAACATAGGCGTCAGATGCATCGACATCGTTTCCACTTTTGTTCCACTTTTCCACATCGTTTTCGCTGATTTGCGTGATGTTGTGTATGACAACCCGAACTCGCTCCTCCCTATAGATTGCCTGTTGTCGTTCCTGTTCCCGTTCCCGGTCCCTATTCCGTTCCCTTTCTCCTTGTAGTTGTTGTGGTTGTTGTTGTGGTGGTTGTTGCTGTTGTTGACTTAACAACGCTTCACGAACTTCCTGCAACTTCTCCGACTTGCCATTCTGCTGTATGAGTTCCCAGGGGATAAGCGTAACATATGCGCTATAGTCCATGGACTCGCTGCTTGTTGTTGTTGGTAGAGTGGAGCTACTAGGCGACTCGTCTGACTCTCCCGACTCTTCCCAGTGACTCTCCCACTCGGGTCGCTCTCCCGCCTGCCAAACTCTTTTGATTTGGTGTTTACTATCCACATCCATATCCAGTACTTCCACATCATCGCTTGGCCAAGCGGTGGTTGTTGCTGGCCTGGATGTGGATGGGGATGAGGAAGTGGATGTTGACACTGACGCTGGCTGGCGACGTTCACGTGGCGTGTAAACTGAAACGCCTGCAATTTGTTGTGCCCCATTTATGCCCAGGTGTCGTGTTTGTTGTCTGCAAAAGCCCAATTGGGAGTTAAGAGCTGTTCAAGCTGTAGCAGTTACCGGATAGTTTTATCCGATAGTTTCTACTACAAAAAAACTATCGGATAAAAATATCGGATAAGACTATCGGATGAAAATATCGTATAAGACTATCAGAAAAAAATTATGGGATTAAAATATCGGATAAAACTATCGGATAAATATCGGAAAAACTATTTCCAAATTTTTCAAATATTTTTAATTTCCAAAAAATTAATTTTAATGCTAATTAAAATGGGTTTTCATTGGCGTTACTTAAATTTTTAACTAAATGCCAATTAAATAATTTTTCACTATCACTACTTTTTTCAATGCTAGTGAAATGACGATTTCATTAAAAAAGTAGTTAACTACGAACAACTCTGATGTCTTACCTGGTGAATGCCAAGCGATACAATCGCGCCAATTTCTCTTCAAGCATTGGATTATCCTTGGCACTGTAGAAGCCGGACATGACAGTCAATAACCAATAGCGACGATCGGTTGACGAGTAATTTAGTGGCGGCATTCCAGGTGCACCCAAATCCCAATTGCCGCCACCATCATCGGGTTTGCAGTCGAGACAAATTGGTATTTCAATCTCCTGTAACACATTTTCCAAACAATACTTATCATCTGACCATCTTATGAAAGATTACCGTTCAGACTTACATTATTGCCATCTACATAAACGGTGGCCACCACAGTTTCCGTCTTGACTATCACATCCTTTCCCTTGCTAATGCCCGTGTGCACTTTCTTGAGATAATCGGGCGGTCCATCGCCCGAGCCTGTCCAAAAAAAATCCTCCAAATGCACCTCATCCTTAATTTCCGGGTAATCATCATCTAAATCATCATCTGAAAATTGAGGATTTCGATAATAAGTTTGTCTATTTGCAATTTTGCGGCTTGTTATTTGAAAGTTTCTTGAACCTTTATGTAGTTACTATAGCAATTGGTGACGGGTGCAAAAAACTTTACAGACAGTTTTGGGTTCGTTTTGTGACTATCAGGAAATTGGGTATTATTATACCAAAAAATTTTATTTAGTTTACAACGACTGTTAATATTATCTATCAGATTATCAGAATACCAGCTCGAAGGAAAGTTTTTCATTTACTGTAAAATACATTGTAGAAATTAGGGACCGTAATCATTATAGGTTTTATTTTAAAAATCACGCTTTAATGATTATATAATGATTTTTTTCGATTTTCTTCACCGATAATCATTATTTCTTATCGAAAAAATAAAACTCAAAAATAATGATTATTAATGATTTTTATTTTTTATTTGTATTTGATTCGCAAAATTAATGATAACGGTTCCTGGAATTAATTATTAAATAAATAGCTAATGGCAGAGTATACACAGATTGGTATAGCCATATAAATTAGTTAGTTTCTAGTGCTGAGTTTATCGACAAATCATGAGAACTGGTTACCTACCCAACGTAGTCAATATTTCAAGCCATGTTTGCATTATGTTTATATTCCTTATTTTAATGCCGTACTTGGAGTTTGTTTGATCAATTGAAAGCGACTGCAACAGTGCCTGATAAATTATGCTAAGTGTCTCCCTATTGAGTGGAAAGAGTCCTTTTCCCCTCTCTTCTTATTTCTCAAATATGCTTTAAAGTAGCGTCGTCATTATGATGGCCTGGCCTCAATGATGATGACAATAATAACAACAACAATGCACAGCTAGTCAGCAATAATTTTATCGATTAGCACTTGTGGTAATGCTCAAAAAAAAATAAAAATAAAAATAACAGCCGTGTCAAAGTTGACCAATTTGTGTGCGTGTTGGCGGGACAATTAACTTGAACCCATATTTGTTCACCTGTTTGGATTTGCCAGCGGCAATTGTTTTCTTGCAATTACTCGTAAATGATGTATATTGATTGTCCTAAATTTTGATTTCTGTTGGCCAAATTCTCTACTGTTCGAGTAATGGCCAAAGCAACTGACGCATAAAGCTAAAGGTCAAATCGCTTGTACCAGCGTCACACGACAACAACAATAGACTGAGGGTCAGTTTACCCACTGACCACAACTGAAAATATTTCCGAACATCACTCATATAAACCTATCTTTGAGTCTCTCAGTATTACGAATATTTTCACTGGATTGTTGCCCAACTTACCGTGACTTAATTGTATTAATGGTTGTCCAACCAGCTCCCCCGCTCGACCTGAACACCTGTGTAGAATGCTCAAAAGCAACAAAATTGACACAACACTAATAAGTTTTGCTTTCATTTTTTTTCTCAATTAAAAACTTTAGATAATTTTTTGTATTATTTACAAAAATTTTGAGAAGTATTTCCCGAGGTCAAATGTAGTACACCTGCACATTATTTTCAATTATTGTATAATTTTATTCATTGTATATTATTTATATTATTCACTGTTTATACGAACGAAATTTTCTTGATGCGTTGCATCGCGTTCTCGCATCGCTGAAAGTTGCCCGGGAACTGAGCGCTACGTTCTAATCCAAACTTAGGGGCGCACTCTGGCTCTGTTCTATTCTGGTCTGGATTGATGTGGTGGTTGTTTTGGTTATTTGGTTGTTGTTACCTGCATACAATGTTCGTATGCCCCATTGACGTTTGTTTGCTTACTCACGGCTCTCTGTTTGGGCCGCTTTGTGTCTGGTCAGTTACCTGTGGCAACAATCAAACAATCAAACAGTCAAATTGCGCGCCAAGCAAACTCGCTTCTAATAAACAATTCACAGTTTCCATTTCCACTGCTTTGTTGTTGGCATTTCACACACACAAAGTGCCGCTAGCTTGCGCTTTTGTTTTTTCAACACATTGTTTTGGGTTGTTTTTTAGTTTAAGCTTTTAAATCAAATATTTGCTATACTATAAAACTATGACAAGTTTTGAGCTGAAAAGCATTGGCAACAAGTGTATTTGCGGCATTTGAATATATATCTATAAAGCTTACAGTCTTATGTTAACCACCTGTTATGTTAATGTTTCCGGTTAACATTGCAGAAAGTTAACATAAAGCTAGAAAGCGGCATTACAGCAAGCATACAGCTTTATGTTAACCTTCTCTTATGTTTATGTTTCTTGTTAACATTGCAGAAAATTAACATAAGCTAGAAAGCGGCATTACAGCAAACTTACAGCTTTATGGTAACCTTCTGTTATGTTTATGCTTCCTGTTAACATTGCAGAAAGTTAACTAAAGCTGGAAAGCTTTATGTGCACACATGCAAACTCTGCTTGCAATGACACTCGAGACATTTGACTTTTTCTATTTGGTCGACTTTAAAACAGGTTAGCTTTTAACAGCAGGTGATCAGCTGTTCCGTGTTACACCAGGTAGCTTCTCACAGCGTGCACAACATATGCGTTAATTTTGGAAATTGAATTATGTTTTCATCTGCTTTGACATTTTTAAAGGTAAAAGTTCGCACAACAAGATTGTTGCTAATATAAAATCCGGATTTTGGTTAAAAAAGATGAGGCGATCGTTTTGGAATTCCGTAACCTTGAAATAGCTGCAGATTGTCATAAATTAAAAAATATATCTATTTTTAGAGACTCGACCTTAGGCACCACAAGGTAATATATTTCTGCAGAATCATTTAAACTATACCCATAAGTCTTGAATCCAATTTAATAAAAATCTAATTTGTTATTATTAAAATTATATTTATTATCATTGTACAAAGGTTAATATCTGTAAATTTAATGAGCTGTTGACAGTGTGTTGCAGCTTTTCGAAAAAAAACCACACCCACAGCTTTTAAGCTATAACGTCAATGTATTTGACCAAGCAATTGTAAATTTTAATATTATTTTCAATTTATTTCGTGTAAAAAGCTAATCTGTCATCTTAACTGTTTTCAAAATCATGGCTTGCATTTAACGTGACTAAAAATTAATTAAACATGTCAAGATTCTTCAAAATGCTAATTATTATGCAAATTATGTAGATAGCTCGTCGAATGAATTTTGTCAAAAAATTCGGCTAAGCTGTAAATAATCTTGACGAAGAGTAGTTTTCAATTGAAATTGATGTTAAGTCAATGGCATACTTCTTAAATTCTATAATTTTAAAGGTCAGACAATATTACGCAATGTGAGTAAACTTGTCTTTCCAGATGACCACATGATAATGAAAAACACAAACTTGATCTTGACATAACACCAAACTGAACTTGCTGGCAAGGTTCGTTCCATTCTATTAAACCAGTTTCAAACGCAATATAGTATGACATATTATTTTATTATCACTTTTAATTTTACAAAGTTTAATACATTTTTCTGAATTCTTTAGCCAGCAGCAGATTTTAGAGCACCAGGTGATAATTTGCGATTCTTAATGGTATAGCGGGCCTTGTAACCATCCTTGTCGGCCGTGTACATGGTAATGGTATCGGTATCAGTTTTCTCATCGTAGCTAGAATAGGAACCCATCACAACCAACTGTTCTTCGGGCGTATCCGGATTCATAATAACACCAATTTCCTCCCGAGTGCTGCCATTGGGTTCCTTCAAACTGTTGGATAGTAAAACAATTATATAAGGATTGTCAAGACGGAAATAGATTCATTGATCTTACTCAAAGCGATAGCCTTCCTTTGTGGGCACATTTTGATAGAATTCACTGATAACAGTGGGAAATAAGTAGTCTACCCAACCAGCTGAGCAGTAGGAGGCCGTAAGAGCCACCAAGGCGGTGAATAAAATCTATAAATATAAAATTAAAGAACAATAGTATATGTGTAAGTAGTTACAAATTGTATTTTGATAAAGTTAATTACACTCGCGGTGTAATGATTCAATCACTGAGACAGCAGCTGCAGTAGTTCAAGCACTTAACATTTTAATTACTATTATTCAATGGGAATGTGAATACTTTGAATGCCAATCAGATAGTTGGCTTTAACTCGTAAGACTCCACTCCACTCTCGGCTCGGATACTAACCAATTTTGCAGCCGTCATGTTGATGCGCGTTGAAGTTCCCAATCGAGACTGAGATGGAATCGTCTCGCGATCCAACATCAGAGATCTGCATAGAATTTTCAAACCGAGGCGTCGTCGACTGGCTTACCATATGATGCGCCGTATACTTAATAATTATTTAATTTGTTGTGGCTACTATTAAGTCAAACCGGTTCAAATCAAGCACAAATCCAATGTTATGGCTACTGTAGCCAACTTGATTTAATGGTGCTTCATATTGTATTCTTTTTGTTGGTTTAGCACTTGATGAGCTCCTACATAATTAGCCAAATTAATTAATGATGAATGGGCTGCCACCTTCAACTGATGATCATTACGAGGGAGATATCATAAATAATCTGCCTAAGTACGCAAGTTTCTCAGAGGCAACAAGAGGAGCGACTAATTATAGTAAATGATCACTGTTAAAAAACTAATGCTTGCTAATTAAAATCCAAATTTGTAATAAGATTAGATCGACTGATAACCACACCCTACACTGGAAACTACTAATTCTCTTTTAAAATTGAATGCTATTGAAATATCAATGGTTAAAGATACGATAATTAAAGAGACGGTATTTAATTTCTATAAAATAAAATTATTTGTTTTATTCTTACACACTAAACTTTGGTTTCTGCCCTCGCAAATTTTTGATTTATATAAATTAGTGCTAAACCTGTGATCAGTTTAGCATATTGAAATAGTATTGAATTAAACATGTTTTTATACATTTGTTATGCTATTTCTGTTTATAACAAGTTTACTATATTTTTTTTTTAGTTATATGTATGTGCTAAATTGTGGCTCAAAATAAAATTATGGACTTGGCCACACAAACTATTTTTTGGTAGATTAAATTTACTATATTTAAAGCCTGTTTATTTTACTACCCGCAATAATTATATAATGCCATTTTGACCTTCAGTCTTGATTATGTCACTGGCCAATAGAGATGCCTAATGTTCTTCTGGAAAAACTAAACAGACACTAATAAAAGAATTCCCCTTATTATGACGCAAAGTTTGAACAGACCTTTGAGTTGAAAAAAAAACCCATGACGCAAATTTGTAAATACTTGCAACGACAATATTCTCAACGACTTACTCAACGTTGTTATTTTGTAGTTGATTTAATTATTAATTTTTTTTAAAGATAAAAAAAAAACTATTGACGAAAATCAATCTTTTATTTAAATTGCCTTTAGTTTTGGGAGAATAAGTTTTAAAGATATATGTGCAAGTTTGGTATTTAAATTGTCATTTATTAGACTCTCTGAAAACAAAGGTCATTGTAGTAACCTTTGAAGATTATTTGAAATAAGAAATTGATTAAGCAGTCAAATAGGTTAAGCCGTAGCTAGAGGCTGTTCAATCTTTGATAGATAGACATATAGACATTTCACAAGGTGAAGCGCAATTTATTGTCCATAATTCAATTGGCAAAAGTTTCATTTCCGGCTTTGTGCACATCAAAACACAAGTCGTATAGGAATTTGAGCTAATACTTTTACTCTAGTCTCTGGTCTGTTGTCTGTTTATCTATTGGTTGGCTTTTTGGATGCGCCTTTGATTGCGAATTTGCCTGTCTTGCAGTTTTAAAATTGAAGTGTTCTGAGTTAAAAGAATGGCTTTGGCAATAAACGAGAATAGCCAGCAAATCCTTTGGAAACTTATTTGCCTCACATTGCTCGAGGCACACAGTCAAAAAAGTGGCCAATACTCGTTGCTTGACTGGTTGAAACTAAGCCGCAAATTCGGGCTGCAAAATATGAGCTCATAAGTCGCAAAAACAAAGCAGCAAAAGCTTTACCAAAAGTTGCCCTTGTTCCAAGCACACAAATCACTTGGCCTGTCCCAATGCCAGCATCAACGTCAAGCGGGTCGAGAATGTCGAGCACGGTACACGGGAAACGGGGCAGGGTCCGGTGATTTGATAGTTCGATGAATTTGCAACAAAGTTTATGACTTTTTGCATTTAGTGAATATTTAATTGCCAAGTCGTGCGGAAGTTTTGAATCAGAACGAATCAAAATAAAAGCAAGTGAGAACGCTGTAGTTTTGTATGCTCGGCGATAAGAAACCTTCTTCTGCATCTCTGTTTTCAAATGATTTAGGCCCTGAATTTCAGGGTATAAATAGAGTACACTGATAAAAAAAATGTTCTAAAATCAAGATTTTGGTCTCAGTACTAAAATTTTGTTAACTAAAAAATTCGTCGAGAACATAAAATTCTTAAATTAAAAGAACACATATTGATTTTAAGAAAATTTTTAATAAGAATATGTTCTTATTTTAAGAAGAAATATTCTTAAAATTAGTATCAAAAAGTAAAATAAATAAAAATTATTTTTTTATGTTTATAATATTTTTTATTTTTAAATTTTGATTTATTTACATTTTATTCTGTTTAAGTAATTTTATAAATAGTGCCACCCTATGTTTGGTACGATATAGTACCTATTTATACTTTCTTAATAATTTAAGATTTTAATTCTTATATTAAGATTTAAAGATTTTTTAGATTAATAATCTTAGTTTTAGTAATTTGGTCTTAAAATAATCTTAATTTAAGAACAAAATAATTACGATGAATGTTCTTGATTTTCGGAGTTGGTCTTTTTTTTTTCAGTGTATCGATGCTTCACTTGTACATCATAACCACCCTGTGTACTCCATGCTTCTATTGTTCCAGTAATCAATTATACGCTTATTTACATCTATTCACACTTAGATGTAGTTATGGCTTTTAGCTGCAGGAGTATTTAAACTTAAAATGAAAACTAAAAGACGCATGTGACATAAAGGTCGCAAGTCACGTATTCACATTTCCTGATATTCCATTTACTTTGGATAACGTAAAATTATATAAGAAAATCGTGTATAATAAACAGAAATAGTTTGAGAGGCCCAAATGAGATTCCCTATCGGTGACTGCTCAATATAATTTGCCACAAATCCGTTTTAATTATTTTAGTAAACGTTTACTTAAACGCCACTCATACGTGTTGTTAGGCAAATAATAATTTATACGTAATGTCGTCATAGCACTATCAGTTCCAAAAAGTAGAGCACACCAATTTATTTTTGCTTGACATTTTCGCATGTGCAAAAAAGTTAAAATTGATAAGACGTTTCAATGAATATAAAAATAATTGAATTAGCAACAGAAACATAAAAAAATCATTATCATAAGCTTAGCTCTTATGCGATAGGGCATTCGAAAATTAAAAAATAATTCTGCAAAATACACTTCACAAAAAGAAAGCAACAGAAGAATAAGCAAGACTAAAGGTTATTTATAAAAAAAAGGTTAGCTTTGATAATTTAGGAATATTATTAGAAAATCTCTGAATGGAGTCGATCATGATCCGCTTGATCCGCAAAACACAATAATTCATCACAACTACAGTTTTAAAGATAAACACTTTTTTGTTTAAAGTTTTCTAAAACTTTTTCTTAATTCTTATATGCTACCTAAGCGCATAAAGATCACTTAAAGGAGCTTCAAGTTCATAAATAAAATGAATATATAATTCTATGAAAGGGTATCTCATAGTCGGGATCTCTACTAAAAGCTATTTCTATGTTTCGAATCTAAGTTTGAATGTCGTCTTATCAGCTTTCTCTGAAACTGAGAACTACTCGTATTTGACATTATAATTCGGCGATCGAAACCACAGATGTTCAGTGTGAATTAAATACTCGGCAAAGTGGTTTGAAAAATATGTTCGTTCGATTTATTTGGACAAGTTCGGTGTTAATCCAATTGGTGATTATATGCAATGGTGATTGGATCAGTAAGTTATGCTGAAATGAAATTAAAAACCGCAGACAATTAACTATATGATTATTTACATCTAGAGTTTTGCAATAGAGATTTGTTACATTGTCGAGACTCATTGAAGCCGCTTTGCAAAGATATTAATAACCAGGTGATACCGTGTGAAGGTACATCACCATTTCCCCCCGGTGGACAAGTCACATTCCGTTGCAAAGATGGATTCAAAGAACAGGGTGAACAGCCAACAATTCACTGCGAGGAAGATGGAACCTGGAGTAACTGGAATAGTACTTATATGGACAATTTGTGTTCGCACGATTGCGGCGTGCCAACTAAGGAAGGCCTTAAAAGGCCTGTTATTGAAAGGCCACGATGGTCATTGCCCATTTTCTTTCAAAATGTATACATTTGTGGCGGTGTTCTCATACGACATAATGTAGTCTTGACTGCCGCACATTGCGTTTGTGAGCCACGCACGAAAAATAAATATGATCATCAGTTGTTTCGAGTGGGTCCTGCAAATAGTAACGACAGTATTGTCAACAAGGACTTTGGCTGGTCAGTTAAATATATATACATTAACGAGTAAGTATTCGTATTATTAAGTCTATTCTAGCCATTCATTAATAAATTCTTTCTTTTTTGTTTCTTTTGAATGAAGGTTTTATTCACCTGATGATTTTACGGCCAATACTGCTCTTATGCACATCGAGGAGAAAGAGAATTTAATATCCCCAATAGTTTGCCTGCCATGGTTGAACAACGCCAATTGGATGAGTCTTCAACATACGATTTTTGGCCATATCTACTCATGGGACTCAGATGATATAAATAAATTGGGTAAATTGAGTTTAAGAGTAGTAGTAGCTCACTCTGGCTACTCCAGTAGTGTAAGGGAAACACACTATTTTCGCATAAAAACACTTCTGGATGCCTATATTTGTAAGGGGGATAGTGGCAGCGGCTTTGTCAGTGATTGCTATAACGAAGAACAGGAAGAAGTGTTCTGTCTCTATGGCATTGTAAGTTCAAGGGACTATGGAGCGAGTTTAAGGGACGGTTGCGCTCAAGACATTATACTTGAAAACATTGGACATGCTTACCACAAAGACTTCATTACTAAAACTGTAGAAAAAATTTCAAACACTTGTGACCAGATAAGCAATTAGTATAGCTAATTAAAGTGACACCCTTTTCTTACACTTAGCATTTGTGAATCTGGATAACAATAGATATGTAATATTATATAATTATATTGAAATGATGAGTTTGTTATGTTCAAATTCCATTAAGCTCTAGTGCAGGGTATTTTTATTAATATATACTTATATATTGTGCTCTTCATATAATTAAAAATAAACTTTGTTATATCACTCCAATATTTTTTAGAAATGTATATTATTTTATCGTTAACAATTCTCAATTTTCATACTTTTGAATGCGCATGATTCTTAATATAATAATATTTTTTTGTTGATTTGTTGATTTCAAAGCAACAAAAACCAGAGTTTTCAAATATTAAAGACGTTCTTCTAAGATATAATATTTTTAAAGAACGTCTAAAAATAGGGCTGATGTAATTCTGGCTTTTAGCTGCAGGAGTATTTAAACTTAAAATGAAAACTAAAAGACGCATGTGACCTAAAGGTCGCAAGTCACGTATTCACATTTCCTGACATTCCATTTACTTTGGATAACGTAAAATTATATAAGAAAATCGTGTATAATAAACAGAAATAATTTTAGAGGCCCAAAAGAGATTCCCTAACGGTGACTGCTCAATATAATTTGCCACAAATCCGATTTAATTATTTTAGTAAACGTTTACTTAAACGCCACTCATACGTGTTGTTAGGCAATTAATAGTTTATACGTAATGTCGTCATTGTACTATCAGTTCCAAAAAGTAGAGCACACCATCGTTTTAAAAAGATAATTATACTTTGGTAAGGAGAGTGCGATGTGGACCACAAAAATTAGCTGTCACTTGAAAAGTACATTTTTTAAACGGGAACTCCAATCGAATCCAAATGAACCGATAAATTGCGAAACCGATTACTTACAATGTAAATTTTACACAAAAATATACTTGTTTACACTTGAGACAATAAAATACTGTAAAGCAACTGTAATTTTTTGTGCTTAATTTAAAGTCTTTTTCCGCATGCATGTGCCAGAAAGTTCAAATTGATAAGAAGTTTTTTTGATATATAAAAATAATTTAATCAGAAAAGCAACAGAAACATAAAAAAAAATCATAATCATAAGCTTAGCTCTCATGCGATAGGATACTCGAACATTAAAAAACAATTCTGCAACATACACTACACAAAAAGAAAACAACAGAAGAATAAGCAAGATTAAAGGTTATTTTTAATAAAAAGGTTAGCTTTGATAAATAAATGCAATGTATTTAACTTTGACAGACTGTTTCTATGGCAGCGATTTAGGAATATTATTCAAAAATCTCTGAAATTAAAAATAAGCTCATAGAAATATAAGAACGGAGTCGATCATGATCCGCATGCATCCGCAAATCACAATAATTGATCACAACTAAAGTTTTAAAGATAAACTTTTTTTGGTTAAGGTTTTTTAAAACTTTTTCTTAATTCTTATATCCTACTTAAGCGCATAAAGATCACTTAAAGGAGCTTCAAGTTCATAAATAAAATGAATATATAATTCTATGAAACGGTATCTCATAGTCGGGATCTCTACTAAAAGCTATTTCTATGTTTCAAATCTAAGTTTGAATGTCGCCTTATCAGCTTTCTCTGAAACTGAGAACTACTCGAATTTGGGATTATAATTCGGTGATCGAAGGCACAGATGAACAGTGTGAATTAAGTATTTGGCAAAGTGGTTTGAAAAATATGTTCGCTCGATTTATTTGGATATGTTCGGTGTTAATCCAATTGGTGATTATATGCAATGGTGATTGGATTAACACGGATCCAGATACCAATGGAGAGAATGGATGCCGAATAGACACATACTCGAAATACAAAGATCAACTCAGAATATACAATTGTACAGATGATCAAGAGGACTGCTCATCTCTGGTGACACCACCTATCAATAACATGGATGTAAGGTTCGAGTGTGAACGCGGCTATTCTTTGTATCCAACAACTGTAAATTGGAACTCAAATTTCGAATGCTGGAACAAGACATGGAATAATGGTTACGGTTTCACCGAACCTCGGTGTATCAGTAAGTTATGCTGAAATGATTTAAAAACCGCAGACAATTAACTATGTGCTTATTTACATCTAGAGCACTGCAATAGAGATTTGTTACATTGTCGAGACTCATTGAAGCCGCTTTGCAAAGATATTAATAACCAGGTGATACCGTGTAAAAGTACAACACCATTTCCCCCAGGTGGACATGTCACTTTCAGTTGCAAAGATGGATTCAAAAAACATGGTGAACAGCCAACAATTCACTGCGAGGAAGATGGAACCTGGAGTAACTGGAATAGTACTTATATGGACAATTTGTGTTCGCACGATTGCGGCGCATCAGTTAAAGAAGGCCTTACAAAAAACGCAATTAATATTGAATCTACACTAACACGATGGACATTGCCCATTTTCTTTAAAAAAGGAAGTAATTCCGACTATGAACACATTTGTGGCGGTGTTCTCATACGACATAATCTAGTCTTGACTACCGCTCATTGCGTTTGTGAGCCACTAACGAAAAATAGATATGATCATCAGTTGTTTCGAGTGGGTCCTGCAAATAGTAACGAAAGTATTGTCAGCGGGGACTTTGGCTGGTCAGTTAAATATATATACATTAACGAGTAAGTATTCGTATTACTAATAGCCTATTTCCACGACCACTCACATTTGGCTCATTTGGTCACATTTGAATGTGGCTCATTTTTGAATCGCAAAAAATCTGCACATTCATTATGAATGAGCCAAAATGTTAATTCGGATTTTTTACTGAAATGAAGTTCACATTCGGACTGAATGATAAAAATGGCGTCGAATAAGCCAAATGTGCTGTCGCGGAAATAGGCTATAAGTCTATTCTAAACATTCATTAATAAATTCTTTATTTTTTGTTTCTTTTTAAATGAAGATTCTATGTACCCAAAGATCCTATGGCCGATACGGCTCTTATGCACATCGAGGAGAAAGTTAATTTGATATCCCCAATAGTTTGCCTGCCATGGTTCAACAACGAAAATTGGAAGAATCTTCAGCCTACGAATTTTGGCCATATCTACTCATGGGACTCAGATGATATAAATAAATTGGGTAAATTGAGTTTAAGAGTAGTAGTAGCCAGAGTAACAAATGCAATCGAATCACACTATATTCGCATAAAAACAATTAGCAATGTCGCTATTTGTAAGGGGGATAGTGGTAGCGGCTTTGTCAGTGATTGCTATAGCAAAGAACAGGAAAAAGAAGCGTTCTGTCTCTATGGCATTGTAAGTTCAAGGGACCATGGAGCGAGTAAAATTGACGGTTGCACTCACGACATTATACTTGCAAACATTGGACATCCTAACAACAAAGACTTTATTACTGAAACTGTTGAAAAAATTTCAAACACTTGTGACCAGATAAGCAATTAGTATAGCTAATTAAAGTGACACCCTTTTCTTACACTTAGCATTTGTGAATCTGGATAACAATAGATATGTAATATTATATAATTATATTGAAATGATGAGTTTGTTATGTTCAAATTCCATTAAGCTCTAGTGCAGGGAACTTTTATTAATATATACTTATATATTGTGTTCTTCATATAATTAAAAATAAACTTTGTTATTTCACTCCAATATTTTTTAGAAATGTATATTATTTTATCGTTAACAATTCTCAATTTTCATACTTTAGAATGCGCATAATTCTTAATATAATAATATTTTTTTTGTTAATTTGTTGATTTCAAAGCAACAAAAACCAGAGTTTTTAAAAAATTAAAGACGTTCTTCTAAGATATAATTATTTAAAGAACGTCTAGAATAAGGGCTGAAATTGCGCATACGCCACGATGCCGGCAGTTTTCATCCCCTTATTTATTGGCTTCTAATGTCACTGACTATTTTATCCCATGACCAGTTCACCAGCAGCTCAACTTGTCGTTTATTCTGTCAATTATCATTAATTTCGAAATGCTCCTGTCTTCACCAAGGTGGTCGCTCCGTTTACAGAACCCAACAGTTCCTCAGCTCCACGACAGTTCAACGGCACGTACTTCGCAGGTAAAATGTCTAATGCTATATAAATTGTTATTGCTTGTGCGTATAATTTGCGTGTCTGTTTAGACAATATCAGTGGAATACAATACAATTTATTGGTAGTTTGTGAGGCGTATTCAGCTGTATGTGAATTAGTATATTCATATTTATTTTATTCTGTGTTGTTTCTGTGGAAAAAAGTCCTAAGTATAAATGTTTAAAATTATAAAATGCTAGAAAAAAGTAAAAAGCAACGGCTAGAAAAATAGTGGGGAAATCTGACGAAAATTTCAAATGGGAGCTCAGGATGAAAGTAACAAAAACAGAGTAACATCAGAATGAAAATAGCATAAAAGTATCTGTGATTTTTTTACTGTACCCTTTTTTTTTATCTTTATTTGCATTGTGGCCAAATCAAAAAGAGAGCGACAAGAATTTTTCTGGCCAAGCAGTTTGTTTTCCAAGAAAAGTTTTTGCCATTGAGTTGGATTGCTGGTTTGTTCGTTGGTGCACTTGTTGGTTATTTGGATTGGTGCACCAAGATTCTTAAAGTTATTGTTGGCCAAATGACAAAATAACCTAATGGCAGCCCTGAGAAAGTGTCAGAGATTTTGCAACCTTTTTGGCGCAGTTATGCGATTGCTGTTATAAATTATACTTCGTGCCAGAAGCAATTTGAGCTGGCTTGGACTATTGGGAAGTCTTATCGGACAAATTGTTAAACGCAACTTTACACATAACTTTTGGCTTCCAACGCAGAGCACAGAGCATTTTTATCGCGCCACTTTGGGCACGTGGATCACATATATTCCCGAGGGAACACTCACGAGCTCGTTTCTCACATCAAATAATTTATAATTTATTTCCTATTTTTTTTTTCGTTTTTTTTTTGCTCTTTTAATTTTAGTTTAATTGGCTGCCGGTATTTATGGCACGTGTGTATTATGTATTTATTATTTGGCTCCATAAAATATAAGATTAATGCATTTTGATTGTGGCGGATTAATACTGTTGTTTTTTACTCTTGTATTGTTGACAATTTGGTTAAATTTATAAAATAATTATGCAATTATCTGCTTAAGGCTTGGAATTAAATTGAAATATAATTGAAAAATGGTAAACTTAAATAGGAACAATCACAAAGACTTTAATGTTGAATTGATCACTCTGAATTATTAATATCTACAGTTTAATTGGATTAATTAATAAGTATGCGTCTGATTTATTTAATTTCATTCCTAGAAAATCTATTATATTGTATGCGTCTGATTTATTTAATTTCATTCCTAGAAAATCTTTTATATTATATCTTGAATTTCCTTTATAAAATGATGTGACAGAAACAATATTAAAATTTAATTTAATGTGTTTTTGTCATGCTTTGTATTTTGTAGACAAAAATACTTCAAGACAAGCACCCAAATGAGATTTAAAATTAGCAGTTCTACGCACACATATAGGTACAGGAAAATACACTGAGTGCTATACACAGAAAACAATAATTTTTTGGGACACCAATAAAAGCAAACAAATATTGCAGTCTAAAAAGTTTCAATAAGGAAATATGTGCAAATAAAAAATATAAAAAGTGTGAAAATTTTTACTTTACTAAATCGAAGCTATATCTTGTGACACACACACACACACACTGAAAAAAAGATACAGATACACTGTAAAAAAAGCAACTGCAAAAATCCAGAACATTCGTCTTGAATATTTTGTTCTTGAAATAATGATAGTAAAATGGTCCTAAAATCAAGATGTGTTCTCTTAATTTAAGAATTTTATGTTATCGACGCATTTTTTAGATCAAAAATCGTAATTTTGAGAAAAATCTTGATTTTTTTTTCAGTGCACCAAACAATTTTACAACTCTTACTCAGAAAGTGGTTGCCAATGTTTGTTTTGGGTTTTCCACTTGACAGTCGAGAGAGAAGGACAGAGAGAACATTGAACAACAAGTTGCCATTTTCTATTTTTCCTTTCTTGGCATAACACTAAGCCGATATTATTTTCATTATAAACTTTACGAGAGGATTCGTGTGCAGGGGTGAGCGGAAACGGAAATGCGCCATTAACTGGCAAGTCAAGCTTATTAGCTGCAATAAAAAATAATAAGCTGCAAGTTATTGTTGCAATTGTTCCATTTTTCTCCAGTCAGACTTTAAGAATGTTTGTGTTTGTAAGTGGAAGATCTTTGCTTCATACTTGAATTTAGTCGGAAAACTTTTTCGTTTGCTTCTTTCGCTTCACTTTCATTGTTCAAAGTGTCTGCTCACACATTTGTGCGTGTCTGTGTCTGTGTCCTGTTATCCGAGGACACTAGACCAAAGTATTCCTTTCATGCGCCAAAAAAGTCTAGTTAATTTTATTTTTTTTTAAATTGCTCTCCAATATGTTTTTAGTCGTCGAAATGACCAAAATTTTAACTAAGAATTGACTTGTCCCTTGGCCACCCATAATATTTGTAACAAAATGAAAACGAAAATGTGTTTTTGACATTGAAAACTGGTCAAATTGGGAAAGTAAAAGCTATAAAGGGGCTATTATTCTGAGCTGCAAATAGAATCTTATTGTATTTTGGACTATCTTGCGCAGTTGAATATTATTGTTATAAAGAGGAGTGCTGTTATTAAAATATTTAAAAATATTAATAATAAAAGCTAGTGACTTCAAACTTCGAATGTAGGTTCATGGATACCGGGCGCAGATCAAGTTTGTTTTTATATTTGGATCGGATCACTATATCATATAGTTGCATAGGAACGATATATCGAAAATGAAGTTTTAGTATGAAAAAGTTTTTTGTTTGTTGAGATATCAGAACCAAACTGATAGAATATGCATGGGAAAAAATAGTGTTGCCTACTTCTGTGGGCAAAAATAGTGTTGCCTACTTATATGGGCGAAAATAGTGTTGCCTACTTATATGGGCAAAATAGTGTTGCCTACTTGTATGGGCAAAAATAGTGTTGCCTACCTATAGGGGCAAATAGTGTTGCCTACTAATGTGGGCACAAAATAGTGTTGCCTACTAATGTGGGCACAAAATAGTGTTGCCTACTTATATGGACAAAAAAGTGTTGCCTACTTATGTGGTCAAAAATAGTGTTGCCTACTTATATGGGCAAAAAATAGTGTTGCCTACTTTTATGGGCAAAAATAGTGTTGCCTAATTAAAATTTTGGCTTAATTTGGTTCCATATATCATGTAGCTGCCATAGGAATAATTGGTCGAAAATCAACCTCAGAGTAGAGTACCTGGACTCAGGGTATCCTACTATCGAGCGTGCTCGACTGTAACCGCCCACTTGTTATTATTTAGTTTTGCATATAAGGCATGTCCTACTTAAGTTTATACGATAAGTTCAATTTTTAGTTTTATTTCGATAGATGTATTTGTTTATTATATTTATCTGAGCTTAAGAATAATCCACTTCTTATCATCATCATAGATCATCATGTAGATAATAAATAAGACAGAGATAGAGACAAATATAGGGTCAAAGGAAAGCCAAGAATCGCGATAGTTAAGTTAGAGTAAAGTGGAAAAGTGGAAAAATTCACGTAGAATGCATTAAAGCTAAAAGCCTCGTGTCCAACTTCAAACCAGGAAAAATGATACACTCAAGGAGGAAACCGCAAAGAGTAAGGAGCTATAGGGTAGAGTGGAGATGATGAAGGGAGCATCGAATGCTGTTGTTCTATATGCAGAAAGGCCATAACTTCAAACTGTGGTTTTTACGCTGAATGTGCATTTTACGACTTTTTAAGTGTCAGGGCAAACAAAACTTTGGTCCAAGTCTCTGGATGACTTCGGCTATTCGCAACTGAAAACACACAGCTCCCACATTCGTGAAGTTTTTGTTGTTGTTGTTGTTGTTTTTGTTGCCACACCCGTACAAAAGCAAAAGCCAAAGCTTATGACGATGGCAAACGTATTTTCTTTTAACAAAATAAACTTTGACTTTGCTTTTGAAATATATTTTCAGGCAAAGAGCACGAAAAACTTAATTTTATTTTTAAAGTATTCGCATACAAACGCAGCTAACACACAAATACACAGAGACAGAGAGACAGAGAAAGAGACAAACACACGCACATGCAAAGAGTCTAAACTACACCTACATGCGGGCATTTCCGTTTCCGCTTTGCACGCTTTGAAACTTGGCTCTTCCCGTAAGCAGTGCAGTTAAGTTATCGTCTTTATTGTTTGTCACATACATGACCTCACAATTGTATTCCATTTCTGTTTCGCTCCTTGGTCGCATTGGTTGTTGTGGTTGTGCTTGCAGGCACTGTGACTTAGCTCAGGTCGCCGGAAACGGAAATGGCGTAAGTTGTTGTCGCCTAGTAGTTCACACGTAAGTCCGCACAATGAACAGTAAAATTGGGTAGCTATGACTCCGATTCCAGCCAAGACTCTAACTGAGACTGAGTGGTCCATAAAAAATATATACCATAAAGGAATACTTTTCTTGTTTGTGTTTCTTTTCTGCTGATTTTCGAAAACACCTCACATCATAACCCCTTACAAAAGATAAAATAGAAACCCTTTCCCAGAACCGTATTATTTATTTAAATTGTGTTTTCTTTAATTAATTAACTCATTTCCCCAAAATGATTTCAGCAATTGAAATATTCAGCAAACATTTCAGAGAAATGATTACTTTTGAGGGTTCTCACAAACTGTCAGAAACAGAGTAAACCAAATTAAGTGTGCGGTTGTAAATTAATGAGTTCCCTTTGGGGAATGTTGGTATATGGAAATGACAAGCTAGTTTTGATTTGAAAATACAGCAATGAATATTTAAAGTTTGACCATTTCATTCATTTTCATTTATTGAATAATTAAATAAATGAATATTCATTAAATATTTATATTGAACAATTAGTATTTAGTATTTTTTGTATTTTATTTGAAATCAATTACAGTCTTTAGTATCTAAAAATATTTGTAACAAATTGATACAATTAAAATATAAATATATTGGCATAGCTTTTTCAAGAGTTCAAGAAAACAATTACTTCACACAATTTCTGTATTAATTACTTCCATCGGTAAAACATAATTGTTTTAAAAATGCCAATTCATTCACAGCATTTCTATTTGCAATCTTGATGATAGCACACACCAAAATCCCATTGGCATAGCCATTGCTAGCATAGCATTGTTGACAGGTCTCTTGATACAACAGATGCACAACTGGGCGTATGCGTAACGATTGCAAAAAAAGAAAAAAAAAATAAAATGAGAACGGCACTCGCTGGACTCGTGAAGCGCCGTTATTGGCATAAACTCTTCTAACTTCGTAAATGGGCCCGGAACTGAACCCGAACCGAAACCCAAGTTGAATGGAAAATTGCAGCTGCAATTTTCGTTCTGTATTCTTCAGTCCCCCTCCCCTTAAAACGAGGCACGTTTCTCTTGTTCAAAGTTATTGTTCTGCTGTCAGAAAGTTTTTTGCCATCACCTTCAGCCAATGGGCAGTTCAACTGGAGCAGGCTAAAATCCAATAATGGCTCTCAGCGGCAGATTTACGCACACTCACACACATAGCCACCCACAAACACTAACACACACACACACACACGCATACGCTTCTAACTCCTTTCAAATACTAATCTGCGCGCCATAATTGAAAAACTAACGGTTTTCGTAACGAGTTTTTCGTGCTTTCACTACAAGTGTTCGTATTTTTCGATTCGTCTTCACTTCACTGTAGAAGTGTCTGTGTGTGTGTGTGTGTGTGTACAAATGTGGTTGTGTGTTTTTGCATCTATATGTGTTAGTGTTCTATACAATCACACACAACAAAGACATTGGTCAGTTTCCCTTTTTCTGACCAACGCATTTGCGGAAGCTAAACTCGCCCATAAAGTGCAACGAGCATTTTTCTGGGGACTTTTGTTTGGGTTAAAACAATGCCACCAAAGTACACCACACAATTTTCCTAGTGGTAATATTTAAACTCATTTTTTTATAGCATTCGAGAATCCGAAAAATATTTTTGTGAATTTATAAAGATTATCCTTAAGTGGTTTTTTATGTCCTTTAAAATTTTATTTTATCTATATCAGTAGTCTCCATGTGATTTGAGTGTGATAATAAAAATAGAAAAATTATACTTTTTACTAAAATAATCACAAGAAATACCAAAGTATATATATTCATATTATTCTTAGTTATTCAAAACTTGAATACTTATAAATTGCACTCAAATACCATATAGAGCATATAACCCTTGCAAGACTGAACTCAAAAAAAAAATCTGCTATCATTCGCACACATTTGAGTGCAAGCCAAAAAAAAAAAAACAATCGAAACAAAAAATAAGCATGAAATTGAAAAAAATATGATGACACCTTCATTGCAAGTGGAACAATAACAATGGCATTTCAGAGACATAGAATGAAAAGAATTGGACAGCCGAACTGAGAATTTGTCTGGGCAGGATTGTGGCTTTTTTTTCAACAATTTTGCTGTTCATTTTTTGGGTAAATTTCTCGGAACGGAAGCATAAAAACGATAATTTAAAAATTCGTTGGAAAATGCAGCTCGTGAAACGCTGCCAGTTTTTTTTTATACCCGAACTCAGGAATTTTAAAAGGTAAGCTTATGTAAGCATTACGAGGGAAATAACGACTATTTAAATTTTAAAAATACTTTTTTGAGTTTTAGAGGAGTTTTAAAATATTTTACAAATAACATACCTTTATGTTATTTCAATTTTAAATATCTTATCTAAATTTAATACATAGTAAATTCCGGTCAAGTGCATTTCGTAAATAAAATTAGTCAAATTAATAATCTAAATAAAAATATAAATTAAACGATAGCATGGTACGGGTGTAGCCTAGTTGACTTTTGGTAAAAATATAAAAACCTTTATCTGTTATATGTCGAAAAAAAATGGTTTAATGCCATAAGCTGGATGGACACACACTCATGTGGTCTGAGGATTTTGGCTTTTTTGTCACGATCTAAGCCGCGGTTTTTGTTGATTGTTCGCATTGTGCCCGGCATGAGAATATTGGCATTCTTGACTTTTCGATTTGAACACGTTTTTTTCTTACGAAGCTAAAGTCTGGGCTGTTGCTATGTGATTTTTTCTGCGAGTGTAGGGAGTGCTCATAGCTCAAATTACCTGGCCAAGTGGTGAGCATTAAATTAAATACCTTTTGTCTGTGGCTATTAAATGAAACGACAACGTTGAACGAGTACAAGGACGGCAGATGCGAAAAAAAACCCACATTGGGCACTTTTGGGTACGGTTGATGGGGCAAAAGAGACAAACTGAGTTCCTGTCTCCTTTCCGCTCCAAACAAAATGGCGTCAAAAAAGAAATTCAATCAATTCGCACGTGACAGGATTTCTTTATGCTTTTATTTATTTATTGTGCATGCATTTATTATTTTTATTTCATCCGTTACTCTTTAAAAAGCCTGCCAGCGGAATGTTCGTGATCAAACTGAGATTTTTGCCGAGTTTGTATTTGATTTGGGTTGGGTTGAGGGTTGTTTAATTGTTTCAATTCAACAAATCATAGGCGACAAATTTAATGCGCTGTTTGGCTAATTTCACACTGTAAGGATTTTCGAAATAATTTCTAATAGTCAATATTTTTTCTCTAAACATTATTTAACATCTCATTAATTGAAATCAATTTTTATACATTCAAAATAAAAGCAAGAATCTGTTTTTAGACTCTGTAAACTCAAATGTTCTTCAATATTTTGAAGTGTGAGAAGGAAAAACAAAACAAATAATAGGCAAGGACACCCAAAACGACTCATAACGACATCAGGATATTAAAGTAGGGCTCGTTAGTTACATTTAACGAGCCAAAAACCCGCATTTAAGTCAAATGGAGGCCTACTCCGGCTATTTGGAATACACGTTAAGCCCAATTCATGAGAATGGAAGTTGACCGTCGTTTGTAGATGTTTGGTGTCAAAACAAATACAATCAATTTGATTGCGATGCCTTTTTCGGGTCGTGACCCTTGGGCGACTTCCCATAGATTGATAATTTAATTCAATCGCTTTTTTCATTAAAATTCGCTACTGGGACATTTCAACCTCCTTGTGTGCCACTGACAACGAAATGTTAATTCGAGAACTGTTGATTTCACTCTTTACTGAGTACTTTCCACTCTAAAATGGCATCAGAGTCTTACTGTTTTTAGACAGCATTTTATGAGATATTGTGCATTTTCCATAAAAGTACATCGGTAACTCTAACATAAAATATAATTTGACCTGTTTTGGCATCATTTAGTTTTAATAGAACTTCGATTTATGACAAAAAGATATATTGGTTGCTTATGACAGGCATTTTTAGTAGTAAAAGTGTCATCAAATCTCACAATTATATACATTTTACTACAGGTTAATTATATTTTATTTTATTTTATAATGTAAACAAATATTATCTTAGCCTTAATTGCTTTATTATTGAAATTGTGTCTAATATCATCTCTTAAGAGTTCTCAATTTTTCTACAATTATCCTTTATCTATCAAAACGCTAACAATTAGCTGAAATATTTAATAAAATTTCTATGACATTCTATAGCTAATCTTCATTTTGCTGTTTGCGAGTCGAATTGCGAATTTTATGCTGGGGTTAATAAGCGTTATTTAAGAATCACTGCGAACAGATAAGCAATAAAGAAAACTGAATTGGTTAAAAGAGGACGAGGTATGTTTCAGAAACAACCAGAGAAGGATAAACTAAGAGAGTCCTGCCGAGAGTTTCAATTTGCATGAGATACGTTAACAATTAATTTAGGCTCCTTTGCTGGCCAACGTGCCTGGGCTTCGAATGACAAGCCAAAAAACCCGAAACGGGTTATAAGGACTATCCAAGGACTAGGCACGTTCGCGTCCAAGTGATTTGCGTTTTGGCTGGAGCTGCTCTAACGGGAAGGCTTCGATTGTTATCCTCTTGCCCTTTTTTCGTGGCCGCATTGACAGGCGTGTGGCAAGAACGGAAGCAGCAGCACGGTCTTTCTGATATGCCAGGACACAAAATGCTCCCTCTGCGGTGGCTGGTTTTCGTTATCACCAGACATGTTGCAACACTGCTGAGATTTTTATTTTGCGTTTCAAATTGTCTGTCTGTCCGTTTGTCTGTTTGTCCTTTGTCCTTGTTCCTTTCCGAAATGGCTTTATCATTTCAATGGCAGGAGATCCGCTTACGAGACTTACTGTCTGCCAGGCCAAAGTCACACTCAAGTGCTTCCTGGCTTAGCTAATGATTCTAAATGGATAGTTATTGAAATCGTTTAAATGCGCTATAAGCCCACACACTAGATCACAAAATCCACGACTTTTCCAGTCACTGAGTTTCTGGCGTTTATCGAAACTTTTAAACTGTTTGTCCTGACTGACTTACTGACTGTCAGATGACTAAATGACTGATATTCTTGGAAGCGAAACGGTGAGACCAAGGAGAGTGACATTTTTTTTAAAAACTTTGATCTCTCATAACTTTATGAAAAACTAACCGATTTTCAAGCGGAATGTCATTTTGATCATAATTTGGCCTCTAAATTGATTCTGCATTCAAATTTTAGTCATCTAAAAAATTTGATACTTTTTCGATTCTAAGCCATCTATCATCCAATTTTCCATACTTACCCCTTGACATTTTTTCAAAAACTTTGATCTCTCATAACTTCATTAAAAACTAACCGATTTTCAAACGGAATGTTATTTTGTTCATGATTTGGTCTCTAAATTGATTCTGCATTCAAATTTTAGTCATCTAAAAAATTTGATACTTTTTCGATTCTAAGCCATCTATCATCCAATTTTCCATACTTACCCCTTGACATTTTTTCAAAAACTTTGATCTCTCATAACTTCATTAAAAACTAACCGATTTTCAAACGGAATGTCATTTTGATCATGATCTGGCCTCTAAATTGATTCTGCATTTAAATTTTTATCGTCTAGAAAATTTGATATTTTTCGATACTAAGTCATTTTTCATTAGATTTTCCAGACGGCTTTTTGTTAATAGCTAATAAATAAAAGAATCTAAACAATTGCAAAATGTTTCTTAAAATTGTTTAACTTAATATATAACAATCTTAAGAAGTATATGAATGTAAGTATTTTCACATATCTAAACACAAGTTAATGATTATTATAGCCACCATATAAATAATCATTTGAGACATTAGTTTTTATAAAGAAAAAATGTCGTCTCATGCAAAATATCACTAATAATACTCTTTAAAAATGTGAAACGATGAATAAAACTCGCAGACAGCAGAATTTGGTCTGCTGGTATTAATCAACCAAACCAGAATGAAGCCAGAACTTTTAAGTCAGTCTGTCAGTTTGTCAGCCGAAAGTTTTGCCTGCAAATCGCTTGAATATATGAAAATTTTAATTTTATACACAGCCACATAAAAATAAATTGTTTTTTCTAGACGTTGGCAACACTTGCCAGCATATGCAATGTGACATTGTATGAGTGTGTGTGTGTGCGTGTGTGTGAATGCATGTCATGCAGGCACTGTATCTATAGTTTTGAATTGTCAGAGTTTTCAGCTTTCGAACTTTCATGCAATGCAGCATATTGATTTTTGTTTTCTGTTTATTTTATTTCTACTTTTCAGATTATGGAAATTTTCTTGACTGCTTGTTGTTTTTAGATTTTTAAAACCCTGAGGATAAAAAAATTAAATTATTAATTATGCGAGTATATTTTGAAAATATTATTCTCAATGTAATTCTCATAAGTTTAATGCAATTTTTTAATGTCTAAAACAAATTTTTGAGTGTTTAAAATATTATTTTTAGCACTCAAAAGGAGTTACCTGCATATGTAGGCTTAATACCAGTTACTCATTGTTATTTATTGAAAGCAAATCCATATCCAAATAGCCAAAGGATTTGTAACAAAAATATTATTGAATTATTGCCAATTTGGAGATGAGTTGAAATGGCTTTGTCGGTTTTTGTTTTGCAGCCGCTTGGGGCAAGTTTTGTGGAATAACAAATCAATTTCATATTAGCCAGGCTTTCTGTCTACGAGTTTATTTGATGCTCAGCAGCAATACAAAGGCAAATTCCCAAAAAGCTTGTCAGAGAAAATAACTTTTTGTGTTGTGGATTTGAGTGCAAACTATAACAAGATGCTTAAAATATAAAAAAAAATTCTTGAAATTGCAACGCACAGAAAATTGAAAAGTGCTTGGGGGCAATTTCCCAAACAAACGAAAACAAAATGCCAAAAAAAAGAAAGAGAAAGTAATAAAAGTTTGTCAAGCTTGGAAGCTTAAAATGTTGATAACAACCTGAACTTGAAATTGAAAATGATTTGCAATCGAAATGATATCGCGCTGAATGTTGAATATGACATGAATGGAATCAAAGACTCGTTGGACTTCATCTGTATGCAAAACTTCATCTTTAGTGAATGTAACAAGCCTTGATGTTTGCCTAATGCAGCATTGTCAACTGAAACTCTGACAACTACTAACTGCTAACTGGTAACTACCAACTGGTAACTGCTAACAAGCAGCAAATGGCAGCTTCTACTACAACAGCTTGAGATCGTAAAACTGCCGCCCCAAGGACAACTTTTAACAACGTCAACCCAGGCAAGCACTCCGTTTTTGTGCCTAACAAGCATCCACCGGAGAGGAGGAGGGAGGAGAGAGACGAGCTGGTTGTGAAAAGGTGCTGAAGGAGGAGCCGGTAAAGCCATTTGATTTTTACGACTATCGCTAACGAGTTTCACTTTTGCAGCTTTGCAGCCATTGAAAATGCTATGAACAAATAAATACAACGTGGCGTATGAGTGATATGCCTAAAGAGGCAATCAGACCGATTCACGTACAACCTACAATCCGGCGAATGCATCAAATTACTTGGCAAATGCATTTCAAGTCTTCAATTCGTATTGTAAAACTATATGCATACTAATTCCCAGAGTAATTCCGATACTGATTCGTTGCTTCTCAAATTACAAACCTTTTGATTCAGAGGTGTTGTACGAATCTCCAACAGCTGTAAAGCAAACCAAAAGCAATTTTTGGGGTTCCTTAAAACAAGCATTGCTTTCAAATGTCAAAAAAATTATTGAGTGCTTTTACAAAAGGAAATAATTTTTGAATTTACCCCAAGAAATTTTTAAATTGGAAAAATTAGTATAAAATCCATTTTTTTAAATTTTTTAAATTACATAAAATATTTCTCAACCTAAAAATGTTGTTGAAACTGGAAAAATGCCGATTTTTTTGACTTCGAAAATATGTTCAATAAATCTAAATCTCTGACATTTAATTACTTAGAAAATTTCATATTTTTGTCATCACTGTCATATTTTTCTGTACCACCCTTGACATTTTATCAAAAACTTCAATCTACCATAACTTTGCCAAAACTTAACCGATTTTCATGCGGAATACCATTTTGATCATTATTTGGCCTCTTTATTGATTTTGCATCGAAATTTTAAGGAGCACCGACATTTTAAACGATTGTTTTCAAAAGCAATTCTCTTTTAAAATCTCTAGAGATTTCTGGAACACACCTCATAACAGCTCTTGTCTACTTTATGCCTAGTTTATCTAAACCGCAGATTAACCTACATACAAGTTAAATGAAAGATTAAAGTTCTTGAATAAAATAATCCCTTCTCTGTAGAGAACCTCAAGCTGGAGCACAATTTACTTTGAGTCAATTAGGCGCATAAATTAGAAAGATTTCTTCGCATGTTATCCTGAGGTTGAAGTTTCAGTTTCAGTTTCAGTTAATGTGATTTACTCTATTTTCATCAGCGAAACAGCAAAGAATATGCATAAAATGTACGCGCATAGTTTGCATGTTTATGGAGGTCTAGAGTTGCCTAGCACTTTAAAGTTGAATTTACTCAGCTCTCCTCTTATATTTGACTTAGTTGGCAAGTCAAGGAAAAGGAATGACAGTATTTATGTGTGCATTTATTGGCCAACTGCCAAGTGACTGTCTTAGACAGGCCAACACTTTGGCCTATTGTTTTGTTGACACACAAAAACTAACAACAAATACAAATTCTCAAACAAATAGTTTTTGACGCGCCCAAAACCGCAATGCAGTTGGTGTCACTTTGGCCAGGACAGAAAGGACCTGGACAGGGCCTGAACAGGGACTTAGCAGCGGGAGTTCGCGTCCTGAATAGTTTTAATGCAATTATTTGCATGCGGGCGAATGTCTTGTGCAAAAATATTACATAAACTGACTTCAAACTATCAAAAAAGCATTGCATATTAACTATAGAATTTGTTTAATATATGGAATTTCACCATGATCTTAAAATTTATAATTCTTATTATTTTACTCATAAAATAATCATTATTTTTGAGCTAAAAAAAAAAACTTAAGAAAAAAATCATTATTCTATGAGTTTTATTTTTTTGATAAAAAATTCTGATTATTCCTGAGTTTTAATTTTTGATCAAAAGTACTCATAAGTAAAATATTAAAACTCATAAAATAGTGATTTATTTTTGAGTTTAATAGTATTTTATAGACTCATAGAATAATGATTTTTTTCTTGAGTTTAATAAAAAAACTTAAAATGATTACATTCCCTGTTCTGCATATATAAATAAAAAATTTACTTTAAAAAAAACTAATAGCTTTTGAATATTAATACATAGGAAAAAACTTTGCATACTTGAAAAGTTATCCCACCAGCTGACTTGTAAGTTAATTTGTCTTAGCTCAAGACCAATTTCGATAATTTGCATATTGCATCGCCGATGTTTATTAAAATTCAAAGCAGTTGCAACACTTTTGATAGCTCATAAAAATGCCAGCTAAATTAGTTATAAATCAGCTGGACAGCAGGGAGACAAAACTTCCAGCTATGTTTGGACGCTAAAATGAAGCCATAAATTATACGAACTAATAATTATATGCGGTCAAATTGTTGTAAGCCATACGAAAAGCCAAAGCCTGGACAAGTTAAGTCAAGCTGAACTCTGAGCAGGCTGCGAGTTTGAGTTTAAGGGCCAACATAAATTATAGACATTTAAAAAGGGGCAAACAACAACAACAACAGCAACACCAAGCCAGCCAACTCTGTGTAGAATATGCGATTTTTATTACAGTTTATGCACTGCACACAAAGTTAACATAATAAGGTCAACACGCACAGGATGGCCCAGAGATGACGTCGAGGTACAGTGGAGCACAGTGGGACGGTGGATGGGTGGGTGGTTTTGTCGTTTGATGGCTGGTGCGTAGTGGGTGGTGGGTGGCACTTTAATTAAACGTCAAACAGGGCAACGCGAGATGCGCATCCGCGTCACAGGACAGAGGGCAGAGTTCGAGGTCAATCATGAGGCAGGCAAAACGACAAACTCGTTTCCCTTTTTTTACAATCAAGCAATTTGCAACAAAATTAGCCAAAAATGTTTCCCATCCTGGCCGTTGCTCATTGTGAATTAGCCAGGCAGTATAAACATCAGATTGAGTAAAGCGCGTTTTCCTGTTCCAGATTGGCATGTAGAATTAAAGGGCATAAGTCAAAGGGTGTTTATAGCTAAAGCTCACTGTGGTCGCTATTACAAATGCTCTGTTGTCTGTTGTCTCTACTTTCTGCGTCTCTGGCTGCTCGTAAAGAAACAGGACACAAAGCCCTAAACAACGACTCAACACAGAAAAATACCAAAAAACGTTTAAATTTTGTAATTTAAATGCAAATTGACAGACAACTGACGAACATTGCAATTAACAAGGGACTAGCGGGCGTATACGCAATGTTGGCTTGCACATCTCTCTGAGATTACCAAAACATTGCCACAGAGCCACAACAAGAAGATTAGATACTATGCAGCACATTATTGAAGCCTTGCAGCGTGGACATTGTGATAACCAAGGTGATAAAGCCAGCGATAGTGTGATGCAGAGAGAGGGGGAGAGAGAAAGATACATTTTGATACATCAAATTGAAACAGTTGAACTAATTTTGTTTTCGTTATCTATAATTTATAAATTTGTTCAAGATATGATTTTTAATAAATTTTAGAATATAGTTAAATATTTTGTAAATTTTTATCGGGAAAGTAAATAATGTTTATTTTGTTTTTAACAATTTAAAAAATCATTCACTTTTAGTAACTGCAAAAAAGTGATATACCCCAAAATGTATCTTTTAGAGAGATGTATGCAATTTTATCATAATCTTAAGGTATATAATTGTTTATTATTTTACCAATAAAATAATCATTATTTTTAATAATCATTATAATCATCAAATAATCATTATTCGATGAGTTTCATTGTGTTAGTCAAAAATTATGAATCTTTCTGTAATTAAAATGATAAAACTCATAGAATTATTATAATTTCTTGAGTTTTATAATAAAACTTATAATGACTACAGTCCCTGATTTTGAGTTCTCATAGCTTAATAATAATAATGACTTCCACAGTTATTTATTTACCTATTTTTTTAATGCAATTTTAAAGCAAAGTATAAAGTTCTTTTGACCTAGTGATATTCGTGGCTTTTCATGCTGGATTTTTGGTATGTCACACGCAAATCAAAAACTGAGCCGCAATTTGAGTATGGTTGTAGTTGTGACTGTGGATGTGGAAGGTGCTTCAATCAGACTTAAGCCACTCATTAAATGCTTCAAGTGCTCACGCAAGCAGTGCAAATTTGTCGGTCTGGGATAATTACGAACTTTGAGCTGCGCAATGTCACTAAAACATCGTTGCTTCGAAATGGAAATGGAAATCGAAGTCGCAGTCGCAGTCAAAGTTGACGTAGACGTTGATGTTGCGGTTGTCCTTCGGAGTAAATCCTTCGTTGCCGTTTCGTTTGTTGCACGTTGAACTTTTGAAGGCGTCGAAAAGGCCTAATTATCTTAATTAATGAGTGCGAAAGTGAAATTCGTGGAAGACAAATGTGGCAGGACTGGTTGTCGTTTCTCCTGCTCCTGGTCCTTGTGGCAGTCACTCAGTTCGCGTGCACCGCAAGGACGTTTGTGGCTGCCATTTTAATTGTCTTTCTTTGTGTCTGTGTTTGTATCTGTGTGTGTGTATCTGTGTCTGTGTGCATGAGCGTGGGTGATTTTCATTAATTTTGGTTCGTTTTTGCCGTTGCCAGCGTCGTTTGGTGGCTGCGGACGATTTTGGTTTATGGCCTATGCCACTTGCTACTTACTACTTGCTACTGCTACTGCTGTCTGTGTGCGGTTTGGGGTCTGCCACAAAGCGAGGCAGGAAAGGCATTGGAAAGGCAATGCCTGTTAGCCGCCAGGCAACTGCCAATGACTGACTGGGCAACCCAGCACAAGGCCGCACTCAACTCAAACGGACTGTGGCTAGAACGAATCTAGTATACTATAAGCAAAGGCTACAGTCGAGGCAGCCCGACTGTAAGAGACCCCTTTCTTAATCCTTTAAAAAAAAAAACAAATGGGAAAGGCTGCAGTCAAGATCTCGACCATATTATATCCTTTACTTATTTCAATATATATCAAAGTACTTTAAAGAAATTACTAGCCAACAAAAACTACTGCATACTTTTAGGCGATTGTAATAACTTTATTAATAACTTTGGTTAGCTATTACTCCCGTTCTACTTGTTCGATCTTGCAGCGATTAAGCGAGAATATAGATAATATTAATAGATAACGTTATCTCAACTGTACTGTCTTAAAACTGTGGTGTTCCAACATTTAGCCGCATGGAAAGACGTAGATGTATTCATATGATTTTTATGAATTAAAAGAATTTAATTAATGTATTTTTTCTTAAAAATCGATTTTTAATATATTTGAAGTGATTAATCATCGTTTTAAAACGATTCGAAAAATAATCGGAAATTGCCAGCTCTAGCCTGATGGTTTTTGGCAAGTCTTTTTTTACTTCTTACGCTAATTTCACGTATGACCAACTTAATAGACCCTTTAATATTTTAAATTACAGGTTCTAAATAAAACAACAACAAAAATAATGAGGCGCCATACAAACAGACGAAGCAACACTTTGGCGTACAACAAAAAATATAATAAAATTTGGTAAAATAGGCAGAGCAGTGGGTCATGTGGATGCAGTGTGGAGAGCAACACAAATCACAACACAAGTAGTATAAATTATACATACAAACTAAAGTATGTTTATACTATAAGTAATGTGGAACGTAAGTGCAGCGCATGATTTACAGCGAAAGAGAAATGATGGATGCGTGGAATGTAAGTGGAACCTAAGCGAAAGTTGCGTATTTTAATGTGCATTAAGCATGACAAATGCCGGAATGCATTTACTTAGCCTTCCCTTACATTACTCTACTCTACAATTTTAGGCAATGTGTTGTGTTCCACTTGCGTTTCAATTCCATAACGTTTCTCTCTCTCCATTGCGCATGCACATTCCAGTGAGCGAAAGCTTGGCGAGAGAGCAAGAGAGAGCTGCTCTCTTGTGATATGTGAATGTGGAGTGTATTGTGGATTGTGGATTGCATGCAGCATTGTTGCGCCCTTCAGAAACTAGCACAACATTTTTGACATTCACGTATTGTCTTACAACACTTTTTCTCTCCTGTTTGTATTTCTATTCTCCTTTTTGGGTCGACAGACAACACAGTGTTTTAATTTCACTTTTTTCCATTCTTTGCTTGCAATAATTCACTATTTATTTTATTTGATAACAAAGGTTTTCTACAAATTATAGTTGTAAGTTAAAAGATGAAGCTTGTTCTTCTTCAGTTTTATTTTTTGAGTTTATGTTATAGTATTTGCCTGGCATATTGTATTACGAGTTCGGGTTCAGTTTGTTCTCAGAGTCCTTTGGATAATATATGTATTAATTTTCCTACGCTGCCGTTGTTTGCTGTTGCTCCTGTGTGGTTGACGTGGATGCCACTGAGGTGGACTCGGGATTCTTTTCGCTTATTGCGAGCCAGGGACAACGCTTCTGCAGCTCCATGCGGTATCTGGGATGACTGATGGCATACACAAAGGGATCTATGCAGGCCACCATTTTGCAGGTGCAGGCCGGTATCATTGTGGCACCCGGAGTCAATAGACTCTTATCTCCAAAGGCGCCAATGAGTGACATGACGCCGTAGGGTGTCCAGGATACGAAGAAGAGGAAGCATATGGTAATGGCCGCCTTGGCAATCCGAATCTCTGCCGTCTCCTTGCTCTTGTCCACATTGGAGCGCAGTGACTCCACATTCATCTTCTTGGCTTGATCCCTCAAAGCCTTCTCGTGACTGAAAACATGGCCCACAATTTGGCTGTAATAGTACAGAATCATGGTGGTGGGACAGACGAAGCTGAAGAAGAAGATGGTGCCCACAAACATGCGCGTATCGAAGTTGTCCGTCAGGTAGTCAAAGGTGCAGGAGGTCAGGTAACCCTCGGGCACAAAGCGACCCCATGTCTCCGTGTAACAGGCGACCACAAAGGGCGTGGCATACATATAGATGAAGATGATCATGGCAATGGCCTTGCCATGTGTCATCTTGCCCTCCATGGGTCTGGTGATCACATTGTAGCGATCGTAGGCGATGAATGCATTCGTCGCACCTGCTCCGATGCCCGTGTAGGATCCAATAATGCCATAGATCTGACAGCCAAGATTACCCAAAGCAAAGCCCTGATTAAAACTGTTGTAGATGAAGATGGGTGTCTTGGACATCATCAGGAAGTCACAGATGGCCAGGTTGATGACCAGTATGTTGGAGGGAGTCCTTAGTGACTTGGCGGCCGAGAATACCCAGATGACCAGACCATTGCCAATCAGCGACATAATGGTGAAGAATATGTAGAGTGTGCCCAGCAGATAATTCATCGACTCTGGCGGCTCTGCGAAGGTCAGCCAATGTTCGGGTATATGACGTAGTTCCTCCGGCGGCACATTCCAACCCAGCAGCCTCGATTCGGCCGAGAGACGTGCCTCCGGTCGCAGCACGGTCGATACATTTCCGATCCCACTTATATTATACTCCATGCTCCATTGACAAACCAACTAACTTGGCCCGGTCGTTGGCCAAGACAAAATCACTGGCCGCTCTGCTTGAGCTTTATATGCTCGTTTAACCCGTTAGCCGGAATTGGATTACCTGGATATCTGCATCAGCATTTGTGGATTACAGCGCGGATTTATCTAATCCCCTAACCAAATACGCTGAACGCATCGTTTTGCATTGATTTTCTCGCTTTGAATGCCCTGAGGAGGTTATCAATTCAATTCAATTCAAGCTTCAATCTGCAATTTGTTTTCCCCTTTTTTCCTTCGCTTAAACCCCTTAATTGATAGACATATGTCACAGGGCCAGCAGTTGAAGCATTTCATTTAAATGTAACTACTTCTTGCCTTGACTTAAATAATTTCTTCTGATTTTTTTATATACCTCAAGTTTGTGCATATTATTCGACAGAAAAAGGCATGGCTAACACCATAAAGTATAAATAATATTTATTTTTCAACAGTCCAGTCGATTTATAATACGTCTTTTTTATTTACAAAATTATTAAAATAATTTTAAATATATACATTTTTTAAATATCTTTACTTTTGGTAAGTTTTCCCGTTTCCTGACTACTTGTCAGTTCAAACTAAAGCAATAAAAATAACTGTCATAATACAAATAGATATATTAGTATATCTCCATCTCTTATTTTTGACTCATCCCTTTATTAACTCATAAAACAAAAAGTGTAGCATACTTTCTTGCGCTCCCTAGGCGCAAGCATAAGTACCCACAAACACACACACACACACACACACACACACACACACACACACACACACACACACACACACACAGACAGACACTGCATGCATATATGCGTAAGTAATTATGTGACACCGATGTGTATTTCTCTGTGCGAGTGTGTGCGTGTGTGTGTATGTAGCTACAATTCAGGTCATAAATCATATGGAAAAAGTCCACAAGGACATGCAAATATTTCCTAATTCCCCCGCCAAGCTACACACACACATATTGTGTATATGTGTGTGAGTGAATTTAAGCCTAGCAATACGATGAAAGTACATACAAAGATTGATTTCCCTTTGTTTGCCTTTTAGCAGCTGTGGGATATGTTCACCTCAATTTCCTCTCTTTCCACCCATTTCCGCCCAAAATCTCCATCTTTGCCTTCAGAGAACTATAATATATGAAACCATGGGTGGTAATATTAAAAGAGTAAGTTACAATCTATGTATAACGTGAGCCTGCTAAAATAATAAGTACGTCTATGGGGTTGGGGGGTGGGGGGAGGAGTGTGAGACATGCCACATTATTTCTATTCGTGCGTTCCGCGATTTTTGGTAGCAAGGTGAATGACTCTAACGGGACCGTAGCACTCTGATAACCTCAAAAGCGTTCCCAATGGATAAGAGGGTGGTACGAGAAGTTGGGTTGATTCCCACGTAATTAAGAACAGCTGTTGGTGGCATGTGATTCCCCTTGAGGCATGTCCATAGTTTAGATTTGATCTAAGCTTGCAGAAATAGAGCATGTGTCAACCTATCATTATTTGTCACCCTCGCAATTCCCTTTTCCAATTTAATTGTCTTTGCTAATTGCCGTTAGAGACTGGCATTTTAAAGGATTTAATTGAATTATTTTAATTATTTATTTATTATCGACTTATCGATGTTTCTAATGTTTTTTATATATTTTCTATATCAAGAGGTATATATATATTTTTTTTTTGTAATTTAAACAAAACTATTGCTAACAATATTTATAATGAAGAGAGACTAGCATTGATTAAAGGATTTTTATAAATTATTGTTGAATTACTAAAAGCGACAATCGGATCAGAGATGTTCCTAATGTTTTTTATATATTTTCTATATGAACAGAGATACCTATTTTTTTTTTAAATTCAAACACAATTTTCTATACATTTTAAAAATAATTTTAATGATGATAAATTTAATAAAGTGCTCGCTTAATGGTTTTATAATAAATCCGGTTATAATCGTATTTATTCTTTAATTCGTGTGATGGCCAATCTGTTTAATGGACTGGATATAACTTTTGGCGTTGTATTCGTCGTTTTTGTTATGGCAAACAGCTGCTGCCTAATGCCTTTGCTTTTGTTTTTATTAACTTTATTGTTGTAGTAATAAAAAAAAAAAACAACAGCAACAGCAACTTCGCTTCACTGCATTTTATGCAACAGCAGCCTCAACAACAGCCGTGTATACAACAACAACATCCACAGTAACAACAACAACAACAACTGCATCTAAAACTAGCCCCTAAGGTATAATTTCAATTTCAGCACTTTGCAAACACGCCACAGTTGCGTCATTAACTGCAAAGTTTGCATGCTCAACGCGTCTACAACTGTATCGTTGTTTTGCTGTCTGTGTGTGTGTATGTGTGTGTGTGTGTGTGTATATGGCACTTAGTGAGCTCGCTGACGGAAATGGCCAGAAGCAACAATGCGATGGCACAGACGGAGATGAGTTCAACGCAACGTCAGGTGCGATGACAGCAGTAACAACAGCAACAACTACAACAACAAGTGCAACAATAGCATCAACACTGCAAAGAAACTAGTTACGCTTATGTTTGTTGTTCTATAAAACTTTATTGTTAGTTGTTTGTTGTTTGTGCTGCTATCGCTGCTGCACCGCCTCAAGCTAAACATAAAATTATTTCCTTATATCCTTCCCTGCTGCCAAGAACACAGCATTGACTGACTAATGCTGACGTTTAGCAACCAGTAAGAAAAAAATACAACTACTGTACAACATCTATAACACAATGGGCAACAAGTTTTTATCATGCACTGTAATACATGATATTACTGATTTTTCTTAGTTCTTTGTACAAGATTTTCATATTCAATCTCAAATTATACATATTTACTAAACAGGGTAGATAAAGCTCAGCACTTAAGATTCTTTTTTCTTATCGATACTTTATTTATTATAGATACTTTTCTTATTGTAAATATAATTTTCAACTTATTTTACAATTGCTAAAAATTACAATGCTTTTGATTTTTGCTTATTCAACCGAACCTTAATCATTCAAATTTCAAAAAATATTGTTGTTTATATTATAAAAAAAAAACATATAAGAAGAAAGATACTTTTTTTGAGAGTTTATATATTTGCATTGCAGTGTAAGAAAGAGTAAATATATATATATGAATATACTTCACAGATGTACAAACAAATACAACTTGAAGTAGAATTCAGAATTATATCCTCTATTTTTTTATAGCTTCGAATTTTATTGAATATCCAGGCAATAAAAGAAGTCATGGCTTATTTTTGGAGTATGTGTTTTCAGGTGTTACCACTTCCTGCAGCCTCTGGGTGTACTATATGATGTTATTCTGCTGGTATTTTTTCCTTATCCGCCTGCATGTTATTTGCTTTGTTCCTCTAAAAAATGCAGAAAGCGTTGCATACTTTGGCAACAATATCAATGCGGATATATTAAACTTATTTTTACAGCAAGTCACCGGTGATTTCTTCAATTTTGCAATGCTCTTGCAACCGCTCATTACCTCATATACATATACATACATATTTACTTGCATTACTTCAGTTTTGCTTTTTCTTTATCTTACTTCCTTGTCTTTGACAGCACTTCCTTTTCGTGCCTTACATTTAGTGAGCGCGAAAAACTCACCACCCCAGGGAACTGTTCAACACTGCCAGGCAGATAGACAGACAGACAGACAAACAGACAGACAGACAGCTCTAGAGTCAGACAGAAGGAGCGTGTGAAGCCAGGAATGGATGTGAGCTTAATATTTTTTAACTTGAGGCGCTTGCCACTTCCGCACATGCTCTGTGAGAAAAGGCAGAAGAAAGAAACACACTCGCACACACACTGAAGATTTTCGTTTTATTGCTTGGCATTTTATTACACAAATTTTAATATTTATTTTAGCTGTCGGCTTGTGTTTTTTCTCTGCAAATACACACACGTATACGTGCTATTTCAGTCTGTGTGCGTTTAGTTTGCATATTTCTACCACAGCCACATTTAAATGTTTAACAAACTTGCCTTCGAAGGCAATGCAAAAAAACAAAACCACACTAAAGAATATACATTTATTATGTCACTTTTATTTTCTTTTTTTTTACTTTTAAGTTACTCTAGGAAAACAATTTAGAGGCCAAATCATGATCAAAATGATATTCCGCTTGAAAATCGGTTAATTTTTAATGAAGTTATGAGAGATCAAAGTTTTTGAAAAAATGTCAAGGGGTAAGTATGGAAAATTGGATGATAGATGGCTTTGTACCGAAAAATGATCAAATTTTCTAGATGATAAAAATTTAAATGCAGAATCAATTAAGAGGCCAAATCATGATCAAAACGGCATTCCGATTGAAAATCAGGACAGTTTTCTTCAAGTTATGACAATTAAAAGTTTGTCAATTTTTTGACCTAGCAACTTTACCACAACCGTACCGGTACACGCGTTTCGATTTTCGGTTCTTGAAAGAAATTTCATTTATATTCCATTGTGAAAGGGTTTGGCATATAATTTTAAAAACTTTAAAACTTTAATTTGCAGACCTACATGTGCTTTTTGTGTACTTAGCGTATCCGGCATTTATGAATAAATTATTATAACAGCGACTCCGATCTCTGGAGAGTTTGAAACCGGCCACCTCGTGTACAGGTTGCCAATTGATATCGAGCTATCTGTTCGATTTTAATTAATTGAGAACTCATAAAAGCAATAAATAAGTATTAATAGTGAATGAAAAAAGGAAGAAGTGACGAAAGCAGAACTCAGATGCATAAATAATGCATAAAAATTAAGTTTTCAGTTATTTTGGACGAAATGCTACCCTTTAAATAAAACCATAAAGTTTCTGAATGTAATATTGGTTTTGTATAAATTATTAAACTGAATTTAACGGAATATTTGATATGAAAATGATATATGACGCATACGATATTTTGTGTCAGACTTCACGAGTCATTTTTAATAATGATAGAAGTGATGTGATGTTATATGATTCCATTGAATGCTTACTCATATGCTGAATGGAAAAATATATTTGCATTTAACTCTTCAAACTTTAATGAAAGGCCAAAAAAATGTTGACCGTCAGAGGTTGAATTAATTTTAAACTTAATTGCTTTCATTATTTTATACGAGTAAATGAATCATTAACATTTTCCTACTCTTGCTGAGGGATATTGTAATTAAATCGCAAAAGCACTTGGTAATGGAGGAGTATTCCATAACGTAACGTCAAATAATAATACAAAATATGTTTTAAATATAATACGTTTTTTAGTTGTAACGACTACGAATCACGAAAAAAGAAGCGAACTTCAATAAAGTACTTAATTACAGAAACAGATATTCATAAATCACAGTTACAGTCATAGTGTTAACATATCGATAAAGTATCGATAGGTATCTTTTTAATTTAAAACCATCATTGACAATTCCTTCTTTTTGCATGTCACTCCGTCATTGTTTCAAGTTAATTTAAAGTAGCACTTAAAATCTAATAATGAATTGATGATGTCGCATGCATTAGGTAATCAAAAATTATATAAAAGTTTATTAATGCATACATTACTAGACATTATCTTTACCCTTAGATAAAAATAAGATGCCAAACGGACATTCTGCTGCCAATTGGTAAGTTTTCTAAGAGGGAATATCTTCAAAATATTCAAAAGTGTTTTCATATTTAGCGAAGAGAGTCGAAATGAGGTTGTTGCTTCTACTTCCGTTAATGCAGTTTCCGGAATGTGGAAAGGGTGCAACCTTAGCAGCAGCAGCAGCGAGAGCGAGGGAGAGGGTGACATCGAAAACGTGAACGAAGAAGATGGCAACAGTAGCAGCGACAATTCGTCGGACGATTCAGGAGATGCCTCTGAAAAGTTAGCTGGAAATGATAGTGACAATAACGAGTCCGATTCGGAGTCCGAAACGGAAGACGATATATCCTTTCAGGTGGCTGAGCATTTCAGGGAAAAGTTCAAGGACAAGTTGACCGCTGAGTTCAAGGCCGAGTTGCCAAAAATTGAAACTGATTTGACAAACAGTCAACCGAATCTTATACGAGTTCCGAACTTTATGCCCGTCGTGCAGGATGTTTACGAGGATCACACATATAAGAATTCCATTGCTCAAGATGACCTCAAGGACAATGAATCCCGAGAGGCTTTTATAACCAAACTGAAGACCACAGTGCGTTGGCGCGTGAGTCAAGACAAATCGACTGGAGAACTCTACAAGGAGTCCAATGCACGCTTTGTGCGCTGGTCCGATGGCTCTCAAACCTTTCACGTGGGCGACGAGGCCTTCGATGTTATTCGTCATCCAGTACACAATGGTCAGAATCAGCTTTATATATGCCTGGGCAACTATTATCAGCAGCAGTGCTCCATCAAGGAGAAACTTACACTGCGGCCCAAACTCGAGTCGAACTTTGGCCTCAGTCATGTGCAGGGATTGCGTAAGCGTGCATTCTACAAACCAATGAGTAACTGTGTCAAAATACTCACTGATCTTACCACCAATCCAGTACTTGATCGCGAGCGCAAGGCCAAAGAGGAGTGGGCCCAATGTCGCAAGGAAAAAGGTCAACAGCGTCGTGATCAGCTAAATCAACGTAAGCCAATCGTGAAACCAATGAAACATTGCACTGCGGATGATTTTGAAGGAGACGTTCCAATGCAGCAGCCTTATAATATCAATACTGATAATCCAAGTGGATCCAGTGCTTTGTTCTCGAATGAACCTAGCGATAACGATCTTGACAATCGGTCTGATTAAAAAATAATTCAATAAATTTCCTTAGGAATTTACTACTCCCGATATTCCTTTTTATTAGCTGTTTTAAAATTCATCTTTAAAATATTTGATGCTATCTGGAAAATCTGCCTAGAGATTAAAAAATAATTCCATAAATTCACTTCGGAATTTTCCACTCTCGATATCCCTTCTAATTTGCTATTCATCTTCAGAATATTTGATGCTAAATTGCATGGCATTTTCTCGGCCTCGCTTTAATTAATTATATGGCTCAGGATAGTTTGAATTTAATTCCTAAATTTCACTTCACTTAGGCACTTTGACAGTCACATTGACATAGACAAGGAATGCCTTTGTCTAATATTAAATACTACAATGTGCTTAAGGGACTACAATTTGCAGTTTCCATATCAAATGCAAACATATCACTCATTTTGACAATTTTTATTTTAACCTACTCTTTGGCTTACATTTTTTAAATAATTTTTTTAAATATAGTTAATTTTAAAAAAGTAAGTTCAAAGTTCACAGCATAATTGTTCCCTTTCAGCTTCTACCCTTTCACTCGAAAATACATGAGCTTATTTCAATATCACGTTTGTGTTTGTGATTGTCATTGTTGTTGATAATATTGCTATTGTTTACGTTACTGCTGTAGTTGTCCTTGTTGTGCTCATGCATTCAAATGTAACACAGATACGCCTTAGCTTGTTAGGGGCTATAAACTAAACTGTCACCGATTTAGGTTGATTTTAGAGAGGGCTTTGGAGGTGGACCTGTCCAGGGTCTAAATTCTGCTCATGTGTTTGTCGACATGCTTGTAAACAGTGTGTGTGGGTGTGTGTTTGAGTATGTCTATGTGGCCTGAGGTCGGAATGGGGTTTATAGGTTGCTTGTCCTTTGTGCTAATGCAATTTGGGGACTGTGCAGCAAATGAACCTTGATTATGTGTTTATTAGACACCAATTTACGCCCAAGCCTCAACTGCTGAATGTTGTCGTTGCTTTAGTCACATTGTATAGGTACTTGGATATAATTTGAATTCGCATCGCATTGTCATATTAATTATTATTTGATTTCTTATCACGTTAATATTAATATCGACTGCATTGTGCATTGCTTAGCCAATATTATCACTTCAATTAGACAGCCTAGTTTGGAGGAGACTTTAAACTGTTTACTAATTATGGCGACAACCTTGCTCGATAGTAAATTAAGAAGATATAGAAGTGACTGTATATCCTTATTTGGCCTTGTTAAAGGAAATTCACCTGAGTCAGCTCTATTTTCGTGACAGACTGAAAGTGATTTCAAACTTTAGTAAATATGCCTCGTATACTTAATATTGCGTATACGCTACGTATACTTAATATTGGGTATACACCACGTATACTTAATATTGCGTATACGCCACGTATACTTAATATTGCGTATACGCCTCGTATACTTAATATGACGTATACTCCACGTATACTTAATATGACGTATACGCCACGTATAAATAAATTGCGAATGGTGAATGTTGTCGTTGCTTTATTCACATTGTATAGTTACCTGGTCATAATTCGAATTCGCATCGCATTGTCATATTAATTATTATTTGATTTCTTATCACGTTGATATTAATATCAACTGCATTGTGCATTGCTACGCCAATATTATCACTTCAATTAGACAGCATAGTTTGGAAGAGACTTTAAACTGTTTGCTAATTATGGCGACAACTTTGCTCGATAGTAAATCAAGAAGATATGGAAGTGAATAGATTGTCATCGCCGGAAATTATCCTTATTTGGCCTTGTAAACGGAAATTTACCTGAGTCAGCTCTTCTTCCGTGACAGACTGAAAGTGATTTCAAGCTTTAGTTTAAAAGACGCTCATTAACACAAGACACTAAGATATAATATAGCATATTATATGCTTACTGAATAGTTGCAAACTAAAGCAAACACAATTTTAGTCAGGCACTCAAATTTATTTACAGGGCATAAACTCAACACTAATTTTCGCAGCCCAAAATACATATACATATATAGTATGTATGTTTATGGTAGCTTCTACTACCATATTTAGTATGTAAAGTTGTTTTCCCTGTATGTGTGTGTGTATGTGAATATACCTTGAAGGCATTAATTATTTATGAACCAACTGGCATGTAATAAAATTACAAGCAACTGCCACAAACACGAATGGTTTTGAAATTCAAGCAAACTGACTGAAAACAGGCCCAAAATTACATTAAACTTGCAGGCCTCCTGGCAAAGCTGGTCAAGTAATTAAAGGCTATAATAAAGCTTAACTTACACACATTTATTTATGTAATGATGATGATGCTGACTTCTGGACAAACCACGTGTCAGCTGTCAACGCTGCAATTTGGCACAGACCAAAAGAAAGGACCGCAAACTGTCCCTATTTTCATTACATTCACACAAACTCCTTTTTTGACTTTGTGCATTTATTATTTTGTGACATGTATTATAAAATTAGTGACAAGACAGTTATAAAATTTTCTAAATGTCCTAACAGTCATTTAGCCCAATTCCTTATCTAAATCAGTAATGCTTTGTTTTTGCACCCTTCTATTATTAACAATTAATTTAATTAATTTACTCTTAGTCAATGTTTGTTTATATTAATGATGCTTAAGCTCGCAGATTTCGACTAAAACTTTATTTTAGTATTAGTATAAAAGCACATTATCTTTATAAGTTTAATGACTCTCGCTCATTAAACAGAATGACTCCACTTTGTAACAGTCTACTTTGAGGGTCAAACGAGAGATACTTCAGAATTACACTTTCCAAAATTTGTTTGCTGTTATTTTATTACCAATTAACTAAAATTTTGATAGCAAGCTAACAATTTTAATGAGTAATAATTACACTTTATGGTCACATCGAAGAACATTTAATAATTTTACTAGTGACGCGCTAGTGACAAAACGCAGCACGATGAGGTTTTTGTGTAGGGTAACATTGTTAATATGGAACAATTCTCTGATTTGAAAGAGAAAAATCAGAATACTTTTCAAAACATCTCTTTTTGTACATATCTAGTCGATATAACAATACTACAGAGAATTAAAAAATATTTTTCATTCATTACATATTTATTTCCGCAGTAAATTCTACGAATTCTTGTGTTTACCTCCTCAGCCAACAATTGTGGGAAATGGTCGATTTCAGTTCCGTTCGCATTTGCTTCTTCCGTTACAGCTACAACTTCAGTCTCAGAAAATTTGAAATGCATTTTCACATTTTGCTATTGACAATTGCTGAAAGCGGTGTAAACAAATAAAACGAAACCCAGCAATAAAACTGACAACAACAACCGAACTGATGATGATGGTCAACTGTCAGAATATTCCGTGTGCTACTTTGCTGTGTGTTTAGCGCCAGCATAAACAGTTTTAACAGTTAGCGATGCAAGTCCAACCAAGCATTCTCTACAGTTTATAGGACCTGTCCACCCTTGTTTCCTCTTCCACTCACACTCGGAGTAATTACATAATAAAGTGCATACAAACAAATACGAAAAGAAGACTGATGGACACACAAACAAACAGACAGAAAAGAGAAGATATAGATAGTGGAAAAAAGATAGATATAGAAAAAATTTAATGAGTTATACCAACCAACTATTAGTTAGAAGACCATGTAAATGAATTCATTGAATCACTTTAAAATTCGATTCTACTTGCAAAATTAAAAGTTATAAATACAAAAATTAAGTAGATGTAACATATAATGATAGTTGGCTGTATAGTTAGTGTCAAATTTTTTTATAAACTTATTGATTATAACTTTAATATGAATAGAAGATAAACCCAAGTTTTTATTCTAAATGACGCATACGCACTGTGGTCACAACTTGAAGTCTTCGTCAATTCGTATCTATTATAAATTGAATTTAATATATGACGTTTATATAACGCTACGCATATTTTAGCTGGTTAAAAGGAAAGTCCTTATAGCTAAATGAAGAACACAATGTCCTAAAATACCACGCATTCTTACCGACTGCTGATGAGACAACATTGTTGTGACAGTAAATACTGCCGCAGGCTACACTTTGAGTTAAGTACAGTCCCATACAAGGTCATTGGGTTGTTTCTAGCCTTCGGCGGTGCTTTCAAATTGATTCATTAAAGTGTTTTCCCTGAATAATTTGAGCCATAAGCGAACTTTTAATGCTTAGAACTTTAACTTGGACTGAGAACAATACAAAAGGGTTAACGGTTGAATATTGCTCACGCATTTCCGTTTCCGCTGGTAATCAATTTATGTTCATTTTTTATGTTGCTTTGTTGTTTAGCGTTTGTTTTTAATTGATGAATACATTTAATTGAACCTAATGGATTTTGTATGTGTGTGTTTGAGTAAAAGCCATTAGGCACCTATATAAAAATAAATATATAAACCGTTTCCTCTAAAACGCAACATTTTTGGAGTTTGTATTTGCGAGTGCCAACTGGCATAGCGTTTTAATTGAATTTCAATTGATTGCAAAAATATTTTATTTGCTACCACAACCAAATTTCATTTTAATTAATTAGAATTGATAACAACAACGGGCTCGTTTGAATAATAGATGGCTCTAATGGCTTTTTCGTTTGTGTTTTATTAGAATACTCCAATAAGACCTTTTCAAAATTTCAATTAAATATGGGGTAATGAAAATAATATACTTAAAAACTACGAATTCTCGGTATAATTGTAGCTAATTACGAAATAAATATTTGAATTGAATAAAAGTTATAAAAAATTTACTCTTTCCATAAAAAAAGTATCTAAAAAACTTTCAAATATGTTAAAAAGTGCAATCAAAGCAACATAGCAAAATTTTACAGATTTTTGTACATTAAAAATATGTTTGCTACTTTACTAGATTGCCAGATCCCTTTTTGCAGCAACCGCGTCGCCAAAAAATTCCAAGCCAAAGTTTATAAAAAGCATAAAAAAGGATGAAAAAAATATCATATGCATGGCTTCAGCAGAAGCAGCAGCTGTTTGGGTGTCTAATGTGAAAGTGTGTGTGTTTATGCGAAAGAGAGAGAATATGTGTGTGTGTGTGTATGTGTAGATGCAAGACACGACATGCAGAATAGCTTTGTGGCCGACAATGCGGTGCTCTGTAAAATGGCGGCACCAGCAAATGCAACGCTGAATTTGATAATCAATTACCGTGCTGGGAATGGAGTCTACAGCCAAGAAAAGGAACAGGATCTGGCAGGGAAGCTGGATAAAGGGACACACTGGCGGGAGAGTTTGCGTCTGGGCCACATATGGGCCACATTTACTGCATAAAAGTCAGTGGAAATGGCTACATGGCACAAACACACACACACACACACACACACACACACTCACACACACATACATTCAGCGCGGGGCTAAACACATTGACACTCTACGTTCAAATCCAAATAGAAAGCGGCAAAAGAATTCACTTGACTTGCTTCTGTATCTGTGTGCATATATGTGTATGTGTGTGTATCTGTGTGGAGTAATAATTTATGTAAAAGGTAGCAATGCCTATAAATATATATTGTGCTTACATTTGTTGACACTTTTCATAACAGATTGCAAATTGGTTGTCTGCTTTGTGCAGCTGCTGTTTTTGGTATTTATGCATTTATTCAAATATCTGCATATGTATCTTTATCATTGTATCTCAAACCAATTAATAAATTGAATGCTACAAATGCCAAGCTGCATAGCCATTACATTATATTCGTTGCTCACATGTGGCCAATACGTGGTTGGAATAAGCATCTAAATTTATGGCTACCTAGCAGCAATTTTTTTTTTTTTGATTTCCACATTCAATTGAAAGATTGTGGATAAATGTCGGGCTTTAGATTATCAGTATATGGGCAATCAAATATATCCGAATTAAACTGTAGTTCATTTTTGTTGCATCACTTTTTCTCTAAAGTCTTAAAAGCTGAATTCCTTCAAAACGATTTTATTATTTATTTGCTGGAACAATTTATTCTACCTACTTTTTTTTTTTATCGATATTTATGGTTAATTTTATTTCATTGTGGTAGATATATATATTTCATATATAACATGTTCAATTCCTTTAGTTTGCTAAATAGTTAATAGATTTAAATTGAATTCCAATTGATTTGGACATTGTCGATTGCCTTAATTAACATTCCCATTTACTGGTACGACCATGAGCTAGTCGCCAAGGAACACCAACACATTTTATCCGCATAGAGCACATCATTTAAGTACGCTAATACCGACTTACCAACGCCTCCAGTCCGACTCCGCCCACACCATAAAGACTCAGCGCTCATCCGTTTTATTTTTTGCCCCCTGACCAATAAACCAAAATAAAATACAATAAAATGCCAACTTAGTGGAACACTTAAAACTCGTACATATATCTCGTTTTTTTTTTTCTTCTTAGTTTCCGTTGATGATGAGCATTTTGACCACATCATTATCAACGGGGAGTGGTAATGCGAAAGTTGGTATTCTTGATGAGCCACAGCCGGAAAGACAATCCTGAATAGGAATTACTCAGAGTTAATCAAATTAAGTTTCGACTGTCTTTGTGAAAGACAAAGAGACAATGCAGAATAAAGATGAAGACGAACAAATGGTCGCGTAAATTAATCATCTTTTATTTTTATCATTGTTTTTCTGCTGCTTCTGTTTATTGAAAAAAGTTTGGTCAAGCCTTGGATTCTAGTTATATTTTGTTTGGATCTGCAAACTTGAAAAATCTAGTTTTCTGCTTTAAGTTTAAGAACAATTGTTAATAAGGATCCAAATGGCAAGAAGTTATATTAAAAAATATTTTACTAGACTTTTAATCATAGCATATTTGTATTTAAGGCAGTTCTTAATCGTATACAAAGTGATTCACTTCACAAATGATTACCAAAGCACTCCTTAGCCTATTTCTCTGTTTGTTGTCCAGTGGTTTTTCTGAACTGAATTTACAGTTCTTTACTTACTTTATTTATGCTCCTTCGGCTTATTTTTTTTTATTCGTGGTCATCCTTTGGCTCTGCAAAACTTATTACGGAACTTATTAACAAAGTCAACACGCTTTTGGCTTTCACAGCTGAAAGTTTATTATGCCAAGCAGCGTTTTCCATTAAGAGCCTCTTTGGGTACTCTATCCCTGAAAACTCCCCTCAGTCTATAACCCCATGAACTCGTTACCACTTTTTACTGTGAGTGTTGTTGTTGTTGTTGTGTCGACCAAATTGTTATACTCTTTGCCACTTTTCGGCCTCTTAACGGAAATGTTGTGCATTATGGGGAAACATGCTCAGATTTCCGTCGCTTCCGGTGTGACATTTATTCATTATGATTTGCTCATTTTCCAGCATTTTTTTTGTCGCCTTTTTTCGGCTTTGCAGTTCAACTTCCTTAACTGAGCGAGACAGAAAGAAGAAGAGCGAGTGAACTGTGTTAATTGAAAGTACTTTTGGTGCCTATATTTGCAAATAATTAAAAACACTCTGCAGGTTGAGCAGCTTGATAAACGCGAGTTGTTAATTATTTATTGACCCTTCTCAAACTTTTTACTTAATTTCATTTCTGCAAATAGAAAGTTCTGCGGCTTTGCTTTTCTCTCTTTTACATTTCTCAATGGGTTTTTTTTCTGCCAAACTGAACACCCTTCCTTTACAATTTGAGTAACCCGCATTTGATTCTCTTTTGTGGCCCATGAAATATTATTGAATCAGCAATATTCGGTTATACTGATTTGGATGGCTTGGCGTCTCTTAAGTAACGCTTGGTTAATTAAGCGGGACGTTTTTCCCCAATAATTTCATAAAAGCAAACGCTTGAATGCATTAACATTTTTCTACCTACATCTTTGGGTTAGGACCATACTAAGATAGTAGTTGCCTATAATGTAAGTATATATCTAGATGTAAGTATATTTCTGGCATGTTCCCAAAAGAATAATTTATATAACTAAACTATGCAACTTATAATAAAAATATATAAGACGTAATGGTATTAAAATTTAGTTGAATTGCACCTAAATTTGAGTGTTTTGGCGTATACGGTACGTATACTTTATAAGACGTATATTGCGTATATGCCACGTATACTTATAATTACGTATACGCCACGTATACTGATAATTAAGTATACGGTTCGTATACTTAATATCGCGTATACGCCTCGTATACTTAATATTGCGTATACACTACGTATTTTTAATATGATGTATACTTACAATTGCATATACGCTACGTATGTTTAATATGACGTATACGCCACGTATACTTAATATTGCGTGAAAACATATTTTTTGTTGTAAAACCAAATACTTTTAAATATTTGTTGTTTGAAACTCATTTGAAATTCTAGAATCTCCCCTTGATCAGCAGAAATTGTCTAGTCAGCAGGTGTCATTCAGCTAAGCTCGAACATATTAAAGCATGTATTTTAATATGATCAATATTTTATAAAATCATAGACATGAGAACTCAATCATATTATGTGTACACAAATAGAAAACGAATACGCTTTCGAATTAAATTAAGCATTTCATTAAAAAAGTGTGCAAGGCAATGCGAGAAACACAAACATTAAAAAATAAAATAAAAAATATTTGTAGCTCGAACGAAAGCAAATCATTTAAAATGCATGACATGACTGGAAACTCAAGTCAAAATCAGGGGCTTAACACTTAAGTGTGGGCATGTTGTTTAAGAAGTTTGAGTGTGTGTGTGAATGTGAGTATTGTATCTTGTATTTTGATCATAAATAAGCACTACGCGGCACTCTCGACAAGGACTTTTGCCAGAAACCTCGGCCTTTTATTTATGTGGAACCGGGCCTTAAGATTGCCACATGAGTGTTTCTTGCCTTTATTGGTCTGTGCTTGTGTGTTTGTGTGTGTGTGTAATAAACGAGGCCAAGCTGGTAACAACTTGTTAATGTTACTCTGTAGCTGCTGCCACATCCACATTCACATCCACATCCATATCCACATCCACTTCCGGCTTGTGCTTGACTCGCTTCATTTTCATGCCTTATTTTCTGTATTCTTGTGCTTTTACGGCCTGAGCGTTTCTTACAGCTTCGCTTTATGCTCCAATTATAAGCAGACAGAGCTCAAGCGTATCCTGTTCAAACAAGTACCGGCAAGTACAAACATGCAACTGTTTGGAACGAGCTTTGGATTGGAGTCCAACTCCATTCTGTTATTTTCTCCAGCTCTTTTCTGTTTGCGGTTTGCTGTTACTTTGTTGATTTTGTTTGTTTATTTCCGCTAAATTAATGGCGTCCACTACTGACACTTCCGTTCCACACACACACACATATATACACACTCACATACATTCACATTCACAGCTGTCAAGTGGCTGCGTTTAATGAAGTTGTGGTTAGCTGACGTAGCTCTCAGTTCTCTGCTCCTCCCGCTGGGCAGCTGATACAGCTCCTCATCTTTCCACTTTCCACTTCACATTTCCAGAGTCACAGCCAGTCCTGCTACTCATTCAACCCTGTTGTTAATCAGTGTTCTGCCATTATCCTTTTACACGCGCCTCTGATTATGAACATCATTAGTTCCCTGCTGCCACATCGAAGATTTATGGCTGTGCAACAGTGTTCTCTCTCTCTCTCTCCCTTGGACTTAACGCCCCGATGATATCATGCTGTAGTTACAGTTAATTTGACATACATAATTATGGACTAATACTTAGTGTGTCATCATACCGAAGATCTTGTGTCTTTCACTTTATTTACCCAAGTTTAGTTCTAAGCGAAGACACACGTGGCAATAAACACAGGTTGTAATACAACAGGTTGTCATTTCACCTGAATAAGGGCATAATGTGTGTGTGGGACTATATAATCATTACAATCTCAACGTTAGTTGTTAAAGTTATTATTTCATTACAATCACCTAAAAGTATGCAGTAGTTTTTAACAGGCAATAATTTCTATAAAATACTTAATATACTTAATATGACGTATACGCCACGTATACATAAAATTGCGTAGTCGCTACGTATACTTAATATGACGTATACGCCATGTATACTTAATATTGCGTATCGCCTCGTATACTTAATATGACGTATACGCCACGTATACTTAATATTGTGTATACGCTACATATACTAAATATGACTCATACGCCACGTATACTAAATATTGCGTATACGCCACGTATACTTAATATTACGTATACGCTACGTATTCTTAATATTGCGTGGACGCTACGTATATGCAGCTATTTTTAACAGGCAATAATTTCTTTAAAATACTTGGATATATATTGAAATAGGTAACGGCTATCCTATATTCGGGCTCTCGACTATAGCCTTTCTCACTGGTTGAAATTTATTTTGTACAGCAATAAATTTATATCGTTTCAGCGGTTTCATTTGACAATTCTGTATTGTCTATTGACGCCAATCCAGCCTAACTACGCAACTTGTCGCTCAATTGATAACGACACAACAACAACTGTAAAGATAACAAGAACAACAGGAGCCAGAGTTGCATCCGGAAGGACAATCAAAAGAAGCAACACAAAAGCCTAAGAACAAGAGAGCAAACAACAACAATGTTTTCAAGTAGAGCGGCCACTTGACATCAAAAACATGCACATGTCGAAAACAATATGGCGACAAGCCTACCTACATATACCTCTCCCTTTCCCTTTCTCTCGCTCTCTCTCCCTCAGTGTACCAGTTCGATAAATGGTTTACGAAATCGGAAGGAGCAAACACGTTATGGCTCCCATGAGAGTGGTCGAATGTTTTTTTAAGAGCAACAATTTTCCGAACAATTATTACAATTTGTATGGTCAATGCTTCGATTTCCCCAAATACTAGTAAACTGAGTGTTTTGGAGAGGGGAAGTCAGCAATAGAAGTTTAATTGGCGTACAAGTCAAAGGTTAACTGTTCACTTTTGACTGCCGCAATTTTCACATCACTTTCGTTTTGGCATTTAGTTTGAATGGTAAATTGGGGTAATTCTCACATCGTTTTAGAATTCTAGTAGCTATCAAACATATCAAATTTTTTTTATTAAAGGTATGGTATATGTCGTATATTCTATTTCTGTCCTTAATTGATATTACAATTTCAAAGAAAATTGATCTTCACTATTTTGATCTCTGGCATTTTTAATAATTTTAATAGTCAGAATATTGAAAATTATTAGAAAATTAATTTTTATGACCAATATTCTTAAATGTTATTTTATATGATGTCTGATATATTCATTATTCATATTGAGTTAGAGTATTTCTCAATCGTTATTATATGTTCGTAAATACTGCTCCCCTTTCTGTTTCATTTTTTACGCTTCTGGCGCCAAATTTTTATGAATTCTGAAAATGTATTTCATGTAAAGCTGCGAAATATAAAACACAAGCGCAAAAATATCCAATGCGCCTTTTACTGTTTGGTATATGAAAGATAATAACACAAAAACGAGAACTTCTTGATGTATTTGAGCGATATTTTTCGACAGGGCTTGAAAATTTATGATTTTAATTGGTTTGGTCAAGCGGAAAATTCAAATAGCGTTCTCAATATTCGTACTCATATGTGTATTCATGCATATTTATTGCTATTGTTATATGACTTTGTTTGCATTTTTTTTATGTTTCTTTAACATTATTCAATATTGTATTTTACTTGTGTTTAATAATTTATTATACACGTACCATGATTGGCCTGTTCAAGTGCAAGCAATTCATATGAAAAAAGAAAACTTTCTTTTTGACTTGTCGAACGCAGGCAATTTCCGAAAAATCCACAAAGTGCACATAAAACATTTTCGTTTGTTGGTTTTTATAAGTTTACAACATTTGAGAACAATAATCATTTTTTGAGTAAAATTGAACAAATATATTTGTTTTGCTTCTCAATTATTTTTCATTTAAAAGTAGTCTACTGATGAAGTAAAAAATGCGATAAATTTATTCATCCTCAGAGCTTTTCACTTTGTCGTCATACTATTATAAACAATAAAAAAAAACAGTGGATTGTCATTCAATAAAAAATACATTGAATTTAAAAAAAAATTGCAATCATTTGTTTAATAGTTCAATATTTTAATAGCTGCATTATAATGTTTATAAAGCAAGTTTGGGTATAGAAAATTCTAGGAAACATTACGGAGGAACGCAAACTTTTTATATATTATGATTTTGTGTCTCTCCTTATGTCATAATGATTTGCCAATAAATTTAATAAATGTTACCATAATTTTTTGATATAAAAATTCTCGAATTGGGGAGGATTAAGCATTAAATGAGACAAACCAGTAATATCTCAATTATTGCTGGCTACAAATAATTAGATATAATATCATATTAACTGGCTTTTGCGAATATGAAAGTCATAGCTGTACATTACGTATACGCGATGTGTGTTGATGCCAATTCATAAATATTATTCTGCACTTTTAGAATTTATAACAATAGCACACGCCCAATGACTATGTAAAGTGTTATTCCTAATTATTGTGTGCGAGTGTGATTCAGTGTGTTTCAGATTGGCTGTAAGGATGAGAATGCAAAGCCGTAAAGCAACAATGACGAAGACAAAGGAGCAGAATGGAGCCATAAAAGCGTGATGACAAAGGCATGAACTGTTAACAAAAGTACATGTATAATGTGGCAACAAAAACATACAGAACCATACATGCTCATAAAACAAAGCATAAAAGATGACTGCACATTTACAATTCCGCATTTATAGCTGCATTTTGTCAAACACGCATTGATAAGCCAAAAAAAACTTTAACTCAAAATACACTTGTAAGATGCACATTTGAGGTAAAAATAATCATTCTTAATCAGGGAATCAAGTCGGAACAAATATAGGTAACGGTAACGTATGGAAAATTAGATGATAGATGACTTAGGATCGAAAAATTATCAAATTTTCTAGATGATAAAAATTTAAATGCAGAATCAATTTAGGGACCAAATCATGATCAAAATGATATTCCGCTTGATAATCGGTTAATTTTTGATGAAGTTATGAAAGATCAAAGTTTTTGAAAAAATGTCAAGGGGTAAGTATTGAAAATTGGATGTTAGATGGCTTGGAATCGAAGATATATCAAATTTTCTAGATGATCAAAATTTAAATGCAGGATCAAAATAGAGGCCAAATCATGATCAAAATGACATTCCGCTTGAAAATCGGCTTAGTCTTATACAAGGTATGACTGTGTGAAGTTGCTGCTTTATATATTCTATTGATTTTTAATTTTTTAAGGGAATCTTGCTCGCCATACCCAATATTCACATTTTTTAAATGTAAATACAATATTTGTACAAATTCGCTTAGCTTTTATTTAATTATTTTGTAGCTCGATTTTTGCTGCTGTTTTTTATTTCAGTTGTCCTTTGGCAAAACAACTAAATATAAATTAAATTTAAAAATAAAAGCACCATCAGCAATAAAAGTCTGACATTGCAAATACTCGTAAATCCATGCCGAATTTTCGAAAGAGGAGCGGGCAAAAATTACCTTTGATTTTTCCGGCATTTTTCGGAATTTTTCGGGGTATTAAAGTTTTATTACGCGCATTTAAAGATTTACGCATTTATGCGTGTGTGTGCGTGTGTGTGTGTGTGGGTGTGTGTGTGTGTGTAGAGCGGTTCAAAGGCGTTTTAATGCCCATCGACTTGTTAGCGCCTTCGCTTTAGACCTACATTCACTCGTGTAAACGAATTCAGTCAGCTATCCACTCAGCGTGTCTCAGAAGACCTTTTGACCTTAATGCGTGGGTGTTGCAAAAAAAATGGTAAATTTAATACATTGTCTTGGATAAAAGAACAACAGCAACATACATGGTCAAACACAAAAATAGGTACATATTTAAGTTATTCTTGGAAACCCGATGCGACACGAAAAAAGATCAAATGTCATTTGATTGAGCAGCAAAGTGGCTCGACATTTAAAATTCCAAAGAAGTAAGTCACTGGATCGGAATAGTTCAATAGAATTTCAAATGATTTAATGCCTTCAATTTATACTACAAAGTAGACATGCTCATTGTTTTATTGTGTAGAAAGAATGCTTAAAATACTACATTATGATTACTATTTTATTAAATACTATATTATTAATATTTTATAATATTATGCGAATTCTCTTTTCTATTTTATTATTATTATTTTACTTTAGTGACTTTAAACTACCAATAAAATCTAAACTTTTTGCATTAGATACTTCATAAAAATTGTATTTTAAAAAACTTATAACTTTAATCCTTTAAGCAATTGAAATAACATATTTTAGAGGACAATATAAAATAATCTTTTAAACAATTGAAATTACATACTTTAGAGGACAATATTAAATAAGAAGTTAATCGATTAGGGCTAACTACGGGTGCTACCACTTGTCTGAAGCGTTAAATATAAAGCTGTCAAATAAGTTAAAATACTGCGAAAAATTGTATGTAATGTATATGAAAATGACAGTCATGGTGATCTAACGAGGTGCGTAAATGTGCAGAGCTATTGGTGTCGATGTCAGCAGTTGATTTTAAAGCATCAAGCACGCCATTTGCCAATAGATGGACTGATTGATGGTCTGGCGGCGACTCATATATCAAATCAACATGTAAATGCGCAGACGCTGACAGAAGTGCGAAGCAGAGACAAAGAGTGTGCAAGAGAGGCAGAGAGAGAGAGAGAGAGAGAGAGAGAGAGAGCGAGAGTGAGAGAAACTACCAGACAGTTTTGGCCACACGCAAGCAATTTAAAAAGCCATTTGTCTGCTTAATGTGCAGAGATCTGAGCCATGGGTGGACAAGGGGCGTAACCTTGCTCCTTTTTATTTTGTAATCGAACAAGCGCGATAAGGCCCAAGATAAAGGGCATATTCACACTGTCTCCAAATAAAACATGGCCTACGACACGCCACATAACAAGATGGCAAACAATTCTGATTGCGTGTGAAATAACTTCATTTCCTTTTGGCCAGAACTGAAAACAGGACCAAGCATCGAAGCACTCTGTTTACAAGCGTGTAATGTACGTATGTATGTACATATGAGGGCGTGTCGCCGACCGTTGCTCAACAGCGCGTTAAAAATTCAATTTAAGCAATTTTGAACGCAATTAAATTGGAGTTGTTGCCACATGGCAAAAGACGCCACATACGGAGTAGTTCAAGGCGCACACAACTCGCTTTTTATGAGTTCACTTTTTGGACGGCATGGCCACAACATTTATGTTCATATTTAATGTATTAAGTACTCCATTAAATATTTTTGTTGTTGTTGCTCTTAGAGAGACGGGCTTTATAGAATGAACGAAATACATCTAACCAGTTTTGACCCTCAGATATTCTGACTGGGCTTGTTTACTCCCTAATTTATAGGGTACTTGACAATCAGCTTTTATCGCCTAAGCGGCGTATGTGTGATATTTATTAGATTTTGATTATACACTTGTCCAATGTATGAGAATGTCAGCTATTAAAAACAGGAAGTCATTATATTGTTGTAAAATTAATTATTGATAATTTTATGCATATTTAAGTAAATGTAAATCAATAAATAAAAGACTACAATAAATTTTTAAGGCTAACCTCACACTTATGCTCAATTTCTAATGCTTAAAGACCACGCTGCGAAAATGTAGGGTATATTTAAGCTTGCTGTGTTATGGTTTTACTTTTATCTTTGCAGCTTTTGTTGACTTTATGCTCGCCATTCTTGTGATAACCTCACATGACACACAAAATGGCGAGGCAATGAAACGGAAATCGGCTTAAAATTTACTCGCAACTCAGAAGCTCAAACACACACACACACACAGTGTGATGCCGACAATGTGTGTGTGATTTATGGTCTCCCAGTCCAAACACTTTCTGAAGTCTGAGGCAGAGTCAGAGGGGTCATGGTTCATGTCGACTTATGCAACTAATGCAACTGAACGTCGGCGTTGCAGTCCAGGTGGAAACATGTTATTTACGGCAAACTTCCGGCTTAGGCAATTTGTTGAGAACGAGAGGGATAATACCAAGCCTACCTCACGAAGTTTTTAAATTATTTTTTTTGTTATGTTTGCTTCGCTTAAATTGGCAGCAATGTTGCATTGTGCCCTGGTCGACAATGGGGTCGCGTTATTTGCAAATTATGTTACTTTAGTCAACTCGAATAAATCTTGGGAAAAGTGCTGTGTGCTGTTGCCTGCACACACAAATCAGAGGCAAATTAGTTATTCCCCCGCATTGTCAACTTCCCCCGCAACTCGGGGAAAACTTGTTGAGTTGCAAGTTTGCAGCGCTCTTGTGCATGAGTATATGACCAAAACTTGCCGCTAATGAGTAAATGTGGCAAAAGTTTAAATTAATATTGGCGAAATGTGTTGCCAAGAATTTTCAATTTCCTTTATGGTCCAGCTTTCTCTTACACTGCCTAATTATATTTTTGACATTAACTGGCCTCTATATTTTCAAAGCTTTTGGCATTTACGATGTGGTCATCCATCTTGCCACCAAGAAATCCTTGTATGCATAAGCCTTGCCTCATTTCAGCTGCAGGTTGAAGGTGGCCGATGATGCTATTGAAAATAGCAAAAAAAAAAACAAATAATTAAGATGCAGAGAAAACACCCCAAACCTAAAAACTTTAAAAAAGTTTTCTCTGTCTAATTACTAAAGATGCTATTGCATACAAATATTAATATAATATAAATATTAATTAAGTAGTTGTATAAAAAAGTTCCGACTGCATTTCCTAAATGATTTCCAACAATGTTCAATATAATATAAATCTTATTGCAATTTATTTTCATCAAATCGGATTATTTTTAGTTAATTAACAAAGATTTTATTGCAGCTTAAATAGAAACAGAAAATTTCAAATCAGTCCTTAATATTTACATATAATTAACAATAAGACATACTTCAAAATATTTGTTTAATCAAAATGCAAGTAGACATTAAGGCTTACCACATTTGAAATGTAATACTTAACTAAATATCTTAGCCCAGGTCAGTTTGTAACATTGTAATTAATTCGTACGCCTTGCAATTTTATACAATGATTATTTGCATCTGTGTGTGAAATTAATGCTCATAAATGCACTTAAATTAATGAACTCTTGTGTGACCTCTCAACCACCTGACAGGCAGTCTATGCTATTTAATTTGTGTGTTCAGCTGGGCCTAAAATTTGCTAACTGAATCTGAATAGCATTGGCTAGCACCTGGTGTAATATTGATTGACATGAAGTGGCTGCTTCAACACTATTCCTCTCTCTCTCTCTCTGTCTCTCTCTCTCTCTCTCTCTCTTTTTCTGCCTCTCTTTCACTGTTAATAAACTTATTTGAGCATAATTGAATATTAATTTGTATGCTTCGATTGCCATTACGTTTGAACAACTGAGTTTCTTATCGAAAGGACTGTGTGTGTGTGTGTGTGTGTAGATGTCTGTGTTTGGTCCTTGGGCATATTGGTTTATATATCAAAATGTCTCAAGCATATGTGTGTCGCCAGATTGTTTTCTGTTGCTCATTTCCCATTTCCGACACAGCTGGGTGTGTGTGTGTGTGTGTGTGTGTGTGTGTGTGTGTGTGTGTAAGTGTGTGTGCCACTAAATGTATTCGCTGTGTCGCCTTAGCTGTCAATCACAACTGGTTGACAAATTGCTTTTGGACCCAACTTAAGTGTTGACAACAGCAGTTTAGTTCCTGGCGCCATTTCAAGATTCGTTGCGCTACTTTGAAGACAGAATGACTGAGAAATTGCATTTAAACTAACAGCTTAGCTTAAAATGTTTTCCTGTTTTGATGACCCGACACTGACAGTGTTGCAAAGACTAAACCTTTGCTCAACACTGCTGCGAGCAAGTTACCTTAAATTCGTTCTTTTGGAAAACTTTAACAAGACGGAATACTTTTAAGACAACCCAAAAAAAAAACAAAAAAAAAAATTATTTAAGATAACATTTTATGTCGCACAGAGGTAAAAAGTACACTTGGTGGTTTCTCACCTAAAATAGCAGAAAAGCGACTAGAAATATGCATAGTTAGAAAATTACTTTTACTCACTTCCATTGAGGAATTTCCTTAGGGACAGTTTCGCAGCTTAAACTTTGCCACGTTGACATTTGCTGTGACCGTCGACTGCCATTGCTCCACTTAAGTATGTCGCTCAGTTTGTCTTTTGTTTTACACTCAAAGGAGTTCAAGGACCAGCTGCTGTGGTGCGAATCTGATGTACACATACTTCTCGTAATCGCACTCGTAAGTCAGTAACCTCTTTCTGGGTCACGAAATTTAATACAACTGTAACAATCTCCAATGACACTTACCCCCATTTTCGTATAAGAAATTAAAATGAATAATCCTACACTGAAAAAGAACACAACGTAAAATAACTATCACAATTAAAATAAATACTTATTTATGAACAATAATAAATTGGAACCATAAAATAATATGGAATATCTTTGATAATAAATAGCTATTTATTTTCAAAACTTAATACTTTTTAACACTTAAGCAATAATAATAATATTTAATTATTTTATTTTATTGTATTATACAATATTTTATTTTATTTAATCATAAAACCCTTTACCTCATAACGAAAAATCTTTAGAGTTATTACTGTAGTAATCTGAAATAAGTATATACTATTAAAAGTATTTCTTACAAGCTTAAAAAACAGGTGTAAATTAATTAAATTTATTTTTCTTAATGAAAGAAAGTTAAAAATCATATCATAAATATATCTGAAAAGGTCAAAAAAAGAAGGTCGGGTCACAGACGGGTCTAAAATGACTCATCAGTCTGTCGCCAGGCCGTCTAGCAGAGAGTGTGACATAATTTGATAAATGATGATTTTATAGTCGTTTGCATGACACACAGATATATTCAAATTTTAGGATACTCCAGGAGAGTACAAAGAGTGGGAGGATACAGTGCTAAACTGTTGTTTTCGCCAGCTTTACAGACTGTCAGGCAGCTGCAATGACAAGCCTTAGGCTAAGCTAGTTTGGAATAAGCCAGGACTAGGATTCAGTTTGCCCAGACATCCCTTTTGCACACTTTCACTTATGCTTTTAATTCCAAAATTGTTCCGCCTTCTTCTATAAATTTATGTGTGTGTCAGGTTGTGTACCAATTTATGTGTATATGAAGATGATAAATTATCCTATGTCTCCTTTTTGATGCAATATGATATCCTTGTCTGTGCGATGTAGACGAACTAAGGACTCCATTGTCTCTATCCCTGTCACTGGCCAAGGTTTCATCTCGTCCTAAAATTTTGATTAATTAAATTTCACTTGAAGACAAATAGAAGTCTTCATTTTGTTTTGACGTGACGACACAACCGTTTGTTGTGACACTTTGTGTACAATTTTCCAAATTGAATTATTACCAGGCAAATGTGAATTTAACTTAATTTAATTTTGATGTTATGTTTGTAGGTGTAAATTGGCTTATGCAGGGTATAAGATAAGCTAAATGAATCTAACCTGACTTTAGTCTTAACTGAATGATTGATTGTCAAATTACGAACAACACAAATCTGAACCACAAGGCAGCTGAATTTTAAATTTAATATGTTATTATTGTGATTTAAATTTAATTACTAAGTGCGAGAAAAATAAAATCTTTTTCGCTTTTTATTCAATTTTCTTTAAGCACAATTTTTATTTAAGACATAAGCGTATGCTGGATTAATGGAATCTCAAGTTAAGTATTTTTAAAAAAATTCAGTAGAAAGTCAAGCTGAAATTGGATGTGTTTCACATACTCGTAATAGCAATCATAACAGCAAATTGAAATCATGTCTTCAAGCCCACTACATACAATACATACATACGTGTATAATGTCAATCAATGTCGATAAGCATATCAACAGCACCATCAGCAACAGCTTTGTCATCATCATCAATGTCGACATCAACATTTTCATTCCCTGGCATCATCGTCAACGTCATTGCATTAAAGTGCACTTCAAAATAGAGCCATAAATATTTACTTAGCTCTGTGTGGAGAGGCAGGGCAAAGGGAAGGGAGAAGGGAAGGATTGCACATTCCTATGGCATAGTGAGATGAAGAAGATCGTTTCTCCTTTTCTGTTGATTGCTAACAGCCCCTATCGTAATTTCAGATAAACTTTATGCCATTAACCCTAACGCTGTCTAGTTGCCCGTCTACGGGACAACTGCAAAGTGCTTTTGCAACATTTTATGATAACCATTTGCCAACGAGCCTTCCATCTCCCTTCCTCCCACTCCCTCTCACTCCCTCTTCCTCCTCCACTTCCAAAAGTGTGTGCTGAGCTTTCTGCAAACTCTTGCATTGGATTTTTACTCTTCCCCCCTCAACAACTTCACATTTGTGGCACATGTGGGTTGTGTTGAGTAAAGCAAAGAATATGCAGAATATTGAGCTCTGCTTTCTCCCTCTTTCTCTTCCTGCTCTTCTTTTTCCGTTCCTTGCCTCTTTTGTGTGTGAGGGAGAAGACCTCATGCGTTTGCCTTCATTTAATTTGTGCGGAAGCATCAGCAATATGCATTACACATGGCAAATATCGTAAGAATTAATGACAACATTATCTGTGGGGGTATTTCTGCAAACCATCGATATATTCGTTTGGGTCTGCTCTGACCAAGTTGAAACTATATATTTTGATAGCTTTAATGGATTTTGTGTAATACTAACCACTCAGAGAATACAGATTCTAACCACATTCATAGACAAGTATTTCAAAATTTCAGAATCCATTGTCGATGGCAGGGTTAACTTAATTTTTTATACCCGTTACTTAATATATATTGTTGAAATAGCGCCTAGATCTCAGAGACTATAAGAGATAGAGTAACCAAATTTGGCACAAAGATTTCTTTAGACCATACGCAGATCAAGTTTGTTTCAAATTTAGGGCACGCCCCTTTCCGCCCCAACAAATCCCGAAAAACCACCACACCCACAGTTTTAAGATAATACAGTTTTTATGGTAATTAATGTTATCTATTAATCTTATCCATAATCTCACTTAAACGCAGCAAGATCAAATAAAGTTATTATTTTACTATAACCACCTAAAAGTATGCAATAGTTTTTATTTGGTAGTAATTTTCTAAAAGTATTTTTATATATATTGGGGTATTTCTTACAACTACTCTTTTGGAAACGTCAAAAATAAATCTCTTTTGTAAGCAACTTAGTGGTTTCGGGTTTGTTTTACACTCTCCAGAAAGCAGACATCATAAATCTGGACAACGGACGAACAATTTATTTTGTGAATATTTAATAAATAAACATAAAAGGTTATTAAATTTAACTTTGATCCCATTTAGTGTTTGCTCAATTTACGAAAGTATTTTGCATTAATTAAGCCAATTTACATAGTTGCCTTACAAAGCTCTAAGCTGACTTTAGATGGAACCAAATCTAATCAAAATCCTGTGACGGACATTCTTATCATGATGATGAAGAGGTAGCTAGGAGCTTATCCTTGTTTTTCTGTAGTTTGGTATTGTTTCTTGTCTCCGGTAACAACATTAATTTACTAGAATGTCGCATGTTTCATTAAACAAATTCCAAATTATTTACTAGCACTGGAAAATGGTGGCTTAAAATTTGTATATATTTTATATTTTATAACTTTATATATATATAGATCATATATATATTTATTTCATAGTCTTTCTAAGATGCATGCATTTTTCTTTTGGGATGACAATTAGAGAACGCTCAACATTTAATGACGTAGATTGTGGTTTTTCACGCTCACTTTCTCCAATTTTTCATATTTTGAATCTGCACTCTCAGACTATTTGCATCCATAAATGGCAGCAATAAAAGAAAAACAATTACCCATCATGTTGTTGCCTACTCACTCACACTTTTTCTCATGCTGTTTCACTCTGTTTTCTCGGTTCTATCGTTGCTCCCATTGCTGCACTTTGTCCTGACATTTTGAGTTTATGGCATATTTGCTTTGAAGCTCTTATGTTTGTGTGTGTTGGCTGCGATACGTTGTGTGTGTGTGTGTGTGTGTGTGTGTTCGTCCTGCTTTTGCTCTGTTCAATCCTTATCCTCCACTTCTCAGTCAGCATATGAATGTGCCTGTGTTTCGGTTACTGTGTCCTTTGCATGCTGCACTTGGAAAATGACATTGAGGTTGCCATAAATGCAAAAGAGCTTCGGTTCTGGTCCTTAAGCTGAACTTTAAACTCGAGCTCTTTTTGTGTCCTCGAGGCAGTTAACAAGGCAGACATAAATATTAGACAAAGCTTTAAAAAAACTACATATTGTTACACTGTTATCACACTATTTATCTCTTTACATTATCTATCCGCTGTTATGTTTCTCTATATCTTTATAGAAAGAGTTTGAACAAAAATCAATATTATTCATCTGAATTTATGCAATTTTAAATGCCTTGATAAGCTAGAAATGAATCAATATTTATAGACAGATAGATTAAATATTCCTTATGCGTAAAATTTTGTTATATTAAAATTGATATTGCCTTATTTCCATTTAAGATTTATACATTTGCTTAAAGCTAGTTTAACATGTTAGTATCTTTTTTTTTATGTAATTTAAATTTACAAAGGAAGTATATTATTTTATGTTTAAGTAAAATTCGCATAAAAGCCTTGAGAAATTAAAATTTCGTTATATTTAAAAAAAGGAGTATACGTAATAAACTAAGCAGCAATAGTTATAAAGCGCTAATCCCTATAAAAGGTTTCTTATAAATACATTAATCCTTAAATAGATTAAGTATTTTAAAATGTTGGGGACTCTAAGCTGACTATTATGATTTAACCTGCTCGTAGTTTGCCAAAATTACAATTCGCAACTGCCGTGGTGTGTGTTATATGCCACTTATTTTCGGCCCAATCTCAGTCTGGTAACTGACGGTTTGCCACGCGCTGCCAATTTTCGGCATGGGATCCTTTGGCTGGCTGGTAAATGAGGATTCGGCAATTGGCAACGCGTGTTCCGGCCTTGTTGACATGGCATTGACCACGTGCTCAGGACGAACCCACATGACCCATAACCTGCTGGTGCCAAGGCGGACAAAGTCAGCGTCTGATAACATAATTTAGCAGACAGTGTAGGAACGTTTGGAGGTCGAGATGATTTTCGTGTTTCATAAGCCGACAGACGAATCATTATGCATGCCTTTTGATGACTGTTGCCAGAGGTTGGTCCTCAGTTTTGGGTATGGGGGAGGTCAAAGAATTACATTCATTAATTTGGGCAAAGAGCTGCGATTCTAAGGCTCGCTCAATGGGATACTTGAATTAATTTATCTTATCGCTAGCTGCATTTAGGGCCTCATGCGTTGTTGACGCTCAAGTTCCACTTATCAACATCAACAGCAGTACAATAGCCATCAACATCATCTCATCAGCATCGGGATCAACATCAACATCATCATCATGAGCATCATGACCATCACGAGCTTCATTTAAGAGCATTCATTTTTATGCCATGCGCTTTTCACGCGACCCGTTTTTCTACCCCATTAGAGGCTCAAGTGGGCGGCATTTTCCGACTCTGGGCAGCAAAAAAAATGTTGCATACTTAGGGGCTAAAATTCAATTTAGTGTTGTTGCCTTAACTTGCTTTCTTGTTGTTGAATTTCTCTTGTCTGTGTGTCAGCTTCCTATGCCTCACATTGTCACAAGTCAATTATTTTCTTGTTTAGCAAATTGCTAGACATTCAGGTTTAGTGTAGACATTGTTGCTCAAAACTAACTTTGTTCTGCTTTCCGATGTCTTACATACTTTGCACATACTATACATATATGTAGTCCTATTATCATCATTATCATTATTAGAGTTTTATTTCTCGTTTTCTCCGTTGCTCCTTATGTTATTTGAGAACCGTATGATGTGCAAAATATTTACTGGTTGCAGTTACAAGTGAACGCAGTCGACAAGAATCACATATTCACTAAGACCTCAACATGGTACGGTTGACAAACATCAAACTGGTATAACTTGAAGAAAACTGACCCGATTTTTAAGCGGAATGTCATTTTCTTCATGATTTGGTCTCTTAATTGATTCTGCATTTAAATTTTTATCATCTAGAAAATTTGATAATTTTTCGATACTAAGCCATCTATCATTCAATTTTCCATACTTACCCCTTGACATTTTTTCAAAAACTTTGATCTCTCATAACTTCATCAAAAATGAACCGATTTTTAAACGGAATGTCATTTTAATCATGATTTGGCCTCTAAACTAACCCTGCATTTAAATTTTTTTCATCTAGAAAATTTTTTATATTTTCGATTCTAAGCCATCTATAATCCAATTTTGCATACTTACCCCTTGACATTTTTTCGAAAACTTTGATCTCTCATAACTTTATCAAAAATCAACCGATTTTCAAACGGAATGTAATTTTGATCTTTGTTCGGCCTCTATATTCATTCTGTATTCAAAATTTAATCATTTTGAAATTTTGAATATTTTTCGACTATCGACTATCGAAAATTCTAAATTTTAAGTCTCTTGTTTTTACTTTTAATCAACTTCCTATATCAGAATTATTATAAATCGACACTTTAAACTTAATTCTGAGGCCTTTCACGTCCACAAGCTACCAATCTAACGTGCAGTCAATAAAGTTCCTCGAGAACTCGACCCAAATATCATTTAACATGCGTGTAAACAAAATCGCTTAAATACATTCGCTTGAACAGACCACAGAAAACGCCCCAAAATAAACAGCCAAGAGTTGGGAACCCGTCGAGACTGAAACTTGGCCAACAAACGCATTGCAGCACTTTGAGACACACATCGTGGGAGTCGCAAAATTTGTTTGTTTATTAGTAATTGATGACTGAACTTGCTCATCATCATAATCTGTTGACCAGTGACTCGATATTATAAGCTCTTTTTAGTGTATGCGTCTGGTGAATATGTACAAATCTCCAATTTCTATTCAAATGTTTATGAATATTTAAGGTTAAAGAGAATGAATGTACTCAATATTTGTTTGCCATAATTTTACTGAATGGGTTAAAGGTTTATATAAAAGCTTTCCTTAGAGGAGAGAAAAGTAATTCGAAAGTTCATTGAAAGAAAATCATCTCAAAAGACTCCAAATTGCTGCATTTTTCCAGAGAACAAACTTAGAAATGAAGTTCGAAACAGGCACAGAATAACAAAGGAGTAAAATTAAAATTTGAAAAAAAAGGACGAAAAGAAGACTAAGTAAAAACAGTCAGGTCAGTCTGTTCATCTTTTACTTCATGTCAAATGAAATCCTTGCAAATTCTACAGTCCTAGTTGAATCCCATTTGATGTCATTGGTCACGGAAATTGGTAAAAACTGACGGATACAGCAGATACTGGTTCAAAAAAAACTATATGTATGCTTGCATTTTTGTTTTGTCGATGCACTTAGCACCGATTTTTCCTTTTTTGGGCAAAACAAACTTTAGTATTCCCAGCATTGCCACATTGGGTCATTATTTGGCTTCATTGTTTCTCGCTCTAGTTGTTGTTATTGCTGTTAATAATTAAATGCAGTTTATGCCACATTCAACTTGCTCTAAAATTTTAGCAAATTCCATTTGAAAGTATAATCAAATTGCCAACAGCCGAGGGAGATACAATTTGAAATTATTTTTCCAACAGGCGTTGCTTTTGTTTCTCTTTTCATGGAGATATCTTCCTGCCCCAACTGTCTGTCTGTCTGTCCGTCCGTCTGTCTGTCTGTTTGTATCGTTCCGATGTAAATGTTTGTGGCAGCTGAAGTTCTACGCCATTTGGCTTGTCCTGCTCCTGCCAGTTGAAGACTTTGCACTCTGCACATGGCCTGCATAATGAATGGAACGTCTCTGGCATCTTATAGTCTTTCTGTTTACATTTCTTTACATTTTAAGAGTTTTCATTTGTGATTACAGTACACAATAAAAGCAGAATTTGTGGTTACTTTGCTCAAATGATAATGGACAATGGGCGGACTTACATGATATTTGGATAATGAGAACTACACATTATGAGATCAAGTTAATTTATTACAAATAAACTATATACAGAATTGAGTAATATTTACACATTATTTATAATTTGTTTATTATAATTTTTCACTTTGCAGCCTAAAGAAATATAAGTAAAACTTGTGCTGTGAGTAAACAGGACAAATATGCGAACATTTATCTCCATTGTTGCAGTTGCTCAGCAGTTGTTGCTTTACAATGGAAGTGTACAACTTCCGGCAAGTAACAGTTACAACGGAAATGTCAGATAAACGCTACTTGCGGTAGGCATCATCCATTTCTGTGCAGCAGGATGATGTTCTCAGATGGGAATAGGATAGTGCAACACATTGGCAAACAGCACACATTAATCTAAATTGAGAAATGCACTTTCACCCAGTCATATCTTATGGTTACAGTGTTAGCTATCTCTATATTGGAGTTTTCTGGGTTTTACCCCACTCATTGCAACGAATGTTGGACCAATTGCTTACTTTTTCATTTTAGATGCCCCCAGAATATTTTTATTTATATTTACATTTACATTACACAGCAATAATTTAATTTATTTGTTAACTTAAATGTGTAGTAAAGTGTCGACTGATTATAGCTAAACAATAAATAAAACAAGTGGGCGGTTACAGTCGAGCACGCTCGACAAAAGGAAACCCTGAGCCCAGGTACTCTACTCTGAGGTTGATTTTCGACCAATTGTTCCTATGGCAGCTATATGATGTATGGAACCGAATTAATTGCCCACAAAAGAAGGCAACACTATTGTTTCCCTTATAAGTAGGCAACACTATTTTTTGCCCATTTAGGTAGGCAACACTATTTTTGCCCATATAAGTAGGCAACACTATTTTTGCCCTTATAAGTAGGCAACACAATTTTTAATCTTTCCTATGGCAGCTATATGATATAGATAACCGATTTTAACCAAATTTGGTCTGAATATATAATACCAGCCCCGATGGTAGTCTTAATTTAATGGTAGTTTAACAAAAAAGAACAACTGAGTATTGCAAATTAATTGAACTACGTTCTCAATTTTGAGTTGCTTAGTGATAAATTACTCATACGCCCTGTGAGTTCTTACAATGCATTTACAGTCGAGTAACGCACAAATATGGCCTTAAATTTCTGCAATTCAATTGCTTGTTAGCAGTTGTAGTTATGTAAATTGCTTGCATCAGAGAGAGCAACGTGGCCTTTGTTTTTAGCCAAGCAACAAAGTGAATGAGGAGGCGAACTTTAAAGTGGCTGTACCTTAAATCTACTGGCAATGGCTCTGGCACATGCACATGACAGATTTGATGTAAATTTGTGTAAATTATGAGCATTGCGGTCCCATTTGCATGTTAAACAGCAAACCCTTTGCTCCAGTCCTTTTCTGCTCGTCGTCCTTCTCGGTTATCAGTCAGAATGCTCAACATTAGATTACAGCCAAATGAGCAGCTGCCATTTTTCTCTTTTTTTTATGTGACTCTCTGTTTTGCTTTCCTTATCAACATAATAAACGTTTGTGCATGCCTAACGACTGAAGGCCAAGTTCATTGTGTGTGTCAAGGACATCCGCTGGCTGGAAAGGACGTCTGTGTGTGTGAGTGCGTGTGTGTGAACAACGACTGACCCAACTAATTTTATGCCCATTTGTAGAGTATGTGCTGCAAAAGTTCCTTTCACATTTTGGGCCAAAGGCGTCAGCGTCTAAAGAAATGTGTTAACTTTATCTAAATTGTTAAAACATTTACTAAATGACCTCACGTAGCAAAATTTCAACTTCCTGGCCGCTGCCTTGGCATTCTATGACCGGGTCGAGAACAGGCTCAAAGCCAGAAAAAAAAGTATGTGATGTCTATCGCTCTCGATCGCTTGCGGGAAGTCCTGTGTCGCTGTTCTGTGTCCTGTGTCCTGGCCATGTCTTCCTGAGACGTGACACCCTCTTTCGGGGATAGAAACCCAGCAAAACACCAAAATTTGTATATGTATTTTCACTGAGACGACTGCAGTTCATTTAGTTGTTCGTATTCCTCCTTTCACTGTTGTCTTCTCTTTATTGGTTTGCCAACATGTGCTTTATGGCATTTTGATGCACATTGCAGGGTTACCCTTTTTTTCTTTAGTTTTTCCCCTTCTTTACCCTTTTTCTTTTTTGGCACTTTGACGTTTATTATGCTTGTTTTGTCGAGCAGCACGTATTTTGTATATTAAGTATGCGCCCTGTTTGACGTTGCCTGCCTGTCAAATTACAGAGCTCTTTAAGACGTTTTAAAATTCTCACACGTGAAACATCTGAAATGTAATTCTGTCATTTTTAAAGCTAAGTATTAAGAACTATAATACTTAATTGACAAACGTACCTAAATTCATTGTGCTGCATTTTAATAAACTTGCTGGTCCCAAAAAAAACTCTACTGAAAGATGGGAAAAAAGTGTTCAAATTGTTTTGAATTTTTGCTTTCATGTTAATGCTAATGCTCAAATAGAGTACGAGTGTGTTCTTACTAATATGTGCATATGTGTGAGAATGTGTTGGACTCTCTTTAATGCTTGTTTTTCTACAGAGCATTTACAAAATGTTGCTGCCTACGCCTGAAAGCATGTTATAAAAATATTTTATAACATGTAAAAGCATCAATAAAAAGGTTGGTTTTCCCCTTCTCCGCTTTCTGTTCCTGTTTATTGCCGCTGTTTCTGCGGTCGCACTTTATCCTTTGGCCAGGCTCGTTACTCATTTCGTTTTTGGGTTATATTTCATGGTTTTGGCTGCTATTTTTTTTTCTTTCTGTTATGTTATTTTGTTGCCCTTTTGGTTTGCCGTTTTACGGAAAATTACATTTAAGTATGTGCTAGAATTGGCGCTGTAACAGGTTGTAAATAAAAATTGTGTAACATTTGACTTATTTTGGACATGCACTTTACTTTTGTTGACCAACAGAGCGGGAAAGCTTAAATAGTGAAATATGTAAGGCTTTTTCGTTAAAATGTGAACTGAAATATTACATTTAATACTCATTTTGTTAACATCAAGTTTGAAACTTAAATCCATTAATTATACACTCATAAGTTGTGAAATCCAGTTGCAGTTATTCAACAAAAATTCCGATTATTTACAAAGTTTTGATGATGGACTCATATGTAATTAATTAGATTTTGCATTGGACTGCAGCATAAATGCAAAGCGAAGCTCGTTAAAAGTTCGGAAATAAATTTAATATACTTGAACGCACAGTAGAGACGGAGACTGAAGAGTTGCCCCAAAAGAAAGCGGCAAAAAGCGTATTTTGATAAGCGGCTTACGAGCAGACATTACTTTCGGCGACACGCCCCCCGCCCCCGTTCCCCATTCCACTTTGTCTGAAGTGTGGCAACATTTGCGACATTATTCGAGCATTTAATGGGCATGAGATTTTATTTTTATTTTCATTTTTAATTTTTTTGTTTTTCTTTTGCTAATTGTCAGTGTAAAAGCCGCAAGCGAGCACAAACTTTTCGTTTTTATTTCTTTGCATTTTTGGCAACTTTAAAGTAGAAATTTATTTCACTGTAAATGCACATAATCAAGTGTGAGTGAATGGATTTGGAAGCCAGCCAAAATGATATACGCGAAGCATGTCTCTTCAGACTCTTCATCAACGGCTTGCAAAAACTTTCACAGCAAACGGACAAAAAGATGAATTACTTGAGCCTTCGAGCCTTAATGAAATGGCAATCTTGTCTGCCTGTTTCAGACATTTGGCAAACAAACTCGACATCACTTGAAATCAGGGAATAATACTGGACCCAGTAACAGAAATTTACCATATTATTTAGTATCAGAAACGGAACCGTAACTGCAACTAATTCTTTTTTAAAGCCCTAAAACCAGAACGTTTGTACCGCTCAAATATTAAATCTCAAGTTTTTAATTTTAATTAAAGAAAGATTATATCGAATTGGTCAACAATTTTTCTAGTAAAGATAGAAAAGATAGGTCATTAATTAATGCTTGACTTAATCAAAGCTACAAACTCTTAATCATGCCACAAACAATTCGCTTTTATACCAAGGATATTTGCACTGAAAGAAGAAACGGATACTCGAGTCGCAAATAATCTTTGCGAATTTTCATTTTCTTTATACCCAGTGTACTGACGGACAGTTTTTTATTTCTTTAAACATAAAAAATAAGGAAGAAGAATGGGCATTAAAATTAATGAAGTTCAGCAAGCAGCCAACAATTTCACGAGCACCAAACGCAGCCTTTTCTGAAATGTAAAGTGAGAAAAAAAACAAAAAAATGAACATCAGAAGGAAATCTTAATCGTGATCTTATTACGCGCGTTAATTACGAAATACAGCGGCCATAAGAACATTGACAAGGAAGGCAGCGAAAGAAAAAAAGGAAGGATAAAGAAGATGGTAAACAAGAGAAATGGCAACAGTTCAAAAGCTTTTGCGCCATTGTTCAGCCTGCAAAATTAAGTTGTCCAGTTGTCCAGTCAGACAACCCGGAAAAAAAAAGAGAAAAAGCAGCCAACGAGATGGTAAAATTAAGAAAATAGAAGACGCATAGATAAGAGAGTGCAGTGTACCTCATTTTGTGGGCATTTCGTGTTGTCATTGTTGCTGTTGCTGTTCTCGATGTTGTTGTAGATGCACAAGTTGTGTGACCCGCTGAGAACCATTGTCCTCACAGGCTATTTTTCATTAGAACAAAGCAATGAGTAGAGTAGAAACCAAGGATAAAGGAGAAGACAACACATTCGCATAGAAGAAGCTTTAATCAAAGACACCACAGCAGCTGAAATATAAGAAACTATGCTTCAGGGCAAGTTACCAGACTTTCTCTTAAGCACTGTCTGCAACTAAATAATAAACTACAGACTTAAACTACTTCTAGTAACGCAGAAACACACTGTGTCTGTTTCTTAAGTAAATCAAAATAGATTATATTCTTTATATATATAAATTTTTTTATAGCTCAATATGTTTTCATTTTAATCATATTTATCAATAATTATTAAAATTATGACAAGCTTAAAAAATATGTTAAACTTTGTGCATCAAATATTAATTTATTAGTGACTGCTTCTAAAAGAAAACTCTAACATAATTAAAGTAAAAACTATTAATTATTTCGCATGAAACTACAAAGCAGCACAAGCAATTTTGCTAAGTTTATAAGTAAAAAGCGTCTCAGTCTTAGTCTTCAGCATTTTTCAAACTTTTACACTGCGCTTTTTACAAGTTTTTTGGAGCATGCAAAATGATAGACAGTGTAATTTATGAACCGAAATATAAGAGCTTATTTTAGGAACCGTTTTATTAGTTAGAACCTGTTATGCAACTTGATTTTAAATGAAAAGCTGCCAGCGAAATGACATGAAATATAGGCGAAAGTAAAAAAGAAGTAAAATAAGTAGGCAACATTATTTTTGCCCATATAAGTAGGCAACACTATTTTTGCCCACCTAAGTAGGCAACACTATTTTTTTGCCAATATAAGTAGGCAACACTATTTTTGCCTATGTAAGTAGGCAACATTATATTGCCCACTTAAGTTGGCAACACTATTTTGCCCATATAAGTAGGCAACACTATTTTTGCCCACATAAGTAGGCAACACTATATTTGCCCACAAAAGTAGGCAACAATATTTTGCCCATGTAAGTAGGCAACACTATTTTTGCCCATGCGTATTCTATCAGTTTGGTTCTGATATCTCAACAACTTATAATTATATAACTTAATTAATTATAACTTCATTTTCCAATTGTTCCTTCCCTTTAATGTAAAACTAGATTAAGTTGCCACTAATGGTAGCAGAAAACCAGTTTTAATAAAATATACAAATTTTTTATGAAAAAAAAAAAAAAAACTTCATTTTCGATGTATTGTTCCTATGGCAGCTATATGATATAGTGGACCGATCCAAAAATAAAAGCAAACTTGATCTGCGCCCGGTATTCAGGAACCTACATACCAAGTTTGATGTCTCTAGCTCTAATGGTTTCTGAGATCGACGCGTTCAAACGGACATGGCTCAATCGACTCGGCTGTTGATCCTTATCAAGAATATATATACTTTTGGGGGTCTGCTACGTCCCTTTCTGCCTGTTACATACATTCTGCCAGACACATTATACCCTTTTTTGCCCATTTTCAATGGGCTCAGGGTATAAAAAAAGATAACAAATTTACAGAGAAGCGAACAAAGCTCAATCGTGTTTGAATTGTATTCTCTAGATTTCAAATATTTATATGGTTAGTCACTGTTGCAGAAAAACTAAATTTTAAAATCCAAATAGTTCACAGATGCCGGACAGACATAGGTAGAAGAGAAGCTCTGCCATTTAATGCCCTGTTGTGGAAATAATATATAAATCACAGGCTGTCTCAGTCTTTTGGCCGACATCGCTTGACTACACTCAAATAACTTAACGCCAACGGTTAGACTTAATGTGAAACAGACTTTGGAAAGTTATCATCAAGTGCATGAAGCCGAACGATACATGGACATAGACATGGTCAACGACAACTTCAAGGACTCGATATATATCGCCAGGACATTGAACGACAAGTACAAATGCTGGCCCATCAATAGCAGCAGAGTGCAGACCAAAGTGAAATTGGCGTTGACATACTTGCAGATACACAGATACAGATACAAATACAAACACAGATACAGATACAGATACAGATACAAAAGTATCTACCAACAGGATAAATGGCCAAGGAAAGCTTCACAACTGAAGCAGGAGTATGGTTGAGAACAACGGATGTTTTCTGGCCATTTTAAGCTGAACTCGTGTGGCTAAAACAGTGCACAACAACAATGAATGTTGTGGTCAGTTGTATGAAACAGTTTTCTCAGGTTTTGTGGCCCACAAATTTCTGGTACTGGCGCACGGATTTCAATTAGCCCTTGCCTTATGCATAAGACATGTTAAAAATAAAACCTGCATATTGGATTCTGTCCAATGCAACCCTTCACATCCAGATACTTGCGAGCATCTTCCATAATTGCCAGCAAATTTGCTTGCTCTGAACTGAAAACTTTCCTATTTGTGTTTATCTTTGCCAACTTTCATTTATACGCAAGCAAACACATGTGGGAAGCACACAGATACGTTAACACACCCACACACACACATACACACACACACACACACAAAGAGCATAAGGCAGTGAGAGAAATATGTGTGTGTGTACCAGCTGATTCTGATTGCAGCACGGGGCGTATACGTATTTTTTATTTTACTCAGCAATGAAAATAAAATATTCTCGTTGCGTGTAGGTTTTACTTTACATTCTGTTTTAACATCAGTTCAACCAGATGAATCGAGGGCGTTGTAACATTGTTGACTGCCAGTTTGTTACACATCGAAATGTGTTTTACTACAAGAGAGTTGGCTAATAAATACACAACTGTTGCGAGATATTCTTTGCTTTGGAGAAAACGTACCGAATCGAGTCTTGGTCGAAAATAATTAAATTTTCTAAATG